>OX438582.1:15053765-16411265 GCA_949316365.1 Hoplodrina blanda
TCACGTCCTTTTAGAATGGCTGAAATTTTGAGAGGAGAAGATGAATATGTAGTGAAGAAGGTGTGTGTGCTTGCTAGTAACAATGCTGAACCCTTATTCAGGTATCAAGTGTAAGCTGCTGCTACGCATGGCCGTTTCGCGCGGTAGTGGCGCAAATTTCCGTTCAGGACATTAATTTTTTTTTTATTATGCATTTAGTTTTTTAGATTAAGTACCAACTTGTCTTGTTTAGGGCTGTTGTAAAAATTATTTTGTATTGTGCGTCACTTTCACGGGAATAAAACAGTTTTTCTTTCTTTCTTTCTTTCATAATGGCACTTACGTTTAAATGTGACGGCTGAATTTAAATTTTTACGTATTGTTTCGCAGGATATTGTTGTGTATGTGTTAAGCCTGTAGTATCATTTCATGCAAACGATATGAGCAACCATCACTGGTCTCAGGCATCGACTTTAGACATCTTCTGAGAGTTCGATTTGATATCTATAAAGCCTCACATCACAAACAACTTCTGATGAGACCTGACTTTACTCAGTGTACGGCTTTGAGCATAGATTAAAGGAAATTGTTCAAAGCATCTACACGTTGCGCGTTGCGCTTTTGCACAAGGGTATAGTTGGGATCTCTCTATAGAAATATAACAACAGTATCGCTATTGGTCAATAGGTTACTTTTGCACAGCTTCCTTTATATTATCAAAAACGATTTCTCACCACGTTTAAGAGCCATGGTCCTGGAACCCTCCGTGGCACTGAACAGTCCGTTGCAGGTGGCATCCCCCGACTGCGCGACCCTGTACTCAATGCCACCCGGCGGGACCACCTGCTCCTTGACGGCCCCGGTTGCTGTAACACGCGTGTTGAGAAGTAAGTCTAAAATTGGAGAGGAAAAGACTTTGAGGTCCACAGTTGGAAGGAAAAAGATTGACGAATCTTTTTTCTTCCATAAGTTTACTCCATTTAATGTGATATTAAAAAAGTAACGTTACAACGTTATCGTTATTTCCATGTTAACGCTCCGTTATTTACCGTAAAGCAATGTAGTCTATTAGCCATTCAAAAAATAAATAAAATCATTTAGCAGTAACGTAACAATATAAAAAAAATAACTGCCGCTATTTTTCTAACAATATATTAAATGGAGTTTGAGCTTTTAAGAAATCTAAGCAGTAGTCATTTCCAGCAGTGCTATTCTGTAAAAATGTCTCAGGAAAATTTAGGTGAAGTGAACTAAAAAAAAGAAAAACTATTTATTCACGGACTTATTATAAGAAAAAAAATATTGTATACAAAAGCAAACTGCAAACTGTTATTCCAAACGGAGATTGGCGGACTGACAGTTCATCCCAAGCTCACTTCACCTATATTTTTACAGAATAAATCTCTAATTTAGTCTTTATACTGTTGGTGAGTAGGAATAATAGACAGTCTCAAAAAGAATGATTACTGCATTGATTTCAGACGCAGATAATATAAAAAAAAAAAAGATTCAGATAAAATTCTAATATTCGGTGAATAATGAATGGATTGCTAGTAATCAGAATAATATGGCCAAAATTACGGAATGAAATATACACATCAAAAGTGTCTAGGGATCAAGATGTATTTGGTAATAATAATATATTGATCCCTAGACACTTTTGATGTGTGTAGATAAAAAATTAATATATCTATAGTTACCATTGGTCTTCTCATAGACGAAGCAGCGGTAGCGATCCTCGTTGCTGGTCGCGTGGTTGTGGTGCAGCTTGCCGACTAGAAAGCGGAGACTGCCTTCTTTCCATGTTGCTAGGCATTCTAGCTCTTCCACTGAAATGAGAATGGAGAATTTAGGGGTTAGAAAGGATTAATATTAATGTAACTTTTGCCAAAAACGTGAGAAAGTGACGAATACCTATAGAAATTATCAATACGAATCGACAGAGATGCTGGGGACTTTATTGTTGCGATTTTCGATGTTTTTTATGATTGTTTCTTTATTACTATTATAAAAAAACCTTGTTCCACACTAGAAACTTTTATATTTGCAAACTTACTGTCAAAAAAAGCGTGTGTCCAAGGCTATGCTCAGTTACTACGCCAATCGATTCATCTATCATAATAGTAAATCTTTATTTGTCTTATCATAGTACAGACACTCGATAGTAAAATACACAAAGGTGTCGAAGTAGTATAATTAAGGAAAAATTGGGTTGTTGAATTTCGAGTAAAATACATTTTTAGCTCAAATAATATGAAATTATCTTCAAGAGAGCTGAATAATGATTTAGATTTTAAAGCGTAGGCTCTATGTAACGTTGTTTACCTGCGTCGTAAATACTTTTAGCCCTAATTTACTTAAACTTCCATAGACCCGACAAACTAATACAAAACGACCCTTTAATCCCACCAAAATTCTCATTAGCAATATGTACTACTATTCAAATGACAAACTTGCAAGTAACAAGTCCAGTCGTAGCACCTACTTCGTCTGTTAACTTCTTGTTCGAAATCTACATCCGAGAATAGACACACAGTTCGCCGTTGACGTAGACAATTGTGACAGACGACTGCACAAATAAAGTTTTATATAGATACCCGCTGGCGTAAAGGGGAAGTACTCTCGGAATTGCTCGGAAATGTTCCTTTTTGAGTAGAAATGCTTTTTTGTTGCTTCTTTTCTCATTTTTTTTTATTACTATGCTTTTGAAGTTTGTAGTTTTCCTGTAATTTTTTTTTGTTGCAATTATGTTTATTTGCGCAATAACGTTTTTATTGTGACAGATGTAATTTTGTGTAGAAGAAAAATTGTTATGTGACAATTTAAGAGTAGGTAAACCTAATCTGAAATTGTTGGTACTAACTTCAGTAACATAGACCTTTTTTGTTCCGGTCTGGAAAACCTCCTCTCCTCCTACCACGCCTCGGGAGAGGGGCGGGAGGGAGGGGGACTGTCAGACTCTTAATCTAATCAAATTACGAAAGGTCTTCAATTGCATTTCGTATTCTTTTACTGTTAACATTGCATATTAATTAAAAACATGAAAAGGTAAATATCTTTGTCTTTATGAAAAACGTTGCGACACTAGGATTTTTTTAGGTAAGTATCGTGGGTGCGTTTATAAACACACACTGCAAGACCTGGAACAACTGTCTTGTAGGCCATACAAATATTTCTTCCTTTCAGTAAGGTTACTATTTCCACAAATACTAAAAATAAATTCCTTTAAAAATCATGATGTTATAAGATGATGTTATCGTTAATTGAATCTCGACAAACACGCAGACGACTATCTTTACACAAATTAGTAAGGAATGAGTCACCAATATGTGTTTGAACACCGCGGTTATTTTGAACGGGCCGCGGGCCGCGACTGAAACTGAACAATGGATGACACCTTAGCTGGAACTCTGCCCGATCCATTTGTAACCGATGTCTAACAAGACAAGCGAGAACTTTAAAATAAATTGTTTCAGCTTTAGTAATAGGTAACTAACTAAATATTTTGTATTTTATTTTTAAATTCTTAGTCTTAGTTTAATTCATGTAACGTTTACCTTAGTTTTTACAGTTACCTTTAACCTAATCTGGAACGCTTATCCTCTCGATAGGAGTCGGGCATTGGCAACCGCGCCACAGTTTTAACTTTTGCAGCTGCCATCGTTTATAACTGTTTAAATTGTATCTGTTTCTGTTCCACATAAACGATTTTTTTTTAAACGTGATTTTGTCCGTGTATAATATCGGTTAACGGTGATAAGTTAACGTAGATTTTTTTTACGCGGTATATTTTTTTTTTAATAAATGTATCCTTAGAGTCTGTTTTTTGTAACATGAGCCAATGAAAGTCCCGTGAAAATCAGTCAGGCTATTGAGAAGATTAGCCGAAACAAATAGATAGACCGCCAGAGGAAAAAAAAAGTTGGATTGGATTAACATGGAGGTCCGAATTTTATGTTTTAAATACATCTATGGACTTGTACTATTTACCCATGTTTGCAAAGGAAATACATAAAAATGAAATGAATAAAATCTCGTGAACTGCTAGTCCGATTCTGAAAATTATTCCCATTGTGAAAAGCTATGTTATCCCTAAATGTTAAAGGCTATATTTTAATTAAAAAAAAAGTCGCGAGCGTAAGGTAATAATGAACTTAAGTTTAAAATAGCCTATCCGTCTCGAGGAAGCGTAGTATCAATGCTCGTACCTTCTCTGTATGAGAAGGGGCCTCTGCCCTGCACTGGTATAATAAAAGGCTAGCATTATTAAGAATAATAGACAATGTTGATTGTTTTTCCAGTTTTACGACTTACGGTATAAAATTAATTGGCTGATGACCTAATTAACTATTTCGCGAGCTTTTCTGTTTTGTTTTACTGGCAGCAGTAAAAGGATCTACTGTCATTCAATCTGACACCCATACACTGCAATCAGCGATAATGATTCATATTTTAATTACGTGCATTTTATGTATTGTTTTATTTTTAATTTCGTTCATGTCATCGGGTACAAGAGCACTAAACGCATTCACTTTCCAAGTTATCGTAGTATTATCACGGCTGACGCTCAGCATAATGCCGTGGCTCGTACACGAAGGCACGGTTTTCAGCGTAAGAGTGGCTGCTGTGTTGTTTTCGTGGTAACAAACGTGATTACTAAGTATGGGATCATCGGTTCGATTCTCAAGCCTAGTAAGTTTTAAGATATACTCAAGAGCACTCCGGAGTTTGGAAGTTTTTGGTGTCACATGCCCTCGTGCCTCGAAAAGCATGCAAACCTTGCCGTTCATTGGAGAGTGAGGGGAGAGGCAGTGGACTTGTATTGCACACACACTTGTGCTTGTGAGGTTGTGGGTTCGAATCCGGGCAAGTACCACTGTGACTTTTTCAATTCATATGTACTTTCTAAGTTTATCTTAGACATCACTGACATCGTTCCGTGCCTCGGAAAGCACGTTAAGCTGTTGGTCCCGGCTGTCCTACGTGGATCTTTGACAGTCGTTACGAGTCGTCAGAAGCTTGAAAGTCTGACAACCAGTCTTACCTAGGGGTATCGTATTGCCCAGTCACTGGGTTGTGGAGGTCAGATAGGCAGTCGCTCCATGTAAAATACTGGTACTCAGCTGCATCCGGTAAGACTGGAAGCCGACCCCAACATAGTTGGGAAAAGGCTAGGCAGATGATGATGACTTGTGCTTGTGATATCTTCTGTATACTTGTCTGGCTTCTATAATTATCATTAAGAGTTATAGTTACTTACCCGTGCTCTCAGAGCCATACACATCAGGACACGCCTGGTAGTTGAGGAGCAGCCTCGAGTCCTCCGTGCAGCTCTCGATTGAAGACACCGGACTCTTGCAGTCACCATGACCCCTGGAAATTGCAAAAAATTGATTCAGCTGGTGTTTTATTACTTTTCCTACTATTATAGATACTGTGATTTGTATTTTGCTACTAAACTGTCTAAGGCCGCTATCACACGGACCGCACCACAACAACCGCACGCAGTCTCTATATTCAACTGCATGCAGTTGTACGTTCGACTTCGTGCAGTCATGATACCAACTGCACGCGGTCGGCTGCAGTCGTGCCTTCAACTTCACGCGGTCAGCTACAACTTCATGCGGTCGGCTACAACTGCAGCCGACCGCGTGAAGTTGAAGGCACGACTGCATGCAGTTGATATTGACTTCTCTCGACTGCAAGCCGACCGCGTGAAGTTGAAGGCTCGACTGCATACAGTCGATATTGACTTCTCTCGACTGCAGTCGACCGCGTGCAGTTGGTATCATGACTGCACGAAGTCGAACGTACAACTGCATGCAGTTGAATATAGAGACTGCGTGCGGTTGTAGTGGTCAGTCCGTGTGATAGCGGCCTTACGGTAACTTCTTCTAAATCAAGCCGACGACGATCTGGACGATATGGAATAATTGCTTTTTACATTATTGCTAAGAAAAGAAGAAAAATCCGCACTAGGCATTCTTGTATAAATATGATGCTTCGGCCTACTCAAAGACTTTTCCATGGAAATGGTATAGTACCTTTTTTTATGTGGTAAAAATCATCAAATGAGTCCTTCGGCTATTTGAAGGCACTGTCAGACTTTTACTGACTAAAAAACCACCCTGCTCCTTCTTGCCCTTAACGTTCCGGGGCCACGGTATCCTGTTAAGACGTCCCGCAACCCCGGCAGGCGTTTGGCCCTGTAGCTGTAGCTGTAGCGGGATGCTATAGTACCTAGGTACTTATTATATCCAGACACAATTGAATAGAAACTACCTAGTTAACTATAGCAGTTCTGCTATAACATTAAACGAATTTCGGACTTCCATACATCAAACGAGATCTCATCGCAAATCATGCCATCCAAATTACACACTGCTTTGAGTGACGCTTGATCGGTAATGCATTACCAACGGTTTTTAATTACACGTCATTAAGAGCCGTCGTCCATCGGCCGCGGCGACTGTGACGCATGTCATATCTTAATTGCTGGTCAGTTCAACTGTCATTGGTGATATGGCATCGACGTATTCATGTATTATAGTCATTTATGAATTTGTAAGCTTATGTGGGTAATTTGTGCTTTAGCAAGCGATTATGATTTGTGAAAATGTTATCTATACTAATATTATAAAGTCAGGAATTTTGTATTTTTAATGCGATAATATCAGGAACTCTTGATCCGATTTGAAAAAAAAAAAGCGTTTGCGTTATATAGCCTGTTTATCGAGAAAGGTTAAGGCTTGACTGCCTCGTTGGTCTAGTGGTTAGTGACCCTGACTGCAAAGCCGGAAGTAGTGGGTTCGATTCCCACCCAGGACTAACTTTGTGTGATGAGCATAATTGTTGGTTCTGTGTCTGGGTGTAATTTATCTATATTATGTATGTATTTATAAATTATATAAGTATGTATATCAGTTGTCTGGTTACCATAACACAAGCTCTGCTTAGCTTGGGATCAGATGGCCGTGTGTGAGTTGTCCCAAGATATTTATTTATTTATTTTTATTTATATATCATCACGTTACGACTTACGAGAGTGGAGCAGTAACTAAACACGTATCGCGGGTGGAAATTAGGAGTAGAGCTATTGATAGATCAGCTTCAGCTGATTGAATGGTTGCCAGTGCAAGCGCAAAAGCATGTCTATACACGTGTTTTGCACAAGATAGAAGTAGGTAATCAACAGTTCTAGTGCGTCGTACAGAATGAAAACTTTGACCAACTGTACAGCTGTACATGAGACTAGTTTATGTACGACGTAAATGAAGTTTTGAAGTACCTAATGCGTTTACCTTATAAACACCTGCCTAGGCTTTTCCCAATGTTGAAGTCGGCTTCCAGTCTAACCAAATGCAGCTGAATACCAGTATTTTACATTTGGCAATGACTTGGCTATCATTCAGACAGACTGGATCGGTTAAGAATGACTAAAGCAGTCTGCTTTTATACCTTTTGCTGCATATAGTTTAAATAAATAAATAAGACTGGATATAACACTTGTAATGCACTTAATTACCTATTATAAGTAAAAGAGAACGGTCCCTTCAGCGGGCAGTCGACTGGGTCAGCGTTTTCTCTGAACATTGAGTACAATAACGCGTCTCCCGTTATCAGGGAACACAGGTGCGGTAGAGCGTCTCTTCTGTGACAGAATGCTGTAAATAAAAAGAAGACGTTAGTATTCTATGGCACTTGTGATCCAACCTTCGAGTCCCCATTTACTGATGTGGGGTAATGTCAAAACAGATTTCGGTGCTATATTGAAGTCGTCGTAGATGAGGCGAAAGGAGTATGTAAGGATCGTAGCAGGTGGCGTTCTGTGATTTCCGCCTACCCCCATGGGAAAAAGGCGTGAGTTTATGTATGTATGCATATAATTGAGCCAAACTAACAGACACGAAAATCGACTAGGTTTTGTGGTATTTATAAATAACTAGCTTGTGCCTGCGACTTCACCTGTGTGGAAGTCAAAGTCAAAGTCAAATCCGTTTTTAGGTGACGTCATCTAGGTAAAGTAATTTTCGACATTTCTTGTAATCTTTTAAAGAAGAAGCGGAATATATCATGATATAATATTAGCTGGAAAACGTCAATTAGTCTGTAACTTTAATTCGTGGAAATGGCTTACATATACTGTATTTAAAAGTCTTTAGTTCAATTTAAAAGCAAGCAAATCCAAAACAAATCTGTCACGGAAATGAATATGTATGTATATATCCGTCTACTACATCTCATTACTCAAAGTCCTTACAGTCTTTAATAAATAAAGGCAAATGGTAATGTAATTCATTATGAGGGCCTCGCTAGAAAATTAGGCGAGCTGTTTATGAGTTCAGGATATTCCCTTGATAGCCCGTGTAGTGTGGGGACACCGTTAACTTATCCAAACTTGATGTTTATGTAAAACATACAGGCTGTTCACTTTAAGTGTGGGTTAGATTTTTAGTGCTGTTTAGTCAATTTTATGTTGGAATTTTCAGATAGTTTAGACGTGGCTTTTGTTGGCCTCTTAAGCAGGAAGTTGTAGGTTCGATACCGGGTACCGTTGAGTAATTTTTTTAACTCATATAATTGTTTTCAAGTTTGTTTTGGACTTCACAGATATCGGTGGTAGGAAAAAAAATCACTCAAATACTCATAATAAAAAAATCACTCAAATACTCATAATCTGTATATATAAAAATTCAGATTCCGTATGTTTGTGTTTTATATACCTACTTTTTACCTACATACAATTAAAGTTTTTAGAGTTTAAATAAACACATTAACTCACTTTCTTTATACTGAAGAACGTTTTTATGTTTTTCATGCATCACAACGCAGCGATAACAGCCTTTTCTGAAAAGAAAAACAATAAATTTAGATTTGCAGGAGTGCTTCATTATCATCATCATCTTATTAGCCAAACGATGTCCACTGCTGGACATAGGCCTCCCCAAAAGATCACCACAATGAATGATCCTGCGTTGTCCTCATCCAGCGGTTTTCCCCGACTACAATTTCCCTAAAGGAACACTATGTTAACCCTAAAAACCCGAATAATTTTAAATTATTTTTTTGTTGTTTTGAATTTTTTAGAAGAAGTTGTTTTGAAATTAATAAATAGAGTTGGTAAAACAAGCGATGTCACAGTTATCTATTGCCATACAAAATCTATGGAAGAATTGCGTATTGACAGGTCATTGCCTCCACGATATTAGCTGCAAAGTGTGAAAACTGAAAACCTACAAGAGTTTATAAGGTTGATATTAAACCTCTTTTCAAGTATAGCTGACTGGCCACTAGTAAAAGATATAGGGGCAGCAGGTAACTCGATAGATTGAAGATTTGTTGGCACAGAACACGAACGGCTATGCAGAGGGGCCTGTTACGTTGTATTACAAAAAGTTTCCTTTGAGAATGACTAATTCGTATTGCGTTTTTATTTAAATGGAACTGTGAACAGGAGCGACTTTGAGGGTTTTATATTTAAATTTTATTGGTTTACCCATCTACAAGAAAATTCTATATGTATAGGTCCTGTACCTCATCATCTGCCTACTACTATGTTGGGGTTGGCTACCAGTCTAACCAGATGCAGCTAAATACCAGTATTTTTTATGGAGCGACTGCCTATCTGACCTCAACAACCCAGTAACTGGGTAATACGATACCCCTTACTAAGACTGGTTGTTAGACTTTCGGGCTTCTGACAACCCGTAACGACTGTACCTGAGATAGGTCCTGTACCTAATGTTACTCAAAATAATAATTATTGTGGTTTTAATTCATTGGCACTGCATCCATTAATAAAAGTCAATCGGTTTATTAAATTGTCTGCATTTGGATGGAATTGTTTTTCCAAAAAGTTTATTTGATCCGTTAAAAAAAGGTTAGATATGTTTTTTTTTTGTAAATAATTGTTACTAGATTATTTAATCTGCTAGTTTGTAAAAAATGCTATAATGCGAATGACTTTATAACAAAAAAACTAATACACAGAACACACGGCCATTGTAAAATCGATCGACAGCATTAAGACAATAGGAACACTTTTGTCTTAAATTTACTGAAATAATATCTACCTCAGTGGGCAGTAAGTAGTGAGAAAGTAGGAAATATAGGGCGTCAGCAAGTACTGCGGGGGATTGAAGATTTGTTGGCACGAAGCACGAACCAGGTATGCACCAGTGTAGGGGGGGCAGTGCAGGATAGATTGTCGTGCACGATTTTAGACCTTACGGCCATGAGTGAAAAGTGCTTTCCAGGTTGATCATTTTCCACTACTTTTGTAGGATTTGTTTCTTCAATGCAGGTAGATATTTAATTGCCAATACTGATTTGGTATATACTAGCGACCCGCCCCTGCTTCGCACGGGTGCAATCGTTGGTAAAAGCTTCTTTGGCTTGACAGTTTCCGACACTTCCAACAATTATTGTTATATTTCAACCAATTTACATAAAACCTTTTTCAATTATGTACCTAAATTTTTTTCATGAACCATTCTATATATTGGTGAAGACTGCATAAAAATCCGTTTAGAAGATTTTGAGTTTATCACAAACAAAAAGACAGACGAGGCGGGGGACTTTGTTTTATAATATACACATCAAAAGTGTCTAGGGATCAAGATGTATTTGGTAATAATAATATATTGATCCCTAGACACTTTTGATGTGTGTATAAGACCCTCTACAGGAGATTATAGCAATATTTTATTTATCATTTAGTTCTTGAAAATCTAATCTTTATCTTGTCGTTATTATTAATTACTATCTTAAAGGCAAAATTCCTCTAATAAATGTTGCTTTCAATTCAAAAGTGACGTTTGGGATGTCTGATATACAATGAAACATAAAACAGAAGGGCTTTCAGCTGAACGGAAAAACTTGAGAAATAAATGTAATTGTGCAAGATATTAGTACGACGTGGATATGTGCCATCCACCCTTATCAAGAGCCGCTAAGCGCCATCGATAAGACATACAGATTGAGAGATTAAATGGATGCGACGCAAACGGAACGGAAAAGGGAGATAGTAGAGAGAA
Organism: Hoplodrina blanda; assembly: GCA_949316365.1. Lineage (NCBI taxonomy): Eukaryota > Metazoa > Arthropoda > Insecta > Lepidoptera > Noctuidae > Hoplodrina > Hoplodrina blanda. Next base: position 15,064,781 of record OX438582.1, read on the forward strand.
ATGATCGAGATTTACACCAAATACGCGTTTAAAAGTTTTAATAAAAACCGGTTTAATGCGAGTCGTGTGCGAGACACGAAGGGTTCCATATCGGACTAAAAACGTAAAAAACAGGTCTTTTGTATTTGGGGGTGTTACTTTTATTCAAACTGTCATATTTATTCTTTGAAAAAAAAAAATATCTGACAAATCAGACCTATGTCATTTTTACCACCACTGGTCTGTGTTTTACCTGACGCCCACCACTCACCAGGTAAAATAAAGCTGTCTAAGTACTTACTCATCAACAATAAGAAACTTGTCCCCTTCCGAGGACAGGCACCGTCCCTTGTTGGACAGCCTGTCTCCCTCGATGAGGATTGGCTGGATCACGCCCGACTGGAACCAGCGCCCGTGCCAGCGAGAGGGAAACGCGCAGCCTGAGGACAAGAAGAACATGTTAGAACAAGGTTTTTTGGTAATGGGTTTGCCTCACACTAGGAATTTCCCCTGTATTTTGGCCGCGTTTACAAACATATCAACTCACATACATAGTTGCAAAGTTGTCTGCAATATGAAAGGCTTTGCAGATGTGTTGCATTCCAGAATCAAAGTTAAAATGTTTCTTAACATCTTAACATGACGCCTGGAATACCCGAAGGGTGAGGCATAGGTGTACCTATTAGTACACCCACATTTCACCAGTTATGTTTAAGTCCCATGTAATAGGGGGCGAGCCTATTGCTATCAACCGGTCACATATCCAGACTCCGAGGCTGCTACTGAGTAATTCCTGATGGAAAAACCCAATAAAACTTTGCTCGACCAGGGAATCGAACCCAAGACCTCATGCTCAGCAGTCGCGTTTTGCGACCAATAGACCCACCGCCTGTAAATACAGCGCGGCACTCATATCCTTCAAACACAACACCGCTGCTTTGTGGTATAAATAGGTATATATGTAGGTATAGGTAACTCAGAGTCACTTGCTAACATGAGGTAATACGCGTAATTTGTAATTTAACCTCGCCTCGACGAGTTAAGTTTTTGGCGTAAGTGGGCCTTACGAAGTGGGAGGTTTGTAAAGCTATGCACATAAAGGTTTAGGTTAATGAAAACCATTACTTTCCGTTTTTGTCCGGAACTTAGGTTGTTACCAAGCCGCACTTACGAATGGGGTAAGTTCAGTGTTGATTTTGCGTTGACATAAATCGATTTACCTAAGATTGAATGTGGTAACCGTGATTGAAAAAAGTACCTATTGAAAACTATCTAATTGTAGAATCGGTTAAAAAATGTTGAAGTCCAAAATAAAAAAAAAGATTGTAGCAATTCCTAATCTTTAATCAAGAGTAAATCAATGCAAGACATCTATTTATGTATTAATTAATTTTACTTTAACATAAAACGGCCATTGGCCAACTTTGTCCAGAAAATATTTTACATTCTATGAAAAATTATAACTAAAGCAATTTCGCTGAACAAAACAAAAACACTAATCCTTCATTCAAATTCAGGTCAATATCTAAAAGCATTTGATTGCTATCTCTACCACAAAAGCCATAACGCGATGACATCGACATATGCTGACCGTACCGACATATTTTTAACGTAAAGTAATGAAAAACTGTAATATTCATCACATCACAAACACAAAAGGCTTTCCACACGATCGTTGACGATTGCTAATGAGTTTGCGCTTATTAAGGTTGATGTCATTAATAACGATTGATTACTTTCTGCCCTTAGTTTGATGGGACTATTAAGTAGAAAGAGATGGAGATACTGTCTTTCTGAGGTGTCGTTTTGTCTGGTCTGCAGTGTTATTCTGTGGGAAAAGTCTCTTGGTGAATTGAGGTGGGATGTGCGTGAGGTGAGCTGTCATACTGCATGAAAGCTTGAAGTTAAAAAATGTACCATTGGAGTTTTTACAGAACGATACTGCTGATGTTAGGGATTTACAGCTCAACTATTTAGGGGTGAGTAGGGGTTAGCCCTAAATAGAGGGTGTAAAAAGACGGAGATATTGAAAGTCCAGCTTTTTAACAGGTTTTTTTTTACGAAAACTAATTTTAAATGTTTTATCATAATATCAGCCAAAAGACGTCCACTGCTGAACATAGGTTAGGGTAGCTTAAGATAACCACAATGACCGGTCCTGCGTTGCCCACGTTGGCTTACCCCCAACTTTTAAAACCGTTCGGCTCAGCGCCGAGAGTTGAAAATCCAACAACAGATCATCATCATCTGCCTAGCCTTTTCCCAACTATGTTGGGGTCGGCTTCCAGTCTAACCGGATGCAGCTGAGTACCAGTACTTTACATGGAACAACTGGCTATCTGACCTCCACAACCCAGTAACAGGGTAATACGATACCCCTAGGAAAAATCCAACAACAGATATTCCGAAGTAATATGAAATGGTTCTGTTTTAAGAGATGGCGGTAGCCCCCAGGTTATAGTTTTTCATATTGGTGTGTCTGCTGGCACAAACCTAATGTATAAACAACAACTAGTCAAACTTATCAAATACCTGGTTAATTTTTAATTTAGGCAATTCTTTTCTGTCCAAAGTTTTGTTCGTATAAGATTATTTCGGTAGGTAAAGGTCAACAAAAGTAAATAACATTAAGGTAGTATTGCGTAGGTGGTAAAGGTGGAAATTATTCGAGAGTTTTAGTTACTGAATGAGTGTTTGTTTATTGGAAAAAACATTTCGACATTCGAATTGTATCGTGCCCGGTTGATGGTAGGCTCGCCCCCTATTACATGAGACTTGAACATAACTGGCAAAATGTGGGTGTAGGAACTTATGGATAGAGGTGTACCCATGGGTACACCCACATTTTAGGTTAGGCAGAGCTTCGCCTAAGCTTGTTCGCGAATTACATTATGTATTTCGATATTAAGCTGAATGGGAGCAGTGCAGTTCCGTGCCTCGGAAAGCATGTAAAGTCGTTGGTCCCGGCTTTCATACGTGGATCTTTGATAGTCGTAACATTACGGGTCGTCAGAACGCCAAACTGTATAACACTTTGTCGGCAGTTATGATGTTTTTACAAACATTATGTGTGTATGTTGCTAAAGCTTATTACCTACTAAACTCATATCTTGTTAAATATAATATACTGCGTTACAAAAAAAAGGACTATGGACACAATGACAGATAGTGTTTCTTTAGAATTTTCTTAAGTTGTTTTGTGTTTTTCACATGCTAACAACTTCGGTGGTAGCATTCACTAACGTCGGCGTTATGTATTTCCTTAATCAGGTTTAACCTAGTTATTGTACTTTTCGTAAAGAGGCAGAGCAGTAGACCTACCATAATCCTATTAAAAATGATTCAAAAGCAAGACATTTCAGTTTACGTTCTTAAACTGCATCGCTCAAATTCGTACCATGACGTCAATATAACGATTTAATTTAAGGCATGCCATTTGACAGGTCTAGTTTTTAGGTCCTAAATTGGATCGCGATAAGAGTTCGTGGTAGGACTCCAGTACTGCTCTGCGCCTTTGAATGAGTGTACACCCATTTTCCAATTCCCTCCCCACAATAGATTAATTCAACCAAAAGAATAACAATAATGCACCTACCAATACCATAAGTGCATCATTCCAACAATTGCCTCTCTCACATTCATCGAATCAGCATAAGAGTACGTTCACACGAGCCATTGTATTCTAATCTGAAGATTATTGCGTTCATTACTGGTGTAATATCGTCACAATGGGCCTTAACAAGTTGCTCGTTTGTCGTACACGGCTTATGGTAATGTTGAAGCTTTTTAAACGTACCATAGAGTATAAATGATGTGACTTTGATGGCCTTTTGATTTGTCAAGTAAGACATGGGGGGTGTTCATAACTTTTTGGTCGTATTTGTGAGTTAATTGTAGTTGTAATGAAAGTAGAAATTATTGTTGTTATTGCTGTGTAATAAAGGGATAGTGAAGTACCAACTATGCCAAAAAAAAGTTATTTTACCAACTATGCCAAAAAAAAGTTATTTTACCAACTATGCCAAAAAAAAGTTATTTAATACCTTATATTGTACAAAAAACACTTATACAAAACTACCTTTCCTAAAAAAATCCTTTTTCTTTTGTATTTGACGTTTAAAAGTGCCTTGTAATGGCCTAACTGAAATAAATGATTTAACTTTTGACTTTTTTTTTATCTTATATAAACACTGCAACGCTACAACTAAGGAAAATAGGGGTTGCGATTAACTAACACCAATGTAAGATTTAACTTATGTTTAGAATCCCAGCGTCCTCCCGTATGATTATGAACTTAAAAAAGCAATTGTAAGACGAGCACATTATTTATTGGACTATCTATTTAATAGTTTACGGTTTATGTGGAAGTAGGAAAGAAGATCGTTCGAAATTCAAAATAAAAGAAGGAGAAATACATTCGACCTCGTTAGTAAAAAAGAATGAGTACTTATTCTTTTTTCGAATATTCAAAAAAAATGGCGTATTAAAAACGTTTGTGTTTAAACCTATGTGATATCTCAATGTCGTCAAAACTGAACTTGGAAGTAAATTATTCTAGTAGCAGTTACATTTAACGTACATCAGATTAATTGAGAAATAGCTAATTCAAAAGATAATACAACATTAAAACACCCTTTCACATTTGCATACGACGCACGCTATCTAGATCAACGAGCCCGATGTCACGCTTACTTAATTACAGAATTATGCTAATAAATCAAAAGCGGAATGCCCCTTAACCGAAATTAAGTAATTAACTTTACCCGACCAATTTTAATATACACTGAGAATGTTTGCGCGAGCTAACGTCGAGAGGGCTTTTTAACATGGCCGGGCTGCAGTTAAGGAGCATACGATCGCGTTTGTAAACACCATTCGAGCGATATTGCTGTACTTTACAATATAACGGTTAGCTAGAATTATGGTGTAGTTAAATGTTGTGATTTTGTAGGTGTGGTTTAGTTGTAATCATTGTTTGTTGGATGAAAAGTAGGTTAAAGAAAAATTGTCTTCGCTTTATCAGCCGTGGCGAATGGGAATGTATTTAATGGTGCTTATAAATAAGGCGACTGGTTAACGTGGAAGCGAGGTCACGTAGAATTTTTTTTTTGGACGTATGTTTTATGGTATATTTCGTTTTCACGCGGATGAAGTCGCGGGCAAAAGCTAATGCAGATAAATCAATAAAAAACGTATTCTTTTAGATTAATTTTTATCTGCAGTGCTATTTTGTGAATCTTTTAGTCTGTGACTTTAGGTGCAGTGAGCTTGAGGTGAGCTGTCATCCAATCTGACACTAACAACTGTCATTACAAGCTTTTATTTAGCTTGCACTGTCCGTATGTAAGTTGTACTTTTAAAATTTGAAAACTATGTATTTTTCGACCATCTGTTGGTATCCAATTGAGCTGAAATTTTGCATACACCTTTAGTTCTGGTGACAATACAATGTCCAATACTAAGTATTGTAATAATTTCAATATGGCCGCCGTTCCAAGATGGCGGATTACATATTTTATCTTAATCCTTTTGATATGGGTATCAAATGAAAGGGCTTGAAGAGTAGAAAACGATAAAACGACATCACACTTAAAAAGTTTGTTTTACCATCAATTTTTATCAGCTTAGACACACATAGACGAAGCAACGGGTAAAAGCTAGTTTAATAATATTTCTAGGGTTAGTATAGTAGTGTTTATATTTGACAAAGTTCTTAATGGATTCAGTCATGCATTTGATGTTATCACGGTCACGATATGTGACTTTAGCCCACGTTATCAGTTGAAAAAATCTAAAAGTTACGGTTTAAATTTTCTTTTATTTATTGCTATATATTGGTCTAATTCTGTCAAAGGGAACCTAATTACGCTCCATGTTGGGCGCTAGTTTGTGGTAAACACTCTTCTATAATTTAGTTTTAACTAGTTTATTCTTAATATCACTAAAACTATCGTAGTACACGTACAAAATATCCCCAAAGTACAAGGGCGTGAGAAATTAAGAATAAAAATGTGGCCGCCAAACACCGCAAGTTTCCAAGTATAGATTTTCGATATTTAACGCTGGTTTACAGGTATAAGGGACAAGGTGGAAAGTTCCTCATCCTCCATTGAAAAGGAAGGATCCTCCTACCAAACGATTGTTGTGTCTGGTAGGCTACTGCCCGACGGTTGTTGTCTGGATTTCTATACCAACGTCGCGGAGAACTTTAGTTGCGCGATGTAGTAAACGTCAGCTGTGTGCGATAGCTTCATTAATTGCATTGCAGTGATTAATTTTAAATTTAATCTTAGAAATGGAATTTAATGTAAATTAAACTGTTATTTTTAAGACAGTAGTGTCATAAATTCGATATATTTAATTAGTTTTTAATTGAATTATTGATAAATTGTGGATTGGGTTATTCTGGCAGAACTACCATTAATTGTATTCTTCATCTGCTGTGAATATAAATGTCAATAACGAATAAATTAACCCGTTGAATGTCTAATTAGTAACACAATAGTAAGACAATGGCTTATGTCGAACTGTGTAACATAAGACATTCGAGAGGTTAAAAGAACAATGCAAAGTAGTAAGGGTCTCATCACATTACCTATAAATGTATGACTTACATACGAAATTTTAATCTCATCATGGATTCTGTCGCCGTCTTAAAATTAGGATTCAATGGGTGACTATAAAATGGTCATACATGTTGAATGGTTTTTACTTTTTATGACTCTAGCTTCTGTCTGTGATTTCGTCTGCGTAGAATTTTTTTTATTAAGCCAAGGTCTTAAATTATCTCATGGGACCACAAAAACGGAATAAAATGTGTGTTATACCAGATCAATATCTATATGTATTAGTTTTAGCTAATTCCGTTCAGTCGTTTAACTGTAAAACAGCAATAAAAGTCATGAATTACTAATTTCCTTCAAAAAGGGATTGAGATTCTGAAAAAGACTTTAAAATAACTTTTAATAAATAAAACAAGCCTGTAACAACTACTGCAGGCCATACAAATATTTGCTCGAACCCGAGACACGCAGTGCGGTAGATAATTGCTTAACCACTGCGCCAACTGCCAACTGTGTCTTACAATAACAAACATAGTTGACCTGAAACACTATTCCCAACCCAATTTAAAACTGACACCACGAAAAAAAACAAAACTAAATCATTTTAAAAATCTGACCCAGTCCGCGATTCATTGTGTATGCTATTCGAGGCTTGTCATACAAATGGAGTTGTTACACGACGGTCAGTAACAACCTTTACAATAATAAATGAGTCATCGCGACACACAGGATGCTTTTTTTTCGACAGCCGACATTCGTATGAATACAATTGGCTTTATTTGCGTATTCTGTTGAAGTTGTCGCTAAAATTTTATATTTCAGTCAGTGAGGAGCTCGTGGCTAAGTAATAACAGGCGCATGGGTCAATCTATCAGGTTAAGCTATGCTTGCTGGGGTTGGTCCGTGGATGGGTGACCATTTTTACACACCGACACTCCTCCGTAACTCGGAAGGCACGATAAGCCGTTTATCCCGGCTGTCATAACACATTTAACCAATCATTTTTATTTATATAGGTACTTAATATAGTTAGAATTGAATCTAGTTGCAACTGCCAAAAGTAGAAGAATGGATCAGAATCAGCGTTATTATCCATTACCTACTAAATTACTTCGAAAAGTAGGAGAAATTTTGACGTTTTATAGGTCAGTTATTATAATCATCAATTTATTGGAACCAAACCATCAAACTACCATTAACGAAGAGCAAGTTTGATAGTGAAATGTTTCTGATAAACTTTTCCTTTTTCTCTCGCGTTCTGATTTCCATATTCATGAAAAAATAAGTCGCATTTTTATTTTAATGAATCGAACAAATAATGTGAATGAGCAGCAATTATTTTATTCGATATCATTCGATCTCAATGAATAATTGGAACAAAATTATTGAAACAAATTGGAGCCACAGTGGTCCAATCAAACGTGTAATATGAAAGTTGATATTCAACAATATCAAGATACTAATTAACAGTTGTACGGTTTTTAATAATAACAATATTTACAAAACCAACTTAATTGAGCTTAGATATAATAATAATCATTTTTATTATCAGGCAACTGTGGCCCATAGAAAGAAATAACGCAAAATAAAATCTTATACAAATAAACTAATACATATTAAAAACCTTATTCAACTATTAAATAAACTATACAAGTAAAGTTGGTGTCGCGTAGTTATCAGAGGCGGACTGTGAATTTATGGGGCCCTGGGCTACTAACACTATTTGGGGGCCTACCTAATTAATCAAGCTAATTGCCATTTTTTCAAAAAACTGTTTGCTATAATAATGCATTATGATACAAGTGAGTTAAGTTTGTCGTTACAGTCGAGATTTAATTGCAGCCTGAACCAAAGACGAGGGAACGTCATGAAGCGGAGAGTAAAGTGATAATTTATTTTTAAAATGATAGTTTTTTCTCCATCGGGGGCTGGGGGCCCTTTATATTCACGGGGCCCTGGGCTGCAGCCCAAAAAGCCTATTGATAGATCCGCCCCTGGTAGTTATGCCAATAACGACTCAATCCATAATCTTATTACTATAATTACCAGCCTTTTATGTCCAACTGTTAAGAATAGACTTAAAATAAAACGTTCAAAGTCAAAGTCAAAACATTTATTTCAAACGTTAATTAATTACTAAAATTACTTCGCTAAATAGGAGAAATTGGTTTAGTTCATTTTCACAGAACTAAACCCAATAGACCCAGTGTTATAAAATTAAAAGCAATCTGTACTCGTATCAGATAGGTATGTCTTTATTTAGTGCAAGTTAATCATGCTGCTAATTTTACTCTTCAAGAGCCATAATGACAATAGCTAAATTATTATCAACTACCAACAAAATTCTTTTCGTTTTTCTTCACATACATAATACAAAACACTTCACCTACTTAACACTTATGACGGCGCGTCGCCCCAAAAGTGTCGCTAACCGGAGGACCCCAAAAATTCTTTATCCAAAAAATAACGTGAAAAAATCTATCCTATAACCTTGTTCGGCGGTAAATCAGTGTTCCAGCCCACAATACCTTACAAGGCTACGGCAGATAATAAGCCTACATCAATATAACACGCAACAAGCCCGAGTTGCTGCCGACGAAATTGCCCCGACACCCGGCAACTTGGCTAATTTCTCATGAAGAGGTTCGCTCGTGCCTTTTATTGTGGACGATTCGGTCGGATCGTGGTCGTGTCCATTTTAAATTCTGTGGCAGTCTTTTTTTATTTTTTTATTGTATACCGCTTTAAGTTGTTTTTTTTTTTTACATAAAAGCACGCCTGTAATCTACGAAGGGTTAGGCAGAGGTGTACCTTAAGTCCTATGTAATAGGGGGCGAGAACATTGCCATAAACCGGGCATAAATCCAGAGTCCTAGGCTGCTACTAAGAAATTCCTGATGGAAAAACCCAATAACATTTGGCCCGACCTGGGAATCGAACCCAAGACATCTTTTTTTTTGCGTATTAAATTTTAGTTTGTGTATAATATTCGTATGCTATTACTGGCAAAACATAGCGCAAGACCAAATTATTATGTGGATTGTTTAACAAACATCTACGTAATTTTATTTTATTATATTCTTGGTAGAGGCGACTTTCCAAGTCGGGATCTAAGTCAACATGAGCAAGTACATCTTTATATTTTGTTCAAATCACTTTGAAACTTGGCACAAATGAGAACTATCAAATAATACGATAAGTAGCAAGTGTCAATCATAGATTTAATTCAGTGTCGATTATTTACAAAGTGAAATGTAAAATTACATGTGATGAAAACCGCATGTCTTAAAATAAATAGCTTAACTTACAAATGCAATGAACACCACTAACAAAGCGATCGTAATCGTGTCGTCTGCACTAAAAGCCTCGAAACTCACCGCCCTGGGCTTAATTTGTTTAAATCAAGCTTTAAGACGCAACATTTTGTTGCTTGCTCGTGAACATAGTAGTAATAACGTTAATATTGTACCCATCTTTACGACTTGAATGACTGAAATGTTTCATTTCATTTAATTAATTTACGTTGTCGTCATTAGTATGATTAGTTCCTTACGTGTTCTCTTGTTTTATAATTTTTATGATCATAATGATGTGGGTCACATAAAATGGACCATTGGTGCAATAGTAGTGTGGCAACTGCAGGGAAATTAATAAAAACGTGTTGGCTTAGATAAAGTTTTTTTGATTAAGTTGTTAAAATTACTCTCGGTAATTTAGTGAGGGAGATATTTATATAGAATATATAGGCTGATCATTGATGAACGTTACAAAGATTGAAAAAATTACTCTAAAATAATTCTAGCAAAATTGGCATTGCAAAAGGGTAATTTCTATATTAATAATATTATTTATTCTCAAAATTTTAAGGGATTTTGAAGGGAAGGGAAAAACCTGACTTTTACGCGTTCGAAGCCGCAGTTAAAAACTAGAAAACAGATAAATCAACAAAAAGCGTTCGCTTTCTACAGCGCTATTCTGTAAAAGTCTTCCTCGGTGAATTTTTTTGAAGTGAGATTGAGGTGAGCACTCTCATCTGACGCTTTGTCATTAGAAAAGATTATCATTGAACGAATGACGTCTCCAAAATTAATACTTTTAAAATCGCTGGCTTGGAGAAAGGAACAAATCATTTTGAGAACTGCCCGTTATAAGAAGTGCGCCAATTGCGAAATGCACGTTTTTTGTCTAGTGCCCGTTTTACGAAGTACGCATTCTGCATCGGAGCCAATCAGACATCACTTAGTATAATCAAACATTATTAGTCGAAGCCAAATTGTTCCATATTATGCCAGATTTGGTAAAACTAAAAATCAACTCTAATCCAATCATATTTATGTCACTTTTCCTAAAGACACATCCGAACCACCACGTACTTTACACGAACCAATTTAGAGTCTATCAATAACTTCAGAAATAAGCTCTGGAAAGTCTTATTCCTGTAAATTAGATCCGTTTACAAGGCGACAACTTGTCTGTCTCCAATGATTAATGGCATACACCCTTTGCCCTTTAGCGCGAAGAATTTGGAAGTTTTCGAAAGGCTGCAAGGTCGGCCTAAACATTTATTTTGCCAAACTAATTGCTTATATTTTTTGACACTTTAATTTGATGATGAGTTTTGATCCGTTATAATTAAGAAGGAAGATGGGTCTTAATTTAATGAAGACACTTAATTGATATTTTTATTTAATAACTAGTGACCCGCCCCGGCTTCCCCTAGGTGCAAAATTCAAGCGTTGTCGGTGTATTTTCCAAAAAAACATCACGCCTGTAATCCTCAAAGGGTTAGGCAGAGGTGAACCCATTAGTACACCCACATTTCGCCAGTTATGTTTAAGTCCCATGTTATAGGGGGCAAGCCTATTGCCATCGACCGGGTACAAATTTAAACTCCGAGGCTGCTACTGAAAAAAATCTGATGGAAAAACCCAATAACAATTTGCCCGACCTGGGAATCGAACCCAAGACCTCATGCTTAGCAGTCGCGCTTTGCGACCACTAGACCAACGAAGCAGTCAATTAACTAACTCAATCACTCAGTTACGAAATAGTTCAGTTTTAAAAGTTTTCACTGCAGTGTTAAGGCTTTGCTACCAACTTAACAGCACATAGCTTCGTTGCTCGATGGTTGAACCAAAGAGGTATACATAGAAACAGTATAAAATCAATTGCCAACTTAAAATAAAGAACGATGCCGTACTCAAGATGGAGTGCGTTCTTACGGGCACCTTGGAAGCTATTCCGCCACGATATATTCCGGCTATTCGACACTGAATGGAAATTAATGATGGCTGCTGCGGACCACCTGACTTTGCGAAAGTGGGCCGCCATTTTTCTATTTTTTTTTTTATAGACGAAGGGCCGTTTAGTTTATGGCGTTCTGTTGTAATGCCGTCTTTTTGTATTGAAACTGCGATGTGTGTTTTTCAGTAATATAATAGTATTTGACGGCACCGTTGGTTTAGTGGTCGTATCGCGACTGTTACGTGGGAGATCCTGGGTTTGATTCGCAGGTCTGGCGAAGTGGTTTCGGTTTTTCCATTAAACATTTCTCAATGGTTTAGAAGTTAGTGGTGTGCTTCGGAAAGAACTTGTGTATGTGAGTTTATATGTTTGTAAACCATCCCACGATAATAGAGATTCTCTGCCCCATTGGTCTCGTGGTCACAAGCGCGACTGCTGGTCCTGGTTTTAGTATTTAGTTTTTCAATATTAACCCGGAGTTTAGAAGTTGGTGGTATGACACCCTTGTGCTTCGGAAAGCATGTAAAGCCGTTAGTCCTGCCCCTGATCTTCCCCGGTCGTGTCGAATTGCGATCCTCTCAGACTATGAAAGATTTCACATAATTATCTTATTTACGCACTCTCCCCGCGACTTCGTTCGCGTGATTTTTCTTACGGATCCCTAATTTTTTGATAATAAAATATAGCCTATAGCACTCAGTGATAACGTAGCTTCCAATTTGCGAAACAATTTTCAAAATCGATTACCCCCTACATACAAACTTACAAATAAATGTTACCCCTTTATAATATTAGTATAGAAGTATAGATAATATCTCCTGCGAACTTGGCTCGTCTCGCCGCGACCAAAATTCCACAGGTAGAACAAAATAATACTGGCCGGAATTACTAAATGTTTATTTATGTGTTATCGAGATCAGACCGAATCTATGGTCTTGAAAAGGGACCTTTTTTTGGTTCAAAATTGAGCATTACATGGCCGCGAAGTGCTTTCAAGTTCCGGTATGGCTTTCCATTTACAGAAAGGAAAATAGGTACACAAGTAATGTAGGTAGTTTGAAACAGTCATTTTCTATGTTGCTGTGATTAAATTGCCCAGAAAGAAAGAAAGAAAGAAAAACTTTTTATTCACGTGAAAGTGACGCATACAAAATAATTTTTCAACAGCCCATACAAGTTGGTACTTAATCTAAAAAAAAAACTAATAATACTTAATAATAAAATAAAAAAAGATGGCGCCACAACCGCGCGAAACGGCCGACGCTCAGCATAATGCCATGGCCCACACACGATGGCACGAAACCACGGCGCTGGTTTTCAGCGTAGGCCGACGTGTCTCTGCCTCGGAACTATAGGTAAACATCATTCACTGTCATTCACCCATCGTTCCGAGGCACAGAACCTTTATATACCCAAATACCTTTTACATAGAAACGATGTAATGCGGGCTAGAATCTATCTATCCTTTATAGTCTATACAAATATTATAAAGAGGTAAAGTTTGCGAGGTTGTAGGTTGTAGAAGTTAGTAATTATAGTTAAAATAACATAAGTTAAGTTAGTTAAAGAACAGGGTGGTTTTTTAGTCAGTAAAAGTCTGACAGTCCCTTCTGCCCCACCCAGGGCGGAAGGAGTCATGTGATGATTTTTACCACCTAAAATGAGAGTTTAAATAGGGTAAATTTTTATATTGTTAAAGACAATGTAGTCGATTGTTGCCAACGACAATAATTAAGTAATTACGCCCCTTCACAAACTCACATCAACAAAAACAAAATATGTTGCCAATTTCCTCCAAAAAAAAGTGTTGTCATATTTCACACATATCTTTATCGAGTAGACCTCTTTAGTAACAACCTTTTTAGCCACCTCGCGCTAAGACCCAGGGGATCACTTGATGTATTCACACAGTTCTCATAAAAAATCGTCACGCATTAGTCGTAAGTGATACTTACACTGTACCTCCCCACTTTTACTGTTCAACATGATTTACGTACAAATATTTGGGGGGTAATTTTTCTGTTGGCAACATTGTTAGGTAAATTAATTTGATAGTCTGTGTATCTACATCAGGGGTGGCAACTTTAAAAGATTTAAGATCGGCTGTTTACTGACTAGATTCTGTGCGATCCATCATATAGGTACAAAATCAATACTTCTTCATAAGCTTAACATTGAATTTATTTCACATTATTAACATTATACTATTCTTATCAAAAATAGTTTAATTACGAGTAGTATATTTTATTTTATTAAAAAGAGAAATACAAAAATTGAAGATTATTTTTAGTAACTAATTATGTTAGTGTTAGCGTTACATCTGAGATCGACTTATTGACCATCCCTGATGTACTTACATGGTAATGTAGAAGCTAAGACGTAAATTAAAAAAGAAAACAACAAAAGAGCAGCGCGCCTTCCAGGGTAATTTCAAACTAAAATCTCCACTAACCCATTCATCATGCTAACTTCAATTGAATTAAAAAAAATAAACAAAAGCTTTGCACCTGCTTCGCGATTTCGAATTTCGAACCAACATTTAAACTTTTTTGTTCTGATCAACAGGCAAGGACCATTCATTACACAGCCATAACTCAACCGCGACAACATAATTTTAAATTACGAACATTTCAAATCTCCATGTATTTAATTTTTCAACGAATACCACCAACGCAGCAGTATAAATTTCCCGTAACGTATACTTAACCCTGCCATGCTCGTAAATAAATAGTACCTCTATTGAATCGTAGGGTAGTCTAGACCGTATGATGGATTTTAGTTGGCTATCGAAATTATGGGGTTTTCTAATTGGTGTTTAGAATCGTTTAGTCAATAGTTAGTTGAAGAATGAATTGATTTTGAAGGGAAACTGATAGGGTTCTGTTATTTATGAAGATTGATTTGATGGACCATAATGATTTATTGGGCGGAGGTATTTACAGTTTCATGAATTGGTTTGAATGATTACCGTCATGTAGAAGGTTCTCATTGCTGGTTTTTTGGCAACACGATTTATGAAAAATAAATAAGTTTTTTTTTAGTCGTTGATTTTTGGATTTTGTACTAGCCATCTTGCGGCTTGGTTTAGGCAGGCGGGGCTTTCAGGCCCATTAGTCTAACATCATTCCTTCTGAAAACGTTGGAAAGACTAGTAGACAGACACCTCAGGGATGGAGCCCTAAAAACTAAACCGCTACACCCTCAACAGCATGCCTACAGAAAGGGCAGATCAACGGAATCGGCTCTACACGCAGTAGTGCACAAAATAGAGTCGGCTATCGCAAACAAAACATCAACACTCGCAGCCTTCATAGACATAGAAGGAGCTTTTGATAAAACCATGCAAAACAGCATCAACCACGCCCTCAAAAAATTTAAAGTAGAGCCAGTTGTGAGAAACTGGATCACTGAGCTAATAAGCAAGAGGGCGGTTCAGATAGAGATGAACACTACCACAAGAGCGGAAGTAGTAAGAGGATGCCCACAAGGGGGAGTCCTATCACCTCTATTATGGAACATAGTAGTAGATAGCCTTCTAAGACGACTAAATGAAAGGGGCTACACCACTATTGGTTATGCAGACGACCTAACAATACTGATAAATGGGAATGCAGAAAACGTGCTATGTAAAGTAATGCGTTCGGCCCTTCAGATTGTAGAAGAATGGTGTGACGAACAACAGCTGTCAGTAAATCCGAAAAAGACAGAACTCATCCTTTTCACCAACAAAAGGAAGTTACCAGAACTACAGTTACCAAAATTATTTAACACTAAACTCTCCCTTTCAACACAAGTGAAGTATCTGGGCGTCATACTTGATAATAAGTTGAACTGGGCGAGTCATATCGACGCAAAAACAAAGAAGGCCTGTATAGCTTTTGGACAGTGCAGAAGACTCGTTGGTAAAAAATGGGGTCTCAATCCAAAGATAACTCTTTGGCTGTACACATCAGTTATCAGACCCTCTCTAACCTATGGATCAGTTGTGTGGTGGCCCAGAACACAACTGTCTACAGTAAAAACAAAACTCCAGAGTCTGCAACGCCTAGCGAGCGTAGCAGCCACTGGTTGTATGAAAACCACTCCGTCAGCCGCTCTAGAGTATCTCTTAAACTTGAGACCTCTGGACCTTATCATACAGGAAGAGGCTAAGATAGCTGCTTTAAGATTAAGGTCGCACGGACTGTGGAAATCAAACGCAGACACAACACACTCCAAAGTTCTGCAAGAGGTTCTAAAGGAAATACCACTCCTGGAGGCACCCATGGACAGAACTTCATGTCACCACATCTTCGACCGAAGATACGATATCCAACTCATAGCGGAAGCTGTAGATTTCTCTGGCACCAATGAAGTTAGGATATACACAGACGGATCCAAAACCAGTTTTGGTACTGGAGCTGGTGTCTTCTCGAATGACCTAAACATCAATATTTCAACAACGTTAGACAAACTAAACACAATCTTCCAAGCAGAATGCATTGGTATCACCAGAGCAGCTCAAGCAGTTGCAGCCAGAGACGTCAGAGATCTCAACATCAAAATCATCTCAGACAGTGCATCGGTGCTTCAAGCGCTACAAAACAACACGATAACCTCTGCCCTCGTCTTGGAGTGTCATAACACACTCCAACACATTGCAACCACAAACAAAGTAACCCTGCAATGGATAAAAGGGCACAGTAACTCACTGGGTAATGACGCAGCAGATGAACTGGCAAAAAAAGGCGCCAAGACAATAGTCTACGGTCCGGAACCGCTGCTGCCCATACCTCAAGCCCAAATAAAAACATGGCTGCGTCAGAAAACCGAGAAAACACACCATACGGAATGGAGAAACAGTGTAACCTGCAGGCAAACAAAGAATGCAGTTCCGGAAGCATCAAAAAGACTTGCCCGCAGCATCATTAGACTGGAACGGGACAAAATCCGTAAGATCATAGGCATCATAACCGGCCACTGTCCCCTAAACAAACACCTATTCACCATAGGTGTGACAGACAGCCCTCTGTGCAGAGGTTGCATGGAGGCGGAAGAAACACCACAGCACGTGCTCTTGGAGTGCAGAAGCGTGGCGGATCAACGGGCACGAACTCTGCAATCGCCGGCATCGCTCCCGGAAACCTGCAGCAGCCTGAAAAGGCTGCTGGCTTTCTGGGAGGACCTGGGATGGTTGGAGTGATTCATGAGGATTCGATTTCACACGTACAATGGCCCAATAAAGAGGCTAAGTGCGGAAATAGCCCAGCTAACCTAACCTAACCTAACCTAGGCAGGCGGGGCGATGAACCCGCACACACATACTTAGTGATATAGTCAGCAACAGGCGATTCTGTTCTTTATAATTATTATTTTAAAGAGGTGTATTCTGAAATATTCTTAAACATAATAATTTACTGTTAAAAAAGTTTTTTTAAAAGAACAAGCTTTTATTTAAAATTATTTCAATATTGAGTATTGGACATTGTATTGTCATCAGAACTAAAGGTGTATGCAAAATTTCAGCTCAATCGGATACCAACAACAGGTCGAAAAATGGTTTGCAAATTTTGAAAGGACAACTTACTTACATACATACTTACTTACATACGAACAGTGCAAGCTAAATAAAAGCTTGTAAAAAGGAAATAGCTTTAAAAAAAGGCAAGTATGTAGTTATTAATATTGACCAAGTGTCCTAATTTCATTGCACTTTATTTGTATTGCACACAATTTTCAACTATATCCAGGATGAATTTTAGTTCATTATCAATTAAAAAATAAAAGCTGTCTCAACAAACTCTTCCTTATGAGCATGTCTTAAAATTCGAAAATACAAGAGAGAGCAGGGTGACACCATCTTTTGTCTCTGACACATTTACGAAGCACGTTTTCCGTCGTAACAAAGCTAAGACCTCAGAATTTTCTTGAGGAATACACTAGACATGTCAAAAAGCACTTAAGATCCTGAAACTAGGAATACTATAAATAGTTGAAATCGCAGCAACCCTGCTTGAACATCGAATATTAATATTTTCGGCTCGGTGCAGTACGTGACGGGCGAACGGGTTAGAATGTAAAGCATTTTCTTGACCGTTCATATATGTACAGTCAATGTCAGAAATATGTAATTCAATAAGCTTCTAGTTTATTGGAAAATAGGTCCTGTCCGTGACTTCGTTCGCTTAAAAGTCAATGTTACTATTACTATTTTAAATGTGAAAGTTTGGATGGATGTATGTTTGTTAGTCACTCAAGGCAGAACGGCTGAACGGATTTAGATGAAATTTGGCATAGATATGGATTATACTCTGGAATAGCATATAGGCTACTTTTTATCCCGGTAAAAGTACGGTTCCCGTGGGATAATATATATATTTTGACGCGGACGAAGTCGCGGGTGGAAGCTAGTTATACCATAAATTATATCCATATTTTTTTTACTGCCAGAGATTACTTTTTACAAACAAAAATACAAACAAACTTTACCTTTTTTATTAAAGTTGTGCATTATGTAATGAATGATGTACTTACTACTCAATTTAAAACATTTTTTTTTGTTTCTTTCCCGTTTTTCTGCATACGAAACTACCTTTTGGAATGGGCAACTAGATTCAATATTATTATTTTTTTCTCTTTAAAAAGACGATGAAAAATGCCTTTTAATGGTTTAATTTAAGAAAAAAATGACAATTTGACTTTGACTAGCTTTACAGCATTCAAAGCGATACTGTGTGAGAACACTTTTAAAGTTTGCCAAATATAAACATATTTCCGTCGCCGACTGTACACTATGCTTATGTCCAGTATTGGATTCTAGGGACTATTTATGTGATAGGTATTGATCGGATTCATTTTATAGTTTTATGTGAATGCACGTTTTATTTTTATTTCGAACGTGGTACGGGTATGATCAGCGTGTTTTCTTATTGTTTGCTAGGCTGGCTTTAACAGGGAGAAGGGAATATTGTAACGAAGTTTCCCCATGGATTTAGTACACGATTTTAGACTCAAGTGACGAAAATTTAGGTCGGTTATTCAAAAAAATTGGCTGTTCCATTCAAGACGTCGACACCTACACGTCTAGTGGTCGCAAAGCGCAAATGAGGATTTTCCATCAGGAATTTCTTACAATTAGTAGCAGCTTCAAAGTCAGGATTTGTGCCCGGTTGTTGGCAATAGGCTCACCCCCGGCGAAATTGGCGAAATGTTGGATATCTCTGCCTAACCTTTCGGGGATTACAGGCGTGATGTTATAATACTATTTGTGCAAAGTAACAGACATGAGTTTTTGGTACCTAATGTATCAACTTTCAATGCAGTTTCATTCTTAACCCTAAATTACTAAGCATAGTTTCAATATAGACAAAACGTATTATAGTGCCTGTATTTCCGTATAAACTAGACTATAACGCGGAATCACCGAGCTAGCGAAACAGCTAACCTGACTCGTATCTCACCGATTTATGACTGTATTCATCTGAGTTAATTTCTGTTTATTACTTGTTTCGTTCGCCGTTGTGTTGCGGTATCGTGTTACGTAACGTGTTCTAGAGGCTGCAGTGGAACTTTCCAGGAGAATGGTTTTAACAGAAACTATGTTACTAAAATAATTTTCGTAATATACAGGGTTATTTTTCAAACACCAGTAACCTGAAAAGGGGTCATTGTACTCATCATTATGAACAACTTTTTCTATGGAACCAACCCTGAATTCATGGAAAAAAATCTGCTGTTCCTTACAAAAATGCTATACAACACAATCATAATGTATGGAAAATAGCCAGATTCATGAAGAATAGTATGTATAAATCACGCTACGACCCACGGGAGCTAAGCAGTAACTAAAGTCTTAACTCAACACGGGGGAAAAACACGGTATCTAGCGATAAGTATATCTATCACAGAATCTAGCTATTATTTTCAATTTTTTTTTTAAATATAACTGGTAGTTCCAGACATTAGCGCGTTTAACAAAACAAACAGACATTTTTTTCTCATCTTTATATATTAGTATAGATATTAAGGTCCAACCTAAAACCAATAAATAAATACTGCATTGGCAAGCTTTACTAACAGCCGCTAAAGCATAGGTATTACCATAATAAAAATAATGTATTTATGTAAAATACCAAGGAGTGTCGTATAAGCGATTCAAAACTGTTCCAGCATGCAAGTACGTACGTGGGTGTTGCCAGTGCAATACAGGCATAAAATATTGGCTTTAAACATGGTAATACTGCGTAAACCGGAGGCTTGAGTTTTATAGGTTATGTTAGGTGGCCTGGATCTATTTGATTTTAATAGACTAGCTTGTGCCCAAGACTTCGTCTGAATGGAAGTCAAGTATAATTTTAAATGTGTCTTAAACACTCAGAAAATTATGTGCCTTCCTATCAGTGATAGATTTTTTGACAAAGATTACCTTTTACAAATAAACAAACATTATACCACTTTATAATATTACTTTAGCTGGTCCTGCTGTAATTTATTTTTAATTTGATCTTCTATCTTTTTTTAAATTGATTTCTAATTCATATACATTACCAATTGTGCATTATTTACCTACTTATTAAAGTCGTACAGATCTACAAATATATTTTTTTTTAGGATGTAGATTAAGGATTTAGCATGTAAGATCACACTATCGCATTGGATCGCTATTCTGTAATGGTTAGTAAGTAAGATTGCGTAAAAAAATAAATTAAATTGGCTAACACAGACATTTTCTCAACAAGAACTTAACAAGACGTAAACTTGAAACAATTGTCTAAATTCCTCTTCAAAACCTAACATAACGCTAAAGATCTCACAATCCAATACAAAACAACCCTTCTACCAATTCAAACGACTCCTTCGGATATAAACACTACAATAGATCCATTACCGCATCTAAAAGGCCCCAACAACGGCTGACCGCCACAAAATCGGCAATAGTTTATGTTAAACGTGTCTCGTCGCCGCCCAGGTGACAACTGTGACGGGCGGTACATGGAAAACATTTTAACCCGTTGCCCGTTGCTGTGCGGTCGAATCGACCCGTCCGGCAAATTACGGGGGAAGAATGAGTGCCAATTGACTGTTTGAACGTTTGTGGCGTTGAATGTTATGATTGTTTCGTTTTTATTATGGTTGTTTTGTTTTACTAGTTTTTTAATTAATCTTTAAAATTAAAATTTCTTATTAAATACATTTTATTTTTAAAGGATGGGTATGTCCGTATGTAGTTTCTTTCCCATTCTTCTTCATACAAAACTACCTTTTGGAATAGGCAACTACATGCAATATTGTTACTATTTTTCTGTCTTGTAATTGACGTTCAACCCTTTTAATGGACTAATTGTAATAAACTATTTGACTTTGACTTTGAAATTCAGCCTAAGTTTTAGTCACTGATTGTTGTGACTGAACAACTAAAACTTATTTAAAATTTTAATGCAATCAATGTTATTGTAAATGTTTAACAAGATTTTCACAAATACAAAGGACTAAAAAGTCAGATTCCATTTTCACAGCGGTCACAAAAATGTCATAACCCATTCATTGGGTCACATTTTATGTCACTCAAATCCCAAGCAGACTGTAAAATATGCATAATTTTCTAATAATAAATCTGTATGAGGGTTTGTATTTATAATTTTGAAAATACAGCGGATTATAATGTTTATGCTGAATTTGTGTAAACAAGGGCTCAGAATACGGGATGAAAATATTTGTTTATCCGGAGTGGAATATAATTATTTTGTCAACAGTAATTGAGTATAACAATTAATTTGGCTATACTCAACTGTTGTGATAAAGTTTGAGCTGCGGCTATCTTATGTTTTTGTCTTGCCTTCTGGGATCTGTAGATCGATCCCTGCTCAACTAATCAATAGCCCAGTTAGCTATCGGAGATAGCCAACCCCGTTACTTGATTAGTTACAGGCCGGGATCGATCTACAGATCACATTATAGAAAGCTGCCGTTAGTTACTCAATGTTTCTACTTCATCTAAATATTTGTTACCGCTTTTTTCCAAACTAAACATTTATTTCATCTTACACTTCCTTTCAACTCGTTAGGAAAAATAACCAAACGAACCAGAATTGACAGTCGAAAATACCCAAACCCAGAAAATCCGAACCATCTTCTAAACACAAACGAAATAGTTTTAAAATAAATAGCAGCGCACACCAAACACGATGTCTGTCTGTTCACTTAAAACCACACGTTGACGTAAACGAATGCACTCGAGAACTCGAATACAAATCACTTGACGACCCCGAATTAACCGCGAGACACCGACTGTTTATTTAGACTGACTTCGATTCGGATCAGCGCCTTGAGAGGCTTTGAAGATAGCGATACAGGATTGGTTTGTGGAAGCGATTTTGGTAAAGGAAAATAATACAAGAGTGGTCTGAGACGAATGGATTAGAGCAGTCTTTGAAAATTCCTGCAGAACATGTGTTTTGGACATTAATGAGAAATTAATATTATTGTTTGTCAGAAGGGTTGCTAAAGAGTATGCTCTTAAGGGAACTGTTCAAGGGAAAGATATTGATGATATTGCATAGCTTTTGATTAGTGTCGTGCCTAGTGGAACGCCGGACATATTTTATACAATTAAAAAAAAAAACAGAAAATTCGGACACTTCAAAAATGTTGCATTTTAAAAACTTATAGCTGTTGGAGCAGTATCAGATTTTATTTAATCGTATAAAATCTTGGCTTGCCTTATTTTGATGTATCGATATAAAACCAGTCAGACAATGCACACACACTTTAGATGGAGATCAAGTAATGGAAGGTATCATTACAAAAGCATGCGATGAAAAGCCGAAATACTAACGGTCGATACTTTTCAAAGCTCTGCATCATCCATAAACGTAAAACCAGTAATCAAGAGCATGCCTAGATAATGTTATATAAAAAAAAGGCCTACAGTTGAGCTCCGAACAAGTTTAATACAGAAACAGGTTTAATACATGTTGGTTTCTTTGTTAGGATAATATTAGACTGGAGTAACTAGTGAACGACTAAGCCTATATAAGAATATGGATAAGGTGTTACACTAATCGTATAGGTGATGGTTGTTGTAATCAAGACATAAGAAATTCTTTTTTCAAATTTATTAAAACATACATAAGTAGATGTTACACCAGTCGTAAAGAACGTTGCTGTTATCAATACCAATCACTGAGATTTCACAACAGATTTATCGATGAGCAAGTGTATTGTAAAATCGCCCTCGATAAATTTAGGTGAAATGAGTTTAAGGTTAGCTGTTTTCTAACCTATTGCTAGCCTATATAAATATTTATACCTATTGCTTCGCATAAAGGAGGAAGATTTAGAAGAAGAAGAAGAAGAAGGAAGAGAAGTATTTCTGTAAATAAACACTTTTTTCATTTTTTTTTTTAGAATAACACTGCATATACTCAAGGATTTAATGAATCGAGGGTGTAAAACGATTCTGCTGCGAATCTATTAGACGTAATCCTAGACACATGTGACTGTTCCTGAAATACCTTAGGCTGATAAAATTTTGGTTTTTCCTAAATATGTGGAAATTCGTGTTAATGGTAATGTTATAATAGGTCGGCTTCCCCCAGTCCCATTTACAAAACTACAAGAGAACGTGCTTAAAATAGTTGAAAGATTAAACATGCATCTAGTGGCATTACAAATACAAAGACAATCAGTAATCAGAGAAACAAAATGAACAAAAGCACATGTTAACGTACCAATTATTACAATAAGACTTTGTAGTTTAAGATTAAGATTGACAGCGGCATCTGGAATGAAGCAATTTGCCTGACAAGCTCAGTAATGTGACCCCGAGATTGTTATAACGATCTACAAGGGGCAATGTTCGCGAGTGATCTTGAAAACACGCAAACTTTTTTGAGTAAGAATTAATTTGGGTATGTCGTACGCCAGTGATAGCCTCAAGACACAGAGTCTAGTTTGGGTTTCACAGGTAACTGACGCAAAGTTACCTTTGCGTAACATTTTGATTTAAAGCTACCAGTTACATATTAACATAAGTTTAACCTGTGTATGTACCCCGTATTACTTGGATAATGAACAATTTTTTATGTCTTTCTATTTCTTATTGCACTTACATATTTTAGGAAAGATATTACTTAATTACTTTTTCATTTATATACTCAAATGTTCACCTAGAAAACGGTACTTCACTTTCCATATACTTTTATATTTTCATTTATTATTCTAATACTATCAAGCCAAAGTAAAAAAAAAAAATTCAATTAGACCATTTACAGGCACTTTTGCAAGCATTGCTAATAAATAGGTCGCAAAAAATCGAAAATGCAAACTTGAGTATCTCTTTTTTTAAGTAAAACCGGAAAAAATAAATAAGTGAATTTTCTGGTGGGCTACTAAATTTTTTGATAATTATTGTAATACGTAGCTTCTTATTTGCGAAAGAATTTTCACAATCGGATCAAAAAATTAAGAATAAAGGAACAAACTCTTCAGCTTTAATATATTATAGCACAGATTACTATCATATTCCTTTGATTTGACAATGCCTATCAGTTGCATGTAACATCCCACACCGCTGGCTGCGAAGCCGCATACTAACAAATATAGACTTCCGTAAATACAAACTATAAACACGTGTAAATGAATCCAAACGCTTTAAGCTTCACGCCCATTAACAATAATCCTTTTTATTTCCCTGTGAAAATATGCTGCGTGGGTCAAAATGACCCCACCGCCATCATAATAGGGTTGATTTTTCTTTGTCAAATCATGAATGCAAGAAGTGTGGTGTCGTTTATAAAGATTTCAAGTTGGTTAGCCTCTGTGTGTATTAAAAATAAAATTGCTATTATTCAAGTCGTAATCTTAAGAGGAAAAAACTAAGTATGGGAAGTGCTTAAGGGGTTGTTGTAATGTGCTTAGTTTTTTTGTGGGTTTATAAGGGGTTTATTTTTGTTGGTAGTTGTAGCTATTAAAAAACATCTTTAAATACTATATTTATATGTATAACGTAAAGATTTATTTTAGGCTTATAAGGTTTTTTTTTTTTTTTTTTAGGTGGTAAAAACCATCAAATGACTCCTTCAATCTTATTCAAAAAAGGCTTATAAGGTCCCAGCCTAATATTGTTCCATTTCAAGGCAAAGGCCCCTTCTCATACAGAGAAGCATTGATCACCATGCTTTCTCAAGGTGGATTGACGATTCCTGACATACGTTAATTATAAGTCCAGGGGTCCTACCATGAACTCTTATCGCGATCCAAAAACTAAATTGTTCTTTAAATAAGTCATTAAAACGCATCAATATATGTCATTATATTGACGTATTTTCTCTTATCGCGATCCAAAAACTGAATTGTTCTTCAAATACGTCAATATAACGCATCAATTTATGCGTTATATTGACGTATTTGAAGAACAGATAAGAGTTCATGGTAGGGCTGCAGGTTTTCTTACGATGTTTTCCTTCATCGATGTCAGTGATGTTTAAGAAAAAGTTAAAAAGTAGTTACTTATGAATTGAAAGTTTCAATTTTTACTTGCTCGAACTGGAACTCACAGCCTCATGCATGAGAGGCGGGCGCCTTAACCATTGGGCCAAAACAACACATACATAATTATATTAAGGCCAATATAGGTACCTAATTCTTGTCGTCACATTAGCATGTCGGTGACGCGGTCACATTAGCATGTTGGTGACGCACACCTAAAACTTACCCCTACCAAAGATTGCTTAACACAGCTAAAGAACAGGTTTCAGATATTGCCTACGAATTACAATTACAGAGCCATACCAAAACACAAAACAATAGCACCGCCATTTTTTATTCCAACTGACATTAAAAGCTTGCTTTTAACATTATCCTTCTTCGCACGATCTTAGTCAAGTCGTCCGAATTCATACATATTTATGTGGTTGTGCATTAAGTTCAACGCAACGTCTAATTATCATCTTTAAAAATAAAAACTTTCTATACAAAATAAACATTTTGGAACCTACTTCTCAAAACTCCAGCTTTTTCCGTGGTCTTAAAAAAGTCTACTTATATTAACTCAATAGTAACTTGAAGTTAAATCCAAAGATAAATTAAGTATTAGAAAGAGCACTTTAGCTCTTAATAACAGCGGCGCACCGACAGAACGATTAATTTCTAACAATTAAATGTGTCGCTTTGAAAATATAATACCTTGAGCTTGAGAATATAATGTATTGGTAGCTATTCTAGTGGAGATGCAGGAATGAAATGAGAGCAATGAAAAATGTGTCAGAAGAAGAACATGTCAATTACGTTTAAAGATATGATGATTACCTATTTTGACACGCCGCTTTAGCGTTCTTCCAAAAGCACGAAATTTAAAAAAGAATATGTTTGAATTACTAAGGAAATGTTGACTACCCCTGAAATGTCACTTTGACAATGACATTTCTTTGAATACATTTTATAGTGGTTAAGGCGCTTCTCATGCTGTGAACTATTGTGACTTTTTTATTTTATATGTACTTTCGGTAGTTTATCTTGGGACTTATAGACTACATTTAAGAACGGTTCCTAAATATAATATAAGTTCAGCATTTTATTCCAGCACCTGATCTAAGTCTTCGCTATTAAAACAGCTAATTTTTCCCGACCGTGTCACGGCTCGCGTGTCTCCAAGCTTCGTTCACGAACGACACGAAATTCTCCGTTCAGTCATGTTCACTCAAATTATTTTCGAAACTTACGTACCTACTTAAGCTTATAAAAGTTTGCATCGTAATTGGTCGATGTTAGGTGAGATAATTGATTTTTTGAAGGCTTTTTAGAAGGTTGTTAACCTCTGATTAAAATAATATGAAGAAAAAAGGTTACGTATTCCGAAATTAAATTTCTTAGAACTATTCTGCTTACAAAGAAAAATAAAATATTTGGTTCTACTAAGTTTCTAGCGAATTTTATTTAGAAGTCTTTCCTGCTTTATTTTAAAGTACTCTAGACATATCTAATATTATAAAGAGGTAAAGTTTGTAAGATTGTAGGGGGTAATCTCTGGATCTACTGAACCGATTTTAAAAATTCTTTCGTGAATTAGAACCTACGTTATCACTGAGTAATTGGAAGCTACTTTATTACTAAAGTATAATAGGCTATATTTTATTACCGAAAAATTAGGGATCTGTAAGAAAAATCACACGAACGAAGTCGCGGGGAGATTGCTATAAGTAAATAAACTCAATGGAATTTTGTAGATAGTAAAAATGTACTAACATCTAGGCTTGTGATTAGTCAGTTTCCCATCACATAACTTCAAAATGATACCTAATTCAAAATCACGCATGAGATTTTATCATGAAATCATTGACCATAACATCACGCCTGTAATCCCCAAAAGGTTAGGCAGAGGTGTACCCATTAGTACATCCACATTTCGCCAGTTATGTTTTTAAGTCCCATGTAATAGGGGGCGAGCTTATTGCCATCAAACGGGCAAAAATCCAGGCTGCTACTGAGTAATTCCTGATAGAAAAACCCAATAACACTTTGCCAGACCTGGGAATCGAACTCAAGACCTCATGCTCAGCAGTCGCGGTTTGCGACCACTAGACCAACGAGGTGGTCATCATTAATCATTTGATCAAAATATGACTAGACTACTTGTGTATGGAGCGCTTTTGTCAGGAAATCCCTCTTATTGATTCGTCCCCTTAGCGCTCATGCCCACGAGACGTTTTAACACGGCCCGGTTTTTTGCCGGCGCCTGGTAGAAACCGTCCGACCGTGCACACTAGACGGTTTGTACACGACCCGGTTTCAAGTTGCGTTGGTAGCCCTGTGCACGCGCTGTTCGTGGGTCCGGTCTCGTTTGCATGCGCTCACACACTGCCATACTCCACTGCGCGCCGGGCGTATACGCGGCGAGCACCGTGCCCGGTTGCACGGCGAGCCGGCTCTAGCGCCGCCGGCGTCGTGTGGTTAGCTTCATAGAGTTTCATACACGACTGACGACCGCCCGTAGACCCGGTTTGACGCCGGGCTTAGATCCGGCGCAAAACCGTCTCGTGGGCATGAGCGCTTAGGCGTTCCGCAGACGAAGCAACTTTGAGCTTCTAGTTACGACAACAGTCAATTATAACTTTATTTAATATATGCAGTATTTACAAGCTTAATAATAAAAAATAAAACAATCAGAATAAAAAAAAGGATAAACTAAAACTAAATGGCATCAAAAAATCCGCATCGCCGTCCCCTGGAAATGTGCCCAAAAGACTGGCCGCATTGCCACGTTGGATGGCAATGCTTAACAGTCAATTTGGAACTAGCTGTTTATGACGATTTTGATATAATCTTAAGAAACTGCGCAGACGATAACAATTTTTTTTTTAATTTGACAGTTGCTTCATCTTTGAAAAGAAAGTCTGACAGCCAGTCTTACCAAGGAGTATCGTATTACCCACTTACTGGGTTGTGGAGGTTAGATAGGCAGTCGCTTCATGTAAAATACTGATATTCAGCTGCATCCGGTTAGACTGGAAGCCGACTCCAACATAATTGGGAAAAGAGACGGCAGATGATGAGTTGCGTCAACTAAAGTTGCTCTGTCTGCGTGTAATCAATCAAAACATAAAATGGTAATAATAATAAAATACGCCAGCCTATTACTGTCCCACTGCAGGGCAAAAGATTTTTCTCACACAGAGAAGGCATGAGCATTGAACACCACGCTTGCTCAAGGCGGATTGGCGATTCCAGACTTATATTAATTACAAGTCCAGGTTTCCTCACGATTTTTTCCTTCACCGATGTCAGAGATGTCCAAGATAAACTTTAGAAAGTACATATGAATTGAAAAAGTCACATTGGTACTTGAGAGGCGAGTGCCTTAACCATTGGGCCATCAAAATGGTAATAGAACATACAATACCAGAACGAGATAATTTCGATATCTCAACAATTTACAGTAGCAAGTAGGCGTTAACCATGTAAGCTAATAGGGTTCTCAAATATAGACAAAGTAATAAAAATAAAACGGCCATTAGCTTAAAAATAGAACAAGCAGACAGTCACACGTTAATAATGTAGTGAGCACGTGTAATGGTTTAGGAATGGCGCCACGTGTCGCCGGTACCCAGAAGTACTGAAAACTTAAAGCATTTAAAGATAATAACCTTCTTGGAAACGATAAAGGGTTGAAGGGACATCGTAATGAAACCCTTTTCTATTGACTCAGCATAATATATGATTCTAGACCTTAGTTGTGACATTTTTCATGGAACAGCTGAATTTAAAATAACAAAAAAAAACATGTAAAAAAAATCCATATAGAAACTATGTACTGAATCTATGGTAAAAGTTTTTATTACAATCTTTTACCTTGTGGTTTGAGCAGTTTAGGGTTGAAACACTAGGGTTTTAGGTTCCGTGTCTTCATCGCGTTTTACGAGACATCGCCAAGCGGTCGACTCTTCACCTAAGCAGAGAGCTTAGGCCAGATAATTAGCACTTCCATACAACATGGCAATGTTGGCAGCCTCTTGGGCACTTGTTCCATTGACAGCGAAACGGACGAATTTTTTTGATGCCAAATGCCAACTTCTCAAATCTATCTTCAACATATTTTCTTTTATTCTATCTTTAATGTACAATGTGTGTGTGTCCACCACACAAGCTTATCTTCATATTTCGACGAAAGTGACCATAAATTCGGCGATACACAGATATTCCTAATAAAAATTATCTATATCACCTATTGCTAGCGATAAAAGTAACGCCACACCATAGAGCGATATCGGTAATATGACGGTCGAATCAAGTTAAAAGAATCATTCATTGTGACTAATTTTATTTATGGACGGCCACCCCTAAAGCATTTATTACCGCGAAACGGTCGAGCCAATAAAACCACTGAATCAAAGAGAAAAAGTGCTCTCAGTTCTATAAATATTTTATTTCGGATAGTGAGAAGTAGGGTGGCCACAAGTAAGTGGCGATGGGAAGTTTACTTTTGGGTCCTTCGGGATCGACGAGTCGTCGGGTATCGGCGCACTCTTGAACTTGTGATGTGGCGTTGGATATGGTTTATTCGGTTTTATATGTAAACAGATAGATTTCTGATACATAGAAGGTATGTATTACCATTTATAGAATAAGACTGACCTGCCGTGATATAGTTTTCCCTAGTACAGAGGTCAGTGTGAATTGAGCTGAAAAAACCGCATACCGTACACAGGATTGTTGGGATTTGTGTGTAAGGTTTGATCAGTAATATTATCAGTAAACTTTTTTACTTTACTTTTAAAAGAAAAACCACTTATTAAGCATATTGCGCGCACAGAGGAGTGTAAGATTTTGCATATAATTAAAGTTTATATAAAGAAGGAATGCAAAGCTAAAACTTAAAATTAATAAAAAAGTAATGATAATCCATGACCAAGCATTTACAAACTGGCTAGTTCTCTATTAACTTCCAGATCAGTCTAGAATTTAATTAATTTCTTGAAGAACTCCCTTGAAACTACGCTACTTGTCTGATTAATAAAAGCTTCCAACAGTCTGCGTACATTACGCGGCCGGTGTATTTACTTTCCCACACACCACAGGAACTGAGAGAGTCCTTGAAGTCTCTCCCTCATGGCCACCGTACGCTTGGAGCCCGGGGAACTTTTACTAATGTGTGCTAGTCAAATGGACTCTCGAGAATTCAACCGTCGAATAAAGCGCCTTATGCCAATGATATAGAGTGCAAAATATGATAACGAGATGAATATATAAATAACAGGACTGGCTTGTTCCTCTGCCACTCATGCATATGGAAATAGGGACTTAGGTCATAGAATAAAATGGGTACGTTTCTACTGTTTTGATAGTTTTATTTGCGTACCTTTTCGGATTTGTGGTGTGAAGTGGTCGTAAATAGTTGTAGTCTGTGGTCCCTACTGAGTGAGTGTTGGGTGTAAATACTTTACGGATGGTATGACATGCCGTATGTGTGTGTTGGTCCCCCTTGAAGGGATAAGCCGATTGGAGTGGGTCCGTGTTGTTGATGAATAGCAATCGTGTTTTGAGGTTTAATTGAAATTATGGATGTAGCAATATTGTGGGGGATTTACTCTACTCTACTTTATATGTTATTTTGTGTGATAGGTACATGTATGTATATGTAGGCAAATCACATTAGCCGATTTAAAAGAAAAGTTTATTTAGGGTTAGTTCATATCGAGGCGGGTCGGTACCAGGCGGGGATCGCGGGAGGCGCGTATGCTCCCGAGATGCTCGGTGTAAGTATTAGAATCCCGAACACCGGTGTGGTTTTTAGTCAGTAAGAGTTTGTCAGACTCCTCCGTCCTCCCAAGGCGGGGAAAATCCATGAGGATTTTCCAGTCCGGAACAAAAAAAGGGTAGTTCATATCGAGATGTGACGCGACGCGATGCTGCGTTTGCTTTTAAACATAGCGACACAATATCGGACTTATTAACTACAGGATAAGGTCTACGCGCACACGTCGAAGTTTGCCATGCTGCATTGGGGAAGTAACCCTTAGTTTACAATTCTGCCTTCCCACCTTTATTGAAAGACACTACATCCATCTAAAGGACTACGATTATATTTACACGGTTTCCATGATTATTACACTATTTATGTATTGAGCGTTTACTCCTTAAGTAGACTCTGCTCAACTTACCTGAAACAAAACAGAATAAAAACATTAATTTTAATGCCAAATTCTTTAAGGTTTTAAACAAGGACAATATTTTAAATTGCATCACTGAAATTTTTGAAAAATCTGCTTTTGTAGAAACAATAAATTATTTTTGAATTTATTGGAAATAAATTTATAAAAAATAAGGGTAGATCATCATGGCGGCGTGTCGTGTGATAATAATAGGTATTAACATAATTACTTAAGTTATTATTTATAGAAAGTATTTCATAAATAATTATTTTCAAAAACTTATTTCATAAATAATTATTTTCAAAAATCCCTCTTTCAAATTAATTTAATTATTTACAAACAAACCCCAACACACCCCCATCAGTCCTCATCAACTTTGACACACACATCCTTCGAAAACAATACAACGACCTCAACGTTTTATTACTTCACAAAATGATGAACAACTCTTTGTAATGTTCGTAGTAGGTACCTATAGATAAATAGGGTAACGTCTGACTTCGACCGATAATTACCGACGCGCGTGCAAATTTAATAACTCGCGTGTTCAAACGGGTTAGGTTTGTTTAGACATGGCGGTAAGGGCACGATTTGAAAACGGATACGACATATCGTTGCGAAAGAAATACTCATGTGTACCTACTATACTTAAAATAATTTACTAAGTACTGTAGATCTGAAAAATTAATCTTCTAATTCTTTTATCAATTAATACCTTTACATTTTGTTTATTAAGAATGGCTAACTATAAAACAGAAACGTAGTTTCTAATACAAAATTTATAAACATACGTATGATTAATAAATAATTTTCTTTGAAAAACTTCGTCATTATACTCAAGTATAATCTGCAAATCGTTAATTTATCGAGACTATTAATTTTTTTCTGATTTTTTTTTTGCAACAAATAAGTACAAAGGCGGACTTAAATCCTCAGGCATTCTCTACCATTCAACGAAAGGTGGTAAAGAGATAACAAAGCAGGTGCAAAAAATTGTACATGAGGAAATAATCAACTATGAAATTTTGCTGTCTTTCTAAGAATTTCTCCTGCATCGTGAGAGCATTTAGGAACATATAAACTCATACACAAATAGCCAGACATAGTACAATCTATAGGCCATATAAATATTTGTTTACGCATAGGAATCGAACGCAGCACAGCAGCTCAGAATAAAATAAAGAAGAAATTTTCATTTCCATTTTTTTTTTCACACCAAACTACCCATACGCGAACTAACTCAACACCATGTCGCTACGTAATCGTACATTATAAACGTACGCAACGTATTTGCTTACCGCTGCCGCTCGTCAATCACGGCGCGCTGACTGTGCATTTCAATTTAAACCACGCGTTGCACTGACAGATGTTGTTCGTTATCGCTTCGCTTAGCTTGCTCAAGAGAGGTATTCGTCTGGTTTAAGAGGATGTTAATAAAGTGTTATGTAATATAACCATAACAGACTAAATAGGAATCGTGCATTCTTTCTTCACTTTCCACTTTTAGATAAGTACCAGATAGAGATATCAGGTAACATAAATTCCTATTTCAAACGTATTTAGAAACCGAGTTTGTATGTTTAAACAACACCTGCCGATTTACTGCACAGTTAATTTTAGGGAGTTCGGAGTATGTTTTAATATTTTATGCCTTTGTTTTGTTCTTTGTTTGCATCGCTTTGGTGTTATTATTATGATGTTATCATTGCTTATGTGTAAATTTTATTACTATTATAAATGCGAAAGTTTGACTAGATGAAAGTTTTGTAACTCAATCACGCCAGAACGGCTAAACAAATCTGGATGAAATATGGCACAGATATAGATTATAGTCTGGCATAGCTCCTAGGCTACTTTTTATCCCGGAAAAATATTAACTTTGGCACGGACGAAGTCGCGGGCAGACGCTAGTAAATAATGAATAAATATCAACTCTGTATAGCACTCGGAATACCTCAACGACGTAAAAGAGTGCTAGAAAAGGCAAATTTCAGAATACGTGCTTGTTGCATCGTAATACCCTATAGCTACTAACACCCACATATCTTCGCATCACAGTGTGCGCAAGCCTCGCCCATCAGCCAACTCAAATTAAGACTAACGATTCGGCGCTTAATGCGGCCGGTTTTAATTTTAATTTGAAAACAAAATTCGACTTAACGACAACCACCGGCTCGCCAATGTTTTACTTTTCAACTGAAAATTATGTTCCAGCTATCGTTACTTTTGGGTGGTATTTACTTACTGAAGCAGGGAGGTTCTGTGAGGTCTTCAGTTGAGCGTGAAATAAGTCAGACATGCTTCAATTAATATACACGCACGTAGTTTTGAAATGCTCATGATCAAGATTATGATTATTCTAAAACTAGCAATTTACAGGAACTTTAGTAATATAACGATGTCAATCCTTGATTTGCTGAACATTGTTGACATTAGAAGTAGGTACTTGCTTGGTATCCATGATCGACATTGCTTTAAAAACAAGGAAAGATGTTTTTGTACAAAATCATCTTTCCTTGTTTTTAAAGCAATGTCGATACTTTCAAAAAGGAAAGATGTTAATGCCAGGAAAAAAAATATAAGAATGAGCAACAATATTGATACAGAGTGATATGGCTGCTTCAATTTAATTTTCTAGTTACAATGTAAAGTGGTCTAAAAGTTACCGGTACGAAAAAAAACATATCATCCATTTTTGTAATACAAAAACGGGTTTTTCCTCCACCCACACAAAACTAAAGGAAAATGTTTGATAATATTGCCCTACACTAGGAATTTCTTCTGAATTGTGAGTGCATTTACAAATATACAATCTGAAATATTTATAGACCATACAAATATTTGTTCCGTGAGGAACCAAACCCGCGACACACAGCGTAGCAGTCAACTGCTCAGCAACTTTGCCAAAACGTGTTTTTACTCAGACATTAACAGTAAGGGTCAGTTCACACCGAGACGCGACGCAACGTGACGATACTTGAAGAGGCCAGTGACTTCGCGCTGCGCCGCGCGGCGCATCGCAACGTCGCCGCTCTTGCACGTCGCGCGTACCGGCGATTCACCGCTGCGTCGCGATGCGTCTCGCGGCGCCGCGCGGCGCAGCGCGGCGTAGAGCGACGCATCGCGACGTAGTGCTGCGTGGTGTAACGTATTCTAAATTCTCACAATGAAATGTGTATCTTTTCGTGTAGAAAATAAAGTTATATTTTGAGTCGCTCTTTTAAAGTGTGCACGCAGCGTCGCGTCGCGTCGCGTCTCGGTGTGAACTGACCCTAACACAACAAAAGTCATCATTGTCCTGATCAATAGCATCTTAAAAATGTCTTTTATTTTTTAAACCAACCTGGATTTATCCGGTAATTGCGCCATTTATTTCCCACTTCAAATTCTGCTTACCCTTCCTCCTTTCTAACGCCATTCTTAAAAGGGTTGGTATACTTTCTCCAGTGTATTCTAAATGACGGTAACTGTTAGGCCAGCGCTCATTACAGCCGCGGCCCGAACGGCTATTTATTTGATATCCTGCTACTTAAGAGAATACGAGCTGCTATTTTTCTTTTAATATACTACTTTGTGTTTAGTTTTGGTGCGAGTTTATTTGAAGGTTTTATTTCTGTACGTGGGTAATGAGTAGAATAATGAGTTTCGTCGTGTGGTTTTTTTTACCCATAGAGTCATTCGGGTCAACTGTGCGCACTTTGCACTTTGAAGCCTCGTTGTGTCTAGGAATAGGACAATTTCGGAATGAAAGACATTGTTGCGAGTAGAGTATTTATTTGGCTATCAATTGCAATAACAAAAAAAACCATCAATTTCTTATTTATTTTTATATTTAACAATAATCACAGAAAGTCGGAATGCGTACACTTGCCCCTAATTGCGGGAAAGTGTGCGCACCCTTGTGGGGTAAGTAGACGCAGTAGATAAGTGTACATAATACTTAAATTAACATGATTAATGCTGTATCACGACATCTTTTAAAGTAATTAAGTATTTCTTTGGAATCATATACCTAAGAATACCACGATATCAAACATAAATTTTTACTTGAAATCAATCAAACTTATAGTAATAATAGGTACTTATGGTAACTTAAAAGTAACAACAGTAATTTAAGAAACTGAAGAACTGAACACAAAATTATAACAATATTCAGACTTTAATTCAGACTTAAAGTAGAGTAGAGTAAAAAAAAAAAACTAAATCATATAATATTAGTCCACGCCCACGCGCACACTTACCCGCGCACACTTTACCCGAGTAGCCAAAATTCAAACAAATGACAACTGAGTTCAAAATATTCAACATAACCTAAAATGATGTGTACAATATTCAAGCTAAATATGTGTTTATTCAACAAAAAAGAACTTACCTTTGTATATTTATAATCTCGTATGTGACAATGTTTTCCAGGACACAGAAAATTATCGATTTCACACCGAGAAACACTTTTTAGCAAATAAATTTAAAACGAAACGTGATGCGGCGTCCGAGTTTGTCGCGTTTGTATTCCGTCGCTGTGGCCTCTGATTGACCGGAACTAATACCCCACCCCCCGCGCCTCGTCTAGGAGATATGTGCAATTCGCACACTTACCCGCTGCGTACGGTTACCCCGAATGACTCTACGTCTTCGATTACTGCTTTGCTCCCGTTGGTCGTAGCTTGATGGTATATAGCTTGTACTATTCCTCATAAATCTGGCTATCAAATGCAGAATATTTGTTTCCAATCCGACTGGTACTTATTTCCAGAGATTAGCGCGTTTCAACAAAGTCATCAGCTTTATAATCTTCTTTACATAAGAATCTTCCGTCATGATATTTGTCAGGTATAAGTTTTGGAACTACTTAATCATTTTTATGTAATTTGGTTTATTGTGTGTAACTTGGTCACGCAGACATATAAATTACCATAATAGTTTTTATCTCGACTATTGACTCAATATTTATTTATTGCAGAACCACAGCAACGTGGGCCTGGTCAGCTAGGTTTATATAGATTTCATTGCGAGCTTAAAATAAAATTAAGCTTACTACATGGTCCAAAATAAAGTCGCTTCTTGTCGTATATACGCTTAGACCTTTCAAACTACGCAACGCATTTTAATGCGGTTTTCATCAATAGAGTGATTCAAGAGGAAGGTTTAAGTATCTACGTACAATAGCGGTCATAAGTGGAGTAGCAATCTACAAAGCAAATCGATTGACACTTTGGTTTTTACGACCTTTCGTCGTCGTGTGCGAATTTTGAGTTGTACGTAGGTACTGTGTAGGTACGTTCAAAAGTGCTTTATAATAGCCTAATTAAATAAATGATTTGACTTTGACTTTAACTTTGAATACATCACTTTTATACACAAATGTAGGCATGGCCTGTACCCCGTGTTCACAGCAATTCAAACCTTAGCATGCTACTGCACTTATGACCGCAACAGTACATCATACCCGGTGCGAGACCAGGGCGGGTCGCTAGTTTCAAATAATTACTAAAGCACTACCAATTACTACTAGAAACTACATGCATTTTCGACAAGTTTGATTAATTTTGATTTATTTACCATCCCCAAGCCCACCATTACTGTCTCCTCTCTTCAAGCCCTGTTCCACCATTAATTGTTGTTCTGTTAAACCCGTTACAGATTATGAGTGTTACGCTGTTACATTTGTACAGGAAAAGGGTCATTCGAGTGTAGGCGTCGGGTTGGCATTGATCAATGAACATGGCGAAGTTAGTATGTTGTGTTGCGGTGTCTGGGGATGATGTGATACACCTTGTGGGGTTTGAAATCTTGTTGGGACCGTAAAGTGATACTAATTTTAATATGTTGTGATTTTGTGAGGTCGAAGTCAAAGTCAAAACATTTATTTCAATTAGACCATTTACAGGCACTTTTGAATAGTCAAGGAGTCTGTCAGTTAGTCCGAAAGTTGAAGCTAGTTGCTCGTTCCAATACGGAGGTAGGCCTCTATGGGGAAGAACGAGCAAGAAACTCCACGACACTCTTTTAAATTAGGTTTTTACAAAATCCTGGTTCCTGGTCGATAAAGTTTTGTTGGTAACCAAATCTGTACAGATAAAAAAAATAAGAAATGTTTGCAGCTTCTTGCACAATAAATATGAATGATTACACGGTACTGACACGAAAAGATTTTTTATTTTTATTTTGTTTGTCTGTCTGTTTTTTCAAGCTAATCTGCGAAACGGCTGGACCGATTTTGACGGGAATTCACTGGCGGATAGCTGATGTTGAAAGGAGAACTTTAAAAAAATAAATACCCCGTCATAACCCACATTCACATAAACGAAGTCGCGGGCATAAGCTAGTATTCAATGTCAATGACATGTCACATTAGCATGTCGGTAACGCGGTCACGTAGGCATGTCGGTGACGCGAAGCCATAAGTTTAGCCCTAACCAACAATACTAAAAGTTTTCACTTCAAAAATTCAATTGAAAACACAGCATCGCACTATTTTTTCATGGAAAATAAGAGGCAGGTAGAAAAGGTACAAAGTAGCAACGGAAGCAAGCGAAACAGTCCAATCGGAGCGCGCTAATCAAGCAGCTATAATACAATCAGGGGCCAGTCGGACGAACAAACTAGATTACATGACTAACGGCTTCGACAAACAATGATTAATTCCTTAATGATTACTGTCATTTTAAAATCGATAGCAAAAGTTTTGAAGGGGGACACATGGGGTGATTTGTTTGTTTTATGTTTTGATGGTCGGCCATTTGTAAATTGATGGATACTCGCATGGAAATATGAATAGGGAATTATAAAATGTGGAGGTTGAACGTTAATGGTAATTGTTTTGATGATACTGATGATGATTTTAGTTATGTTTTGGTTAGAAGAAGATTTCTGTCCATTAGTTTGAATATGTCATTCAAAGGAATACGAATGAAATGATGCGATGTCGCTTTAGCAAATAAAAGTAACATAACATCACGCCTGTAATCTCCGAAGGGTTAGGCAGAGGTGCACCTATTAGTACACCCCCATTTTGCCAGTTATGTTTAAGTCCCATGTAATAGGGGCCGAGCCCAGACCCACAAATCCAGACTCCTAGGCTATTAAAATAATATTTTAATAGCAAGAGTCTGGATTCGCTTTAAGCAAGAGTGATCAATGGTGATCAATGCTCGTGATTACTCTGTACGAGAAGAGGCCTACGCCCTGCATTGGCGCAATGGATGGATTATATTAAAAAAAAAAGACATAAAAAACAAACTATTACAGTGCTTAAGAAACAGACCATTAACTTCACACTAAAAGTACCATAAGTCCTACGTAGAATTTTTTGGAAAACTTCTAACAACTTTCAACAAACTAAAAGTACTTATAGAAAACTGTTCAATAACTCTAAACATCACTATGTTAACGGTAATCAAAGAGACGTAAAAAATTGAAAGCCAAAAAGACAGACAGAAACAAAAAGCTATTAATAAAACTCCTTTCAATAACATCTAAGTGAAAAGCTTTTAAACATGACACAGTACGCTACAAGGCTTTCATTTTATAATCAAACATCTTATATATTGTGAAATATTGAAGGTATTTTGTACCCACTCATCTCCGTAAATACAAATAAACTGTGGGCCCTTATACAGCCGTTTATTGTTGGTAACCCTTAACGATGACATTCGCTGAAATTCAGAATGACAGCAGAAAGCGGCTGAGGCATGCCAATCGAATTTTACTTACACAAAGCAATATTATGGTTCAAGGTTTAAGCGAGAGGCGTTTTTATTTAAACGCTCTAGGGGTGAAATTTGTAGATTTCAAGAATATCGTAATGAAAAAAAACCAGAGTACAGAGACAGAGAGCATCGACGCAATGGGTGCCTGAATGATGGACGGTGTGATAAAGGACGGCACGGAAAGTAATGGCAAGATGACCTGGACCCGTGAATAAGTTAATGGAAGGACTTCGGGGAGGCCTTTGATAAGTATCTAGTTTGGACAGAGCAGGAAGGAAAGATAAGAAAAGAGTAGAGAAATACCAATGAAACGATAGTTGAAAAAATTGAGTGACAGATGATATGGATAGAGGGGCTTAAGGAGTGAATACTATGATGATGATCTATCAGAAATAAATCGGTCATAACAAAGAAGTTGTTGCTATTTGGATTGCCTGCGAGGTCTAATGATGATGATTATGGTTCACGCACAATGATCCATCATCAAAGACTAAGTGCGGAAACCAAACCTCCCATGATAGTTTGCCTTCTCAGACGAATGCTAATAAAATTGTTATTATTACGTTGGCTGCCTAGTGACGTGATAAGTATATGAGACTCGTTCGACAAAAATAATGAAAACTCGTTCCTCTCGCTTCCTCCTATACCTTGCTCCGAAACATCAAACGTCTCACGTTGATATGACGGCTTTTATCAGGTATTGTTTGGCTTTTACGATTGATGCCGAGGTGGGGCGGGGCCAGGGATGGTTGACAGACATCGATACATCATATATAGGGCTATATTTATAATACGTTCATGTTGGAAGTTTGACATTTTTTATTCTAATTTTAGGGTCCGTCAAGTCCTTTAGCCCGGATTGTCCCCTATGAGGCCTGAATCTCAGTAGCGGGAACATGATGAATATGTATTTTAAATACATTTATTAGTTTTGGATGAATAAGATCGATGTGTGAAATGTTGTTTTTTGGTTTATCCCATAGTTCATAGTTTATAGTATATTTATAGCAAAAATAGTGTCGTTTATGGATATTTAATGTCATAATTTTATTTTTTTATTAAAACGTTATACACATTTAAGAGAAATATACTGTGCAAGGCGTACTAAATGCCTAGGGCATTTTTTCTACCAGTCTACCTTAGGGTGATAATATTATATTATTATCATTAAATCAATACAACTTATATTTCGAACACACTTAATTTGTTTGTGTTTTTGTTCCAAATAAAGATTTATTTATTTTATTTACAAAGTCTAACATCACAGCTGATTGTGTTATTGTATAATGTAAGTTTAAGCCGTGCCTTAATTCGTCTGAATTTTTTACGGACTCCATATTCGCTCTCGCTTTCAGAGATTGAGTAGTTTCTCATGAACAAGAAAAAATCAAAATTCGGATGAGCAGTTCCGGAGATTAGCGTGTTTAAGCAAATAAACTCCTTCGTTTTCTAATATTAGCGTAGACTATGATGTTTAAAATGTTTCAAAATAAAACGAATAAAATTAAACCGTCACTGTTCTAGTTAGAAGGTTCAAAATGTAATCAGCAAATCTAGGCTAGAAAAAAGATTTTAATTGAATTTTTCTGTTAGGTAAGTTTTTTTGCCAAAGTTAGATGAAATTGAATAGGAATTGGCACACCTTCGTTGGGTATCATGCCACGCTCTGTAAGCTACTGTTTGACTATCCTTTCTATATTAATTTATACCGACTTAAAAACATCCATCGGTTTTTAAGAAAACGTCAATTATAGGTATCTGACGACTTTGAATACCTTTTTCGTTGACTGTGCAATCGAGGACAATGATATGGCGGTTGACCATTTTTCAACCATAAAACTAAAGGCGTAAGGTTCTAAAGTGGTTCCGTTTTTGTACCTGGAGATCAAAATCTTTCATCCGTTGCACGCAAAAAATCTCCATTGATTTAAAAGATGGCTGGGTAATGATTACTCTGTCAATAGCTCTAAAAACTTCTAAAAAATGACAACAACACTCTGAATATATTTTTCCCATTCAGTCCAGTCCACCTTGCATTATCCCCATATTTATAAAGGAAACCATAAAAGGCTGACAAAAGGTTTATGAAAATAATTTTATGAATAGGCCTCCTTACAAAAAACATATTTTGTAAAGCTTTTTGGCGTTTATATGAAGAGGCTTTTAACAATTTTTATGCACTTTTAAATAATTAAGCTTTTATTTTTTTATGCACTTTTAAATAATTAAGCTTTTATTTTTTTTAATAAGACCTAAGTTTTTATTAAAATGTTTTTCAGCTATTATTCCGCGGAAAGTTTATAAAATCCATACTATGTAACGAATGAAAGTAACTCTGTCTGTATATCTGTTACGCTTTCACGTCTAAACTACTGAAACGATTTTGATGAAATTTGGTAGGGTGTAAGTTTGAACCCTAAGAAAGGACATAGGCAATTTTTTATTTTGAGATTTTGTTTACGTCTGCGATAACCGACATTTATTCGGACGAAGAAGCTAGTCATAAATAAATGCATAGTAAAGTTAGTATGGCGTTTGTCTTTGGATACAAAGTTTTTATAACAATAATAAATAATAATAAATATCT
The DNA here is from genome assembly GCA_949316365.1 of Hoplodrina blanda. Lineage (NCBI taxonomy): Eukaryota > Metazoa > Arthropoda > Insecta > Lepidoptera > Noctuidae > Hoplodrina > Hoplodrina blanda. The sequence goes on from OX438582.1 coordinate 15,106,488, forward strand.
TGGGACAACTCACACACGGCCATCTGATCCCAAGCTAAGCAGAGCTTGTGTTATGGTAACCAGACAACTGATATACATACTTATATAATTTATAAATACATACATATTATAGATAAATTACACCCAGACACAGAACCAACAATTATTATGCTCATCACACAAAGTATAAACTAACCAAAGTAACCTAGGTTTAATATTCATTTATGCTTTTTAAAGTAACGTGAAAAGTGAAGAATATAAAAAAAATCTTAGTGATTACTCAGCGCTTTTAGCTGACCTGTCGTTTATTGTCGACGTGATCGTACCGGACACAACCCAATAAAAGAAAAGGAAAAAATATATTAAAATGACTTTAACCGTTTTCACGACACATCGACACGCGTTGGCCCAGTGGTTAAGACGCCTTTCATGCATGATGTTGCGGGCTCGATCCCGGGCAAGTAGCAATGGCAGTTTTTCAATTCATAGGTAATGTTTTTTCTAACTTTATCTTGGACATCACTGACATGCATTCTCCGCCCACGAAGATGGCGTCTTATATCTATTAGAAATAAGAACGTCTTCTAATTTTGATAGCATTGATGTTAATTTTACGTTACACTATTCAATTTTTATTTGTTACTTTCTTCTTTTTTGTTTGAATTTTTTCTATTGTATCTGATTTATTGTGCAATTAACTACTTGTATGATATAACTGTTATCATGTATCTTTTAATAAATTAATATACAGGGTCATTGAAAATTTACGCGAAACCTAAAAAGGGGTCACTGTACTACATTATGAACAACTTTTACTATGGGACCAACATTGTAATCATGAAAAAAAAATCAGCTGTTCCATACATTACGATCGTGTTGTGCAGCGTTTTTGTAGGGAACAGCTGATTTTTTTTATGATTTCAAAGTTGTTCCCATAGTAAAAGTTGTTCATAATGATGAGTACAATGACCTCTTTTTAGGTTTCGGGTAAATTTTCAATGACCCTGTATAAAGTCACCCGTAACTTTTTTTCAACTTTATCGTGTCGTATCCGTGTCGTCGATGCTAAAGCGACGCCCGTCTGTTTGCGTCGTTAACGAGTTAGTACTAATTGACGTTGAATCTTCGCTGTCACTGCCTGCAGTTCAACTATCATCTGCCTTTCAACGTGCTGAGCTTTTCATACTAACATGACACCATTGATGGGATATTGGAAATATCTGCCCCATTGGTGTCGTGGTCGTAAGAGCGACTATTGAGCATGAGGTCTTGGATTCGATTCACAGATCAGGCAAAGTGTTATTGGGCTTTTCGATCAAAAATTTCGCAGTAGCAGCATCGAAGTCCGTAATTGTGCATTCGGTTGACGGCAGTAGGCTAGCCCTAAATGTGGGTGTACTAATGGGTACACAACCCTTCGGGGATTACAGGTGGAATGTGTGTTTTGTTGTGTTTTTGCTGTGTGTAACGAGGAAGTAAAAAAAAATAATTGTGGAGTCAAATAAATAATTTGACTCTGCAAAGTCAGCCACATTATTCCCAACCACTGCAACTCCTGAAAGCCCGAATCAACAGTGGCGACCACCTGAAAAGAGCTGAGGCAACGAAGTTCAAAGAGTCCCGGAGAAACAATTCATTTTCATAAATACATTAAAAAATATATCTTAAACACTTTTATTACGACACATTTTATAATAACAAAAAACAGGAACACTGCCAATTCTCTAAAAACGACTTCCATATTCAAAAATTCAACTCTCCATCAAGCAAGTTTTCACCCAAAACCACAGACAAAATATTTCACGAAGCATGTCATACAGGTGCGGTGAAATGTAGGGCATTCGCGCCAATGACCTGGAAGATCTAAACCTAGGTGGCCAGATAGCGGCCGGCTGGCTGAATACAGGCTTATGTCAAAATTTTGCTAGAATAAACCTCTGGATGTATGGATATCGGGTCGTGGTGGGAAGTGTTTGTGTATGCTGAGATTGATATGTGGGTTTTGTTTATTTAGATCTGTTATATTAAAATAAAGTTAAAGAGCTTTTTGTTTGTTTTTTAGGGATCCGTACCTCAGTCAGAAAAACCGGACCCGTATAGGATCACTTTGTTGTCCATCTGTCTGTTTGTATGTCAAGACCTTTTTCTCAGAAAGGCGTGGAGGTATCACACTGAAATTAATATCAAATACTCAGGTCTGCTACCCCTTGGAGCAGTGAAAAAATTAAACTTCTATGTCAACGCAATCTAAAGATAAGGTGACGCATAATTTGACGCTCGCTGGTGAATCAAAACCTACAGGAGACTTCCCATAGACCTAAAATCATGAATTTGGCAAGAAGCAATGTCATGTAGCAAAAGTAACGAAATAAATACAAAAACCGTTTTGTAATTACATCACAAAACAACCTTTTTGCGATTATAAACTTGTGTTAAATATTGCATGCTGTCACAGAACCCTTTGTATGCGAGTCCAACTCGTATTTCACCGGTTTTCTTACGCTAATCTCTAAAACCATCATTTGGATTGGAAAACCTCTTTTTTTATTTGATGGCCAGATTCAGACAGATCTAAATTAACCCACGGGAATACAAAAACCGAATAAAAATTGTCCTACGTGCAAAATTTAAGTTTATATGTCAAAGGGTAACAAACATCCATCCATTCAACATTCATCCTCACAAATTGTCGCGTTTTTAAAAGTAGTAGAATAGCGTAACTTACAAAACATAAACATTTAAAATTCAAACAAATAGGTACTAACTGTTATCGGTAACGAAAAGTAGCGTGTACCACTGTTTTAACTAATCAACACTTTCAACCAATTACTTTTTATGATTACAGCTTAATTACTGAACATAGGTACGAACAATCCTTACTAATCCATACTAATATTATAAATGCGAAAGTGTGTCTGTCTGTCTGTCTCTTCACGCTTAAACCGCTGAATCGATTTTGATGAAAGGAGAATGGCGAGAGTACACGTAATTTGGGACCCAGTGATAGAAGTAGTGTGTAATATTGAAACTGATTTGCAGTTAAAGAACGACTTAAGGCTAACCAAAAATCAAATGGAAAGTAGTTTGAAAAAGTTGGGAGAAAAAAAATATGAAAGGTGGAAGATTATAACCTTAAATAATCTAAGACTCGCAATAAAAATAAATATATATTACATATATATTTATTTTTATTCCGATGCTAATTATCAGTCATATACCCGTTTAGCCAGATTCACCAGTAATTAATATTTTTGCATAATATCACAGGATAAGGAGGCAGCTTTATAATCTCCTGGAATATTCTTTAAAAGCACAGTTGATGTACTTTTATCTACATTTACCAGAGTATTGTTGAATAAAACAACATTTATTTATTTAAAAACTTTTATTTATTTTGTAATTATGTACTTGTAAAATATTTAAGACATACAAACATTGTATCTTCCTTTAATCTTGTTTTGCGTTCCTAGATAGTATTTTATAATAAATAATCTTTTTACCTAATCAAAAGATTATCTAAGAAGCTAGCTGGTGCAGCGACATAACTTTGGTGTCTGGGATAATCCACGTACCACAAAATGCTCATACCATGTGAGCAAGAGTCCACATTTATGTCCAATGGCGATAACAACAACAAGAGCAGAGTTTCTGTGAGAACTGTCCACCACTCTGCCTGCAAATAGCATGGCACAGATACTTTATTGTTAAAGATTAACTGAAACAATAAATAAGTAAAAAGTTGACAAAAATACAAATACAATGTAAAAATAATAATATGGATAAAAAGAATATTTATTAATTTCATAACCAACCTGTCGGGGTGTTTGACCATATCTTTTGGTCAATAAAAATAGTTAAAAATACTGCTTGATAAAACTTAAACCATTTTTATTGCTGATAAAAAATAATTTATCTTAATTTGACATCTTTGTTATATAGAGTTTCCATGGTTACGGTATGACATTACACTTTACTTTCTTTTTAGGTTTTTTTTTCAAGCATAAATACTTTTTACATATTAAATGTAAAAAGTATTTATGCTCGACATTTAACACGGGGTCTTATCCATTCAGATATTATTATAATGTTTTCTATTCGGATTACCATTTCAGTCATGTCAGGACGAAAAAACTGATTTTCAACTACTCCTTATTCTCAAAATAGATTGCCACATGCAGCACAGACATTACAATGGTCGAGTTGTTAGTTGTTGTAGGGTTTCTTGTTCAGAAATTCAACAAATTAGTTCACATATATACTCACATCGCGCGGGTACACCCATCTCTGAACTCTTTTAACAATTTGATGACTTTTTCGGACAAGCGATGTCTTCTGTGTAATTTACAATAATGCACCGCATTTGAACAGTTTGACAAAGTCCAAATCACTTGCAAATCGTCATCCGTAATTTAGGTTGGTATACAGCATAATCAGTCCAAAGGTAAAGCCCAGTCGTCAAGAATTTACAAAATCGCCGATATATTATTTGTTTTTTACAACGCTAACCGTTGAAAATAGTGTAGACAGTCTACTATCGCTAAACTATCGATAGCCTATCGATAGTATCCATATTATCTATAGATAGTATGATACAGTTTACGTATTTTTATAATGATATTCAAAAATAGTATCGAAAGTATTAGTTCCGATAATATCGATACTATCGAAGTCCAGCATATGTTTAGGAACAATACTGTCGATAGTATTGATGGTATCGATAGTGTGAGCTGTGAGCTATGAGCTATGTTGTTATACTATTGATAGTTTTACAAACTATCATTAGTATCGATAGTATTACTTTAAAAAATCGATATACTATTGATAGTATTATCATGTAATAATAGTATCGATCCTATCGATACCCTCGCTTCCAATCAATAGTACAATTAGTTAATTTGTGATATCGATAGTATCAGTGGTTTAGCATTGTTACTAGTTTTCAAGGTCATCTATCGATAGAGAAACTATCGACAGTTGGGCAACTCTAGTTGAAAACAAAAATGTCAACAAAAATGCCGTCAGTGTCAATTTGATACTGACGTTCCGTTTCTCCGTTTCATGTAATCCATTACGTATGATGTATCAAAATAATGAGTCTTATTTTTTTTACGGTCTATTTACATGGTTCGTATGTTTCATCGTTATGGGTTTTCAGAATATTTAACAACTTTTTAACAAGATGTATAAGTATAAAAGAAGGAAAATCACCAAGCGAAAACGAACTACTTTTTCTAATCATTGGCCTAGAATGGAATGTAACTATAAGTTTCGTTTAGAAACTGCACGATGATTATTTTTTATTAAATAGGGATAATTGATAACTTTTGATTCCCGTTTTGTAAAAACTTAGTATTTTTTTTGTACAACACTTATTAACTTGATATTATAATTGATATAAATTAGACCTTGCACAGTGCTTCATTAATTTTGGGTCCGCTCTCGCCATCCTTCTTTGGCATGGAGATAGTTTAAGATCCGAGGAAGGACATAGAATAGTTTTTATCCCGGAATACAAATGAGAAATATGAGCCACTACCGCGCAAAACGGCTGACGCTCAGCATAATGCTGTGGTCCGTGCACGAAGGCACGAAAACCACGGTAGTCGGCTGGTTTTCAGCGTAGCCGGCGGCGTGTCGCTGTTTCGGACCATAGGTAGATTACTAATGAGGCCCACAGTAAGAGACCACGTTTCAGTGCGCACTGGTACCACATAAGCGGCCTAAGTCGAGGGCAAAATCTTGTTGAAAATAAATTCGGGTGTAATAATTTTTATTTAAAAGGTTCAGTCGACTTTTGGGTGGAATGCTTGTGCACTCGGCAATCTGAGTTTGTTCCGTTAACGAGCATCGTACTAATTAATGCTAAATCTTTCTGTCTATATAATCAGGTGGCCCAGCCTCCCTCTCCCTCGCACTTCAGATTTTTTGGATTTTTTATCTCAAGTGCTGTTAATTGAGCGTTTTTCCAATTTGGAAATTAAAAGCTATTATGTCTGGGTTTGTGGGGGAACTTGGATGGAGGTTGCAAGACGTCTGAATATGTATTGCGTTGTGTTATAGATGGTTGATCATGAGATTACATTATTTTTGCGCGGTACCCTAATTCTTTTGCCAAAATAAAAGTAGACTGTATGCGGCTAGTGAAAATCCTATTAAAATAAATAAAACATTCAAAAAAATATTGGACGAGTCTGTATGATGACAGACTTGTCCAATATAGGCCTGTAAAATGAAAGAGAGAACTTTTTAACAAAATTAAACAAAAATAAAATCCACATTATAATCTAAAATAAATAAAAAATCCTCCAAAAATAATTGTGTAAAACACAAATTTATAGTATTAATATGTTTACAGATTTTGTATCGACATTAATGACTGTAGAAAGCCCATTCTATCACGACTCGGCTATTAGGGAATCTGGCAATAACAGTAGAGATTAAAGCCACAAATTTATTATTATTACTAATATAAACACACATTTCGCGTGTCCGTCTGTTTAGTTTGACAGTTATTTTGTTTGTTTGAGTTTTATTTCTTCAATTATTTGTGTCTATTTTTTAAAGCCGATTTAGACGGTGCGTGAAATATCGTGCAAGTTGTGGTACATTTCCGTCGATGATGGGTCTCACTTATGATACGACAGCCGCGCGGTCCCGCAATGAACGGAAAATCGCACGACATTTCTCGCATAGTCTAAATATCATCTAAATAAGGCTTTATAGGCCTGCCTCCCCTACTGATTTCCAATAGGACCGGTTGGAAGCGGTTTGTTCAAAATCTGTAGGGGAGGCCTATGTTCAGCAGTGGACATCCTACGGCTGATATGATGATGATGAAGGCTTTAAACATAGAGAGCTAGCATCTTCTCGTGACTTTGTCCGCGTCAAAGTTGATATGAGTAACCTGCGGGGTCCGTACATTTTCCTGGATAAAAATTAATCTATGTGCTATTCCAGATTATAATCTATCTCTGTGCCTAATTTCATCCAGATCCGTTCAGCGTTCTGGCGTAATTCAGTAACCAAACATCCATTCAAAGATACACATTCCATTCAAAAGAGAGAGTACCTACTATTCGTCGGTACGAGTATATCAAAGTTTTACTCAATAAAATCTATATTCTATTATAATATCTGGTTTACCAAAACTATTAACAGTGAATAGTTTCGTTATAAAAGTGCCACATTCCCCGATAGTCTAATGAAATAGCTGAGGCCAGAGATAGGCAGATGTCACGTCTAAAAGAAATTTATTACACATGTTTTAACAAGTTTAAATTCACTTTTTGGGATTGTTAGTTAGTACGACACGTTCATTGGAAAAAGTCTCTTTTACACTGTACGATTAAGGTTCAAGTGTAAGTATGAGATTTTGTACTAACGTTTGCGTTTACGTTTTGTGTTCATGAAATAATTGAACTTGAACATCGGTGTACCGTGAAGTTCTTCAAAAAACTTACGTTAGTTTTCAGTTCTGTGTTACAAAACGGTTAGTCGACACTTCCCTTGATCTAAGCATTGCCATCCAACGTAGCAATGTCGCCAGTTTTTTTTTAGATTCGGAGGATTTTTTAAATACTATTTTGTTCCTTTTTTTTAAACAAGATGCGTTTTTTCTTGACTGTAATTTTATTTTGCGTGCGTGACTCAAAATAAATTATACTACCCTCTTTATCAAGTGGTAGAATTTAAGATATTGTTAGTATTTTTGCATGTATAAGTATTTATAATGCAAAAAGCAATCAAATTCATATTTTTTCTTGACAAATCAACACAATATGTTTATGGCGCGCACGCAGGGAAGCCTACGTCACTGCGTCCAATCGATGAACTTACGGTTCATTAGGCATCACATAATGCCATACAATATTCTGCTTCATTAAACGCATTGCAGATTTAAAGTGCCCTTATTGAACTCGGTCAGTTATTTATCGTATAGTACTTACCGGGTGTACATATGACACATTGAAATATATGCAGTGACATCTTTTTAGCGATATGCGAACTACAACAGACTGAGGTATCTCACATCGAGATATCAAAATTCAAAGTCAAAGTCAAATCGTTTATGTCAATTAGGCCAATAAAAGGCACGTTTGAACGTCATAAATAATAAAAAAAAAAAAGAATTGAATCCAGTTGCCCCTTTCAAAAGGTAGTTTTGTATGGGGACTCAATTGACAACTATTTATAGATATCAAAGCAACCAAAAATCTGATTTACAGTTAATTGAATATCAATCGGGTATTCAGGGTTAAAATAAAGTGTTTTTAGAGAAGTTGTGTATTGGAATTATTGCCCAATGATTACTTAATACTCGGTTGCTGTGGTTACATTGATCTTTTGACGTAATTTTCTGATCGTATCGACCAATCGTATCGGAAGTTGTAAAGTGTCCCTTTACGCGGTGGTCTATCTTTCTTTTCGATCAAACGCAAGAAACGTCGTTAGCTAATGAGCCAATGGCACTTATATTATTTACACTTAGCCACGTACATTTCCAACCTTAAAACGAAGGTGTAGAGTTCAATTTCGGTTGTCGTATGAAAGTAAATTGGGCATGTGAAATATATTACTTTATAAACAGCTTGTCAGTTTTATTTCTACTTCTAAAATGGTGCAACGTATTTTTGATGGTTGATAAAGACCGTTTATGAGATGGAAATCTTTTTGTATTAGGGTTACGTAACTATTTAATAGCTGGTTTTCTTGTTTTTTTTTTAAAGAAGCTTAAAATATAAACTTAAAAAAAAAGCTTGTAATAAAAAAAATTACCGTTGCCAATTTCGCTACTAATTTCTTCTATATGTTAACTTCGAACCAGACCCGGAATAAGTACCTACCTGTAAGGCTTATAAATATTAGTTCCTTATAAATTAATTTTTTTTAAACACTTATTTGGTTACGGGTCTTCAGAAGCCCAATTTTCTGACAACCAACCTACCAAGGGGGTATCGAATTACCCAGTTACTGGTTTGTGGAGGTCAGATAGACGCTCCATGTAAAATACTGGTATTCAAAAAAAACTAGACTAGGTTAAACTATAAAGGCTAGGCAGATTGATATCCTAACTAATATTATAAATGCGAAAGTAACTCTGTCTGTCTGTCTGTCTGTCTGTCTTTTCTTCACGCCTAAACTACTGAACCGATTTGTGTGAAATTTGGTACAAGTGTGAACCCCAACAAAGGACATAGGGTACTTTTTATTCGACTTCGACTTCGACTTCGTCTGCGTCCGCGATAACCGACATATACGCGGACGAAGTCGCGGGCAAAAGCTAGTAGGTTATAAAAAGGCAAACCTAGTACGATAAAAAAGTACAAATTCAGACTCATAATAACTCAGAATTTCCTAATGGAAAAAGTCTTTATAAAAGAAAGAAATACTTAGATCAAAAACGGCGTAACGACCTTCGCACACCCTTTTTATACCCACAGGCATTCTATTACAATAGGGGTGAACTGTGGTTGCTCACTAACAGTACCCTTTATAGTTATAGCTGTTTAAGGCGAATACGTTAAGGTAACTCATGAATTCCTACTAATATTATATTTAAATGTGAAAGTGTGTGAAGATGTTTAGATGTTTGGACGTTTGTTACTCAATTACACGTAAACCGATGAACAGATTTGGATGAAAATTGGCACATAGGTAGACCATTTTCTGGATCAACACATAGGATACTTTTTTTCCTTGGAATAATAGTTCAACTTACTTTACGGTACTACTTTTTACGCGGGCGAAGCCACGGGCAGAAGCCAGTTCAAAATATGATGTAACCAGAAACTGAGTTTTCTCACCAAATAGTCATTTCCCAGCAATAATTTTGCTATTCCTGGGTTTGCTGGGCAGTATGTGTAGTTTTCGGCAAATATTCGGTATATCATAGTCACAAATTATATTTTAATCAACCTAGGTAGGTACATATCTACAACTAGTTACCAAACTGATAGTAAGCAAGAAAGCAGCAAATTAAAAAAATATATATATCCATGGAGGCCTACCTTCGTTTTGCTTCAACTTTCTGACCAACTGATCGACTCCTTGACAATTCAAAAGTGCCTGTAAATGGTCTAATTGAAAGAAATGTTTTGACGTTGCATTAGACTTTTATATTCGTAAGGTGATACGTCTTTATATCGTCTAGTAAGCAGCAAATTCCAAAAGAAAAAAATAATTCGTGAGTTACCTTATAGCATCCCCCTTAAGTAAATTATCCACTTTGTTGTAAATAACAAGGTTTAAAATAGAACAACGCGCAACGCCTTGAACTTGACCTGTTTTTGCATCACAATAACCGGATCCCTGTGGCCGTTAACTGGTGCCGGATTATGAGGATACTAGATTATTAGTTATTAAACCTCAAGGTTCGTTATTTCAACTTTGTTTTTAAAGAAATCGTTGTTGCTTTGCCGGATGATATTACTTTGTTCATTTCATAGTGAACTCAAAGATCCCAGACCTAAATCATTAAACCAAAAAAAAAATTGATGATTGATAAGGGAGGTGTCGTCGGGCAAAGCGTTATTGAGTTTTTCCATCAGAAATTTCTCAGTAGCAGCCTCGGAGTCTGGATGGCCCGGTTGATGGCAATAGGCTCGCCTGGTATAGGACTTAAACATGACTGGCGAAATGTGGGTATACTAATGGGTCCATCTCTGCCTAGCCCTTCAGGGATTACAGGCGTGATGATATGTAATGTATGTATCTTTATGAACATAAAGAACAAAGTTAGTGAGTAAATAAATAAATTGTAAGTCCAATGTCAATGATGTCCAAGATAAACTTGGTAAGACTTCATCATCATCTGCCTAGCCTTTTTCCAACTATGTTGGGGTCGGCTTCCAGTCTAACCAGATGCAGCTGAGTACCAGTATTTTGCATGGAGCGACTGCCTATCTGACTTCCACAACCCAGTAACTGGGTAATACGATACCCCTTGGTAAGACTGGTTGTCAGACTTTCAAGCAAACTCAACAGCTTCAGCTTTCAACTTGATAAGTACTTATGATATAGAAAATGTCATAATGGTACCTTCTCTGTATCGAACCCAAAACCTTATGCATGAGAGGCATGTAATATCACCATAATATTGTCTCCATATATGTAGGTTTATGTAGTTGAAAATTCTGGTATGTAGTCTGTATTCGGATGCGGTCGCATCTGGTCGCACTGAAAGCCCGACCTCAATATGCTTTGGTTAAGTTAGACTTGCACGGGGATTAAGTCTTGTGGTGGACTTGTGGTACCTATGTAATGTATTACGAGTATGCAGGTGGGGGATGAAAAAATATCGAGCAAACAAAATAAGTGCAGTTTTGCACGGCTGGCGCAGTGGCTAAGGGCGCGGGCACACGGTGCGTTGCGGCGCCGCACCGCAAAGATTTCACCGTGTGAGCGGGCACACGAGCGGTGCGGCGCCGCAACGTTGTTATAACGCAGCGGCGCCGTAGCAGCGAGCGAGCGTGTGTAATTCCTTGTGACGCAAAACAACTGAGCGGTGCCGCTCCGACGTCGCAACGCATTCACCCCTCTCCGCCTCGTCTTGGTGGTTGCAAGTCCGGTGCGGCGCCGGAACGCATCGTGTGACATGCCACAGATATTTCTATGTAAAACGACGCAGCGACACCGCTCCGGCGTCGGACCGCCGCCGCAACGCACCGCGTGCTCGCATACTAAGCGATTGGCTGCTGCGCTGCGTGTCGCGGGTTCGATTCCCGCAAGGAACAATTTGTATAGCCTAGAGATAGTTGTTCCGAGTCTGGCTGTTTGTGTATGTGAGTTTATATATTTTTAAACGCTCCCACGATACAGGAGCAATCCCTAATGTGGGGGGGGCAACGTTTAAAAAAAAAAGTAATCAAATAAATTAATTACCAAAATTGGTTAATAACAATTAACAATACTACTCGTTTTTCAGTTGTTTAAGTTTATCTGTATTTTATCAAGTATAATTACTTATTGGCTAAATTATCACAAGACTACTTTTAAATGAAAGGTTTGCCTACTTTTCAATGAAGCGCGCTGTCGTTAAAGTACTTTCAAATTAAACTTATTCAAGAGAAACAGCGCTCATCGCTCAATAATAAAACTCAAACGATTAAAAAAAGGTGGTATAATAATAAAGAAACGTCAAACAAGACTGTATGTTAACAGTGGCAATGTAAAATCGATTTAAAAAGTTAACATCGAGCCCCGCCCGCGCCCATCTGCGGGTGGGAAGTTATTTAATCCATACTAATATTATAAATGCGAAAGTGTGTCTGTCTGTCTCTTTCCTCTTCACGCTTAAACCGCTGAACCGATTTAGGTGAAATTTTGTATAGAGATAGTTTAAGATCCGGGGAAGGACATAAAACAGTTTTTATCCCGGAAATGACCACCTAAGGGGGTGAAAAGGGGGGTGAAAGTTTGTATGCAAGTACGATATAAACAAGTTCCACGCGGACGTAGTCGGGGGAAAAAGCTTGAAAAAATATATTTCCCTGCGACAATCCCGGGATTTCTACTCATTCCCGTGCCCGGGATTTGATGCCTCTTAGCTGGCTGCTTTAATTTTTTGTTCAATTTTTATGTAATTTTCGAAAGTGGGTATTTACTTTTATTATAAGGGATGTAACAGCAAATGGGTTGTCTGGATTTGAATTTATTTGTCTGGGCTTTATAAGGCTTCGGTTTCCGATTGACTTTTTATTTAATGACTATGGCGCTTTGCACATGGAGCAACTTAAGTTGAGGCAACTATCAACTCCTAAAAAGTTTCCTGTAAAAGTTGATAGTTGCTATAACGTTTACGGTTGCCGCAACTTTATGGCAATCCGAGTTGCCGTATGCCGTTGCCGAAGCGACACTGGCATTGCCGGGCACAGGGAGATCAGGAAGGGTGTAAAATCACCAACGCGTTGCGATTGACGGTCGAGGAAACCGGCAACTTTAAAAGCCGGTATAATATTTAACAGTTGCTAGTTGCGGCAATTAGCAACTAACTTTGCCGGAACTCGAAACTCGAGTTGCTATGTGTGCGCAGTCCAATTGAAATATATGTAAACAGCTAGTTGCCAGCTAGTTGCCAGTTGCTGCAATAGTTGCTCTATGTGCAAAGCGCCTATAGCTGCTCCCTGCGATTACTTGCGCGTGACTTTTGTCACCTGTGTTAAGTTACATCTTTGGTTATTGCTCCGCTACCGTGGGTTGTAGTGTGATGTTATATAGACTATAGCCTTACTCGATAAACAGGCTATATAACGCAAACATATTTTTTTAAATCGGACCAGCGGTTCCCAAGATTCAGCGTTCAAACAAACAAAAAAATTTTCAGCTATACAAAATTATAGCTAAAAATACGAGTCTTATCTATCGTAAGTATAGTATTAACATATGAGATAGGGTGGTTGATCGGTTATTAAAAAAAAATCAGTTGTTAGATACATATTTTATTGCATTTTGTATGGAACAGCCGATTTACTTTTTAATAACCAACTAAAAATATTAACGCTAAAAGGAATCATGTAAAAGGAAAAAGTAACTAACTTAAAGGAAAGTCTGGCGACTATTTTAAAGGTAGGATCAGATGACAATCCCGAGACGTGCATAATAAGGAGGGACGCATCAAATGCTTTTAGCACTCATAGTCTTGTACGTGAATTACTTTTAAACAAAAGCGTAACATTATAGTCTGTGATCCCAGAGTCCTTACACTTACAACATGCAAGGATAGCTAAAATGTTGAGGATAAATAAAGGTATGTGTAGTTAAGATGGTATTCGTATTAGCTAGTTTCAATTCTGGGCCCTTTTTAGGTATTAGACATAAAAGGTACCTTATTCACTTGCATTCATATTTGACTGCTGGTTTTTTTATATTGTACTAGCTGCACCGGCGAACTTCGTACCGCCTCAGAAAAATTAGTTTCGAAAGTCTGACAACCAGTCTTACCAAGGGGTATCGTATTACCCAGTAACTGGGTTGTGGAGGTCGGATAGACAGTTGCTCCATGTAAAATACTGGTATATAGCTGAATTCGGTTAGACAGGAAACCGACCCCAACATAGCTGGGAAAAGGCTAGGCAGATGATGATGACAAAGACGACGTAACTCCGGGATCTTGGACCATTATATTATATGCTCATACAAAGTCATGGCGTGTAACGTTGTTGCTGCAGCAGGTAGCGTCAGCATACGTTTGCATTGTCTGCTAAACAGCTCGCGAATAAGTGCCGGCGTTTACTGTGGGCGGCTAAAATGATGCATGTTGTTTTATATATTTTGTTAGGTGGTAAGTAGGTACTCGAGTAATCTGCATCACCTTGATATATAGGGAAACTGCTTCGTTAGCCTCGTGGATGGTCGATGCTTATTGGGTTTTTCCATTACGAATTTTTCAGTAGCAGCCCGGAGTTTGGAAGATGGTTGTATGATGCCTCCGTGATCCTCCCCTGTCGTGTCAGATTGCCGTCCTATTGGACAATGACAGTTAGGGAAGAGGCAGTGCACGTGCTGTGTTTGCGTACACACTTGTATACCTACTATAGTATCGCTTACTGAAAACTCTTCAGTTTTATTACATTACTTTAAATACATAGATTGAATAACTAACTAAATAACTTCAATAACTGTAACGAACGTAATTTAGAAGTTTCAGTTTTAAAAAATGATATTTTTCTAATTTTAATTTTTGGTTGATAGGTTCAATGTTGGTGTGCCATATTAGGGTCCATAACAGTACCTTCTTTAGCTTTAAGCTTTATGTAACATCTTTTATACGCATTATGGTATGCAAATAAATGAATATGAATAGAGTTCATAAAAATCGACGTAAATTCTTACCACGATAATTAATAGCTTATTCCAACCCGAAATAATCCAAACATTCTTCCCCAAACATATCCCATATATCCTTAACTGAAGCAGCATCTTACTTCCCCACAACTAAGTCGACAACTCATTTTAATAGCTCAACGAGAGGAGCCGCTAATTGATAGATGTGCTACTTCAAATTATTGAGTCGACTCCCCCGGAGCTGTGTAATTTGTGCTAAATAGTTCCCGACGTGTCTGCTAAATGAAGGTGTTTCTGAAAGAGGGGGATCTTTATGTATGGCAGTTGGGGAGATTAATTACGGGAGTATTTCAGAGGACTGTACTGAGCGCGGTTCATATAAAAGTAGTCTCGCCATTTTTGAAGACACGGTTGGCTGTCGCGCCGTGTTTCGCAGATTCGATTTCCGCACGGAACAAATATTGTTGTGTATGTGTGTTTATATATTTGTAAACGCACCTTTGAAACAGGAAAATATTCTAGTATAGTTATTTGACGAAAAACTGACTAACTACAAGTCTAAGTATTAATGTCCTTCACTTATCAATTAAATTTCACCGAGGTTGTTTAATTATTGATTAAAATATGACTAGGTTACTTTTGTATAGAGCGCGCTATCGGAAAATCACCAAATATTTACGTAAAGGATACTGAAAAGTATTGCATTTTTTTTTAAAGGGTTTTTCAATTTATACATTTATAAGACGTTTCCACTATCACTGCCCAAGGTGCATAGGAGTCCTATAACTAGCTCAACCTTCTGAGTAACTGACCGACTCCTTGGCAATTCAAAAGTGCCTGTAATTGGTCTAATTGAAATAAATGTTTTGACTTTGACTCTGAACGACACCAGCAGTCACATTCTCGGTTCTCCAATAATCCCTCTTATATGTAAATCTAATCACTTCTACAATTTCCAACAACCAGGTTTAATTAGAATAGTACTAACTCCGCCATCTTGCAATTCACAATGTTCCCTTTATGACGAGCAGTACTGTTGTCTGCAACTTAGATTATTCATGAAAGTTGTTGCTGACCGCATAGTAAGCACGTCTTCGCTCAGTCATTTAAGTAACAATGTCTTAGAGACTTAGATCATCTAGGTCAACCTAGATAGGAGATCTGGAGGATTAAATAGATTCCAGGTTGATGGCGACGTGGTTTGAATATTTAGGGCGGTTTGAAGAAATTTTTCGTCCAAATTTGAATAGTACCTACCTAACTCAAGATTACCATGACAGCCTAAAGATGAGATGAAAAGTAATTTAACATCGTAAAAGGTTTAGTAATGCTAGCCATATGCTAGTCAGTAGTAGAAGTCATGTTCGTGAACAGACGCATCAGTACCTATTACTATAATAACGTCAAAATGTATTACTAGACCCGACATTATAACCTTTCATGATAACAGAACAATATCCCTTCTAGCTCAATGATTACAACAATCATTATAACTTGTCAACTTAAGTCATTAATCAATATGTCAACGCACTTATAATGTCATGATTGTTTTCACCTTGCGTTCTGTTATCGATCGATCGACTAATGTAGTAAAAATTGCCTCCATTAGTAATAATATACGTTTGTTTTTTGATATTTTTTTATTGTAGGTTTTTGATTGTATGCAAGTTGGGGTTTAACAATAGAGCAAAGGGTGTAAGTGGCATGGGCTAAGAGGGTTAGAGAGGGGCAGCTTTTAGATGAAAAAAATAATAATAAAATAATATAATAATAATAATAAAATAATAATAATAATTCAGGTATTATATACAATGCCTAGGCAATGTATAGAATACCTGGGGCGTACTGGCAATGTATGAAATATTATGAATATTATTCCATTTCATACTTTACCTAGGTGATGTATACAATTTCTAGGGATTGTATAGAGAACCTGCTGGTCCACCGGCCATGTGTAAAATAAATACATTTTGGTCTATATGATACTGTAAAAGCCCGAATAACCATAGGAACCATAAACCAAACCAAAGGATCTTAAACCATAGGATTTACAAGTAAATCTTAGAATTGGTATTAGCTCAGTAACTGTAACCTACTTGGCTGTGGAATGGTTAGTCACAATCCTACCCCTTTTTTTTGGTTCGGGTCTAAAATTCTTAATATTGTATGTTACGCCAAACCCGATTTAAGGCTAACTAGTTTGCCATAAGCCAAACCGGTTCATCTAAAAGCGAGCAAAGCGGGCGCGGGACTTGGGGCACCCCGACTCGGACAGGTTAGGTTAGAAGGGGATGGCGGGGTCTGAAAGACCCCGCCATCTCCTTCGTGGTTGTTTTTTTTAAACCACCCAGAAATAGGAGCCCCGCGCAGCGGGGCTCCGTAGACCAGGCCTTCGTCGGCTACGCCAAAACTAAATACCTAGTCACCTCCTTTCCTGCTCTTTTACACACATTGCCGGCTGCGCATTCGGTATTGTATAGAATACCTAGGTAAAGTATAAAATAAATAATATTTCATACATTACCTGCCCGTTTTAGGTATTCTATACATTGCCTAGGTATTGTATAGAATACCGGATGGTATAGATTGCCGGTAACATATACATTAATTTCAAATGTATGTAATAAAAAAACTTGCACTTGAAATTTGAAAACGATTTTGAACGATCTCAACGTTCGTCTCTCTTCTCCAAGGGTGCGACATATCGCTTATACATGTAAGTAGGTACCTACAATGTTCGTGAAAGGTTCCTCATATTGCTTTTATGTATAATTTATGGCACAGTCGTCAGTTGGGAGCTGGCCTACTGCAGCTTAATTTAAACGGGGTTAAGATTTCAGTGTTACAGCGAAATTGAAACGCTTGCTGTTATATCAAATTATAGTTGTGTTTTGATTTAAAGTTCATTCGTTTGACAGATGATTTCTAACAAGAAAACATGTTTTCTTCAGCTAAAGTATATATGAACGTTTAATGTTTGCAGTAAACGAGGCTCATACAGGCTAAATTTTAATTTACTCGAGATATTTTAGGAGTTGAAGGTAATCATGTATATGAACAACTTTTAAAATATGAGATCAAGTCTACAATGTAAAAAATAATCCAGATATGCCTTGCGAAAATGCATTACGACACCATTAAAACGTATGTAATGCCCAATTTGTAGGTATTTTAATTTAAACATACATACATAAACTCACGCCTTTTTCCATGGGGGTAGGCAGAAACCACAGAACGCTACCTGCTACGATCCCTAAATACTCCTTTCGCCTCTTCCACGCTCATACATCTTGTCATACAAGCACGCCGCCGCTTACGAGTACTGCGCACCTGGCCTTTCTGAAGAACCTCACCAATAAGGTCAGTGTAGGTCTTCCTAGGGCGACCCCTCCCTGCGCTCTAATTTTAAGTCCTTTGGTAAAGGTTGTTCAAATTGATGAGCACTTTAAACCCCGAAAAATGCCCATAAAATTAAAAGTCAATTCGTACAATGCGTAGTCAGTAACATTAAAAATGTATATGTTACCGGCAATCTGTATAATTCAGGGCATACTGGCAATGTATGAAATATTATGAATATTATTCTCCATTACATACTTTACCTAGGTAATGTATACAATTCCTAGGGATTGTATAGAGTACCGGCTGGCCCACCGGCAATGTGTAAAATAAATAGATTTTTGGTCTAAATGTTACTGTAAAAGCCCAAATAATGGTAAATCATAGGTTTTAAAAGTAAATGTTAAAATTGGTATTAGCCCAGTAACTGTAACCAACTTGGCTGTGGAATGGTTAGTCACAATCCTACCCCTTTGTTTTTGGTTCGGGTCTAAAATTCTTATTTATTGTATGTTACGCCAAACCCGATATCAGGCTAATATTGTCATTGGCGAAACCAATGGCGGGGTCTTTCAGACCCCGCCATCCCCTTCGTGGTTATTTTTTTTTAAACTCCGTAGACCAAGTCTTCGTCGGCTACGCCAAAACCAGATAGGCCTGGGCTCCTTATTATATGCTGTCCGCGTCCTCCCGCCCGCGTCGCACGCAGCGAAATTGAATGCAAGCAACTACCTTTACAAGTCGCAAGACGTTTAAAATTGTCTGCCTGCCCACACGTCGCCTCCTTTCCTGCTCTTTTACACACATTGCCGGCTGTGCATTCGGTATTGTATAGAATACCTAGGTAAAGTATAAAATAAATAATATTTCATACATTACCTGCCCGTTTTAGGTATTCTATACATTGCCTAGGTATTGTATAGAATCCCGGATTATATAGATTGCCTGTAACATATACATACATGTATAGCTGAACAATTATGTCGTCGTAAGTATTCGACAAGAAGGTATATCTTCCTTGAAATCTGTGCCCACAAAATAAAACTAGCGAACGTAGGTAAGTATAAAAAGAGCTACCGAAATATTTTTGCCTTCATAATGCCGTGGCTTGTAGCACTTAGGAAATAAAATACGTAAAGTTTTTTGGTGCCTTGAGGAAAAAAAGACTGCTTAGTTTAATGTGAAGTCGACTTCCGCAGGTAGGATTAAATAGCTTTTAAAAGTTGTTCTATAAATTATAGGTATAGGTAAGAAGTGCCTAAAGTAAATAATGTGGAACTAGTGATAAAAAATTCAACACTAGTTCCATTATTTTTAGATTCTTTTAAAATGGAACTAGTGATTAAAAAAAACATCAGTAGTTCCATCATGGAACTGTTAATGGTTAAATGTTGAGATGTAGGTTTTCTTCATTGAAATAGGTGTTGTTCATAAATCTTTAATTTCTTATTTTACATTTAAGATAGATTACAAAATTATAACGTTTCTGACGTTGGTGCGTGAGTGTGTGACAGCTATGGCGCGCGCAGTACATTAGTACTGCCATTAGGCAACGAACCATATTAACAGCTGAGCCCCACGCTCACGGGGTTCGATTCTCAGGTAGCGCAAAAAGTGTTATTGGGTTTTTCTTTAACGGATTTCTCAGTAGCAGCCTGGAGTTTGGAAGTTGGAGGTGTGACATCTCCGTACCTCAAGCAAAACGTAAAACCGTTGGTACACCGCCTGATTTCTCTTTGGTTGCGTCGGATTGCTGTCCTATGAAACTATTATGAGAGTGAGGGAAGAGGGAGTGCACCTGTGTTTGCACACACACATGCCCTATAATATACCCTGCGTCCTTGGCTACTGTCTACTACTCTCTAGCGGTTTAGCTGATAGATTCCCATTTCCAGGAAGATGGAAGGAAGGTAGTCTATACTAAAGAGTTTTTTAATTTGTTGGTTTGTTTAAACGCGTGAATCTCTTTTTGTGTATGATAGCCAAATGTATGAGGAATAAGTATATAAGTTTATACATATAACATCACACAACGAGCAATAACTAAAGATGTAACTTAAAACTGGTAAAAAAAAACACGCGGCTGAAGTTCCTGGCAGAAGAGAAGAGCCAGTAAATGATATAAGTTACATACATACATACATAAACTCACGCCTTTTTCCCATGGGGGTAGGCAGAAATCACAGAACGCCACCTGCTACGATCCTTACATACTCCTTTCGCCTCATCTATGTTCATACATCTCGTCATACAAGCAAGCCGGTTACGAGTACTCCGCACCTGACCTTTCTGAAGAACCTCACCAATAAGGTCAGTGTAGGTCTTCCTAGGGCGACCCCTCCCTGCGTTGCCACTCACCTTTGCCTTATAAATACCTTTTGTTAATCGTCTTTCACTCATCCTCTCAACATGACCAAACCATCTAAGCATATCCTTAAGTTATATAAGTTAAGATGAACATAAAGCTAAAAATGACAAACCGTTTGAGCCCCAGTAGGCCGAAGGTACCTTTCATAAAGAACAAACAATTTTCAAAGATCAAACAGCAAAATCTGATGAGGATAATACCTTAATAACAATGCTTGGTAAGCTAGTTGCTAGCCGCACTATTATTTACTCATAAAAGTTCCTTACCTTGATTAAATCCTTTGTCGTCTTTTATGGCACCTAGTTTAGGTAGGTGGCCTAAGGCCCTAAAAGCTAAAGCATTTTCAAGATTGGCTTTAGAAGTTTCTAAACCACACGCTATATTAGAATACTAGCCGGTCCCTGTGACTTCGTCTATATTGTTTTTCTCACTAGGGCTTAGTTACATCTTTGGTTACTGCTTTGCTCCCGTGAGTCCTAGCATGATGTCGTATAGACTATACTTTAGCTCATGAATCTGGCAATTATATACAAAAATATTTTTCCAATACGACTGATAGTTCAAAAAATTAGCGCGTTTTAACGAACCAACAAAAATGTCTTAATCTTTATCAATATATTTAATTACGAATGTAAACAGACTGACAGACAATTAGAAAAAATCTGTAAGTTGTGTTTTTGGTATAAGTATCGTATAAATTCATATGCATCGTGTAATTTTGACATTCCAACAGGCACTTCAATTTTATTTATTTGTATAGTTTGTGCGCTACGGAACACAAATTTGTATTTCCGAACATTTCTGTTTCTTTCTACATTTATACATTTTTATCCTAATGTCTTCATTCTTCATTTTATTTATGAAAATAGTCACCAAGTCAAGGTGTAAGTTGATAAATGTTAAAATTAATTGTTTAATTTGTTCGATCCATCTGCTTTGGTCTCTGGAGTGTTCGCGGCGCTAACTTCACAGTTCCAAGTCAGGCTACACTAAGACTGTGGTATAAGTGTATGGGAGCAAGCGTTTTAAAGTCTGAACTCGTAGTGCAAGCGGGTACAAAAAAAATATTAATATTATCATCTAAAATCGACTTTACACTTTTACACACAGATTTTTTTAAAGGCACTGAATATTTATATTGTATTTTAAAGTCACTTAAACATCGACTTCTTATAATGTTTATAAATTTTTAATTTGAAAATTATTTTTGTTTAATACTAGCTCGCACGCACTATCCAATGGGTATATTTTTTCGGGATAAAAGAAGTGCTATTCCAGATGAACTATCTCTGTGCCTTTCATCCAGATTCATTTAGCTGCTCTGGCATGATTGAGTAGTAAACATCCATCCATCAACCTCGGCATTTATAACAGTAGTAAGATTTGCCAGTGGTGAGGAGAAAATTTTCGAATAAGGAAAGAATTCACTGATAATAAATCGATCTAATGATGTTTAACGATTGGTAATGAAAGAGCGAGATCAAGAAAAATACATAAAACAAACGATTGAAAAATGACTCCTAAACAAAAAAATAATAGTTTATATCTCTCGAACGATCGTAAAGTGCTCGTTTTTACGACCGATACTCCATCTCTTTCTAACACATTAGGTTGAACAGAGACGGCTTGGTCTACTAGGCTAATTGTTTATTCAAGTGTTGGTTCAACAATTAAATAAAGTTCTACTATTAGTTTTGCGTTTATTGTTAATTCTAGACACGTTTTGACCCAATGCTTTTTAATTAATATGTCCCCGATAGCTTCTGAAAGTTTTGCTATATAGGATGCGTGAAGGCTGGCAATTAGGGATATGTGGTTTTGTATTTTGAATTTTATTAGACTGTAACATTATAGAGCTTCAACGGCGTCTACAAAAGCGTTTAGTTTAATGGTGAAAAATAAATGTCTTCGAGTATTATTTTGGCCCCAAAAAGATATTATCTGGTTTGCTTGTCATAAAGATTTTTTATATATTGAAACTTTATGCAACAAAAGGCATAAAGGCAGACTTAATGCTTAAGACTTTCTCTACCAGTCAACCATAGGTGGTGAAGAGCTAACATAACAGGTGCAAAGTACCGTACGAACCCAAAATATTTTCTTTGCGGCGTTTAGAACTCTATCCCAATATTAACAAAGTTCATTCCAAAAAGCTTTAATTATCGCAATGTTATTCTTTTTCGTCTCCAACGCTTTTGCCATGGGCCGTAGTCGTCACTCCAAATAATAAAGTGACAACAGCTCTACGGCTTTCTGTAGTTCCAGGATGTAATTGATCGCTCCAACTGATCACTTGAACCACAAACGTCACAGTTGGTATTCGAGCTCCATCCGGGGATCGATTCTAGCCGCCACCGGCTTTTATTCCGATCCTTTGTACTTTTTCATCTCGCGGGGATTAACTAAACTTCAGCGGTCCACAGTTCGGTGCCGAGTCGACTTTCATCGATTTCTTATTAGTTTCCTCTTTTGTTTACTCGACTTTAATTTTTTTTAATATAGATTTTTTCGGGCGATTGTGGGTGGATTTATGAAGGATCGGGAAAGAGATAACTTTGTTTCTAGGCGCTCCTCAGAATTTGAATTGGCTGGTATCTCAGTATCTGTATTCTTATCTGAAGTGCAATTCGCTTAGTTGAGCATTAAAGCAAAAATGGTCTTTATATTATTACTAGCTTCTGCCCACGACTTTGACCGCGTCGAAGTTGGTTTCTCCATATAAACTTTGGACTCTCATTTCATCTCCTTAGGGGATGAATTTTGAAAAATCCTTTCTTAGTGCATGCCTACATCACAACAACAATCTACGTGCCTCTAATCTCGTGGTTCGAGCTGTGTGTTGATAGATCAGTCTATATAGAAGACCAAATTATTTGTGTTTTGATATTAGTAACGGCTGCCTGTTATTCATACATAATTATATAGATGATAAAGCCACGACACTTGGAAAAATTAGATGGTTTAATGTAAAAAGGAAAGTCGAATCAATCGCTGCCTTTTATGGAAAATCGTTCGAAAAGAGCATACAGAAAATACAAAATACGCCACCCAATCCTAAAGCATTATTCGAAATAAGAACAGTCTCAATATTTCAAACATAGAAGACACTATCACGATGAATCCACAAACATTACAAAATGCAAATGCACCACAGAGGTCAGTCTTTGTATATCGAAATGTTACCATTACCCTATACCCCAGGGTAACAGGGATTGAACGAGATTTTGTTATGCAGATGCTCTCGGCAGATATCGACAACGATCGCCGGACGACGTCAATTGAAGCCATTGTTGTCATGTGTAACGATGTAAATGATATTGTTGGTATTTTCGAAGAGTATTCGATTATCGAGTGCTGGAATTGTTAAATTGTTAGTGTTGTTGGTTGTGTGTAAAGATATGGATGGGTGTTTGTGGTTTGATCGGTGACTTATGAAGGTTTATGGGAAAAAACTAACTTAACGACTTATTTATTGATTTATGTACATTAGCTACACTGATAAAAATATACAAGACAAAGACTTAGGCAAATTTTGTATGAAAATCCAAATTTGCGGCAGCAGCGCGGCAGCCGCAAATTTGGATTTTCATACAAAATGGGCGGCTGCCGCGCTGCTGTCGCAACGCTTGCGACGTAATGTGAAGGCGGCCTTATATTAAGATATTATGGGGTTAACACTGAAAGAGAATAAGATACAAAAATGACTGTTTGGGAGATTTGGCCTAGAAAACTTCGTATGTCATTCCGTCTTTTTGCTTTGTTTGTAGTATTTATGTTGTCCAAATAAAGCCATTTATATTAGAAATCTCTTCCATACTTTAAATTATATTATAAATGCGAAAGTAACTGTCAGTCTGTCTGTTACGCTTTCACGACTAAATCACTGAACCGATTTTGATGAAATTTAGTACGGGGTAAGTTTGAACCCCAAGAAAGAAAGAACATAGGCTACTTTATGTTCCGTGACTTCGTCTGCACTAGGGATAACCGACAGTAAAGCTAGTTCGTATAGCTCATTATAAAGTGATGGCTTCAGGCCTTTGTGCAAATGTCAAAATATCATTGACACGCTAGGCATTTACCGAATGACATTTTACTCGCATATAAAGTCCATCTGTATAGGTCATGGTAGCGCATTGTATTGTTAAAATTGATGAAATATTTTGCAGTATTAAATTTTCAGTTTCTGGTAAAGGTTTCATAATTTATTTTTTTTATTTGTTTTTCTCGATATCGCTATGAGAATGGAATAAAATATTTTTTTGACTATTTTATTTTGAAGTACAAATATTTTTATTCATAATCATTGGTATTTGGTATTTTCACTCAAAATCAAATCATGTATCATAATATTACATCGGACTTAAAACATAACAGGCGAAATGTAGGTATACTAGTAGGTACACCTCTGCCTAACCCTTCGGGTATTACAGCCGTGATGATGTCTTATGTTATTCAATCATCAGATTACTCTTAACGAACGAATAAATATAACAGTGTAACAGCTGTTGTCTATAATTTATTTCAAACTGTCAATTTTTTTCTCCAGACCAAAGTTATCTAACTATTGAAATTTCTATCCTTAATCAAGTAAGAATTTATCACCTTTTCTTCCAAATTTCAAATTTCTGTTCAACATATAAAAAGAAACCAATTAACCAGCCACTACTCACATCATTACCACAAGTCCACAACCGTTGTTCTCAAATCGTGAATGCGTCACAAACTCCAGTCAAAAGGATTACATTGAATGCTGCCATTGTTCCTAAAGCTATGTGGATTCTGACACCAGATCCTAAGCTGTTAGCATTGTTTTAGTGCAGGGAAATTTACTTAGCCAGCTATGTGGGGGGTTTGAATTTCTAGCACGTATTCTACTAGAGTGTTTAAAAATGTAAGAGAACGTGAACTGGATAGACATATATTCCGTAGATACAAGTGCTGCTGCGAGTACATAAGAACGTTAGTAAATAAACGATAAGTTGGGCATACGAAGTAATGATAATTTGTCTAGCGTTGTAAATAACGCTTGGCTAGCTTCTATCTTTAACTATGTAGATTACAGAATTAAGTCTTAAGTTATCCCATAGGAACTCACAAAATGAAAATGAAAAAATTCTATATGTTAAGCTAGATCAATATCTCTATGAGCCTTGGGTTTGATTCCAAGGTCGGGCAAAGTATTATTGGGTTTTCAACCGACTTCAAAAAGGAGGAGGTTCTCAATTCGGCGCGTATGTTTTTTTTTTTGTATGTATGTTACCTGATTTCTCAGCCAATTATGAATAGATTTGGATGATTCTTTTTTTGTTTGAAAGAGTATACTTCCGTATAGGTCCCATAGAAATATTGTCAGGATCTGATGATGAACTTCGGAGATATGGAACGGAACTCCTTATAGGATCACAGCATAACTGTCGTAACAAGTAAAATTGCTTAATTGCTTTGTTTATACGTGTAGTCGATGACTGACTGAAGGAAGAGAGGGAGGGGGTACGTCAACCCCTCCTACTACTTTCTAAAATTAAATATATCGTGTGAGGTATTGTTTGAAAGGGCTTTTTGTAAGGATTTCAAACATTAACACACAAGCACTAAAAAGTGAAAAATAAAAAGCTTTTTTACAAAAAAATAAAACCGCCTTCAAAAACTACAAAATAAAAAAAAACTTTAGTTTTGGAAGTCGGTGGCAATATCTACATAACAAAAAACAAAACCAAAGCCACCGACTTCCAAAACTAAAGTTTTTTTTTATTTTGTAGTTTTTGAAGGCGGTTTTATTTTTTTGTAAAAAAGCTTTTTTGATCAGGAATTTGTCAGTAGTAGACTCTGGATTTGTATGTAGTATTCGAAAAGTATTAACTGGAAAAATATTTGTTTTCATCAATGTGACGATTTTTGTTTCATGGAAAGTTAAACTCATAACGTGTTAAAAAGGGTTCTACCACCCAATTTATTGATTCTACAGTAAATAAAAAAATGCTTTAAAAAGGTTAAAATATGCGATGTCAATCGATTTTCAGTTAAACTGGTTTTTCCAATTTAAAAATCGATCGATTTACGTTACGTTTACTCTGCGCTCCCGTGCTAGGCAGGACAGAGATTCTCTACAAAGTTATTACATCAATAATTACCTATTCTCTCGATTATGTTAATTTCACCACCTAAAGTTTGTTGACCTACGTTGTCTTAGCCTGCAAAAGTTTACTTTGGAAGAAGATTAAGGACTAAAGCAAAGTGTGGTCGGTGCCTTTGTTCTACTTTTGGTTTGAGGTCGCCAGTCTTAAATGTCAGATTCAAATATAAAATACTCTATTTTATACCGGGATTCTGAATTAACATGGCGTAAGTGGTTATGGAGTTTGAAAGGAGAGGATTCCTAAGTTAGAACTTATTTAATGAACTATTAATGATCTCTTTAAACGGGCCTTCCTCTCTCCTACCCTTTTGCTGTGCCCTACAGGGTCTATAATGATCTCAATTATATAAGTTACCACTTAAGCATACATATGGAAAAGCAATAAAGATATTGAGTATTGAGTATTGTTGTAGATGGAGGAAAAGATAGAGACACATGATGACGCACGAAATTGCCCATAAGAAAGGTTAGAAAGATTTATAGTAATTACTCATTTTACTCGATAAAAACTATTGGATTAAAACGGAGTCTCAGTGATAGAAAAACCACTTAAAGCCATTGTACATCTAATATTTAGCAAAGCATATCCTTGAACCGCAAGATACTCAAGAAACATTCGGAGAATAAAATATAAAATAATCAACAACTTGAAATCCTTCTTCCGAGGCAAGAAGTGGCAGCGGTTCAGTCACGTTCACCCCGTTAGGACTTGTTCCCTCGTATATAAGACATTGGTGTGGGCGCTAGAAAGCTAAATTGTTCGGGTGAGGCATTTAAGAGTTACCTGTTCTCGATTGGTTGGGAGGTTTGGGCGTGGAAGTATGTGTAATGATCGAGAAATAGTGATGAGGGGTAGAAAATATTGTTTAAGAAGGGTAAGTAGTGAGATAGGTATTAATAGAAGTAGAAGTAATTTTTATATGTTCTGGTTTGAGGTATTGCAATTGTCATTTTAATATGTCCTGCATTACCGGAGATTTCATTACGTAAAGATGACTGTTGGAGATGACTTCATACAATCTTCGTTACACTGTTAATAGAAGTTGTAATTTTTATTTGATTGTTATTCGAATTAGACAGTACACGTCTAAAACACCATAGAAGAAGGGATAATTACGTTTATGGTATAAACAAACCTGGAGGATCTTTTTGTCAAGTTCGGTTATAGGCCAGAACACAATCCTGTTTCATAAGCTTTATTCGCAAATAATGTAGGTGTACTGTCAAGATTGCAAAGGGAAGATTACAACCAAGCGAACGTAGCTACGGAAGGTTACAAGTGTAATACAAATGTCACTCCTGTAAGCCTTAGAGGATCTCGCCAAAAAGTAGGGCAACATATACCTTCATTACATCACAAGAGTAATTGGTTCAGAGCTTATAGCTTTAAGCCTTTCATCGTTAATAAGAAATAGTTTGAAGCACATAGAATTCCAATCGGTCCTTTACTTGACCTGAGTACGTTAGAAGCGTTAGCACCAGAACTTTTGCTAACAAGGCTTCAGTTAGACCGTGTGGGAGAAAAATTGCTTAAAAGTAAATACCAACCTGAAAAGTTCAAGTTGTTAGTCCATATACAAGAAGTTTTTTGGTTTTTAGAATTGCAAATGACAAAATTAATACACTATGTAACAAAAACCCTGTCAGATCAGTGTTGCCATTGATCAGTTTTTATGTTTTATTTTAATTTAATTACTTCTTCTTTCTTCTTTTTTTTTTTCACTGGGGAAAAATAATAATCTCAAATCCATTAAATGGTTATGTATATGTGTACGCAGTACGATGCCGAATAATACCCTTAAGGATCGGACAGGGTTTTTGTTACATGCTGTATAAGTCCGAAATCGTCAATTACCTTGAACAAGCGTGGTAATCAATGCTCGTGCCTTCTTTGTATAAGAGATGGCTTTTGACCTGCAGTGTCAAAGAAACAAATGAAAAATAAACACAATGCATGGTCATATTAATAATCCATTAGGATATCATAAAAAAGGGCTTAGAATAATTATTTGGGATGTCTAAAAATTCATATAACTAAAACTACGCTTACCTTGTAGTATTAAGTAATTAGAGTAACAGCTTTACCGTTCAAGAGAACTAGGTATAAAATTCCTAGTACCAGTAATTACTTATGTCCATGATGGTAATGATGTGGATGTAATCCAAGAAAGGTGAAAAAGGCTTAAAGAAATTGAGCTTTGGCAAATTCAGGGAATCAAGGTTTCAAATCATCTTGATTCGATCAAATTTACTGCATGAGACCAGTAATTCCAATCAAACAACAAAGTTATATCTCTATTCAGCAATTCCGCTATCCCACACAATGATACAAAAAATACAATCTTTTTGTAAAACACCGTTGAATCATTTGAAACGAAATTCCATTCTAATTTCACAGTATCTAATAATAGGTCGCTCTTAGCTGGTCGACAAATTCATCTAACCCATAGATAGATTCTTAACAATGGCATAGATTAAGAAAATTGTGTAGAAGCGAAATTCATGTAGGTAGCGGTGATGTCGTTATAATACTTAATCACTGTTTAATAAAAAGCGCTCGTCCAAACCAGAACAAGGTCAAGTTTAGGGTGGTATTACATTTATCAAATATCTTGGTCCAATGTACATTTGATTAAAGAAATTGGACGACTTGGACGACGAATTGGACGACAAGTATAATGAGCGTCTTTCAAAGAAATTTGATCAAATTTTGAACAGCTTAATTGAACAAAAATATTTGATAAGTGTAATACCACCCTTATCAATGACAGACTATGGAGCAGCATGCAGCCGTGAGATTGGCGGATGATACTTTTCCATCTCCGTTAGAACCTGTGCGTGACAAGAAAGAGATAGTCAAAAGGCCTATTCAGGATAGGATGAAGTCGGAATGTGAATGATGAGTGAATGATTACAGACGCAAGGAATAGAAATTTAGAATACATTCCAGTAGTTTCACTTCTTCATTTTTACTCTATGTCCATGGAGATCGGGACTCGATAGCCGAGGAACCGGTCGGTCCCGGTCTGATATTAGTTCAGACACCTACGCACACAAAATGTCGCGGTTCCGTTGATATACGATATCTTTATTACTATGGGAGATTTCATGGATGATTGGGTATCAGCATTGTTGGATGGCGTACAATGGAAGATATACAATCTGTTTTTTTGGTTATGGTTTATGAAAGCTAAAATTCCAGGGAACGGTGTTACTGAATTAAATGTGATTGAGGTAAGATTGGGTGAACAGTGAATTATTGTGATGGAAGATTATGATACATCCATCCCTGGACTCGTTACAATAGGTACAAGTCTTGTCAACATAAAAACTTTTTTACATAAAATAAAACCGCCTTCAAAAACTACAAAATAAAAAAAAACTAGTTTTGGAAGTCGGTGGCTTTGGTTTTGTTTTTTGTTATGTAGATATTGCCACCGACTTCCAAAACTAGTTTTTTTTTATTTTGTAGTTTTTGAAGGCGGTTTTATTTTTTTGTAAATAAGTTTTTATTTTTCACTTTTTAGTGCTTGTGTGTTAATGTTTTAAATCCTTACAAAAAGCCCTTTCAAACAATACCTCACACGATATATTTAATTTTGGAAAGTAGTGGGAGGGGGGTTGACGTACCCCCTCCCTCTCTTCCTTCAGTCAGTCATCGACTAAACGTATAAACAAAGCAATTAAGCAATTTTACTTGTTACGACAGTTATGCTGTGATCCTATAAGGAGTTCCGTTCCATATCTCCGAAGTTCATCATCAGATCATGACAATATTTCTATGGGACCTATTCGGAAGTATACTCTTTCAAACAAAAAAAGAATCATCCAAATCTATTCATAATTGGCTGAGAAATCAGGTAAAATACATACAAAAAAAAAAAAAAAACATACGCGCCGAATTGAGAACCTCCTTCTTTTTGAAGTCGGTTGAAAATGAGATCTGCTAAATCAAATAAATCATTTATTTCAGAATAGTTTCGTTACTCCGCGTACCAACATATTTGGAAAATAAAATTTACTCGCTAATGTTGGAGCTTTTTATCGGTATAAGAGTTTTTAAAATCGGTTAAGAAGTGTTTGATTTTATGCATTACAAAAAAAAAATACGTTTTTTCTCTTCATAATTTTAGTTTAGATAGATAAATAAAAAAACAATAGGTAATATATGCTTAGATATGTAATCTGAACTGAAACAGGCAAAAGTCAAACAGAAAAACAGCTAAAGGATTCAAATTAATTTCAATTTAAACTAAAACAATTTAAGGAAGCGCAACAATATAAATATCGTTATAGAATCTAATTTCACCGTCATCGTCGTCAGGAAGAATGGAAACACGCCATTTACTCGTAAGCCCCAGTATCGTTCCCGTCAAATGTTTTCTTGCGTTCGCCGTCTCGTGTACATTGCTATTGTTTTTCTAACGAATTATTATAATATGAAAATTTCACATCATGTAAACATAAAATTAATTTAGTAAGATGTTATTTATCTTTTGACCTTGTTATGACGCGAGGTTTATTTGTTCGATTAACGACTACATCAAAATTGAAGTCTGTTAGGGTTTGGTAATCAATTTCTGCTTTGAGAAAATAATGTGGTAGTAAATTGAAATTTAATTGCTCTTGTGCTCCTATACTTGGTCGGCTTAATGAACTTAATTACTGTAATGATCTGAGAACGACAGAAAAACGTAATGATCGGATGATTCTCTCGTATGTCCCGGGGATTGAAACTGATCGAACGGAAAGCGCGCGGTAAAATAAAAGATTCAGAAAAATAATTAGGTACCTACACTAGAACTGTGCATTCACTGTTAATACTTCAAGCGCAAACTCCTTGATGTTAGAATGTAGACTAAACAAAGATCTAATAGAGGATAAACCTTTTAATACAGATTTTATCATCTCGTTTACGCCTCATATCGGAACTCGACTACATAATCTCTACGTAGAAGTGTAGTAAAATTCAAAATCACCCAGAATCTTCTCGCAAATAACTCGTAGGGCCGTCATCAAACAGTATTGGGATATGGTGGCCGCCTCGGGCTGCTACGGAACGATAACTTAATCCCGGGCTTTTTATCTTGGCAGTGGTGTCCCTAGTAGGGTTACTTGGCTCCGATGTGCCTGTTTGTAATGCATTGATTAGAATTTCTGCGCCATTGTGTTGGAAGAGTTAAGAGGGTTGTACGGAGAGGGTATTATGAATGTAAATATTGCTTATACCTACTTACATTGTCTGTCAAACAACCCCTACTTTACTATACAAGAGAAGAACCAATTTCGTTTGAACAGGTTCGGTACTATACAAGGCTATATCCTTAAAGCCACACACAGGATTAACACTTTGGCTTTAATTTGCCAATCCAACGCCCACGAATGTCGCAGTAATTCATTTCTCTTAGTTAACTCTAATGAAATACGTAGCGTGGTAAGCAACTGATGTGTTATTTATTCCATCTATTTCAGAATCAGTATGTAAATCGGTTAGAGACCAAAATTTGAAAGATGTTTTGTTGCTGCATGACATTTATGAGAAATGAGAGCTTTCAAAGTAAATGGGTTCAAGTAAATCATGTAATTTTTTATTTGGATAAACAAAAAAAGATGGAGTGTCTGCTATTGATTACTGGGATAAAGGAAACAAAGCATTTGTTTGTAATCCAGTCATGGAGATGGCGATGAAATATCTCCAAGTACCAGTGTAAAAGGAAAAATGTTTTTTATTTCTTATAAACAACATTTTTGCTTTATTTAATAATCGTTATCTTAAGAACGGCTGTACATATCACCAAAAATGCCTTAGGAATATTTATTAGAGCAAGTAAATTAATGTTAAATATTTTATACGTTGATAATATGATGGTTTATATCCCGAAAAGATTGAAAATAATTTCAGTAAATATTGTGTTCCACTAATATGGAGGAAAATGTTTAAGGTACACTTATAATGATGTAAGTATAGATCATTGGAGCGGACATGAAAGGCGTATCATGACAACACTCCTCCGTTTTAGGAGGATAAAAGGAAAAAAAAAGAGAAAATATACTGTAGTGACCCATATCGTAGGAGGAAAAAATAGCAAAGCAGGAAAAAAGCATTCCAGATTTCAAATTGATTGGGCCAAAAATTGGTACAATAAAGAGCAAATATCTGTACAAATACTGTTACAAATTGGTATGAAATGTCTCGTGATAGGAATACTTAAGTATTCTTAATAGCTCTTTCTATCTGCTCTTGTAATAAATTCAACAGAACTTCAGTTATATTTGGCTTTAGAAATGAAAAGACAAACTCTATACATTTTCATTCAAGCAGACTTTTACAGGCGTAGTCTCCCAAAAGATCATTTCATGATTTCGGCAAGTGTATAGAAAGAGTAATAAAAGTGAAAGGAATTAACAAGCCGCTGAGATACAGACCATTTATTTCTGTCTAAGGAACCCTTATCCGAAAGTCCTAAGTTTAAATATTACAAAACTTTTTGCACATAAAAGAATTTTAAGGCATTAGAGAGTCCAGCTTCCACCCTCACAGTAAGAAACAGCGGGCATTACCCCAAAAGCTTCAGAAATAAAAACAAAACTTTACAACCGAATAGAAGCAACTACGTTTTCAATTTACCTATTTTGCACTACTTTCTTTAGTCTTAAGGAAAAGTCAAATACAATTTCACAGACGGTCAACTCTCGTGTTTATAGCAATCTAGTGTGAGTCGGGACACGTCCGATACAGGTTTCTCGTTTAATTATCACCGGGTTCCGTCCGTTAGTCACTAGCGAACGCGATTAAACCAATCAATTTGTCACGGCACTTTCGACTGACAATTTGGGACATTTAGCTTTACGATACGGGTGCGACACGATACCGATTTTAAGGTTTGTTTGTGTTATCATGTGCATAAGTTGATGTGTATTTGTTATGCTGATTTGGCATCATTTTAGATGTCGTTATGTTGCTTACAGTACGTTGTTCTTTAGAGTGAGATCAAGTTTCATAAACTCTACAGTCTATCCTCCAACAATTTCAGTGGAAGTAAGATTAAGCTCCGTCAAGTGGTTGTTGCGTGATATGAGTAGATGAAAAGGCACACTTACTTCCCTATTAACTGTTGTATTACGTCGAAGGATTCTCTCGTTGGTTCAAAATAACAACACACATTATGAAATATATCAGTCTCTGGAAAAGATGTTACGAAAGTTGTAAAAGATATTGTAGTGGTTTTATAATTTTAAGTGATCATACAATATGGTCAGATATAACAAAATATGATGCGGCAGTTGCTATATCAGATGTGCATGACAGCAAAGTAATTTAAATAAAAAGTAACGATAGTCAAACCGACATCTTCATAACACTTGAAACATAATCTGTGCTTGACAATCACAAAATTTATTTAAATGAAACTGATACCCTGCCAAAGACATGCAACAATATTTACGATCACAATACAACTATTAAGAACACAAATAAATCATGCCGTGGTTTGGTCAACTACAAATTGTTGCTGAAAGCAAACCCCAATAATTGGAAAGGTCTTAGCTAGACAGGTACGAATGTGAACGCCTGATGCGGTTTCTAATTTATTGCAAAAATAAGGGGCCTGCCCCGGGGGCGATCCGGATATAAGCAGGTGTTACATCGCCCTCAGTTTTAAACCCTCTGAGGCTCATTGTGTTCACTGAAATATTATAAAATGGGTCTCTTTGGTTTTTTGGAAAAGGGTGAGATAGGAATCTTGTATGACATGTGATATAGGATTTAGTGGGGGTAGAGGTTATACCTACCAGTTATGCCTTTGTTTCTGCTAATAATTTTGCTTTCGATGTGTTATCGATCGTTCTCTGTTGGAGTGAGGAAATTCCATGATGGCTACATAATTTTGCGACCTCTAACATAGAGGACTGGAGTATATTGTGGAGTTATTTTTGAACTGTTGGGAAATCTATATGAGTTTATTATTCTTTCATGTTTTATTATGATGATAAATTCCATATTTTAGTAATAAAATTATCTCAAGTTATAGAAACGTTAAAAATGAGGGGCCATTTTTCAAATAAAATAAATCGAACTAACCAAAATCCTGTGATTCAGCGGGCACTTAAAGAATATTGAAACTCGTGATGAAATCATCTTTGGACAGATTCCCAAATCAAGTGAATCATATTTGCCCTTTGTGAATTTGGCACCAGTTTGATCTCATTCATTTCCGTTATTTTTGAGATGGTTTGTGCGTCGTGCCAAAGGATCGTGGTAAGATCGTCTGGAACAAATGCTACATTGTTTTGTCTAGTGGGAAGTTCCGGAGTGACGTCATAAACCCGAATGAAAATGCCGAAACAGCGTATTTCAGAGCAATTATCACCGATTTTACGAGCATTTTTAAGGGTGGCATTGTATATCTTCCTATTTATTAAAAAGCTTCTCAATATATTGAGTTTCATTACAATAAACTCAAAAAATATTTGAAAAGGACCCTAAACTGAAGAAGGTTTCAGATACTCGTTTCAAGAGTTAGGCAAGACAGAACGCACGAACAAAACGTAACACACAAATCAGTGGGACAGCAATTGGGTAGCAAAAAACCAAACGATTCTGAGCTTTACCGCGAACATTTTAAAAGCAAGCACTCGTAACCAATCTGCAAATATAACCTTGCATTGTCAAAATTTGTATTGGAGTTGAGATGCTGGATTTTTGTTCAGATTTGGATCTTATTTTGTTGGTGATAAGATTGAGGGGTGTTGTTTTAGAAGTGCAAATGTGGCGTTGCGTGGGTAAACACTCGAACCGCCAGAGACGCCCTAGAGCAGACGTCAAAAAAGTGCCGTGGAGTTTGCTAACGAGGGAGGGGAAACAATGTGTTTTCCGCTTACAACTTTTGTGTACGCCTTCTTTGGGCTTAATAGAAATTGATCGCTGGATTTGTCTCAATGAAAGTTGGGCAAAGATTGATTGCTTTGTTAAATAAAAGCAGAAACAATTAACGAGTGTTGATAAAATGTAATTTAAGTAGTAAAATCTCCCGAAATGTTTTTGGTCAATCGTTTGATTCTCGTGGAAAGATTCGTTTTTATCGTAGTCAAGACACACTCTCGTTAAGTCAAGAAAGAAGAAAAGCTTTCGATCAATATGATGATCCTCTAATTTACAAATTGTCGTAACTGAATTTAGCAACTAACATCCATTCATCCCTCCGTACCACAGTGTTGTTCAACCCCGCTATGTTCAACTATCAGACAAATCACCAATTCGCACCACCGGCAAACGCGATCCAATCAGCACACACCATCTATTCGGTGCTATTCCAAGTACCAAAACGGAGCACAGCAAGCGATAACAATCTCGCGCCACATTCGACCCGAGGCTCGAATACTAATGCGAGCACTCCATACAACGCCACTCGTTATACAACCAACTTTATTCAAGATTCGTTTATTTCAGCGACAAAATAATTTTCAAGTAATATAAGGATTCATAATGTGTGACGTAAACACTTCGAGAGTTCCATAATGGGAGAAGTTCTTAGTTCGGAGTGTAGACTTATTTGGAGAGAAAATTAACAAGGCAATACTTCTGATACGTACTCGGTAGTATGTTCAACGAGGTACGTCGAGTTAATGAGTGGAAATTGGTTTAAGTTAAACAGGGAATTGTCTCAGCTCGTGAGTTGTGAGCAAATTCATACATATGCTTTTGATAAAGTAACATCATGATCAAGTTCTTCTTACAGTGTAATTGGCTCTGCAGTTGTTTAACCGTATGTTCAGAACGATTCTCTTGTACGCTCAATGCAGAGTGCGGCATTGTTTTTTTAAGTAGGTCATCGTGAGAGCTTTGATCGAGCTTGTTTCAACAAGGGTGCATATTAGGGCCAACATTGATTTAGTACGATATCTTTTTATTGTTAATTTGTATTACAGAACTGAATGCTTTGAGGGCATTTTAAAACGAATCTACTTTAGAAAGCTAATCTTTCATATTAAGAGAAGTGATTAATTTTCCTTTCTCTCCGTTATCCGTTTAAATAATTCCTCACATACCTCATTCGGATTACACAAAGATTTTAAAGAATACTTTTATTCTCTATTAATAATCTTCCAAAAAATATAGTCCATTAGAATGTAGCGATATCTCATCCTCAAGAAGCTGTCAAACTGATAATAACAGAAAAGGAGCGAGCTATGTGCGAGTGAACAAACAAAACGCGATCCGTCTTAATATTAATGTAGTTGTTAGGTCGGATGATGAATGGTGACACAGCAAAGCACTTTGCGGTAAACTGGCCCATTATTATTCTTAGCGGGGTGTTTAGTTACCAATTTAGTTAATTTAGACACATTTCCATAACGTCTAAGGTACATTTTCAGTTAGCTAAATGTATTTTTGTAAATGTATTGGAAAAAAACGATAGCCCTAGTTTTGAATTCAAAGCCGGGCCGCACCAATTCAATTAAGTTCACGCAGTTTTTAAAACGGAACGGCATACATGGACTGTCTGTCTACCCAAAGGACGTTTATTTTGCTTTTACAGGCATCCGATGCGAATAATATGATATATCGAGTTCAGTTTTTTGTCCAACGTCTCTTGACTTACTTACATTCTTTATGATTGCCATTTTTGACTGATCATTGCAATGGATAGTGCATCGACAAGATGAAAAGAATAGGTCTATCATAAGTTTTATAAAGAACGGCGAAATGTCGGTTACCGGGGATACAGACGAAGTTAGGAAAGAAAAGTAGCCTAGGTATGTCCTTCTCCGGTTCCAACTACCTTTTGGTAAAATCTCGTTACGATCCGTTTAGTGGTTTTACAGTAATAAGGTAACAAAAAACAGACAGACACACCTACTTTCGCGTTTATAATAATAGTGTAGATTTTAAGGTTTTCTATTTATCCATCATTAGGAAGCAACTAACGCAATGGAATTAAACGTCTAAAAGTCCTAGCGGGGCAATCCTACTTACCTTTAAGAACGATCGCAATCTAATCGTAAGTCTCAAATCTGTTAAAAATGCCTTTAATTTACCATAATTTTTTGACATTTTCTTGTCTTCTGAACGTATTTAACTTGTGGAATTGTTCGGTCAGCAAACCTTTCTACAGCTTTCCCAATCCTCAAAATTCCAATTTTATATAAACGTAATTTGAAAAGAAGTGCATGAACTTGTTCCAATGCAAGAATGGGCTATTTTCAAAAACCTTCTGACTTCGAGTTCACTCCAGGAGTGTGCTAACTTAATTTATCGAACTTTTAGACGGTAGCTAGGTTCTGTAAGCGGTTTTACACTTGGGTTAACTTTGCTTACTTTAGGCTTTGCTTTCGGTAAATTCTAGATTTGCTTTGGTTAACGATTTGTGAAGCCGTCGGAGCATGCTTGGTGACTTAACAATGTTGTTCTTTATCTTAACGACTATAGAGGTCAGTTTAGTTTGGAGCTACGAGATTGATCTTAAGATGTAGCTTTTGAAGTGATTCAACATAATATTTTTTAGGTTTGAGCGTTTAAAATGTAAAAGGTTTGGAATTTTTATCAATTTGATTATTTTTTACTTCATCAAAATGGTATTTGGATAGGACTTCAATGTTAGTAGAACAACCTTGAGAATATCTGGTAAGGGCACTTATCTCAAAGTTTAAACCTGATTCTTTTCTCTTTATTATAATTTCATAATGATTTTTTTGCAAAAATAGACTTACTTCAATCTTTAATGCTATTATACATCTTAATCCGATTAACTTTACCGTGACTGCGAAAATCTTTTACATTTATAGCTTCAAAACTCTATATTAACGCACAAATGCCTCTTATTTTAAATTAATCTTCCAAATTCACTCAATTCAGATTTTGTTTCATATACTTCTATTACAAGATTCATTTCGTCCGTGTCTCTCTTTTTCATTTATCTTTTATTTCGAATTCTCCGCTTCATTTATATCTACAGCTACATTAATACAAGTATTTACTCACAGAACAATGGCGCATTGCTTCCTTGCCGATCTATCTTCGTGCACATTTCTTAGATAAAACATGCAATAGTTCCCGTAGGTACATTGTGGAGCACCATTAAGCGCCCCTCTGAAAACTCTCCGACAAAAACCAAGTTGCACCTGACATTGGTAATTGATATATGATACCATTAATCACTTTGTATTTTGCTGTACAAACTTTATGTAGCTGTTTTGTTGGTTCCGTGGAGGATGGTAATTTTGATCAAATATAATTTTAGTTTCTTTTTTTTTCCAGAATATTGACGACGTTCAATTATCATAAGCATGTTTCTTAATCTAGTTGGTGGGTAGAGTACCGTTCTTCTTGATAGGTTACAAGCTAAACTGTATTTAGAAGAAGCAGTTCCTATTTCCTGTCGTAATAGACGATTTAAAGTGTTGTCTGAATAATTTGGAGTGGTTAGTATCATCAACAATATATGCACATACAAAGAGAGAAAAATTAAAAGTACTATGTGTGTTTGTGCGTGTTTCGTAACGTGGTGACGTAAACATTTAAAAAAATGTAGTTTAATATAGCAAAATGCAGATTTATAACACTTTAATACTGTCTACGTTTTGTACTAAAAGCTGAATCAAGAATTTTAATAATGAGAGTACGCCATGTTCTTCGTATGAAGGTTTTAATAATATAAATGTATCGTCCGTGGTTTTATTCACGTGACATTTTTGATATAACCTACCAAAAATGGGTAAAGGTTCGTACCGCAAAGGTTACCAAAGGGTTTAAGCTTCTTTTGATTTGACCTTCTACGCGGCTACTTTTACTTATTTTCTAAATCATTTTCACTTTTTTAATACTCTTTTGAATATAATGTCGCGAACCTGTCGTTTTCTGTACTTTTTGCGTTAATTACTCGAAGGCTGCTAACGATACCTTATTACCTACTAAGCCTCTGTGGTCCATCCATCTGTCTGTGTATGGACTGTATCTCATGAACCATAATAGGTAGATAGTTTAAATTTTCACAGCACACACTGCTATAACAACAAATAATAAAAATAAAATACAGTTAAAAATTAAAAGAGATCCCCATACAAAAAACATGTTTTTTTGCAAGTGTTTTAAATAGCCCCTTTGAAAGTGGCCGATTTTTTTAAATCCTCTTTTGAAAATGATATCTTAAACTGGTCGTTTTCAGTTACAGAAAAAAACCAAGTGAAATAAATAAAACCCCATCTCACGATCCATAAATATCCCATACGTTTCGTTTCCATTGAAACTTTGCGTATCCTTACAACAAAAATATCAACTCGAACTTGAACAACATAATACAGTTATGATATAGTGAGTTTCGACTGCTAATATCAATGAATGGTGCCCTGGGGAGACGGGCTCACTTAGAAATATCATTGAGGTTACGTAGACTTGGGATAGGCACGGCGAAATCCCTCATGTATTTAGTTTAGAGAAATATGATGGAGGGAAATAAATCTGCTGTTGAAATAGGTTGCCAGGATCGATGTTTTTAACACGCTTTTATATTAGCTTCACTTGTAACGACACACATCAAAAGTGTCTAGGGATCAACATCCCTTTTTTTTTAAACATTTGTTAGGGATGTTGATCCCTAGACACTTTTGATGTGTATATGTATGTAAGAAAATCTTGGAATCTTAATTTGACCCACTTCCCGGTCTTCGATTAGGATGAAATTTTGCACACGCTCTGAGTTCTGATGACAATACATGACTTGCTAAGAAACGTCATTACAAATCCAATATAGCGGCCTCCCCAAGATGGCGGACTGGCTGTTTGAAATGCACCCCCATGATATGGGTATCAAATGAAAGGGTTTGCTGCCAGGAATACGAAAAAATAGTCACGTGACTTAAATCCAACATGGCGAACATCCAAGATGTCGGCTTGGCTATTTGAAATGCACCTCCATGATATGGGTATTAAATGAAAGAGTTTGCTGAATGGGATACGAAAAAAATTTGTGCGTGCTAAAAGCGTGTTTTTTAGTTTTTTTAAACTATTTTTTTTTACAAACCTACTTTTTTGTGTTGAATTTGAAATTAAGGAAAAGTTGAGGAGGATTTTTGTTTGAACGCGTTTATCTCAGGCAGTACTGACAAAGTACCAATGTGAGTTTTTCAATTCATTGTGTACTTTCTAAGTTTATCTTGGATATCAGTGAAGAATAATATCTTGAGGAAACCTGGACTTTATAATTTTATTATTATTATAAGTTTGGAATTATTGTCAATACGTCAACCAATGCTCTCGCCTCCTCAACCTTTGCCCAGCAGTGGGACAATAATAGGCTGGCATTATCTATCTATACTAATAGGTTTTTAAACGCGCCATCTTTGGAACTACCAGTCGGATTGGGAAAAATCTGTATATAGCCAGATTCATGAGAATAAAGTATATTTAAGCTACATAGCATCACGCTACGACCCACGGAAACAGAGCAGTAATCAAAAACTTATTATATAGCGAGCTATGCTTGATTTGCAACATGCAAGTAAATCCAATTCCCTAGC
Organism: Hoplodrina blanda; assembly: GCA_949316365.1. NCBI lineage: Eukaryota > Metazoa > Arthropoda > Insecta > Lepidoptera > Noctuidae > Hoplodrina > Hoplodrina blanda. The sequence continues at coordinate 15,147,608 of OX438582.1, forward strand.
AAGGGTAGTTCACTTTCATATAACCGCAAATTAACGCAATTAGATTCTCTGAAAAGGATATTAACCTAATCATTTAAAGTCTTCAAATCCGGAACGCTTCTTACAACTTAAAACCATCAATAGAAACGGCTTTGAGTTCCCTAGTACCAATTCTGCTAACCTACATTGAGAGGAAAGCGTGAATGTTCCATATTAACAATTTGAGGTCATAGTTTAAATGTGTCTGCCCGTAATTATGGTTTGTAATTAGGAGATGGTTCTCGTTTGATATTTGACCCTTTCTCAAGTCTTGTTAAGATTACTACTCAAGTTGGTAGACATTGTCCTTCAGAAGATTCTGTGCGTGTATCATTAACCCTACATACTTATGAGGTAAACAGGGATGCTTCTTAAGTAAACGACTTCCATTAGAACTTAGAGGTAGTATATACCGTTATGGTGCAATGAGATCGTTTAGTTTTAAGCTTGGTTATAGACGACTTGGGTCATTAGATAATTTTGATTTTACTCGTAAAATCTTAGATAATTCTGTATTTAAAGTGTCAATTAAGTTTATTTCTGCAAAAACGATCTAATTCCCCAGTCTCTCAATACATAACATAACATACCATCACGCCTGTAATCCTAAAAGGGTTAGGCAGAGGTGTACCCATTAGTACACCCACATTTCACCAGTTAGCTTTAAGTCCCATGATAGGGTCTCTCAATAATTCAATCAATAATATCAGGCTTATTAAATACTAGGTGCGCTCGCGGCTTCGTCCGCTGGTTTGCGAGCGCGATGTTATATCTTATATACAGAAAGTTTTTTTTTAATTCGGCAAGTAGTTTAGTTTAAACAAACAAACAAACAAAAAAACATTTTAGCTTTTTTATATTAGGATAGATTGACAAAATATCTATGTATATCAAACATGCATATGTGCAAACACCTCTTTTGATGTAGATCTTGTAACTACAGCTCGGAGATACTGGTATTTTTTCCGAAAATACTTCAGCAGACCGGTAGAGTGTTCTCGCTTTTAGAATTTGCAAACAACTGGAACATTGATTGCGACAGTTGAGTTACAAAGACCTGCAAAGGAAAGTACTGGTACCGTTCCATCATTTGGACCGAAATACCTGTACCGAGGCTGTGTCCTTTGTGGAAATACAAATGTGGGCGTCCAGGGATATTGACTGGCAAACATTTTGGGATTTAATTGGGGACGGTACAGTTGGCGCAGTGGCTGGGCGATTCGCTGTTCCATTCCCGCAAGAAACGACCACATTTTTCACCTTTTCTAACACACTACTTAAGTCTTGACCGATTTTACTTAGACAACCTAATATCATTGTGTTTTTCTTATAAAAAATTCTGTATTTTAACTAGCTTTTCACCGCGACTTCGCCCGCGTAATGTCGGTTATTGCGGACGTAGACGAAGTCGCTTAATAAAGAGTAGCCTATATGTCCTTTCTTGCGGTTCATACTAACCCCATAGGTATATAATTATAATTTCATCAAAATCGCTTCAATGGTTTAGTTGTGAAAGCGTAATAACAGACAGACAGAGTTACTTTCGCATTTATAATATTAGTATGGATAACAAAACGGATCAGATGGGTGAAGGGCATAAGAATGTATTCATCTATAGAATCAAAACATGGGTTTTCAAAAAAAAGAATTTAAAAAAATTGACAATCACCGATCGCCAATTTTTTAATATTTTTTATTGCCTTTTGTGATTAGTAGCTTCTTACTAACGTCTTACGTTTGCATGTTATTATTTAAAAATAAACCGTTCTTTTTTCAAATTTCAAATTTTAACGAATCCGAGTCACATCTGCCGGTCTGCGGTACTTCAACAAAGAAAATTGTTAGTTGTTCCAGCAATAACTCAAATGTTAGCGATTGTACAAAACATAAGTTAAGAGAACAAAGAGTAAAGTTTGCTTAGATACTTTATACTCTGTTCCTTTTGCTTTAACTGTGGTACGCGATGTTACTAGCTTTTATATATATATTTTTTTACAATGTGAATATATTTGAATATACGTGAGTGATTTTCCGTGTAGATACATGTTTATGCGGAAATTAAAGATGAGACTGGCAGGTTTTTTATTTTTTTTGAAAAGGGATTGTAGATATGTGTGACGTAGGTACGGTGGGTAAAAATGGGTTATACTGATATTCAACTTATTTGAGCTATCAAAATAACGCAAGCAATAAAACTCTATACTTAATATCTTTACCTATTGCTTTTCATATGTATTTTTAGGTGGTAACTTTATAATTAAGATCATTATGGACCCTATAGGGTACAGCAAAAGGGTAGGAGAGAGGAAACCCAAAGAAAACACAACGAAAGAAAGAAAAAAAAGGGAAAAAAAAAGATAAAAGTTTGGATGGATGGATGTTTGTTACTCAATCACGCTAGAATGTCTGAACAGATCTAGATGAAATTCGACACAGAGATACATTATAGTCTAGAATTGTACATAGGTTACTTTTTATTCCGGAAAACGAACGATTCTTGAGAAGAACAGAAGCTAGTTATTTTATGAGGATGTATGGATGAATGAATTAATGTTGAATACTCTTTCAAACTTTAAAGGCTGAACAGATTTAGCCGAAATTTGGCACAAAATGTAGATATGCATTGATTTAGCATATAGCATAAATTTTTATCCCATTTTTATATTCCCTTGGGATACATCAGAACGTCGGTTTAACTTTGAAGTCTACACAGATGAAGTCGCGTGCAAAAGCTAGCTAATTATAATTTACTCTTAGGCTTTTTGTATGTCTATGTCACCCTTGAGAAATTAGTTAGTAGGTACGACGCCATCTTTGCTTAGTAACAAGCATCTAGTACCATTTTTCTAGTAGCTTCCAAACAGCGACATAAAATTCACAATCTTTTATAAAAATATTCATAGCTTCACAGTATATTACATAAAGTCTTCATAAAAAGTTCTCTTAAGGGAGATAACATACAATAAAGAAACGTAATTATATTGTACGCATCCAGGCAATAAAAATGGTCTAAATCTTAACTAAGCCAGACGTCTGCAAAAGTTTCTAGGTTTTTCTTGAAATGAATAAAAAATGGTTGAGTTGTAAACTTTATTTCGTAAGAATTAGCTCAGACCGAGACGCGACACAGGCGCTCCTGGAACATTACGCCTGTAATCCCCGAAGGGTTAGGCAGAGGTGTACCCATTAGTACACCAACATTTCGCCAGTTATGTTTAAGTCCCATGTAATTGGGGGCGAGCCTATTGCCATTAACCGGGCACAAATCCAGACTCCGATTTTTTTATTGGAACGAAGTTCCTTATCGCACGTTGCGAAAGGGGGATAGACGGAAAAAATTAAGACCAAAGGTTGTAACGACACTTTTTGCTATAGTTGTACCTAAGCCGTGCGGCGTGCGCGTGTTTCTCTGTCTGTCTCTCTCTCTCTCTCATATAACTTCGTTCCATCCGGGTGTCCCTTGACACCTCTCAAGTTTTTTACTACTGCAAAGGAATTTGACGGCAGTTGCTTATAAACCTATAACATCTTAATTACAAGCGTACCCAATACTACAAAAAATGCAAACTCATACGTCTCAATTATTAGAAACGTCATTGAAGCAGATGCCACAACATAATGCTAGAGCTACATTAGCGGGCGAAGAATCGTTTCGCTTTGGCGCGCCAAAACCTATAATACTCGATGTTCTTGTCTACATTAGGCGGGCCAAGATTCATCGTGCCGGATTGTATTGTTTTCTGTAGTGCGTAGATGTAGCCACTCAAGCCCAAATCCTTTTGATGCGCGCCAGTTTACCTACTGACAGTGCCCCGTTGGTACATCGTCTTCGCCCGAATACTATACACTAGCCCGCTAATGTAGCCCCAGCTTAACAAAAAAGGTACAAAAAACACAAAAAAGTTCATTAGTTCAATATTACAAGCACGAGCCAACGGATATTATAATTAAGTAGGGCGTGGAACACAATTAAAAATTAATTTCCCTGTTTTTTAACAACAATATCTGAACTATCCCCTTTTAGGGTTCCGCTTGGAAGCAGGTGGAAACCACGGTAGTTACATCTCTATTTGTAAGGTACAGTGGAGGACAGAAAAATTACAAAAATGAACAAACTATTAAAATGAGTTTTTTTTTGCTTTTATTAATAGCTTATGCCCGCGACTTCGTCTGCGTAAATGTCGAAATCACGTTTCATCCCCTTAGGAGGTGAATTTTGAAAAATCCTTTCGTTTGTGGGCGTCTACTAACTATAAACTTACCTCCCTGCTACATGTCATCTTTATTATATTATTTATGTCAAGCGGTTTTCTAATTTTCGTGATGAGTGAGTGTATCTTTCGCTTTTCTACTTATCTGACTAGCCGTACCCCGTGATTTCACCCGCGTTAAGTCTTTGGTAACTGCTCCGCTTCCGCGGTGCGTATCGTGATGTTACAGGTATAGCCTATAACCATCTTCAATAACCAGGCAATTTTTTTCTTTTTCAAATCTTACCAGTAGTTTCCGAGGCGCATTTAAACGTTTTTTAATGTCAACTGCAAGGTAAACAAACATGCACAACATAACGGTGGTTTAATCTTAAGTCATCGTCAGTCATGCTGGGTGCATAATAATGCACCTAACTGTAACAGTTCACACAGTTCTATTTCAAAGTAAATGAAGTGGTGTATTGATCAAAGGGCTCCGTAATCTGACTTCGGTGAAGTGACGTAAGAGCTGACGTCATGGTAACGCGAAAATTCGGGACATACGGTTCTTGGTTTATTCATGTGGTGTGTTCAAATTCCTCCTTGATCTCAAGCACGACTACTAAGCGCCGGTCTTTCTAGGTCGGGCAAAATGTTATTGGGTTTTTTCCATTAGGAGTTTTTTAGTAGCTGCCCGGAGTTTGGTAGTTGATGGAGTGAAAACCCTGTGCCTCGGAAAGCACTTGAAGCTTTATGTCCAGGCCTGATCTCTTCCAGGTCGTGTCAGCCACAAGATTTTTGGTTTATTTATGTGGTATGATCAAATTCCCTCTTGATCTCATCTTCTTTGGTTCTTTATAAGTCGGGTAAAGTGTTTCTTAGGGAAGAAATTCTTCAATAGCTGCCCGGAGCGGAGTTTGGAATTTGGTGGCCGTGTAACTTGGAAAAGTGGTAAGGCCTTAGATCCTGACCTGATCTCTCCCTGGTCATATTAGCTACATGCTTCCTATCAGAGTATGAAAGTGAGGGAAGAAAGAGTCAACCTTTATTTGCGCATACACTTGTGCACTTGTTACCTGCGTACTTAGTTAGTCTCCATTATGATTAGCTGTCATGACCGAAATTCGGTCGGGAGAAAAATATTTCATTAAATATATCCGAAATTCTTTCACTACATACACTTCTTTGCCCGTCATTAACTTGCCACTTCGACATTTTACCCCCAAGTTGCACTATACAAAGAATGACCTTCCTTATAAATTCTTTATTGAATCTAATTGATTGTTGGCAACACCACACGTCACGGTTCCATTAAACTGCGATGTTTCGAATATTTCGTTGGTCGACAGTGTACAAAGGTGAAATAAAACATTAATTGCTGTCAGCCGGCGAGGGGCGAGACAAAAGGTTCGTTTTTTCGTAACTATTGTACGTACGGGACCCTCCGTTACGGTTCGGAGGCAGCCCTGTTGCGGCGCAATGAAAAAGCAATGTTGATCGATACTTTTTTTCAACGGTTTTGCGGCGGTGGAAAATTGTCGAGCTTTTAAAGTGTTCTGAAACATTTTTCTTACCTATACTCAATTTATTTTAGTATTAGACAAGAAGTAGTGAAATGATCGTTTTATTATTGTGTTGTGGCAATGTTTTGAGTCACCCGTATCTAAAAAACTAAAGAAGAATATGATGGCCTAGTGCAGGACTTTCTAAACTTTAAAGATATCAGAACACCAGCCAAATACCTTTTATTTTATGGAACCTCATATCAAATGATCAACACTGATATTTATACAGTATATAATTATCAGAACTCCGTTCGAAAGCTTACATCTGGCTACGTAAATAAAATAAAATAAATAAGTAATGAGTTCTTCTCATCACATACTTTGCGCTATTTCAAAATAATGTTTGTAACCGGAGTAATACCTAACAGCTAATAATAAATAATTTAGGCGGAACCATGATTAGTATTTTACGGAAACCTTAGGTTCCGCGAAACCCACTTTGGGAATCCCTAGCCTAGTGTATAATAAGGCGCCCTTGATGCACGAAGTTGTTGATTCACAACCGGACACAAGCGAGTACCAATGTGACTTTTTCTATTTCACATATACTTTCAAAGTTTATCTTGGACATCACTGACCTGATCTGTACACGAAAACATCGTGAAGAAACCTGGATTTATACTAAATATGAATCTGAAATTGTTAATCCGCCTTGAGCAAGCGTGATGATTTTCTTCTTAATTAATATGTGTAGATTATACGATACTAAACCTGGATTATTATCTTCCCTGTAATAATATCCCACGTGTACCTTAACAGTCAGCATAAACCAAACAACATGACCTCGATGCTGCAAGGTCCTTCAAAACAAACACGACTTGACGAAGGCAGAATTCGAACAAGCAACCACATATTCAGTATTAGTTGAATTCATCCATCATTATAACCGCTATTGATTGACTTACCTACTTATTATAATTAAGAAGCTCTTTCTTACATCATTAAGACAAAGTTATCGACGCAATCATGAGAGTTTATAAAGTCGGACCACATAAATATTTGTGCTATAAAACATAATATTTATAGATTGATTAATATCAGTGAGTGCACTGTTTAATTAGTGAGAATAATAAAATGTAAATGTTGCTATCTCAAAAACCAATTAAAGTTTGTTCGAACTGGTTTTTGTAGTAGCCCAGTAAGTTTTATATAGTCCTATAGTGGAGTGCTCAGTGTGTGCTGTACTTTATGGTAGAGATGTGAAAATTATGGGAAAGTCGACTGATTTTGAGGCAGGATAAGTATTTTAATGTTTTTTTAAATCTCATAAATTTTGATTATTTCTCATGTATGATTTTTTGCACCTGCTATGTTATCTCTTCAACACCTTTGGTTGACTGGTACCTACTGAATGCCTAAGGCATTAAGTCCGTCTTTGTACTTGTTTTGTTTCTTACAATTTTATCACCGAAAATATAAGTAGGTACAAATGGTTTTACAAGTGGCGGTTCTCTAGTTGCTATCAAAAATGCGGAAGTTTCAATGAATGGATGTAAGTTTGTTACTCAATTACGCCAGAACGGCTGAACAGATCTGGATGAAATGTTACACGGAGGTAGATTAATATAGTCTGCACTAGCGCATATGCTAATGCAGACTTTTTATCCCGAAAAAATGAACGATTCTCGATAAAATATTAACCCTATGATAGCTTGTAAAATCATAAATTCACTTGTAGAGAAAAAAATCACATAAAAGTAATCGTATAAAAGAGAATCACACAGATCTAGTGGTTGTTATTGCAATGTTTGAGCTAGCGAACTAGTAACCTGTTGCTATCTACATATGTACCATGTTCACTTGTAATCTTTTAATCCCTCAGTTCTACCTACGTGCTGTGGATTGAGGTCAGGCAGACATGCTGCTAGGTACAAAAAAGAAACAGCTAAGTGCTAATCGGACTATCATACGAATGGTACCGTACAATATTTAACATTACATTCAAAAAACAACACTTTTCTTGGGGGAACCTCTCTGTATATCTACATCTACATCTACACTAATATTAAAAAGAAAATATTACCTATATTTGTATTTTTATATTTTTGGCTGTTTGCAACGAATAAGCTCGAAAACTACTGGATCGATTTCAAAAATTCATTAGAATGCTACATTATCTCTGAGTAACTGGCTTGCGGACGGCGAGTAATGGGTAGCTCGCCGTCCTATCAAGGACCATGCCCGGGTCGACGGCGCGTTCTGTTCGCGCGCGCCTCTTAGAGCTGTCAGCACAGGGACGGGGCCCCAATAGGGGCTAAACGCCTGCCGGGGTTGCGGGACGTCTTAACAGGATACCGTGGCCCCGGAACGTAAAGGGCAACAGAAGGAACAAGGTGGTTTTTTAGTCAGTAAAAGTCTGACAGTCCCTTCCGCCCCACCCAGGGAGGAAGGAGTCATTTGATGATTTTTACCACCTAAAAAAAAAAATCTCTGAGTAACATTGGTCATATTTACCTATTACTAGAAAATATAATCAAATGGCCATAATTTTTTTAAACTGTATTATACGTATTATTATCTTGTTTTTAGCTGTAAGTTTTCCGAATAAAATAAATAAAATAAAGTCCATCACTAATAGTTTGACAACGGCGCGGCGCTCGCGTTGCTCGTGACGTGTTTACGACTACTAGTGAATTTACAACCTTTTTGTGACTGTCAGATTGGTTGGCCGATACTTTTATTGTAAGTATTTACTTATATATTTTTATGTACCTACCTGCTATGTATACATATGTGCAGTCAACAAAAGAGATTGGTATGCAGGGTCGTCAGATATACTTAGTTGAAGTTTTCTTAGGAACCGATGGAGGTTTTCAAATACAATTCAATTTAAAATTAGATAATAAACAGTTTATTAGTTAAGTTTCAATCGAAGACATTCATAGGTTTCTAAGAAAACTTCAACTAGGTATATCTGACGACCCTGCATACCTATCTCTTTTGTTGACTATACATGGATTTATTTTAGTTCCAAATGATTTTTTGGTGGTTAGAGAATGGAATTTTGGGAAATACGATGCTATGGTTTACATTGCGTGGATTAGACAAGTACTTGATGACACGGTTGGCGCAGAGGCTGAGCGATTACCTGCTGCGCTACGTTTAGCGACTTCGATTCTCGCACGTAACAAATATTTTTATGGCCTACAGATAGTTCAGGGTCTGGCTATTTGGTTTGGGTCTGTTTGGTTTGGTATGTTAAGCCATTCACTATACAAGAAAAATTCCTAGTGTAAAAAAAAAAACAAAGAACTCATTACGGCAATAATTAGAATAAAAAAAATTGCACTCCGGGAGTGCCGGCAGAAGTGAAAACTTGATTATTAACGTTGAGCATGTTTGATATTTTGGAATGGTTAGGGAATAATTTTGCACCAATTGCTTTATCAGTATAAAAGTACTATCATTTATGTGGTAGAATATAATATTCATTTATTGCGCTATCGTACACAAACATGACAATTTATATTACATTAAAAATTTAACTTTAAAACTATTACAATTATCATTCGCGCAAGCGCCCTGCGCTGTCTAAACGAAACAGTAGGCCCAGGCATACATTTTCGCCGCGCCGTAGAGAGGGGATAGCTGTCTACTCTCCATCCGTCTTACGCTTTTTCGATCAGGTCACGTGTCCTGACGCGAGTTTAAGATTTTATACCCATTACAGAAAAAGTGCTCAACGCCGCTAAAGAAGTTTTCACTTCAAAAAAATAAACAAATGACTGCAAGTAATCTCAATAAAATGGACTGACTTCTGAGAAGAAAAAAAAAATTATTATCCTAGGAATTACTTTTGAATCGTGGGTGCATTTACAAACACATACACTCACCCCCACACACTCCCCACACCCTCACACAAACCCACAAACATACACACACATACACAAAAAACCAAACCCAGAACAACTTTCTGGAGGAATACAAAAAGTTGTTACTACAGACTGTTTGTTCCTAGAAATCGAACCTGCGACACGGAGCGCTGTAGCCAACGCTTTCTTCAAAGTAAGACAAGGCTGATAAAACAATTACTCAAAGGCAAATATTCATAATTATCTCAATCCTATAAATAAACAACGGCTTCCTATTATCTTTAGAGTAACAATATTTTACTAGTTTCACTTAATTAATATCCTCAGTGAAATAACAGACTAATTATCAAAGTTATTACGGCTATTTTAAGAATAGCTTATTAAATAGGTACCGAGTGACGTAATCAATAATATTCTCCAGAACGCTTCGGTCAATCTCACTGAAGACTAGTATATTAAAGTTCACAAGTGCGCAAACACAGGTGCACTCTCCTCTTCCCTCACTCTGATAGTCCGATGGGACGGCAATCCGACTCAACCGGGGAGAGATCCGGACTATCGGTTTTACGTGCATTTAATAGGTAGCTCGCCGTCCGATCAAGGACCATGCCCGGGTCGACGGCGCGTTCTGTTCGCGCGCGCCTCAAAGAGCTGTCAGCACAGTGACGGCGCCCCAATAGGGGCCAAACGCCTGCCGGAGTTGCGGGACGTCTTAACAGGATACCGTGGCCCCGGAACGTAAAGGGCAACAGAAGGAACAGGGTGGTTTTTTAGTCAGTAAAAGTCTGACAGTCCCTTCCGCCCCACCCAGGGCGGAAGGAGTCATTTGATGATTTTTACCACCTAAAAAAAAAAAAAAATAAGCACCGGGTGTAACACCACCAACTTCTATAGGTACTCCGGGCTGCTATTGAGAAATTCCTAATGGAAAATCCTAATAACTCTTTTTGTCCAACCAGGGAATTGAACCCATAACCCCGTGCTCAGTAGTCGCGCTGGCGACGAAGACCAACGGGGCGGTCACCAATGCTGTCAGTAATCAGTACCGTTCTACAGAAAAAGAAGTCTTTATCAACGCTACTGCGACTGCAAAATGACACTTTTTCTAAAAAAAAAATCGCACAAATTGCTGAAGTGGAAATACGATGAGAATCTATATAAAACGATTTCCAAGAAAAAGAAGCACCTCCTCTTCAACGGAAAGATCTTTAAATGATAAATAAAAGCTAATATTTTTGTCACAAGACCACTAAGAATCCTATTCTACTATAATATTATCAATGTGAAAGTTTGTGAAGATGTTTGTATGTTTGTCACTCAATTACGCGTAAACCGTTGAACAGATTTGGATGAAAATTTATAGATAGACCATTTCCTAGATCAACAAATAGGATACTTTTTATCCCTATAATTTTACCCTACTACTACACACGAGTAACTACTATATACGAGTACTAATATTACTTATGTACACAATATTACAAATTAAGTGATTAGATTTTTTGAGTTTTTACAGAATAGCATTGCTGATCACCTTCAACCCAGCGGTCCAGTCAACCAGACATTAATTATATCGATTCACAAATAGACACAATAGTGCAAGCTTCCTAATACCCGGAATTAGGATAGGAGCACCGTTAACAGCAGAACATCTCTGCAGGGCTGTCAAATAAATGTCGGGTGGTTCTCAACATTTTTATAGCGGCAAACATAAACGCTAAACGTTATTTTACGGTGCGATTATGTCTCTTGCGAAAGCCCTGATCCAGATACGTGCCTTTTAAATATTTTGATTAGGTTTTTATTATGGGAAGTCGTTTTGTTTCGAGAGTTGTTAGTAGCTTGGATGTTTTGTTAATTTTTATTGGGTTTTTTTTCTTTTAGTTGGCAACTATGTAAAAGTGTGGAAGTTTGATTGTTCTAGTTAATTTAACGTTGACGTTTTTAATTAAGACGGTTGTAATTTATTGGCTAGTGCATTCTTTATCTTCTTCTATATTATAAAGAGGAACGATTTGATTGTTTCTTTGTTTGCATTGAATAGGCTCCGAACCACTGAACCGATTTGAAAAATTATTTCACTGTTGAGAAGCTACACTATTCCCGGGTGACATAGCCTTATTATAATATTTATATTAAGGGTATCAGCATTGCACTCGTGCGAAGCCAGGGCGGGTCGCTAGTCATGTATAGAAAACACTTTACGTGGTAGAAGGGACATGTTAACGAAAACTTCTGCCATAGATTGGCGGTCACATTTCTCTTCAATACTGCTCCGCTATTCTTTTCTTATTAATTTCGTTGCGGGATCCAAGACAATTGAATCGTTTCTCCGGGATCGTCGAGCTTCATTGCCTCGGCGCTTTTCTTGCTGTCTCCACTGTTGATTCTTTCGTTCAGGAGTTGCAGTGGTTGGGAATAGTGTGGTGGGATTGTCCCAATTAGAAAAAAAATCTCTTCAATGATTAAAAAGAAAATCAGCTGTTCGAAACATTTTGACTGTTTAGGTGATGCTCTTTTGCATGGAACAGTTTTTTTTAATAAACTTAATTAATTTTCATCGCTACCGTTATTTAACTTTCTTCCTTCCCTCTTTTTTTAATTAAATCAGTGGCATTGTCTTTACGAATCACCTTTTCAATTCATACACCTTCCACAAATAACCAACATTACAAAAGAGTTCTCCAACATTCTCCAACAGCACCACAGCGGACACTATTCAACAGATAGAAAGAGATAGATAGAAAAGCCATCGGATTTAAGGCGCAGGTCACACGTCCACCTAATCGCGGCCACACGTGTAGCCTAACAAGACCGCAACTAATGGACGGTTTCTACTGAAAGTGGACGTATCTGTAATGTCGTTACTTGTATTCGGATTCTGCGGGTTCGATGGCGGTCAGGGTTTGAGACAATACCTGATTTGATTGTAGGCGTGGTTTTTCAATCCGTGTTGAGTTACGTCTTTGGTTACTGCTCCGCTCCCGTTTGTTGTAGCTTGATGTTATATGACCTATACTATTCTTCATGGATCTAGCTATCATTCATACCATTTTTTTTTTAATCCGGCTGGTAGTTTCGGAGATAAGCGCGTTTAAACAAACAAACTCTTCAGCTTTATAATATTACTAGCACTCTCCCCGCGACTTCGTTCGCGTGACTATTCTTACGGATCCCTAATTTTTTGATAGTAAAATATAGCCTATAGCACTCAGTGATAACGTAGCTTCCAATTTGTGAAACAATTTTCAAAATCGGTTCATTATTTCCGGAGATTACCCCCTACATACAAACTTACAAACAAATTACCTCTTTATAATATTAAGTATAGACTAGCACTTTTCCCGCGACTTCGTTCGCGTAGGTTTGGTACTTTCCTTGATGCCTTGGGTTTCATTATTGAAGTATTAGTAAGGATCCCTAATTTTTTCTAGTAATAAATATAGCCTATGTTATTCAAGGATAATGTAGCATTCTACTGGTGAAAGAATTTTTAAATCAGTCCACTAGTTTTTGAGCTAACACGTTACAAACACAAAAATACAAATCTTTCTTCTTTATAATATTATAGTGTAGATTACGCATAAGTAGAACTTAATATATTGCCAATTGAGGTATCCCACTACTTCCACTACCAAGCAAGTTCACTAATGGCAATTTAAATGCAAAACACTATTTGTATGTTATACGAGTATACATTCATCCGTACTCCTATTCATTGCGGTCGTGATTGTCATCGTCATGACGTAAAAGCTTTTTGATTGTAGCTACTGCAAATATGGATTGTGAACGAGTTTCTGAGTTTAAATGCATTTTCGTGTGCCCCACTATTTGGAAAAAGAAGGAAAGTGTGTCAATTGTTTGTTTTGCAAATTGTCAGCGAGTCACGGAAAATATTGGATGAATGTTTTTATTGCTATCTACAAGGTGCAGTTTTGAATTAACATAATATCACGCCTGTAATCCCCGAAGGGTTAGACAGAGGTGTTTGTGTGTGTTTTCCCATTAATACACCCATATTTCGCCAGTTATGTTTAAGTCCCATGTAACAGGGGGCGAGCCTATTGCCATCAACCGGCCACAAATCCTGAACAGTAGCTAGTTTGATTATATAATCAAACTAGCTACTGCCCGCGACTTCGTCCGCGTCAAAGTTGATTTCCCCATACAAACTTTGGACCCCTATTTTATCCCCGTAAATAGTCAGTTTATTAGTGTTGTTTAATATAAACAAGTTTAAGAATATTCGCCAGCAATATACCTTTTATTAATAACAAGAGTTAAAATGCAGTCATTATTTTAAAAAAAAACAATTAAGTTTATCATTTAATTAAATATGATAAGGAATTGTTTTTAACATAATTACTTATGTTAATCAGTTGTTTTTGCTAAAAGGTCATTTTATGAGGTCACTTTATCATGTTGTGTATAGGGATTGCAATTCCGCAAAACGGGATCCGGCATTCCCGCGGGATCCCGCTCCACTTATTAATCTGCTGGATCCCGCACCTTCAAAACGCGGATCAGCGGATCCCGCAAATTTAAATTTACCGTAAAACATTCGTGAAGTTTTGCAAACATCAGAATTACAAACATCATAAAACTGTTGTTAGATGTAAGGGTAAAATTAAACAAAACTTTTGATGCTAAACATTTAAAAATTAAGGTCTAATAAGGCTGATTAGTAATTACTCGTACTTAATTATAATTTCATTGTTATTTTGTTAGAAAACAAATAATTTTTGTTGCATAATGTAAGACATGTTTAATTAATAATACTTGATTTTTTAAAACAAAAACCTGTAGTTTCAATTCGATTTTATAAAATAATTTTAAATAAGATAAAGTATTAATTTTTCGATCTTATAGCCCTTTAAGATCAAAAAATTAATACTTTATCTTACATACAAACGGGGCAAAAAGTTGAACTACTGTGAATAATTTCAAATATGCGGGATCCCGCGCAGGATTGAGCAATCCCGCATATCAATCCCGCGGGATTGAGTGAGCCGCGGGATTGAGTGAGCTGCGGGATTGCAATCCCTAGTTGTGTATTATTTTTTAATTTTACAAACAACAGAGTTCTTGGAAATATATTGTTTATGATTGTCATATTTTTTCTCTATTTTTTTCTCTGTCATATTTTAACTCAATAAAAGCTTAACACATGTTTGAAATAAGTCTACTTGGCGTAAGTATTCGTATCTTCAGTCGAAGATCGCGGAAGGCGCGTACGCTTCCGGGGTCCCCGGGTAAGTGTCAGAAGGGAACACTGGGGTGGTTTTTTGTCAGTAATATCTGACAATCCCCCACAGAGCGGAGGACATCCATGAGGACGTTACATCCCAAAACAAAAATAAAAAGGTTTTTGTGTCTTTTCAGCTTCTTTAGATTTTTTCTCGAGACAACAACAACGCAATCAAAACAATAAAGCTAAACTCACCATCTTGCTTCACAGTATTCCCCAGTGGTCCGCAGCTGGCGACCCAGACGAGCAGTATCCACCGCAGCATGAGCCCAACCCTGCTTCTCTGAAGCTCGGGCTGGTTGTGGAAGTGACGCGCCGTCGGCCGAGGCTGCACTGCCATGGTCGCATCAAACGCGGGACCATTGGTGGACGAGGTGGCTCACATTGTTTGGGGACCTGCCAGAGAAAAAACATCAAATAAATAAAAATTTCATCTCTAGCAAATAATATTCTCTCGACCGAACTTCGAAATTAAGACTAGTCATCACATAACATCACGCTTGTAATCCGTGAAGGGTTAGAGAGAGGTGTACCCATTAGTACACTCACATTTCGCCAGTAACGTTTAAGTCCCATTTAATAGGGGGCTAGCTTATTGCCATCAACCGGGCACAAATTTAGACTCCGAGGCTGCTACTGAGAAATTCCTGATGAAAAATCCCAAGAATACTTGGCCCAACCTGGAAATCAAAACCAAGACCTCAGTCAAGTGCTTTCCCTCATACTACACTCAAATACTCCGATGGGGCCGCAATTAGACACAATTGGAGAGATCAGACGCAGGAGTTGATCTTGCGTCTGATCTCTTCCCAGGCTTTAGCAGGCCAAAGTTAAGTTAGTGGAACTTCTTAACTTTAGGCTGCTATTAAGATATTCCTGATAGTAAAGCACCACAACACACTGCTTGAACTGGGTGGAATGAGCTAAGGGTGAACTCGTCATCAAACTTAATGCTAGGGTTTGACAGCTCACCTCAATTCACTGAAGGAGAGAAGACAGAATAGCACAACAAATTCATAAAAAAACAATGTCGAATAACAGAGGGAGGTACTGTTCTCCATATTTATTATAATTATGCTCAGCAAATAAAAGTTCATTGCTATTTAGCTTATATGCTTATTTCCCCAAATTTTTCCCAAGGTCAAAGTTAAAACGCAAGCTGTATTTTTTATTGGACAGCTATAATTTCCTGTCACCCTAACACTAATAAGTGTAGCTATGCATTAACATTTAATAGCCACATTATCTGACCTTAAACAAATGGCGGAGGCGAGCTGAACGTGCCCTATCGAGGCTTTGGCCTTCATAAATCATAAGCTACAACAGATCTAAGATAAGGAAGCTTTTAAGTCATCATCGTGGAGCCTTCGACTGATATCGAGGTTGATTTGAAGATTGAAACCTATAGAAATAGGCTGTTGAGTTATTTATTGAGAATGAAGACTGACGCCAGAATTCTGGATGGAAAACCAACACAAAAATTAGT
Source organism: Hoplodrina blanda (assembly GCA_949316365.1). Lineage (NCBI taxonomy): Eukaryota > Metazoa > Arthropoda > Insecta > Lepidoptera > Noctuidae > Hoplodrina > Hoplodrina blanda. Next base: position 15,163,927 of record OX438582.1, read on the forward strand.
TAACATATTGGCAAGAGTATGTAAGTTGTTGTAATTGGTTGACTTAATTATCAACAGCCAATTGGATCACTTGAAGCGGGATGTGAGTCATGTAGCTGAACTAAAACAAATGAAGTTTCTAAAACCTGAGAAGTCGGGTCACATCAAAATATCAAATCGCCGAGCATTATATCAAACGGTCAAAATATTATGAGCTTTTACCGTTTAATCTGACGTGTTTTATTGGGACAAACCCGCCACGCTATTTCTTAACACTACAACTCCTGAAAGTCAGAATTAACAGTGAACCACCAGAAAAGCACGAGTCCCGGAGAAATAATTCAATGAACCCCCTAACCCCCCCCCCCCCCCCGTTACCACATAAGCATATGTACATATGGAAAAGCAATAAAGATATTGAGTATTGTAAAAAACATAATGTCACAATTTCTTTTATAAGCCAACAAAACATGGATTCTAATATGGTATTTTAGTCCACTCACAGCTATCCTCGCCAAGTAATTACAGTCTAAGATATTTGGTTAATAAATCCAGTAGACTTTTTCTCAATCTTGATACAGCTTATGGCGGCACTACTTCATTATTGATGTTTTCACGCTGATCGTATCTTGTGTGATAAGAATCTTCTCTCGTAGGTTCAGTAGCGTCTGTAGCTAGGCAACTTGCCAAATGATTGTGTATTGCAGTTTTTGGTTCCGCTTATTTGGTAAAAAGAGACGATACATCATTTTCCATAAATTTGTTGACTGGGTTGTATTTTATGAAGTTCAATATTATTATAGATTATTTTGTCAATATTCTGTTATTGCTTTGGTTTTGTTGTGTTTGTTTTTTATGTTTCATGTTAAAGATGATTTTGGTTATTATAGTGGGTGAAAAAAGGCACAATTACTTATACTGCCCATATTGAGCAAATCATATTGTATTACTGCCACACTCAGAGACGTTAATGGTTACTTAAGTTGTTCCTTAGTGTAGATTTTATATGGTAAATCTATACTAAGGAACAACAGACTTAAGTAAAAGTGGCCTCGTTGGCCTAGTGGTCGCAAAGCGCGCCTGTTGAGCATCTGGGTTCGATTCCCAGGTCGGGCAATGTGTTATTGGGTTTTTCCATCAGGATTTTTCAGTGGCTGTCTCGGATTTGTGTCCGATTGATAACTTACTTATTAACATATTTATAACCTAACTAGCTGTCCGCCGCGGTTACACTCGCGTCTTTGGTTACTGCTCCGCTCCCGTAGCGTGATGGTATATAGCCTATAGCCTTCCTCGATAACTAATCTATCTAACACTGAAAGAATTTTTCAAATCGGACCAGTAGTTCCAGACATTAGCGCGTTCAAACAAACAAACAAACAAACAAACTCTGCAGCTTTATAATATTAGCACAGAATAACCAGAATGAAAGATTCCTAACAGTGTTCAAAATTCTTACCTACTTTCATAGGGCTGTCACTATTGAAAATATATAAAATCGGGATACCTACATTTAATTGTTAACATTTAATTTACTTCTATATTTTAAGAAGATTAAGATAATAATAGTGGGTATGTATTATGATTAAATAAATAAATAGGTAGGCAGGTGGTACTTATGTACATAATTAATCATACTATGAAATAGATACACATACATAGATAGGTACATAGGTACATTGCTTACTTTCTTGAAGTTGATTAATCAAATTACTTTGACTTACCTACGCACGGACGGACATAGCGAAACTACCTATAATGTATTCTTCCTTGTTTTACTATTTCACGAACGTAAGTTAAGTGGGTACCTACTACCTATCTAATAGAAAAGGCTAAATGGAATCTTACTAAGACGACTTACAAATTTTAATATACTTTGGTACCTACTATTCTACAAACCTACTAAAACAAAAATACGAAACGAAAAATACGTCAATATACCTACTTACCTACATAACAAATTATTTCATAAGGAAAAGCCTTATCGCCATCTTAATTGTTCTGGATATTATTACCTACTCGTAAATAAATAGTTACTTCTGTAATAAGCATTAAGCATGTGTTTGTATAAGTAAATATAGACAATTACCCGATAAGATCCTTTGGATATACAAAAAAAGAAGTCTCTTTGTTCTTTCGACCATTATTTGTATACACAGTGCAACAGTTAGGCATCTTTAAAAACAATTTAACATCCACGTCTAAATAAATATTGTAACTGTGTCCACGTCGTACCCGACCGCTGTCGCTGGCACACCTTAAGTTTGACCGCTAGCTGAGCCGACTCAAACCGGTTTGCACCCGAGCGGGCGCCGGCGCACTCCCCGCGCGCCTTGTTGGTGACAGGTCACGCACACATAGTTGCGCGCGTAGTAGTGTACCTACGCACGAGCGTTAGTATGAAGTTTTCATTCTGGTTGTTCTGTGATATTAGTATAGATTATTGTCATGAAATTCTTAATCATCCAGCCTTAAGTTTTCTAAAGAAGCATTGAAGTTGATCTCAAATTAGATGGTAATAATGAACTTATATTAAATTAGCGAACTATCTTATCAATGTCTCACAAGACCAAGCAAAGTGTTGAACACGCTGCGAATGCTGGCATTAGGCCAAGTGCACAATGGAGGGACGGAGATGAATGCAACTAACTATTACAGTAAGTACTAGCCGAGAATTCAGAGGTTTTAAAATATTCCGATTTTTTAAAAATTAGACAGTATCGAAAAAAAAATCGGTCAAGTGTGAGTCGGACTCGCACACGAAGGGTTCTGCAGCAAAGCAAGCCAAAAACAAAAAAAACTGATCTCTTAAGGGGACCTAATTTCATTGTTTATTTTTATTATTTGTTGAAAAAATCTTAATTAAGTAAGTAGTAAGTACACCAACATGCTAATACTAGAAACTATTATTGTAACAGGCTTCCTAAGTCAAAGTCCATTTGTGTACAGTCAACAAATGAAATAGGTATGCAGGGTTATCAGATATTATTAAAGTTTTCTTAGAAATCGATGGATGTTTTCAAATGTAATTTAATTTAAAAAGTAAATAATAAACAGTTCATTAATTAAGTTTCAATTGAAGACATCCATCGGTTTCTAAGAAAACTTCAACTATATCTAACGACCCTGGATACCTATCTTTTTTGTTGATTGTACATATTATTATGTATGTCTTAACTGGTTTATTCGTATTGGCTGGATTTTCGGGTAACAGCTGCCGCCATATTTTGTACATTCTTTTTTTAAACTTCAAAGGAATATTAAAAAGAAAGGGATATTCAGCATTATAAGTGGCCTGTATTTAAGCGTATTGTAAGACTTACAACCTGTAATTTACTTGAAAAGGCTTACAGAACGGGACGTATTTAATGTAAGTACTTACTTATTATGTCGTTATCTATGTAATTATGACCTTCATTATATATGGGACATATTATGTCTGTTCAGGATAAAAAGTTTTAAAAATACTTTATCGCGATAATGAAAGTGACACGTTTGTTTCCATAATAATACTTAATAGGGTATCGGGTCGATACAGTCGTTTTTAAATAGCACAATGTGCTACTTCTTCTATTTGACAGAAACAGTACAGTTAGACAATATTTCCATACGAGGATATTTACAAGATGTTTTTTTAATATTTTGGCTTTAACATAAGGTACTGTTAAATATGGAAAAACTTAACTTTATATATATATAAAAATATCGTTGTAAATACAAAAGGTTCTAAGCTTGATTAGTAACGTAATTAGTAAAATAAAGTGAGCACTTTACTTGTTAAAACTGTATTATTTTAATCGTAAAGTTTAGAAACGGTACAACTGTTTCTAAAGTTATGGTTCTAAAATTCACGTTTAAGAAAAAGCGATTAAGTAATTTTATAATCACAGAGACATACATTTTAATAAATCAATTCAACCCCTAAGGGGTTAAAATCGGGGGAGTTGGATCGGATTTTTTTATTTTACTTCTTGGGTTATTCAACTTAAAACTTGGCACGTAAAATATATAATAAGTCCCGTAGACGAGCTTCTTTAAATGCCATATTAAATACTGATTCACACATATCAGTGAAGCGACAGTTCCAGCATAGTTCTGGCACCGTCCCGTATCAGTGATAAATTATTCTTTCATACATTCTCTATGAACGCGTTCAAAACTGTCAGTGTCAGCGACGACACAGTGCTCTCAGTGTCAGTTCCGGCACGTTCATAGAGAATGTATGAAAGAATAATTATCACTGAAACGGGACGCTGCCGGAACTGTGCCGGAATTGTGGCTTTACTGATATGTGTATAAGTCTACGGGACCAATCATGCGCTAAAATCCTACAGAATGACCTACAAAAGCTCACGCACACCCTAAAATTTATTATCCTAATAGTAATATGATTGAACACATCGTGATCGTAATTTCCAGCGTGGTTCCATGTCTAATAATGTTATTTCTGTTCCACCAATCAGGTGATCGCGTGACGGGGGAATAATCCTCGCCACTTTCAGTTTACGGTTACCGTGCAACTTATCTGGTTGGAACAAGGTCGTAATTCAAATGGCACGTGGATGCAGAAATTTGTTCTTTTATCACAAAACTTGGTTTTGTAGTGAGTTATCGTGCTGCCATTGTCTTGAAATGTCGCACTGATCGAGTGTTTTATTCTTTACTGGAATTTCGGTGGATCGAAATAGATTTCGTTTAGCTTGTCGTGGAGGGAGTAACAATAATGTTTTGCGGATTAAATTAAAGATGCGTTTATACTTAGACTAGCTTTTGCTCGCGATTGCGTCCGCGTTAAAAAATTCGTCCGCGTCGCTGTCAATGGGGCAAGTGTCCAAAAGGCTGACAGCATTGCCATGTTGTATGGCAATGCTGATTGTTTGACCTAAGAAAAGGCCAGCCCTTTGTACATATTTCATAATTTTATAATTACTCTTAGGTTTTATGTTTAGGTTAATTATTGTATATTGTTTTAAGATGAATAAAATATGTTTATTAACTTGAAAAAAAAATAGTTTAACACATATGTAACATTTTTTCCGTCTATGTGATACCGTGGGGCAATTTAGAACTTTGGCGTAATTCTGAAGTCTACGCAAACGACGTCGCTCGCAGAAGCTAGTATTGACCTTACAGTATAAGAAAAAAAAGTACCTGAATGGGAGAAGGAAGGAAAGTAAGCTACGGTAGGCGTTAGAATATACCTATATAAATGATGTAGCTACAAAAAAATTTAATTCCCATTTTACACAGGAGGAAAATGAATGTCGTAAAATATTTATTTAATACCATCTTATAAATTTTAATAGGTAAGTTGATGGATTAGTAGATCGTTACTTAGGTGTGCGTGTGGTACGAGTGATCTTTTTTAAAAGTTCATTTGATCCGGTTTAAAAAAAGATAAGTAATTGTGCATAACTGTTGAAACATGATGGTAAAGTGAAAAAACTGTTAAACCTGAAGTAAAAAAGTTATGGTGAAAAAACTAGATCACTCAATCTGCCCGTTTGAAGAAAATGTCATAACACGTATCTCAGAACATACCACCTTCGCGGTTTTAAATTTCATCTCAAAAAACTGTAGATAACATATCAAAGCTAGTAATAATTACTCGTTTCATTGGAATGTCGCGTCACAAAGTTATAACGCTTAATGTGGATCACTCAATCCACACATGTGGCGGTCTGAGTGATCTTTGATTGACCGCCTTAGACTAAATAAGTACGTAATATTTCTTTTGAATATTATACATAAGCTTGAAGATAAATTGTTGAAACATAAATCGTGACTAAATACCTATTAGTTCAAGAGCTAATGAAAGTTGAAAATTTGATAAACTGCAGACCTGAGTGATCTTATATTTACGAAATCCAAACTCGTAGCCAAACGGAGCTTACATTCATAACTGCTAATGAAACTGTTAAAACTTTTGATACATCATCTGCTTATCTACGTATTATACTTTAAGAGTTATCGCATATTTTACATTCTCAAGGGAAAAATTTGTAGGGTGTCCAAACGTTTGCGGCAATTACGGCGACCCATCATAAACTAGTAGCTGGAGAGACTACTAAAGAGGGACATGGATGACGGAAAGTACTCGTACCGCATAGTCCGGGAGCCGTCGCTTCGGTTGCCACCATTTTGGATACCATCGACAGCACATTTAGGAGGAGTGCCTAGCTTGGGCAGCGCAGCTCCGTGACCTTGTCGCGACGGTCGGTGCTGCAGATAACCTCTCGCTTCCGGTCGTGTTACAATCCATGGTCGAGGCATAGTCGTGGGACAACGTCGTCGTCTCTTTGCAAGGAAGTGACATAGAATTTGGCGCGGGATCCGTTCCCGGACGGAACAAATAAGTAATTGTATTGCCTACAGATAGTTGTTCCGGGTCTGGCTGTTTGTTTAAGTGAGTTTATACACGTGAACTATGCAAACGCACCCACGATCGCGGATATACACGATATCGGGTACATATTGGACTATCGGAACTTTAGTAAACTTTTGTACCTTTGATAAATACCATCAGTTTTTATTCTTCGCGGTCTATAGCGCAAGTAGTGGCGGGGCTAAGATTTGTACAGTAAAATGTTAGTATTAGTTTTTGAAAGGATTTAAAGTTTGTTTGAAAATATTTGAGGAGTGAATGGTGCTATACATGCGGTTGTGACCAACCAGTCCATGCCCAAAAAGGCTCGACTGGCTGTTCACAATGGTGTGCTGGTGCCTACGCTTATGTATGGAAGTGAATGTTGGGTATGGCAAACGAGGCATGAGAGTAGGACTAATGCTGTGGAAATGCGTTCCTTGCGGAGTATGTGTGGTGTAACTTTGAACGATAGGGTGAGGAATGAGGTTAAACGGGACCGTTTCGGATTAAAAGAGGATGCAGTGACAAAGATAGAAAAGGGTATGCTTAGATGGTTCGGTCATGTTGAGAGGATGAGTGAAAGACGTTTAACAAAAGGTAGCAGAGGTGGATATGGCAGAGGTAAGTGGAAACGCAGGGAGGGGTCGCCCTAGGAAGACCTACACTGACCTTATTGGTGAGGTTCTTCAGAAAGGTCAGGTGCGGAGTATACTCGTAACCGGCGTGCTTGTATGACGAGATGTATGAACGTAGATGAGGCGAAAGTATTATGTAAGGATCGTAGCAGGTGGCGTTCTGTGGTTTCTGCCTACCCCCATGGGAAAAAGGCGTGAGTTTATGTGTGTGTGAAAGGATTAAAAGTTTAATTATTTTGCTTAGAGTTTTAGCTAGTGCGATACTCGTAAGAATATGGAAAGTTTAGATATTAATTATAAGGATAGTAGGAAATAACACTTGTGTACCTAATTTGTTTCTAGTTAGAAAATGTTACTTATGAGAATTTGTGCAAACATGTGTATATTGTATCCTATTAGAATAATGTTTGCATAATTCCATACGATACCAATTTGAAAAAATCAAGTATAATAATAATTAGAAAGGTTTTTTAAGAAACATTGTGTCACAGTGTTATAATTACGTAACTTGAAAATAAGATTTTTTGTTTAGCAAGGAACATTAAATATTTTTATTGTATATTATAAAGACTGTTTAGAAACTAAGTTTCCAACAAGAATTGTAAAAATCCAGTAAAAATTGTGGAAGTTATAACCAATTATAGAAAGTGAAAATGTTGAAAGGGCGAGGGCATGGGAGACCGTCCCCGGACTACGGTTGGTCGTGGACCAAGCCCCGTAGACCGCCACTAGTACAGTTATCAAGGCTGTCATATCGTTGCCGTTATTTCTAGCCTCCTGATTCAACATTTGTTTAGTAACCAGAGCTATAATGAAAAGGGGACCGAAACTACAGGTTACAATTGAAAAGCAAATTGAATTATTTATTATCTGCAGCACCGACCGTCGCGACAAGGACACGGAGCTGCGCTGCCCAAGCTAGGCACTCCTCCTAAATGTGCTGTCGATGGTATCCAAAATGGTGGCAACCGAAGCGACGGCTCCCGGACTATGCGGTACGAATACTTTCCGTCATCCATGTCCCTCTTTAGTAGTCTCTTCAGCTACTAGTTTATGATGGGTCGCCGTAATTGCCGCAAACGTTTGGACACCCTACAAATTATTTCCTTGAGAATGTAAAATATGCGATGACTCTTAAAGTATAATACGTAGATAAGCAGATGATGTATCAAAAGTTTTAACAGTTTCATTAGCAGTTATGAATGTAAGCTCCGTTTGGCTACGAGTTTGGATTTCGTAAATATAAGATCACTCAGGTCTGCAGTTTATCAAATTTTCAACTTTCATTAGCTCTTGAACTAATAGGTATTTAGTCACGATTTATGTTTCAACAATTTATCTTCAAGCTTATGTATAATATTCAAAAGAAATATTACGTACTTATTTAGTCTAAGGCGGTCAATCAAAGATCACTCAGACCGCCACATGTGTGGATTGAGTGATCCACATTAAGCGTTATAACTTTGTGACGCGACATTCCAATGAAACGAGTAATTATTACTAGCTTTGATATGTTATCTACAGTTTTTTGAGATGAAATTTAAAACCGCGAAGGTGGTATGTTCTGAGATACGTGTTATGACATTTTCTTCAAACGGGCAGATTGAGTGATCTAGTTTTTTCACCATAACTTTTTTACTTCAGGTTTAACAGTTTTTTCACTTTACCATCATGTTTCAACAGTTATGCACAATTACTTATCTTTTTTTAAACCGGATCAAATGAACTTTTAAAAAAGATCACTCGTACCACACGCACACGTTACTTAGTACTTTATGATTTTCGTTTCAACTTAACAGATTTTTAAAGGTATCAAGGCACTTAAAATTGTTATTACCTCATAAAATAATATTTACGTTTATACTGTATAAGGATTTTAAAGGTAAACTTTTTTGGATAACTGATACAATATTGAGGAAAGTGGAAGGGAGGGGGGGACGCCTAGGACGCCAAAGAAACCACAGCCAATAAGGTCTAGGTTTAGCCAAGGAGTGGGACAGTAAAAGCTAGCAAAAAATGTGTAGTCGGGGGACCTCGTATATAATAGAAAGAGGCAGAGGGAAAGAGAAAGAGAGGGAAGGTCGCCTGGAGGGGGAATAACGCTTTTTCCTTACGTCATGATTTCTGCCAGTTGACTCTTAAAGCAAGCCGCGTTAAGGAACTTTTTTTCAAAAATACGTGTGCCTTTCAGCAAGTTTCGTTTAGCCGTTTAAGAGTAGGTTATGTGTAAGAGTCACAAACATATCCATCCACTCATCCATCCATTTTCACAAACTTTGGCGTTTGTGATAGTAGTAAGATCGGTTAAAAGAAATTTTTGTAAGTTTTTTAATTCGATACCGAGAATAGCTGTGAACCAAAATATCATCGTTTGTAACTACCGAACCAAGCATGATTGTTTAAAATCGATACCAGAAAAAAAAACTCCGACAAAAAATCAGACCACATTTCTTTATACATCGAAACACCTTTACAACATAATTGGTTTTTAAAAACATCCCAGTAACTCTTAATAAAAGGAGCAATCATAGCAAAAAAACATTCACAAAGCCAACATTGGACAAACATCATCAACCATGGCTGCATTTTCAAACAAGACATCTACATTAAGACACAAAAACAATCAATGTACGTTGAAAACACGCCAACATTGGTGATGGGACTTCATCTATTGAAGTCCAAGGCAGGTAGTTGGCCCTATATTACAAAGGCAGTAAACCAAAGAGATTTTAAATCTTCCCATGGCTATTGACACGTCAAAATATTCAAGTGAAGATGATTCGAAGTAATGCTTTCCAATTGAGATTGTTTAGTGAGTATTGTTACACGGAATTTATGTGGGAGGATATATATGCTCACATACTTAAAGATTATTTAAAGCTTGAAAAACTCTATTTATTTTTATAGAACACTGGCACAACAGCTCAGCTTTGACTGCCTCGTGGGTGTAGTGGTCGTAAAGCACGACTGCTGAAAATGATGTCGTGGGTAAGTTCTCAGGTCGGGTAAGTATAGTGTTATTGGGTTTCTCTATCTGGAATTGCTCAATAGCAGCCTTGGAGTCTGGATTTGTGCCGAGTTGAGGGCAATAAGCTCGCCCCCTATTACATAGGACTTAAACTTATCTGGCTAAATATGGGTGTATTGCTACTTCTATATAAATAAAAGCGAAAGGTCACTCATTCATTTACTCACTCACTCATTACAAAACATCGAAAACCGTTGGACATATAAAGAGAAAGGCAGGGAGATAGTTTTTAGTTAGTAGAAGTCCGCTAAGAAAGGATTTTCCAAAATTCATCCCATAAGGGGAAAAAACGGGGGTCCAAAGTTTGTATAGAGAAATCAACTTTGACGCAAACGAAGTCGCGGCAGAAGCTAGTCTTCTAAGAAAGTAAGAAAAAGATTCCAGTTCGCAGTTAAGGGTGTTACCGATCCACGTTTATGAGGACTATCATGTTATTTATTATGTCATGGCGAATGGTGATAAATATTCCCATCACTATTATTGGTAGCTAATTTTATTGATCTATTGCTACCGACGATGGCTGAAAAAACTTGGGTGAAGTTTTATTACTGACGCATAACTTTTTGTGCTATAGCAGATATGTTTTCAACGTTATTAGGATTGCTTTAAGGTGTATTTTTGATTAACGGCTTTGTCCACGTGGACTTAAGAGAAACGGAAAGCAAAGTCAAAGTATTTATTAGTGCGATTTTTGGTGATATAGCCTATTATTGTTTCACTGCAAAGCAAAGCCCTTTTCTCATACAGAGAAATCACGAGCATTGATTACCACGCTTGCAAGGCGGATTGATTTTAGTTCAGGTTTCCTAAAAATATTTTCCTTCACCGATGTCAGAGATGTCCAAGATTTTTACATAACATCACGCCTGCAATCCCCAAAGGGTTAGGCAGAGGTGTACCCATTAGTGCACCCACATTTCGCCAATTATGTTTTTTGTCCCATGCAATAGGGGGCGAGCCTATTGTCATCAACCGGGCACAAATCCAGACTCCGAGGCTGCTATTGAGAAATTCCTGGTGAAAAAACCCAATAACACTTTGCCCAACCTGGGAATCGTACCCAAGACCTCATGCTCAGCAGTCGCGCTTTGAGACCACTAGACCAACGAGGAAGATTTTTTTTTTACAGAATTTTTTTATTTATTTAACATGTATCTATAATAATATACAAGCTTAATTACAAAAAAAAAACAATCAGAATAAAAATAAGAGAAACTAAAACTAAATAGCATCAAAAAATTCATCCGCATCGCCGTCCACTGGAAAAGAGTGCCCAAGAGACTGGTCGCATTGCCTAGTAGGTATAGTACTCTTTTTGGTAACTATATTTTCGAGCCGTTTGAAGTGGAAACCCTCGGGTTGTGGGGTCCGTGTGCCCATGGCCTCTTCAAGGAGTTGGCCAAACGGTTGGTTGACATTTCCCGCGACCCAAGGACTGGTATTACCATGTTCAAGATTAACTTAAAAAGGTCGGCTTCCAGTCTAACCGGATGCAGCTGTGTACCAGTATTTTACATGGAGCGACTGCCTATCTAACCTCCACAACCCAGTAACTAGGTAATACGATACCCCTAGGTAAGACTAGTTGTCAGACTTTCGGGCTTCTGACGACTCGTAACGACTGTCAAAGATCCACGTATGACAGCCGGGACCAACGGCTTAACGTGATTTCCGAGGCACGGAATGATGTCAGTAATGTCTAAGATAAACTTTTAGAAAGTACATATGAATTGAAAAAGTCACATTGGTACTTGCCCGGATTCGAACCCACAACCTCATGCATGAGAGGCGGGCGCCTTAACCGCTAGGCCATCACGAAACTTAAAAAGTACGTATGAATTTAAATTTCAAATTCCTATAAAAATAACCAAAGGATTAACCGATCAGAATGATGAGCATTTCTCACACAAATCATACAATGATAGCTATGTAAGTTTACATTAGCTCCTCAAAAATAACATGCTTTAGGATTTGAAACATTAATTCAATTTCACGATCTTTTGCCGTTCAAAAATCAACTTTATTCAACCATGTTTTAAAGTCGTCATTTGTTCAAATTGCCATGCTTGCTTTCAGTTCTCAGTGGCTTTAGATTTGCTTTGCCTGCATTAAACGCACACATTCTCAATAACCAGCTAATCTACAGTATTTCATCTTAAATCAGCTTACAAATTAACATACAAACTGTTAATAAGAAATAAAATACAAATAAATAAACAATAAAACCATCTGACCACTAAACCGAGTGATTCATGATAAACCGGTTCAAATGCACCTTTAGTTAAAGCATTAGTTAAAGTTAGGCAGGTGTTTGTGTCTAACCGCATTTTTTAACTTTTTAGTTATTGGAAATTTACGGTTAAATTATTTGTAGTGACGTTTTTAGGATGTTTGGATGTTGAAATGTTTGGACTGTTTTCATTAGAAAGTTTTTGGTAGTGGTTGAGTACTTATCTATACTAATACTAATATACTAATAATATTATAAAGCTGCAATGTTTGTTTGTTTGTTTGTTTGTTTGAACGCGCTAATCTCTAGAACTACTGGTCCGATTTGAAAAATTCTTTCAGTGTTAGATAGATTAGTTATCGAGGAAGGCTATAGGCTATATACCATCACGCTACGACCTACGGGAGCGAAGCAGTAACCAAAGACGCGGGTGTAACCGCGGCGGACAGCTAGTGTACTTATATGAAAACGAGTTTTCTTACCCAGTTTATGAATATCCATCCATCCAAAATCACAGACTTTGTCTTTTATAACAGTAGTAGGATTTCGTATAATTCTTATTTAAAAATACCTAAACTGTATATTTTATTTATTTAGGTAACCAACGCAACGGCGAAATATAATAACAATATAATAGTGCATTACAGTATTGTATAGTTAATAATAGTTTTCCCTAAATTTTGCCAAAAACTTTTTTGAATTACTTATTACGAAATACCAGACTTTAAAAAAGAAAAAGAAAATCTACCTATTAGTATGACTACCTATTAGTGATGTTATTAATGAATGACAATTTCCGAATTGCGAATCCGATTATCTAACGTCGATATTTTCGAATGCGAATATTCAGTATGTATAATATATAAATTATGTTTAGCCTGATTACAGAATATAATTATAGCTATAATTGCAAAGCTTAAAGGAAAAAAGGTTTCTAATAAAAACAAATAAATAAATAAGAGTGACAAGATTTTTTTTATATTTTTTTTATTTATTTTACTTTATATTATTTACACCTTGCGTATTCTTCCTGACGTTCATATTCATAGAAATTCTGCGAATGCGTAAGTCAAAAACTATGCGAATATTTGCGAATACAAATGCGAATGCGAAACCTATACGAATATTCGCTACATCACTTACCTATGTCCTATTACTATTCCCTAGACATGGCCCACGTTTGAATATTAAACAAGATACAAATCTCGTCACGACTGTTTGCCTTCAAGTATTATTAGCTGACAATAAATTAAAATCATTAACATTTTGAGTATGTAGGATTATTGGCGAGTATCCAAATCAGATAACTAATGAGCAAGTAAAGGATCTGCAGTGGTATTCTGTAAAAATGTCTCTCGATGAAGTGGCTTAAGTTGAGCGGTTTTTAACATAAGCTGGTTTATTCTGTAAAAATCACCTTAGGTGAATTAAGGTATAGTGAGTTGGGGATGAGCTATCTATAAATTTTAGACCCCTGTTTCATCGCCTTAGGGGGTGAATTTTGCCGGGGTTGCGGGACGTCTTAACAGGATACCGTGGCCCCGGAACGTAAAGGGCAACAGAAGGAACAGGGTGGTTTTTTAGTCAGTAAAAGTCTGACAGTCCCTTCCGCCCCCCCCAGGGCGGAAGGAGTCATTTGATGATTTTTACCACCTAAAAAAAAAAAGGGGGTGAATTTTGGAACATCCTTTCTTATCGGATGTCTATGTCATACAAAGAACACACCCTTCAAGTTTCAGGTCTTTACGATCAGCGGTTTAGGCTGTGCGTTGATCCATCAGTCAGTCAGTCATTCAGGATAAAGTATTTTTTATGTTTAAGTATAGAAGATAAACCGGCTGATGTATGTAATTAATAATGTAACCAGGATTTTGTAAAAACCTAATTTAAAAGAGTGCCATGGAGTTTCTTGCTCGTTCTTCTCCATAGAGGCCTACCTCCGTTTTGGAACGAGCCACTAGCTTTATTTTTTGGACTAACTGACCGACTCCTTGACAATTCAAAACTGCCTGTAAATGCAATCCTATTGCAGCAATCCTATTGGTGTAAATCAGACACATACTTATCAACATAGCATAGCTTAGCTCAATTGGAACTGCAGCCATATAGTCTATTCGCTACAGTCTAATTAGTGGTTGTATTACGAAGAGACAGAGTCGCTACACATAAAGACCGAAGATAGGCAATTATATCACCCTCATACACAGCAATAGCTGTCAACTAGCTTAGTAATAAACGTGGGAAGATGCACAAATGGTACTAACTATTTCATCTTAAAGTAGGCGTAACCAGAATATTTTCTGTTGTGGGGAAATGTAGTGAGAAGTATTAGAAAACCATGGTTTATACATCGTATTCACGTGTTATTATATAATCCAGTAGATAAAAAAATGTAAAACATTTATTTTGAAATAGTAAGAATGGAGTTTTTTTGCCCATTCTTCTCCTAAGTTTTGGAAGGGGTTACTCAATTCGATATGACGTTTAAAAGGCAAGGCACTTTTTGAACGTCTTATAGCATATTTGAAGGCACAAAAATTAGCATGATCGAAGGCACAAAAAATGACATAGCACGGATAACCTAACATTAGATAACTTGTTTTATATATGACAAAAAATATTTTTTTGATTTTTCGTCTTTTGGATTGAGCAATTTTTTTTATATTTAAAAAAGCTTTTTTTTAAGCTTTAAGGCGGTTTTATTTTTTTGTAAAAAAGCTTTTTATTTTTCACTTTTTAGTGCTTGTGTGTTAATGTTTGAAATCCTCACAAAAAGCCCTTTCAAACAATACCTCACACGATTTATTTAATTTTAAAAAGTAGTAGTAGGTTGACGTATCCCCCCCCCTCTCTTCTTTCAGTCAGTCATCGACTACACGTATAAACAAAGCAACTTTACTTGTTACGACAGTAATGCTATGATTCTATAAGGAGTTCCGTTCCATATCTCCGAAGTTCATCATCAGATCATGACAATATTTCTATGGGACCTATTCGGAAGTAAGTATACTCTTTCAAACAAAAAAAGAATCATCCAAATCCATTCATAATTGTCTGAGAAATCAGGTAACATACATACAAAAAAAAAAAAACATACGCGCCGAATTGAGAACCTCCTCCTTTTTGAAGTCGGTTGAAAATAGAAAAATAAAACGCTTTCTTTTTTCAACCATATCTCAACTTATTACAAGTCAGGCCCAGAAATCCCGGTTTTCTTTATGTAGGTACATATCCTAACCAAACTGACTACCAGTAGAACAGTTTATAGTAGGTACATAACATTGTTACAAATAAAATGTATTTTATTTGCCAGAGACACGGTACAAAGTTATTATATTTTATGGTACAGTTCATCATGTCTCGCCGACACAGCGGTATGCAAATTAGACAGTTAATTAAATTAAACATAAGCTATTAAATAACAAAACAAAACTTATTAAATTAAACAATAAATCCTATATTATTTTGTGCCTTCCAAAAGGTAGTTTCGTATGGAGAAGAATGGGCAAGAAATTCCATATTTATTCTTATCTACATAGTATTAAACTTAGATCTTTTTAATTACGCAACGGATTTTAATGCGGTTTCATCAATACATAGAGTGATTCAAGAGGAAGGTTTATATGTATAGTTAGTATCTACATTCCGCCCAAGCGAAGCGGGGGCTAGTCGCTAGTTTAAAATAAATGTTTGATAGAAAAGGGTATGCTTTGATGGTTCGGTCATGTTGAGAGGATGAGTGAAAGACGATTAACAAAAGGTATTTATATGGCAGAGGTGAGTGGCAACGCAGGGAAGGGTCGCCCTAGGAAGACCTACACTGACCTTATTGGTGAGGTTCTTCAGAAAGGTCAGGTGCGGAGTACTCGTAACCGGCGTGCTTGTATGACGGGATCTATGAACGTAGATGAGGCGAAAGGAGTATGTAAGGATCGTAGCAGGTGGCGTTCTGTGGTTTCTGCCTACCCCCATGGGAAAAAGGCGTGAGTTTATGTATTTATGTATGTTTTACAACATTTTGTAAACTGGATCATACAGGATCTCTTATCTTAATCTTCCTGACACGTCGCAATCAAATAGTTTTCAAGGGATTGATAGCTACGTGACCCTACCCTATGAGGTCATAAATGGTCATTGTTGAACGTGGAATTCCTAATAGACCACTTTAGTAAATGGTCACTAGTTACGGCCAGTTTTAGTTTTACCTGAAATTGTATCAAAAATACCTTCGTCTACTAATGATAATGTAAAAGCATTATAAATGACTAGCTTCTGCACGCGTCCTCGCCTGCTTGAGAATTTAGCTAAAGTTCTAAATTATTCGGGAAAGGGGAAACAAAAAACGAGATGAAAAGTATGCTATGTGTTCGATCAATATTAAAATAAGTGCTTTTAAGCTAATTCCGTTTAGCTGCTTAAGCGTCACAGAGTGGCAAACATGCATCCATCCTTACAACTATTGGATAACTATTGGGATATTGTGATTTTAAATTATGTATTAGTTGAATTCCATTTAATTTGAGTGAAAGGTCACTCCTCACTTACTTACTCTTCACGAATTATCGAAATCAGCTTGATGTATAAAGATGAAATTTGGCAGGGAGGTAGTTTATAGTTAGTAAACGTCCGTTAAGAAAATATTTTCCGTAATTCACCTCCTAAAGGTATGAAAAAAAGTTTGAGAGAAATTAACTTTGACGAGAACGGAGTCGCGGGTACCCAAGTAGCAAAATAAAAATGGAATATAAAACTAATGCGTCGAATTGAACACTACTATAAAACTATTATAAAACCTTTACATGTCTGTTAGTCGTATAATTCAAATACTATAAAACTTTTTGCTGGTTGGGTAGTGTTTTCTAAATTCAAACCTCACGACTCATAAATGATCTTCACAAGCTCCAATTCAAAAGATATATCTCATAAATAAATTCTCACTGTTTCCACCCCGTCTACAGACGCATCACCCTTGCCAAACCATGCGTTACACGTCTCTTGCATTTCCCATGCAGTGACTGGTCCTGACCGACTTATTTCCAAACGGATTGAGAGGGGTCCAAGCGCTCCGATGTGCAATAAAATGTTCTTTTTTACTCTGTAATGAATTTCTTTATTGCCCTTTTTGTGTGTGGATGCGTTTTCGATTTAGTTGTGGGCTGTTAGACTTGTGTTGGTTTGTTTTGAGTTCTAGTTTAATTGAAATAAAGGTATGTTTAGTGTGAGCTTGTTTTTACGGTTACATAAAGTGTGCCAATGGGACTCTATTACTAAACCTCCGCTGTAGGTCTGTCTTTTTGTCATCGGGCTGTATCTCCTGAACCGTAATAGGTGGAGAGTTGACATTTTAACAGAGGTAATATTACTATGGTCGCTAGAACAACAAATAATAAAAATAAATATTAAAGAGGGTAGTCATACAAAAAACGTGTATTTTTAATTCTGTATTTTTAGCACGAAACCTTTTGTGTGCAAGTCCGACTTGCACTTGACCGTCTTCTATTATTTCGATTAAGTTAGGTCAAAAAGAAAACGAGGGCACAAAATTGTATTTGAAAATCTGATAAGGCGTGTCCTATCGTGAAATTGATAACATCATTCACTTTGATCTTCCATGAATACTTAATATTGTACTACACTGTCGTAGCGATACAAATACGTATTACGTGACCCTTTTGTAATACAGCAATTTCACAAAATACCCACTAACTCACAAAAAATCATAACAGAATTCTTTTTACGCCATAACTTTATCATTAGCCACGCCATAGCTTAACAAGTCAATAACCGATTTAAGAATCTAGTAGTGATTCCTGCAATCGATTAGTTCCGAATACTCGATTCTTTTAACAAGAACCGCGACTAAATGGAACATTAGGATTTTTTTTTCAAAATACCAACGGTTAAAGGTCGTATAGTTATTTAAAATAAAAAAAAAAACTTTTTGAAAAGTAAGAAGACTGGTATTCGATATTTAAATTGTAGTGAGCTTCATGATAAGTTCGATTAAGTACCTACAAGTTTTTTTTGTTTTTTTTAGTGATCTAATATCGAATTGGGGTTTTCGTTTAAGGAATATAATTTTGGTAGTCAGTCGCATCAAAAACATGAGTCGCATTAAGCGTTAATCCTACAAAGACAAAGGAACGATCGCAATCTAATCTCACTTTTTATTTGGCAAAAATGCGTTGAATTTACCAATTTTTTTTTGACATAGATTGTCACTAAGATGAGATTGTAGCAAGATTATTAATGTTTTAATAAGTAGAATTGGTCTTCAGATGAGCGGTATTTATTATGATTTGTAATAAAAAATATCCCTTTTTATTGACTAAGCTGACTTTAACATCAGTCGCAAACTTCTGTCACGACTGACAATCTAGTCTTCAAGACTTGTGTATGTTACTGGCCACATAGGACAAGATAACCGGTACAAAAAAAGCAATACTGTAACATATTAAAACCTAAACTATGTAAACGTCGAGAAGCGTTTAATTTTAGAAAATGAAACGCACATTGTACTGAAGCGGATGACGTCATATGCTAGTGACAGCTCAGCTTAGACGCAACTGGGACCGCATCCGCACTCCACACGTCAATCAAGAGGGACGGAGGGACAAATAAGAGGAATTGTATTGAAAGAGACGTTCTACGGAATTATTAAAGGTTTTCGGCTTTAAATTGCTGGTGAGTTCTATGTTGTGTCTGATGTGGAAATTTTTATGATTATATTGTGGGTGAGTATGTAGGCTGTATTTATCGTTATATGAACTCAATAATGTACTATCTTCCGCCCGCATCTCCGTCCATAGAAGTAAAATATACAATAAAACATTGTACTATGACTCTCGGCAAGTGTAGCTTTCTATTACGTGTGTTTTTTTTTTGTAATCGTACCATTACTTATTGAAAATACCTCGTACAAAAAAAAAAAAACTTTTACAATGTATTGAAATTAAACCTTCCTCGATAAACCCGATATAAAATGCAAAAAGAGACAAACATTACAAAGACTCTTCAGCTTTATAATACAGGGTGAAATTTTGTAATGCCACCTGGAGGGAAAGTTCTCTTAATACTGCAGATAGAAAATTATACTCAAAGGAAACATTCCTTTATTTTTGAATAGAAAGCAAACTGCATTCAAAGATTTTCGAAAATTCTCTTCTCCCACACCCAGGAATCGAACCTAAGGAATCTAAGGAAGACTGAGGGATGCGATTTTGTTTTACACTATGTAATATTATAAGTATGGATCATATATGTCGGCGCAATTACGACAATTGTCATTTGATTGTCCTAAAATTAGTTCATAAATCGTCAGTTAATTACTGCGAGCTTATTGTGATTTAAAAATAACGTTAAACTACAGGTCATTATTGGTTATTGTAATTCCAATACTTAACCTCAAAACTTGAAAACACGTGCACGTGCGCCGAGCGCTATAAATACGGCCGCACTGTGAACGCAAGGGGCGACTCTCCGCCCGACGCTCGCCGCGAACGGACGTGCTGCACCTCGCTCCGCGCTCGCTCACGACTCTCGTCACTTCTCGTTGCGCTCGCCGCGACGATTCCTGTAGTCAGCAGACTACAACCTTTTAGATCAGAAGCCGCCTTTTTCAAGGCAGCGGACGATTATCTTATTTCTTTAACCCGCGTTTTGTTGTGTTAGCTTCACTTGGCCCCTTCAGGGTTAAAACCACAGTTTCGTGGTCCTCGGTGGATACCTTACGGTGCCAACGAAGCCGAGGGGGTGTTGCCCCAATCACACCCGCCAATCCCCTTCAGGGTGAGGCAGTCAATTGGAGACGGGAGCTAGTGTCTCGGCCTTGGGGGATCTCCTAGTCGTGCCTAGTCTCTGACTTCGTTCACAGCAACACACCTAGTGTCGGTCGGGCGTGTCTACACCCTTCGCACTAGACTGGTCAGGGCCCCGTTCGCACAATAAGACTGGCGACGGGTTTACAAGCTTAGGGCTCACCAGTAGGTACACACCTCCCTGCCTACACCCGGCAGGGAGGGTCACACATCCCCGGGCCCATCCACCCGGGGAGATAGGCAGTTAGGGTAAAGTTAGGCTCCCCCGTAAGAGTTAGTTAATAATTCTTTCGCGATTCCCTATTTTAAACCCTCCCTCCCGCTTCGATAATGTCGGACGCAATTATCATAGCGTTCGTCAAGGAAGTCCTCTTCAAGGACCCAGATTGCATCGCCAAGTATGGCAAGAAGTTCGCTGCTTTGCAGCAAAATCCTACCTCGCCTCTATCTTCCGAGGAAAACATTGCTAGTTTTAGCGATGTACTCGACAGCCCCGCGTCTCCACCAACTGTAGACAAAGGCATTCCAGTGGCGGCACCATCAATGCCTTCACTGGAAATTCCTTCCCTATTGTCCATTGAGACAATCAACCCGTACGCGGAAACACACTGTGTTCCCGCCGCCATTATTCCCGCCGCCATTGTTTCACAAACAATGGGCGCCTCGCAGCTGCGTGTCGCAGCTGTAAACCCCGACTTGTCTGAGAGCATGGATACCTCCGTCCCTCTCGATCACCCTTCTCCCTTTGCCTCCGACTCTGAGGATTCCCTATCCTCCTCCGCCTCATCTGACGATGACTACCAAGTCGTCGGCAGCGGAGGTAAGAGGAAGAAGGGAAAATCTCCCTCACAGGCAACCAAGGCCAAAAAGGTCGTAGCAACGACCCCCCCCGCGGCCCCCTCGTCCTCTAGTCCCCCCGCCTCTGCTGCCACGACCTCCGAGTCTAGCCGCCCCCCTAGCCCCCTTACTCCTAACCCCGCGCTGGCTTCGAAAAAGAAGCTAAAACCCCCGCCGCCCTTGTTCATTCAAGACAAGGCAAAGTGGACAGAAGTGTCCAAGTGGTGCAACGATCGCAAGATCACGTACACCAATGCCCGTGCAACTCAGCAGGGCATCAAAGTCCAAGTTCCCACGTCGAAAGACCACAGGGAACTAACCAGTCTCCTAAAACTAAGGAACGTTTCGTTCCACACTTACTCCCTTCCCGAGGAAGCGCCCACCCGAGTGGTGATCCGACGCATCCCGAAAGAAATCCCGGTTGAGGACATTCTTAATGACCTCCTCTCGCAGAAAGTCCCCGTCTCGGCAGTCCATCGCCTGCACAAAGCGAGGGGCGGCCCCGCTTTTGACACAGTTCTTGTCGTCTGCGACCCCACGGAAGGGCATCATCCCATTTTCCGGGTGAAATCAATATGTTCCCTCTCGGGCATCTCAATAGAGAAGCCCTACAAGGCCAACGTAGTCGGCCAATGTCATCGTTGCCAACTGTACGGTCACGTACAGCGCAACTGTTTTGCGACCCCAAGATGCGTAAAGTGTCTGGGCGAGCACGGCACCGCCGATTGCCCACGTCCAAAGGAACGTGATCTCTGCACTGAGCCTCCCAGTTGCGTACTATGCGGCCAATCCGGGCACCCGGCTAACTACCGTGGCTGTCCTAAGGCCCCCAAGTCTTCTTCTCCCAAACTGACTAAGCGTGCAAACGCCCGTCAGCAAAGGGAAAGTCCCTCTGTGAAGATTCCCTCTTCACAGTTACCCGAGCGACTCAGCCCTCAAAGGCCCTCCCCGTGGAACACATTGAACCACCAAAGAGCCTTCCCAGCTCTCGTGACCCCACAGCCCGCTTCCTCAATAGCGCCGGCGGCCCCTGCCGCCCCCGCCCCCGCACCACAACCCGCTCCCAAAAAGGTTCCTCCCCCAAAGGCCGCTTCCGCAGCCTCAGTCGCGCCCTCCCCGGTCCGCACCGGCCCCGTGGCCGCCACCCCCAACGCTGAACACGTCCAAATCATAACGGACGCCTTCAGCATCTACGTCAACCCGGATGCTGTAACTATGGCAAAGGAAATCATTGCGTGCAATGCCGACCTTACAGCTATAGGTAAAGTATTTGAAGCTTACCCTGCAATTACGCGAGTCCTAGAAAAACTTTACCGGCCGAAATCCTAATGGATAAGAAAAGTCTGTGTTGTACCAAACCCCGCTCCCTTAAGTTAGGCTTCTTTAACGCAAATGGCATTAATGGCCAGCGTGATGAGATCGCCACCTTCCTTCGCGATCATCAACTTGACATCCTCCTTATACAGGAGACCTTCCTAAAGCCCCGCCACCGTGACCCGAAAATTGCCAACTATCGCTTAGTTCGCAACGACAGGTCGCGTTGCCACAAGGGCGGCACCCTCATCTACTACAGAAAGGAACTGTACTGCATCCCTATGGACCCTCCTCCCCTCTCTCGCGTCGAGGTCTCACTCTGTCGGCTCGGCATGACTGGTCATCAGCCGATTACTATTATCTCTGCCTACATCCCTCCTTCGCCCTCTGAGGACCCGTCCCTCCTCACAAACGATCTTTCCGTCCTTCTTGGACTGAGTGACTCCGTTATACTAGCGGGCGATCTCAACGCCAAACACCCCGCTTGGAACTGCAACACGACCTCTACCAGAGGCAGAATCGTGTTCAACCTCTGTGCCACCCTCAACTTTGACGTCATCGCTCCGATGACTCCCACTCACTTTCCCCACGACCCCAATCATCTTCCCGATATCCTCGATATAGCACTCCTCAAGAATGTAAATCTCCGCTTACATTCTATTGAGGCGCTCCACGAGCTTGATTCGGACCACCGCCCGGTCATCATGGAACTAGCCTCCCGCTCAGGTCCCTCTGATCCCAGCCAACCTCCCCCGACCCAAGTGATAACCGACTGGAGGAAAGTAAGCGAAAGCTTAAAGTCCATCACGTCGCCTCACCTGGACTCTATCCCCGACCACATAGTTTCAATCGCAGACACGACGGGCGCGATCGACTCCTTCACAGAACACGTACAATCTGTCCTGAACGACTGTTCAAGGGAGGTTCCGGTGGTGAACGATCACCGCTGGAAACTGCCGGACGATGTACGCGAACTGATGACCGAGAAGAACGCGGCCATCCGTGCGTACAGCGCTTTTCCCTGCGACGCAAACAAAGCTCACATGCGATCTCTACAGCGTGCTGTAAAGAATCGCATAAATGAGTTGCGTAACGCCCGCTGGGACAAAACGCTTAGCGAACTGGAGCCCACCCACCAAGCCTTCTGGGAGTTACAGAGGAAGTTACGTTCCACTAGCGAGGCCGCCATGCCTCCTCTCACCCGCCCCGATAAAAGCGTCGCTTTCGATAACGACGAAAAGGCTGAATGTCTAGCTGACAGCCTAGAGGCCCAATGCACCCCCAGCTCTCAACCAGTAGACAAAGCTCACCTCTCTAAGGTCGATGCCGAAGTCGAACGTAGAGCGTCCCTCCCACCAGTTGAAGACCCCGATGATCCTCTGCCCCCCGTCACCCCTGACGAGGTGCAAGACATCATCAAAAATCTTAAACCCCGGAAAGCCCCCGGGTCAGACGGAATCACCAACAAGGTATTCAAACTCCTCCCTGCCCCTCTCATAATGCTTATGACCGCCATCTTCAATGGCGCCATGAGCAACAATATCTTCCCAGGGACGTGGAAAGAGGCCACCGTCATCGGCATTCATAAACCTGGTAAACCCAAGTCAGAGCCTTCGAGCTATCGTCCCATCAGTTTGCTCAACGTTCTTGGCAAAATCTACGAGAGGCTTATTTACAAGCGTCTCAAAGATTATGTCGAAGCAAAGAGCCTCATCCCGGACGAACAATTCGGTTTTCGTTCCCACCATTGTTGCGTCCAACAAGTCCACCGTATCGTCGAGCACATAAGCGTTGGTTTTCAACGTGGCTCTTTGACGGGCGCCCTCTTCTTCGACATAGCGAAAGCTTTCGACAAGGTCTGGCATAACGGCTTATTATATAAGCTCTACCAGATCGGAGTGCCCGATCGCCTCGTACTCATCATACGAGATTTTCTGTCAAATCGCACCTTCCGCTATCGCATCGAGGGCGCGCTCTCCTCCCCCCACCCCATACGCGCAGGAGTCCCTCAAGGCTCCGTCCTATCCCCACTCCTTTTTACGCTGTTCACCAGCGACATTCCTAAGAGTAGCAAGACCCATCTGGCCCTATTCGCCGACGACACGGCCATCTATTACACTGGACGCAACCCAGTATCCATCGCTCGCTCTCTCCAATCCGCCGCTAGCGCCCTGGGCGCTTGGTTCCGGAAGTGGAGAATCGAGGTTAACCCCGACAAAAGTCAAGCGGTCCTCTTTTCCAAACCGCGCCTACCCCCCACCCCTCCCAGTCCCATCACCATGTATGGCAAGCCGATCCCTTGGGAAAAGCGAGCCAAATACCTAGGTGTGATCCTCGACCAACACCTTACTTTCGGAGAGCACATAAAGACGGTGCGCTCGCGCGCCGCTTTTGCTCTCGGTAGGCTTCACTCCATGCTGAATGCACGTAGCAAATTGTCACTCAAGTGCAAATTGCGCATTTTCACAGCGTGCATTCGTCCCATCATGACCTACGCCTGTGTCGTATTCGCACACGCAAAGGCATATCACCTCCATAGGATGCAAACCCTCCAAAACCGTTTCTTGCGAAAGGCCACGGGAGCCCCGTACTACCTTCGCAACGAGAATCTCCATCTCGATCTCAAAATCCCCACCATCCAGCAGTTCATGAAACGCACCGCCAAGCGCTTCTTCGACACTGCTGAAAAACACCCCAATCCCCTGATCGTATCGGCCGCCCGATACACTCCCTCCCGCATCAGTAAGACTCGCCGACCGAGACATACTTTGACCGACCCCGATGACGCCATTACCCTCCTCCAGGAGAGTAACAAAGAAACTAGCACAGTTCGCAAACACAGACACAGACCGCCGTCATTCCGCCCTCGCCGCCGAGGTCCGTCGCGACGCCCTTGTCCGTCTCCGCCCCGTCCCTTGCTCGTGCCAGCCCGCGTCGCTGAGCCTGTAGCTTTAAATTCGTCCCTAAATAATAATAATCCGATCCAGCCTGTCCCTTTGCTGCCCTCCCCCAGCGACGCCCTAAGCCGAGGCTCGTACCCCACAGGGGGTGCCCTTAGCGTGTAGTCGCTTAGTTTGTAAGTTTTTAAGCCCTGGCTGGAGGCCTTAATTGTCTTTAAGGCACCACAGGATAGCCCGGTTAAGCAGCCGACAACCTCATAGGTTGACCTGCGAGATGCCAATCCGAAAAAAAAAAAAAAAAAAAAAAAAAAAAAACGCAAGGGGCATTCACTCTCGAGCCGCCGTACAGTACGGACCTCTCTGTGACGTCATTACGCTGCCCGTTAAATAAGCGAAGTATTCAAACAGTGAGTGAAGTTTTCTTTCGAAGACCAGAACATGAGTCATCAAGAAAATAACTATCGTGACGTCAGCAATACTGACGTCACACCTTTTAAAAACAGTTCAGAGGTCCCCCCTCTCCGTCATATATTATATTATAGATATAATCGGAGGCGCCACATTTTTGCTATTGTGTATAGTTGTATCTTGTCCGAACACACCCTAAACATTCACATTTTATCGTCCATCAGGGACCATAACTATTATTCCCCGGTAGTCATATTAAATAGGCTTTCATCACAAACGATGTTACGCAATCATCGAAAGTGTTTCACCAAAACCATTGACATACACTGTACCAAACTAATTAAGACTTAGGGTCCCGTATCCTTTAGAAATAAGACCACAATCCTGATCCAACTATACGAAGCAAGGATAGACTCAATACACAATAACTCCCACAGACATACAGATCGATCTAACGATACAATAACTAGAGTATGGCCGAACTTTCGGTTTTGGTTTCGGCCTAGCTTCGGCAAAAGACGGGTCTCGGCTTAGTTTCGGTTTCGGCTGCCATTAGGCTAAACTGTGGCCGAAACCGTAATTACATCTAGGAGGCTTCGCGATTCTGTGATCGGATCGAGCTGCGACCGACGAAGTGTCATTCGTGCCCGCGCTCACAGTGGTGAGTCGTCTCAAGACTTGATTTATTTGCGTTACTTTGAGATAGATTAGGTATACTCAATACTCAATATCTTTATTGCTTTCCATATGTATTCTTAGGTGGTTAAGATAATGTTTTATTTATTTTCCCATGAAAAGATGACCTTACATAGAAGTTTCACTTTCGATTTCAGTTTTGGCCGAAACTGAGACCAAAGTCCGAAATTTGGTACCGGTTTCGGCCTTAAATACTAGTTTCGGTCACACACTAATAATAATAGAAGCCGAAAAGCTTTTTATAGAAAAAATGTTAATAGATTTCTCAGACATTTATCTGCCCATAATGTATGTATACAGAAAAAGTACAGTAATAAGATAGCTAATTTATTTCGCTATTTATATAAAAGAGTATTCTTATTGACTTCGTATAGACTTGGTACTAAAAGATATGTTACTCATCTATTACAAAAGGATAGTCTATATTATATCTACTTAATAAGGGTTTTTGTGTATTTAGGGCAGCTTAATCTTGGATTAAAATCTGAGGTAGATAAAGCTGTATGAATTATTGGGGTTTTTGGAAGAGCTGAGTAGGATTGCTAGATTGTGTTTTTTGTGACCTAGGTCATTGGCTAGAAGGTTGATGACTTCGGCTATGGTAAGTGAAATTACCGCTGGCATGACTCCTGGAACAACAAGGGATTGCTGATGCGTTGCAAAGCTCAAGAGTATCAAATGCCTTGTTCCAGATTGTCAAAGTTAAATCATTTATTTCAATTAGACCATAAAAAGGCTCGTTTGATCGTCGGTTACAAGAAAACTAAATATGAATCTAGTGGCTCATTCCAAAAGGTTCGTATGGAGAAGAATAAGCAAGAAACTCTTTAAAAAACTTATTTTTTTATAATAACTTGTACATTAGTTTGATAATTATGCTGTATATAACTGACTGACTGATCCATCAACACTCAGCTCGAACCACTGAACGGATCACGTCGAAATTTGGTACGCAGACAGTTATTATGACGTAGGCATGTGCTAAGTAAGGATTTTCCAAAATCCACCCCCCTAAGGGGATGAAACGGTGTCCGACATTTACGCAGACGAAGTTACGGGCAGAAGCTAGTATAAAATAAAAAAACCAAGATTGATATCGGTTAGTGCGGTGTTCCATCAAACTAATGGCGTTCTAACAATAGTAAAACGTATCTATTGTGCTGCAGTGTTTGTGTTTATGTTTGTTTGTCACTTATTTGTTTAAGGGATCGCTACCATAAATAAATACATACCCCATACCCATAAATACCCCATTTAAAGGGGACATTATATGGGGTACGTATTTGCTCTGTGGTTTTTTCTCATTGCTTCCCATAGCTTTTAGGGCTTAGAGTATATAATTACAGTAGTACTACTGTAATTGTATACTCTAAGTTTTAGGGTTATACGAGTAAATTACAAAAGAAAAATACGGAACCCTTTATGAACACTTTTTGTCCGTCTGTCACAAAGGGTTCAAGATTTTTGAAACGTAGGAATTTGATTTATGGCAAAATGTAGAATGTTAGTCCTCGAAAAAAAAAGTATTAATATGTTTGGTCTTAAGCAAAAAATTTATTATTGTAACGTGTGGGTTAAGATTCTTAAAATATTTTTACTTAATCAGTATTACTTGGTAAATAATATTAACTAACGTTTACACGAGTCCAGTTTTTAGTTGAGTGACTTTCGGGTGAGAAAATTAGATAGTAAAAAAAAGATGAAAAAACTACTGAGCCTAAAATTTTGAAATAGAGAGTTTCAAAAATTAGTGCCTTTAAACAAACTAACAAAAAAGCTCTTTAGCATTGTTATATTAGTATAGATATGACTGTCGGTATCATGATGGTAAAGTTGTCATATCCATTTTATGACTGGTTTATTTTGTGTTTATTAAAAAAAAAAAACTTTGTATCAGTACTTTGTGGCAGGTGACAGGTACAATCGTTTTGTAAAATAACTACATACAGGTTATTGTAAACAGCTGTTTTATCTCGGTAAACTTGATCTATAAAAAAAGGAATAAATTCTATACTTAGATGAGCACTCTTACACTAGTATTTTCTATGATTCATAGTCATGTATTAAGATTTATAACGAATGTAATAAGACGTAACGAGATGTATGAACGTGAATGAGGCGAACGGAGTACCTATGTAAGGATGAAATGGCGTTCTGTGGTTTCTGCCTACCCCCATGGGAAAAAGGCGTGAGTTTATTTATGTATGTGTATAAGTGGTTGTTGTTGTGTGGAAGCCGCCGACCCCAACATAATTGGGAAAAGGCTAGGCAGATGATGATGATATAAGTTGTATGTTCTTCCTATCATTGCGATTCCTAGCATTTTATACTGTGTCTTATTTTTGGTTTTCAAAAAATTAAAAATCTTATTTCTTATTGTTAATTTGTTCTTTTGTTTTCTATTATCTTATTTCTTCTTTCATTAAATCAAAGTACCTAATTCCTTTTTTTTTGTCTTCCAATTTCAAATATCGAACCTTCCAAACATTCCATATTTCGATATCCTATCAAAATACTATTTCCCTTAATATTTTGAGAGGCGGCACAATGAGTAACCGATATTTATTGTGTTTCTCCCATGGCGAGCGGTGTTATAAATTTTTATTGTTACTGTAATACCCCATATAATTATCATGGGAATCTGGTATCAAATGATTTGATGTCGAAATACGTTTATATTGTGGTTGTAAATATCTATTGCGTGAGATGCAGTAAATTGTGTGTGTGTATATTTTTTTTCATTTATGGGTAACATTTTTGTATTGCACTCTATTAGGTACTAGCTTTTGCCCACGACTTTGTCCGAATAAATGTCGATTATCGTGAACGCATACGAAGTCGCGGAACAAAAAAACTTGAGAGGTGTCAAGGGACACCCGGATGGAACGAAGTTATATGAGAGAGAGAGAGAGAGAGAGAGAGAGAGAGAGAGAGAGAGAGAGAGAGAGAGAGACAGACAGAGAAACACGCGCATGCCGCACGGCTTACAACTATAGCAAAAAGTGTCGTTACAACATTTGATCTTAATTTTTTCCGTCTTTTCCCTTTCGCAACGCGCGATAAGGAACTTTGTTCCAGAAGTAGCCTATATCTTTCTTAAGGTTTAAACTTACCCCCTACCTAATTTAATCAAAATCGGTTCAGTGGTTTAGTCGTAAGCGTAACAGACAGAAATATAGAAATAGAAAAATAGAGAATATAGAGATTCAAAAGAAAATTTTTTTACTATTAAAAGCTCGTAATTAGAACTATCTTTTGCCTACGATTTCATACGCGTAAACTTACTTAAGAATCCTTATTTTTTATGAAATGTAGCTTAAGTTATTCGCTAATAAAGTAGCTTTTCAAATGCGAAAGAATTTTTAAAATGGATTAAGTCGTTTCTGAGTTTTTTCTACTACAAACAAAAAATACAAATCTTTTCTCTGCATAATAACAATTTAGATTATGACTAGAATTACGTACAGTAGCGGTCATAAGTGCAGTAGCATGCTAAGGTTTGAATTGCTGTGAACACTGGGTACAGGCCATACCTACATATGTGTGAATTAGTGATGTATTCAAAGTTAAAGTCAAAGTCAAATCATTTATTTAATTAGGCCATTATAAGGCACTTTTGAACGTAATAACACAGTACCTACGTACACCTCTAAATTCACACACGACGTCGAAAGGTCGTAAGTTTAACCAAACTGTCAATCGATTTGCTTTGTAGATTGCTACTCCGCTTATGACCGCTACTGTACCTATCTCTCTATTCAAGTCCTAACAATACAAACTACGCATAATATTGAATACGAGTGTCCTTTCTCCAAACTGCCAGTAAAGCCTAAGATCAATGTATAGGACCGTTCATTGTGGTAATGTATGGAAAAGCCGATGTACAAAAGGGTACGCCGTTGTCCGGCCGCATCGATTTTATGAGTACAAACTCTAAACAATACTACGAGAAAAACAGGGAAGCAACCATTATTGCTAATTAATTCTTCAATAGCCAGGAAAAGCAATTAGCTACAATGATTAATTTGTTGTTTATTAATGTTTTTACGTTTACAGATGTTTTTGAGATTAATTTTGTGGGGAAACATAACTGGCAAAATGTGGGTGTATTAATGGGCACACCTCTGCCTGGCCTTCAGGGATTACAGGCGTGATGTTTTGTATTTTTTGTGGGAAAAGTAAAGTGTGGAAATAATATCTATCATTATTTCATCTCTAATATTATAATGCTGAAAAGATTGTTTGTTTGTTTTTTAATCGCGCCAATCTCTAGAACTGCTAGTTGGATTGGAAAAAATCTTTTTGTACATACCCTATAATAGTTACATTCATGATGAATAGTAGTAGTATGTCTCTGCATCGCCCTAAGGTAGACTGGTAGAAAATACCCAAGGCATTAAGTCCGCCTTTGTACAATGTATTTTTTGACATGTACAGTCAGTAAAACAGATAGGTATGCAGGGTCGTCAGATATAGTTGAAGTTTTCTTAGAAACCGATGAATGTTTTTGACTGTACATAAAGTTTAAATAAATATAGCATTACGCTACGACTCACGGAAGAGGAGTAGTAATCGAAAACGTCGTACGAAGTCGCAGGAAGCAGCTAGTTAAGTATACCTACACTATGAAACCCAGATGCTCTTTTACTTCACACGAGTTCAAACATTCTCATAATGATATCACTAATTGAATACTACGCGCAACGTTTACCCTAACATTTTTTATCTTTTAGGGTTTGACGTGACACGTGCTGTGTTAGTTCATCTGTGTCCCCAACTACCACATAAAAAATAACCCGTAACACAACACAATAGGGTTCAAATCAAACAGCACGATACATTAACCGTTTAGTAAGGAAATGACGACCAGCCGTAGGTCGTTTTTTCGCATGATTGGGTTTTTTTAGGGTTAAACATTCGGCTATGAATGATTGATTTTGGGCTTCGAATTTTGGGGTGCAGAATATTTGTTTAGTGAGTTTGCATGTTTTGGTGTACACAACCAAGTATATAATATGTTAAGTTAACAATGTATACTCCCTAACTGAATTTTCCGTCACGGTAGCCAATCTCAATGAAGACTATCCAAGTATGCAGGAGATATTATAGTGCATAAGTGTGTGTGCAAACACAGATGCACTTCCTCTTCCCTCACTCTCATAAAAGAAGAAGGGAAAGATCAGCTGTGCTATTCTCTAAAAACACAGCGCGTCGGCAGCGCTGCGGCAGCGCCGACACTATGGTTTGTGTTTAGTGGATTTTCAACGTTGTGATCTACACTGTAAAGTTTAAAATCCACTAAACACAAACCATAGTGTGTGTTTTAGAGAATAGCACTACAGGCACAGAACCAACATCTTTACGTGCTTTCCAAGCTATGGGAGTGTCATTCCACCTTTTAAACTCCGACCTGTTCTAAGAACCTGACTAAGAAATTCCTAATGGAAAAACTCACAATATCATTTTTCCCGAGCTAGGACCCCACGTTTAACAGTCGCGTGTGCTACCAGGCCAACAGGGCAGTCTTAGAGCTTAACTATATGAGCTTAACTAAGCTCATATACCTATATTAGCTCCTGCCCGCGACTTCGTCCACGGTAGGTTTGACATATTATTCCCCGAGAACCGTACACTTTTCGGGGATAAAAACCCTATATGCTATTTATAATCTATTTTTGTGCGCGGTTGATGGTAATAGGCTCGTCCCCTATTACATGGGACTTAGACATAACTGGCGAAAAAAACTCGCTGTGGAGTACTAATGGGTACACCGTTGCTTATCCCATCGACAATTACAGGCGTGATGTTATTTTATTTCTACCGTGATTAATAATAATTAACAAACATCCTTTTATCCAAACTGTCGCATTTATAATAGTAGGTATATATGACAACTAAACCCTAATATCGCTGGGTATAAGGAATTAGCTACCCAATCAGTAATAGAGACAGTTAAACATACAACGAGAAAAAAAACTCGAATCGTTATTCTATCACACACACATGAAAGCAATGTCCAATTTCCCGCTACACAAAACCTCAACTCAATGGGGTTTACTTGATAGCTTGTTGATCGAGACCAAACAAATGCTAACCTGAATAAAAAAATACACCGTACACCGGCAGACAGATCGTGCACTCAATCAACTCGTACGCACACTCGAGTGCCGAATGATTGTGAAGAACTAGTTCCATTGTTAGTAAACCAAATGGATGGTAATTAAAATTTATATTTAGAAGTTTTGTTTGTTTTTTAATAAAAAACGTTGCCCCATACTCGGAATTCCTCCATATCGTGGGTCACAAAGATCTATGTACTGAGTGTCATTCTGAATTTCGACAGTTAGTTATTTCGACACGGTCCCAATTTTGAAAAACAATAGTTTGACTACTAATTGCTTCGACAGAACATTATTCTACTAGAATTAGTCTAACTAAAGCAATAGGGATTGTTTGTTGGTTTGTGTGTATGTTTAAACGCGTTAATGCCAGTCTGATTGTAAAACTATTAAAACAGAGGAGGCACGAGTATTGATCACCACGCTTGCTCAAGTCTAATTGATGATTTCAGATAAACATTAGAAAGTACATATGAATTTTAAAAATGCCATATTGGTACTTGCCCGGATTAGAACCGACAGCCTCATGCATGTAAGGCTGCCTTAACCACTGGGTTATAACGATCACATCTATACTATACTAATATTATAAAGCTGCAGTGTTTGTTTGTTTGTTTGTTTGTTTGTTTGTTTGTTTGTTTGAACGCGCTAATCTCTGGAACTACTGGTCCGATTTGAAAAATTCTTTCAGTGTTAGATAGATTAGTTATCGAGGAAGGCTATAGGCTATATACCATCACGCTACGACCTACGGCAGCGGAGCAGTAACCAAAGACGCGGGTGTAACCGCGGCGGACAGCTAGTACCTGATATTATAAACCCAGAAAATACTAGAAGATAATATTTATAGGGAAATAAATAGAGTAAGTGAAAGGTAAAAAACCCACTACACTAAATCATAAAAGTAAATACACTTTTCTAAAACTATAAACAAGTTCTTACTCCAATTTCAAACAACACAAAACCATAAATAAATAAACATTGCTCCAATAAAAACGCCACAACATCAGCGCATACGCATACACGATCCAAATGAACATGAACACCCAACAAATAAGAACAGAATATCTACTCGAGACAATACTTTAAAAAACTTCGTTTTTCAGTGGTTGGTGCGCCTCTCATGCATGACTTTATGGGTTAAAAAAATCCGGGCAAGTATCAATGTGACTTTTCTAATTCATATGTACTATCTAAAGTTTATCTTGGACATCCCTGACATCGGTGAACGAAAACATCTTGAGGAAATCTGGACTTATAATTTGAAACTAAATCTGGAATTGCCAATCCGTCTTGAGCAATCATGGTGATCAATGCTCATGCCTTCTCTGTATGAGAAGAGGTCTTTTCCCGTGGTGATAGCTATGCTCATGCCTATTCTGTATGAGAAGAGGTGTTTGCCCTGCAGTTGGGACAGTAATAGGCTGGTAGTATTAGTTAAAAAAATATGCAGTTTGTGGGAAAACGAAACAAATGACAAACCACTGCAAGAACAATGACTTTAAATTCTTTTTTATTTGAACAAAAAAGTCAAAGTCAAAACATTTATTTCAATTAAACCATTTACAGGCACTTTTGAATTGTTAAGGAGTCAATCAGTTTGAAAGAGCGGATTTTGCACAGATATGGATGTACGAAATAGTTATCCATTAAAGTGTATGTGTTCAGGGATAATTCGATAACATTTAGGTTAAAACTGTTATCAATATTATAATTTATTACTATTTATTATTCGACTGCCTCGTTGGTCTAGTGGTTAGTGACCCTGACTGCAAAGCCGGAGGGTTCGATTCCCACCCAGGACAAACTTTGTGTGATGAGCATAATTGTTGGTTCTGGGTCTGGGTGTAATTTATCTATAATATGTATGTATTTATAAATTATATAAGTATGTATATCAGTTGTCTGGTTACCATAACACAAGCTCTGCTTAGCTTGGGATCAGATGGCCGTGTGTGAGTTGTCCCAAGATATTTATTATTTATTTTATTTATTACGATTACGAAATAATAAAGTTGGTGTGGTGTCTCAAGTCTCATCTTTCGGGCGCATATTGTACGTACAGTAAGCGGTCATAAGTGCAGTAGCATGCTAAGGTTTGAGTTGCTGTGAACACGCGGCACAGGCCGTACCTACATCTGTGTGTAAAGTGATTATGTATTACCACAATACTTACGAACACTTCAGAATTCGCACACGGCGTCGAAAGGTCGTAAGTTAAAAAATTACAATGTATTGCTTTGTGACATTGCTGCACTTTGACCGCTACTGTACGTGGTGTATACTCCTCATTTTGAAGTCTTGCAAGGAGTGTATCTTCTGTATCTATTTAATGTGTGGTATAAGAACCAGCCTCATTGTTGTAGTAAAACCGGTCGTTCTGATAACTTCCGGACGAGAAATAAGTCGTCGGGATAGCTCTCGTATGCTTTTATTTTTAAGTTCGTCTGTTTTATTCTATTTTGGCACCGAAGATGTATTATTGGTCTTTCTTTTGTTGTGAGTACTGTAGATAGTTTGGCTGGCAGAGCCATATTAAAAGTGTAAAAGTGTGTGTGAAAAAAAAAACAACATTTAGTAACTTATTTTATGTTAGTACTAGCTGTCCGCCGCGGTTACACCCGCGTCTTTGGTTATTGCTCCGCTCCCGTAGGTCGTAGCGTGATGGTATATAGCCTATAGCCTTCCTCGATAACTAATCTATCTAACACTGAAAGAATTTTTCAAATCGGACCAGTAGTTCCAGTTCCAGAGATTAGCGCGTTCAAACAAACAAACAAACAAACAAACAAACTCTGCAGCTTTATAATATTATTATAGTATATATAGTATATATAGTATAGATATAGTATAGATTACTAATGATTACTTATGACGTAATACTAGTAGTATTACTATTAGTATTAGGTACTACTATAAGATAAATGCAGTTTAAAAAAGAACGTTTCCTTTTTCCATCCGTATCTAGAATTATTCTATTGTATTTCTGTATGAGAAAGCCTACGTTTGTTCACTATTGAGCTAAAAATAGAAATTCGATAGATACGAGGTTCTAAATATTTTGGCTGGGATCGTATTATTTCGGAAGCTCGATAGGTTATCAATTTATCTGTCAAAGGTAATGAGGTTAATATTATGTCGTTCAAAGTATCCGTGTTGCATTTAAATGCTTTAATTATTGTGTAATTATTATTAAGTATTGTAATTATTGTAATATTTAATATTTACTTATCATCAAATAAAAAAATATAAAATTTCATCAAATCAAAGGGTTACAGACAGAGTTACTTTTGTATTTATAATATAATAAAGTATAGAACTTATTAGAACTAATAAGTTATTTAGACAATATACAAAGTAATAAAAGTCTTACAATCAAGTAGAAACATAATCCCGATACCACAGTACTACGTAAATTGGTTATACTTTTGTGTTTATTAACTCATCCTTATACGATAATAATACTCTTTCAAGCACTCAACATTCAATGTTGCAGTTTTCTTCAATAGCTTGCACTAACAACTTAATTGGCACTCAAACCATGTCAATGTAAGTTTCGTGAGAACCTTTAATGCCATACATGACAATAACAAAGCCTTTCAACACAAAGGTTAAGTATTTAATGGACGTATAATAGTAGGATAGTAATTACTGTGTATGCTACATAATACATACTAGCTTCTATTCTCGTGATTTTTTTCCATCCACGTTAAGTTATATCTTTGGTTACTGCTCCTCTCCTATGAGTCGCAGCGTGATGTTATATAGCCTATACAATTTCCCATTAAACTGGCTTTCATATACATAAAAAATCTTTGCATTCCGACTGGTAGTTTCAGAGATTAACGCGTTTAAACAAACAAACAAAAAATCTCTTCAGTTTTCTAAATAATATGGAACTGGATGCTCCCTGCTACTTTGTATGCATGGTCTTTGCTCCCGTAGGTCGTAGCGTGATGTTATATAGCCCATAGACTCATGGGCGTAGCCACGGTGAGGCAGAGTGGGGCGCTTGCCCCACCCTGACTGGCTCATGGCATGAGGCTTTCAAAAGGTTTTCATGTAGAAAGGCAAGGAAATGTATAATTACACTTTAAAAAAAATATTTTACGATCCAGAAATTATACCATAGTTTTGTACATTTGAATAGGTACATTATACCTATGTAAAACCTTATGGGTATTTATCAGTATTGCCCCACCCAAAATCAAAACTTGGCTACGTCGATGCATAGACTACATAACATCATCATCAAAAATCATGAGGAATATCATAATATTCGTCATGACTTTTTCCAATCCAACTGGTAGTTTCACAGATTAGGGCATTTAAACAAACGAACCAAATGATCTTCAGCTTTATTATATTACTTAGTTTAGATAGCAACACCCATAAAACAACGTAAATAATAGCTGTACCTAGAATGAGTCCTTGAGGAAGCCCATAGGAATCTAGGCAAAATATTGAATTGACGGAATCGAATCGTCAATATAAAGTGGGGAAGACTTATTCAAAGACATTGGCATGACAACAATAGGCCATCCTATTGTTGTAGTATTATTGTGTAACGTTAAGAAGAAAAGTAACCGATTTGTATTTCTTTTTCCGAATCAAAGCCGACGTAAAATGCAAAGTGATGTTTTGTGACGGCTTGCTGATTCTTATGATCGTGTCGGATGATTTTAATCGTGTTTTTGTGATAGCACTTACTGAATACCCTTTTGAAGTAGAGTAGAGGAAAAACTAAGATATTGGACCGGTCTCAAATGAGTTGGCTGCCTCGGCTATTTTAAATTGTTTTACATTAGACATTACATTGTTAACCCAAAGCTTTTTATTGATTCATAAGAGTATTCATGGAGTTTCTTGCTTGTTCTTCTCCATAGAAACTTACTGCTTAATACGAGCATCATGTTTGAACATTCTGACCTGACTGACTCCTTGATAACTCAAAACTGCCTGTAACTAAATGATTTATTTGAAATAAATGATTTCATTGAAGAACTGTACTTTTTTTCTGGTTACTCCCTGTCCTTTAAGGATATCAAATCTTTAAGGTTTTTGTTTAATCATTCTACTTCCATTAACGACAATATTTACGATTGTGTGTCCAATTAAAAGCTTCTTATATAAAATCATTATCTACAAGAAAACTATTCAGAATATAACAATCACTCGTTAAATATCATACGTTATATTGAAATATTTCTGAACTCAAATTTAAATACCCGTTCGTACTCCACTTGGTTATCCATTTCATATCGATTTGCTTTTACTGCCAAGGTCTAGGTCACGGAGTATTTAATGGCTTCAACGGAACTTTGATCTTCTTTCTTTAGTTCAATACAGTCAGCTTTATTATCTTTCCAATCTTTATTATACGTATTATAACTCTCATTGTTGTGTGACGTGTTTGATTTACTACATTATTAAGAAAGTCGTCCTTTAGATGCTCCTTTTTCAAAAATTACTCTTTCAAATTGAATCCAGGGTTTCAAAGTCCGTAACCGTTCATTGGAACAATGGAAAATTGCTTGATACCTATCAATGCAATCCACTGAATCCATTTCATGCCACAAATAATATTGTTGTGGTTTTTAGTACGAACAAAGTCTATGGACTAGTTTGTATAGTCTTCAATTCTCAGTCCGTTATCTATAGTAGACGAGTACTTCAAACTATTGTTTTGGGATTGTAGCTTTTATTTCAACTACAACAGTACTGTAGATTGTTTGTACTTAGTAATGTCTTCTTTGTTATACAAGACCTACATCTAGAATCTACATAATGTCCATGCTAGTTAAATATTTAACCAAAAGTGTCGGCTTTTTGCCTCATTGCCTTTCTGTGACGTCATCTGAATTCCTACGCTCACGACAAAAACTCAAGTAACCTAAATTTTGTCAGTTAGGTAATGATGTAAGTGATTTATAGATCATGGCTTAAAGTGATTCACCGCCTTTTAGAATAATCGCAGCATGTTTACCAAAGGACAATTTATGGAAGCAAAACAAATAACCGATTGATTTGAAATTCAAATTATTGAAGTACAAATCAATCGAGTCTAATAGACCGATTGAGCTTGACAAATCTAAACCTAGATCTGATGCAGACACGTTAATAACTAGCAAAGCAGGAAATTAGAGCAAATAGACTATTGGCACAAAGGAAATGACACTACCGTTCCTATTATGAAGTGAGAATTGTTTGTAATCGAATTTCTCACTGCGAATTCATCAACTTTGTAGAATTTTGTTTCAAATTTGACGTACCAATTAAACAGTTGAAACAATTTATGTTTGACTAAAACAAAATTCGAAACAAAAATTCCAAAATTGAATTAGTACTCACCCTAAATAACTCACAGTAACAGAACAGAACACCAAGTTTTGTTAATGAAAGTAGATAAAATAGAACGTACAGACGGAAAAGATATAAATTCTGGTAAATTTGCAACACAAATCGCACTGCAGTGTCTAGTGCAGAGCTTTTTGTGTGCGGGTTAAAAGAAACCAGCTTATTAGCATATTCCATAGATTTCAACCCCCACACTGCGGTGGGCGAACAAAATACATTAGAATATAACAGAAGTAATCCTCAAAGAAGGCACATTACCGATTAAAACACAGTAACAAGCGATTTATCGTAGAAAATGTTTTATATCATTATGGCTGGACGCTGAGCGATGTTCTGTTGCGATTTCCACCAAGTCACTGTTTGTTATCACTTTAATAGTTAACAATTAACACTTATTGGTACACTATAGCACTAAAGTTATTCACGTTGGGTTGATTGTTAAGATTTTGTGGTTTTTTGTTGTGTGTGTGTGAGGGGAACGGGGACGCGGCGCGCGTGCGTGCGCGGCAACAACGCGCACTCGACTGAGTTAAGGTACCTACCCCTGGCTAGGGTTTTCGTCCCGGCCGGCGTACTGACGTTCCGTTTTACGGGATATATTGATTGTTTGATGAAAGGTTCTTTTAGTACAGCGCTTTTGACAATAATTTTAGAATATCCTCCTGGCATTCTTATAATATTATGGTTTTACAATATTTAAGATAGCAATAATTAATTATTGTTTTGTGTTAAATTTCACGCAAATTACTAATAAATTAATTGACATCAGTTCAATTATTTACTTTAAGTATTTCAGGTATGTATTGTGTATATATAGTTTATAACTTTCAAACGTAATATTAATCATAAGCTCTGTGTGTTTTATTTATTTTATACGAGAATTTAACTCACTAAACCCATTGTTTGTTGTCAAATCTTTTAAATTCTGTATTTCTCTGACAGTTACAGTTAAGAAATGTTTTAAGTTTGATTAAATCTAAATAATAATAATAAACTTACTTTCATCATTTCAATTTAACTGCTGATTGAACATATTTAATTTTATTAAAAAGATATTCGAGCAAAGACCCATGTACTTGAATTATTTTTAGAATTGCACAGTTATTTTTAGTAACACAAAACGTCAAAGCAACCCTCTTCCTTCGTGAAACGTAACGCGACGATAAACAAGGGTAGAGCTATTTCTGTCTCTGTTCCTCCATCATTTACAAAAGGTGACAGAGTAGTGCGTGTCTCAACCCCGTATCTACCCTTCTCAATACACGTTCGACAACCAACGTAACAACGACCTATCAGGCGTAAATTTTTGTTTGGGTTGCAAGTTCTGGTTACATTGGTTATTTAGGGTTACGATTTTAGGGCTAACAAATTAGAAAGGGGACGAAAAAATGTTCCAATGTCAGGTTTATTGACATTTTGCAGGGCTATAATTAAGGTTTAGCGAGGGTCCGAGTTGTTATCGACACACCGTTAAATTTTAAATGCCCGATTTTCTTTCCTATTAATTCTTTCAATTAGCTGTTTAAAGGAAAATCGTGTTTTGT
The DNA here is from genome assembly GCA_949316365.1 of Hoplodrina blanda. NCBI lineage: Eukaryota > Metazoa > Arthropoda > Insecta > Lepidoptera > Noctuidae > Hoplodrina > Hoplodrina blanda. Next base: position 15,204,158 of record OX438582.1, read on the forward strand.
GTTTTTAAGGAATTTAACCTTTTTACCCCCTAAAACTGCTGTCAATAAACACTTAAGTCATTTGTTTTGTCAAAAATTTTATAATATAGAATTTTCTTGCGGAAAAACTGCAAAATACTCTGTTTAGAGATCTGATTCCCGGCTAAAATTTAATTATTTCTACTACCCAAACAAAAGCATAAGCTACAATTCCAGTACTAGTTCTTATGGAATTGGAGTTGTTTTAGCGTTTTCTACAAAGTAATTAGTAAAACCATAACAATCATCACAAAGGCACAGTTAAAAAACATCAAACTAAGGGCAAATTTTTCTATCATCAGATAACTCTTAACGGAGGGATAAATAAGGCGGTTTGACAGCTTTTGTATAGAAAATATGTCAAACTTATTCTCTGGATATTTATCTGACTATTGAAAAATTAGCTTTAAGAGAAATAAAAAAGAAACACCTACTAGTAGCGACATCTCTACTAAACAATTAACTTCTTAACAAAATGCAATGAAAGTAAACGTTCAACTTGTTCAATGGGTGTATCGTAACATATCACGTTTACTACAGCAGTGGCAGACGGTGGGTTAACTTTAAACATAGCAGTTTCTAAGTTTTGTCGTCAGATGGCTCTGTCACATAACGTAATATCACGCCTGTTGTTGAAGGGTTAAGCAGGAATGTACCTATACCTATATTTCTTTTGTTATAGCATTAGAAAAATGGTTAAATAACGGCAGTTATATTGTTGAAATTACTGTTTTCTTTTGGTAGAAGAACCGAGTTTTAGTAACGTTATTTTTCTATATTATATTGAAAGGAGTATAAAATGTTGTAAAAGAAAATGTTCTCTGATATTATGTATCCTGTTTATGAGTAGGAAGATTCATTAAAATCGGTTCATTCATATAAAAAAATAAATAAAAACTTGACAGTTTGTATGAAGTGCTGTACGGCGTAAACTTGTTAATTTCGTAAATTTTGATGTACGAAATTACGATACTGGGTAAGATTGAACCCCAAGAAAAGACAGGTTACTTTTTATTTAACGATTTTGTCTGTGTCTGCGATAACCAACATTTACGCAGACGAAGTCACGAGCAAAAGATCCATAATTGCAAAATTGGCATGAGTAAAAAAAAAAACAGGTAATTTCAAATATTTTATTTTTGAAACTTAAAGTATAAAAGGGTATACAAGTTTTACAACATATCACTTATAATAATTAAGTCTATGTATGTATAAAACACCTAATATTAACATTAAAATTTCGCTAAAACTGACTGGTTTTCTTAGTTTATTTAGCAATTATTTAAAATATCATTTTAAGGGAGCCTTCTCCCATTCACCCACCGAGTATGATAAAATACAATATTTTTAATATTATTTTGTAAAAATAATCAAAAATCACACCATTACGCACATAAATTGTAATTAATCTCAATCAATTTAATTATATTTACATTATTTAGTAATACTTATTTTTAGCTATCACTGTAGGTACTTGATTTTTATAATTTTTCGCAAAAAAAAGAAAAAACAAAAATCGTTAAAATAAATAAAAAAAATCTATACATTTTATGAACTTTTAAAATGATTACTTGTACTCTCATAAACAAAAATAATTTAAAACTTTATTTACAGCTATTGTTACTTATAACTAAATAAAGCTTAGTATGGACGGAAGTACTGGAACTAAAGCCTTGTAAAGGCAAGTCTTTTAGTGTAAAGTATTTTAGTGAGCAAACATTGCGTAAAAAGGTAAAACAAGAGAAATTTTTTAACATTATTTGAGCAACACTGGCCTCATTCTGCGGATTTAACTTTTAAGAAATTTGAGGCTAAAATCTTATAAGTAAAATATGAATAAGTCCACTCATGAGGTAGTTTTAACGTTAAACTGATAATAAAAAGGAAAAAACTGAAAAAAAATATCGACCATTTTTAAAATCAGAACTTTCGTGGCCAAGAAATATTTACATAATTATTAATTTTGAAATGTAAGTAGACGCACCATTTTAGGGTTAAAGATAGCTCACATGAAATAATTGTTTATACACTCATTCTACTGTACAATATTTATTTAGAGTTTCGGAGTATACCTACTATTGAGTTTATGATTCGAGTCCATTTAAAAATGGAAAATACGACTATCCTATCGCGTTTTGGTTTAATTTAACAAGCACAAATAGTATCAACCATCGATGTGAATAAAACCTTCAAACAAATTCGAATCTAAATTTAAAAATCGATCTTAACACTTTCACTGTCAGTGAAGAAGACACAAATGTCAAACAATAACCCTGAACCATAATGTGGGTCTTGAGACATGGAAACGGTTAAGTAACGTTTAGTTCACTCGCTCTTGCTAGGCTCTCCGAGGCATAGAACAAGAATAACGGCATTGACCACATTAAACGTGATCTTGATTCAGTTGGTTGAAAGCTTCACGCAGCGCTAACTCATACAAATTTTACTTTCTACAAACGTTTAGTTATTTTTTTCCCATAAATAAGAAGGGACCAACAAAAACTCAAGTAAGTACCTCCAACTCTCTATACAAATGAAATTTATAAAAAGTATACAATCTAACCTAACAATACAGTGTAGGCTATTGCATTTTTTCTTTATCTGTTACGTCGTGTATCACTTGACCGTTCGTGTAGCCATTTTGTAAATGACCGTTGGTTGCAAGGTGTCCGTTCGATTCATGTTTTATAAAACCATTTAGATCTCCATTTTTGACGTATCCGTTAAGGTTTCCATTTTTGATATGTCCATTTAGGTCCCCGTTTCTGATGTGTCCGTTTAATTCACCATTTTTGACGTGCCCATTTAAGTCACCATGTTTGACGTGTCCATTTAAGTCACCATTTCTGAGGTGTCCATTTAGATCTCCGTTTTTAATGTGTCCATTGAGATCACCATTTTTTACGTGTCCGTTAGCCTCACTCTTGACAATTCCATTGGCGACATGAGTTTCATCGTTGTTGTTGTTGTTGTTGGCTGCTGCTGATACCGCCATCTTCTTTGGCTGTCTGTCTTTGTAAGCCTGCATATAGAAGTTCATGAACAGGACGATGAAGATAGTTGAATGCAGGATTAAACCAGCGGCGATGAGTCTGTAAGAAAAAATAATATTTAAGAATTTCAAATACATCTTTGGGTCTTATTCGAGACATTCTCTATTGTACAATTTCAACTACCTTTTGGAAGGAGTAATTAGATTTAATTCTTTGATTTTTTTTTACGTATAGAATTTTAATTTCACACAACCTTGACTTATCTTTTAATATATAATTAATATCTTTTAATGTTTTGATGCCCTATGAGCTCTCCTTTCTGCCTTTTTTTTATAAATTGTACATATTTTACATTTACTTTAAGGTTTTATGTTTAGGTATAAATATAATATTCTTTGATTTAATTGAAATAAATGATTTGTCTTTAACTTTGATTTTTCGACTTTCAAGAGAATAAACGTTTAACGAATCTGTCCTTATTTCTAAACCTCGTGACATATTGTTTTGAAATGAATGAATGATAATCTAAACATTGCCACGTGTTTCTAAATCGGAACACATTTCTGATGCATTTCGTGCACTGTGCTTTGAAACTGCAGAAACAGTGTCAGAAAAACATGAGACTTGCCGACATGTACTGAGGCAAAGTATGCAGATGGAATGAAATGGATATGACTTTACCCTTTCTGTTGATTGTGCATCATTCGATGTTGCGTTGCTAAGTACTAACAAATTATTGCTAGGGCTTTAGTTTTACTCTTGAGCTTTTGCCTCAAATGACAAAAGATGAAACATTAGAAACCTTTTTGTTTTATACAAAAGTAGTTGGGAATACAGTTGAAATGATTTTCTACTTGAAAAAGAAATCTACAATTTTTTTACTTTCAAGTCTAATTTTCTAACTCATTAACCCATAAAATATTCATTTTGCTAAATTAACGACAGTCTCTTGAACAGTCAAACAAATAGAGAAAGTAATAATAAACGAATACAATATTTCAAATAAGATGGTGATTTAGAAAAATACTTACTTGGGATATCCACAGTCGTACACCAACGCGCTGATTGAATGGAACAGCACCATGAAGAACTGGATCTGAAAGGAAGATACAATATTTTGAATACTACTTTTACGAATGGTATTGGTAGGTATTGTAATACGTTTACAGCCGTCGGTGTGTCGTGATGGCCAGAATCGAATCCGGGCAAGTGCCAATGCGGCATTTTCAATTAATTATGTTTTTTTAAAGTTTATCTTGGTCATCACTGATATCGCTCACAACAACATACAAATTATCAATTTCTCAGTCTCTTCTTTTGAGTATTTTTAATATTATTTAAGTAATAATTTGTTTTTCTTTATTTTAAGAAAAACTAAAAATATATTATCGTCACGCTCTTGCCTTTACTGGTCGAGTAGTACTGTAGAACGCATTATGTTAATAGACTTATTAAATGACTGAGATCATACATCAGAAGGGCTCTAATTAGTTAAAAAAACGTAGAAAGTACTCGAACTTTCTCTGTTATAAGATCTCGAATGGATTTTATGATTCACAAGTGGTTTTAAGTGAGAACAAATTTCGTATTAAGGGCTTCTCAGAAAATGATGATGCCAAAATGATTTTTTTGTCTCGCAATCAGCATAATTTTGGTTTTTTTTTAATAAAGGAATTGGAATTAGTGAAATCTCTTCCCATTAAGAATTGTATAACTGCATATTACGTAGGTATGTAATTTTCAATGCAACGCTACTTACGTGTTATTATGTTTTTCTTTTATTACAAATTACCTACTTTCGATAATAAGTCCAAGATAAGCATACTTTAAGAAATTACATAGGTTTATTTTCTTCGCAGGTAGGGCTTAAGCTAATTGTCATCGGGTCCAGATCTAGACTTGAGTCTGCATACAAATTCCTTATGGAAAAATCCACTAGTACAAAGTACAACTTTCAGCAGTCACTTGCTACCATTATTCTATGTTCACTTGGAGGATTGTGTTGACTTGATATTGTCTGTCTCGTTGGTCTAGTGGTTAGTGACCCTGACTGCATAGCCGGAGGTAGTGGGTTCGATTCCCACCCAGGACTAACTTTGTGTGATGAGCATAATTGTTGGTTCTGTGTCTGGGTGTTATTTATCTATAATATGTAATGTATTTATAAATTATATAAGTATGTATATCAGTTGTCTGGTTACCATAACACAAGCTCTGCTTAGCTTGGGATCAGATGGCCGTGTGTGAGTTGTCACAAGATATTTATTATTATTATTCTCATTTATTTATTTTTTATACATATAAATTACATTTTTAAATATTAATATAAAAAACATAAAAACATTTAAAAATATAAAAATAGTATTATTATTGTTATTATTATTATTGTATTTCATATTTATTTCCTTAGTCTAACCCTTTATTACAATAAACATTATGAAGAGTCTGTTACCGCCATTAATATTTGAACATCTATTTCGTACTGACATAATGCTAGATTTATAGTTTTTGGTAAGATTGGATATAGAGTATGAATTATGTAAATATCAATTTTGTAGACATTCGCGTGAATGTCAGTTATCACGGCGTTATTTTTTTTGCACGGATCCCTAATTCTTAGTCTACAATAAAAGTTTCGGAGATTAACCAAAACAAACAGATAGACAGACACAAAAAGTTTTTTTCGTGTATGTACCTTATACACACACATTCATAATTATTAGGTAAAAAGCTGTTATATCGTCATTACAAATACTTCAATTTTATTTATTTCTATAGATAGGTACTAGATCTACGCAAGGCGTCGGTATGTAACCTAAGTTTTATAATCATCTAAGTCTCCTTTAGATGATTGAATTTACCTTCGTACTAGGCCAAGATGGCGGTCTGCTAGGTAAGTATACGTTATTTCAGCGTAAAGTATTTTATAGAACGTGTGTTTGCTAACGGAGAAAGGATACGACGTTCCGCTGGTTTGTGTTGTAACTGTGGCTAAATGTTGCCCCTGCACGATCGACTAGGACTGCGCTTATGGAAACACTAGATTTAACTAGCGTATTTATTCATTTATTTAAAGTTTATGCAACAAAAAAAGTACAAAGGCGGACTTAATGCCTTAGGCATTCTCTACCAGTCAACCAAAGGTGGTGAAGAGACAACATAGCAGGTGCAAAAAATCTGCACAAGCAAGCAAGCTTCTGCTTGCGACTTCACCTATGTTATTATCAGTATTAAGTCCTAAATTATATTATTATAAATCTAAATTAATCTAAATTAATCCTAAATTATAATTATATTATATAAATTATACCACAGGTATACAATACGGGATAAAAATTCAAATGTATTAAGCTAGGTCAATATTTATTCGTCAATATTAGATCAATATTTGTATGTCAACTGCCTTGTTGGTCTAGTGGTTGTAAAGCGCGATTGCTGAGTATGAAATCTTGGATTTGATTCCCAGGTCGATCAAAAGTCGAGCACGCCTGAAGGGTTAGGCAGAGGTGTCCATTCATTAGTACACCCACAATTCGCCAGTTATGTTTAAGCCTCATGTAATAGGGGGCGAGCCTATCGCCATCAACTAGGCACAAATCGACACTCCGAGGCTGCTACTGAGAATTTCCTGATGGAAAATCCCAATAACACTTTCCCCGACCTGGTAATAAAACCCAAGACCTCATGCTCAGCAGCCGTGCTTCACGACCATTACACCAACTAGGTAGTGACTAGTGGCATTCGTGTATTTCAATTAATTCTTTGAAATAACGTAACTGTACTTTTAAAAGTATTTATTTTACAACCGCAGTATAACTGTACCGTGCGTAGTATATCCTACCGGCTTGCGCAAGAGCAGCTCCGACGCAAGGAATGCTAGGTGCGGTGCAAGCTATCCTTATTGGTAGTTCCATGTTGGTGACGGAAGTATTTGTGACATTACTTTTACTGTTAGTATTATTGAGTTTAATGTGGCTTAAGCAAGTACGCCATGGCGAGCGTTAAAAGAATGTATTCTCCATTCGAAGTCAAAGTCAAAAACATTTATTTCAATTAGTCCATTTACAGGCACTTTTGAATAGTCAAGGAGTCTGTCAGTTAGTCCGAAAGTTGAAGCTAGTTGCTCGTTCTAAAACGGAGGTAGGCCTCTATGGAGAAGAACGAGCAAGAAACTCCACGGCACTCTTTTAAATTAGGTTTTTACAAAATCCTGGTTACATTATTCTTATTGATTCTACATGTGAAAACGATGAAAATGAATATAAAACTATTAAAAAAAAAAGAATAAAGATGTAAGCCCTGTATTAAAAAAAAACAATTAAAATTATGTTCCTTAGTACGCGATTAATATGTATGAGACAGTTAATGTTTGTGTAAGACGATAATTATAATAAAGATAGGCATAGCCAGCAGACCCTCAAAACTCTTTCTTTTTATCTATACAAAAAAAAAAACAGCTGATCCATCATTTTGATCGTAATGTAGTACATTATTGTATGGATCAGCGGTTTTTTTTTTTACATTTCGTACTATGTCCCTTAATAAAAGTTGTTCATATTCATGAGTACATTGACCCCCTGAAAGATTTGTAACGAATTAAAATTAAGGTTAATTATTAATATTATAAAGCAGAAGATTTTGTCTGTTTGCTATTTTGTTTGATCACGCTATAGTTTTGTTTTGTGTATATAGTTTTTTTTTTATTAAAAAAACTATCTGAACCAGTGAACTTCGTAAAGTCATATTTTTTATTTTTTTCTCTCAGAAGACCCTTCTCCTTACAATAACAAACACAACAAATAAAGAATTAGTGAATTTGGTCCAGCCTTTGACCAAGGGAAATAGGGATTCATTTTTATATACATAGATATAAGGATTCGTAAGTCAGCGGCAAGAAGTAGTTAACAATATTTGTCAATTTTAGCCGGTCTAATAGCAAATATTTTTTCTATATTGCTTTGTGTTAATCGCGAAATAACGAAACTTAGGTACTTGATGACATTGAAATAACGATATCTAATCCATACTAATATTATAGGTATAAGTGCAAAAGTAACTCTGTCTGACTGAAATTTGGTACGGGGCGAGTTTGAACCCCAAAGAAGGGTACAGGCTACTTTTTATTTAAAGTTAAAGTCAAATCATTTCAAATTAGGCATTTTTGGACGCCATATACAAGATTCAGTGACAATATATATAAATACTAGCTTTTGCCCGCGACTTCGTCCGCGTATATGTCAGTTATCGCGGATGCAGACGAAGTCGAAGTCAAAGTCGAATAAAAAGTAGCCTATGTCCTTTGTTGGGGTTCACACTTACCCTGTACCAAATTTCACACAAATCGGTTCAGTAGTTTAGGCGTGACGAAAAGACAGACAGACAGACAGACAGATAGACAGAAAGACAGACAGACAGACAGAGTTACTTTCGCATTTATAATATTAGTTAGGATATTCGATTCGAGTTTCAGGAAAAATAGTAATGCGATGTCAAAACCAATAGAGACTAATTAAACAATTTCATCGATGCAACAATTAAATAGGTACATAGTTAGTTTGTGAAATATTCTAAGAGAGCTCTGTTCGTGCCGGTAATTGTTGAGGTAACCGCTAAGTAGACCGTGCTTGGCGACGGTTTATCTAGATAACCGTTGGTTTGTATGTACGTTTGTCGGAATTAATTGTTGGTTTTAGTGAAATGTTGCGAAATGTGCTAGAATATACATCAAACTAGCTTATACCTACGACATTATTCGCTTGAATAGTTTTATTTACTTTACGGAATCCAAATTCTGTTTCTAAAATTAAAGCTTAAGATATAACATAACATCACGCCTGTAATCCCCGAAAGGTTAGGCAGAGGTGTACCCATTAGTACACACACATTTCGCCAGTTATGTTGAAGTCCTATGTAATAGGGTGCGAACCTATTGCCATCAACCGGGCACAAATCCAGACTCCAAGGCGGCTACTGAGAAATTCCTGATGAAAAAACCCAATAACACTTTGCCTGACCTGGGAATCGAACCCAAGACCTAATGCTCAGATGTCGCGCTTAAACTAAAGCTTAAGTTATTTCTTATAATGTCATCTATCTGCCATTACCCTCTGAGTATGTGAACTTTAAAATTGCGAGGTTGCCCGTCACTCCATACCATACCATGACAGTGCTATGAACGTATCAGGCCCTGGACGCCTACCGCCATCTCTATATAATATTACTTTGTGATTTCTGTTGTTGAATTTTCAACTCTCGGCGCTGATCCGAGCGTTGAAAATCCAACAGTGCGGAAAGCTAAGTAATACACACTAGACACTTTTGATGTGTATATTAAAATAATATTGTTTTAAGAGGTTGTGGTAGGCCCCAGATCTCTCTCCGGTTATTTCGGATTGCCGTCCCATAGAACTATGAGAATGAGGGAAAAGGATAGTGCACATGTGTTTGGGCACTCACTTGTGCATTATAATACCTTTTACTTGACTAGTCTCCATTGAGATTGGTCGCCATGATCGAAATCGGTCTGGAGAATCATCATCATCACCTAGCCTTTCCCAACTATGTTAGGGTCGGCTTCCAGTCTAACCGGATGCAGCTAAGTACCAGTATTTTACATGGAGTGACTGCCTATCTGACCTCCACAACCCAGTAACTAGGTAATACGATACCCCTAGGTAAGACTGGTTGTCAGACTTTCGGGCTTCTGACGACTCGTAACGACTATCAAAGATCCACGTATGACAGCCGGGACCAACAGCTTAACGTGCTTTCCGTGCTTTTCGAAATCGGTCTGGAGAATATTACTGTAAAAGATAATTGTAGCTGTTTGTTTCTAATACTTACAAGTTGCAGAGTGGTGAGGTGCTTCTTCCACCACAAATACTTCTGGTACTGAGGTCCCATTGCTGCGAGCATGTAGTAGCTGTACATGATGACGTGGACCAGGTTGTTCACGATGTTCGAGAACGTTCCATGACCACCTAGAACATTTGAAAGAAGATTTAGTTGTGGATACCTTAAGTTCATGGATGGGGTTGATTAAAATTGTATTACCATCTGATTTTTCTAGTTTAAAAAAAATTGTACTAATTACAAAACTCTGCGGGACTCATAACCACTTGCTAGTTTACTGTCCCCCTCAACGCAGCAGTAGGTCTAGCAGTAATACCGCGCTGTGATTGGCTTAACGACAATATTCCCCACATAGCACAATGAATACAGACAGGCTAGTGTTCTTATATTAGGATTTGTCAGGACTTTCACATTTATGGTAATGAAAACAAGGCATATTTATTAGTTTAGTAGTTTAAGCCTTCAAAAGTTACAAAAAGACACAATTTAACGTCTTTCTTAAATGAGCGTGAATATTAGTTTATAATTGTTTTCACGAATTAATTAATTTATTCATTCTGGTATACAATTTTACTGATACTAATGATTTTTTGTTAAAAGTTTTTCATTTTTCAATAAATAATGTAAAAACGAGAGTGAAGCCATGTCAAAATCTAGTAAAGAAAGAAACAATTACCGATCATTATCATTGCTCTTACTGATTGTTTCAAATGATAATAAATACTGTACTAAGTCTTTCCTGTAACCTTAGCAAAGGAAAAACTGAATGAAAATGGTGTCTTCTATTGAGACAGCAATATCAATGATTTTATAACATAATTTGTGTAAACTTTATGCGCGACGAAAGATAAGACTTGACACACCACACACACTTTATTATTTCGCAATAAATATTATAATACTAGCGAATTGCCCCGGCTTTGCACGGGTGCTTTCCGACTGTTCCGGTAGATCTACCAAATATTTTCTTCCCTATAAACCTTTTCCGGGAAATTACGAACACAATAAAAAAAAGAATGAGCCAAATTGGTTCAACCGTTCTCGAGTTTTGCGTTTAGCTACACATATTTAGTGATTCATTTTTATTTATACTTATATAGATAGATTGTTAAGAATTTTCATGATTGTTATTCTCATATACTATTATCCATCTTACCATCTTAGATTAAGTAAATAAGCAATTATTACTAGTTAAATGATGCATGTGGGCCTTTGGGGCTTAATCAAAGAAAGAGGAGAGGCCTTTCCGCTTAGTGGTCCCAAGTCAAACCTCTCAATGACAGACAATCTATCAACTGCTAACCTCTTCCTTTTACCAATTTGTCAAATCAAATTGGTAAGAATGAATGTTAACATATTGACCATGATTGATTTGTCACCTCACTGAGCCTAAGCTTGTTTTCACTTTTCATTTGTTCGTAACGGTATTTTTCTTTTGTCCGTAACATTTTAATGAATGTCGTCTAGTTGAACTATTCCTACAGTAAACAGCATATTTTATTTTAATTTTCTGTGAATAGATTAGACTGATTATAGATCCAAACCTAAAATGTTTTTGTCAGTTAAAATATAGGTCTAGAATCTGGGTGACTTAGTCCGCGCCAGTCAAAGATCCCATTAATAAATTGTTTATTTATCTATCATAATATATATTCGGTCATATCACAATATCTTAGCTGTTGTCTCCTATAAATAAACTAATAACCTACCCAGTTTAATAGGTCAAGTAGTTCTCGAGATTTTGTATTTGGTCAGTGAGTGATTGAATGAGTGACCTTTCGCGTTTATATATAGATCATATAGTATAGTATCATCATACTTTTAAAACAATTTATGTACATGGTAACTTACCAGCAATGAACTTCACAAGTAGCCAGGCTTCGAACGGCGTCAGAGAGTGATGGTACAGATGCAGCCACGTGATCTGACTCTTCTTCTTACGGAGGACGAAGAATACGGTGTCTGCGAACTCCGATAGCTTGGAGAAGTAGTACACCCAGCATAGATGTAACATCTGGAGAAGAAGAAAGAGAGATTCAAGTCTAAGTCGCAATAAATGAATATGAATATGAATATATATATAAGTATATCTGGAGTTTCTTGCTCATTCTTCTCAATACGAAACTACCTTTTCGAATGGGCAACTAGATTTAATGTTACTTTTTTTTTCTTTCTTGTTAATGACTTTCAAAAGTGCCTTTTATCAAGGTTGATTTTTCAATCGTCAGATAGGTAACTTTTATGTGAGGTATAAATATGACAGTTAGACAGCTTTTCTATAGAAGATATGTCAAACCGCCATATTTATTCTTCTGATAAAAGTTTTCCAACGATTGAAAAATCTGCCCTAATTAAAATAAATTATTTAAGTTTGAATTTGACTATTAATCAATTTTAGAAACTGTAAATGCGGATTATTTCAGCCCTGTAACTTTAACTCAAAAATAATTGAGCCCATAAATCATAAGAAACGAGTAAAAGAAATGGATCATCTAAAATCATTATTCCCAAAGAAGAAAAAAAAACCACTATGAGTTTGCGAATATATAGTATGTAGGTATTAAAAGCCAAAGTTCGCACTTTTTTTTACCGTTTTTTGTGCAAACTAGTTTTAAGTTTTTGTTCTCGAATTTTTTCTTCTTGTGTGATTTTTCTCACCGTAAAAGTCGTATTCCAGAAATTATTATTGTTTGATGTTAGTTAATTGTAATTGCTCAATGTTTAGTAATGTCTTTTTTCACTCCTTAAAAAAGGATCTGACAAAAAAACGTCAGATTAAGATCTCTATGTAGTTTAAAACAAAGTCGCTTCCCATAGTCTGTTCGCTTAGATATATTAAACTACGAAACAGATTTTAATGCGGTTTTCATCAATAGATAGAGTGATTCAAGAAGTGTTCGTATCTACAATGCGAAGCTGGGGTGTAAATAAAACTTATAACATAATATCACGCCTGTAATTCCCAAAGGGTTAGGCAGAGGTGTACCTAGTAGTACACCCACATTTCGCCAGTTATGTTTAAGTCCCATGTAATAGGGGGCGAGCCTATTGCCATCAACCGGGCACGAATCTAGATTCCGAGGCTGCTACTGAGAAATTTCTGATGGAAAAACCCAATAACACTTAGCCCGACCTGGGAATTGAACTCTAGACATCATGCTCAGCAGTCGCGCTTTGCGACCAACGAGGCAATAAATAAAATTTCAGAGATAAACGTGTTTGCTTCAACTATAATCTACGATGATGGTAAAATATAAATATTATGTATGTATGTATGTAGGTCGTACTATTGGAAATGACCACATTTTTACTAGCTAATTAATGCGCGTGAATTTAGTTCGTGTGAATGTCGGTTACCATGGGGATATTTTGTGCACAGAACCCCAATTCCTTTTCTAAAATAAGCCTCAGTTTCTCCTTATAACATCAGTCATCTGCCAGTGAGAGTCCTGTCAAAATCAGGCTAGCCGTTTCGGAGATTAGACGAAACAAACAAACAGACAAACACACCGACAGACAGACCAAGATTTTATTAATTGGTGTTTTGGTTAGTAGGTACATCGTAAAAGCTGTTATTTTGAAATAACAAACAGATACTTCCATTTATTTATTTGTATAGATGTCGTTACAAAAAGCAGGTACCATTTAATTCTACAATCACATTCACAACCGACAATTCGAAGGTATGCGCCCAAACCGGATTTTCCCGTTCAATAATTGCTTTTCTTATAATTTGTTTTGTAGCTTTCTTTTTTTAAATTACGAGATGTTACGCATGTAGTTCAAATGCATAAGGGCCTCTGCACACGTCAGACTGTGGGACCGATTATTGGACCTTTCATGTTTCGTAGTACCGAGTTTTTGTGGGACATCTCTTGGTATATCGGAATTGTTTTATCTCTTACAAAACATTGGTCAAAGATTATCTGAAATGTGGAGATTTGAATCATAGGTTGCAATGCTATGTTTTGTTACCTGGATATTAGTGTCTGTTTGTTATTTTCTTATATGTTTCACGTTCAACCCGACATAAATAATTGCCAAAATTAATCAAGCTGTTGCAAAACTCACATTTTTCAAAATCATTGTAATAATTATTGGATTTTAATGCAGATTATTTTATAGCATACGTTTTGAATGTAAATCTATTGCTGCAATGACACACAATTAACACATAGAATTAGTTTGTTATTTAGTAATTTATTTATTTATTGGGAGATTGCGGATTGGCTAATTTTCGTATAATTAAGCTCAATTAGTTTTATGTACCTAAAGATAAAATTAAAATAGTCTCGGCATTTTGATTTTATGCAGAAGATATTATAGTGCTCGAATGTGTTCGCAAACAGAACAGGAGCTCTCTTAAAGTCGGATGGGACGGCAATCCGATACGACCGGGTAAAGATAAGACGCAGGACGCAGGAAACCCACTTTTAAACTCCAAGCTACTACAGAGAAATTGCCAATAACACTTTTTTCCCGACCTAGGACCTCAGCTCAGCAGTCTCGCTCTACTACAACCAGGTACAAGCCCACCAAGGTTTACGCTATCGCACTTGACCGTTGAAATGAACTTGCTTCCTACAACGGTGTGCAGTGAAAGCCTCGACTCAGCTGTTATTACGTCACCGTCTCTCCGGTTGAAAGTGAAACTGGCATTGCAGCTTGAGCTCGTTTCTTATAGTCTTTATTGATGACAAAATTGTTGTGTTATGCTGGGGATACATTAGCGGGTTACGACGAATGCTCGTGTTAACGTGATGAGTGTATTCGGGCGAAGACGATGTAATATGCACTGTCGGTAAATTGGCGCGCATCAAAGGGATTTGACGTGGCAATATTCGTTTGGGTGGCTACACCAACATTACGCCGCACTTCCGAGAACAACGCGATCCGGCACGATGATCATCGCGTATGCTACTTTTTCCTCTCTTCTTTCTTTATCGTGTGGGCAGTAGGTCTTACGACCACACACACCCTTGTGTCTGAGTTTCTAAACCTCAAGGGCATGTTTTGAGTGGAAAAATAAGTCCAGGTTTCCTCACGATATTTTCCTTCACCATGCCAGTGATGTCCAAGATAAACTTTAGAAAGTGCATATGAATTGAAAAATTCACATTCCTTGCTTGCTTAATCACGATGTTTTAGCGCGCCAATACGACACGAGTTTTCGTCCGCTATTGTAGCCAGAGCATTAAAGAAAAATGTGTGTGTTATACGTTGTTGGTGTCATTTTGACAGTGAGCGTTAATTCTTTTTGTTAACCTCTGACGCTTTGGATTTCTTTTTTGGGTATTTCTGGGACTCAAATCTGTTAGTTCCATTGTGTAAGAAAAGTTCATTGACATCGTAATTGCTGGTGGACAGTTTTGGCGTCATTTTGGTTTTTGTACGCCACTGACGCTTTTGTAGTCAATTGTCCGTAATGATGATTATAGTTGTATCATAGTGCAGTCCGTAGTGACATGAGTCATGATTAGATTAGCAGACTTGCCTCCCAAGTACCCCAAAAGATCCAAATAGTTCTACACCACTTCGAGTTGAGTAGAAGCAAGAGGTAGAGAACTGGATATTATTATTGTATTGTCTCTTGACTGGTTATTGAATCTCGACTATTCCATGCGCCCTAGGCGATATAAAATCAAAATACTAAATCAAAAAATTTAGGTATCTTTGAGCATGACTATTTCTATATTACAATTTGGATACATTGAAAAAGTTAAGAGAAATCTGAGCAATGTCAAAATAACTGATAAAACAGTATCACCCATTTGGTGACCTGGCATTTTGTACTGATCTGGACCTGTTTGGTGCACAATAATGGTTTTTCTTATTTTTGTTTTTTTTTATTGCTTTTTTGTTACTATTTTATTTATGCACATGGTCTGTGTCAAAAATTTTTTTTCTTTCTTTCTATTAAATAACGAAAGTGTATCTACTATATCTGCCGCAAAATGAAAGAAAAGAAAACGTTTTACAAAAATATTAACACTCATTTATAACTTGACTAGCTGTCCGCCGCGGTTACACCCGCGTCTTTGGTTACTGCTCCGCTCCCGTAGGTCGTAGCGTGGTATATAGCCTATAGCCTTCCTCGATAACTAATCTATCTAACACTGAAAGAATTTTTCAAATCGGACCAGTAGTTCCAGAGATTAGCGCGTTCAAACAAACAAACAAACACTGCAGCTTTATAATATTATAAGTATAGATTAAGGTATCCCTAAAATACCACTGAATAATGCAACACTTCATGTTTGTAACATTCAAAGTACACCATCTTACTTATCGATCCACCCATTACTCATCTTTACCATTAAACCTCACCCTTTCCCACTCCTGCGCAATAGGTTACTTGAATACGAAGGAGGTACTTATAAGGTCATATTATTTCCTAACAAATAGTGGTAAATACCATGAAATCGGAATAAGGAAAATGGTCAGTTTTTGCTTTGTGTCGTTATCTGAAGGAAGGATGCTGGCCACAAAAACGCGAAGATTATCTGCTTTAATGACGTCAGAAAGTTGAACAAAAGATTTTAAGATATCCGTTCAGATATGAATGATGAATGGTTTTTTTGGCTGAAATAAGAAGTAAGCTAAGTACATTTCATGCTAGTCTTCATTATACAACGTGTAACGTTAAATGCGCAAAACCTCAGACACCCCAACTGATTTTTAATTAAATTGACCTATTTCAGAGAAAAAAAAAATCATTAAAACAAAAGTAAAGGTTTTATGTGCTGATTTAGTTTTACTGGCAATTCTGATCGTTTCTTGCGTCTGCGACGACGCTCTATCGAGGGAGAAGTCGTCACCGGGCCGCTGCGCGCCGGATGGCTTGACCTACTAATAAATAGACACGGCAACGTTTTTAATGAAGATTTTTTGAAAAATGTGACCTATATTAAAAAGTGGTTCAATTGATTCTGCTCGTTATTCTGATCAAACTATTTTCAGGTTTTGCACATTTAACGTTACACGTTGTATAGCAGTGGTATTCTGTAAAAATTTTCCTCGGGGGATTTAGGTAAAGTGAGCATGAGATGAGGTGTCATCCAACCGGCTGCTACTGATACTAGGGATTGAAAGCTCACCTCGAGTTCACTGAGGGAGATTTTTTGTAGAATAGGATTGCTTTTTGGACTAAATACCTGACTAACTTGTGCAAAAGTGAAGAATTAATTATGGTGATATTTTAAGCCAGAATTTAATTCTCCAACAGCTTAGAAAACGCGAGAGGAGAGACTTTTGAAAATTAGGTATCAGAAGAAACTATCGCTGTCGCTCTGCGAGCTTCGGCGTGCGAAAAGGACAAGCAGAAATGGTTCAAAAAACACATTATCATTTTGTACGCAACATTTCTCTTTCAGATTAAAGCACAGACAATCGTTTTGATTATTCGTTTTGAAAATATTTAAGTATGTGGGTTTGTAGGTACGCACTTTCTAAACTTTGACTGCTTTTTTTCACACTTTGTAATGTGAGAGTTTTGAGCAACTGGACAATAGAACACATACCTGCATAAGAGACTATTGTTTAACACAACATAATTATCATCACGCCAGTAATCCCCGAAGGGTTAGGCAGAAGCCCATTTGTATACACACACATTTCACCAGTTATGTTTAAGCCCCATGTAATAGGGGGCGAGCCTATTGCTATCAACTCCACAATCCAGTAACTGGGTAATACGATACACCTTGCTAAGCCTGGTGGAATTATAAGCTTCTGACAACCCGTAACCACCGTCAAAGTTCCACGTATGACAGCCGGGACCAACTGCTTAATGTGCTTTCCGAGACACGGAGGAATCTCGGTGTGTTGCGTATTTAATAACGTAGTACTTAGCCACGAGGTCCTCACGGCCCTCGAGCTTACTTCCTACGAGGTGTAAAACAATCGCATACTGCTCATCGTACTAAGTAATACGAAGCAAATAAAAATTCGCTGGGAAACGACTTCATTTTTGGTGTGAAGAGTTTCTATTTACAATAGCCCGCAATGTAAACACACACAAACTATTGTGCTTGCGGGTGCAAGCTACCGGATACAGAATAACTTGCATTTCCGTGTTTGCATACTGCAAGTTACATAGTCTATCAATCAATTAAAATCTATTTTTTTTTATTTCCGAGGTTGCGACATTCGTATTTTGGAGGTGAAATAACTATCCCAAGATAATATTAGAGTCAAGCTTGTCCATATTCTTTCACTTTGTAATTGTAAAACAAGGTCTTTTTGCTATCTATATTTCTATACTAATCTATCTATTATAATAAAGCTTTACAGTTCTTGTGTTTGTCTGTTAGTTTAAACGCGCTAATCTTAAAAACTACCAGTCGGATTGGAAAAAAATCTTTTGTATATTTTAGCCAGATTCATAAGGAATAGTATAGGCTATATAACATCACGCTACGACCTACGGGAGCAGAGCAGTAAACAAAAACAAACTTAACACGTTTGAAAAAAACCGCGCTAATTAAGTCACAAAGGAGCAGCTAGATTTTTGTATTTCTGTGACTTTGATACGAATATTTTAGAGGTGAAGCAACTATTACAAATCTGTCAATATTCTATTGCTTTTTAATTGTGAAGCAAGGTCCTATGTAATATAAAATATATATATTTATATTTAGTATCACCATTGCACCTGTGCGAAGCCGAGGCGGGTCGCTAGTATATTATAATTTTATAAACAGATTTTATGTTGAGACTTTGAAACTTTGCTAATTTTATTATTACTTAATGTTATTTATTTATAATTATTGCATGACATTCTAAAATTTTGTAAAGCGAATTGCTTATGCTTGTTGCAAATGTTTGTTTTGACAGATTTAATTTATTAGAAATAGAAATAAATGTGTACAATAAAAATTGCACGTGTTTATTTTTATATTACTGCAGGCCTCTTGTCTTAAAGAGAAGGCATTGATCACCACGCTTGCTGAAGCTGGATTTGCGATTTCAGACTTATAAAGTATCAGTCCACGATGTTTTCCTTCACCGATGTCAGTTTTGTCATGAAAAATTTGAAAACAACATATGAATTGAATAAATTAAAAATAAACAAGACAATGGTGCCGATTCCGTTGTTCACAAACTAGACTAAATTTAGAGAATTTTCATCTTTTACTGATATAATTATAGCTAAAGAAAAGGACGGTGACACTTACACACTAAGATAGAGATGTCAAATTAGTTTCGCCTTCAAATTCTTCATATTTTTAATCGACACGTTTTAGATGTCAACTATAATTTGTATGGATGTGTCAGATTAACTAAAATTGACAGGTCTAATTTATTTCCGCCCCTTTCTTGTTTTATTGGCCAGAAAAAGATAAAAATAGTCTAAATTTAGTTTAGTTTGCGAACAAGGGAATCGGCACCAATATGTGTATGTCATTTTGTGACGCAATAAATGTCATTGCACTATTTATGTTCCATCCTTTGTTTTACCGAATTTAAAGCAATGAAATATTTTGACTTTTGTCTTTGTTGTTACTACAACGGGTAAAGTTTATATCTCCTCAAAATTGCATTAATTTGAGTCTATTTGAGCTTTGACCTCACCAAACTGAGTCTGACTTCATTCACACTAAAAAAGTAGCGTGTTTTTAAACATTTTTTGTGGTTTCTTTTCAAATAGAATAGAACATACACCTAAAAAACTTTATATTATTTTGCTTGCACTCAAGTCCAATTTAAACAGTGTTCTTGATTTCAACAAGCCTTTAATTTATACAATGTTAGTGTGTTCTTTATAAGCGTTTGGATAAACTATGTACGCATTAGAAGCTTCAATAACAATATTTTTAGAGGACTTTAAATACTTAACATGAAGTCTCATGACTTGTAAGTCCAGTAAATTAACGATACCGAAATCATAATTTATTATTCACAAATATTTACCTCAATATTACCTACACATAAGTAATTTGTAGTACAGCTTTTTTTTGTTAAGAATTATAGGTATGTATTTATACACCTGTACATTACTTTTTAATATAAACACGTAACTTACAATACAATTACATAGTATGTACAATTTTTAAAAATAATAACAACCTATTTGGAAGTTATAATTATGTTTGAGCCGTTAGGACTGAGCCGTTTATATATATTTTGAAATGTTTTTATTATAAGCTTTTATATTTTTAACCAATAAAAAAAAAAAAAATATAAATGACCATGAATAAACGGAATAATGTTAATATTATACTCCTACAATATAATAAGGGAAATAGCTCATAGGGAATCCGAAAATTTGTCCGCATCGCTGTCAATGAGATAAGTGCCCAAACGACTGACAGTATTGCCACATTGCATGGCAATGCTCAAATTTAACCAAAAAACGGTACGAATTTGCTAATATCACGCTACAAAAAAGCTACACGCCCATTGAGCATTCGTGAATTCAGTGCAATTTGGTTAAAGAAATCTCTACAAAAACAAAGTCGCTTCCCGCTGTCTGTATGCTTATGTCTTTAAAACTGCGCAACGGATTTTAATAATGCGGTTTTCATTAATAGATAGAGTGATTCAAAAGGAAGATTTATGTATCTACATTGCACCCGTACGAAGCCGGAGCGTAACCCTACAGACGGGTGACGGCCATGACATTGATATTGAAATTTAAAACAACTCGTAAACAATCCGTTGAGAAACGAGTTTATATAACAACAGATTTGCCATACTACAGGTCAATGATACGATAATTAGCATACAAGCATATGCCTCGGAAAAATATAATGTTTAATTTTTAAAGGTGATGGCCGAAATATGTCCCGAAATATGTACAGGAATAAAAGTATTACAATTAATTTTAAAAATGATTAAAGAAAATTGAATAAATATTTTGTTAAACGAAATCATAATTTAAAGTTTTTTCCCTTTAAACGTCAAAGGAGATAGCCATAAATCATATGTGCCTGTTCCTATAAAATGAAATGATGTCATTCAATAGTACAGGTTTTGTATTTAATAAATCAAAAAAGTACATACTTCTCAGCAGTCGTGACCAAAAATAACGAAGGATAAAAAGATTGATTTTCTCACTATTAAAAAAGTTAATAAAGTTTTATATTAACTTTTAAACCTTTATAACTTTTGCCCACGACTGCAGGGAAGTATGTACTTTTTTGATTTATTTAATTCAAGACCTATACTATTTAATGGCACCCATTTTATATCTGTACAATATTATTCTGGGGTACCTCATCATCTGCCTAGCCTTTTCCCAACTATGTTGGGGTCGGCTTCCAGTCTAACCGGATGCAGCTGCACCATACCAGTAATTTACATGGAGCGACTGCCTTATCTGACCTCCACAACCCAGTAACTGGATAATACGATCCCTCGGTAAGACTGATTGTCAGACTTTCAGGCTTCTGGCGTTTTATTCTGGGGTACCCAAAGGCCTATTAATTATTGGCCATCTCTTTCTGATAAATCCTTCTTATGTATAGGTAAGTGTGGAGGTCTGTGTGAAGGTTACCTATTATGAGGATTATGTCATGTTAGAAAAAGATTTGCATTTTGATGTTGTTTTGTTATGTATGACAATGAAAAAGGAATATTTTATTTTTTAATATTCTGTGACATTGAGTTTGAATTATAAGGTTTGTGGATAATAGTCATTCTACAATTTTTGAATTTGGAATTGTAAATAAAAGGAATATTGAGGATGAAGAATATAAATAAATAAATAATTGAACATAATTAATTCAATTATTAAGGTATTGTGGATTGGCACATTAATTAACCGTAATTAATTTAATTATTGGGAGATTGTGGGTTGGCTTCTTTAAGCACTGAGTTTAATTTATCTATCATTTGAACCGGTTCCGGCATCATGAAGACATAAAACGGTAATCAATCAATTGAATAAAATGACTACATGGCCATACATGTGTAAAGATGAGATAAAGAAATCTTTTGATTCAGCTTCCGAATTCGATAATTAATATATCCGAAAATTTTTCAAGTGATAGTTTATTTTACACTATACTTTTATTATTTTCTTTTGTTATTATATAGCTCACAATTTTCCTTATTATAAAGATTTTTAATGCACTTTTGTTTATCTAATGAATTCATTAGTATTCATATGACTAACAATGCTTCTTTTTGTTGCACTACTCTGAATCACCGTACATTTTGAAAGCAAAAACCGTACCATTAAAAAACCGTCACAAACACTTACCTAAGATTTATTTCTACGGTTGTAAAACATCTTCGACATGTCAAAGCCATCAGATACATGTTCGTAAACCTTTTACTTTTCACTAAATAAACACAATAATAGTGAACTGTGCAATTTCACTTTTGTATATAAACAAAATATTCGAAAGCCAAGCGTCGTGGAGTCGGTACCGTTGGACGATCTTTACGCCTCTAGGCATAGACTAAAAAATAAACTAGAAGTGACTGTAGAGCAGGTGGGCAATTGGGTAGTTTATACATTTAACCAATATTATAATTCCATGACATAACTTCTTTAAAGAAACACACTTTATTTTAGCCTTGAAAACCTGCGACCGAGGTCTTGGGTTCAATTCCCAGGTCGGGCAAGGTGTTATTTGGTTTTTCTATTAGGAATTTCTCAGTAGCAGCCTCGGAGTCTGGATTTGTGCCCGGTTGATGGCAATAATCTCGCCCCCTATTACATGGGGACTTAAACATAACTGGCGAAATGTGGGTGTACTAATGGGTACACCTCTGCCTAACCCTTCGGGGATTACGGGCGTGATGTTATGTAAAACCTGATTAATTTTCAATTCACTGTAAAATTAGATTTTTTGTGGTTTTCAAATCAATAAATAGTTAGTCAATTGAGATTCCAAATAAGTGACGTCACAGTTCGATATTGACACAATAATCTGTGGAAGAATCGCGTTTTGACAGGTCTTGAAAAGTACGTCAATTTATTGATGATGACAATTAGCCTAATCTACGAGTATAAACTTTAAGGAATAATTATTGCAATCTGTCAAAAAATTCCTCTGTTTTACCAACATTTTTTGACATTATTTAGATGTATTTGTATAATGCAGAAAGATAATATTAAAAATTAATGACTATGGAAGTATTTTATTTTATTTTGTCTACTTTGGGAGTCATAGTGGAGTGAAACATTTCTGCATAACTAAATCCAGTTACCGCTGACAATTTAAACGTTTTTAATTAGTATAAATTAGCCTTCTAATGTCCTGTTAAGTACCTATCTACAGTCAACAAAGAGATTGGTGTAATGCAAGTAAGTATGCTTTTTGTTGTACTTTTAATTGATAATTTAGTGCGTAATAGGGTTCAAATTAAGTAACAGTAAGGCGAGAGACTTCCAAACTTTACTATGTCAAATAAAATAGCCCAAACGCCATCAAAATTGTCTTTATTTGTAAAAGGAAGGCACATTTTGTTTGTTGTTATCTAATATTTTTGAAAAAATGCTTTGGTGACGTAATGCAATGACTTTTTAATGAGAGTGCTGCTTTAATGTACAAAATTTGAGCCTACTTTTCAATATGTCATTAGCAAGTTAAAAAAGAAACTAATATAACATTACAATAAAAGTGCGTACCTCACACTTTACATAATCATAAATTACATAACGTTCTGACATAATCTTAATAAGTCTCTTATTTAACAAATGTGGATTAAAAAACAAAAACACATCGTCATTAAAAACGACTTAACTATGGGAGTCATCTTTCCGGAACTGCACATGGTTATACCATAAGATAAATCAGAAAAGGTATACATAATACCTACATGTAAGTATGTATTTAATGAATATTAGAAACTAGTCGCCATTCTGTCCGCGATTTTGAACGCGTAGTTTTTTTATCTGCGTCAAGTTACATCTTTGGTTACTGCGCCAACCCCGTAGGCTGTAGCGTGATGTTATATAGCCAATACTATTCCTCATGAATCTGGCTATCATACATACAAATTATAATTCAATTTGACTGGTAGTTTTAGAGATTAGCGCATTTAAACAAAATAACTCTTCAGTTTTATTATATTCAGTATTAGCGACTCATCTCGGCTTCTCAAGAGTGCAATGTAAAAACTAACTATACGTATAAACCTTCCTCTTCAATCACTATCTATTGAGGAAAACCGCATTCAAATCCGTTCCATAGTTTAAAAGATTTAAGCGTTTTTTTAAGGTATGTGAAATCATCAAATGACTTCTTTCGCTCTGGGTGGAGCGGAAGGGAGTATCAGACTGTTACTGACTAAAATCCATCCGTGTTCCTCCTTATGCTCTTTGCGTTCTAGGGCCGCGGTGACTCTTTCGAACAAAATCCGCAAGATCTAAGCGCACAGAAGGCGGGAAGTGACTTTGTTTTATACTATGTTAGAGTAAACCTCTAACATAGTATAAAACAAAGTTAGTTAGAGGTGTAGGAACTCGTGGCTAAGTAAATAACAGCCGCACGGGTTGATTCGTCAGGTTAAGCTACGCTTGCCGGCATTGGTCCGTGGATGGGTGACCATGTTTACACACCGAGACTCCTCCGTGCCTCGGAAAGCACGTTTAAGCCGTTGGTCCCGCCTGTCATGTGGATCTTTGACAGTCGTTACGGGTCGTCAGAAGCCCGAAAATCTGACAACCAGTCTTACCAAGGGGTATCGTATTACCCAGTTACTGGGTTGCGGAGATCAGATAGGCAGTCGCTTCATGTAAAATACTGGTGTTCAGCTGCAACCGGCTAGACTGGAAGCCGACCTCAACATAGTTGAGAAAAGGCTAGGCTATGAGAGGTGTATGTACCTTCTGCGTCATAATTCATAATCTACAGTATGGCGGTCGTTGTACTTTCTACACCTTAAGATGCGTGGAGAGTGCCTCGTTAGATTTGATACTTTTATTAAGAGTGTGTAAAGATAGAAAGTTTTATTGATTTTGCATAACATGTGACAGTTGTTGCGAAGATTATTTTTGGCAGGCGAATTACATGCTTAAACGGCACACTTGAATAAGTGTTAATTAATAATGATTCTTCTCTTTCGTGAATAGAATTGATTTTTAAACTTTTGCATTGTTAGGTAACTCTATGCGGTATTTTTATAATTTGTGTTAGATTTTGTTCGCGACTTCGTCCGCGTAAATGTCCGTTATCGCGGCTGAAGACGAAGTCTTATATGTATTTAAACTAAAATTTTAAACTAAAAATTAAACTAGTAGAAAGAGGTAAAAATGTGCGAACTTTGGCTTCTTATACCTATATACTTTGTTATATACTATGTAGAGATAATAATAACAGACTATTATTGTCCAACTGCAGGTCAAAGGCCTATCCTTTGAGATGTCAGTGATGTCCAAGATAAACTTAGAAAGTACATATGAAATAGAAAAAGTCACATTGATACTTGCCTATGCTTATTTGCGAACCCATAGCCTCAAGCATAAGAGGCTGGCGTCTTAAACACTATGCCATTACAACGATTGGATTTTTATCCTATTGCTATACAGTATAAGGTTTAGTTTTACTCACCCGTCTCGCTTTCTCGCTGTCACTGTAGTCCACTGGCTGGCACGATAAGCTGTAGTCACCCCACCATCCCGACGCCAAATGCTGAGGACAAAACATTTTATGTATTAGTTTGTGAGTAAAATTATGTTTTGTTTTTTGTTTGTTATTATGTTCTGGACATCCCAACGAGCTATCGAGAGGGCTATGCTCGGAGTCTCTCTGTGTGATTGGATGAGAAATGAGGATATTCGTAAACGAACCAAAGTGGTCAACATAGCCCATCGAATTATCAAATTAAAGTGGCAGTGGCCAAATAGCATGCAGAACTGAAGGCCGATGGGGCCGTAAAATTCTCGAATGGAGTCTATGCACCGGCAAGCGCAGCGTAGAACGTCCACCTACTCCAGACTTATGGTAGCAAAAGGAACCGACCGAACATGATCGACGGGGCAGTCAGTATAATAAAATTACTCTCAAACACTACTATATTACATCTATGTCTATGATCGACGGGGCAGTCAGTATAAAAAAAAATACTCTTAAACACAACTATATTACATCTATGTCATATTATTTTACAGCTGTATAACGTGCCCTGTAACCGGCGTGCTTGTATAACGAGATGTATGAACGTAGATGAGGCGAATGGAGTATGTAAGGATCGTAGCAGGTGGCGTTCTGTGGTTTCTGCCTACCCCCATGGAAAAAGGCGTGAGTTTATGTTTATGTATCTAACGTGCAAAAAATTTAAATAACCTAGACCACATTTAAATGGGAGCTAACACTAAACTATTAACGACCCGTAACACAATAAAGTTACCGATAGCAATGATTCGGTAACTTTTATTTCACGTTATGTCCATTGTGGCAGTACTGTAAACCTATATTGCCTTGACCGAATTGCCAGGAATTTTGCACTATCTATTCCTACCGTCTAATATTGCGTAAATGTAATGAATATAGTACCTTCTGGTGTTAATAGGTTTAATGTTGTAGATGGCTGATAGACAGGCAATTTATTGTATGTCTGGGAACGTTTATATTCAAGGAGGTTTATTATGTTAGTGATTCTCAATACGAATTAATATAACAAAAATAAATCGGACTTTTATTGCAGGTTATTTTCGAGTTCGAACGAACTATTTTGCCACTGGGTTTAGGCATGCGGGACAATGAACCCGCACGCACAGAGACACTGCTTATCGCATAGGCAACATGACAATTCACTTCTATTAAAGCGGTGTATTCTGAAATACTGTCAAACATAAACAACTAGGTAAATACGAATATTTATAATTTATTGACCAAATGTTGTAATTTAATTTGAATACCGTAAAACAGGGGGGAAAAGAAAGGCAGGGATGAATCGAGACGGAACTTTAAAAGGGATATTAACGTTAAACTAATTAAAGTTGTCGCCAACAAGGAGACCAATATGTAAATTATGATTCAGTAAAAACAGTAGTCTTTTTTGTCAACAAACTATATTATATTAACGTTTAAATCCCTTTTAAAGTTCCGTCTCGATTCACCCCTGCCTTTCTATTCACCTCGTTTTACCGTATCTATGTCTTTTATGAAAACTGCACCTTGTATACCAAATTGTTCATTCAACTTGTACCTATGTGTGAAATCACTTTGAAGAAACACAATGGTCGCTAGCACCATTTAAGAGAAAAACAAGACAATTTCGCAGAAAAAGTAAGAAAAAATATTCTAGTTCAGTAAACTGCAACTGCCTTGACCTTATTAGTGAGTGACTATTTTGCACTACTGTCGCACTGTCAGATAGTTGCGTCAATGACCAATAGACCGTGGTCTTCACGCAGCGTGGCGACGGCGTGTGCTCATAGGTACGATCTTATTTGATCACTTTTGCCTACAACTTTGTCCGCGTAAAAGTCAAATATACTACAAAATATAAAACATAACATCACGCCTGTAATCCCCGAAGGGTTAGGCAGAGGTGTACCCATTAGCCGACCCACATTTCGCCAGTTATGTTTAAGTCCCATGTAATAGGGGGCGAGCCTATTACCATCAACCGGGCACATTTCCTGACTCCGAGGCTTCTACTGAGATATTCCTAATGGTAAAACCCAATAACACTTTGCCCGACCTGGGAATCGAACCCTGGGACCTCACGCTCTGCAGTGCAATATATCCTATTACATTCGTCAGTAGTTTAGCTTTCTATCAATGAAATTATTTTTTAATCGGGCCAGTAGTTTCATATGTGAGCGCATTACAAACAAACAAACTCTTAGGCTTTATGATTGTAAGTCAAGTTTAGAAAAATTATTGTATCATGATAATCCTCCTTTTTGGATCATTTTTTGTCTAGACTTTTCTTATCTAAATGAATTGAGTTTACACCCCGATTTGGCTAAATTTTAGCATTTTCTGAGGAACAAATATTAGGATAAAATTATCATTATGTTATTGACGTTTGCTTGTTCAACGTTTCACTTCATTCCCGGATGTTTAAATGGCTTTTTGGTCGTTGACCTTTGCTACGGAAAGTTTTATGGCTTTCTTTTGAAGCCATCTATTGATTTTCACAGCCAATGATCAATCCGGCCAAAAGTATGTCTAATTTGGTAAATAAGTCAATTCTTGATCTATTACTACTTACAATATTGATTATATAGATCTGTCCAAACGAGCTAACCTACAATTTCTTATTAAATTCGTCGCAAAGCGGAATTGATAAGCATGAGGTCTTGGGTTCGATTACCAGGACGGGCAAAGTGTTATTGGGTTTTTACATCAGGAATTTTTCAGTAGCCGCCTCGGAGTCCCGATTTGTGCCCGGTTGATGGCAATAGGCTCGCCCCCTATTACATAGGACTTAAACATACATGGCGAAATGTGGGTGTACTAATGGGTACACCTCTGCCCAACCCTTTGGGGATTACAAGCGTGATGTTTATGTTTATTCTATTCGGCAATAACAGTTCAATGTACATCCAAAAGTAAAGCATAGAATAGTTTTAAAATTAGTCAACGTATTCCAATTACTTCAAAAAAATTGAGAAATTTTGTGAAAATTGTTTTTTTTTTGACAAAACTAAACTCAATAATTATTTTAATCTACAGAAAGTTACTTTACTAAAGCCTATGCCTTTCTTTCTAAGTGTCATTTAAAATCGTTACTTCGCAAAAATCGTGTTGAAGATCGCAACATCAATATGTCGACGTACTAGCTTTCACCGCCGACTCCGCCCGAGATTATTATTACAATAATTATACATACTTTCAACATGTCTTTATTAACAGTGATTCATACATAAATAATGATCTTGTTAGAGTAAGTTTATAGCTAACTTGGAAACATTTTAACCGTGTATTTGAAGCACTTTTTAAAGCAGCAGTTTTTTTGTTTCCATCGATCAAAAAAATTGTTACGCCCCCCCGTAACAAATTTTTAATTAATTAATTTAATTTAATTTTGAATCAAATACTGAATCCATGACTGCCTCGTCGGTCTAGTGGTCTCAATAGGCGACTGCTGAGCATGAGGTCTTGGGTTCGATTCCCAGGTCGGGCGAAGTGTTATTGAGTTTTTCCATCACGAATTTCTCAGTAGCAGCCTCAGAGTTTGAATTTGTGCCCGGTTGATAGCAATAGGCCCGCCCCTTATTACATGGCACTTAAATATAACTGGCGAAATATAGGTGTACCAATGGGTACTCCTCTGCCTAACCTTTCAAGGATTAAAGGCGTGATGTTATGATATGTTAAAATTGACAAGAGACGCGAGTACTTCTACATCAATGCACTTGTGCTTGGTCTGTTATAACATTAACAACTATACACTTTTCAATAACCGTCAAAATGACACTTTCAAACAATCTTCTAAATTATATCTTATATTACAAGCTAATTTGAACTCTAACTTGCTTGAAATAAAACTTAAGGTTGCATAGTCACGGGACCATGAAATTGTCAAGCCGCCTTGACATGTCATGTTGCACTATGCGATTGTGTAGAACAATCGATTAGTTAATTATTTCGCTTTGTTTGTATAGGAGCAAGGCTTTGCGTATGAATAAGACAAGCTACTCTTTTCGGTTTACAAACTTTTCGAAATAAACCGTTAAAAATTATTTTGAAATAGATACCTCTGTTTTGGTCGTGTATGCAGTAATGAAATACTCAAACTCTCTCTCTCTCTCTTTCCCTTTTATAAAAACTGTTGCCCTATACTAGGAATTTCTCCTGTATCGTGGGTGCGTATACAAACATATCAACTTATACAGAGTTGATATGACAGAGGGGCATTAAATTAAACTACGTATACTATACGTGTTTAGTATTAATTTGACACGGTTTAAAATAAAATATAAATATTTATTTTTTATTTTTCAAACAAACTAAATAGCTTACAAATCAGAGTATTAACGCAAACACCCTTTGTAAATAAATTTAACTGACCTTAGATACCTAGGTATTAAAGCGGCAACGTCGCACGCGCGCGGCGCGCGTGTATTCTCTCGAATCAAAGCGGTCGGCCAAAAACTT
The DNA here is from genome assembly GCA_949316365.1 of Hoplodrina blanda. Classification (NCBI taxonomy): domain Eukaryota; kingdom Metazoa; phylum Arthropoda; class Insecta; order Lepidoptera; family Noctuidae; genus Hoplodrina; species Hoplodrina blanda. Next base: position 15,234,030 of record OX438582.1, read on the forward strand.
AAAAAAACATTTGCGACTAAACTACTGCTCCTATTTAATTGATTTTTGGTGCAGAGCTTGAAAATGGTACCTAGTATAGGCAGTTTAAAGGAAAGCCCATCTGTCGTATCAACTTTGTATACACAAACAATTTGACCCGGCACAGCTGTCTGTCGAACCCGCGACACTAAGCGCAGCAGATATGTGTGAGTTAATAAAACGAACATCACATTAAAGCCCACAATAACCCACTGTTGTGTATTATATAGACCTCCCTTCCTTCTGCCGTGACTGAGCACCTTTTGTTTCCGATTAAAAAGTTCATTTGATACGCTTTAAAAAAAAGATAAGTAATTGTATTTAAATGTTGAAAACAATATAGTATAGTCTGCATTATGCACTCTATGCCTTATTCATACTTCAAAACCAATACTTTTTTATGTGAACGTGAACGATTATATTGTACAAGCTTTAAGCAAATTAACAATTGTTTCGTTAATTAGTGGGCATTTTAATTAAGCAGTTAACGCTTATAAAAACTTTGCTTACCAAATTAATTTATTGGCTGTTATGTGTGGTAGTTAATTGCTTAATATTTTGCATTTTATAAAAAAGTTTCTGTATTTTATTCGCTGGCGCTTTGCCTCTTTTTGATTACAAGTCTAGACACTTTGAAAATATCTTGTGTTTGTTTTTTATTATTACCCCATCCACGTTGAGGACCAACGACTTGACGTGCTTTCCGAGGCACGGGCGTGTCATATGACCAACTTTGGAACTCCATGCTGTTACTATGAAATTCCTAATGGAAAAACCCAATAACACCTTGCCCGGCCTAGGACTCGAAAGCACATAACTCGCGCTTGCTACTAAAAGTCTAACGGGCTGTCCCGATGGTTTTTTAAATTAATTAGAAATAATAATAAAAGATTCCTCACCTCATAAAACATGTAGGAGGACAGTAACACTTGTAGCGCGTTGTACCCAACTAGAGTATTCTGTATATGGAATGCTTTTCTGTTGGCCATCCATAGTGGTCCAGCCACCATGACGAACCCCAAATATATAGTCACCATGGCCACCGTGGGCAATGGTGTGTCGAAGAGGAACCATCCTTGGACACGAGGATCTGGAAAGAAAGAAACAGTTTGAAATGAAAGATTTGAAAAGAAAAATATATTATTTTACAGAGAATCGGGCAATAGAATGTGGTTGTGGATTTGAGTACTGTATTTATTTAATAAATTGGTTACATTATTGTATGTTTTTATTGGTGCCTTAAAAATAAGGTGGAATAGGTATTCCTTCTTATTCACTCCTCACCTAATAATTTGTGTTTATTAGGTAAGGAAAATAAAGACAAAGTCAAATTATTTACATACACGACATTTAAAAGAAAAACGTTTTGAATCTAGTCTTGAAATAAAAGAAGTACCTAATTTATTTTTGTATTTTTTTTCTCTTCTATGGCAATGTAAAAAACAAACATGAATTTCGAGGGAGATTTTTGTATAATAGTAGGTACAACTGGTACTTAGTTATTAGTATTTACTGATACTCATGTAAAAATAAATAAATAAATAAATGTCTAATTTTAATGTCATAATTATATTAAATTGAAATTAAAAAATCTTCCTTTTACTTCTTCACACTCAAAACCGCAAGAAAACAACATAAGGAAAAAGCAACGTTATTTAATATGTAGCACCTTATACGGTTACTATCATAAAACAATTTCATTCATTATTATTACCGTTCATATTGTTATTACCATTCATATTATTAAACGGGTTTTTAAACCTGTGCCGTCCATTCATTCATTACTTTAGTATTTTAATTTCTTTATCGTTTATTGCGTGTATTTTACAATAATGTCTTTTTTTTATTTAGTACCATGTAAGAAGATTTTATTTGCATTTTTTTTATGAACAAGCTTCAGTGCATGTTTTTATGTTTGCAAATTTAATGATGACATGATTGGCGCAGTAGTTGAGCGATTGGCTGATGTGCTACGTGTTTTGGCTTCGATTCTTGCACGGAACAAATATTTTATTTGGTCTACAGTTGTTGTTCCGGGTCTGTTATTTATATAAGTTTATGAGAAGAAATAACAAGTAGGTGTAGGACAAAGTAAAAAAAATAATATGATAAGCATCATACATCTTTCTTACACGCATACTTACATACACACACACCCCCACCCCCCTACATATACACATACTTACATGTCTATGAAGATTAGATTTATTTTAATTAATTCATTTACCTAACTTTTTATTTTTAAATCTTAAACCCACATACATAATTTACTTTTATTAAAAAGCCTATTTTTATCTTAATTATGTACATTTTTTTCCTCTAAAAGCCTGTCTCAGAATATGTTGCTTAGTTTTGTTTTTAGAAATCTACAATTATAACAATTAATTCGAAATAGAAAGTCACTGCCGCTGTGTGAACAACCAAGTAAAGAGAGAATGCAATTACAGTAAGTAATGATGTAGCGGTTAAAGACATTACAATTATATTATATACATTTTACAACTTTACTATATCTCGCAAGCCCTTATGGCGCTTTGCACACAGAGCAACTATTGCCGCAACTGGCAACTAGCTGGCAACCAGCTGTTTACATATATTTCAACTAGCTTTTGCCCGCGACTTCGTCCGCGTATATGTCGGTTATCGCGGACGCAAACGAAGTCGAAGTCGAATAAAAAGTAGCCTATGTCCTTTGTTGGGGTTCACACTTACCCTGTACCAAATTTCACACAAATCGGTTCAGTAGTTTAGGCGTGAAGAAAAGACAAACAGACAGACAGAGTTACTTTCGCATTTATAATATTAGTTAGGATTGGACTGCGCACACATAGCAACTCGAGTTTAGAGTTTCGGCGATCGTCAACAGTTTTCAGTTGCTGCAATCGATGACTAAGTTAGTTCGTAATTGCCGCAACTAGCAACTGTTAAATATTATACCGTTAACGCTGCGTAGATTGAGCAAAAAGTTGCTCACAGATTGCCATAAAGTTGCGGCAACTGTAAACGTTATAGCAACTATCAACTTTTACAGGAAACTTTTAAAGAGTTGAGAGTTGCCTCAACTTAAGTTGCTCCGTGTGCAAAGCGCCTAAAGGTGAAAGTATTTAATCGGACATTGCACTGATTACTCGGCAATGACGGCCATTTTTTTCTTGCAAGCAATGTCAAATAAAATATCAGAACATTTAACAGAAAAAGAATTGACATAATTGACATGTCAAAACCGTTTAATAAATTTCCTTTTTAAAATATCACTCTTTAATTAAAATATCACGACTCCTTTCCTTTTCTGTTCTTGCTACATAATTATTATCATTTTAAAGGCTAAAAGTTCAGAACGTGATTATTATAATAGTAGACGCACATAAATCCTAAGCTTTAATTCAAGCAGATGATTGAATAAAACGATTCTTGCAACAAATTTGAATAATGCATGTAACAAATTGTAATTAAACTGCAATTTACTAATAGTATCCTATTATTACACAATAGGATACCGATAGTAATCATTGTATACATTGTTATAATAATTTCGGATATCAATTCACTATTATTTTTAGAACAAGCTGAATGAGAATTTTCGGTCAGAAAGACATCAACGCGTGGTCCATGTTAACTATACCATCAAATTAATGATTTTAACAATAATTATTAATTAAACATAATACGTTATTATAATTTTATATTAAAGTATTGTTTCTCTTACTTTTTTTTTTAAAAGGTGGTATTTTGCCGTTTTTCTCGTTTTTAACCGACTTCAAAAAACGAAGGAGGTTCTCAATTCGGCCGGTATTTTTTTTTTTTTTTTTTATGTATGTACACCGATTACTCCGAGGTTTCTAGTCCGATTAGTGTGATTCTTTTTTTGTTCGATTCAGTATACTTGCCATTTGGTCCCATAAAAATTTCATCCAATTTGGTTTAGTGCTTTTTATTTTGTGAGCATTTTTGTATGTATGTTACCCGATTACTCCGCCAATTATGAATTGATTTGGATGATTCTTTTTTTGTTTGAAAGAGTATACTTTCGAATAGTTTCCATAGAAATATTGTCATGATCTGATGATGAACTTCGGAGATATGGAACGGAACTCCTCATAGGATCACAGCAGAACTATCGTGACAAGTAAAATTGCTTTGTTTATACGTGTATCGATGACTGACTGAAGAAAGAGGGGGAGGGGGTACGTCAATTCCCCTCCTACCATTTTCCTAAATTAAATATATCGTGTGAGGTATTGTTTGAAAGGGCTTTTATTAAGGATTTGAAACATTAACACACAAGCACTAAAAATGTAAAAATAAAAAGCTTTTTTACAAAAAAAAGACAACCGCCTTCAAAAACTACAAAATAAAAATAACTTTAGTTTGGAAGTCGGTGGCAATACCTACATAACAAAAAACAAAACCAAAGCCGCCGACTTCCAAACTAAAGTTATTTTTATTTTGTAGTTTTTGAAGGCGGTTGTCTTTTTTTTGTAAAAAAGCTTTTTTTTTTTCTTATAATCATTATTACACACATACATAATTACATAAACTCACGCCTTTTTTCCATGGGGGTAGGCAGAAACCAAAGAACGCCACCTGCTACGATCTTTACATACTCCTTTCGCCTCATCTACGTTCATACATCTCGTCATACAAGCACACCGGTTTCGAGTACTCCGCATCTGACCTTTCTGAAGAACCTCACCAATAAGGTCAGTGTAGGTCTTCCTAGGGCGACCCCTCCCTGCGTTGCTGCGTTGTATAATCATAATTATCTAATATGAAGCGAATAAATAATGATAAAAACCATTATTATGATCGAGAGTAACCTGTGGTCATAACGCCGTGGTCAGCGTAGCTTACTGCGTGAAATCAGAATGTGAAAGTAGCGTATCATTGTTCCGCAGATGCTCTAAGACGATGTATTGCTTTCCATTGTTTAAGCTATCTATACATTATTAAACTACTATCTATACATTATTAACAAACTCATTTGATTAAGTTACTATACATGTAATTAAGGGGTATTGTATGTAATTAATTTTTGTAACCAGGATTTTGTAAATGAAAAGAGTGCTACCTCCGTTTTGTAACGAGCAACTAGCTTCAACTTTCTGACTAACTGACCGACTCCTTGACAATTCAAAAGTGCCTGTAATTGGTCTAATTGAAATAAATATTTTGACTTTGATTTTGAAATGAAAGCTTTCCAATATTTGAATAAAGGCATCAATAATGTTTATTATTATTAAGTTTTTGTAAATTGAATACGCACTTCAGTGCCCTTGTAAGGCTAGTAATAAATATTTAATATGATTTAGTCCTTGACACAATTATTAAAATGATATTGCGTCAATTTTTCACAACAACTGTTTAGAATTAATTTATACATGTTTCATTGTACAAACAACGGAACGGAACGGAACTTTGATGTCAAAAGCTATAGTTAATCTTTTTATCGCAATTATAAATAGCATTCTATACGTTTGACCTTAATTAACTTGATTACATAGACATTCTCAGTAAATTAACAAGCAAAATCACTTAATTTTACTTTTGAAAAACTACTGTTTTTTTTAAGAACATCTAGTTTTTTAAGTTTAATTTTGTTAAACAGCAATCAAAAATTCTTTCTATTACGTCAACAGTACAAGTTTTTTTTTAAATTAACTTGTATTTTTTTTTTGTAATTTTAATTAATTTATAATTTTAAGACTTATTTATTTTAATTTTATTGTTACATAGACATTCTAAGTAAATTAACAAGCAAAATCACTTACTTTTACTTTTGAATAACTACTGTTTTTTTTTAAGAACATCTAGGTTTTTACGTTTCATTTTGTTAAACAGCAATTAAAAATTCTTTCTATTACGTCAACAATACAAGTTTTTTAAATTAACTTGTATTTTTTTTTGTAATTTTAATTAACTTATAATTTTAAGACTTTTTTATTATTATTTTTTTTATTATGTAGATACTCTCTTTAAAAATGTTAATTTCATTGCTCTTTTGTCACAAACAGGGCACAGTAGCACTGTAATAGTGCAAACAAGTTTTTTTTTACGTATTAGGTAATGATGACATTGAAAACAAAAATCTCAGTAGCTGGCATTGACATGAAAACCTAGTAATTTAATGTGGTGTTTGTTTTTATGGTTTGAATTTTGATATACTCTTTCCATCATATTTTCATTAGCACGTACGGATGATGTGAATGCGTAAGATTATGAATAATTGAATATTATTAGGTGGTTTTCTAAAAACTTTTTTGAAGGTTTTGCGAGACTAAATTTATGTTTATTGGCAATCACTGCTTACCATATGTTTAGGTATTTTTTTCCATGATGACTTAGTTAATTACTCGTATTTAAATTAATTATTTTATTTTATTATTGATGGAATTCAGAATAATGGCTACCACTGTTTATTAAAAAGTGGCCTCTTTTATATATTTTTTCGGAACCAGCTTTAGTTGATTATTTTTAGATAATAATATTTTATTTTATTAATTGATTGGATTCAGAATTATGGTTACCGCTGTTTATTAAAAAGTGGCCTCTTTTTTTAGATATTTAACCCTTTAGTTGATTATTACAAAGAAAAAAAAAAGAAAAAAAGATAACACAGACGATGTGCACACAAAAATAATAATAAAAAGTATTCAAAAAATACAAAAAATTAAAAGAAACATTATGTGCCCCACAGATGCGCCAAACAGGCCCAGACCGTTTGTGCGTTTTATAATTTTTGTGTGTGTTTGTTTTTCTTTTTAACCCATTGACTGTCAAACCACTGAATAGAATTAAAGTCTTGACTTTGACAAGTAAAATAAACATAAAATATCATTGTCCAATGGCGGCCGTTCGCGTTGAATCGAGTTTTGTACCTATGCAGTACAGTTGACATTTGGAGCGTTCACTTTTGTACTGCATAGGTACAGTGGCGTCCATAAGTGGATAGACATTCTCAAAAAACATTCGCTTCAAGTTAAGTTTGACTTACGACCTTCTATTTTCGAGAACAGTCACATGTATCATCATTGCCGTCGACAAATGCTTGTAGTTCATAATTTCAACATTATAAAATAAGTCAAGTTGGCCTATCGGCTAAACGCCTGCAGATAGGTGCTTGAATCGAGGAGTCGTGAGATCGAATCTCATCCAGACTATGACTTTTTGTAAGTTTTTACTTGATAAGCATAATATTCTTTATCTTGTTCGCTTTGTTCACACATTTCGTAAAGTTAAAAAGGGTCTAAATCAATATAAAGAAATAATTATATTTGTTTTCAATAAACTGCTAAATATCGATTACCTATAATAAGTGGGTATTAACAATCATATTTGTGTTATTAGAATATTCTTTTCTTGTTATATTGATATGACGTGGGTAAACACAAAAAATCTTATGAACGGTTACAAGTGAATTTCTTTTATCTAAGTAGGAATGTAACGTCACAATTCTTGTCAGTTAATTAAATAAATAAATAAAACGAATAAACCTTTATTGTTATTATTAAGCACGACTTTTTTATTTCCACCTTCCAACACCAAAAAAGTAAATTAAAAATCACATAAATAGTTAAAACTTAATACAATAACTAACATTTTCTTCGTATAAAAATAAATAATAAGCATGATTCATTATTAATAAGCATAAACCTAACAAGTTTTTACTTTTCATTATTATGGTTTCAAAGAAACAAAAAAACAGCCAAGAAGTAATTAAGATACGAACTCAGACCTTATTGATCGTGAAGCTGTTGCTTAGCCTAAACAGCTACCAACACATATTAGATTGATGCGAATTTTAGCAATGCTATGGTAAGAACAGACGCGTATTCTAAATGCAACAGAAATATCATGCTATTTCGCGTAGTGTGGCGACAGTTTATTAGTGTGTGTTATCTGTGGAATGTTGAGACATCACTCATACACGCACACGCACCCTCATTGACTGTGTCGCGCTTGTATATTCGAGCTAAAGTAGCCTTTATGGTGCTGATGGACTATTGAACGTTTAGTGTACAGTTGACAGTTGAAGAGTTAATTGTCTGTGTTATTTTTAGACAATTTTTTTTGTGAAAACCTACGAAAAGAGAAAGGTTAGCCTTGTTTTAAATAAATACCATCTCGTTTAAGCTCTTTTTTATTACTTAAAATATAATATTTTATCTTAATTGCATATTCATTTCGCTTAACTTCTGACAGTACCAGTTAGCCAGTAACCGCCTTGTTAACCCGTCAATGAAGACCGTACTACGACTAACACACTTTGACTAGTCATTCCGGTTTCGCTGGAAGTAGTATTTAAACTGCATTTTCTTTCACTCTCGATTTGTATTGCATATATGAAAACTTACTAATTTGTACAAATACGTTTTTTATTTTCGTCATTTGTTCAAGGTTAAATTTAATTTAAGCAATGCAATCGTATTGCATTGATTGAATTAATTGAAGGACTTTCATTTTTTTTAAATATTTTAAGCTAAAACTGTTTAATCTTCTGAACATTTTTTAAATTATTGTAAAGGGGAAAGTTTATAAGGATGGATGTTTGATACTCTATCACGCGTAAACGGATGAGCTGAATCAGTTAAAATTTTGCACTCATCGATACCTTTAGGCTCAAAAGGCGTATCCACCAAAACACGACTTTTCAGGAGAGCCAAAAAACACGACCCAAATTTTAAGAAAATCTATGTTTAGCGAACCAAAAATTATGGCTGTATCCATAATTTTTTTGCGAATATCGATGTTTTAAATATACCAATCGATAGAGGACGAAAAACTAAGTAAGACTGCATTAAAATCTCATTTTGGCCAAAATGGCGTTTACGCCCTTTGAGCCTAAAGGTATCGACATATACGAGTAGGTATATAGATATTACCTAATGTCGTATTTTGCTTCCCGGGGATCATTCAGGATTTTAGCTTTATTCTAAAATCTATCAGTCACTGACAAGAACTAATAGGTACCTAGTACGGTTTTATAAATTAGAAAGCCTCACGAGTACATATGACTGTCTTGTTCAAACTGTGGAAAATCAGGACTTTTAATGGGCTATTCTGATTAAATTATTGCCTGTAAGAAGTCCTTGAAAATCCCCGTCCTTCATAAAAATCAAGATTTATGCAGCATGCACCGACTTCTGTCTAAGATAACAACAATAATAATAAAAACAGGTCTTAATAATACAATAAAACCTGTCAGAAGTAATTTGCCATTGTAAAACTATTATATAACTTGACCTGCTTGTAATTTATCGCGTGACACGGCAGGTACTGGTATTATTATTAATATTCATTGTTCTATAATATTCACTTTAGTCAGTTCCGATTTCTATGGAAGTTTCTTTATCATCCTACTAGCTGTTCTAGGACACTTCGTGTGTGTGTTTTTTTTTCATTCATGTTAAGTTACGGCTTTGGTTACTGCTCCACTCCTGTGTGTCGTAGCGTGATGTTATAAATGATGTTATGATGTTATGCGTGATGTTATTCCTCATGAATCTGGCTATCATATACAAAAAGATTCTTTTGAATACGACCTGTGGTTCCAGAGATAAGCGCGGTTAAATAAACAAACAAAAAATCTCTTCAGTTTTATTATAATTATTAGAGTATAGATATTTCTATGTATATTTCTTTGTTTACTCTGTTCAGTAAAGAAAGTCCACGATTTGTTTAAAATCTTAACCCGTTGACTGTCAAGAATAGTATTAAAAGTCTTGACTTTGACTTTGAATTAGTCTTTGACTTTGACAAGTAAAATAAACGTAAAATATCATCGTCCAATGGCGGCCGTTCGCGTTGAATCAAGTTTTGTATTTGGAGCGTTCACTTTTGTACCGCATAGGTACAGTTGACAGTTGAAGAGTTAAAAATTAAATGTGTAAATGTCTAATCTTGTTTCTCCATAAAAACTTTGGACTCCCGTTTCTTCCCCTTAGGGGATGATTTTTGGAAAATCCTTTCTTAGCGGACGTTTACTAACTGTAAAATATCTCACTGCCAATTTTAATCTTTATACGTCATGCGGTTTTATCATATTTCGTGATGACTAAATGAGTGACCTTTCGCTTTGAAGAAGAAGATTGAGCAGGTGTCGTAATTTTATTTGATTATTTATGTCTTTTATGATCTTTTCTTTGTCGAGGACACAAAACTGCAACCAGGAGGGCAATTCTAGTAACTTTTTTATTGTCAGTTTATGCGATTTTTTTATTATATTTTGACATGAATTGTCGCTGAGATGAGATGGCGACTAGATTTTAGACATTTCTAGTTATGATAATCGACCTTCAGGTCTATGACATTGAGAATGTCCTTGGTATCCGAGATTGTGGTTTAACCCGAAAAATAATGTGTCTCAAACTATTAAAGATAAAAAACATCGTTGAAGGTAAATTGTAGATAACTATAAGATTTTATCTAAAGACCTGCAGTTAAAAATAAAATAAAATGTATTTTTACATTTTTTTAATATTTAGAAATGTATTCTAAATGAATGAAATAGATTATGTATATTTAAGACATATCTTTTAAAATCAAATTTTTGTTTTTATTTTAATTTTAAATTTAATATAATTATTTTAAAGAGATAAAAACTGTGTTCATTTTTGTAATGGCTAAACTCAAAAATTATTAGACCGATTTTAAAAATTCCTTCACCTTTGGCAAGCTACATTAGCTGGTAATATAGGCTATTAAAAATAGGTATGTTTAAGAAAATTCAAGCAGACGAAGTCACAGACTAAAGCTAGTTTTCAATGAATGTAATTTCACTTGTTTGATACATAACGTGTCTAATTTTATCATTCAGATAGATCACTGAATCGAGAAAGTTAATCTAGTGCTTATAAGGAATGATATGAAACTTTCTTCAATGATATTTATAATAAAAAGCCCTGTATCATGTTATTATTACTTGAAGATAATATATTTGAATAGTATTGTGTTGATATAATTATTATTCTTTGAACAATGCTTAGAATTTTAGATGATTTAAATTCATTTTGCTGTTTTGTTATGTTTTATTTTATACTAGTTGTTTTATGTTTCTATAATAAGTGGTTTTTAGGTTGATTTAATATTAGTGACCCGTTATTCGTACGGGTATAAGGTAGATACAAAAAAACCTTCCTTTTGAATCACTCTATTTATTGATGAACACCGCATTAAAATCCGTTGCGTAGTTTAAAATATCTATGCGTACAGCGGGAATCGACTACTATGTAGAGGTTTCAAGATTTTTGTTATGAACACTAAGACAAATGATAAAATAAATAGTTTACCTGAAACTCTTTCTGCAAGCAGCCAATATTTGTTGATGATCGTCGTCCAATTGCTGTCCGAATAATAATCGTCTATGGCAATTTTCACAAAACCCGTCATTTTTACTAATTATTTTTTTTTGGTCACTGAACTATTATTAATAATAATTATTATTATTGTTTCAGTCTCACTTCTCACTTGTCACTTCACTGTTATGAAGTCTCTTACACGTTGACAGTCCTGGTAACAATTTGCCTTAAGCAAGCTGTCACCTGAAAATAAAAAAAAAACACGTTAGACAATGAAAATAAGGAAAAGTACGTATATTAAAAATAAATAAGTTATAATTATTATTACTGATATTTTTTAATCCAATTGAAAAAGAATAACAACTATGTAGTAAAATAAATAAAATTTGTATTTATTGTTAAAATTAAAATATTATTAAAATAATAAAATTAAAAGTTATTTTTAAAGATATTAAAACTTTTTGTGACGTTGTTTTATTTCATAATTAAAATTGTAATATTGTTTTAGTTTAATTAAAAAAAAACTTTTTTTTTTATTATAAAATATTTTAAAATGATTTTAATATGTAAGACACTGATTTACCGATGGTATTTCATCGCCAGCATTTTTCGTCAGCAGATTTATTAATGACACACAATACTAAACACGTGCGCATATCATCTCAGCGGATGAAAGCGAAAACTTAACTGAAGTTTTGCGAAAGTGTGCGCCAGCCGATATCCGAGCCTCAATTGAATAGCCCGCGCTTACTCCACCAATCACAAGCCTTCCTACTCCCACCTTAACACAAGGACACAAGTCACACACCACCGCCAAAAGATATTGAACCTTTTTGTTGAGCACAAAAAGTCGGTTTTTCCTCGTGTTTTAGAGCGGTTAGATTTCTTGTGGAGTTCAAAGTGCGAGAGTATTTTCCAACTACGTAGCACAGTGTTTTAATTTTATTATATTATTTTTTGTCAATTAGTTGACTACTTGAGCACAATGGACAGTAGGTTTGTTCATCCCATGTTTAAAATCTATTATTTTTAAAATGCAGTTTTTAACATTTTTTACTTCTACAATATTGTTTTACCAATTTTTATAATACCAGCTTATTACTGTTCCATTGCAAAGGCATCTTCTCACACAGAGAAGGCACAAGCATTATTTACCAGGATTGCTTTTTTTTTGAAGGTGGATTATCGATTAGGTAATATTAATTTATTGATAATATTTTAGTATTATTTTTATAATTATCAAATTGTGAATGAAAAATCTTTTCAGATTTTTGTTTGTATATTTAAGAAATATTTTTAATATTTTTTTTAAAACGTGCATGTTTATGGTAGGTATTTATAAAATATAGCCTTCAAAAAATACTAGGTTAATTAGACAAGAATTAAGTGTCAGAACGTGAGAAATAATCGTAAAAACAACGAACAAAATGTCCATGACACCTCATTGTTATGTATATGGTGACAAAAAATTGTCTTAAATATTTTAATGTACATAGGTACATAGATTTATAGATAGACTAGCTTTTGTAGTTTTTTTCACTCGCGTTAAGTTACGTCTTTGGCTACTGCTCAGCTCCAGTAGGTTTTAGCGTGATGTTATATAGCCTATTCTATTCCTCATGAATCTGGCTGTCAGTTGAGTCAAAAAGAATTTGCCAATCCGATTTGTAGTTTTGGAGATTAGCGCGCTTTAACAAACAAACAATTAAAAAACTCTTTAGTTTCATCATATTAGTACATATACTTATATACTCCTATATATAGATTTCTGTGCTTTGTTTTTATGTTTTTGAATGTTTCATTTGAGCAAATTATACATTTATATTTTGACTGCTATTTTTTCATCTCTAGATAGAATCATGTTTCAATTCTGAACTTCTTTACAAAAGTAACAAAACGACTTTATTTATGTTGTTAGTTTGTAATAAGTTTCGTTGTTAGTGTAGCTAGTTTCAAGTTTATCTCAGGTACTACACAATGAGTGTTATTGGTGAAGAAACAAAATCGTAATAATCACACTAAAAATTTGATAAACTTGTTAATACCAAAGGAAACGTTAGCCCTGTAATGGAATCAGAATAAAATATCTTGGCGGGGGCACTACCGTGCCCCCAGATTTTTAAGGTTCAGTACCTCAAAAGGAAAAACTGAACTACAACACCAGCACTTTCCCCGCGACTTCATTCGCGTGATTTTTTGATAATACAATATAGGCTTAAGGCACTCAGTGATAACGTAGCTTCCAATTTGCGAAAGAATTTTCAAAATTGGTTCAATAGATCTGTCCAGAGATTACCCCTTACAACCTCACAAACGTTACCTCTTTATATTAGTATAGAAGTATAGAGAGATAGGGTTTTGAATTTTAGCAAAATTTAAGATCTTGAGAACTCACACGTAACGATTTAGATAAAAAAGATAATCAAATTATTTATTTTTTCATGGCACTGTAAAAAATATTATTTATTTTCTTTAGTTATGAGGTCATTCTGCTCAAGTACATACGTAAGCAGCTTTGACTAAAGGTTATTTAATTGCTTCTGGAATATCCTAGTCATAGGAAAGTCATGGCGTCCTCTACCAAAGTCAAGGAGCGGATATACCTACGTTAGGTAACGTAATAAAATATTGAACAAAAACTTATGGAAAGTTATTTAATTTTAGCATGAGTTTATTATGTCGTTATTATAAGCGATGTGAGCATTATGTTATCCAAAGATTGCTTACAAAAAATCTTCACAAATCTATAGAAACTTCACAAAAAAATGTGGGAACAATTCAGACGAAATCTTGCAAAAAGCGCGGGTCATTTACTTTTACGAATTAAGTTTTTTCTCTTATGTAGCGTCATCTACCGCACGCAATACGAACTACAACTGACAATGTCTACATCGTGCAATGAAATTATGCCGCGACATTAGCATAATTATACAAAATCCCGACAACAACCGTCGGGCAGTACCCCACCAGACATAACACACGTTTGGTCGGAGGATCCTTTCTTTTCAACAGAGGATGAGAGAGTTTACACTCTGTTTCTCACTTTCTCATCCCTCTAAACTGGTGACCTCGAGCATGAACGTCAGCGCAGCTTTCGTGCCCTCTAAACTTACGAGTGTGGAACCTAAGACAAAAACACGCTTGGTGTCCTAACAATCGAAGTGTACATAGTTAGTGTGTAGTACATAAGCTCTTTGTTACCTATTATTTATTTCAATATCTAGTTAATTAGTACCTACAATTATTTTCATTTATTTAACTTACGTATACAAATTATATTTTTAAATGTTATTACAAAAATAAAAACTTTAAAAATATAATTTAAATATTAGTGGTCCATCGGTGTCGGTATCCAAGTGGAGTATTATCAATTATGTATTCCATTTTATATTATAATTATGCTAGTATGACTTCCTTCAGTATTTTTTTTAAAGACTACCTAAAAGAGCAAAGAAAGAAATGCAGTAAAAACTATGATTTTCATCGGCTAGTTAGACAGAAACTACTATTTTCATAGTAGCTCAAACTGTAGGCAATTGTCAGAAACATCGGTACTTTTCTTATCGATTTTAAATCTTATCATCGCAAACGCAGCCGCGGGCAAAGATAGTGAAAATATACGTTAAAACGTCCGGTCGTAAATCCGTACTCGCCTCACATCAGACGTCAAATATTGTGCAACGTGCACTTGGACGCACAAGTGATTGCGATTTGGCAATATATCTTCGGACTTGCTCACCTTCGGATATTTGTAATATTTACACGATGCTATAATGTTGTGTTATGGAGAATTTTGATTATGTACCATACGGACTATAACCTTAACATTAGTTTGTTATTTAACATAACATTCGGTAAAATTAATAAAACTGTTCCAATTTTCGTTTAAAAAATAAAAGTACCTTTGTCTGTATCGTTTTTCTGATAGTTTTACGGTTTTCTATGTTTATCCTTGGACTTCATTGACACCGGAGAAGAAAAACTAAGTTTTGTCCACGGCTTTACTCGCGTTCAATTCGGGTGACTTAGTTTTTTAATTCTATGTTTCTAAGTTTTTTATACAAAAATTGAACCCTCGTTTCATCCCCTTAGGGGGTGAATTTAGGAAAATCCTTTCTTAGCGAACGTTGACTAACTATAATCTACCTGCCTGCTAAATTTCATCTTTATACGACAAGCGGTTTTCGATATTTTGTGATGAGTGATTGAAAGACCTTTTGCTTTAAAATGTAAGTACATATTTTGATAGAAAATATAAGTCTGAAATCGCCAATCCGCCTTGTACAAGTGTGGTGATTAACGCTCATTTAGCTTAATTAAAAAAAAGGCTTCTATATTCTAACTAACCGTAAGACTTTCCTGTCATACGTCAATATTTTAATTGAACTATTGTTGTTTGTTGTCTTATATAATTACATAATGATGGACAAAGGGCAAAGATCCATAGACGGGTCATAAAGTTAAAAGACAGTGCTTACGTCATTGGATAATCCCATATCCATACTAATATTATAAATGTGAAAGTAACTCTGTCTGTTTGGCTGTATGTCTGTCTGTTACGCTTTTACGAC
The DNA here is from genome assembly GCA_949316365.1 of Hoplodrina blanda. Classification (NCBI taxonomy): domain Eukaryota; kingdom Metazoa; phylum Arthropoda; class Insecta; order Lepidoptera; family Noctuidae; genus Hoplodrina; species Hoplodrina blanda. The sequence goes on from OX438582.1 coordinate 15,249,913, forward strand.
TAAACCACTGAACCGATTTTAATGAAATCTGGTATGGGCTAAGTTTGAACCCCAAGGAAGGACATAAACTACTTTTTTTCCGCGACTTCGTCTGCGTCCGCGATAACCGAAATTTACGCGGACGAAGTCGCGAGCAAAAAATAATTTAATATAATGTTTTATTATTATTATTAAGTACTAGCTTTTGCCCGCAACTTCGTCCGCGTATATGTCGGTTATCGCGGACGCAGACGAAGTCGAATAAAAAGTAGCCTATGTCCTTTGTTGGGGTTCACACGTACCCTGTACCAAATTTCACACAAATCGGTTCAGTAGTTTAGGCGTGAAGAAAAGACAGACAGACAGACAGACAGAAAGACAGACAGACAGAGTTACTTTCGCATTTATAATATTAATTAGGATTTACATACACGTGTAAACATATGGTATTTCTCTTACAAAGTAAATGCAAAACAACGATTCACTGAAGCACCATTAAATTCTGTTTTGTTTGCATCGGTTTTAATTATATTTTTCTTGAAACAGATAAACTTAAAAATGCAATTTTCTATGGTTTTCTAGGCGTTTTTCATAAAAATACAAGTAATTAAAAAATTTTCAAGAGAATTTCATTATTTGACCTTTAATTTTGTATTTATTGCGAAATTATTGCTTGTATTTTGAATAATCGAAACCATTTATTATTTTTTATATTTTATGTAATAACAAGCTTTGGAATATTTTACTTTTAACTTTGCGCAAGCTATATTTTATTCCTGACAAAAACTATAAATATCATTATAATATTATTTACAAAAATACATTTTTATTTTTAATATTTTTTGAATATGACCTTTCCTATGAAATTGTATATTATTACTTTTTGTAGTACTGATCTATCTTCAGACGTATCTTCAACATTCACTTATCGTGTGTTGCGTCAAAAGTCCGTCAAAGCTCACTAGAGACCGCCACTAGTCGCTTTCACCACAACTATACATATTTGTATGAACTTGTAACACTTTTCTCACAGTCAATGTCAGTTTGGTCTGTTTTGTAATAGAAAACGTACACTATGTGTTGTCAGTGCTCATATATTTATTATAATTTAGAGTTTGTACGTTAATAAATTTAGTTATTGCACTCTGTGAGTTATAGGAAAAAAAAACGACTGGAATGACTAAAAACTGACGGAAGCTAAAGTACCTACATTCTTTCTTTGTATTTTTTTTTGTTCTCAAATGGATATGGTCCCCGTTATATCAGAACTAGTTATTAATTGTAAAAGTATTTTTCTGAATAATCTAAATAATATTAGTGTTCTCTTGATCCTGTTGATAAAATATAATAATATAGGTAACCATAACCAAGTAACTTTAGCATCCCAGATAGTCCGGTACGCTGAATTAACTATTACAAATTGATTAAATTATAATGCCTTATGCAATAGATTTATCGACATCATTATTACCGATATGCATCCATTCATTCTGCGCCTAATAAGTTAGTTCCTCTGCCTAATTTCCTTCCAGAACGTTATAAACATTAATTCATATTTTTTTGTTACGATTTCATATGAATGATTTACATAATGAACGGTAGATCAAGGCTTCTATAAATATTTATTTCATTTTCTATTCATAATCTTTAATAAAACTTTTATTTTTAGATAGTTTTATTGCCAAATTACTACGTTTACTTTATATTTTAATATATTTTTTACAGTTTTAAATTAAAATATTAATTTTCTTGATGAAATTATGATGATTAAGATGTTTGTTATATTTTATTTATGCATTGTTTTTAAACAGTTCTATTTTTTATATTTAGAATTTGTGACGAATATGGAAGTATTTGTTTATCTTTTTAATTCAATTACTGTTGTTTTTTTTAAAATAATAAACATTATTGTAGTAATTATCATCTGTAGTATTAATGTATTAATAAAGCTTTGTTTTTTCATAACTTTACTTAATAACAATAACGTATGTGTTGTGTTTTACGATTACTTGATTTTAAATCTTTATAATTATATCTACGCTAATATTGCCGTGAAAGTGGTTTACGCTTATGATTTATCAAAGAATTACGGGCTTCTATAATCAAAACGACTGGTTTCAGTTAGAACAAAGCCCGAAAGATTGACAGTCAGTCTTACCGAGGGATATCATGCTACCCAGTAACTGGGTTTACAAGATAATATGCTTTCGTGGTTTGCGTTGCATGCTTTCGTTGCGTGCTTTCTAAGGCACGGTGTTATACCACCAACTTCCATTACCCAGGCAGCTGCTACTAAGAAATTAGTAATGGAAAAACTTAATAACACTTTTTGCTCGACCCGGCAATCGAACTAAGGACCCCAAGAGATCAACAGTTAATCATGTAGGTAGGTAAGTAAATAAATAACCTATGTACTTATAAGATATACATCACAAGTTGGAATCGTTCCAGTAAGGTTTTTAATGTTCGTAATTAATCTTCTTAACAAGATATTAATCATTTGCAATAGAACAAAGCATTGCATGCACATGTGTGTAGTAATTACCTACATTAGCAGGTGATGACGTACCTAAATAGAAAATAAAAATAATAAATAGACCTATACTTATATTGAGTTGTAAATAACACCTTTTTCAATACGTGTTACGGTTCAGAGTAGAATAAACTTTTTTGACCTACTTGAAATCTTTAGTGTTTTGCAGTAATAATCTTTTAGGTGAATTCAAAGTCAGTGAAATTCATATGGATTATTTCATTTTTGACTGTTGTCTGATTTATATTATAGGCCAACGAAAATAGTTAGCAGAATACCATTATTACTATTTTTTTGCACAGAACCTTAATTATTTTTCTAAATAAATTACAAATCCGACTTCCGGATTAAAAACCCGAATTCCGGATTACAAACCCGAATTCCGGATTACAAACCCGAACACCGGATTTCAAACCTGAATACTGGATTACAAATCCGGAATAACAATTTAGCCAAATCATTGGAGTTTGTCAAACCAGATCAAGGTTATTACCGCTCTTCATTATCGACAGATGAAGAAATTATTTGTCTTCTATTAAAAGTCGTCATTCAACTGCCACGTATCAGCTATGTTACCTTCACCCACTTGTTTAGCTAAATAGTATGACATTCAAATATTTGTCATTTCATCATTTTAAAAAATGCAAGTAAATCTGTGTTCAGAGAATAATGAGTCGTTTAATTGATTTACTATGACGTAGATTTGAGATAGACTACGTAGACTGAGTCTTAGAATGACCTTAGATGAGTTAACCCCGAACTCAATGCAATTTTTCTTGTGTGGTATTAATTAATAGATGTAATATTAGCTTATGCGTGCGTCAATGTCGGGGTTCAATATTTTTGCGCGAAACTGTGATTATTTTCATAAAATTAAAATAGCAGAACTTACTCCTTATATAATTAGACATGTGATAGTGAAAGTTCCGTCAAAATCGGTCCAGCCGTTTTAGCCGGAACCTACCGACGGACATAAAAATAAGTTTTTTTTATATTGCTATAATAATCAGCTGTTCCATAAATAGGACCATGTAGGTGTTGCATTTGTGTACCGCCGATTTTCAATAATAACCTATGAAAAATGCTACTGAGGAATTCCTGATGGAAAAACCCAACAACACTTTGCCCAACCTGGGAATTTTACCCAAGACCTCATGCTTAGCAATCGCACTTTGTGACCGATACACCAATGAGGCAGTTACATACATATTTCATGCATCAAGTAACACACCTAATACAAAAACATGAACCATAATCGATATTGTTAAAGTATAGAAAAAAAACTTAAAGAACCGTTTTCAGAAGAAAAAAATAAAAAAAATCACGAGATTAGTACAAGGAAGTCGTTGTTCATACGTCTTAAGTGTTTCCGTTAACCAAGTCATAGTTACATTAACATTTTTTGGAGATCCGCAGTTTGGGACTATCTACAGGCCGCACATGGTGAAGGGGTCCAATATCAGTCGGGAGCTCGGATTATGCGTAATATGAATACCGGGCTCCAGACTTATGGTAGCAGGAGGAACCATGGGGTTTTATTCGGTATGAGTCTGACATACCCCTCCGTTATCTCTAGGCGGAGGGAGTCTAAGAGGATTCCTCCACAAAAATCCACTACGACACGATCAAAATGGACATAGAACAGCTGGTTTTTTTTTTCATAGTCATTAAAAGTTAGTCTGCATACATTTAAATCCATGCACGTGCATCATTCGTAGGGCAAATGTTAATAATACCATTAATAATACATTATAATTTTTTCTTGATTTTTTATATCATGTTTTGTTTTATTATCGTTTTATTTATAGGTAACATGTTGATAAAGTATTAAATTAATATAGTGTAAACGTTACGTAATCAAATAAATTCACCGATATTTATTTTTAATTGTTTTATTTACCGACGGAACCCACTAAGGAATTCACTTATCACCTGTTAACAAAAATATTTTTAACTGAAGCATTTAAACCTAAATTAAATAAATTATATTTTAACACTTAGTATTTTATTTATAAATTTTCGTACAAACAGTTGCATCATCGTAATTAAAAGCTTTATCAGTTGATTAAAAAATGTAGGTATTTAATTGCAAGTGAATTCTGCATAATACTCATGAACTTGTGTCGAAAAAATAGCTATAAATTAAGTCCGGATGGGTGGTTAATTTTCAAAATAACTTTATTCAACATTTTACTTTTGCTGTGCTTGTGGGAATGCATGAAAATGTCCTTCCGCCCTGGGTGGGGCGGAAAGGACTGTCAGACTTTTACTGACTAAAAAACCACCGTCCTTCTGTTGCCGTTTACGTTCCGGGGCCACGGTATCCTGTTAAGACGTCCCGCAACCCCGGAGCATGAGGCGTTCAATGATTTCTGCCTGAGTTTATGTATGTATGTAGGTATGTATGTAAGTTAATTATTATTGACATTTAATACTTATTAATCGTGACTTGATAGATGAAAAACAGTTGGAACAAGCGTTGCAACATTGATTTATGATTATATGAAACTTAAATTATTTATTCGTTTGCGAATATGGGTACTTATTCTGTACTCAAACATACTCTGATATTAACGTATTGTACTCTTAGTCAATATTGTTGTGAAATCTTGAATATCAGAATGGACGACCATTAACGAAGTAACTTTTGCTATTCAAAAAATGCTTTGTGTTTTTTTTATTCGTAATTAGTTTGAATAAGATTCAGGATTCATTTATTTTTGTAAAACATAGGTAGGTACATTATTAGTTCTTATTTACATTGACAGTGCTATGTTTTGCCCCTAAGTAGTAATTTCTCCGGGGTCGCGGGACGTCTTAACAGGATACCGTGGCCCCGGAACGCAAAGGGCTACAGAAGGAACAGGGTGGTTTTTTAGTCAGTAAAAGTCTGACAATCCCTTCCGATGATTTTTAGCACCCCAAAAATAAAAAAGTACTAATTTCTTGTTTTAATTAAAACAAGAAGTTAATATAGCCGAAAATTGCACATTTTTTTAATCACCGCATTTTTTTTTGCGTTCTGGCCCATTTCTGGGAGCCTTCTAGTTCAGAAAAATCAGACTCCGGGTGTGTAGGTATAGAATTCTTGATGGAAAAACTTGCTATCATTACTTTTTTGTGGTTATGCTGTTACCATTAGACCAGTTTGGATAATTAGGATTATGATGACATAGTTTCTACTTCCTAACGTAAAACTTAGCTCCACGTGAGCGAAGCCGCGGGCACAGCTTGTGTATATCAAGATTTGACCCTATTTATTAAAAGTTTTTCTCTCTTTCTTTTATTTCATTAAATCATCATTCATTGACCCCTAGACTAAGCCAGAGGGACAAATGATCAAAATTGAATATAAACTCAGTCCTGATGAAATTATGAATATAAAATAATGAGTAGAATAATAATTTAACCGTGCATTTGCAATGCATTTATTTTGCAAGTTGTTGCATTAGCGCCGTGGTTATCTTGACTTGATTTATTCATTTTGTTTCGCACAGACGTGAGAGGCATTTTGCATTTGACTAATTATGGTTGGTACATACAGACTGGATTTGAACAGTCTCATTTTTGGCAATGGAGTGGCCGCACGTCACTTTATTCTTTGGCTAAGACGCTCTTAGAAAGAAAGAAAAACTGTTTATTCCCGCGAAAATGATGCACATAACATAAAAGAGGAAATAAAAATTGTACATAAAAGCAAAGTAGAAACAAGTTTGTATTATATCTAAAAAAAATAAAAATCAAATAAATACAAAAAGAAATATGCGCCAATACCGCGCGAAAGGGCTAACGCTTTGCGCTTATTTTATTTTAGAATATACTATTAAAACTAATATTGTAAAGAGAAAAAAATTGTATGTTTGTTTGTAATAGATAAACTCAAAAACTTCAGGGACGAAGGATTCTGTGCAAATCTTCTTCGATAAATTTAAGCATACTGTTCTTAATGCAGACTGTGTATCTTTTAATGCTCGGATTGACAGTTCACTTTAAAATCACTTCTTCTAAATTCTCCGACGAAGAATATTACAGAGTCTTTTAATTTACAAGTGACAGATGTATCAGAAGCTAGTATACACGGTTACTTTTAGGTCGTTCTTAAACCGAAAGCCATAAACTCGATCATCAAACTCGAAACGATTGGGACCATTTTTTTTCAAAAATAACAATAAAAAAAAACAGCTGTTCAGTACACTGTTACATACAGGTGGTCAAAATCCAGCAGCAAAATTGCATAGTACGAAACATATAAAGTGCTCTATCCATTAACAGTTTTCTACAATTTATCAGGAAATGCTCGAAGGCCTTGCGTGCGATTAATTTATGCGTGTGATTGATTGAGATTTGATGTGATTCGGTGTTACACCTCAGTGGGCACAGAACCTAATGAAGTTTGTTATTCATGTGAGCTTATCACGATATTTCAGGATATTGAAAATTGGGATGATTTTTATATCGGGTATAATTTGAGTAAGGGGGTTAACTAATATAACATAACATGAAGTCTGTGATCCGTTAAGGGTTATGCAGAGGTGTACCCATTAGTACACCCACATTTCGCTAGCTATGTTCCGAGTTAATTAAATAAATTGGATATGGGATGTTGAGCACGTAAAGCCGTTGGTGCTGCACCTGATCTCTCCCCGGCCGTGTCGGATTGCCGAAGCCGAGTCCCATCGGACTATGAGAGTGAGGGAAGCACCTGTGTTTTGTGCATACACTTGTTCTCTATATCCCCTGCGTACCTACTTGGCTTTTGAGGTGGTAAAAATCATCAAATGAGTCCTTCCGCCCTGGGTGGGGCGGAAGGGACTATCAGACTTTTACTGACTAAAAAACCACCCTGTTCCTTCTGTTGCCCTTTACGTTCCGGGGCCACGGTATCCTGTTAAGACGTCCCGCAACCCCGGCAGGCGTTTGGCCCCGTTGGGGGCCCCGTCCCTGTGCTGACAGCTCTTTGAGGCGCGCGCGAACAGAACGCGCCGTCGACTCGGGCATGGTCCTTGATCGGACGGCGAGCTACCCATTACTCGCCGTCCGCAAGCCCGCGCCTACGGTGGCCTGTGGCCTGAGGTGGAGGGTGTTGTTCTCTCCCTCACGCGGCCCGCCTCCTCCTTCGCTAGCATTACTGCTTCGCAGAAGGAGGTGACTGCATCCCATTCCCTCTCGCACCGGAGCATGGCCTGAACCAGGTCCGGACGCGAGAGGTCGCCGCCGCCTATACCTACTTGGCTAGTCTCCGTTTAGATTGGCCGGCGTGGCACAAACTCGGTCGGGAGAATATTATTATGACGTTTATGTTATGCTCTTATGTGGTTTTTGTTTTTGCTTAAGTCTTAGTGTTTTAGTTTTTATTACCCTGGTGATTTATCTCTTTTGTTGACTGTTTTTATGAACATAATTAATTTAGCTACCATTGCTTAATTTGTACCTATTGTAGTATCTATAGAGGTTTGTATTTCAGTTACATTCGTACGGGTACATTTAAATATGAATATGATGTCTGTACCCGTACGAATTACTGTAAAATATTTTATTTTTAAAAGAAAATGTACCTTTTGGAAAAGGCAACTAAGTTCAATATTTCTCCTTATTTCTAAAGTGCCGTTTAATAGTGTAATTGAGATATACGATCTGACTTTGACGGGATTGAGAACTTACCTCTAACTCAATTCACAGAAATTCATCAAGGAATCGATCAATCTGCCTAGCCTTTTCCCAACTATTTTCAGGTCGGCTGCCAGTCTAACTGGATGCAGCTGAATACCGGTGTTTTACATAGAGCGACTGCTTATCTGACCTCCACAACCCTGTAACTGGGTGATTTTAAAAGAGTACATATGGAGTACAATACAAAACTATCTTTTGGAAGGGGCAACTAGATTTAATTCCTTTTTCTTTTGTTTTGTATTTGACGTTCAAAAGTGCCTTGTAATGGCCTAATTGAAATAAATGATTTGACTTTCACTTTGACTTTGACTGTCAATGATCCACGTATGACAGCCGGGAATTTCACTAAGGAATATTGTTACAAAAAAGACCAGCTGATTGTGAAGCTAACTTGCAAAATTTCTTTGATGCATTTAAAACATTTTTGCATCAACAATAGTATTGACCAAGTTCAAGTTAAGCCTGCGTAATGTAACGCTCTACTTACTATTACTTCAGACGAACAAAACAAACATTTAAACGGTTGTGAGCTACGAAACATGTTTTCTTTTTTTCAGTCTTTCTCCACATGTAATATAAGTTTGTCTTAGGTAATGTGAAATAATTGTAGCAACTATAAAAAGAGTGAGTTAGAAAAAAGTAATAATAAGTGTGTCCGCCATTTTTATTTGTGATCTAAATATATCATGTTGATATCCAAAATAAGACTGCCTCGTTGGTCTAGTGGTCGCAAAGCGCGACTGTTGAGCTTGAGGTCTTGGGTTCGATTCCCAGGTCAGGCAAAGTGCTATTGGGTTATTTCTCAGTAGCAGCCTCGGAGTCTGGATTTGTGCCCGGTTGATGGCAATAGGCTCGCCCCATATTACATGGGACTAAAACATAACTGGCGAAATGTGGGTGTACTTGGGTACACCTCTGCCTAACCCTTCGGGGATTACAGGCGTGATGTTATGTTATGATATCCAACATCCATGTACCATTTATGAAATGTATTAGTATATTAATGTATACAAGGGTATTTTGTGTCAATGAAATTATTTTTTTAAAAAGGTCGAAAACTGGTTGACCTATTAAGATAAAATTTGGCAGGGAGATAGTTTATAGTTAGTAGACGACTACTATGAAAGATATGCTTTTTTCATCCCCTAAGAGGATGAAATGGGGCTCCAAAGTTTGTATGGAAAAACTTAGGAGAAACGTATGAGTAAAGTAAGTAACCCGAATTTAAGAGAACAGAATATAAGACACACAATAAAGAGCAAATCTAAGAATTATTCACAATAAAATATAAACAAAACATAGTAACATATTATGTAGGCTAAAGATCTTACTGCGGATTTGATTTGATTTTTTAATTTATTGTTTTATGTATTTTATAAGTTTTTATAATATATTTTTTAAGTTTTATCTAAAATAAACCAAATGATAATGTTTATCTATCAAGAAAATAATCTTTTTAAGCATTCAGATATCCTTTGCAGAGATGTATAAGTCCATAAATACAAAGATACTTGAACATACACGAAACACATGCTTAATCCAATTACATCACTGCAGCGTAATATGCATAAAGAAAAAACAAAACACGATGCCTTAACAACAAAAAAAAAAGAAAGAAATTTCAATGCCACTACGCATTTAGAGCATAACATGAATGTCATAATAGTAATTTCCCGACCAGATTTCGGCCACGGTAGCTAATTGAAATGGAGACTAGCCAAGTACCTACGCAGACGACACCAGGGTGTAGGCAATCCAAGGAGGCTATGCCATCCCTGGACACAAAGCTGACCAGGCGCCTTCTGCGCATGGACAGGAATAGCCTAAGACTGGTGGCGGGGACCATTACTGGACACTGCTCACTGAATAAACACTTTCACACACTAGGTATTACTGACAGTCCTTTGTGCAGAGCATGCATGGAGGCGGAGGAAACAGTGGCGCATGTGCTCCTCGAGTGCACCGGCGTTGCTCAGATCTGCAGACTCTCGGGGCACCGGGATCACTCGCGGATGCCCTGAGAAGACCGAAAAGATTGATCTGCTTCTGGAGGGAGGTGGGCTGGCTGGAGTAACCGGCCGCCATGGCTCACGTACAATGGTTCACTTCAGGGACTAAGTGCGGAAACCGACACCAATAACTAACTAACTAACTAACTATAGTACCTACGCAGGAGATATTATAGTGCACAAGTGTATGCACAAACACAGGTGCGCTCTCTCTTTCCTCGATCTCATAGTTCGATGGGACGGCAATCCGACACGACTGGGGAGAGATCAGGTGCTGGATTAAAGGCTTTATGTGCTTTTGAAGATACGGGAGTGTCACACCGCCGACTTCCAAATTTCGGGCTATTACTGAGATATTCGTAATGGAAAAATTTAATTACACTTCTTCGGTCACGACAAGACTAACGTTACAATAAACAAGCTAATATAATTAAAAAATTAAAAAACACGACTGCAAAAATTGCACATATTTGTACTTTGTTTACTCGTCAGTTTTTTTTACGACGTTTTTTATTTACAGTGTTATATATTTTTTAGATCTACTTGTCAAATTCTAGACGATAAACATAGACACGACTAGATTAAGTAAAAAAAATAATTGAGGCTGGTATTCATTTACGTTTTAAAGTGACCACACCGGTTTCTTTTTATTTTTAACTAGCCTATGTTACTCGGAATGATGCAAGGATTGTAACGATACCATACCATACATCTAAATCGGTTCAGGCGTTTAAAAGTTATGGTGGAATAAAGAAACTCACATACATACATACATACATACATTAACCCTGAACACATAACACTCCTTTTTTGGGGCAGTCGTGTAAAAAGGCAGCCTTTACAGCTAACTTTGAGTCTAATCCATTACAGATACATAAAAGGCACAATCTTGAGCTTCATACAAACTAGTCCATGTTAATATGATATATGTGAAAGTGAGTTTGTTTATTTGTTTGTTACGCTTTCAAGGCTACGGATCGCGGAGGCGGTTACGGAACCGATTTTGATGAATATTGTGGTACAGACTAAGCTTGAACTTAACGTCAGAGTCAAAATCATCATCAATTTCATCATTAATTTCAATGAGACCATAATAAGACACTACTTTTGAATGTCATTTATAAGAAAGAAAAAAAAAATCCAGTTGCCCATTACAAAAGATCAGGGCAAGAAACTCCATCACTCCAAGAAGGGACATCGGCTACTATTGAATCCACGACTTTGTCTGCATCTACGCTAACCAACATTTATGCGGGCGAAGTCACGGGCAAAAGCTAGTATAAATGAGTTACAAAAGAAGTTTGGTAATTTGACCTTGATGTTGGCTACACCGGTCAACCTCGAGTGGCCCTAATGGTCAGTGTCAAACTGACACAGATAAGGGTCTTGAAACTTAAATTACGCATAATTCCGAGGAAAACGCATGTTTTACGGAAAATTTTAGTTTTCTATTCTTCAATTAGGTTTAAAACGAACCAACTTATAAATAATAAAAAAAAAATGAATTACGTCCTTTTTACACGACTGCCCCAAAAAAACGAGTGTTCTGAGTAAAAAATAAAAAGAAACCGGTGTGGTCACCAGCCTCAATTTTTTTTTTAATGAATCTGGTCGTGTCTATGTTTATCGTCTAGAATTTGACAAGTACATAAAAAAAATATAGAACACTGTAAATAAAAAACGTCGTAAAAAAACTGACGAGTAAACAAAGTACAAAATATGTGCAATTTTTGCAGTCGTGTTTTTTAATTTTTCAATTATAGTAGCTTGTTATATACATAATAAAATTACAAAGTATGTGCATTTTGTAATAAAATTACAAAGTATGTGTACACTTTGTAATTTTATTATTATTTATTATAAGTTTTTAAAGTAATGTACAATAAAATTGTAATCGTTATATATAAATACCTCTATTAGAGATAGGATTAGAGGTTTGTCAAAACAAGTCAACCCACAGGTTGGGTTCCCAACTAGCAAAAAGTTGTACAGTACCTAATTGAATTACACAAATAACAGACATGTAAAGGTTTTATAGTAGTTTTGTAGCAGTTCAACAGTTTTATAGCAGTGTTTAATTTGACGCATTATTTATACATTATTTATTTTGTTTGTTGGATTATTTAGGCCTCAGCTCAGTAGGAAAAAGATTACCATCATTTTTATACCTTGAACCGTTATGAAACCAATGAGAACAAATTATACTACTACTAATACTCTTTTACATTCTTAAGCTATGATGCTCAAATGTTTCGTCAAAATAATTGGTGCGTTGAACAAAAATCTGTGCGAATTCTTTCACTATTGCTTAGCTCATAGCTAAGCATTTGCAACAACTTAAGTAGGTTTAACTTAAGTAAATCTTTATATATAAAAGGCAACTGTTACTGACTGACTGATCTATCAACACACAGCTCAAAACAAAACGGATTTCGCTGAAATTAGACAGGTAAAAAGGTTATTACATATACATGCATAACATCACGCCTGTAATCCCGAAGGGATAGGCAGAGGTGTAGTCAGTAGTACACCGACATTACTCAAGTTAGTCCCGTGTAATAGGGGGCCAGCCTAATGCCATCAACCGGGCACAAATCCAGACTTCGAGGCTGCTAATGAGAAATTCCTGATGGAAAATCCTAATAACACTTTGCCCGACCTGGAAATCGAACCCAAGACCTCATGCTCAGCAGCCACGCTTTGTGACCATTAGACCAATGAGGCAGTCACTATGAAGCTAAAAAAGGAATTTGGGATGAAAAGGAGGCCCAAAGTTTGTATGGAGAAACAACATAAGATCGCCAATAACTAGTGTCCGACCGAAGGTGCAATTCTGGCCGAAGCCGAAGCCGAAGCCGATTAATCGGTATTCACCAAAACCTTCGGCCGAAGCCGAAGCCGAAGCCGAAGGTGTCATTGACCTTGAGAAATACGATAGTTACTTTGATCTCAGAATATACTAGATACATATTGTGAGAGCTTTAGAGATTTAGCCCTATGAAATATGAAATATTTAAAAACAAAACACTTATTAGAATTTTAAGACGCGCTCTCAAACTTGTTTTGACTCGTTTAGTTTACTAACTGCGATTGGTTTGGTCCGGTGCGGCGGCGCGGCTAAACTCTGCTGCTCTGCACACTCTCCGTCTCGCTCTAGCATCGTTCAGTAAATTTCAAATTTTGACAACTAGCAAACCTTCGGCTTCGGCCAAACCTTCGGCAAGTTTTTGGCCGAACCCGAAGATTTGGCCGAAGGTGCTTTTTTGGCCGAAGGTGGCCGAAACCGAAGCCGAAGCCGAAGCTTCGGTCGGACACTACCAATAACCGACATTTAGAGTATAAAACATGAGTATAAAATACGTCTTAAAGTCTAATCAATACATAATTATTCAACATTTCTAAAAATAGTCCTGGTATTAGTTCACGTATTTCGATATCAACAATATTTTGCAATGAATCTGTCTGAACTGTTTCACGTTATTTATTTATTAGTCACCGTTCTACTCGAGCTAGAGTATTAGTTTCAAATACTTTCATCATACATGATTAGTATTCAGTGTTTAGCATAGCCCAACCCTCAAATAATTCGCGGACAGAGCAATCAACGAGCGATTACTGGTATTTTTTTAAACTAGTCTCTGCGATTTCGTACGCGAATTTTTTTTTCATCTGTGTTAAGTTACGTCTTTGGTTACTGCTCCACTCTCCTGGGTCGTAGCGTGATGTTATATAACCTATACTATTCCTTATGAATGTGGCTATCATATACATAAATAATTTTCCCTATATGACTTGTAGTTTCAGAGATTAGCACCTTTAAAGAAACAAGTAAAAATCTCCTTAGCTTTAATTTATTAAAGTATAGATTTTGAAATTAATTTCTTTCTCTTTCTGTTTTCTCACTTGTCTTAAACTGACAGGTGACGACATCATGAAATAGATCCTCGTTTTATAAATGTTCCAATCTCAACAGGATACAGCTAAATATATTATTAGACTTGATTAAAAATTTCACACTAAATAACTTAGCACGTAACTCATAATTTTATCACTACAACGTTCGAGAATAATAAAAAATGAAACTAAAAATAAATGACACTAAAAAATCCTACGTATCGCTGTCAACACCAATAAAAATATCCAAAAATAAATATACCCAAAGATTAGCAGCACTGCCACGTTAGACGGCAGTACTAAGCCTTTGGCCAGGGTAAAAGCTAGAAGATTAGTTTGTAGGCTTGAAATACCTTTATTTGCAAATAATTTTTTATGAGTATTTTAATTAAACCGGTTGTGTTACACATAATTAAAACCGTTATCAACATAATTCATGATGAGAAACGGTACGCACGTTCTAAAATAATAATTATCAATGGGAATTTGACCCACACATAAAAACAATACATACTTCATGGTAGACGTATCGGCCAGACAGTTTTTGTTACTTTTAAAAATAAACGACGATTAAAACAAGTTTTTTTTTTAACTAGGCCTCTGCTAAATTTAAATTTAGAACTAGTTATTGACGGCGGCTCGTTGTTTTTTTATTTCATCATTATTACAGTTAAAACAACGATTAGGCTGATTTTTTATAAAAGTAAAAACGTGTTTAATTGTTATAGTTTTGATTATTGGTATTTTTATGATTTTAATGGGATATTTGAAACAAAATTATTATTGTGATCATGAACGCCTGTTAATGTATGTTTACCAATGTATATTAAGGATGAAAGAGTATGTAGGAATGAACGATTAAAATATGCAATGTATGAAATAGATAACGTAGATTGGTTTCATTTATTTCATCCAAATTATTTTCATGTCGAAATTTCGACGCGCTCAGATACGATCAAAGTAAACCTTATATGAAGAAAATTTTCCATAAAAAAGGAAAATACAGCGTATTTTTAATAAAGAGCGTGCATTACCATTGTGCAATATGATAGCACAGTGGCTGCACACGCAACGAGCCGGATATTGCAACCGGTACATTCAAGGTTTGAAACGAAAACCAAGTGAGTTCCGATCCGACAGACGGAAGCCTCCGGGTGCAAAAGGATAGTCAATCGAATTAGTGCGGTAATGCACGTAATAAATGTGAGTTATCATCGGAATAGGAACGTAAACATAGGGCTATTCTATTTTTGAAATAAACTTGGTGTTCTTTTTTTTTAAGAAATTTTCGAAAAAAATCTTTTATATACTCGGGTATAATCTAAAAAAGATATTATAAACATCTCGTGTCACGCACTCCTTCGAAATGGCTTGATCGATTTTCATGAATTTTTTTATGTAGATACATTTTATAGGTATGAGAATAGGTCCTAAAATATATTTCACCTCTTAAGGGGATGAAACGGTAGTCCCAATTTTGTATAGAGAAACAACATTAGATCGCCAATAACCGACATTTACGCAGACGAAGTCGCGGGCAGAAGCTGGTATCATTCATACATATATTTCTACTAATATAGAGTACAGTGCAGTATATAGATTTTGCAAACAATATAATATAGAAAACAGTAGGTAGTAAAAATCCACAACATCGCTGTTCTAATGGCCAGCGTTAAAAAAAAATAGAAAACATTTTTTTTTTAATTTTAAAGTCAGTGTTAAAAAAAAATATCACCGAGTGTCCACAGACTTACCTTTTAAATATAGAACTAAAAAAAAAATATAAAACTTTTTTCTTACACGTTTTAAATTAAGGGCGCGGGTTTGCGTGTCTACTGTTTATTAAGTCACAAGTATTAAATGTTATTATATCTGCAAGCCAAGTGTATTTATCCTTGTTATAATAGGTACTTAATTCTAAAATTATTTTTAAAACAGTTTGTTATCAACCCAGGCTATTTAAACAATAGTAACAAAAACTAAATAAAAGATTTGTCTACCTTATTATGTAAGCAGAAGTTTATAAGTAACGACGGCAATTATATACATTTATTTAGGTAGTTTACAAGGTACAATTTTCCATCCTCGTCAATTTCAAATAGTCCTAGTTATTCTCTACACGAATCAATAATAAAATAAATACACATATAAAGGTATATATAAACTCACGCCTTTTTGTAACTTTACAGAAAATCCGAATTTAAAACACACATACATACTTAGGTACATACATAAACTTACGCCTTTTTCCCATGGGGGTAGGCAGAAACCACAGAACGCGACCTGCTACGATCCTTACATACTCCTTTCGCCTCATCTACGTTCATACATCTCGTCGTACAAGCACGCCGGTTACGAGTACTCCGCACGTGACCTTTCTGAAGAACCTCACCAATAAAGTAAATAGTTTCTGTTTTTACGTGATTTTCAATTTGGAACTAGCCATCGTCAAAAACAAGTATTGTAATTTATTGACCATGTGTCGTCATTTTAATTTCATTATTTACGTATTTTATGACAATTTACCTTTTGAAATTTGGATGGAATACTGCATCTTGTATGAAGTACCTACCTTAACCTACCGGACAAAATGATGTGTTGATTACTTGTTAAATGCTTCTCACATTTGATGTGATTCATTATTTTACGTCAAAAGTGTTTTTTTATTTGTCGCGATTGCAATGATAAAGAATCTGACATTCCCAGACACTTTAGTACTTAGGTAGGTAATCTATATATAAAATGCTTTGTCCTGAATGACTGACTGACGGGTCAACGTACAGCCTAAACCGCTGATCGTTGAGACCTCAAAGTTAAAGGGTGTGTTCTTTGTATGACGTAGGCATCCGATAAAAAAAGAATTTTCCAAAATTCACCCCCTAAGGGGATGAAGCAGGGGTCCAAAGTTTTGACGCGGTCGAAGTCGCGGGCAGAAGCTAGTAAGTAAATAATACCAGTTAATTAATGTCATATTAAAGTTTGTCATTATTAATATGACGCTAATAAAGAGGCTTCTTCTGATACAGAGAAGATACGAGCATTGAATACTGTGCTTGCTCAAAGTGAATTGGCAGTTACAGAATAAAAAAAATTATAAAGTCCAGGTTTTTTTTTAATCTCAATTTATTAACGAGGGTTTAATCACTTAGTGAACATGACACCCTCATAGGAAGACGTCTTACATAAGCAACTTAGCATCTACGCTTAATACCTATATCTACTAATTTGTACAGTACTCTAGCGGCTTTGGATGCAGGGAAAGCCAAAATAATATTGCATGCTCCTAATCGTCGAACATTCTTCATTCATTAACTCTTTCCCTCTCGTTTCGGACACACTCCACCAAAATATGAAAGACATCTTCGACAACATTGCATTCTGCACAGTTTGGTGAAGGAACTTTACCCATCAATGCCGCAAAACTATTTAATGGGATGTGTCTTTGTACCGAAGTCAACGTCAAAGTTCGTTATTCCACGGGAACCGTATATTTTCCCGGGATAAAAGTAGCTTATGTGTTATTCCAGACTATAATCTGTGTGCTAAATGTCATCCAGATCCGCTCCTTAGATTTTGCGCAAACGAGTAAAAAACATCCATAAATCCTTACAAACTTTCACATTTCTTCAGAAAATCTTCTGCAAAAATTCATCAAAATCGGTTCAGTAGTTTTGGCGTAGTAAGATAACAGACAAACAGTCACGCCCACTTTCGTATTAATAATAACAGAGTAGTGCCATAATAACGATATGGTAAGTACTTTAAACTTGAACTTGACATTAGATCGACAGCACCATAGACAATGGACATGCTAATGATTTAATAGTACATGAAATGGTCCACGTGTATTGCAATTAGCGTACTATCGCGCCTGTAATCCTCGAAGGGTTAAGGAAAAATATTTACGTCGTCAAATACCACAGAATGATATAAATACATAAAAAACCACGAAATATTACATAACATATAAATCAACACAAGAAAATACGAAAAAACTATAATTAAACACGTAATAATGATATTATGCAATACCAAATAGCGCGAAAATAAGACAAAAACTCAACAAAACTGACTAACGACAAATAAATTTCCATGATCAAGGGAAAACCCCATATAAGAGGATGTAACATTGTAATCAAGGCCTGTTATACAAGTAATTTGATTTTAGTTCGTCATGGGTGCAAAAAATAACTACCTACCTTTATGTAATGCAGTGACTCGCGCTGAACGTCATTGATAACAATCTGGGGTCAGTTCTCGTAATTAGAAGTTACGAGAATTGCCCAAAGATTATTCTCAGTCTTAATGTGTAAAAAATATCTCTATTAATGTACCTACATTTTTGACAATTTTTTGACATACTACTTTAGACGTTTTCAATTACGAGAATTGGCCTTCAAGTTAGTTGCATTTATTTCTAGATAAGTTTGGTATTTTAATTAAGAATAAGAAGAAAAGCAGTGCCCTAAAATTATCAACAACCTGCAGAGTTTATTTAAAGTCGACACTGACATTCTGGATATGTATCCAGAATGCAGCCAAACTCCAAATAATTCTGGCTGTTTCCTACATTAAACTTTTAACCCTTTTACAGAAATATTATTAAAAAGAAAAAACTACAAACCACAAATGCACCATGCAATTTTAACGGCAAACACACCAGATATAATTTAAAAACATATAACTTCACAGAATAATTAAATAATATATTCACAATATTCACATTTTAACGTTTCTTTCACAATAATTGACGTGAAGAATCAGTTGGCTAAATTGGCGCTTAAAAAGAATTCCACGGCTATATTTCTAGCTTTCACATGTGCAAGTTATTTTTAGCATAAAATTGTTAAAATTAATGGAGTGTGTGCAATCAAATGTATGCAATCTAGAAGGTCAGGCGAAGTCGGGGTACTGGTTAATATAATAAGTTGGGTTGCCTTGACGTAGAACAAACATTCAGGGTTTGGCACTATCAATTTGGTTGCCAGAGAGATTGCGTTATACACGAGTACGTTTATATTGCTAACTAAACTTTAGAGAGCCTTGATCTAGACTCGAATGTAAGAAAAAATGTAGCAATTTGGATATCATTAAAGTCTAGCCTAACGGTCTGTGGGTGTGTTAATATGAAAGGTCAATATTTTCATATTATACGAGTTTATATTTAAATATTTTATTTTTTTACGCAAAAAGTAGATATGTAAAACTTAGATGCAATTATTTTTTTGTCGTTCTTTTTTTAATTAATATCGTTATTCCTTATTTTATTTGTAAGCGCCCTTTTTGAATCCGAAGCAAAAAATATGCAGCTATTTTTACATATTAAAATTATTATTTGTTTTCGCATGGTTAATTTCGGTTTTATTCATGTAAATTATGACCTAAAGCATGTAAATTATGGCCAAATAACAAAAAGCACGTAGCAGAAATTGTCACTAACATGTTTGTTTTATTTAAGATGTACTTAGAGTTTAAAATGCAACAGCATGACAATGCGAGCTTATCTTTTTAAAACAACGTATTTATTTTATAGGTATGTTGATTGTTTACTAACAAGCCAAAACCTCTCGAAAATTATGAACAATTATAAAGTTAAAAATGGCACAAAAAAATTTAAAAGTAAATATTATTTGAAAAATATAAATTACGTCGTCCGTTATTGTAGATCTGACAAATTATCATATAATTTGTTGACATATAATTTGTCACACTGAACTGACTGCAATGTATTATTATTATGTTTAATGACATTGTCTGTAGTAGACAAGTTGGCCATCTATCATAATTATTTTATTCCGTTTTTACTATTCTAAATTTAAAAAATATATTTTTTAGTTTTCTGACATGTTTGTATAGTTATCATAGGTTTGGTACCTAGTGTGATTTTTGTTTTAAATATTGACGGATTAAAACAAAATAATTATTATTTATTAAACTTATTTTATGCTAATAAGTTAATTTTAATAAATATGTATTAATTGAGAGAGTTTCAGCATACAATATGTATACAAATATTCATGTCTGACTTAATATTATAAATTATTGAAATATTTTGCAGTCGTTGATGTCTTTTCTATGATACCAAAGTGTTCAGGGAAAAATGTATTTTTCATAATTGTATTTACCGCAAACTAAGTTTATACAATGTTTTTTTTTTTGCACATAAAATAGAATGATACTGTATATTAGATTTTTAAGTGTGAGAAGATTACATGGTAATTGTTATTTAGTTACACATTTTATTCGTGTTTTGGCAAAAAATTATATTAACTTAATCGTGTAGATATAAAATATGATGATGTTTTTCTCACTTTAGATTTTAGAATCAAAATCCCATAAAATATATTTTTTATTTTTATGTAAATTTAATTTTAATTAAATAAATTCATATTTTATGTAATCTTAAAGTCATTCACCTTTTAATTTAAAATTAAATATAAGTACTAAATCAACCCTAAAATGCACAACTATTATTTAATAAACTACATACCATTAGCACTTCGAAGTCATAATCACACACAAATCTCTCTTGCCAATTTACTCATACACAAATCAGGAGAGCACTTCACTATAATTCATCACTATTAAGTATGAAACTTTCTGAAGTCTCATAAAAGGCTTGCTGTAAACTAAAAATTATACAACGTTGCGTATTTCAATATATACAAACAGATGCCCGGTTCTATGCGGCGGCGGCCTATTACTGTATGACATAGACTATTGAACGGATAGACGCGGCATGTCAGTAATGATTTTAAGAGAGGGAGAAACCTTGACGGTTCTAGAAAAAAATGTTTTCTACTCCGTAATTAGTATAAGGTGGAAATGAGCATCCTTGTACGAGAATTATGTTGGTTTAGTCGGGTTTCTAGTTCAATCATATTCTAATTATCAAATTTTCATGCGGAACATAATATGTTACCGATCTTGTGAAATAGTGTGCCGTAGTCATGACTTATCGCAATAATATTCTGTTACACAGGGGCTTACGCGAAGCTATATTAGATTGGCGCTGTTCATATTACGTGTTTGAAACAGTCAGTGAGAGCAACTTTACTTTGCATTTACCGTAAAATACTTATTGCGTGCAATTAAAATGGCTTTCTCATAATTTTATTATTTTTCAGTACGCCTAAATTGGCTTAAATTACTTATTAGAGCAATATTACCTGTTAGTACGATTTTTACATCGTGTATGTTATCAGAATATATTATGTGACAATAATTTTAAAGAGTGCAAAAAGCTTTCTAAAATCACATTCACGCATATTTTTCACGACCGTCAAAACTACGGCGCTTCTACCGCATTCTTCGCTCTACGATCTCTTTGACTTGCAGTGATTTGTTTTGTAGTTAACCGACGTAAATCTTGACGTAAACATCATCTGAATAGTAAATATGGTTGTCGGTAAAAAGTGGGTAAAATTTCCTATGATGACCTTAGGTTTTTGTTCGAGTGCATGAACTTTTGATGTTGGGTGCTTCATAGGGTAACCCCCCTTGTTAAATACCGGAGAACGCCCGACTTGTACTGACTAAAACGCCACGGTTCCTCCTGCTACCATAAATCGGTAGCCCGGTATTCGCTCGACACATGATCCGCGCCTCCGGCTGGAGGAGTATTCGCCGCCATTGGCGGGCACCCTCAAGGGTGCTAGGTACTATAAGGGTCGGTTTACATCTGACAGAAGATACGTCGAACGTATCGTCTTTAGTATGGTCGACGCACTAACGCATCATCGGTTATGTGTGTATGGTTGGATATTTTATTATCTATTTGACTGTTTCTACGTTACGCGACTGACGATACGCGGCGTATCTTCCGACAGATGTGGGGTTTAATAAAGTAGCGACTATTCTTTTTGATGTGAAAAATCTGGGTCTGGTAATACCAATGTAATTCACGTAAAAAATTGTGCTAACGAATGCATAAAACAGTACAGGGGTCGTGGGGTTATCTTGAGTTTTAGTAATGACATTTAAAACTCGTTTTCGTTAAAAAAAAAACCTTCAATGTCTCCGAAACCAGAAGGTCAACAGGTCTAGAACCAAAAATGGTTGCAATGAAGGGAAGAGTATGTAACTTTTGACTTGACTGAAGCGTCTTTGTACTTTGTCTGGATTTGTGTCCGGTTGATGGCAATAGGCTCGCTCCCTATTACATGAGACTTAAACATAACGTGCGAAATGTGGGTGTACTAATGGGTCTTCTTCTTCTTCATCGTGTGGGCAGTAAGGTCTTACGACCTTACACACCCTAGTGTCAGAGTTTCTAAACCGCCTCAAGGGCCTCTGACATGGTTTGAGTTGGACAGTAAGTCCAGGTTACTAATGGGTACAACTCTGTCTAACCCTTCGGGGATTACAGGCGTGATGTTATCCTGTTATGTTTTTTCCTACTTAAATTTTCATCTGGAAGTTCTTTGCTTATCCAGTTGTTTTACTCTGAACACTACTTCTTTCTATTATGTTCGTTCATCGAGGGACAGTTCTCGACAACCTCCTGAATGAAATAGGTCGAGCTGTGATATTTATTTATTTATGTTGGTGTCTATTAATACCCGTTATAGCTAGGTACACGATAGAAGGACATGTTGTTTTGTTTTCCACAACATTAAAATAAATAACAACGATTATTTCTGAAGTATTTGGCGTCATAACAACTTAAACTAAGATACAACGTTGACGCACGTTTAAAGAGATCAATTATTATGTCTTATAATGACAGTTTTGATTACACTATATTAATACGTTTCAGTGCCAAGATATATTTATTGTCTGTTAGGTTTTTCCATCGTCGTCTGCGTGAGTTTTCTTA
The DNA here is from genome assembly GCA_949316365.1 of Hoplodrina blanda. Taxonomy (NCBI): domain Eukaryota; kingdom Metazoa; phylum Arthropoda; class Insecta; order Lepidoptera; family Noctuidae; genus Hoplodrina; species Hoplodrina blanda. The sequence continues at coordinate 15,272,816 of OX438582.1, forward strand.
CGGATCCCTATTTTTTTCTAAATAAAATATTGTTTATGTATTTAGCTTTACATGGGTGAAAGAATTTTTAAAATCCGTTTAGAGGTTTTTGAGTTTATTTACTACAAACAAAAATACTACTTTTAAATGTTTTATCTATGCTGTACTGAGTTTTTCCTTATTTTAATAAAACCAGTAGGTAAACATAAAACGGCATAGGTATAAAAAAAACTAAAATGACAATTTGTCAATTTTAGTTAGACTTTAAAATATTCTGGCAAAAAAGAAATAATGTTTTTGCAGAAATAACAGTTTTTTATGTTAAATTTTTATTTTTTATTATTACTACAACACAAAGACACACGCTTTAATAAAGAAAGAACATCGACTACACTCTTGCAACAATCTGCTCTTCTATAATCTGCACTCTTGTGTAATGAACGCACAGTTGAAAAACATCTAACTTTTGTCTTTAGTAAAACACCATCTATCTATTTTTAAATCAAGGCTTTGTTAATCTTTTCTACATAATATAAAACAAACTCGCTTTCCACCGTCTGTGCGCTTATATCTTTGAAACTACGCAACTAATTTGAATGTGGTTTCATCAACAGATAGAGTTTTAGAAGGAAGGTTTATATATCCACATTGCACCAGTGCAAAGCAAGGGCGGAACGCTAGTAAATTCACTACATAGTATAAAACAAAGTCGCTTTCCCTGTCTGTCTGTCCCTATATATGCTTAGATCTTTAAAACTACGCAACGGATTTTGATGCGATTTTTTTTAATAGATAGAGTGATTCAAGAGGAAGGTTTATATGTATAATACATGCACCCGTGCGAAGCCGGGGCGGGTCGCTAGTAATAAATAAAGCGTTAAACTGACATCGAATCAAAGTCAAAGTCAAAGTCAAATCATTTATTTCAATTAGGCCATTATGAGGCACTTTTGAACGTCATTACAAGAAAAAAAATTGAATTGAATCTAGTTGCCCCTTCCAAAAGGAGGTTGTATGGAGAAGAATGGGCAAGAAACTCCATACGTACTCTTTTAAAATCAATGTTTTACAATATTATTATTTTGTATACAGAGTCATACGTAATTACATGTGAATGCAATGTACCTTATATAAAACTACTATATAACAACACGCAAAAGGAATTTATATCTTTTAAATAAGGTGCTTTCAGTGCAGAACCCTAAATGCAAGGGGTCATTGGACGCGATCATCTTTCTAAAGAATGCATTTTAGATAATTACTGGATAATAATAATTTATTTTGTGGTTAAGCTGAATTATTTCGCTTCATGTTTTTATTCTCCAATTCAATAACGTACGTACCTATTCAATTTATTCATTTTAATCTTTTAGTTAACAACCTATGAAATAAAGAATGCATATTGATTTCATCGGTTAGGTATTATGTCGGTTTTTTGTTTGATTAGTTTTTGTTCATTTTTAACTTTATCGAAAATCCGAATTTAAAACTGGATTCTAATCTAAATCAAATTCGAATTGTTTGCCCAATCTGTATTTTTATTTCTATTCAACTTAAAATCATAATAAAATATTAAAAAAACTTATTAGTTATAGTTTGGTTTCACATCATAAAACTATTGTTTATGGTTACAGTTTTCAGATTGGTTTGGGCTCCGGGCAGAAGGTAGGTCATAGCAAAAGGATACCAGTGATGACAATTAACACAGTACCAACGAACTTCAGATTCTATCACTCAAATGTCATTTTTCTTTCACTGTTTTTGTCGTATTTTAGATAACTTTTCACATAACATCACGCCTGTTATCCCCGAAGGGTTAGGCAGAGGTGTACCCATTAGTACACCCACATTTCGCCAGTTATGTTTAAGTCCCATGTAATAGGGGGCGAGCCTATTGCCATCAACCGGGCACAAATCCAGACTCCGAGGCTGCTACTGAGAAATTCCTGATGGAAAAACCCAATAACACTTTGCCCGACCCGGGAATCGAACCCAAGACCTCATGCTCAGCAGTCGCGCTTTGCGACCACTAGACCAACGAGGCAACTTTTCATTAGTAAACAAGGATAAAATTTCCAATTACCTAACCACAAATTAAAGGATTTAATTTCACAAGTACCTACTTTGGACCCGGAACGCGTGCATAATACATTTGCCCAATCATTGATACTGATTAACGATAGATTCGTCATATTAATACTTTTTGCTCAATTTCAAGTAAATACTCATCTATTTTACGTTATCTAGTTTTTGTAACTGATTTATTGAATAGATGTTTGCTTGTCTTATTCATAGGAAGGTACCTATTTAGGTTTTTACATTAGGACGTCATGTAAGTTCAAAGCACTCTATTTTTACAAATTGGAAATTCAAAAGTTCTAGTAAGCAGGTATGGACTTCAGCATCTGTAAATATAGACACGGTCGCCTACAGTTCGTGCAGTGCTGCACTGAGTATCGCCAGTTCAATTCTCGCAGAGAAAAACTAATGTTACTCAACACGTAAAAAATGATTAATGTTTTTATTTTCCCCCACTTTTGCGTAGCTGTATCGTGTGTTAACAACTTTGTAATTCATTGTGTTTAATTTTTGCTTTCCTTTTTTTTTCTTTTTTTTTATAACAACGCTTGTCAAACCAAAATGACTCGTGGTTTTATCTGTGGAAAACGCTGTTGATACCACATTTGTAAAACTTTTGTTATAGTTTCTTTGTGTAATACTTAATGTGTTATTGTTTGTTTTTCCCAATAAATAAAATAGAACAAAATAAATATTTGAATCCCCTTATAACAGGTATCTACTTCGTTCCAGGCCTAATTGTTTGTGTATGTAATTTTATATGTCCGTAAACCAACGATACGATTTTTTGAGAAATTTCTCAAAAAAAAGAAAACTAGACTTAGCTTTTAACTGTAGAGAACAAAAATTTAAAAAAAGTCACAAAACATAAAAAAACTGCAAATATTTTTTATTACCAGTTTTTTGTGTAATTTCAGAATAATTGAATACCTACATATTGTGTGTTCCTTAGAGTTTTGATAAGACACTAACGTTTAGCAGACTACATTGACATAGCTCTAAAATACCTATATAAACAGATCAGATCATATTGAAAATCTAGCAAAAATAAAGAACACAATAATTAATGTTTTTTTATAGTCTTAACAAAAAAATCAATAAGTAGTCGTAGTAGTGGTATTTTTACAAAATAGCCTTTTTCATAAATATAATTTTATGACTTATAATAATGTAGTTTGGCATAAGTAATGATCTTATTTTGCACAATCATAATTATTTTAATATAGGACAAAAATAATAAAAAAATGAAAGTATAAAAAATATTGAACTAAATAACTACTATTGATGCAATTTTAAATACATTATCCCTTCAAACTAACAGTAATTAAAGGGCCACCGGACGTAATTATCATACGAATTAAAATTAACATTTTTGCATAACGTTATGTTTTGTATTAATTATGATAATTAATTTTGTATGAACAATTATGATTAACGCGTAACGCAACCGTTTATGTTATTGTTTATCTTGATAAATGTAATGTTTTATCACTATTTTAGTGTAGGTTTAATCTTTCATAAAAAAATAATTATTATTGTTATACTTTTGTGATGTTTTTTGTAGTTTTCGTACATTTTTGTATCGACTGCTCCGTTGATCTAATGATGGAGTTCCGACTGATGAGTGTGGAAGAGTGATATTGCGCTTTTCCATAAGGCATTTCTAAATAGCAGCTCGAATTTTGGAAGTTCGTGGGTCCTGGCTTGATCACTCCTCGGTCCTGTCGGACTTTGAGAGTGAGTGCAAGAGTTCACAAGTGTGTGCTCAGATGTTTGAACTCTTGCACACTTGTGCTCTGCCATGTACACAGGTAGAAGTTAAATTCCATTGAAATTGATTCGCTGTGACCGAAATTCAGTATTGTCGAAATACTTATAGTTACATAGGTTTTGCATGGGACTGCCTTGATCGTTGGTCTAGTGGTAGCAAAGCGCGACTGCTGAGCATTTATGTCTTGGGTTCGATTCAAAGGTCGGGCAAAGTGTTATTGGGTTTTTCCATCAGGAATTTCTCTGTAGCAGCCTCGGAGTCTGGATTTATGGCCGGTTGATGGAAATAGGCTGCCCTCTATAACATGGGACTTAAACATAACTGGCGAAATGTGATGGTGCACATCTGCCTAACCCTTTAGGGATTACAGGCGTGATGTTATGTTTGGTTTGCAAAACAACATGATGTAATACCTACTTAATGAAATGCTGTAATACATTATCCTGTATTTAACAAACCAACAAAAAAATACCGAGATACGGATACAAAATACGATGCGATAAAAGAAACAAAATGTTACCAGTTTCAAACACGTTATCCTGATATTTAAAACTAGCTAATTACTACGACTTTGTCCGCGTGATTGTCGGTTATCGTGGACGTAGAAAAAAGCGCGGGTGAAACTTAAGGTATTTCTCACAAATTCAAATACTTTCCAGTAAAACTGACAGTGGAATCGAATTAAATTAACTTTTTGTGCGGTACCCAGATTTGAATTTTAAAAATAAAAAAAACCTAAGTTATTCCTTATAACATCAGCTACCTGACAGTGATAGTCCCGTCAAAATCAGTCCAGCTATTTCGGAAATTAATCAAGACAAAACAATCAGACCGAAAACAATGTAAAAATATGTTTTTTTTTAAATAATTATTATATTATAATAAATATAATATATACACATACACACATACATAAATTCACGCCTTTTTCCTATGGGGGTAGGCAGAAACCACAGAACGCCACCTGCTACGATCCAAGAAGAAGAAAAAGTTCATATGCATTTAGTAAAACGCTGTATTTTTCACAACACAAACCGACACTTTAATTTTATTTATTTATATGTATGTACAAACAATATTATTCGAGTTAGCAATAAAGTTCAAATTCCAATCGTTTATTAAAAAGTCAAAGGTCATAATTATAAATCAAAATTTCTTGGGATTCCCAGTTTAGGTATAATCAATAAAACTCAACTGTTAGTTATTTAAGACGAAAAAAAGGTATGTTTTTAGTACCTAGTCTAGAACATATTATGGTCAAGTTTGTAACTTGTTAGACCTGTGATTAAAACAAAAATCCAGCGGTTTTATACTAACACAATGTTTTTATAAAAATTAGTTGCTTAACCCCAATTTTTTGCACAATGATGTCACCGTAAAATTGTTTTGTTTTATACTAACTGACCGGACGCACATTGTCCTGTCTAAAATAAGTTCATATAAAAATCCCACAACATCACGCCTGTATTTTCCGAAGGGTAAGGCAGAGGTGTCCCCATTAGTACACCCACGTTTCGCCAGTTATATTTAAGCCCCATGTGATAGGACTATAGGAGCAATTCCCATAGATTTAAATTTTTTTTGGTCATCTTTTCCAATTTTTATCTTAACAAGAACTTTTATTGGAGTTCATCAAATATTTAAAAAAAAGCGGATTAGTCCAGCCGTTCTGGAGTTTTGCGCTTAGCAACTCATTTAGTCATTCATTTTTATTATATATAGAAGATTATAATTCAATAACCTTGCATAACATAATCGTGGAAATCAAATGTCTTTCCTTTATTTCGACTGTTTACCTAACACGGTTCAAAAGATACAGCCTCGGGACAGAGAAACAGGCAGACAGACAAACGAATAAGCGTGAGCATACGTTGGACTCTTTTTAGTATGGAACCATAAAAAACATAATAACATACTCACAAGTTATCAATCAATAAGGCATCGCTCTATGCTGGTGGTAGAACTCGTACTCCTCGTCTTCTGTCAGCGCACATTCCTCGAAGCACCACAGACCGGCGATGGCCAACAGGATCGTGTATGTTGCGTAGTAAAACAAGTAGACCAGTATATTGAACAACATCGTTGGGTACAGTGAAATGGAAACTGGAACAAAGAAATTGTTTTCATATTCATATTCATTGCATACCATAATGTGTACAAAAAGATGTTACATAATGCTTAAAGCTATAGTACAGTTATGGATCCTGTTAGGGCACAGTAACATATTATTAATTAAAATTACACAATATTACTTAAAAATGAAAATAAAAATTTAATTTAAAATTAATTTTATGTGCTTGCTGTAGTCTTTTTATCCGCATTATGTAAACAGACTCGGAAAGTCTTGGACGCAGACGTGATGAGTCGCGGAATAAAAAGTAGCCTATTTCCTTTTTCGAAGTTCAAACTTACCCCGTAGGTACCAAATTTCATTAAAATCCGTGAAGTGGTTTAGTTTATAACAGACAGACAGATTTACTTTCGCATTTATAACATTAGTATGGATATAACAAAAAACAATAAGCACATCGGTCTAGCCGTTCTTGAGTTTATGCTCTTGGCAACACATTAAACGATTAAGTTTTATTCTTCTTATCGTGTATAGATAATTTTAATATTTTTTATTTATTTAGATAGAAGATAAATACATTTTTTGAGTATAATCCTGTATGTTATCAGATTGACCATTTTAATCCAATAATTAGTATATCATGTGTGAAAATTAGCACGCTTAGTATATCTAGGTATAGCATTTTACTCTTGTAGGTATTGTGTAAATCCTGTTAGGTATTATGCAACTCAAAAATAATACTAAAGTGGCCTCTAAAAGGCTACTATACTACTACTATACCTACCAACAACATAATTATAATGATTTTTAAAAAGATCTATAATTTATTATATTCATTATGTCATACTGTCCTAGTGACTTGTAAAATTGTAAGTAGGTATAATACCTATATTATTTTATATTAGTAGTTGGATTTGCTCTTATAATAAACTAGCTTCTGCCTACGACTTCGTCCGCGTCAAAGTTGATTTCTCCATACAAACTTTGGAACCCTGATTCATCCCATTATGGGATGAATTTTGGAAAATCCTTTCTTAGCGGATGCCTATGTCATAACACGTGACAATCCGTCCAGTGGTTTGGGCTGTGCGTTGATAGATCACTATGTCAGTCAGTCCCCTTTGACTTTATTTATATTTAAATTATAATTTTAGTTTGGTGTAAAAGGTTTAGATGCTCGAGGATGTGCACGCCTGTAATCCCCGAACGGTTAGGTGGAGGTGTATAGTACCTACACCCTCATTTCGCCATTTATGTTTAACTCCCATGTAATAGGAGGCGAGCCTATTGCCATCAACCGAGCACAAATCCAGACTCCAAGGCTGTTACTAAGAAATTCCTGATGGAAATACCCAATAACACTTTGCCCGACCTGGGAATGGAACCCAAAACCTCATGCTCAGCAGTCGCGTTTTCCAACCACTAGACCAAAGAAGCAGTTATTAGGTTATTATTGTCATGAACTAAACAGTATTGTATACAATATTTATTTATAGTTGTGTTGACAACCTCATAAGTGATATTTAATGGCCACAGAAGTTATAATAAAAAGTGCAATTCATTGCGCCATGGTCAACTAGGTCTTAGCTATGGAAAAATAATGGGTGGAAGGGACCATGTACCTAACGAACACTTTTACCATGCATTCAGTACATGATTGTAGCGAGGAAACCGTTGGTTATTTAAAAAAAATATGTTCAATAATTAAGTGCAACACGCACACTGTCAAAATGTATGGAACAGGTGATTATATTTTAAATTACTGACGAAAAATTAACACTAAGGGGTCTAAAACTGGGGATAACTTCCGAATTACTGCGCCATATTTGATAATTCTTCTTTGTTGTCCTTTTTCTCTCTTTTTGTGTTAGTTATTGTCAGGCACAAATCCAAACTCCGAGGCTGCTACTGAGAAATCAACACAACTACAACAAACATGAACTTTATCAACATAAATTAAACACAAAACATTATAGTATAGTATAGTATGTATAGTGTAGTTTAGTAATATAGCAGGTTATATATGTATTTATTGAAGTGAAAACTTCTTTAGCGGCGTTGAGCACTTTTTCTGTAATGGGTATAAAATCTTAAACTCGCGTCAGGACACGTGCGCGTCAGGACACGTGACCTGATCGAAAAAGCGTAGGACGGATGGAGAGTAGACAGCTATCCATTCTCTACGGCGCGGCGAAAATGTATGCCTGGGCTTACTGTTTCGTTTAGACAGCGCAGGGCGCTTGCGCGAATGTTCGTGTATGTTAAACGTAAACGTAAACGTAAACGTTAATAATCAAGTTTTCACTTCTGCCGGCACTCCCGGAGTGCAACCCGTTTTTTTATTATAATTTACTCTCGTAAATTTTCTGTATCTGTGCACCTACTATGTTTTGTCTCTGCATCACCCTAAGGTAGACTGGTACGCCGCGGGAGACGCCCAGGGCGTCGGACGTCGCGAGGCGACATCCGGCCACCGCACCGTAGGCGCGGGCTTGCGGACGGCGAGTAATGGGTAGCTCGCAGTCCGATCAAGGACCATGCCCGGGTCGACGGCGCGTTCTGTTCGCGCGCGCCTCAAAGAGCTGTCAGCACAGGGACGGGGCCCCAATAGGGGCCAAACGCCTGCCGGGGTTGCGGGACGTCTTAACAGGATACCGTGGCCCCGGAACGTAAAGGGCAACAGAAGGAACAGGGTGGTTTTTTAGTCAGTAAAAGTCTGACAGTCCCTTTCGCCCCACCCAGGGCGGAAGGAGTCATTTGATGATTTTTACCACCTAAAAAAAAAAAAAAAGGTAGACTGGTAGAAAATGCCTATAAAGTCCGCCTTTATAAAGTATATTTTTATATTTGTGCATAAAGTTTTAAATAAATATATCGCCTCCCAGCTAGAGCCTGATGCTCGCTAACGTTTCACCACGTGACAGCTATTTCTTGTCCATGTCTTAAAACCACGTGTTTTCGGAAAGGTCAATTAGGTATATTTTGTTGTAATGAATAGATTTTGTTTTATGTTATTGCTATAAGGACTAAGATCCCAGAGTCGTTAGACTTACGTTATTTTCTACAGCAATTTTTGACACCTGGAAGATAATAGTTACACACATACATAACATCACCTGCCTGCCTGTAATCCCCGAAGGGTTAGGCAGAGGTGTACCCATTCCCATTATTACACCCTTTCGCCAGTTATTATGTTTATGTCCCATGTAATAGGGGGCGAGCCTATTGCCATCAACCGGGCACAAATTCAGACTCCGAGGCTGCTACAGAGAAGTTCCTGATGGAAAACCCCAATAACATTTTGCCCGACCTGGGAATCGAACCCAAAACCACATGCTCTGCAGTCGCGCTTTGCGATCACTAGACTAACAAGGATAGATAGGTAGCCGAAAGTCATGTTGTTTCCATCATTGTGATAGGTTTTTTTTGTTTTAGTCCATATCTGGGAACCTTCTACGGGAACTGGCTACGGAGATATTGAAGGTCAAAATTATAACTTTTTGACACGTTTTTTACTAAAACAGTTTTAAATATTATAATATAACTAAACTTTAAATACTGTCACCCCTATATACTGTTGCATGCACTCGACAATGTTTTGCGTGCTTTACATTGCACATCAACACAAAGAGTGATTTTTCACACCAAAAAGAAGTCATTTTCCAGCTAAAAATAAAACTAATTTACGGATATGTATTGTGTCCTTTTACACCCCGTATAAAGGAAAGCCCCTTAAAAAGTCCAGGCATTTAAAATACTTAGTACGCATTCTTGCTAACCTGAATGCATAGCATTTTAAAAGAAAAGCAATTCTAATAACTAAAATGGTTAAAAAAATCAGTCATAATAATTAAATGACCTAGGTCTGGTGACTCTAGATCCTAGACTTGTTGTGGTAATCAACTTTTTTCTTTACAAGGAAATAGCTAGTTGTGCTAATATGGCTAGATGAGATTATTGCTCTATCCATTATTATACTGGTTTTTATTTCATGTCAGATGCCAGTATTGTTGAAAAGGTAGATTCATAAATCTAAAGTTGTTGGTAGGTACGTGTTATTTTACTGGAATCTGTTTAGAGATTCATGAAGATGGAAGAGGTCTACCTTCATCTCTGAACAGATTCTTTAAAGAATGTCAAATAATTACTAATAAAACGATTATTATTCATTTTTGTATATATATTTTTTTTCATAAATATTTTATTTTAATTTTGGGTTTTTATTTGTTTACAAATTAAAATAGTTTATAATTTAAATGTAGGTATGTGTGTAAAACAAGAAACTAGAATATTATGTCTGAAATAAATCAGTATATTATTATTATTCAAGGAGGAAAATGAGGTAATATTAAAATATCTCTTAATTACTTTTTTGACATTTATACCTAATAATAATCCTTTATTTTAGGCAACTGAGGCCCATAAATCAGAATACATATAGGTATAATTACAATAACTATACTAATACATATTTTATACATATAAGAAACTTAAAAAAAACTATTGAACTTATGTATTGTTCTTAAGAGAATAAATTCTTTAAACCGAAAAAAACTATTCATAAGCAAATTTTTAACTTCGTGCTGCTACTGAGAAATTCCTAATGGAAAAATTCAAAAACAAACTCGTTCTGAAAAAAAAAAACTCATGAACAAGCAGTCGCGCAGTTGCAGTTGCAGCTTTACGTATTAAACTGTAATTATAGTATTTTAATGAGTTAAAAACCACAGCCCTCATAACTTATTTTTGACCCTGTAAAACCACAAGCGTCTTTGTCGTTTTTACATCATAGCAAAATTACATTGTTGTTACGGTCATTGCGGACTTTTGACCGAAAAACGCGATCTCAGATAATTACCGGATTTTTAGAAAAGGCCGAATTCAATTACTCTTATTATGTAATGTGTCTTAAATTGATGTGAACTTGACATAAAATTGCATTGTCTTTGGTGGCCAATGTCCAAAGATTAGTCGTATTTTACAGACAGAAGGTGCGATCCGAGTAATTACGTGATTCTTAATTCTGTAACAAAGTTCAAAAGTGACTTGGCAACAAAATTGTTGACTCATGAGTTACCGAATGACTCAAGTCTAAAATCTTGAATCAATTTTTATTAAACTTAATACGTATTCAATGAGCCATTATAAGGCTGCGTTTCCACCAGAGATGTGCGATGGAAATGTGTGATGGAAATGTGGAAATGGAAATGTGAAAATGTGTGGGTGTTTCCACCAAAGCTGTGCGATGAAAATGTGCCTACAAGGATGTGTAGCGGAGCTGTGAAAATGTGAAATGTGAAAATGTGAAATGTGGAAGTGTGAAAATGTGTTCTTCTATTGCTCAAAATTATGGAACTAATAAACTCTGTATCTTCTGCTTCCATTTCTTCTAGCAAATTGTTAAATATAAAAGCATCTTCTTTTTCCAATTATCCATATCTATTTTGCGCACTTCTACTTCCAACAAACTCCGTCTATGTACTGGCTGGTACAGTATGCGCAAACCTCGCAATACATCCTTCTCAACACACATTCCTCGCAACACATTCCTCGTAACACATTCCTCACAACACATCCCTCGCAACACATTCGGCGAGGTAAATGAAGCGATTCTATTGGTTCTTTACAAACACATCCCTCGTTACGCATCCTCGCACATCTCTGGTGGAAACGCAGCCTAAAGCCTCATTTAGACGATGCAAGAAATATCGTGCGATATGACGTACATTGCGGGACCGCGCGGCTGTCATGTCAAAAGTGACTGATCATTGACGGAAATGTATAACAACTTGCACGATATTTCTCGTACCGTCTAAATCAGCCTTTAGGCACTTTTAACCGCCACATATGACGTTTAAAAGTGACGTACCGCGTCAAACGCCCTTGTAAATACTGAAAATACTGTGTGCTACTAATCCACATTGGGCCATCATGGTAAAACATGTTCTATTCCTCTTACAGAAAAGGTAACTGAGAGTATCGTTGTCTACTGCCTCGTTCGTCTAGTGGTAGCAAAGCGCGACTGCTAAGCATGAGGTCTTGGGTTCGATTCCTAGGTCGGGCAAAGTGTTATTGAGTTCCTTCAACAAGAATTTCTCAGTAGTAGCCTCGGAGTCTGGATTTGTGCCCGGTTGATGGCAATAGGCTCGCCTCCTATTACATGGGACTTAAACATAACTGGCGAAATGTGGGTGTACTAATGGGTACACCTCTGCCTAACCCTTTGGGGATTACAGGCGTGATGTTATGTATGCTATGTAGTATCGTTGTTTAATTTTAGCTTTTTACGAATCCCGTTTTTCTAAAGATTTATTTTAAGAAATTGACAGGTAATGATTTATATTTATATTTTTAGAATGATAAGTCTTCGTTTATTTTCGTACGTACCCGACAGTTAAGAAATAAAATGTAAATATGCCATTGAACTTTTGTTTAAAAAACCACGCAAAAGAAATAATGCACATTCATAATTATAAATGAATAATTTTAGGACTTTTTGCCGAGTTTGTGGTTACCGATAATGGAGAATAGATTCATCGTTTGATAAAGAAAAACTAAGATAATGATATTTTATGATAATACTAACTTTTCCCCGCCATTTCGCCCGTGTGAATTTTCATACGGATCCCAAATTTTTTGATAATAATAAAAAGAAGAAAGAAAAAAAACTGTAAGGCACTTAGGTCCGGGGTTGCGGGACGTCTTAACAGGATACCGTGGCCCCGGAACGTAAAAGGCAACAGAAGAAACAGGGTGGTTTTTTAGTCAGTAAAAGTCTGACAGTCCCTTCCGCCCCACCCAGGGCGGAAGGACTCATTTGATGATTTTTACCACCTCAAAAAAAAAGGCACTTAGGATACAAATTGTTGTTTACAAAAGTCTAAAACAAATACCAGTGGGTATAATGTTCTAAAAAAATTATGCACCTATTGCACTCAAGGTTAACGAAGCACTCTATTGAAAAAACTTTCAGAATCGGACAAGTAGTTTTGGATATTACCGCGTTTAACTAAAATACAAACAAACTCTTTAGTTTTATATTATTAGTATAGAATATTTATTGTTGTTGGTTTTTTGCCATTTAACCTGATGCACATGATGTTACAATGTTGTGTGTAATAATAATATAAAGTTTTTATAAAACATGACCATGATCCTTACAATTTTCTAGACAATACAGGGTGGCCCATGACAGGACGTCTAACAGAATTTTTCTTTTAAGGCGCTCCCTCACCGGGAGCATTCGCGTGTAATGTAACGTTACAGAGTCGAGCATTACATCAGTGAGGGAGGAGAACTGAGCATTACAGCGCGCACCTTGTAATGATACAAAACGAGTTTACATCAGTGAAGGAGGAGAACCGAGCATTACAATGCGCACCTTGTAATGATACAATGTGTAATATTTTGATACAACTTGTAACATCAATGCGCTTTGCAAATTCAAATCTATAGTAAATGTTACATTATACGCGAATGCTCGTCAGTCAGGGAGGTAGTATTGTAATGTAATGCTCAAAGTCGAATCTATAATGTTACATTACACGCGAACGCTCGTCGGTCAGGGAGGTAGTATTGTAATGTAATGCTCAAAGTCAAATCTATAATGTTACATTACACGCGAATGCTCCCGGTGAGGGAGGGCCTTTAAATTCATTGTGTGTTTATTCGAATATCCTTTTTCTTATTATTGTTTTTATGTGCACATGGTCTGTGTCAATTGAACATAATATTTTCTTTCTAAGCGTTGCTTTAGTAATTTATAGATCTGTATTTTTAAGAACGATCGCATTTTAATCTCTGTTTTAATCTGTCAACAATATCTCTAAATTAAATTACGTCGTTGAAATATGATTGCGTCTAGATTCAATTCCTTTTGTATGTGACTTTCAAAAGTGCGTTGTAATGGCCTAATTGATATAAATGATTTGACTTTGACTAATTTGCCTTCTGATTTTTTTCTTTTTGTGTCGCATTTTTCCCCCCTACCAAGTTCGATGTCTAACTGCACCGAATAGTATCTTGTGAAATAACAGTTATATGTATTGTTTTGGAAGCAACATATCCGTGAAAGTTTTTGAAAACTATTTTAGGATAATTTTCACCCTTTTTCCGAACCGAATAATGACAGATGACTTTTTTATCAATCGTAGTCAGTCAATCCTAGTTTAAGGATTTATCTAAAACAACGTTGTTTAATGGGCCACCCTGTATATATAATTGAACTAAGATCAGTAAAACTAGCATCGTGGTTTTTCTCACGTTTTGTATTACATTGAGTAATACAATAATGTATTAATTAATACCTACATGTGTTTTATTAAAACATATTTTAAACTGAAGATTTTCATAGACCATTCATAGCAAACCTTTTCGTAGGTATAGTATTAACGTGCTCTATCGTGCTTTCCGAGGCACGGAGGAGTCTTGGTAAAGATGGTCACCCATCTACGGACCAACCCCGGCAAGCGTAGCTTAACCTGATAGATCGACATACTTAGCCAACGAGCTCCTCTCCTTGCGATTTCAAGATTGTCGTGAATTTTTCCTTTAAATGATTTATTTTCAAAACTATTAGCTAAACTTTCATAGCAAAAATGATGCGCGACAAATGATGAATGATAAACAACAGGAAGATAAGACAGGTTCACCCACAATACATTCTACTGCACACCAGTACTTCAATTACATCCGCAATTTTGTAGGTATAGATAAGCTGTCAAATCATCAATTCATTACGTACTTCACGATGCAATTATAATTATAACTTAATCATTTCAAGCCAGTAAGATTCCACACTGAAAAACAACGGTGTTGTCGGATTACGGGAATCCCTTGACAATTTCGTCATAAAATAATTATGAGAATTGCGTCTTAAACTAATGATTATATTGTCTCACAACAAACTAGTTATGATATGAAATGACGGCTCAGATTAATAAGCAATGATTCGACAAGAAAATGCGGCGACTTTGTACGTTGTTGTTGAAATGGTTTTACTTTTTTAGTTCTTGGAAAGACTGTAATGTAGATACGTATTTTTTTAGAGTTCCAAACTAACCACAAGCAAGACTGCTGAGTGTCGATTTCTGGGATTAATTCCCAGGTCAGGCAGTGTTTGAGGTTTTTCCATAAGGGATTTTTTTTTCTTTTGGGGTTTTCCATTGGAAAATTTCTCAGTAGCAGTCCAGAGTTATCCAGGTAGATTAGACTGAAAGCCGACCGATGGCTAGGCAGATTTTTGGTAGACCTTATTATCTTACTTATAGGATAGGTATCTTATAGAATGACTTGACAAAGGTAGAAACGCTGAATAATTTTAGTTACAAAATCGTTTTAAGGCATTTTTATGCATCAAATTAATATCCGATAACTAATTCCTAGTAATAATAAAATAGGAAGGATGGCGGAAATAATATCATAATTCTTCTAACGCTTCTTTTAACGCTATACGTCATAGCTTTATCTTCACTTATGGCTACCACGTAGCTACGCATTTTTTTCGTAGTCCGTCGTAGCAAGTTGACTACGAGCATTCAGACGACCGTTTTTGCTAAGTGACTACTGATTATCAAGGTGAATATTGACTCAAACCTCTAAAATTACTTCCCCTCTTATTTCTACATGCCTATGTCTTAGTACTTGTATGACTTCATACGAGTAATACTAAGACATAAAGTTTTTGCCCATTCTTCTCCATATAAAACTACCTTTTGGAAGGGGCAACTAGATTCAATTCTTTTTTTTTGTTTATTACGTTCAAAAGTGGTAATGGCCTAATAAATAAATGATTTGACTTTGACTTTGAAAGAGAGACCTAAACCCTACACCTATACTTTTTAACTTAGCAGACCGACTCTTATTCTATAGGGTATTTAAAACCAGATACGTTTAGCCAATCATATTAGAAAGAAATAATTTCAAAGTATCGCCGTCATTAAAATCAGGAGGACTTTAAATATTACACAATAAAGTACAAAATCGGCTAATATTTTGATTGATAAGCAAGTGTGGTAATCAATGCTCGTGCCTTTTCTGTATGAAAAGAGGTCTTCGCCTTGCAGTGGGACACTAATAAACAGATATTATTATATTTTATGCAATATTTTAATTGTCTTACAGAAACTTGTTATTATTGCAGTACCTACTCTGTTATTAAACCGGTATTTCTTCCTTGCAATAATTGTTTTATTCGGAAAAAAACAAAGAACAATTTGATTTATCTTAGATGTGCATATCGTACATTGTGACTACAATGAAAATGTAGAGGTGCACAGGTAGATGGGTAGGTAGGTATGAGGTAGGTACGTGCATAATGCAAAGCAAGAATTGTGATAACAATCGCAACGCAGTCTGTAGCAGAATAATCCTTTGTGTCCAGCAGTGGTTCCTAAACTTATTTTGTGTACTGCCCACTTTGAGAATAAATTATTATCAAGCGCCCCCATTTTTTCACCTACTTAAAAACCACCAAGAAAATGAAATCACAAATCGCTCTCCAAGGCTCTACATAACGGTAACGTCCTGATTTTTTCTGGGTCTCTTACTGCCCCCCTTTAGGCCTGCAGCGCCCACAAGGGGGCGTTAAAGCCCACTTTGGGAAAGGCTGGTGTACAGGCTTTTGTTAAGATTCATGTAAGAAGGAAAAAAATAAATAAATTCATGTTGCTAAAAGATGTTATACGGAATATAGGGGACATTACAACAAAAACTTTCACCATGAATTCAGTACATTATTCTAAATGGTATGGTAAACAGTTTTTGTCAGTTATTAAAAAAAATCGCCTGTTTTTCGCCATTTTGACCGTCTAGGTATTGCACTTTTGTATGGAAAAGCTGGTTTTTTTTTTAATACATACATACATACATAAACTCACGCCTTTTTCCCATGGGGGTAGGCAGAAACCACAGAACGCCACCCGCTACGATCCTTACATACTCTTTTCGCCTCATCTACGTTCATACATCTCGTCATACAAGCACGCCGGTTACGAGTACTCCGCACCTGACCTTTCTGAAGAACCTCACCAATAAGGTCAGTGTAGGTCTTCCTAGGGCGACCCCTCCATGCGTTGCCACTCACCTCTGTCATATAAATACCTTTTGTTAATCGTCTGTCACTCATCCTCTCAACATGACCGAACCATCTAAGCATACCCTTTTCTAATAATCCCTGAAAAATTTCATCACTTGAGGATCTAGAATCATGTCCATCCACCGTGTATAAGTAGCATAAACAAGTACCCCTTAGTCTCGCAGCCGCAAGTGTGACTACTGAGCGTGGGGTTCTGGGTTCGATTCCCAGGTCAGGCAAAAAGTGTTGCTGGGTTTTACTCTCTACCTATTACGGTTTAATGAGATACAGGGTATGGAACCACAATAATGATTATCGTAGTCATAAAACTTCCTTTACTTAACATTATCGTTGCAAAACAGTAAAATTGAAGAGCGGTACACCGGTAGATTGCATTACCGGTTTAGGGGCAGAGGTTCTATGGCTTGACCTTTTAATGGTTAACTGTATAAATATTACACAATTCCTTTACATAGCGTAAATAGAATATTTTTAAGAATATACAAAATAGCTTTTTTGGTTTCAATACATATGTCGTAAGTTTTTTTTCTGGTCTGTCACACAAGCGATGCTCAGATGTGAAAATAATAAAATGGCTTCTTAAATCATGACGTTATCAAATCTTGACGGCATAACATAGCATTACGCCTGTAATAACTTCACAAACTTAAAAACTTTACCTATCTATAATATTTGTATAGATTAAAGAGTGCTAAGTGTGAGTTTTTTTATATGGGAAAAAGTTATAACGCCATCTGGTGGTCACTAGGAAAACCTTATTTCCCATACAAAATACTAATGCGGTCGGAATCGAACGTGAGTGAAAAAACTTACACTTAGCACTCAGGTCAAGTTCCTAGAGAGGTGCAACAATAAAAAAGAAAACATTAAATTCTTTTTATATTTCTGTGCTAAATTATAATATGCAGAGTACGTGAGACGACAAAGGCATTTGGTATGATTAACCGCACGTTTCGCAAGTACGTCAGCCTCGGACGGAAGGACACGCAGATTACATATAGAGATAAAAGTAATCACGAAAATTCGTATTATACATGAATGGACGAGATTTGCACGTGTGATTAGACGAGAACACAGAGTATTGAGTAAATGGAGTGATCATTAATCATTAATGTAATTGTTAAAATAGTTGTTTCAAACATTAATGGCTAATTGCCGTTTAATGCTAACGTAAAATAAAGTAAATTGGGCCAAATAGCACAGGAACAAAATTTTTATTATATATCCGTAAACTTTAATGTTTTTGAGTGCTACGAAAATTGTGTCACTACAACGATTGCATTGATGTTTTGTTTCATGATAATGATCCGCCTTTGTACTTCTGTTGCATGAAGTTTAAATAAATAAATAAATGAATATATCGACTCACAGATTGATCTGCGCCATGCGGATGCATAAATACTTATAAAATTAAATAATAATAAATAATAAATAAATAAATATCTTGGGACAACTCACACACGACCATCTGATCCCAAGCTAAGCAGAGCTTGTGTTATGGTAACCAGACAACTTATATACATACTTATATAATTAATAAATACATACATATTATAGACTAGCTGACCCGCCGCGACTTCGTGCGCGTGCTATCCTACACTACCAATACCCTTACCCTAACCCTGCCTTACCCTACCCCTACCCTAACCCTGCCTTACCCTACCTTACCCCTACCCTACCCTACCCTACCCCTACCCTAACCTACCCCTACCCCTACCGTACCCTACCCCAACCCTTTTTTGGATGATTTTTTACACCTTGGGTCCGAAAAACCCAAATATCTTACGGACCCCTATTTTTTCTAAAATAAAATATAGCCTATAGCACTCAGTGATAACGTAGCTTCCAATTTCCGAAAGAATTTTCAAAATCGGTTCAGTAGATCCGGAGATTACCCCCTACATACAAACTTACAAACTTACAAACATACAAACTTACAAACATACAAACTTACAAACAAATGTTACCTCTTTATAATATTAGTATAGATAAATTACACCCAGACACAGAACCAACAATTATGCTCATCACACAAAGTTTGTCCTGGGTGGGAATCGAACCCACTACCTCCGGCTTTGCAGTCAGGGTCACTAACCACTAGACCAACGAGGCAGTCAATTAGCACATTTGCTTGTAACTGAACTGGTCAGGTGGCTATAATTTTGAGGTTATATAGAGGAATACGTCGTTTGAAAATTGTGCATACTTGCTAGCTTTAATGCTGGGTTCTTTTTTCAGGTATTAGGTATAAAAATTACGTTATTCACTTATATTAAGTGTAAGCTAATTATTTTGGTTTTCAACAATACCCTGTAAAATAAATATAATAAACTAACCAACATAGAACCAACTGACGAGCGCGCTCCACACCCTGAGTCTCATTGCTGATAATGTTAATATTTCTGTTGCGCTTTGTGAGAATTTGAAAGAATTTGCTAGGAACAGTGGACCTGTTTATACTTTAAGTGTGTTAAAATATCGCATTGTGTCTAGCCTGTAAGGATATTTGTATAATTGGAGTGAATAAAATCAACCCGGGTGTTAGCATCCATTATTTATGTTATCAATGAGCAGAAATCTGAATAAATCAGCAGAATCATAGTTTTCAAAACCCGGTACTTTCTTTAAAGGATTCTAACTTTGAAACCTCGCACATTCAAATAACACTCCACTCACTCATTACTCCACAAAGGCGACACAAGAATATTTTTTTTTGTGTTTTGACAACCTTTTGTTTTTAGTCCTTTAGGACCATCAGTACTCAAAAACATTGTAGAATCTTCATTATTATTATGCTTTTATTACTACACAACAACAACATGACATATAATAGTTAATTTAAATTCAAATCATTTTTTAGGAAGTCATTGAGTCTTTGAACCCAACATATGAAACAAAGAAAGGTCTCATCAAAGGTGAATGAGACTAGGAACTGTTTTTTTGTGTTATTTCAGGCTATTATTAACCTATTGGAGGTACAGTAAGAAGATCTATAGACATTGAAAGGAAAATATCCATAATAGAATAATTATAACCTTAGGCCTAGGCCGCACTACGGTTTTTTTCAGCAAGAGATTAACCGCTACAACCGCGAAACCGCTTGAGACGCATACACCACGATTAAAAAACGCGCGAAACGACCCGCAGTTTGAAGATGGATTTCAAGGTAGCAGTATGTGTAGTTGCTCTGATAATAAGAAATAGAAAAAGAAGACGTCAACGCAAATTTCGAAAATATTGGATCCATCCACTTACTGGGCGTAGATTTGAGAAAGGTTTCTTTCTTATGAAGTATCAAATCTTAAGAGACCATCCTGATAATTTTTTTAATTACTAATAGGTTGCCAGTAGCCAGCTTCGATAAGATTTTACAAATTGTGCGTCCATACATCACCTTCATGGATACAAAATTTCGTAAATGTATTTCACCGGTTTAGCCGCGGTTTTTACCCGCGAGCATTATTTTTGTAGCAAATCGCGGTTTTAAAATCAGTCGCGGGAAAAAACCGCAGGTGCGGCCGCTTGTATTAGTTTTCTAGGGGCACAAATTCACGCGATTAAAAACCGCAGCGGTTTAACCGTAGTGGGGCCTAGGCCTTAATTAGTTCTGTAAGTGGGTTGTAATAAAAATAAATACGAATTTAAAAAAAAAACATTAATGACATAATATTGTGATGAGTCAATAATAAGTAGCACAAACAAATTCCGAGTATTAGTAATTTAAAATTACTATGTCTGTATGTAATTATTACAAAGCAAATTATGCCTAAAGACTATCATGAATACGATAAATTTTTGCTGAATAGCGAATCGCTTCTTAACGAAATTGTAGTCAGCTCGCGCCAATTAACTTCAAAGCAGATAATTTCAATTGCACACATTAATCACGTAAGAAATAAAAAATAAACACTATTTTTTTTTAAACTAGGCACAAAAATTACAAAACAGAATAAAAAAAATAAGATTCTAAATTCGAAACTGTTCCAAGGATAAAACTGTAAAAGTCTACTCACACTGTCGTCGGAAGCGATCGTCACGGGCCGCGATCATTCGGAACCCACTCCCTATCGCCACAATTCAGTTAGCCAGTGGATATATCTAGAAAGGTAACATTACAACATTGTAGACGGTTGCAAAACGCTCGATTCCGATGTCGTGTTGCCGGTTCCCGGCTAGTGGAATGCTGTGAGATGGATTTTAGTTACGGTTTGAGTTGAGATTTTACGATTTTAGGATGGTTATTAAGTTAAATACTGCTTGCAATGAAATAACGATTCAAGTATGAAGAGACTTTAAGAGGAAACGTGGGTAGTATTTTCTCCATACTCTCTCGCCTGTTTTTTTAGAGTAAAGTATATATATTTTTTAGAGTAAAGTAAAGTATATCAACTAATTCTATGCCACTATGTTATCCTATATGTTACTGACATTTCTAATGGTAAAAAAATCAATAACACTTTGCCTGACCTGGGAATTGAGTCGACCTCGAGACAAACAGGGCAGTTCTTGCTTCATATTGCATGAACAAAGAACAAAAGACCGCATCTATCATCTGTCATCCAAAAATGAATAATGCCATCTGTATACGACACCACAAAATATAATATCAATTTTTGAATAGTTTTTAGACCCACGATTTTGAATAATTTGAATAGATGTTCTCCTTGTACCAATATAATTGATATCCTACAATAGCCGACAGGCTTTAAGCAATTGATTATATTAGAATGCCGATGCACTCGAAATAAGAAGTTCTGTGAGATGACATAAATCTTATTTTATAAAATCATAATAACAATACCAGCCTATTACCGTCCCACTACAGGATGGCCCAAACAGAGAACACATGAGCTTAGATCATTCATCATCACGCTTGCTCAAGGCGGATTGGCTATTTGAGATTCATCTTATCTTCTTAAGCTGGTAAATTGTAAGTCCAAGTTCTGTTGCGATGTTTTTGATGTGAAACATCTATTGGCGCGCCTTGCCAGTAAAACCGACTATAATGCCGTGATGGCAAACGGCATGACGCTGTCATGACGTGGTCCCCCCGTCCCGGGAGAAGGGAGTCACGGATACAAACATCTATCGCCGCGCCTTAGCAATAAAATCGGCTTTTTTTTCTTTATTTTACTTTATATTTCTTTATCGATTTTAATTATGAATCTAAACATAGGTATATCTGCAAGGCATCCTGCGACGGCCAACTTTTTTATTCTCCACCGAAGTCAGTGAAGTTCAAGATTTTAGAAAGTACACATGAATTAAAAATGTTGTTTTTGGTACATACTTACCCAGTTTTGAAGGCACTTCAAGGTGCCTTAATCACTGGGTGGGTCATCACGACAGTAAGACGAAACTAAGTTCGATATTCAAATAATGAGTGAGCGGTTTAAAGAATGCAAAGGTCAAAACCATTGAAATACGTTAAGAAAGACGATACTATTATTTTGTTTTAGGCGATTTTATTACACAATGATAATAGCTATGGTTCTATTTTGAAAAGCAAGGTCAAATATGTATTTGAAGAACTAGTATTGAGTTTGGATGCAAATTGCGACAACGATAGTTGGAACGGGTACCACGCCTACGAAGTATGTGGGTATCTAAAACTTGTTTATGTCCTTCAGACAGCCTTCATGGCTAGGGGAGTGGGTGTTTTTATACAAGGTGTTAGATAGAACGAGGGACGTACTTCAAGGGAGTATATAGTACTTATGAAAATGAGCAACTTTTAAAAAGGAACCAATGTTGTAATCGCAAAAAAGAATCAGTTGTCAACATTAGGTTGAGTTATGAATACATAAATTGTACTGAACAGCTGATTATTTGGCTAAATTTGTGACTTATTCTTTTTTTTTTAATTTAATTATTGCATAAAATGAGGCAATTCCTAACACTGATTAACCAATAAAAATGTCAGAAAAACTATGAATCAGCTGCATCTCACGCGAGTTGCATCAGCAAGGAAAACTGGTCGTTTTTGCGCTGTTAGGGTCTTGCAACCAGTGCACTACAGGTATTGCAATATTACTATTAGATAGTACTTGAAATGTAGCTTAAAATGAGTCACTTAGGTATTGCGAAGTATATTTTTGTAGCCGTTGATCTAGATTGTTGTAGACGAGTGGACCGACTGGAGGCAACAGAAATCAGTTGACAAAGAACACTACTATGTTAGTGTTTTGTGACGTTAGTGTCTTATAAAGGAGGATTAGAATCTATCACCTTTTTAAGATTCCGAAAGGTGTGGAAAGGGAGTGGAGCAGTAACCAAAGACGGATGAAGACGCGGGTAGAAACTAGTTCATTAAAATATTTTTTTTTGTTTTAGATTGAAAGTCACTATGACTAAGTCACTTCAATTTAGTGTTTTAGTACGCTTATACAATGACGTACCTACACCTAATATTTGTACAACAATAAAATAAATAATAAATTCAAAATCGAAAAAATACCAATCTTTCATCACACTTCTAAGAACAAAGCTGCCACCACAGCATAACTAAGATGTTCACCGTACAGTTATCTCATTAATTACATGCAGCGTATACATCTGGTGGTACTGGGTCAAGGTCGTGTGTACACGCCAACATAATTCTGTGCTGTGTCCGTCCGTCCGTTTCGTCACGGTGACAGAGTTCAGCACGCATGTGATGACAATGCATGCGTCACGAATTTTGACGAATATCGAATGGATTCTCATGCTTTATTTCAGGGGTTCCAAAACTTATTTTGTCTACTGCCCACTTTGAGAATAAATTATTTTCTAGCGCCCCCATTTTTTAACCTACTTAAAAACCACCTAGTAGATGAAATTACAATTCGCTCCCCAAGCCTCTAAACAACGCCCCGATTTTTTCTGGGACTCTTACCGCCCCCCTTTAGGCCTGCAGCGCCCACAAGGGGGCGTTATCGCCCACTTTGGGAAAGACTGCTTTATTTGAATGTGACAAAAATTGTGACACCGTTCATTTTTGGAACAAGCCCTCACTGTTCCCAGACCACTGCTACTCTTGAAAGCCCGAATCAATAGTAGCGACCGCCATAAAAGCGCCGAGGCAATGAAGTACGACGAGTCCTCGATAAACGATTTAACTGTCTTGGATCCCGCAACACAATTAAACAGAAAAGAACAGCGGAGCAGTAAGAAAATCTCTGACACTGGTGATGTATGTTTGTTGAAGGAACTCGAGGCTAAGTAACGTCGACGCTTGTAGCCGGCGGTCCCTGGATGAGTTACCATCAATTTCATACTCCTCCGTCCCTCGGAAAGCAACTCAAGCCGTTGGTTTATATGATTCTATCCAGCCTGTCCTCTTGCTGACCCCTTCCAGCGACACCCATTTTTTTTGCTCCGGTTTGGGAAGTCCTCATGAATGTCCACCGCCTTTGAAAGGGTCTGTCAGACTCTTACTATCTAGAAGCATTCAGGTATTCCTTTCTCACACTTATACCGTAAAACCCAGGAAAATACGCGCCTTTCGCGATCCCCGACTGGTGCCTGTCCGCCCCCCAGCGACACCCTAAGCCGACGTCCGTACCCCACACCCCACAAGTGTGACGGGGTTCGTTTACCTTTGTGTGTTGTCGCCTAACCTATAAGTTTTATAGCGATTTTTCACTTAAATAAGTGTTGCTTATGCTCTGGTTAAAAGCCTTATATTTAAGGATACCACAGGAAAGTCAGGATAAGCTGCCGATTACTTCTTAGGTTGACCGGTTAGATGCTAAATCGAAAACAAATGCGCCCGCTACTATAAATAGTGATTTTTCACACCAAAAACAAAAGACATTTCCCAACTGTATGTTTACTCAATGTTACTCAGTTTGATGCGTAGTGTGAACAGTTAACGGGTATGTGTCTTTATACACCCCATGCATAATTTGGGTAAAATTATGTTAGTCATGGTGATATTGTTAGGTAGTTTGATACACCACAAATTTCGGCATCGAGTGCGATGCTTATATCTATACAACGTGTAACGTTAAATAAGCAAAACCTCAGACACCCCAACTAATTTTTAATTAAATAGACCTATTTCAGAGAAAAAAAAAATCATTAAAACAAAGGTAAAGATTTTATGTGCTGATTTAGTTTTACTGGCAATTCTGATCGTTTCTTGCGTCTGCGACGACGCTCTATCGAGGGAGAAGTCGTCACCGGGCCGCTGCGCGCCGAATGGCTTGACCTACTAATAAATAGACACGGCAACGTTTTTAATGAAGATTTTTTGAAAAATATGACTTATATTAAAAAGTGGTTCAATTGATTCTGCTCGTTATTCTGATCAAACTATTTTCAGGTTTTGCGCATTTAACGTTACACGTTGTATAGTAGATCGTTTATTGCGCTTAAACAAAGTCAACGTCAAATCATTTATATTTTATATTTTTATTCTATACTATTTATCATGAATCTGACTAAGGCGATTAACCCACGGCACCGTACGCCGCTCCGGCATGCGGTGGCGGTAAAGCGGATTTCAATGCGGTTGTCCGCACGGCGATGCGGTTCGACCGCATGACCGCACGGATCGATTTTGACCAGTTTTGGTTTTAACCAGTTATTTTTTACCGGTTTTGACCAGTTTTCAGGGTGTCCAGGTTGGGGTTTTTTTTTCCCCCAATTTGGGGAAAAATTTTGGGGAATTTTTTTTGAAATTAAAACTGCGGGGTAAATTCTGGGGAACACATTATTTTTTGGCGTAAGTTTGGGGAAAAATGATTTGTGAATGAATTTTTTTAATGCAGTGCGCAAATATTGACATCCCGGAAGGTGGCGGAATAGAGAACAAACTGCTATGGGTGCGTTCCATTTCTCGCAATACGTAGCAACTGTGAATACACGCTTGGATACCAACTCTTTTCTTGTTATTCCGGTCAAAATAGATATTCAAGAGTAAAAAATTCGCAACAAGCTGAAAATTTGTATGAATGTTGTGAACATCGTCATAAACAAATAACATATAACGCCCTTAAAAAAATTCCATTACATATATTTACCCCCTAAATTTGGGGAGAAAACCCCTAAATTGGGTACCCTGCACGATGATCCGCACGGTGATGCGGCGCCCCGTGTGTGAAGCACCGCACGACCGCGCGGACGTCCGCACGGTGATGCGGTTGTGACGAGAACACCGCTCGACCGCGCGGTCGTGCGGTGCTCGTGTGCAAGGTTCAAGCGGATTTCATAGAAGCTAGTGCGACGTGAGAACCGCATCACCGCATGCCGGAGCGGCGTACGGTGCCGTGTGTTAATCGCCTAACTAATCTAACTAATTTCGTTTTTTTAACATAATATACTTACAAATATTTTTTTTATCATCTATGAGATTAGCGCAATCTGAAAACTTAACTATAATATAAAAAAATCATCAGCTTTATTACTTTCAGTATACGTAGATTCACCGATTCTGGGAGATTTATACAAAATAGATGCTAGTTCACTCTACAATAATAACACAAAAACTATGGAGTCTTTGTTTTAAACGTTGTGTTGTAAACATTACACATCTTTCCACTTTCGCAATATTTTAATTTTGCAGCCTAAATTACATCGTTGACTTATGAAGGTTATAAGGCTTAATTTACTTTAAACAAATTCAAGGTTATGTTAAACGTTTCTATTAATAGATTAACTTTCATAATAAGTTCACGTTATTCATATTTTTCAAATTATATTTTTATCGTTATGAGTTTCGTCAAAGGGCGCAGTAAATGTCAAAAGGTTCTTCTACAAAATCCTTTCCATTTAGGTCCGTTTACGTCAAAAAAACTTTGATTTATAAATATCGATCGCTCTAAAGCTGTACACGCATGTACGGACACGAACATTATGAACACAAACATCAAATACTTGGTTCAAACTTATGGAAGCTTGGTTCTTATGAGGGATCGCGACGGTTGCTCTAAAGCTGTGTACGCACGTTTTTTAAACACTAACATCGCGTACATAAACATTAAACATGAACTTCAAGAACGGCTGAACGGTGGAAGTTTGCCTCAGAGATAGATTCTATTCTAGAATAGTACATAGGACATGTATGTGTAGTTCCCATGGGATAATAAATCAACTTTAATGCTGCTGAAGTCGTAAAACATAAATATACATTTAAAATATAACAATGTTTAGGTTTTTAGGGTATCAATGTTCGATTTTCAATGTTCGCACATGCGAACACGGCTTAATGTCAAGTGTCAACGACAGATTCCGTTTAATTAATATTTCAGAATATTACAAAATCGAATACGACATAAATCAGATAAAATCACAACCAACTTTGTTAGAAGTCCTGCAAGTACAATCTATTGTTATTTTATGTCTTAATTACAAGTCGTGGGACCTTACGCAAACGTTTTTAAGTTCATTGTTCAAGTTTACACTCAATCTCGCGGGATTTTAAACATGATTGACAATGCTGATTATATGGTGTACCACATTTGTAACTATGCAGCTACAAAACAACTTTTTAGGAAATGATTAGGACGGAATAAACTTAAGAGAGATTTTAGACAATACCTTTGAACACATAAAGACCTATTACCCCATCGCGCTGCCGAAAATATTTCCCTAAATACTTATTGCTGTGGCAACGTCAAGGGAAATGTGTGTTTACAAACTGCCCTCTCGCTCACTTGCTATCGAATTCGCGGATGTTTTTTGATGCCCGCCAAAATACCGTAAATTTGGGGATCGCCAGGCAAGGCAAGCGGTGATGTCAACGGCAATGGAAGCAACCTGATTACACATTCGCGTTGCCCATTTAATTTCCAATTTCCATGCAAGTTGCAGTGGAAATGGGTTGAATGTAAATGAGGTATGCCTCACTAACTAAAAAAATAATAATAATAATAGTTGCCCATTTCAAAATTAGTTTCGTATGAAGAAGAATGGGCAAGACACTCCACACATGATCTTTAAAAACAATGTTTTACAATAACTACATTAATACAATTAACAGTAACAACAATAACAATAACTACATTTTACATTAATTCCATAATTATACGAATGTGAAGATGTACTTAAATTAAAAATCGTTTAAAATACTACAAAAATTAAGAAATCTAAATACATTCACATTTCTAATGAATTCTAATAAATTCATCCCAATTCAAAGTTTTCCAATAAAATTCTTAAACACGTGCGAAGCTAATAAATCATAAGTACATTAATAAACATTTGGTTTTAGAAGAGTAAGTACGCAATTTCCAACATTGACCCCGCCCTTTGGTCCAAGGTCTAAGCAACCAAATATTGCAGGTCAGATTGGCCGTTGGTTTGTCTTGCGAAAATGTGATGACATAGCTATGATTTGACTTGTTTAATTATAATCATAGTGGGTGTGAGGCATTTTATCGGCTCTAAGAAAGATTGAATGATAGCTGGGGGGCAATTCTTGTGTCTGTAAATTACGTTCGCATTCCATTCAATTTATTTATTATTACTTCAATTTATTATAATTATTTAAATTACTTTTTTTATCATAATGTAAATAAAATAATGAATTATTTGTGAAATATATAGAATTAAGATTGTGTTTTTGATGTTAGTTTAAATACGATTTTTTTTTTGTTCATTTTTCATGCCGTAAGGTAGAGTGTGTTGGAAATGCTTTTATAATGTTGACATCTAATTTTGTACCCACATTCATTGCAAAATAAATTATTTATGATTTTATTTATTCTTTGTCTCATTCTGTTAAAAATACTTTTAATTTACTTACATTTTTGACATTGATGAGATAAGATTGCGACTAGATTTTAAATGATTTTGATTACGGGAAGTCTACCGTTGGTCTAGTGGTCGCAATGCGCGACTGCTGAGCATGAGGTCTTGGGTTCGATTCCCAGGTCGGGCAAAGTGTTATTAGGTTTTTCCATCAGGAATTTCTCAGTAACAGCCTCGGGGTCTAGGTTTGTGTCCGTTTTATGGCAGTAGGCTCGCCCCCTATTACATGGGACTTAAACATAACTGGCGGAATGTGGGTGTACTAATTTTACTGAACAACTATTTTAAACTACCGACGACTAACTTATTATGAAGTTTTGTACCAAGCGGATAAAAAATATTACAGAACAGATTTTTAAGTACCTATGTAGGTTCATCTTCTTTAATTAGTCACCTCTATTAATATAATTATGTGCCAGTAATTTTACCCTTCCTGACATCCATACGAACCATATAAATACTGCTCGTTGGCAGGTAGTTAAGTGGTATCTTCCTACCTAATGAATACCCCAGAATAATATTTTCAAAGTGCCCTGTAATCGTCTAATTTCTATAAATGATTTGACTTTGACTTTGATCTCGGATCAAGAAACTGTAATGATTCTAAATTGGATACTATACGTTATTATTAAGTCGGTAATTATTTTTGATCACATCTAAAATAAGAAGCTTCTGTGAATTGCAGGTTAAACGATCAAAACAATTAAATAGTGTTGCCCAAAATGCAAGAACAAGACCAAGACCGCAAGACTTTGGGCAACACTTAATGTTGCCCAAAATGCAAGAACAAGACCAAGACCGCAAGACTTTGGGCAACACTACAATTAAACTTTAATTTAGCTTTAATATTTAATTTGTGTATAGACCAAGGGATATTCCCGACTTTAATGAAGTACAGTAAAGTTATACCGCTCTTCAAATCCGGCGATAGCAAGGACACCAATAATTATAGACCTGTTTCGGTTCTGCCGGTTTTTAGCAAGGTGTTTGAAAAAGTAATGCTAAATCAAATGCTCAATTATTTTAACTGTAACAACATCCTACACGATCAACAGTATGGTTTCACCAGAGGGCGTTGTACTACTGACGCTGGTGTCACTTTGATCAAGCACATCTTTAATGTATGGGAGGACTCACAGGATGCCATTGGCATTTTTTGCGACCTCTCTAAAGCATTCGATTGCGTAAATCACGAAACACTGCTGCTAAAGCTTGAGCATTACGGACTAGGTGAACTAGCACTTAGCTTAGTAAAATCGTATTTAAATGATAGACTACAGCAAGTTCAAGTTAACGGTGTAACTTCATCAGGATTAAAAGTAAAGATGGGGGTTCCACAGGGATCAATACTGGGTCCATTCCTCTTTCTGGTATACATAAATGATTTACCTCATTTACTAGAAAACCAACCACAAATGGTGTTATTTGCTGACGATACCTCATTAATTTTTAGAGTAGATAGACGAGCGCAACACCTTGACGACGTAAATAACGCCATGCTTAAGGTTCACAATTGGTTTACTATTAATAATTTAGTGTTAAATGAGAAAAAAACGAAATGCATAAGATTCACTTTACCAAATGTTAGAAGTAGTGAACTTAACGTCATATTGAATAAGGACATACTAGAATTCGTCGAAAAGACAGTTTTCTTGGGGATTACGCTCGATTCTAAGCTGCAGTGGGGTCCCCACTTAACATCTCTTGCAGGGCGGTTAAGTTCAGCCGCTTACGCTGTCAGAAAAATCCGACAATTAACAGACGTGGATACCGCGAGACTAGTCTATTTTAGTTACTTTCATAGCATAATGTCTTACGGTATTTTGCTTTGGGGACGGGCTGCAGATATAAATTCGATCTTTATCCTGCAAAAGAGGGCCGTCAGAGCCATCTATAATCTTGGCAGTCGAGATACTCTAAGGGAATTGTTTAAGAAAATTAACATCATGACGGTACCTTGTCAATATATATATGAAAACATTATGCATGTTCGGAAAAACCTTCATCTTTTTAATAAAATTAGTGATAGACATAATTTTAATACTAGAAATAGGAACAAATTAGATCAACGAAGTTTCAGATTGTCAAAAGTAAGCACTTCTTTTATGGGGTACTGTGTAAAATGCTATAATAAAATACCACTGGATATTCTCCAACTAAATGAGAGAAAATTTAAAACATGCATTAAACGCACACTATGTAGTCGAGCATACTATAAGTTAGAAGATTATATCACAGACAAAAATGCTTGGCTTAATGCTAGTCCTGCTCCACAGCCACTCGGGCTCACTAATTAGTATTAATTTTAAGAGAATGATGTTTCTTACCCCCTTTCTATTGACCTGAATAACTTGTTTCGTTATCAGTACCTAATAGTACTTTTTTCTTTTTTACATACCACAGTTCATCAAACAAATAAGTGCATAGAAGTGTTAGTATTGTATAATAATATCATTTATTTCAATTTTGTAAATGTGAGTACCATGGAGCTTTTTATTTATTGAGTTGCTATGTGTTTTGACTTGATGAGCATGGCGGTTGAGAGCTTGTCATGCTCACTCAAATGTCTCGCTGATGGTGGCGCGTGTGTTGGATCATTTGGCTCCCTTCAAAATGGTTGAGTTAAGTGGTGCTGATCCATGCGTCATGCTCGTGAACGAGTGCTGTCAGTTGGGATTGTAAGTAAGTAAGTAATTTATTTATTTGCATAGAATGTAGGTAAATATTACAATTAGGTGTTACAAAATGATTGGATCCTATACATTCTGCCTTTTGGCATGCAAAATTTTATTAACTTAATACTATTAGGTACTATAATTACTTCGAGCTTTCTAATTACTTGAACAGTTAAATTATTATTATTGAATTATTGTTGAATTATTAATTGAATTATTTGATTGGTCATCTCTTAACTGCCTTGGCTTATAGCTTTATTCTAATTTTATTTTTTATTTTTGTTTTATAATCATCTTCATTGTTTTCACATGTAGAATCAACAAAAATAATGTTACCAGGATTTTGTAAAAACCTAATTTAAAAGAGTGCCGTGGAGTTTCTTGCTCGTTCTTCTCCATAGAGGCCTACCTCCGTTTTGGAACGAGCAACTAGCTTCAACTTTTGGACTAACTGACAGACTTCTTGACTATTCAAAAGTGCCTGTTTATGGTCTAATTGAAATAAATGTTTTGACTTTGACTTTGAAACTCTCGTGAATTCTAAACATAAATTACAGTACCTACTATAAAAATTGTGCGGTCGGGGGATCCCCGTATATAATATAAGGAGACAGAGAGGAAGATAAAGAAGGGGAAGGTCGCCTGGAGTTGGGGTATAACGCTTTTTCCTTACGTGACAATTCCTACCAGTTTACTCCTACCACAAGCCTAGTTAAGAAACTTTGTTCCAAATATAACGTAATTGAAAAAAACCTACAACGTTTCGTAAAACTCGTTTTTACTTAAAAAACGAAATAGTAAAAATTTCGAAAATATTCATTTTTTGAAGCAATAGAATTACAGTAACCAATGGTAGATTTCAACATCCATTTTGAATTATGTCTACAAACGGGTGTTTTGACTCGCGAACTATTGATGAAATGCAATTAAAAATAGTTGGTGTGAATTGATGAGGTTTTCGACCATTGTCTGAGATATGTCTGAGATATTGTATAACACACATACAATATAATTGTCTTAATTGTGAACCAAAGATAACATGTTGTTATCAAAACCTATTCCAAAACCTGGGTCCTTAGACAAAGTAACATCGCTTTGTAGCGAAACGATATCTAAATTCGTCATCGTCTCTGACAGCAAGTCACAGCAAGACAGCAAGTCAGAGACGATGACGAATTTAGATATCGTTTCGCTACAAAGCGATGTTACTTTGTCTAAGGACCCTGAGTCGCAATCTCATCTCAGCGAAAATCAATGTCAAATATTTGCCAAAAATGCAGCTAACATAGAGGTATTTTTGACAGACTGAGATTGATATTAGAATGTAATTATCTCAAGTTCCTAATTTAAAAAAAAATATATTTTTATTATGTTAAGTAATTATGAATTTCTCAGTAGAAGCCTCGAAGTCTGGATGTGTACCCGGTTGATTGCAATAGGCTCGCCCCCTATTATATGGGACTTCAAACATAACTGTCGAAATGTGGGTATACTAATAGGTACACCTCTGCCTAACTCTTCAGGGATTGCAGGCTTGCTGTTGTGTTATGTGTAAAATTAACATCCAAAAATTGTATGTTTACATCAAACGATTCCACTTTCATACAGTTATGATATTACAACATAAACTCAAACATAGTGACGTTAACCTTGAATATTAGCTAAGTGAGACAAGTGTCTGCTTAAGCTTGCGACACACGTTGCGACACGCGATCGGACGGCAGACCGGATATCTGTGCGTGTGGACCAGTTCTTAATAGACTAGATTTGTTGTAAAACTATGAGGACTATGTAGGTAGTAAGTTTAGTAAGGATATTTTGTTTGAAAGTTGTTTGAATATTTGTCTACTTATATCTCATAAGGCGATTAACACACGGTGAAGCGGATCTCATGTCGCATTGACTTCTAAGAAATCCGTTGATGCATTACACACGTACAGCGCCCGACTGCGGTCGAGCTGGCAGTCCGCTTTGCCGCCACCGCCCTCCGCGGCGGTGTGCGGTGCCGAGTGTTAATCGCCTAAGCCAGAGATGGCGAACCTTTATTGGTGAACCTACCATTTCTTTAATAATTAATAATAAAACTTTCTGGTTCAAGGCTTGATTTAGAAAGCAGTACACGGCGCGTATCGTTAGGAGATTCCTTTCTCAGGAGCCCTGACCACACACCGGTGGTAAGCTCAGAATGAATCAGCACCAGTAGTCACGAGGTACTAACGAGGTAGTCAACTCACACACACTCACTTCATTTTTTTTATGATAAAATGTGATTGTAACAACATTTAAAGTTGCAATAATTAGAAAGAGATACTAATAATTTAATCAAAGTTACCAATTACTTTTTTGATTCATTCATTGCACAACTGGTGGCGCGTCGATGTTGCGCAAGAGTGTCGACGCAAACGCCGTTCGAATTTTAAAAATTTACATTAGATATTATTTTGATTTTGGTAATTATTTCAATTATTTATTAATTTTTGTACTACTTATCATAAACGTTACAAAAGAGATACCTCGAAATAATATTAAATATTTATATAATTGTCTCTTATTTATTATTGACGTACAAACTCTCAATAATTAAATTAATTAAGTCAAACTGATTTAGTATTCCAATTTAGCAATAAATAATTCAATGAATATTCCAAACTTATTTTTAACATAAATAGCTTCTCCCCGCAACTTTCTCCGAGTCAAAGTTGATTTCTTCATACAAACTTTGGACCCCCATTTTATCCCCTTAGGGGGTAAATTTTGGAAAATCCTTTCTTAGCAGACGTTTACTAACTATAAACTACCTCTCTGCCAAATTTTATCTTTATACGTCAAGTGTTTTTCAATATTTTGTGATGAGAGAGTGAGTGTCCTTTTGCTTTTATATACCTACTTATATTTAGATTTAAAATCATAAATGCAAAATAATAATAACAATTACTTTAAAAAATGAAAGAAATTCTGACGTACTTTGGTTCGTTCTGCCAAAACTAAATCCATGACAAATTGAGTTCATTGACTGACGCATACTTCGCTCGCTGCACTGAAATTGGCCATTGTCCTTTCTAAAGTTACTTAGTTTCTTTATTATTTACAAGGCTGCACATTTACTCTGTTATTTTAGTGATATACTACGTATGTTAGAAGATAAATCATTTTTTTCTTTTTAGGTGGCGCGCACACAACTTTCTGACTTCTGACTGTCAAAGATCGACGTATGGCAGCCGGGACCAAACGGCTTAACGTGCTTTCCGAGGCATGGAAGAGTCTTGGTGTGTAAAGATGGTCTACATACCAGTCCCGGCAAGGGTAGTTTAATCTGAACACTAATTTGTAAATGGGCTAGAAGAATGACCGTGGTGCTTCATCGTGTGCCCGAGCAACTAGGTATATAAAAAAAAAATCTGCCCGCAACACCATCTACTAGAAAGCAAAGTATAGCATAAAACATAGTCTTTAGCAGTCGGCAATAGTGTTTTTTTGTTATCAGTGAAATATTTTTTGGAATAGGTTCAGTACTTCTAGACATTACCCCTTACAAACAAAACAGCAAAAAAAAAAAGGAACAAACAAATTATAATATTAGTATTAATAAGTATTATAGATGAATGGTACTGAATATTTAATTAATAACGACATTATCGTTTCATGTACCTAATATTTCTAAACGTTACTGCCGAACCGAAAACCAGTTTAGGTACGAAAAAATAACCGAAATAACGGAGAAGATATAAAAATAAAAATGACCGATTTTTAATGACCCTCCAAGGTCATTTAAAATCAGTATTTTATTACTAAAAAGGGCAAAAACAGGGCAAAAACCCATATATATAAAAATAACTGTAGATTATTTTTGGAAAATTCATTTTAATAATAGTTTCTATTTTCATTGCCGTAAGGTTAAAGACATTTTACATGTTTACCTTCAAAGGGTCCAGTCACCGCAATGTTTATGAAATGTTTTGATGTGATGGGATGGCATTGAAATTGGACTGTTTATGAAGGGCATTTAGAGCATTCGCTACGAGCTCTTGCAATGCTTTGGTGCT
Organism: Hoplodrina blanda; assembly: GCA_949316365.1. Taxonomy (NCBI): domain Eukaryota; kingdom Metazoa; phylum Arthropoda; class Insecta; order Lepidoptera; family Noctuidae; genus Hoplodrina; species Hoplodrina blanda. The sequence continues at coordinate 15,308,262 of OX438582.1, forward strand.
CGAATGCTGGTGTGTGCGCTCACCGCTACGCCGAATTTGTGCAATTAAATTATTAAGGTACAGTCACGAGCAAAAACAAGTATACACTTAGCAACATTACGAAGCTATTTTTTTCGAATATATTGATTTAAATGTCTTTTTTTTAGGAATATAGTATTTTGAATTCAATACTACTATGAAATAGGTCTTCTAACAAAGTTACAACCATTATTTCACAAGAAAATTACTTTTGAATTTTGTTAAGTGTATACTGGTTTTTGCTCTTGACTGTACCTAATATTTGAATTTATTTTAGACAAATAAATGAAATAAAAAAATAAGGTATGTACAATTTACTAAAAATAAAGAAAGGAGGAATCTTATAGTGCATCAAATAATTCGTCCGCGTCGCTGTCAATAGGCATTACACAAAAAATATATACTTATTTATTATTTTATTTGATAATATAGGTATTCTTCTCAGTAGCAGCGTCGGTGTCTGGATTTGTGCCCGATTTAAGGCAATGAGCTCGTCCCCTATTACATGGGAATTAAACATAACTGGCGAAATGTGAGTGTACTAACGTGTACACCTCTGCCTTACCCTTCGGGGATTATAGGCGTGATGTTATGTTGTCTTAACCAAGATATTAAAGCTAGACAGCTAACCGTGGAATGTTGCCTTTCATTATCACTTTCGATTTGCAACAAGTCACTCTGATTTAACATCTAGGTACTAACTATGTCTGAAATACTGAGAAGAAATAGTGCTAAGTTTTATGAGTAAATTTCAGTTTATCTGTCTAGCAGCGTTAGGCACTCGTGGTCTGGTTTTTATGCCGAACTGGGCCTGTTTGACGCAGCTTTGAGGCACACAATAATGTATTTTCTTATTTTGTTTTAAATTGCCTTTTGTTAATATTTTTGTATGCACATGGTCTGTGTCAATAAATATTTTTCTTTCTTTATCTACAGATTAAATTTTTTAAGAATAGGAAATCATCAAAGTCAAAGTCAAAGTCAAAACATTTATTTCAATTAGACCATTTACAGGCACTTTTGAATTGTCAAGGAGTCGCGTAGTCGGTCAGTTAGTCCGAAAGATGAAGCTAGTTGCTTGTTCCAAAACGGAGGTAGGCCTCTATGGAGCAGAACAAGCAAGAAACTCCACGGCACTCTTTTAAATTAGGTTTTTACAAAATCAATTTATGACTTTTTCCGTTCTGGGCGAAGCGGACCCATCAGTGTTCCTGCCCTGTGTAATGCCCTTTGTGTTCCAGGGCCTCGGTGACTCTTTTGAACAAAATCAGCAACCCTAGCAGTACCCTAGGATGATAGCTCACCTTAAAGTCACCTGAATTCACTAAAGGAGATTTTTAAAGTATCCTTTGGAATATAAAAAAAAACTTTTTATTTCAGACTTCTTCAAAATCCATAGTGTTAGTACAATAGAACTTAATTGGTAGTGTTAGTAGTAAAAGAGCGTTATTTTTTAATATGGGTACTAACCCAATGCTGAATGTAGCGCGAGTCCTGCCTATCCGCTATAACAGCTAGAGATATAGTACAAACTATTTGGTTTACAGACAACAATAATTATTTTTCTGCTACATTTCCATTCATTGTTATTTTGTGTTCACTTTTTAAGCTTGTGGTGTCTAATAATTTTGAAACCTATTTAGAGTGATTGAAAAGAATTGACACTCTCGAAACATTGTTTAAAAATAGTTGCAAGTTAACTGCCTGTAAACATTTTTTATTTTTTGTTTCGAGGTTTTATTTTTTAATGTCTAATTTAGTTGCTTTAATCTTGTACAATAATTTGCACTTTCCATGTTATCTCTTCACCACCTTTAGCTAACTGGTACAGAATGCCTAAGGCATTAAGACTGCCTTTGTATTTTTAAGCTGCTTAAAAGTAAAAAAAAAATTGATCGTTTTTTTTTAAATTATAGTACTTATTATCATTTATCTGTCTTTTTTATAAATTGTAAATAATTATAATTAATTAGATACACAAGGTAAATATATGTAGGTATTTTCCTGAACGTTCTGTTTTTTTTTTTTTTAAATATAACCATTGAAAAATATAAAACCTTGACTTAAACATGCTTGCTTTAGGTAAAGAGTAAAAAAAAAAAATATTAAAAAGTAAATACCTAGAACTTAAAAATCTAAATAAAACCTTGAATATAAAAGATAAAATCAATAAACATTACTCACATGCACTTAACATTATTTCAACACACGCAAACTTTTTCAATACACATGTTTAATATTTATTTACTAAGCATAGACACACGCCCTTAATTATCACTTGTAACTGGTAAGTCCGCGTTAGCACTAACTTACCAAAACGTTACTGAAACGCGACGTGTTACGTAACTTTGTAGAGGTAAGAAATTACAAAATACGACCGCGAAAAAATTTGCAATTATTAGCAACGTTCTAACAGTTTAGTGATTTTTATCTTAAATTACTGTATTGTTTCATTAGGTGGCACCTATTCTATACAAAAAAAAAATATATATATTGAAGTGTCTGTTTGTCTTTTTTTTTTTGATAAAAGAGAGTGTCAGAGTTTGTTTGTTGTTTGTTTGTTTGTAATATCAAAATAATAGCTTTTTATTATATGCATAATGAATGTTTAAACGATACTTATACCTATAGATACACAAAATCACATTTTTAAAATTTTTGTCTGTCTGTCTGTTTGTTCCGGCTAATCTTCGGAACTGCTGCACTGATATGGACGAGACTTTTACTGGCATATAGCTGATATTATAAGGAATAATTTAGGCTATTTTTATTATTTTAATGGAATTAGGGTGCCGCGTTAAATAACCCCACAGGTAAGGACGACCTTAGGAAGTTAGGACCCATTAATGTCGTGGTGCTTGGCAATCTGGGTTTCTCCCAGTTGCAAACGTCCCTTTGTGCCTATTGGCCTAGTTCTGTTCTGTCTCCTGCTTGTTTGGAGGGAAGTGGAAATTATATTTTTTCTTACTCCTCCGCTATTCTTTTCTGATTAATTTCGTTACGGGACCCAAGACAGTTAATCGTTTCTCTGGGACTCGTTGAGCTTCATTGCCTCGGCGCTTTTCTGGTGGCCTCCACTGTTGATTCTGGCTTTCAGGAGTAGCAGTGGGTGGGAACAGTGTGGCGGGCTTGTCCCAAAAAAAACCCCACAGGTAACCGATACTCACACGAACGAAATCGCGAGAAAAGCTAAATGTATGTGGGATTCTCACATATCGACAACAACACGATCTCGTTAAGAGTAATGTGCTGTTTTAATTAATTATAAGCAAATTAATACGTTACAACTTTAATGTGATTCATTTATAGTGCATTGGGGTAATTACGACAACCGGGTAAATTCCGATTTCTATTAATTTCAATCAAACGCTGCCATAGATTTAAACATTGCCGTGCATTGCTAATAAATAATTATTCGTGTTTCATCTTTAAAACATTGTCAAAATAATATGTGGTACGTAAATGGTGCAAATTAATAAAATCGGAATTTACCCGGTTGTCGTAATTACCCCAATGCACCTTATAATTTTTTTTTGGGAAATATAGTGACCAAGAATTTATTTGTATTTTGATCGTGTCAAAGTTAGCAGTTCATCTTACTACCTACTGTTATAAATATGAAGGTTTGAATATTATAATCTGGTAACAGTACATAGGCTTTTTATTCAGTAAAAATGTACGGTTCCCGTGTTATAATATATCAACTTTGATACGGATGAAGTCGAGGGCAGAAGCTAGTGAAAATATATAAAAGTTAAGCTACAGTCAGCATTGAAAGTGGGCTTAATCAAAGATTGATTACAACCACTTTCAATGCTGATTTCTTGTTTGCCAAAAACCTGAACTTGGAACTTGATACTAACCCCGAAATAGGTTAAATATTTAGTAATTAAAATCCGTTCATTCATTAAAAAAAATAAAGACTATTGAAAGTTTGTGTAAAACGCTGTAGTAAATGCTTTTAAACACGCTTTCGGGAAGTTCCAGTAGGATTGGAAAACATCTTTTTGTAATTTATATCCAGATTTATAAAGAACTAGCTGACCCGCCACAACTTCGTTTGTGTAGTATCCTACCCCTACCCTACCCCTACTCTACCCGTACCCTACCCCTACCCTTATTTCCAACTTTTTTTTTTTTCATGAGAACCTTCTCCTGACAATAACAAACACAACAAAAAAAAAGTGAAATCGGTCCAGCTGTTTACGCGTGATGCCGTGACCAAGGGAACCATTTTAATATATATATATATAAATATATACAGGGTGTCCCATAACTCAACGTCAAGCCGAAACGGGGTGACAGGATTGATCATAACCATCACGAGAAAAATCTGAAAAAAAATCTATCCCATGCAGTTTGAAAATTATGGGCATTTTAAGAAAAGCCTAGAAATTTGATCAAAATGTACCATTTTTCGGTTATTGTGGTTATTCTTTTTTAGTTTTGTTCATTTGAACTTTGGAAACGTAATCCTAAATAACATTTCTAGAATCCCAATAAAAAATAATGACACAATTGCCTCAAGTTTCCGAGAATTGAGACTATTTGTTAAACTACGAATTTAAAATTACCCTTAAAAAAATGTACTAGAGTGCCTTGGCAAGTGGCATTAAAAGTTGGCGCATTTAATCAGAATTCTAAAATGGTACAATACTTGTTAGTTCCATACAACAATTTTTTTTTTTTTTTTTTAGATTTTTTTTTTCAGATTTTTCTCGTGATGGTTTTGATCAATCCTGTCACCCCGTTTCGGCTTGACGTTAAGTTCTGGGACACCCTGTATATATATATATATATATATATTTATAGAAGATAGTATATATAGGCTATATAACATCAGGGGACCTCGTAGCTTAGCGCGAGTGAAAAAAACCACTGAGATGAGTCTGCGACTAGATTTTAAACCTTTTTGTCAAAAGAATTGACCGCCAAATAAAATAACCTAGCCACTAGGTTTGTCACTAACCCAAATATAATAACCTTTATTACTTACCTCACTTTTACCTAATACGTGCAAAAGACAAATTGCACGACAACCAAAAAAAAAATCTGCCGACGTAAAATCGTTAAGAGAATAGCCAGCGCTTTTTGCTAAAATTGTAACAAAAGAAGCAAAAAAGTAACATAGCAGACTGATGCAAACTCTTGCGAATCTATCACAAAGTAATCATTGTGCAACGTAAAAGTAACATTTGTTTAACGTTAGCAATGGAAGCAACTTGAATTTCGTCAGTGAAATAATTTGTACCTTTTTTTCAATCTTTGTAACACAAAGGAAGTATTGTATCAATATTGTAAATCTATACCAATATTAAAAATGCGAAAGCAACTCTGTCTGTCTGTCTGTCTGTAACGACTTAACCACTGAACCGATTTTGATGAAATTTGTTACGGGGTAAGTTTGAACTCGAAGAAAGTACATAATATTAACAGTTGCATTAGTTATTGCATTTTTATTATTGAATCGATTATTAATTGATCAACTCGACTCAACGCTCGCCTTTCAAGGTCTATATCTGGACGCACCTACCTAGTCTTCGCGCATGATTCATGTGTAGTACCTACATCGGGGGTCGAAAAACTTTAAAGCCTGAAGACCCAATCAATGATCAACAAATGATCAGATTTTTTTAATCGTATGAAATCTGTTGGGCTTGCCCCTATGCACGCTACTGGACCCAACCGTAGTAAAATATCAATGTCGATTCGTTACCCACGGTTGGTAATCCCTGAGTAATAATGCATAATGAATACTGGGCCAAACAATTTTTTTTTACATTTATTATGTATCGATATATGCCATCGATACGCGAACATAACATAACATCACGCCTGTTATCCCCGAAGGGTTAGGCAGAGGTGTACCCATTAGTACACCCACATTTCGCCAGTTATGTTTAAGTCTCATGTAATAGGGGGCGAGCCTATTGCCATCAACCGGGCACAAATCCAGACTCCGAGGCTGCTACTGAGAAATTCCTGACGGAAAAACCCAATAACACTTTGCCCGACCTGGGAATCGAACCCAAGACCTCTTGTTCAGCAGTCGCGCTTTGCGACCACTAGACCAACGAGGCAGTCGCTAAAAAAAATGCATTGATAATCCATAAAACAGTCAAAACTTACACGGTCAACATGAAACTGCTGTTTTTTTTTTTAATAATCTACAAGAATCTTGGAGCAAGAATCATTTAAAAAAAAATAAAAATAAAAATTCGTTTATTTCAGACTAATGTCCATATTTTGTTAGTAACATTCTATCTTAAGATTATGTTAGTCGTAATTTATTAAAATTGATTTGAAAATAAATTTATTGAAAATAAATTAAATTGAATTAGAAATAAATTGATTGCAAATAAAACACTGAACAATTATACTGAACAATTATATGATAAAATAAAATAAATATTTAATATTATTACCTACTGGGAGATTGAGGGTTGGTTTATATTATCAGAAGATTACATACAAGTTGTATTAATGTGTAGGTATGTAAGGCAACAGTCCACAATACGCTTCACTTAAACCCGAGTGTAACGAACTTGAAATGAGCTCAATTACCAATTGTATGCGCCTGCGCCCTATTCATTATAGTAAAACTGACCTTGAGGCCTATCACTATAATAGTGACTTGAAACCGTACTGTATTGCCTCACTAAAGTACACAACAAGGTTCTCTTTAAGTGCAGTTAGCAAAACAGATAGGTATGCAGGGTCGTCAGATATAGTTGAAGTTTTCTAAGAAACCGATGGATGTCTTTGACTGAAACTTGACCTATATAAAGAACTATAGGTACACATCAAAAGTGTCTAGGGATCAACATCCCTAACAAATGTTAGGGATGTTGATCCCTAGACACTTTTGATGTGTGTATTTATTATCTACGTTTTAAATTAAATTACATTCGAAAACATCCATCGGTTTTTAAGAAAACTTCAACTATATCTGACGACCCTGCATACCAATCTGTTTTGCTGTGTGTACCTATCTTATTTATTAATATAATTGTCTAATTTTACTAAAATTTTCACTAATTTTGGCTAAAAATGCGTTTGAAATAAGTCCATTACATTTGGGTCTTATCAGTGCCTTAAAATGTGGTTAAGACCATCGTCTTACAGTACCCGGCGATAAATATTGCACATCGACCTTTGGAAAGAGACAATCGTCTAATTTCGGCTTCGTAGAGCGTTATCTCTGTCGCACGAAATACAAACAGTCCGGTATCTATTAGGAGCTGTTAAAACAATTATGATTTTACTTCTTTTGATAATTCTTTTTATTCTTTGTATATAATACGAAATACGATAAAGGTCGATGTGCAATATTTATCGCCGGGTACTGTACCTACTACAACGTCTACAACTGACAATGTCTACATCGCGCTATCAGAGTTTGCCGCGACATTATATACAAAAACCGACAACAACCGTCGGGCAGTCAAGCCCACCAGACACAACACCCGTCTGGTCGGAGAATCCTCCCTTTTCAATGGAGGATGAGAAACTTTACACCCTGTTTCTCATACCTCTAAGCGTCAGCTCACATCGAGACGCGACGCGACACGACGCTGCGTGCACACTTTAAAAGAGCGACTCAAAATATAACTTTATTTTCTACACGAAAAGATACACATTTCATTGTGAGAATTTCGAATACGTTACACCACGCAGCACTACGTCGCGATGCGTCGCTCTACGCCGCGAGGCATCACGAGGCGTAGAGCGACGCATCGCGACGCAGCGGTAAATCGTGTACGAAAAGGTGTACGCGCGACGTGCAAGAGCGGCGACGTTGCGATGCGTCTCGCGGCGGCGCGCGGCGCAGCGCGAAGTCACTGGCCTCTTCAAGTATCGGCACGTTGCGTCGCGTCGCGTCTCGGTGTGAACTGACCCTAAGGGGTCTTGTGTTACCCAGTAACTGGGTTGTAGAGATCAGTATTCAGTCGTTCCATGATGCACACTGCTATAAAGATTTTCTTTTGAATTTCCAACCGGAAGTTATACTTCAACATGCAAGCATGATTATTTTAATATCAATGCTAATCATAATTGTTTTAACAGCTCCTAATAGATACGGGACTGTTTGTATTTCGTGCGACAGAGATAACGCTCTACGAAGCCGAAATTAGCCGATTGTCTATTTCCAAAGGTCGATGTGCAATATTTATCGCCGGGTACACTTTAACTCCTATTTATTTATTCACTAGCTTCTGTCCGCGACGTCTGCGTGGTTTTTTTCTCCCGCATAAAGTTACGTCTTGGTTACTGCTCCACTCTCGTAGCGTGATGTTATATAGCCTGTACTGTTCCTCATTATATACTAAAATATTTATTCTAATCCAACAGGCAGTTCCAGAGAGATTAGCGCGTTATAATAAACACGCAAACAAAAAATTAAAATCAAAAAAGCTCTTCAGCTATATTGTATTAGTATATTCATTCATTATTATTATTGTTATTTTTTATCACAGACAGATCACTTTCAAGCTCAATTCACCAAACTTCACCGAGGGAGAAATACTGACCTGTAAAAGTTTGCGCAGGTATTTGGTTTCGACCTTATAAACAACGTTATTAGGGTTTAGATCAGGAGGCTGCCAATGGGACTCTATTACTAAGCCTCCGCTGTCCGTCACTCCCTATCAGCGGGCTGTGTCTCATGAACTGTAATAGGTAGAGAGTTCAAGTTTCCACAGAGTGTATGTATTTTGATGATTCTTACCACCAAAAAAAAAAAATTAAAAAAAAAAAAAAAAAAAAAAAAAAAAAGAGTGTATGTATTTGTATAAGGGTCAACTCACACCGAAAGAGCGGCGAAGGGCAGCGAAGCGCGGAGTCCCGCGCATTCGCACGGCTCCGTTTATGGAATTCGCCGGAATTCCCGCGGCGCCGCGGGCATCCGCGCGACTCGTTCGGGTTTCTCATACGATAATAAGTATTATAGTAATGAAAATAAAGTTAAAATTCATATGACACTGAAACTGCGCTCCGCTTCGCTGCCCTTCGCCGCTCTTTCGGTGTGAGTTGACCAGAATAATAAAAATTGGAGAAAGTTAAAAGTTAAAAATTAAACACCATACTTGTTTTTTATTAGTGTTTAGTGTTTAATATTGTAAGGTGAAAAAGGAGTTTTTCGCTTTTTTACGGTGATTTAATATCGTACTTAAGTTGGTACAGAAACCCTTTATTCAAACAAAAACAAAACACTTCAAGATATTTTTATTTATTGCACTAATCTCATAAGAATATTATCATCTGTACACATCTCGCTATATCCACCAGAAGTGTATGTAGCAATCACTTCCAGATATAGCAAAGAGGTTTTATATTGCAATACTTAGTGCATACATTAGGCAGGTCGTTGACTATCGCTAGTAAATGTTAAATATACTGAACTTGCATTTTATAGTCAATATTGCAATATGTTGGTGTTTCAAGATAATCATTTAGCTTGTTCGAATCATTACCTATCAAAATGCATTTATTTAAAATTTGTTAAATGGTAAATAATTGAGATGTTGATGGCAATAGGCTCGCTCCCTATTACATGGGACTTAAACATAACTGGTGTAATGGTATGTGTGTAATTGAAGTGTCAATTATAATATATAGACTTATAAACGTAACATAAGATCATCATCAGACAGACAGACAGCAGAGTTAGTTGTAAAAAAAAACACTTTGTTTTATAAAACCACTTGCTTTTGCCCGCGACTTCGTCCGCGTAAATGTCGGACCCCCGTTCATCCCCTTAGAGGGTAAATTTAAAAAAATCCTTTCTTAGCGGATGCCTACGTCATAACATCTACCTGCATACCAAATTTCAGCCCGATCTGTCCAGTGGTTTGGGCTGTGCGTTGATAGATCACTATGTCAGTCACCTTTGAGTTATATATATTTAGATAAAACAAAATTATTATATTGTTCAAAACAAGAATTATAAACCTCATTAAGCTAACATTAAATAAAATATATACCGCAAAAGCCATCTAAATATTTAAACAACAAAATGGATGCGGTCTTGTCATTTAAAAATCTTTTCAACAAACGAATTACTTATCTTTCTCCAATGGTCTGCATAAAGAAACCTTGCAAAATAATTGAGTGAGACAATATATTACAAAAAGACACGTGTCATTGTCATATTGTTAGAACTCATTAAGTTTGCCGTAATTGAGTCTGCAGAACCATTATGCTGTGCTGTGACCCCCGTAGTACGTAGCAAACAGTAATATAAGTCTGTTAGATCCGTGGTTTTTAACATACGAAAATATTTTATACGTCCGCGACATCGTCCGCGTAAATGTCTGAATAAAGAGTAGACAATGCCCTTCCTTGGAGTTCAAACTTACCCGATACCAAATTTCATCAAAATCGGTTCAGTGGTTTAGTCGTAAAAGCGTAACAGACACATAGTTATTTCCGCATTTATAATATTAGTATGGATGCTAGATTTCGTTATTATTATTTTCGGTATAATATCAAAGTTAATAGTGAAAAAATATGGATAGCATAATTAAAAATTATTCATTTAAAAAAATTTGAAATAATAAGTCATATTAATAGATTTCTTAAGAATATTACAAGTTTGTAATATTGTTGCTTAAATGTCACAATGTATGTATTTCAATAAATTAATCAAAATGAATTAATCAAAAGCATAACAATACTATGCTAGATGGCCTTCATTTAGTATTATTCGCTCAGCTACAAAATAACACAATGGCGTGATTTTGCGCACTGACATATTTTCTAACATCTATGTGTTTAAAATCATATCATTAACAAATATCTGGAAAAAAAGGATTAACCCAAAGATGTTGTAACACGCAATAAACCACGTAGTTTTGCCGTGTTTTTTAAATGGCGATACATCCTGTCGTGGTAGCCAAAGTCATATATATCTTCTTGTCTACTGTACAGCATCGAACTGTGTACCAACCACGTCAGTAGGTACAATCAACCTTGACCCTTCTCGTCATATATGACATGTCATATCTTAGCGTGCACGCGAATATTATTCGTGTAAAGAAAATCCAAATCTCTTGGTTGTTCGTCAACGTTTTATTTTACTATCACAAAACCGTATCAGCTGTTTAATATAAACAAATGCTAATTACGACATTTAAGATAATATATTCTGTTTGACGTAAGACTGAGAAATTTAGACTGGTTTTGAAGTGTCTAAGTTGTTGTTGAAATTTTTAAGATTTGTGCAAAATATTTTTTTAAAGCATTTTGTTGTAAATGTAATTATTATACTACTGTTCAAACAAAATACACATAACAGACAATTAAAAATGTGTTAATTTTATGATCTAATATCTTAATCTATCTATTAAAATAAAAATAAATGGCTACATGTTTTGCTAATCTATATAAATAAAAATAAATACCTAGCTAAATGCGTTGCTAAGCTCAAAACTCAAAAACAACTGTACCGATTTGGCTGATTCTTTTTTGTTGTGTTCGTAATTTCCCGATAATAATAAGTATGAAAAAATTATTTTGGAAAATCTATTAGAAACATCGGAAATTTCCACCCGTGCGAAGCTTGGGCAGTTCGCTAGTGTGAAATAAAATATACACAGTTAAAATATAAAATAATTATTTTGTATATTATGACGTTGATAGTATAAAACAACATTGTTTCAAGTCGTTTTGATTAATTGACCGATTATTCTATCATTAATCTTGACTGTTATTTTTTATGACGAGTATTAATCATAACTAAATAAAAAAATCAGCAAAACATTTTTTTTTTTCAGTCAAAATGAACTTCCGAAGTCTGCTGACTACTACCCCATAACATCCTAAGGGATATATGAGGGATATAATTATGTTGAATTTATTACCTAGCTTAGGTTTAAGAACCTACACCTAAGCTAGGTAATCAATTCAACCCGATTCCATTAAAAACGCGTTAACTTATGCAAACCGAAACCCCGAAACTTTTACTTAAATGTTAAAAATTACGAAACGCTGACCTACCCTAACAATTGATAGACTATCATTGTACGAGTACGCTTAAGCTTGAACAGTATCTTATTGTATAGCAAACCAAATAAATTTTAATTTTAAAACTGAAAATATCAAACTAAAATAAAATAAAAATCGGGTAGTAATAACTGCACCCCAAAATCACCTCCTACCCTACAAACAATTCGCATCATAATTCAAAACAAAAACAACGTCATGGCCATACAAAAATGATCAACCATCTAACATTAAAAAATTAAATACAAAATTATCCAAGGTCAAGTTCAGTTGCGCCACTCACCCAAGGCCGTAGCGAAGGTCGCGCGCGCAGCAGTTGCACAAATGTTACCGTGGCTCGTTCACTACTGAGAGTCTGAACAGCTCGGTCGGTGTGTTTCACAACCCCGGCTATGTCTTAACAGTGATTGTGGCAAAGGGATTGTATTAGAACATGTTTCTATTTTTTTCTATTTTTCGTGTTAGAAAGTTGGGGTTGGATTCGGGTGATATTTTTAGGGTGGTTACAGTCGCAGTTAAGGGTTGTAATTGTAATTTTTTTTTTGTTTTTCCTGCCAAGGTCATTTTGTAAAACCTGTTTAATTGAGATCCCAAGTCGCCTGATTTCCCACTGTCATTTTAGCATAGCTGTTTTGAAAATAGAGGAATGTGTATTATGAAGGAATGCATACTTGATTTTTCTTCTTTTTTCACATCGATGATACATCTAAACGTCTCAACCGATTTTAAAAATTCTTTCAGCTATGGAAAGCTACTTTATCTGCGAGTAACAAAGGCTATGTTTTATTTTCAGAAAAATTAGGGATCCGTATGAAATTCACGCCGATGAAGCCGTCGGCAAAGGCTCGTCAATAATAATTTTATACTATTTGGGCCTAGTGTAGGTGGCCACGTTTATTGCCGCGTGAGGCGATCGTCAAGGATACAGGTGAACGGACATTGAGACATTCATGTGAGCTTTAGGAGAGCTATCACATCACATGGCGTTAAGGATTGATACCTCCTTTCGCCTTAATACCGAGGGTAATTTACAGAATAAAACATTGTCAAAAAATTGGGCGGTACTGTTGACACAGTGGCTAAGTGATTGGCTCCCGGACGGAACATATATTTGTATGGCCTATAGGTATTTATGGCCATATATTCCGGGTCTGGTTGTCTGTATATGTGAGCTTATATGTTTATAAACACAGCTATTCAGCTCAGCGGTCGTTATTAAAATAATCGATATAAAATTTTTAAATCAAATAATTTATTTTAATGTAACGATTAACATAATTATAAGCGCTTTTGAATTGTCAAGGATTCGGTCAGTCAGTTACCCCAAATGTTGAAAGGAAAAGAATGAGCAAGAAACTTCATGCGCATTTTTTTACATCTAGTTTTTTACCAAATAAAAAAAGAGTAATATAAAACAAGTAAAAAGTCAAGAAATTAGAAAAATATGATATTAATTGATTTTATAATTGTTTTTGGCATATTTTGTGCAAGCGAAGAGTTTATACGTATAAAAATTTATAATTAAAGTAGCTTCTGTTCACGATTTCGCCTGCGTAGATTTTAGAATTAAGCTAAAAGTTCTAAATTATCCACCGGGAACAGTAACCTAACGTGCAACTAGATTCAATTTTTGTTCTTTATTTCTTGTAAATGACGTTCAAAAGTGTCTTCTGACTTTGACTTTATACATTTTGTCGGGACAAGAAGTAGCCTATGTGCTATTCTAGACTAAAATCTATATCTGTGCCTTTCACCTAGTTTCGTCTAGACGTTCTGGCGTGATAAACATCAGTGCAAAATTTCGCATTTATTAAAATAAAAATAGTAATAAGATTCTGATTCCCTTCACCTACTAAAAAATTATACATTACAATTATGTGCATTTATAAAAATTATTGAGGTAGGTTTAGGCCTTAGGCTACTCGGCATTGACATTGGTAGATGATTAATTTGTATATAAAATAATACTACGTTTTAAAATATTATAAATAATTATTGTAATAAAAATTTAATATATCTTGATTCTCTTACGAGGTTACCTGCGTATGGAATGTGGACTCAACAATTAATGTGCCGATAGTCATGTCAGTAAATGGTTTGATAGCGAAAAGTTTCGACCAACAACGCCTTGAGAAACTGTCGTTCAACAAATTAGTCAAGAGTCGGATGCTGGCAGTCGATTTAGGCTCGGCACGCATTGTAAGCAGGACGATTTCAGATTTATATATGTAGGTCCAGGTTTCCTCACGATGTTTTCCTTCACCGATGTCAGTGATACAATTAAAAAGTTCATGTGAAATTAAAAAGTCTCATTGGTACTTGCCCGGTTTCGAACACGCAACTTATGCATGAGAGGCAGGGGCCTTAACCACTGGGCCATCAAGACGTTAAAATAAAATATTAATACTTATTCTTAAGTATACACATCAAAAAAGTCTAGGGATCAACATCCCTAACATTTGTTAGGGATGTTGATCCCTAGACTTTTTTGATGTGTGTAGTATATTATAAGTAAGTTTAAGTTAGTTATAAGATAGTTTAAGTTGCTAAAATGTAAACGATTTGGTGGCAAGCACTTTCAGCTTATGTTTTAAACATAATAAATAAATAATAATTATGACTTTTTAATATAATATGTTTGCCGTTGGTCTCCGCTGTCATACGTAAATCTTTGACAGGCAGTCCCGATCGTCAGAAGCCCGAAAGTCTGACAAAAAGTCTTACCAAGGGTTATCGTATTAAGAAGCGTTATTGGATTAAGAAGGTCAGGCAGGCAGTCGCTCTATGTAAAATACCGGTATTCAGCTGCATCCGGTTAGACTGGAAGCCGATCCCGACATAGTTAGAAAAAGGCTAGGCAGATTGATATGTAGTGAAAATATTGATTTCTTAATATACGTGGTTTTCACATAATGCTAAGGTTTGACTGCTCACCTCGCGTTAATTTCACCTGAACTTGAGATTTTTGCAGAATTGCACTGCAAATTAAACCCTAACACAATAGCATTCTTGTCAAATTAGTCACACCATTTATTGTAACATCTCTAATCTGTATGTCCGTTCAGTGAGCCTTTAGAGACTGACACATAACATTGTACAAAGAAATGATTTTGTAAGATGTGCGTACTATATCGCAAGTCAGGGCATCCATATGATGAAATGGTCCAATGCAATTTATTGTGATATCTACCAACTGTTGCTAAATCCTTGTTTGCAATTTGCTACACTTGCATTTACTGTCCCTTCATGGTTTTTGTTCTGTCTTTCCAGTAATACAATTTTGTGTAGGCTAACGATTTCATTTTTGATGTGACAGGCAAGTAAAGTCTTACAACCATGTTTGCCAATATCGTAGTGTGGACATCATGGGAGAATTTTAACCTCATGGAAATCAAAACAGGTAAGATAGACTAAACTTACTAATACAGGACTAACCTAGGCCAATAGGTACAAAGGGACGTTAACAGCTTAAAGAAACTCAGATTTCCAAGCACCACGGATTACAATTATTATCTTTATTAAATGGGTCCTTACATTGAGCGAGCTGTTACATTTTATTCCAGTATACGATGGTGTCATACCACCAACTTCCAAATTTCGGGCTGCTACTGAGAAATTCGTAATGGAAAAACACAATAATACTTTTTGCTCGTCCTGAGAATCGAATACAGAACCCCACGTTCAACAGTCGTTTGCAATCATAAGACCAACAGGGCACTCAAAAAATACTATTGACTGAAAATATTACTGTTGTATCAATTAAGATTTGTTTAGCACAACTGACGTAAGCCAGTCACTTGAATTTGCACTGCATTTGAAGCCCTACTTCATACAAAAGTGCTTCGTTCCAATATTTGCTCAAAAATTGTTGACGTACATTGATATCTCCAAAATACTTAGGAGTAAGTAGGTCAAAACCGAGATGAGTTGTATTAGCGGTAGCATGGCCTTCTATTTGGTCTTCGGTCCAACTGTGATAGTTACCTTGGTCTGTCGCATATGAGCGACGATATCCAGTAAGTCATAATATGTATGTAGTATTGACAAATTCCAAGAGGTGTTTATTGATTACCTACTATGTCATAAAAAAAATGTTTCTCAATCAAGGGAAGTTGATGAAATAATGTTTTATATGCTGACTTTTTTTATCAATACTTAAATACCTAAAAGGAAGGCTTGTAGATAAAAATCAGTGTATTTACCTAATTTGCTATGGGCCTGACCGCTACACCACAGCTTTACCGGTTTCCACAATTCATTTAGTGTAATTCTGTAAACTAAATTCTTAGTTGAATAAAGTCTATATCAGTAGAAGTTATAATAAACGAAAATTGTATAAGAGTATTTCTGGAAGGCTTAAAATACTATTCAGAGTGAATATTTAGGACGATTATTGAACGAAGCATTCTGTATATTTAGAAACATTTGTTCTAAATACCGTTGAAAGCACAGGACCAGTCGTTGCAACAATTTTTGATAAACGTCGTTTGGCTGTTGAAGTTGATGATGATAATCAAGTGTTTTGGAAACCCAAGCGGGACTCGAAACTGATGCTATTGGCGTATCGTGCATTGACACTGAGCTAAACGCTGTTTGAATTTGCAGTTTGTTGGCCCGGTAGTTAAGATGATCGCTTCTCATGCATCAGACTGTTGCATTCTGGCTGGTATGTAGTAGCTGAAGGTACCTACGGGCACAAATATGACATTCTCTAATTCATAATTATGTATTTTGTTTTTATTTTTGTGATCGTAGCAGGTGGCGTTCTGTGGTTTCTGCATATCCCATGGGAAAAAGGCGTGAGTTTATGTGTGTAATTATGTATTTTCTAAGTTTATTTTGAACATCGCTGACATTGGTGACGGAAAACATTGTGATAAAACCTAGACTTATGATTAATGTAAGTCTAAAATTGTCGATCCGCCTTGAGCAAGCGTGGTGATAAATGCTCATGCCTTCTTTGTATGAGAAGAGGCCTTTGCCTTACAGTGGGACAGTAATAGGCCGATATTATTATTATTACGTCGGTTGAGTATCACCGCAACTACATAAGTCTTCCACAAACAGTTATCCCTTTCAGTAGGTCATTACTAAGAAGTTCGAATCAGCGGTTATGCGACCTTGAGTGGCATGGTCGTGTGGCCTTGGGCCTTCAAAGCATGTTACATGGTGTGAGATAGTTGGAAACTGGTTTGTTAGCAAAACTTTTGAACATTGGAAAGGTGGAGAGTTGTATTGATTGATTTTGTATGATAACCATGGCGTGTCACAAAGAAATGTAAGTACTGACTCAGAAAAACGAAAGAGATTTTTAATTCAACTTGAATTTTTTTTATGAAAAATTAATTGTTACGAATTTCAACGTAAAAAACACGTATCTATGCTGATTCTCCTATTGTAGTATTTTCATTTAAAACAAACAGAAATTCTATGAATTATTCTTTATGAAGAACTCTCTTCTTTTTTTCTTTCTTAAGTTTATCTTGGACATCACTGACATCGGTGAAGGAAAACATCGTGAGGAAACCTGGACTTGTAATTAATATAAGTCTGAAATCGTCAATCCGCCTTGAGCAAGCGTGGTGATCATGCTCATGCCTTCTCTGTATGAGAAGAGGCCTTTGCCCTACAGTGGAACAGTAATAGGTTGGTATTATTATTCTTTATGAATGTCTTCCAAACGCTAATCTATTTAAAATAATAAAATATCAATACTCATATTTTTAATACACTTTTTTCACTAGATCCGAGAGAAATCGTGATGATCGTCTTAATTATGTGGGTAGATATTTAATCTAAAGATGTGCTAACATCGTTTTGGTTTATATTAATGGCAACAATAATAAAAATTCTGACTTCTTTCCATAACTGGAAGCCAAAAAATACAGACATATAAGCGAAGCTGCGGGCACAGTTAATACTCAAATACAATTTAAAATCACTACAGCGCTATTAAGAAAATAATTTAGAAATATCTCTTCATTTTAATAATGGTTTATTCATCACCCAAAAACAATGGTACAAGAGATAAAATATTGAAATGACTTTAAGTACTCATCAGAAGAGACTTTCAATTTTCACTTATTTGATTGGTTCACATGCAGAAGTAACAAGAATAAGGTAACCAGTATTTTGTAAAAACCTAATTGAAAAGAGTGCCGTGGAGTTTCTTGCTCGTTCTTCTCCATAGAAGCCTACCTCCGTTTTGGAACGAGCAACTAGCTTCAGCTTTCGGACTAACTGACCGACTCCTTGACAATTCAAAAGTGCCTGTAAATGGTCTAATTGAAATAAATGTTTTGGCTTTTTGACTTTGACATCAATAAAGTCATCAGTTTAAGAAATTTAGTCCCGTTAATGAAACGTACAAACAAAAAATAACCTTATAAAATTGTCGTAACATTTTACTACCAATTCGACAACGGTCAAGGCGTACGTTTATATCAACTTCATAGTTTCTTCATCAATGAATATGAAACAAGTGACTCAGTAATTAAAATGTTGTCATTTCTAATTTTGTTTTTATTGAAACGCAGTTTTGGAACGTTATTCCTTAACACAGCTTGCAGTAGGAGTTAACTGCCCCCCCCCCCCTTCAGGCGACCTTCACTATTTTTCTTTTTTTTCTGTCTCTTTTCTGTCTCTATACGAGTGTCAGGAACTGCGTTCTTGATCAGTCCCCCGATAGCACATTTTTTTGAGGCTGGCAAATGTTTTTAGATTATCCCAACCGAATTCAGGTCCCAGTGCAGCTGTCAATCTCGGAACAATTCAAACATGGAGAGATTAGGCGCAGGACCAACAGTTTCACGTGCTTTTTGAGGCACGGGAGTGTCCACCGTCAACTTTCTTACTCTAGATTGCTGCTGCGAAATTCCTCAGTGAAAAATTCAGTGTCACTTTGACCGATCTGGGAATCGCTCTCACTACACACAGCAGTAACCATTGAACTGGACATTTGTAGTCTCTAACGTTATTTTACTTCCATATTCTAATGGGCTGTTGTGCCAGCCAGGGTTATCGGTTAACTCTGAGTTAATTGCTCACATTTTGTAATTTAACCACATGTTAGTAATTACTTCTGAGTTAAGTACTTAACACAAATGGGCTTTAGACCACTTCAAACATAAAGCTACTTGGTTCTCACATATTATGAAGTGGCTTCTACCCGCGACCTTGACCGCGTGATTTTTTTTCAACTACGTTAAGTTGCGTCTTTGGTTACTGCTGCGCTCCCGTGGTTTGTAGCGTGATGGTATAGCTTATACTATTCCTCGTGAATCTGGCTATCATTTAACAATAAAGATTTTTTCTAACTCAATTGATAGTTCGAGTGATTAGCGCATTTAAACAAACAAACATAACACTCTTAAGCTTTATTATATTAGAACAGATTGACCATTACAAGAAATTGTATAGAATTTAAAATAGATATTGACCTCTTAGTTTGTGTCAGTGTTTCTTCTCAAGTATGAAACGGCAACCTCATCCAATATACAAATTAATACAGAACTGTTATTGTGTTACTAAGCATTTACATTTTTACACCTTTAAAATCGGCCAAAATTGAATCAACTATATACAATATCAACACTCACAGAAATGATATTTTAAATTATAATCTTAAGTATGTTACGAGTAGCGACCTCTATTGATGGTGGGATATCGTTAAAATTTTAAGCTACATTTATATGTTCGAGCATTCAAGCAATTTTCAACTCTGTCTTTTGAAATTTATAAACCATTAGCAACTGTTAATGAAAACTATTCGAATATATTGCTTTATCTGCACTGACTTGTGGTTGTCAGCGCGGCGGCTCTTTTCGCCAAAATATGAAATTATCACACAAAAGCAAAACATTACTCCTTTTATCTTCTGTCTCATCACTAGTCTCTGTCTAAGAGCTCAAATAATAAAAATAATAAAAAATAAATAGTACCAATACGAGAAAAAAAAACAAAAAAAAAATCCCGACCAAATGGAGATTACCAAGAATGCAGGAGATATTAGAGGGCACAGGTGTGTGCGTAAACACGGATGAGCACTCCCTGTTTCATTACTTCCATAGTCTGATGGACATCCAATCCAACGGGGAGAGATCAGGCGCAGAACCCACGGTTTTACGTGCTTCACAGTGTAGTTACACCATTACTTTTCATACTCCGGGCTGCTACTAAGAAAGTCCTAATCGAAATACCCAATAACACTACCCGATCCCAAAATTGTACCCAGGACTCCACGTTCAGCACCACGAGACCAACGGGGCGGAAGGGAGAGAGGGGTGTGGGTGACTGTATAACATAAAAGTAGATACATTAAACTAGTACTACACACGTTGAGTCATGGATGGGGAAACTAGAACAAGTAGCAAAGCGAGTAAGGCACCACTATCCTTACGACCAAATTATCTCAGGCATCTAAATCGGCGTCTCTCACGGAATACTGAGCGCAGTTGCTCAAGTAAACATATTGAGCGTGGAATTCAGATGCGGCTTCGCTCATTTCTTGGTAGGATTAGTGAAATTGTATGTTGTGGAAAATTACAAACTGACCGACACTTTTAAAAGCTTTTTTTTTTCGTGATTAAAACCTCATGCATATACTCTAAATCTGGGGAAAACGGGTATTATGTCGGAATCTTACAGACTAAAACCCCACGTTCCTTATACTACCATAAGTCTTGAGCCCGCTATACACTTGGCGCAAAACCCGCGCTTCCGAACAACCCTTCTTAACCACAAAATTGTTCTGTCGACCCTCAAAATTTCAGCATCATGACAATGACTCTGAGATATTGGGCTAAAAAGTCACTGTTAGAAATTCTTCCTACTCAGCGCCCACATTTGCAGTTGATAAGTACAGGATCTGTTACACTATAATTCAGAAAAAAACTGCAACAAAACGAAAGGATGAAATTAGTTTTGCTGTCGCAAATCAATTTCGAGGTTGAATTGAAAATCATACTGTTGATTATGACGATGTTGGATTTATAAATATTAATTAATGAAAGATTTATCTCTTTTAGTGTATTGCAATGCGTAAGTCATTATACTATATTTATATTTTAATGTATTCTCGCCGAAATAGTTCGACCTTGTCGTAATTGAAATTGTAAAACATTTCGCTTTACAAATAAGTGATTTGAGTTCAATGGCTTTTTTGCTGACTCCATTTTAAATAGATAGATCGTTTCCTTAAAAATTCAGTACCAACTATTGCGGGCCTTTGTGGGTACGAGCTGTATACGTAGATTCTTTTTGTGAAAACAGGTTTTAAATGTTATAACTAAACTGCCTCATTGATGTAGTGGTCGCAGAGCAAGACTGCTGATCATGAGGTCTTTGGTTCGATTCCCAGTTTAGGCAAAGTGTTATTGGGATTTTCCATCAGGAATTTCTCAGTAGCAGCCTCGGACTCTGGATTTATGCCCGGTTGATAGCAATAGGCTCGCCCTCTATTACATGGGACTTAAACATAACTGGCGAAATGTGGGTCTACTAATGGGTACACCTCTGCCTAACCCTTCGGGGATTTCAGGTGTGACGTTATGTGTAAAATTAGTAGTAATAATAAATGATGAGGATGTGGATATCCCAAACCGGCAGGGGTAATATTTTATACCAATCTCGATTGCGCTAACCTGATGATCACCTTCAATTTTGCGAAACTAATCTGACATTTTGCGTAACTTCCAGGTTTTTCTTTTTAGATAGTGAATGACTTAACTTGAATTCATTATTTTTTTCTTCCAATTCCGCGTGACCGTGACACGAATAATTTCTTCATTTCGCTGTGAATTTGCATAGATATGTTATTATGTTTTCGATGATTGTTGATGCGAAGGATTCGGATTCAAAAACCAGAATTTATGTCGTAGTTATAGCTAAAATCTTCATGATATCTCTTTATCTATACAAGTTACAGCTTTATGTGTAAGACCATAAGATAGCATTTTCTTTACTGATTCCGAATAAGTTAATAACTCATTTTTGGCAAAATTACTGCCTTCTTTCTTACGACGGCAGTATAGTGGGTTCGTTGTCACTAGTTCCATTAACAGTTCCATGATGGAACTACTGTTGATTTTTATTATCACTAGTTCCATTACATAAGAATCTTAAAATAATGGAACTAATGTTGATTTTTTTTATCACTAGTTCCATTAGGCACTTGTGAAATTTTTTAAGGGTGTAATAATACTAGGGGTCAAAACACTTAGGTTTTATGATAATTTTATTCAATAAAATCAACAAACATTTATTTTTTCTTACTTTAATTTGTTTTATGATAGTATGTAGTGATAGTGATCGAATAGAAACAGCAAACATTTTGCATGTTTACATGTCGATATTTGATGAGACAGTTAGTTCCGTTTATTGTAATATCGATTTTTTTTTTTATTGGGGGTTGTCCGAAAAAATTTTCATAGACTTTTTGTGTATTAAAACTTTTTCTTTAGAAAAAGATTTTGGTTCCATTTAAAAGAAAAACGTGCTTTTACACCCTTAAAAAATTTCACAAGTGCCTAATAAGCTGGAACTAGTGATAAAAAATTCAACATTAGTTCCATTATTTTAATTTTATTGAATAAAATTATGATAAAACCTAAGTGTTTTTACCTCTAGTGTTTTTACACCCTTAAAAAATTTCACAAGTGCCTAAAATAATAAGCTGGAACTAGTGATAAAAAATTCAACATTAGTTCCATTATTTTGATTTTATTGAATAAAATTATCATAAAACGTAAGTGTTCTACCCCTAGTGTTTTTTCACCCTTAAAAAATTTCACAAGTGCCTAATGGAACTAATGATAAAAAAAATCAACATTAGTTCCATTATATTTTAAGATTCTTATATAATGGAACTAGTGATAATAAAAATCAACAGTAGTTCCATCATGGAACTGTTAATGGAACTAGTGACAACGAACCGTATAGTGTCCATTTCAATCACAAATGAGGCTGCGTTTTTTAAGAAAGGACATTTAAATTGCTTGGATACATCAAGATAAGCTGTGTTGTTCTCTTTTCTCATTATTATCATCATATCAGCCGAACAACGACCATGGCTGGACATAGGCCTTCCCTAAAGATAGCCACAATGACCGGTCCTGCTATGCTCACTCCCAGCGGTTTTCCGCTACCTTCACCAGGTCGTCGGTCAACCTCGTAGGGGGCCATCCCACACTGGTGGTCGCCACTCGAGAGCCTTGGGCGCGTTCACACGACACGCGCACGCCCAGCGCACGCCCAGAGCACGCCACCCGCGTCCAACTCGCATTGAAATTTGTTAAATAAGTATTTGAGTCTTATTATCCATCAATAGATCTCAAATTGCATTTAACGAAGTCTACACGCGCATGCCAAGCGCACGCCAAGCGCACGCCCCGCGCCCGCCCTGCGCCCGCCCTGCGCCCGCCCTGCGCCCGCCTCGCGCCAACTCTGCGCTCGCCTTGAGATCTATTGATGGATAATAAGACTCAAATTCTTATTTAACAAATTTCAATGCGAGTTGGACGCGGGTAGCGTGCGCTGGGCGTGCGCGTGTCGTGTGAACGCGCCCTTACGACCCCAACGGCCATCTGCTCTACGAGCTATGTAACCCATTGCCACTTGATTTTCACAATTTTGAAATCTATGTCGATTACCTTAGTTCTCCTATTTCTTTTCTCGCATGCATGCAATTTCTGAAATAAAATGTAAATTAATATACGTATAATATAATGTATTATGCCGTGTATGTGTAAGTTTACAGTACTTATATACATATTCAGTTAATATAATTATATAACTGGCTTCCGTGTTCTTCACTTATGTAAAATGTAATTATTTATTTAAATGCAGCATTACAGTCAGATTTTTACGCAAAGTGATTCAGTAACTTAAATACTTATTTATGTAGGCATTGTATTTAATTTACTTTTATAGTGAAGATACCTAGGTACTGTAGAGACTCTGGCTGGTTGAGCCATATTCAACCATATTTCACTGGTTTACTAGCTTCTATCTTATATCTTCTTACTATCTTCGTATATGTTTTAGAGCCGGGGTTCTTAACCAATGGTCTGGATAAAAGCATATAAAGTGATCCATATATATATATTAAATAACAACAAGTCAACGACTCGTCTTAGAGGCGAAACCCCTTTTTTATATATATTTTATATTATATATATTTTTTAGGTGGTAAAAATCATCAAATGAGTCCTTCCGCCCTGGGTGGGGCGGAAGGGACAGTCAGACTTTTACTGACTAAAAACCACCCTGTTCCTTCTGTTGCCCTTTACGTTCCGGGGCCACGGTATCCTGTTAAGACGTCCCGCAACCCCGGCAGGCGTTTGGCCCCTATTGGGGCTTTGCAGCAAGTAATTATTAAACATAGGATTTTTTTTTCAAAAAAGTATACATATTCATCATCCTAGCCTAGCCTAGCCTTTTCCCAACTATTTTGGGGTTGGCTTTCAGGCTAACCGTATGCAGCTGAATACCAGAATTTTACATGGAGCGACTGCTTATCTGACCTCCACAACTCCCATGGTACGATTCCCTTGGTAAGACTGGTTGTCAGACTTTTGGGCCTCTGACGACCCGTAATGATGTGTGACAACCAGAACCAATGGCTTAACGTGATTTGGAGGGGGTCTCGGTATGTAAAAATGGTCACAAATCTACGGACCAACTCCGAGCCAATCCTTAGCCAAGAGCACCTCCAAAGCTTCCAAATATCAAAAAGACCAAATGGTATTCAATAAAAGTGAATTACTTACCTAACTATTTGCCACTACGGTTATTTCATCCTCGTTCATCTCAGCTGTTGTAACTTACGCAGTCTTCAATACCTGCCTTCTGCTTCAAACCATAGTTAGTAAGCATTGTTCTGTGACATAGGTTACCAATATTGAATGTCAAGTTTTAAAATGGTAAATTTATTTCGTTATCTATTGTAAATGTTTTTTATAGAACCTATATACGTAGATGTTAGTACTAAGTTTTTAATAATGTGAATTTTATTCACTAGCTGAGCCAAAAAACTTAGTATCGCCATTTTGTTTTTCTTCGTAAGAACCTTCTCCTTACAATAACAAAAACAATAAAAAAAGAATAGTGAAATTGATCCTGCGGTTCACACATCATGGATATGTAGTTCCCCTTGTTATTTAAACAAAAAATAACATTAAGGGTAACTAGGTGGTTGCGGGACGTCATAAAAGGATACCGTAGCCCCGGAACGTAAAGGGCAACAGAAGGAACAGGGTGGTTTTTTAGTCAGTAAAAGTCTGACAGTCCCCAATGGGATGATTTTTACCACCTAAAAAAAAGGGTAACTAGGTATTGGATTTGTAACAAACGAATCTTGTACTTTCAGTAACAAAATAATATGTTTAAGAAAGTATTAACTTAAAAATACGCGTCTTACAAAAATACCTGCACGCCTGTAACTATTCTAATAGCAAAAGGCATAAAAGTCATTTAATTTTTCACTGGCGCACAATTACGATATGATAAATAAATTAATAGTATTTGGGGATAGAAAACGTTAGTTTTAAAAGCTTTGTTACATTTAAAATGTCAGTTTCTATTATGATAGTTTGATTGTTACAAAAAAAATTATAGCAACAAGTTGTATAATTGACAAAAGCTCGTAGTTAAATATCGACGCTCCTATTCTGTAAAATCTCCCTTGATGAATTTAGGTGAGGTGAGATCCAGGTGAACTAAAAATCCCTAGAAGTGAGATGACAGCTCACCTCAAGCTGACTTCACCTAAGGGTCAGTTCACACCGAGACGCGACGCGACGCGACGCAACGTGACGATGCTTAAAGAGGCCAGTGACTTCGCGCTGCGCCGCGCTGCGCCGCGCGCCGCCGCGAGACGCATCGCAACGTCGCCGCTCTTGCACGTCACGCGTACCGGCGATTCACCGCGGCGCCGCGCGGCGCAGCGCGGCGTAGAGCGACGCATTGCGACGTAGTGCTGCGTGGTGTAACGTATTCTAAATTCTTACAATGAAATGTGTATCTTTTCGTGTAGAAAATAAAGCTATATTTTGAGTCGCTCTTTTAAAGTGTGCACGCAGCGTCGCGTCGCGTCGCGTCTCGGTGTGAACTGACCCTAAATTGACCGCGGCAGAATACATTGTTTGGTTTTGTTTGTGTTTTATAGTTAAAGAAATTATAGAAAAGTTATACGTCTACAAGGAATAATTATGACAATCTGATTATGAAAGAGTAGGTAGGTACTACCCTCATTGTTTTTATAGTACCTACTTTATACTTTACGGAAGGGCATAATTACCCGCAACATCGAAATGTCTTATAAGCAAAAGATAATTGGAAATCTTTCTTACTATGGAAAAGTTAAATTCGGTCGAATTTAGCTGTAACTCAATTTTTGGAAAATGCTTTCAACTAACTTTTTAGGCCTATGTATCCTGCTTAGGTATGTGTAGGAAATTTCATTAAAATTCCTTATTTTTCTAAATGAATGAACCTCATTTAGAAAAATAAGGACTTCAAAGTTTGTATAAAATGCTGTACGATAAACGCTCTAAACTCTGTGGGTCGAAAATAATTTCCAATTCTTCTTTATGTCACCTACAAAGTATAGAATGTACTTTAAATACCTAGATCAGTGGTTCCCAAAGTTGACTGGACTGAGACCTAACAAAAAGTTCCAAATTCGGGACAAACCTCTAGACTTTTCATGAAAGAAAAGGGACGACCCATCAGTGAGTTGCGACCTATACTTTGGGAACTTCTGACCTACATTATTTATTCTAATTAATAAAAGCAGTATCAGGAAGTGAGTTTTGCATTAATAAACAGGAACAGTGACTTCATACATGTGTAACTGCCCATACGGGGTGTAAAAAGACAGATCATATAGGCGTTAACTCCGCATACTGAGAAGGGACAACAAGGCCCCCCTTGTTGTCCCTTCTCAGTATGCTCATCATGGGGGGGTCACAAGGTGAACTGACCACCTGGTAAAAATCGCGGGAAACCGCTGGATGGGCAGCGCAGGACCGGTCATTGTGGCTATCTTTAGGGGACACCTATGTCCAGCAGTGGACGTCGTTCAGCTGATATGATGATGATATGGAATTGGTTTACGAGATAAACAGTGAAATTTTGAACTTCCGACCAGAACTACAACGCGGTCACATTAACTTGACGCTTGGGCTCCTATACAACGTCATATGTTTTACTGGCTGCCGCAGCTTGGCTGCCTAGTGCGCGGGGGCCCTAAACGCACCTAAGGCAAGCTAAGGGAATGCGGGGGGAAGCGGGCGGGGCCTCGCTTTCCAGAGATGCGTCAAGTTAATGCGACCGTGTTGTACTTTTGGTTAGTTCCGTAACCAGAAGGTTCCCATATAATTTATGGTCCAGAACAAAAATATCATCGCAGTAATGGAAAGAAGATGTAACTTTTGACTTCGTTAGGTGTCTTTCCACACCCGTTTTGTGCGTACCTGTTGTGTCATATCATTTAAATACGCACTCATTTCCTTGTACTTGATACATACGTACCTACTTTCTTTGAAATTACAATTGTGTTTATAACTTACATTTTCACCTGGAAATTCTCGCTTTTTTAAGTTGTTGTACTCTGAAGACTGGCATCTTTTTAAGATTCGTCTCCAAGGACCAGTTCAGCAGAATATTAGTATAAACCAGTATGCATTTCGACCGCGAAGGTGTCGTACTTTGTTATGGAACAGCTGATTTTTGTTTTAATATAATACCCGATAAAAAATGACGTCTATGAATCTACGGTAAAAGTTTTCGTTCTTCTACCCGTTATTTTTTATATTGTAAAGTATGAGTACCTTTTTTTGTAAGGATGGGAAACCATCTAATAACTTCTTTCACTCTATCTCTCATCAAAAACATAATATTTTAACAATTAAAGAGCACCTATGAATTATATTAACAATCATTCTACCGTTTCTCATTCGTTCTAATACCCATAGTGGGAATAGCTCTAAGCCTAATTCACTCCGAAGATTTTCAATTTTTTTTTCTATGGATAATAATTATCCACACATTATCTGATCGTATATAATAATTAACACTAAGACAGTCCAACTTATCTTTATAATGAACAAAAAATAGAACGCACTTTATTAGAATACAATAGGGAACGTGTACATTGCACCGTGTGTATATCTAAATACATGTAGTTGTCATAGATTTCTTTATTTCCACTTCCTCTAATATCTTCATTTGCAGTGTTAATCGTGATACAGCTTAACGTGATATGGAGTAATCTGGAGTAGTTGATAAAACAAGTGAAAATCGTTTTGATATCAAAATGGATGCAGGATTGGAATATATCGAAGAAGATCTTGGTATCAATGAAGCAAATCGTAAGTGATTTGAAATTAAATTAATTGAATGGATACAATTTCTGAATTGTCATTTTCACACGATTTTAAAGTCAAAGTGCGTATTTTAATTAGACAATATAAGGCACTTTTTAACGTTATTTACAAGGACAAATAATTGAATCTAGTTGCCCCTTCTAAAAGGTTGTTTCGTTTGAAGAAGAATGGGCAATTGAAAATTAAAGTCAAAATCAATTTGGTTCGACAATTAGACTGTTACAAGGCACTTTTGAACGCCATTTATAGTAAAGAATGAAAAAATAAAAAATTAAGAAATGACAGCTCAATTATGTTTAAAGATACAGTATATACAAAGTAGTCACATATGTATAAAACAATAGACAACTCCTAACTTTTTAACAATTAATGAAATAGGTGTGTGGGCCAGAGAAAATAGCTATAAGAAAATAGAATTAAAATAAAAACTAAGCAACAATACGCAGGTTAAATTATCAACCAGTTTGATTTTGTCTAAGCTGTTGATTGTCCTATGGAGCAAGACTATTGAGCAAGAATAATAAAAAGAAAAATGACCGAATTGAAAAGAGCATCCGTGGAGTTTCTATTGTTTAAGAATTGCCTTGATTCTTATTATATTTTATTTTTAATATTGTTTTATTTTTTTCACCATCATTGTTTTCACACATAGAAGCATCAAGTATATTGTAACCAGGATTTTATAAAAACCAAATTACAGAGAGTGTCCATGGAGTTTCTTACTCGTTCTTCTCCACAGAGACCTACCTCCGTTTCTGAACGCTAAGCTTCAATTCTCTGACTAACTGACCGACTCCTTGACTATTCAAAAGTACATGTAAATGGTCTAATAGAAATAAATGCTTTGACTTTGGATTAGCAGGTTTCCAAGTATTTTTATCTTGAATATATAAATAAATAATTATATTTTAAAACACATTTTCATTTCCTTATGAAATTCAGTAGAACATAATGTATATTATGTGTAATTGTTATCCGTTCATTCACCTTTGTCCAAATGACCATTCATTTATTATTGTTGCTATGGCTCGGCTAATTGTCTTATGCAAATTGGGTTTTCATTGTTATAAAGTCCTATCGGTATGTGTCAGTAAAGCAGGTTATAGTGTCAAACTTATACATTTTCTTATTCTCTTTCGATGTCTTTTTTATTTGAGTATTTATAGAAATATTCGAATTATGGGAGAAATAGACAATAGGTAACGGACGCCAGACCAGAGATTGAGTTCCCTGTCCTTCAAGGTCGCGTTATGAGTCCTACTCGTCGAAAACTATTGTTTTAATAACAGGTGCAAAAAAAACCTCAACGAAACGAAAAGTAACATGTTCTTTCTATCAGTGATCATTTTTTTGGTTATGGACTACGAATATATCTGAGAACCACCTTGTTGCAAAGATATTGAAGATCAAAGTTCCAAGTTTTGCATTACATAACATCACGCCTGTATTCCCCGAAGGGTTAGGCAGAGGTTATCCATTATTAGTTTTTTTACGTCCCATGTAATGCGGGCAAGCCTCTTGTCATCAATCGGGCACAAATCCAGACTCCGAGGCTGCTACTGAGAAATTCTTAATGGAAAAACCCAATAACATTTTACCCGACCTGGGAATCGAACGCAAGACCTCATGCTCAGCAATTGCGCTTTGCGAACACTAGACCAACGAGGCAGTCAGGTTGAATGTAAAGATTTGTGCATTTGCGTATTCTAAATAAATAAATAAACATTTTTCAAATTTCAGTTTCAATACCGACATGGACTTTGCAAGAGACTGTAACAGGGTTAGCCATTGTGCTAGGACTATACCTGACGCTGGTCGTGAAGGTATTGCCAACATACATGAAGAACAGGCAGCCGTACCAACTGAAGAATATAATGCTGGCGTATAACGCGTTCCAAGTTGCCTTCTCTGTATACGTAGTGTTCATCGTAAGTGGAACTTGTTGCTATGATATTTTTAGTAGGTGTAACTGTTTTGATTGTCTGTCTCAATTTTTGTACACTAGGAACGCATTTCTTTTATGATGCAATAGAGCACAAATAATGCATACTGCATTATCTGACTGCTTGCATAGAGCCAGCCCATATAACAGCTGTATCTACCATTACTATTTTTTGACATAAGAGATTGTACCGACAGAATTGTATACAAAAATAGTCTCGTCATAAATTTTGGTCAATAAGTAATTAAACCCGATGAAATGTATGTAGATAAGGGCACTTATAGCTAGGATATTTTTTTAAACGTTGTTAACTAGGAATCTTTGTGCAGCAGCCAATACTTCAGCCACTGCGCCAACAGTTTCATTAATTAAGTTATCTCACGGGAAACTGACCTTACTCTGTGCCTTTATTCTATTAGTTAATAGTACAAAACATTTAATTACTTACAATAAGAATAATTCTGTTTCCAACACGGAAACGTGAAAGATGGAAAGAGGAAGCCTATGAGAGGGGCAGGACAGGCTTACAAAAGAGAGAGAGAGGTCCTTGAGGCGGTTTGAAAATTCTGACACTAGGGTTTGTGGGGTCGTAAGACCTTACTGCCCACACGATAAAAGAAGAAGACAAAAAAAAGACTATAATATTTTGTAGGTGAATTAAAAATTGTGTTTAATAACAGGATGTTTATATAATTATAATTTATACATATAGCACTATTCATATTAAAATTGTTTCAGTACTTGAGATACATCTACAGATTCAGTATTATAACAACTAGATGTCCACAAGGAGATGACTTGCATGGGGTAACTATAACAAATTATATATTTTACCAGAAAGCCAGTTCTATAAACTAAAAATACATAAAATCTTATCTAGCGACAATCAATGAAAAAATTGATATAAAATTACACTTGTCTACAACAAAGGTTAATCAAAAGATTTTTGATAAATTGAGACCATTTGACAAAATGAGAGATTGGTTGGTCGTTGTGGAGTTGCCCTTCAGATTGGGCATTTATTTTTTAATGAGGATACGCTAAAGTAGTTAAGCTTTTAGACGACAGTAACGGGGCATAGGCTAGTGTTAAATATCCTTATTTAGCTTGACATAGACGTAATGTCACACAACTTTAACAGACGTGCTGCATCTTCAACACTATTAAAAACTTATTTCCAGGTGGTCAACGAAATCTATCCATACTTCATAGCGAAGCACTTAGATCTGCTGGACACAATATTCTTCGTCCTCCGCAAGAAAGACAATCAGATCACCTTCCTTCACCTCTATCACCACACCTCCATGGTCACTTGGACCTGGTTACACTTTATGTACTATCCGACAGACAACTTCGTGGTTGTTGGCATGTTAAACAGTCTGGTCCATGTGCTGATGTATGCTTACTATGGGATATCGTCTTTGGGTCCGGAGTATGCGAAGTATATTTGGTGGAAGAAGCATCTTACTAAAGTTCAGTTGGTAAGTTTTCCTTCCTGTATTTCAAACTGTTTTGTTGCAAGTGTATACCTTTAAAGATAGTCTTGACTCAAATCTGTGCACAAGCTGTTATTATTAAGAGGGAGAATTTTGTTAGTCGACTGGACTAGGCCGCAGTTTTTGAAGGTTTTACTTGGATCAGAACAGATATATTTTATTTCTTGCCAATGTGTTCTAGTAATCTAATACATTAATCAATATACGGAGGGGAAGGAACGTCGTTACGAAAACTCACGGATTCACTACATGATTCAAAATCTCAAATTGTTTACTGCAATCCATAATGTACATTTACTGGTGGTAGACAAAAATAAGACATAATAGAAACAATCATAAACCCTTTCGGGTACAGCAAATTTTTAAGTAAGTAGAGAGAGGAAGATTCTAGACTATGATTCTAAACTCCCAAAAAATTAAATTTAATGGAGCAGAATGGGTTAAAAAAACTGTCAATAATTCAATTAATTAACAAAAGTTCACACAGCCATCCACCGCAAGTTAGTTAGTAGGTAAAGCAATATCAATGAGCAATATGATATTCTCACAGTATTACAGTCATCCAGTAATAGCATGATTTCTTCAACGCTCATTGAATTACAAATCTGTCTGACCGTGTCAAATGCTAGTGTTCCATGATTAGTTTCAGTTTATTAAATAAATATTGCACTTGCATGACAAATAGATACCTACTATTAATATCAAAGGGCTATATTTATATTCGAGTTCATTCATTGGCTTGGTCTTCGAAATAATGGACTATTTATATTTGAAAATAATAGCATAACATCACGCATGTAATCCCCGATAGGATAGGCAGAGGTGTAGGTACCCATTAGTACACCCACATTTCGGCAGTTATGTTTAAGTCCCATGTGTAATAGAGAGCGAGCCTATTGCCATCAACCGGGCACAAATCCAGACTCCGAGGCTGCTAAGTAATGATTACGATATAAAGCAAATAGCTCAAAGCAATAATCTTGTAATAATAACACCAGCCTACAAATGTCCCACTGCTAGTGAATGCCTCTTCTCATACAGAGAAGGCACGAACGGTGATTACTACGATAGAGTGGATCAGCGGTTTCAGAGTTATATGAGTTATAAATCCAGGTTTCCTCACGATGTCTTCCTTTACCGATGTCAGTGATGTCGAAGATAAACTAAGAAAGTGCATATGAAATAGAAAAAGTGACATTGGTACTTGCTCATACCCGGTTGCAAACCCACAGCTTCGGCAATAAGAGTCACGTGAAAATTATATCATTGTGTTATTCTTATTACTTTATTATAGGAAGGGCACAGGGAAAAAAGGGGCTCATCGACAATTTATACGAAATCAAACAAATGATCGCACTTGATAGATTTTGAACAGGCCTTTGATATGACATATTCAAAACAAACTAAAAAGGGCCCATTGCTTTGTAATCCTCAATATTAAAAAACACGTCAAGGAATAAAAAGAGCTCATTTCGTATCGAACTAGCTTAAAAGGTGCTCATTGCATCCCAATCAGAGTTAAAAGGAGCACATTTTACGTTTACAAAACAAGAACGAGCCCATACCCCCGCCATCTTGAAATAAATGACATAACACCATGTAGATTTTTAGTATAAATTAGCGTTTAATTCAATTTGTGTTAATTGTTGATGAGCCCCTTCTTTCCCTGTGCCCTAGGTGTCCATCTACTTCAGCAGAACACAAATTGGTCCTTACAGTGTGTCATTTTACACTGGAAATGCAATACCTAGTTTTCTTTTTAAAAATGATTTTTCTATCTTTCAGATCCAGTTCATTCTAGTGGTCTCCCATCTCCACTTCCAGCAGAAGCTCTCTCCGTGTCCCATCCCCAACTTCTTCCACAACTTCTGCATGTTCCTCATCTGTTCCTTCTTCGCTCTCTTCATGAAATTCTACATCAACAGTTATAAAAGCAAATCTAAGAAGGTTAAAGAAGAACCTAATAATGGAAATGCCGAGTTTGTTGGTGATGAGAGATTAATGAAAGCCCGATAATATAGTAATAACTTCTGTTAGTGTGTGTATGTTAGGTTTAAAAATAAAGTATTTAATAATTGGTTTTTTACTCGACTGTTTAGCTCTGTCTAAAAATTCCTCATCCTCCTCTATCCTTTGTCTCTGTCCGTCTAAATCTATGAATAATAATGGGCGACTGGTAATTGGTAATCGATGCTTAAACGCGCACAATAATGTTTCTTCTTATAATTTTTTATTTTTTATGATAACGAATATCTTTCCCAAAGAAATGTTTTATTTTTTTAACGGGTTTTGTGCGGTAAATTGTTAAATGTATTAAAAAAATACATAAAATTTGAATAGTTTTGTCTGTAATATGGAATTAGTAGGTATCTGATTAATATTACAGCTGTGTGTGGTATTTTTGCTACTCTATATTCTATTGGGGCGACTGAGGTCAAGCGCTTTGCAAATAACAAAAAAACGTTTCTTTGGGAAGGTTGCAGGTATATTATTGTGAGTACAATCAAATGTATAACTATCAGTCATTTACCAGTCACCATGTGTACTAATATAATGAAGCTGAAGAGTTTTTTGGTTTTGTCTGACGGCCAGTCTTACCAAGGGGTATCATATCGCCGCGGGAGACGCCCAAGGCGTTTGACGTCGCGAGATGAACTTCGGCCACCGTAGGCGCGGGCTTGCGGACGGCGAGTGATGGGTAGCTCGCCGTCCGACCAAGGACCAGGCCCGGGTCGACGGCGCATTCTGTTTCACGCGCGCCTTAAAGAGCTGTCAGCACAGGGACGGGACCCCAACAGGGCCAAACGCCTATCGGGGTTGCAGGACGTCTTAACAGGATACCGTGGTCCTGGAACGTAAAGGGCAACAAAAGGAACAGGGTGGTTTTTTAGTCAGCAAAAGTCTGGCATCTCTGATGTGTGTCTGACTCATTTGATGATTTTTGCCACCTAAATAAAAAGGGGTATCATATACCCAGTTACTGGGTTGTAGAGGTCAGACAGGCAATCGCTCCATGTAAAATACTGGTATTCAGCTGCATCCGGTTAGACTGGAAGCCGACCCAAACATAATCGGGAAAAGGCTAGGCAGATTGATGAATAAACACTAATACAAGTGAGAAACAAAACGGGTTATACCTAAGCAATTACAAAATCAAACAAAGTTAGTAACAGTGACCGCATTTCCACTACACAGTACTTTTAATAGCTACCTACATTAGCGTAGGTAACATTTAGTTGCACACACTGCTTTTGCAAGTAAAGTGTTTACTGTGCATCAAGGTGATTTCACATCGGCGAGGCGAACAGAGCATTAGATGGGCGAGTATGAAAATTCGTATCTTACTACTGTTATACATGTGACTGCCTCGTCGGTTCGGTGGTCGCAAAGCACGACTGCTGAGCATAAGGTCTTAGGTTCGATACCCAGGTCGGACCATTAGGATTTTCTCAGTAGCCGGATTTGTG
Source organism: Hoplodrina blanda (assembly GCA_949316365.1). NCBI lineage: Eukaryota > Metazoa > Arthropoda > Insecta > Lepidoptera > Noctuidae > Hoplodrina > Hoplodrina blanda. The sequence goes on from OX438582.1 coordinate 15,343,573, forward strand.
CCCAGTTGATGGCAGCTAATCACGCCTATGTTACATGAGACTTAAACATAACTTTTCGGGGATTACAGACGTGATGTTACTTATATTGTTATGTACGGGAGGAAACGCCCGGGTGTCACCACTGCGTGGACCGCCCGGAGGACACGGTGCAGCATACGGTGCAGGTCTGCCCCGCTTGGGCGGAGCACCGCCGTGTCCTCACGGAGGCGATAGGCGGCGGCGACCTCTCGCGTCCGGACCTGGTTCAGGCCATGCTCCGGGGCGAGAGGGAATGGGATGCAGTCACCTCCTACTGCGGAGCAGTAATGCTAGTGAAGGAGGAGGCGGGCCGCGTGAGGGAGAGAACATCCTCCACCTCACGCCCCAGCCGCCGCGGGAGACGCCCAGGGCGTCGGACGTCGAGAGACGACATCCGGCCACCGTAGGCGCGGGCTTGCGGACGGCGAGTAATGGGTAGCTCGCCGTCCGATCAAGGACCATGCCCGGGTCGGCGGCGCGTTCTGTTCGCGCGCGCCTCAAAGAGCTGTCAGTACAGGGACGGGGCCCCAATAGGGGCCAAACGCCTGCCGGGGTTGCGGGACGTCTTAACAGGATACCGTGGCCCCGGAACGTAAAGGGCAACAGAAGGAACAGGGTGGTTTTTTAGTCAGTAAAAGTCTGACAGTCCCTTCCGCCCCACCCAGGGCGGAAGGAGTCATTTGATGACTTTTACCACCTAAAAAAAAAAAAACGTATATTGTTATGTGTTACAAAATATAGGTATATTTATTTTATAACTGATTATCCTATAATTTGACAAAGATTAGAGGTAGATTTTCAAACGTAAATATAAAACTTTCTTATTAGAATTAATTACAACCCGGAAAACTCAGTGCAGTCAGTGCCATCTGCATTGTATTATTAATTACCTATTATTCATAAATTTCTAATGAGCGACATAGATAATACATGCATCCATGCATCAATCAACGGCGACACATTACAGTCACCTATTAAAATCTTGACTTGTACTATTGTGAAAGAAAAAAAACAAATAGTTGGTACAAATCAAGGTGACTTGTATATTATAATTATTGTGATATATTATAAAACAAAGTGAGGAAGAGGCGATAGAGTGAGGAATGAGGTTATACGGGATCGTTGCGGATTATAGAGGATGTAGTGACAAAAATACAAAAGGGTATGCTTAGATGGTTCGGTCATGTTGAGAGGATCAATGAAAGACGATTAACAAAAGGTATTTACATGGCAGAGGTGAGTGGTAACGCAGGGAGGGGTCGCCCTAGGAAGACCTACACTGACCTTATTGGTGAGGTTCTTCAGAAAGGTCAGGTGCGGAGTACTCGTAACCGGCGTGCTTTTATGACGAGATGTATGAACGTAGATGAGGCGAAAGGAGTATTTAAGGATCGTAGCAGGTGGCGTTCTGTGCCGTTTCTGCCAAGAAACCAAACGGGGCCGTTAAAAAGAGTTATTCCGTTCGGATCCCCTGATCTGATCCCCTGCTGAATTATTATCATGTTTTAATTGCTTTATGGGGATCAGACCAGAATAACTCGTTAAAAATTGGTATGCGAGTACATGAATAATAAAATTAGGCTCAGCAAAACACGACCATTATAGAAAAAAATGTTGAAGAGCACAATATTAATAGATATTCGTTATATAAAGATTATTCAATGTTTTAAGAAAGCATGTCATGCCTAGACAAGAGTCGTATTTTGCTACGAAAATCTGTCGTAGGAAGAATTTTGTAAAATTTATTGTTCCTTTGGTCACGATAACTCATAGTCATACATAACAGATTTGATTTGATTTTTATTTTATTTTTGTTTAGTTTTTTTGCGAGATTCTACAATGATACTGGTCAATGTTTTGGGAAAATCTGGTGATTATCTGTGAAATTAGGAAAATAATGTAACATCATGCCTGTAATCCCCAAAGGGTTAGGCAGAGGTGTACCCATTTATAGTACACCCATATTTCGCCAGTTATGTTTAAGTCCCATGTAATAGGAATCTAGTTCGAGGGCGGGGGGCCTTTTTTTTTTTTTTAGGTGGTAAAAATCATCCAATGACTCTTTCCGCCCAGGGTGGGGCGGAAGGGACTGTCAGACTTTTACTGACTAAAAAACCCGTTCCTTCTGTTGCCCTTTACTTTCCGGGGCCACGGTATCCTGTTAAGACGTCCCGCAACCCCGGGCGTCCCGCAACCCCGGAACGTCCCGCAACCCCGGAACGTCCCGCAACTCCGGAACGTCCCGCAACCCCGGGGGGCCTATGTTCCATTTGAGGCTTTAATTTTTCAGGCACCATAGAAAAGTCCGACAACGTTCCGCAACAACGTTATCCTCCTACTTAGGTTGAACTGAGAGGTTCCATTCCAAAAAACAAAAGAAAATCATAACAAAAAATTTTCAACGTTCATGATTGGAGCCTAATATTGACAGTGGAAATTTCAAATGTCGTAACTAACAAACACGTGTTTTGATATTTTCACTGTCAACATATTTTAGGCCAAAATAAAGTAACGATCTAATAACCCTTTGACATTAAAACTGTAAATATATTTTTTCATGTACGATACTTAATACTTGTTAATTTCCTACTACGATTACTGTGTGGAAATTATAATGGGCTAACAATTGAATAAAGTATTGTACACAACTGCCTCTTAGAATATTTTAATAGTTTATGTTCACGAGTTCGTCCGCGTAAATATCGGTAGGTATTTTTTTGAGGTGGTAAAAATCATCAAATGAGTCCTTCCGTCCTGGGTGGGGGCGGAAGGGACTGTCAGACTTTTACTGACTAAAAAACCACCCTGTTCCTTCTGTTGCCCTTTACGTTCCGGAGCCACGGTATCCTGTTAAGACGTCCCGCAACCCCGGCAGGCGTTTGGCCCCGTTGGGGGACTTCTCTTTAATACGAGTAATTACTCCTTATAACATTAGCTACCTATATGCCAGTTTGAAAGTCTTGTTAAAAACGGAACAAACAGACGAATACTTATAGTCACGAGCTTCTCAAAATAAAGTAAAAAAAGCAAATTAAATAATAATTTCCAAACAAAAAACGTGTTTTTTTTTGTGTTGTGTTAAATATTGTACGGTGGCGTGGAAACCGTCGTGTGCGAATCTGAATCCTATTTGGCCGGTTTTTTACATAATCTACAAAACACAATAGTCAACTTCTTCTTTTCTAAACTACCTACCAGACTTGGGTACGGCTTTTTATAACCGTCATTTAGAAAATTTATTCCATTATAAGTTTAAGCCTCTATCTTTAACTTAATATATATAATATTTTTCTGTACGTGTATTTGTCACCTAGCTTCTCCTAAACGGCTGGACCGATTTGGATGAAATTTTGTATATTTTAATTGGTTCCTGAATTCCAGATGCAAGCCATCAATCGTGCAGGACAACGTCCGTCACGCAGGCGGGAGAAGCAGGGGCGCGTCGCTAATTCACTAAAAATTTTAAACGAAATCTTGCTATAAATGCGAAAGTTTGGATGAATTGATGTTTGTTACTCAATCACGCCAGAATGGCTAAACAGATCTAGATAAAATTTTGCACAGTGATAGATTATAGCCTGGAATAGTACATAGGCTACTTTTAATCCCGGAACAATGGTTCCCCTGGGAAAATATATCAATTGTGACGCAGGCAATGAAGGCATTTTTTTTTTTTTTTTTTAGGTGGTAAAAATCATCAAATGACTCCTTCCGTCCTGGGTGGGGCGGAAGGGACTGTCAGACTTTTACTGACTAAAAAACCACCCTGTTCCTTCTGTTGCCCTTTACGTTCCGGGGCCACGGTATCCTGTTAAGACGTCCCGCAACCCCGGCAGGCGTTTGGCCCCTATTGGGGCCCCTGTCCCTGTGCTGACAGCTCTTTGAGGCGCGCGCGAACAGAACGCGCCGTCGACCCGGGCATGGTCCTTGATCGGACGGCGAGCTACCCATTACTCGCCGTCCGCAAGCCCGCGCCTACGGTGGCCGGATGTCGCCTCGCGACGTCCGACGCCCTGGGCGTCTCCCGCGGCGGCTGGGGCGTGAGGTGGAGGATGTTCTCTCCCTCACGCGGCCCGCCTCCTCCTTCGCTAGCATTACTGCTTCGCAGAAGGAGGTGACTGCATCCCATTCCCTCTCGCCCCGGAGCATGGCCTGAACCAGGTCCGGACACGAGAGGTCGCCGCCGCCTATCGCCTCCGTGAGGACACGGCGGTGCTCTGCCCAAGCGGGGCAAACCTGCACCGTATGCTCCACCGTGTCCTCCGGGCGGTCCACACAGTGGTGACACCCGGGCGTTTCCTCGCGTGCAATCCGACACAGGAACCTCCCGAAACAACCGTGTCCGGTGAGGACCTGCGTCAGCCGGAAGGTGAGGACGCCGTGGCGCCTCTCCAGCCACTCCTCAAAGAGGGGTCTTACCGCCGCGATTGCAGCGTGCCCGGCAATGAAGGCATGGAAGTGCTATGATAAAATCACTAGAATGATGTAAGTTAGAACAGGACATGATTATTCAAAACTTTTATTACCTAACATATAAAATAAAACCATTTTCTTATCAGAATCTAATATTATACTTATTCGCATTTTAAAAATAAACCTATTTATTATCTAATAATAATTGTCTATTTGCATTTTAATGAATATGAGTTCAATGTTAATTTCTTCAAAAAATCTTGTTTAAAATTAACATTTTTACACATTTTTAATTAAACATAAAACACGTTTTTACATCCGTGAAATGAAATTATTATAACGCTAGGTTTTGCCCGTGAAATTGTCCGCGTGATATTTCTTGCGAATCTCATTTTTTTTTTGACAAAGCAATATAGCCTGTAGCACTCGGGGATCAGAATTTTCAGAATCGGATCAGTAGTTCCGGCGATAAGCGCAGCCAAACAAACAAACAAACTCTTTCACATTAATAATATAGATGCATGAATAATATTGATGTATGCATTTCCAATAGTTTCCAATTCCAATAGTTGCATTTCCAATAGTTTTAAATAGTTTTACTACTAAAACACAGCATGAAACTTAAAAGTTTACAACTGAGACCAAATAAAATACAAAAAAATATTATTGAAAAAAGAAAAATATAGGGGCACAGTATATTTATCCTTCTTATTCAGTTTATGAAATATCTTTTATATTGGTTCACAGAACACAGAGGAAAGTGGAAGGAAAGGGGGGAGGCTTTGCCCAAGAGTGGGACAGTATCGGTAAAAAAATATATTAAAGAAGGAAATAGGCGAGTTACCAGTTACCACGATTTATGACTTTTTACTTAGGCTATTTAGTCGGATCTGCAGTTGTCCTTTTCGCACGCCAAGGCTCGCAGAGCAACAGCGATAGTTTTTCTAATTCCTAGTTTTCAAAAATCTCTCCACCTGCTTTTTTACTCTTAATGACACTCGTTTTCAACAGCTACCGGTTAGATAATAAATAATAATATCTACACGTGGTATATGTAACAAACTAGTTCTTCAGAATATTGTGAGCTCTACACCTACTTGTAAACTAGGCTCCATTCATCCGGAGGCTTACACCGTCCGTTGCGTGCGCGCAGGTTCGAAACAACAGCCTCAGTTGCCTTCCTATCACCGCGCCAGCCGCTCGTGCCACTTACCTTACTACCTACACTTACTTAAATCGCGAGTGATTTTGAAATTTTATAGAAAAGGATATTTTTTTTGAAATTTTCTCTTTTTGAGTTTTTACCATTTTCTTCAATTACATCAAGAAGCGAAGGTTAGTGTGGATTTTTTTTCTATTTTTAATGTAATGTTTGGGTAAGTATTAGAAAGTATAATTTGCCTGAATGTGTGACATCGATAACCTAGATTAGAAATTGTATGCTGAAAATAAAATTTGTATTGTGATCATAGTCATAATTTCTGTGACTTTGCGTTTTTACATGAAGCTGTAAATAATGTTAGGAAATCGTGCTGCACTTACATTTATTATAGACTGAGATCCTAGAGTCGTTATACATAAGTCATCTTGGTTGGCTGAAATTTTGAGAATTGATAAAGAAATATGTAGTTATAAATAATATGGTGGACGAATTGGTAAAGGTCGCGGGAAACCGGTCGTTGTGGCGTTCTATAGGAGAGACCTATACCCAGCAGTGGACGTCGTTGACGTGACGACGTGACGTGTTGTGAAATTAAGATGATGATGAAGAAGATAATATGCATGCTTGCAAAATTCAGTATTAGGTACAAAAGGACAATATCCTGTGAAACATATTTCAAAATCATCCGCCAAGTTAAGTAAAGTACCTGTTGTACCTTAACTTGCTACAGAATTATTTTATATTCTCAAGTTATAGCCATGTTAAAATGACGTAGATTTGGCGACTGTGGGTTCTTGGATCATTATGAGTTACGTTTAGAAATTTATTAGAACCTTTATCTGGGAATGTTAGAAAGGATATTATGACACTATAATACTGTATAGATTTTTATTTAGATATTTTAATTAATTATTTATAAGTTCCGTTAGTCCTAATGCTTTTTATTTGCTTTCTTCTCTGATAATCCTACATATATATAAATACCTATTTTTTACCCGCGTTACATTAAGTCCTCTATTTCCCTGGGTCGTAATATGTAACTTATATAGACTATTCGTCATGAATTTGGCTTTATCCTAGTGTGGAGACTAGTGTTATATAATTGTAAACTTTTATCTCGACAATAAAGATTTTTATATTTTATATTTATTCATCATTATACAAAACTATTTTTCTCAATCTGATCAGTATTTCCACAGCTTAACGGGTTTAAACAAACAAACCAAATATGTCGTCATCTTTATTATATTACTTAGTAAAGATAACACTTTTCTGAAAACCGCATCAAAATCGGTCTAGCTAAATGCGAGATAATCGAGGACAAACATATATATACAAACATACAGGTCAAACAGAAAATCTCTTTTTTTAAGTCGGTTAAGAAAATCCTCCTTATCAATTTTGATACTGGCGCTCTTCGAAACTATTTCCTAGATGACTTAAGAACCGAATTTAGTTTTAAATACCCGGTCACAACTGACGCAGTAGAGTTGACCTGCAGAGTTAAAAGTACAAGTGTAGGAGGGTTTAGGTTTCTCTTTACGTATTAAAACCTTCTTAACTATGTAGGTCAAGACATAGTTTCCTGAATCCCACTTAAACTTGAGAAAAAAAGCAAACCGCGAATAAACAGTGCTAACATTAAACAAACAGAAAATTGCTAATTTATAACGTCAAATTACCATCTAACGTTTAGCATATAGATGTGAAAATCTCTGGGACGTTATTAAAGTGAAATTTTATTCACTAATGAGTCATGAACAGTTACTGAAATGCTCAATTGAGTTGATGATAAGTGAGAGCTAATCCAGTCTGTCACCTTGTTAACCTCCCGCGTTAGGTTAGAGCGTCACCCCTAAGTCGAAATCCGTACCTACTCCGCAGGGGATGACCTGAGCGTGTACCTCAGTTTATAAGTTTTAAACCCTAGCTGGAAGCCTTCTTTTTTAAGGCACTACAGGAAAGCCTGGTTAAGCAGCCGACAACCTCCCAGGTTGACATACGAGATGCCATTTAAATAAAACCGTTAAGTTCAGTATTATTGAAATAGGGACGAATTTCAATAGTGAATTCGAATGTGAAAAGCTGAATTTAATGGGCCCCGACTGTGAGTCGTTTTGTTCTGCATTAGAATTTATGACTTGTTTTATGTGTGTATCGATGATAAAACTATTTCAATTATGTAGTTACTAGCTGTCCGCCGCGGTTACACCCGCGTCTTTGGTTACTGCTCCGCTCCCGTAGGTCGTAGCGTGATGGTATATAGCCTATAGCCTTCCTCGATAACTAATCTATCTAACACTGAAAGAATTTTTCAAATCGGACCAGTAGTTCCAGAGATTAGCGCGTTCAAACAAACAAACAAACAAACACTGCTGCTTTATAATATTAGTATAGATTTAGTATTACTAAACGGAATTCTATAAATCATGTTTCGGAGCTGTCAGTGTTCTTATTCTAGTACAATGATGACATTGACAGATTACGTTTCGGCTATTCTGTAATAATCTCCCTCGGTGAACTTTGGCAAACTTGCGATAAGTATCTCTAGTATCTGGGTGGGATGACAGAAAAGAAAGTAAAGAAAAATAAAAGAATAACAGTTTATTATTTACACATATAAAACATTTTTGCAAAAGATTTTCTCACTGCAGATAAAAAAGTTACACTTTATCTATAGGAAGAATAATGCATAAAGAAAATGCTGGTGTTTCTTGCCCATTCTTCTCCATACAAAACTACCTTTTGGAAGGGTCAGCAAGATTATTTTTTTTTTTTAATTTACATTCTAAATTGCTTTTTAATGGTCAAATTCAAATAAATAATTTGACTTGACTTTCGATCTTTAAAAAAAGTAGATACTAATTTGAAGAAAGGAAAATGCGTACTTGTGTAAGATGCACGCACGATGCGTAACTTGTCGACGTATTATTGCAATCTTTAAACTGATCACTTTAAACCGTCTACCGACAAACTGGTATCGTATGGCTTGTTGAGCAATTGAGTATTATATGGCCACTGCTAGCAATAACGTTTAAAAGTTATGTGGCTTAGTATGGTTTATGGCGCCAACGGTGTTTTGAGGTCATCATCGATTGTTTTATGCTTCTTCCTAATTTTGTCTTTGTCCTTCTCTGGATTCCACGTAGTTATTTCACCCTTGTTAAGTTACGTCTTAGGTTGCTGCTTCGCTCCTATGGATCGTAGCGTGATGTTATATAGCCTTAACTATTCTTCATGAATCTGGCTATCTAAATATATATAACTCAAAGGTGACTGACTGACTGACATAGTGATCTATCAACGCACAGCCCAAACCACTGGACAGATCGGGCTGAAATTTGGCATGCAGGTAGATGTTATGGATTCCCCTTCATCTGGAGAGGATGGAGGGTTCTGTCGGACTCTTAAGGACTAAAGCCCTACTTTTCCTCCTGGTACCATGAGTCCGGAACCCGGTATTTGTTTGGTGCTGCATGATCCGCGCCCCCGACTGGTACTGGACCGCTATAGGCCCTTTCAACTCTAATGTTGTACCCTACCTTCCTGATAGGACGAGAGCATCTTTCCGGTTCTGAAAAAATCCATTCTTAAAATCTGCCGAATTTCAGTTTTAAAGGTGGGATATAATTATTCTGTATTTGTGTACATTTCAATTTAAATTAATGTAATTGTTAAGAGTTGTTTTTAAATCTCTAATTTAGTTATTTTACTCTTGTATAATAATTTGCACCTGTCATGTTATCTCTTCATCACTTTTGGTTGACGAGCAGAGAATAGGCATGAAGTCACAGCCATTGTATTTTTTTTTGTTGCATAAAGTTTAAATAAATAAATAGGTCAAGTAGTTTTCATACTCAGTTAGTAAACGAATAAGTGACCTCTTGTTTTTAATTTCGCATCCATTACATACCGAACAATTTTATTCACATGCACACATACATAAACTCACGCCTTTTTCCCATGGGGGTAGGCAGAAACCACAGAACGCCACCTGCTACGATCCTTACATAGACTTCTTTCGGCTTATTTACGTTCATACATCTCGTCATACAAGCACGCCGGTTACGCGTACTGCGCACCTGACCTTTCTGAAGAACCTCACCAATAAGGTCAGTGTAGGTCTTCCTAGGGCGACCCCTCCCTGCGTTGCCACTCACCTCTGCCATATAAATACCTTTTGTTAATCGTCTTTCACTCATCCTCTCAACATGACCGAACCATCTAAGCTAGCTAGTTTTATTCACTTACAATATAATACGGTAAGTCAAGGTCGAAAGACTCTTCTTAATGCTTTACGCTTGACCACAAAGATTACCAAATACACGTCAAACAAAAAAATGTAAACGCTTTTAGCTATAAATAGAGTTAAATTTATTTTTAAATTGCTTTTGCTCGCGACTTCGCGAATGACGGCTATCACAGACGCAGACAAAGTCGCGGAAGAAAAAGTAGCCTATGTCCTTCCTTGGGTTCAAACTTACCCCTTATCAAATTTCATCGAAATCGATTTAGTGGTTTAGTCATGAATGCATAACAGACAGATATACAGAGTTGCTTTTCCATTTTCTAATTAGTATTATGTATTTTAGAAAACTCTGTTTTATTTTATATTAAAGTTCTTTGTTGTCATTTTATTTTTTTAAATGTTATTGGGTTTTTCCATCAGGAATGCTCAGTAGCAGCCGCGAAGTCTGGATATGTGCCCGGTTGATGGCAATAAGCTCGCCCTCTATTACATGGGAAAACATAACTGGCGAAATGTGGGTGTACTAATGGGTACACCTCTGCCTAACACTTTGGGATTACAAGCGTGATGTTATTTTATTTTTATGTCACCAACAGATCATCAGTTTGAAACATCTAGTGATACAAACAAAGATTCAATTTTGTAACACAGCATGGACTTTGACACTACACGAGACTAATTGCAGGATATAATGTTTTTGTCTGACCCTAGGCTACGTCTGTGCTCATGACATTACGTCTGAGTCTGTGATTCGAAAATATATAGGTAACAGAATGATTCAGCTAAGAGAATATGATTATTTAATTTAATAATATATTACTAATATGAACTTCTCTGGGACTCGTCGAGCTTCATTGCCTCGGCGCCTTTCTGGTGGCCTCCACTGTTGATTCTGGCTATCAGGAGTTGCAGTGGGTGGGAACAGTGTGGCGGGCTTGTCCCATAAAAAAGACTATTTATTATAATAAAAGAAACTAAAATTAATGGCATTCAAAAAATCATCCGCATCACCGTCAACTGAAAATGTGTGGCCGCATTGCCACGTTGGATGGCAATGCTTAGCCTCTGCCCAAGGTAAATTAATTAAGAGGTCAACTGGCGTTAAAAAAAATTTGAAGTTTTTGACATCACGCTGACAATTCGACCCCCAGTAGCAGACTGATTCAGCTTGTTTAACGGATAGGCATATTTTGACAGCGAACTGCATCAGCTAGCCTAACGAACAAGGGGTTAATGAAATCATTATCGCTAATGGCTCATTTTCATTAGTCGATAGGGCCCGCATGTCGATATCACGGTCGGTAAAAAGCATGCGCGGCGGATCCCCGCATGCGGTGTAACGACTTGTAACTTTCATTGATTGTTATGTCGCATGCGGGGACTCCCCGCATGCGGGCCCTATCGACTAATGAAAATGCGCCATAAAGAAAGATGCACAATTTCAGAAAAACAAAATACATCTTTTGTTTCTAAAATAACTTCAACTATATAGTTGATAGGGCCCGCACTCCGCATGCGGGCCCTATCGACTAATGAAAATGAGCCATTGCGACAGATTTCTGGAACGCATGCCACAGGGCCCGCATGTCGATATCACGGTCGGTAAAAAGCATGCGCGGCGGATCCCCGCATGCGGTGTAACGACTTGTAACTTTCATTGATTGTTATGTCGCATGCGGGGACTCCCCGCATGCGGGCCCTATCGACTAATGAAAATGCGCCATAAAGAAAGATGCACAATTTCAGAAAAACAAAATACATCTTTTGTTTCTAAAATAACTTCAACTATATCATACTTATCTCTCGTCTGACCCCCGACCCCGCATACCTATCTCTATTGTTAACTGTACACTTAACTTCCACGTTGATGAACTCGCGGGAAGAAACGAATCTATTATAATAATTTGGCCAATTATATTCATACCTAAATATGCTCTGTTTGTTGATTTTGACCTTAGTTTGATGTATCACCTGTATTGTATTGTGAAGCTATGAATATAATAATATATTATTATCTGGTTCAAAAGGCTAATGAATAGATTACAATAGAATACTTCTTAAACTATGCAAATTACAAGTAATAATTACAATATGATTCACTAGACGCTGTCCGCGAATTCGTCCGCTTACACTGAAAACCAGCGCCGTGGTTTCGTGCCTTCGTGCACGGGCCACGGCAATATGCTAAGCGTTAGCCGTTTTGCGCAGTATTAACGCATATTTCCGTCTAGGACATATGTTTTTTTAGAATATAATTATCCGTTTGTTTAAATTGTAGGCTTTAAAGAATAAACTTTTTATTTCAGACAATATTTGGCTTATAATATTGTTAGTAGAGCGACTTAAACATTATGTTACCTTTAAAATAAGAAAGAAAACTGTTTCTTCACGTGAAAGTGACGAAAAAAAATAAAAATTGTTGTTTACAAAATCCCAAAAAACAAGTTGGTACCTATTAAATCTGAAAAATATATCAAACGAATATTATCTTAGACAGAAATTATATGCGCCACCATCGCGCGAATCGGCTGACGCTCAGCATAATGCCGTGGTCCGTTATTACATTTTGAGTGTTTTCAATTACTACAGTTGGCCTTCAGAACTGTTATATTACAGGGAAACGCTCTGGTGAGGCGCTTATTTATTTAAAAACGTAAATGTACGATGATGTTTTTATTTATTTATTTATAAGTGCTAAATTATTCTTAAACGTAAAAAATGTGGCATGTTACGAAGTGTACAGTTCAAGTACCTACTATATTAACATAATTAACATTCACACTACAAACCTCCTTTGAAACTCTAAACTTTTTGTAAAAAAAAAATATAAGCATAAAGTAAGATCCGTTCTTTGAACATTTCGAACTTTGAACATTCGTTCTTTGAATGGAGAACATTTTCAAAAAATTGTGTACAGCAGCTAAATTCGAGCGAATTTAATGTTCCATAGAAACAGACATTTCCAATAAAATTATCTTTTTTTAAATACGACATTTCGAAAATGTTCTCAACTAACTTTTTAAACCAATGTATCCTGCATAAGTGTAGGAAGATTAATTAAAATCGGGTTATTCATTTCGAAAAATAAGTGCTTGAAATTTTCGCACTAAAGATTTAGCACAAACAAATAAAATTATTATTAAAGTATTATTTAAAACTGTAGATTGGGCAGGTACTATGTAGGTACACACAGCAAAACAGATAGGTATGCAGGGTCGTCAGATATAGTTGAAGTTCTCAGAAACCGATGGATGTTTTCGAATGTAATTTAATTTAAAACATAGATAATAAATAGTTCTTTATTTGGGTTAAGTTTCAGTCAAAGACATCCATCGGTTTCTTAGAAAACTTCAACTATATCTGACGACCCTGCATACCTATCGGTTTTAAATTTGCTGACTGTACCTAAGTAGCTAACTATTGTTAAATTAAAAATTCATTTTATACAAGAATGTACCAAATTAAAATACAATACAGGTGCAATTAAATTGAATTTTAATTATAGGTATTTACAATATTATGAACATGCGATTTCATTCATGAAAACCGATGAAACCACTTCCGTTATCCAATTGAAAAATAATTGGATAAGTAATCTTCAGTTTAATAATGAATTAGTAATAATTAGAACGTACGCTTCGTTTGTCTAGAGGTCACAAAGCGTGACTGCTGAGCATAAGGTCTTGGATTCGATTGCCAGGTCGGGCAAAGAGTTATTGGGTTGTTCCATAAGGAATTTCTCAAAAGCAGCCTCGGAGTCTCGATTTGTATCCGGTTAATGGCAATATCTTACCCTATTACATGGGATTTAAACATAACTGGCCAAATGTGGGTGTACTAATGGGTACACCTCTGCCTAACCCTTCAGAGATTACAGGCGTGATGTTCACGATGTTTGCCTTTACGGTACGCACCTTTATTTTTAACATAATAATTTATTTGGGATAAGAGTTGTCTGCCAGTCAATCAGACACGGAAGTGTTTTTCTACTGGATTATATTTATGGTACAAATTCAAATGCATCGGTGTTATAAATGCCAAGTTACATAAAAGCTATAATGGTCAAACAAAATAAATCCACGTATATAGGCATCTAATATATAAATAAATTTTAATATTAAGCAATTAACTATGACTATGTTTTTGGTAACCATAAAACCGAACCGAAAGTCTGACTCTCAGGTCTTACCAAGGGGTATCGTATTACCCAGTTACTGGGTTGTGTAGGTCAGATAGGCAGTCGCTCCATGTAAAGTACTGGTATCCAATTGCATCCGGTTAGACTGGAAGCCGGTCAGTCTTTTCCTGACTATGTTGGTCAAGCCCCAACATAGTCAGGAAAAGGCTAGGCAGATTGATTGATTTACTCATCATAAATCTTTAACTTTTGCAGATGTAAAAATGTATGTTAATAAAGCAGATTAGGCTTAATTAAATTTGGTTTTATAATCGAATTAGCATTTTATTACGTAGAGAAAATGAAAGTCAAAACCTAATAACTGTTACATACTTAGATCCTTTTTAAGCAAGCAGTGATTAAGCTTTCTGCTATATTTCGACTTTTAATTCTATTCAGTAACTTGACAGTTAAAGGGTTACCAAGTTTTGACAAAAAAAGATAGTGAGGTGGTGTAAGAATGAACGAAATTGAATGAACTTAAATAATGTACTTAAATTGAAATTAAAAACCATTTTTATCATTCGTTCTTTACGCAAAATTGTTCACTACCCCAACACTAATTAGTTGTAGTATGGTAACATTATTTTTCTTCGAACTGTCAAGTCAAATATAGTTTTAACGTGTTGAGTGATTGGTTACTGCGCTGCGTGACGCGGGTTCAATTCCCGCACGGAACAAATATTATATTATTCCGGGTTTGGCTGTTTGAGTATATGAGTTTATATTATGTTTGTCAACGCATCCACGATATAGGCGAAATTCCTAGTATGCGGTAACGTTTAAAAAATAAGAAAAAAAGAAAGATATTTCCTGTAAATTTCAAAATAGACACCATAATATATTACGAACGCTAATCTACAACTCAGCTTGTTATTTCTGCAATATCATCAAGTATCGTAAAATTTCTAAAATTCACGTTAATACTCGTAATATTCGTCAAATGACCAATAACACGTTTGTCTGGGAATGAGAAAATGCAAGTGTTTGTTGTGTCGATGTTTTTGCTGCACCTGACGATAATTATACTGTCTTGTTAGCCATGGTGAATCGGCAATATTGTGCGTGCTAAATGCATGGAGATGCACTTACATGATGCATGATGTAATTGTTGTTACTTGTACATTGCATTCAAATTCTTTATAACCTATTCTTGGTCAAGATTTCGTAATTTATGATTGCTTGCTTTGTCGTAAATGTCGATTATTGTAGACGCAGACGAATAAAAAGTAGCCTATATCCTTTCTTGAGGTCAAATTTATCCCGTACCAAATTTCGTCAAAATCGGTTCAGTGGTTTAATCATGAAAGCGTTATAGATAGATAGACAGACAGACAGTCAGAATTACTTTTGCATTTGTAATATTAGTAAGGACATAGTTAAGATACTTTATCTCCATCCAGAACTATTAATTGGTCAGATTTTGAAAATTCTGGAATAGGAGGTCCGTTATCCCTGAGTAGGCACTATTTTTAATTATTTAAAAATACGGGATCCGTAACAAAATTGACTCAGACAAAGTTTCAGTCAAAAGCCAAAAAAGAGTCACATTGACTATGCATACCTATACCTACCTACAATTAATTGTATTAACAATAAGTGAAACTCCGAAAAAGTCAAAGGTGAAAGTCAAAGCATAATAATATCATTAAATAAAATAAAATAAAAAATATCATATTATTGTATAATTAGACCATTTACAGGCACTTTTGAATTATCAAGGAGTCGGTCTGTTAGTCAGAAAGATGATGATTATGATGATGATTTTGTTCCAAAACGTAGGTAAGCTTCTATGGGGAATAACGAGCAAGAAACTCGACGGGCAACTAAAACAATATTGTTTACGTTCCAAAGAGGTCATGGAACGTGATCTTTATGTGTTAGGTGAAATAGCACCGTATTATTAATTAACATACGAGTGTTTTTCCGGGCATTAAATAACTTTCAAAACGTTGTTGCATAATTCAAGGAGAGGTCAAGGATGCAACACTCGAAAATAGGTACTAAATTGTATAACAAACACGAGTTTGATGAATAATTTGGACGTGTTTAGTACACTTTCCAGTATTTATTTAGGCAGAGGTGTACCCATTAGTACACCTAAATTTCGCCAGTTATGTTTAAGTCCCATGTAATAGGGGGCGAGCCTTTTGCCATCACCCGGGCACAAATCCAGACTCCGAGGCTGCTACTGAGAAATTCCTGATGGAAAAATCTAATAACACTTTGCCCGACCTGGTAATCGAACCCACGACCTCATGTTTAGCAGTCGCACTATGCGGCCACTAGACCAACGAGGCAGTCATTTCTATACCTAGTGTTTTTTATTGCAACTGGATATGTACAGTCAACAAAAGAGATAGGTATGCAGGGTCGTCTGATATAGTTGAAATTCTCTTAAAATCCGATGCATGTTTTCAAATGTTATACAATTTAACATGCTACTATAATTAAAAAATTAAAAAACACGACTGCAAAAATTGCAAATATTTGTATTTTGTTTACTCGTCAGTTTTTTAGACGTTTTTTATTTATAGTGTTATATATTTTTTAAATCTACTTGGCAAATTCTAGATGATAAACATAGACACGACCAGATTCATTAAAAAAATAAATGGAGTCTGGTATTAATTTACGTATTAAAGTGACCACACCGGTTTCTTTTTAAATAACGATTCAAGGATTGTAACGATACCCTATACATCTAAATCGGTTCAGGCGTTTAAAAGTTATGGTGGAATAAAGAAAGTCACATACATACATACATACATTAACCCTGAACACATAACACTCCTATTTTTGGGGCAGTCGTGTAAAAAGTAGATAATAAACAGTTCATTAATTAAGTTTCAATCGAAAACATGCATCGGTTTCTAAGAAAACTTCTACTATACAGCATGTAACAAAAACCCTGTCCGATCCTTAAGGGTATTATTCGGCATCGTACTGCGTACACATATACGTAACCATTTAATGGATTTGAGATTATTATTTTTCCCCAGTGAAAAAAAAAAGAAGAAAGAAGAAGTAATTAAATTAAAATAAAACATAAAAACTGATCAACGGCAACACTGATCTGACAGGGTTTTTGTTACATAGTGTATATGTGACGACCCTGGATACCTACCTCTTTTTTTGACTGTACCTGTCAATATATGACCGTATTCATAATACAGGCTGCAACGATAAAGATTGTGTAAAAACAACACACATATCCAGTACTTATTTGTGAAAACTAACCTAAGTGCAGTTTCACAACGGACTAACACATAGGTTTCCAAACATCCTTTACTTGCGCATACGCTGGTATCCGGCTGTTGAAAACGTTACCCTTTGGTTTCGATTATTCAGTTATGTGTAACGTTAACGCTTTGTTGTTATTGCGACGCGGCGACGGTTCATTTGTTGTAATTAGAACTTTATGATAGTCTGTGAATAGTATGTGATTTTGTATGGTAACAGTATGAGGTAATAAAGTCTTAATTCACATAAAGTCAACATAAGTATTAGTATGATAATAACACTAAAAAATTTAATAAAAAACTAGCTTCTTATATAATTTGTACGTATTGTAATTTTAATTTCAGGCAAATGGATTATAAATTATATTCAATAATTAATCTAAACACATAATTATAAAAACATTATAATTATCGTAATATAATAAATTATTATGTACCTATTAGTTTTATATTTATGGGATTATGTATTCAGATCCAATTAATTAATTAATTATAACTAAAAAAAAACCGTAATCAACAATAGTTAGTCCTGGGTCGGTTGTTTGACGTCGGGAATCGCAGACACATACATTCTCGGGATCCCCGGCGTAAGTGTGGCAAGGGAACACCCGGGTGGTTTTTACTCAGTAAGAGTGTGACAGACCTCTCCAACCTTCTCAGGGCGGTGGACATCCATAAGGACAAAAAATACGTCGGTTGTTTTGTCAATAACTCCTTAAATCATAATTATTATTTAGTGTTTTTTAGTCTTGATATCTTCTTCAGTCTTTAATTGTCTTGCCAAAGAAAAGATGGATGGATTGTGTGAAGAATGATATGAAAGAAAAGGGAGTCAGTGATTGCATGACGGCTGACAGGACGGAGTGGAAGAAGAAAACGTGTTGCGCCGACCCCAAGTAACATGGGACAAGGGAAGGAAGATGATGATGGGTCTTGATATTTATCTACGCGTTTCAAAAGTGTTCTTCGACTAATTACACGACTGCCCCAAAAAAGGAGTGTTATGTGTTCAGGGTTAATATATGTACCTATGTATGTATGTCTGTATGTGAGTTTCTTTATTCCACCATAACTTTTAAACGCCTGAACCAATTTAGATGTATGGGGTATCGTTACAATCCTTGCATCGTTCTGAGTAATATAGGTAAAAATAAAAATAAACCAGTGTGGTCACTTTAAAACGTAAATTAATACCAGCCTCAATTTTTTTTTTAACGAATCTGGTCTCGTGTCTATGTTTATCGTCTAGAATTTGACAAGTAAATTCAAAAAATATATAACACTGTAAATAAAAAATGTCGTAAAAAAACTGACGAGTAAACAAAGTACAAATATGTGCAATTTTTGCAGTCGTGTTTTTTAATTTTTTTGCTTCTTTTTTTTGCAACGGTGAACCATTGATTACGAAAGTTTATGGTTTCGCTCGCATAGTGAATGTTGACTCGATGAACTAATTACAAGCTTGTAGGTACAGATCGTTTACTAGACACATGACATACAATTTTAATTATGATGGATTATAGCATCGAGTTATGTGCGTATGAGTGTCGATATGATTGCTTTCGATGCCGGAAGAGGTATAGAAAAAGAATTTTGAATAATGGGCGTGTATGGCGAATTTTGAAAGTTAATTTTTTAGAAAATATATTATGATTTATGATGCAAAAAAGTAGTAATCAAAAAGGTGCTGGCTAAATATTTCTTGGCCGTGCATCTATTAAATGACAGATGCCATAATCAAAAAAAAAAAAATACTTGCAACTGTCAATAATATGAGACTTATTTAAAAAACGAAGCCGAACTTTTTTTATTGACTTGACAATAGAGTTGGAAGTATTTAAAGTTTAACATATATCACGCTTGTATTCCCCGAAGGGTTAGGCAGAGGTGTACCCATTAGTACACCCACATTTCTCCAGTTATGTTTAAGTCCATGTGGGGGCGAGCCTATTGCCATCTAATAGAAAGAATATTAAAAGTTGCAAGTTTGCATTTAAAGTTTAGTTTTTATTTATTGTATTGTGACAAGTTTTGCTATTTGTATAAGTACACAAATAAGGTATTTGGTCACTTATTTGACCTTAATTTCTTTAGCTGACTGACTCAAAAGATTAGCATAGTTCAGAAGACAACAATCTTGACGTATGTTAATAATGTGACCGACATTTTGTTTACTTTTAGCATGTTTGGCTAAATATAATGGGGTCACAGTACCTACATTAGTTAATGCTTAATATCGCTGTTGTTTAGTTAGAATTATTATTTTATAATTAATAATATTTATTCTACTGTATTTCATCTAACCTCATGATGTATTTTTACCTTACCTAATCCATAAATTCAATTCATGGATGTAGCAGTAAAACCCCTAGCAGAAAAATTTTTCGTCGGCTATTAAATAAAATCAGCCTATCCATACAGCAGTCTTTTTTTTTTAGGTGGTAAAAATCATCAAATGACTCCTTCCACCCTGGGTGGGGCGGAAGGGACTGTCAGACTTTTACTGACTAAAAAACCACCCTGTTCCTTCTGTTGCCCTTTACGTTCCGGGGCCACGGTATCCTGTTAAGACGTTCCGCAACATCCATACAGCAGTCTAAAATCTACACGGGCAAAAAAGTATATGACAGCTTTTATTTTTTAATCTAATTTAACTTTGGTTACTCTAGAATGTATACATGATACATGTGTATATTTCTCGATTGCATTTGGTACTTACGCAATAGAGTAGGTCTTTACCTACTCTACAAAAAAACAAAAAACAGGTTCAATAATTTTAAAATATCGGGTTACTTTTAACCCGATATTTTAAAATTATTGAACCTGTTTTTTCATAAGCTACCCTAATACTAGGTATTAGAGATCAACATTATGACTATTAGGTACTCACTAGTGATAAAATTTATTGTTTTTAGCGATTATACTGGCGTCTAACATCGACTGTTCCCACAAACGTCTACTACATCGCGTGCGACATAGTTACACCTCCGCAATTACGGAATTATGGTGACCGCACTTATGGCGATTCAAAACGAAAGTTTACAAAAGTAAGAATGAGGGTAATAGAGTACAATGCGGGCAGTAATAATCTGTCACATGTAATATAGCCGTAGCGTCTAGTTAAAGCAAAAGCAAAGCAAAGCCAAAGCCTGCAAGCAAAAGCCTGCCTCAGGTTTTGAACATGTTTAGAACCTACATGAAAGACGATGCAAAAAGGTTAGATAATTATAAGTACTAGCTGGTTAAAAGAATTGAATGAATATCAAATACAAAACATATTTTGAGTACCTATGATCTTGGATGACATAAGCGTAAGGGAAGATCAAAGACAATGTAGATGAATTTTATGAAAGATGATATTTTATGACTAGAAGTGGGAATATACTTATATAACTGCAGATGAAGACACGCAACGGTTCAGACAAAATAAAAAATACGAAATAGACATTTTTGGAAAATGAAATATTATGCTACGCAAACCCTCAATTACTTGGTATAAGAGTTAGAGGATAATAAACCAGCTGTCATTTCTTACGATAACTAGGGAACAATATTCGTAATTAAAAAAACATTTACCTATATGACATCGATTATCACTACCTACATGATATCGATTACTTATCACTGAGATGTGATTGCGACGAAGTATTCCCGTTTGAGCACCTATGCATTGAGCACTAAAGGTATTGAAGGTGAAGATTGGTGCTCAAGACAATGCATAGGCGCTCAAAACGGGAATATGTACTTCATTGCGACTAGATATAGAACATATTTCTATGGCAATTTTTCGTCCGATACCTGCGACCAAGACTTACAGGTTGAAGAAGACTAATCGTTAGAAACTCCGTGACATTTAAGTAAAGTGCTTCCATATAAAATGAGTCATCTTAACTTTGAATACCGTCGTGAGGTATGATTGAGGGCAACACATTATAAATGCAGACGAAAGACTTTGTGGCTTTTCAAATCATTTTTGCCGCAATACCTTTGAACCTCGTTCCAAAGTTGTTTCGTTCGGATCCTTTTGTGTTGTCTGGCCAATTTCGAGTAATGACGGAGAAATCTGAAAAGGTGAAATATCTAGTTGATTGTTTTTCAACTCGTGTTGTTTTACGTCATGGAATTCGTTCAGTGCTATATCTGCTGTAACTTTGGTCCTAATAGAAGGTGCATTTGTATCCTTTGTCTTCAGATTTTTGTTGGACACTCACCCAGATGTTTGATGAAGCCAACGCTAATGCCCGCTTGCCTAAAAGTATTCCGTGATTTAAAAAAAAAAGCCTACCTACTTCAATTTGATGACTGATTTTCCTGTAACTTCGTCCGCGAGAATTTTTTTATGGATCCCTATTTTTGTATAAAATATAGCCTATGTTGCTTGCTGATAATGTAGCTTTTCATAGGTCCAAGAATTTTTTAAATCGGTTAAGGAGTTTTTGAGTTTATCCATTGCAAACAAAAATACAAATCTTTCGTCTTTATAATATTACTAGCTGTCCGCCGCGGTTACACCCGCGTCTTTGGTTACTGCTCCGCTCCCGTAGGTCGTAGTGTGATGGTATATAGCCTATAGCCTTCCTCGATAACTAATCTATCTAACACTGAAAGAACTTTTCAAATCGGACCAGTAGTTCCAGAGATTAGCGCGTTCAAACACACAAACAAACAAACAAACACTGCAGCTTTATAATATTAGTATAGATAAGTTTTAATTGTTTGTGTTTTAGTTTTCAATTTCTTCTACAGTTTCAAGATCAATCAACTGATAATTCTCATAATCACTCTCTTAGAACACACTAACAGTACAATAGTTTGAAAACACAACAACAACTTCAAAGCTCTTTTGATATAGTAGCCTGTTCATACGTTGTAATTTTACTGCCATCAAGTTGTGTTCGACTTTCACAGGTGCGTGTCTAACTCAAAATGATCACACGCAAAATATTAAGTGGCTACGTTATTACATAATGGATATAGCAAGGCACTAGTGAATGGAATTCAAACTATTTTTTATCTGTGCTCGGTTAATGTACAAAAAAAATTAAAGCAAAAAGGTGCTGGCCAAAATATTTTTGGCCGTATATTTCTTGAATGGCAGATGCCATAATCGAAGATAATAAATCTTGATACTTTAGCTTGTTTAAAAAACGAAGCCGAGCCGAATGAGCGCTTTGTGGATCTGACAATGAATGAGTTGGAAGAATTTTATCTATGTATTATTCCTAACGTTTCACTATTTCTAAAAGTACACGAATCGAGTATTCGGTATTACTGTTGCTGTTAAGTGTTTCAATTAAGAATAATTACCATGTTTTCAGGAAAACGGCACAAATGGCGTAATAAAACATTTTGTCAACAGTGTTTGTCACATCAACAGTACTGTCAGTTTTAATCACTCTTTGGAAAAATTATGTTTTGTTTTAAATCACGCTAAGAATTTCTTTGTATCGTAGGTAATAAATTCGTTCAAATACCTATGAAGTAGGTATGTATGTGCTTGCTTCAATAATTATAAGTACTGCATTTCGAATAATGTTTTTAATCTTGATCCTAACCAACGCACTAGGGCTGTGTGACAGATTTTGACCCACTCCTTTTTAACAGATAGAAAAGCCCAGAGTCTAGTTGTCTTTGCAATGAAATTCACAAACGCGCCTCAAATATTTTTTGTAACATAAAAGACACTTGATGCAATGACACATTGTCATAACTGCACGGTAATAATATTCTCCAGACCGATTAAGGTCACAGCGGCTAATCTCAATGGAGACTAGCCAAGTATGCAGAAGTTACGAGTATTAGTGTACATAACAAGCGTGTGCGCAAACACAGGTGCACTCCTTCTTCCCACACTCTCATGTCATAGTCCGATGGGACGGCAATCCGTCACAACCGGGGAGAGATCGACAAGCTTTACGTGCTTTCCAAGGCACGGAGATAGCACACCACCAACATACAAGCTCCGGGCTGCTACAGAAAAATTCGTAATGAAAAAAACTCAATAACACTTTTTGCCTGTCTTGGGAATCGAACCCAGGATTTGCGACCACGAGACCAAAGGGCAGTCAAAACTTCACGGTACATATTAAATGATTGATACGCCTTTGTGAAATGTATCAACTATATATTTCGACTTTTAATTCTATTCAGTAACTTGACAGTTAAGGGTCAGTTCACACCGAGACGCGACGCGACGCGACGCTGCGTGCACACTTTAAAAGAGCGACTCAAAATATAACTTTATTTTCTACACGAAAAGATACACATTTCATTGTAAGAATTTAGAATACGTTACACCACGCAGCACTACGTCGCGATGCGTCGCTCTACGCCGCGCTGCGCCGCGCGGCGCCGCGAGACGCATCGCGACGCAGCGTTGAATCGCCGGTACGCACGCACAGAATGACGTGCAAGACCGGCGACGTTGCGATGCGTCTCGCGGCGGCGAGCGGCGCAGCGCGGCGCAGCGCGAAGTCACTGGCCTCTTCAAGTATCTTCACGTTGCGTCGCGTCGCGTCGCGTCTCGGTGTGAACTGACCCTAAAGGGTTACCAAGTTTTGACAAAAAAAAGGTAGTGAGGTGGTGTCGTAAGAATGAACAAAATTAAATGAACTTAAATAATGTACTTAACTTGGTATTAAACCATTTTTATCATTCGTTCCTTGCGCAAAATCGTTCACTGCCACAACACTATTAGTTGTAGTATGGTAACATTATTTTTCTTTGAACTGTCAAGTTACTGAATAGAATTAAAAATCTAAATATAGGAAGCATTATAAGTAGGTTGCATATCAATGAACTACTTAAGCCCTTTAATAGGCAACATTGATGTCAAATACCGTCTGACTTCGTAATATCGCATCTGTTTTAGACACACCCACTTGTTTCACGTATATATGCGTCGTGAACCAGAAAAATATTTGATATTGCATTGTCATGGTAGGTACTTGGGAGTTTTGAATTGGTAACATGTTATGTTATATTACGAAGTCAAACAGTTAAGTGTGGCAGCGAAAGTGAGTTGTGTGTGTGTATTGTGTTATTATTTAATCTTTGTCATGTGAGTTTCAAATGTCGTGTTTTGTTTTTTGACTCGATTATGATTTTGTAATGAGTTTAGCGTTTAGTGTGTTGTTAAACTGAAAGTTTTCTTTGAGAAATATTCTATATAACACATAAGATCACGCCTGTAATCCCCGAAGGGTTAGGCAGGGGTGTATCATTAGTACACCCACATTTCGCCAGTTATGTTTAACTCTCATGTAATAGGGGGCGAGCCTATTGCCATAAACCGGGCACTAATCCAGACTCCGAGACTGCTACTGAGAAATTTCCGATGAAAAAACCCAATAACACTTTAAACTTAACGCATTCGAATTGCATAAAGCTCCTTCTTTAGTCGATCTATTCTGTTAATAATCCCGGTGAATTTAATAGAAGTGAGATTGAGGTGAGTTATCATACCACCTGAATAGCACAGCAGAAAGTGTTCAGTCCTAAACTTAAAATCACGACGCATCTTCGATACCTACACACAAAAGGGCCTGACCCAGAAACGATGTACTAGGATGTCATAACGACATCGACATCAAATAATCACTACTTTAACAAACATAAGCTCAATGACGCAGCTGCACGCGAATTTTGAACCACGTAAACTTTATTTTAAATTGACGGATATTCATCCTTATTTACACTTTAGTAAGGTCCTGCTAAAGGGAATGATTTTGTTGGCATTCTTAAGAAAATTGCATAGCAGTGATTAGGATGTAAATAATATTGGTAATGATCTACTTGGTGAACTGTTTTGTAGGTCATTGTCGAGTTGAGTTGTACTCATCATCATCATCATCTGATCGGCCTTTTCCAACTGTATTGGGGTCGCCTTCCAGTCTAACTGGATGCAGCTGAATACCAGTATCTTAAATAGAGATATTGAAGGCCAAAGGTTCAACTTTTTAAACATTTTTTTAAGGAAATAAGTTTGAAATGTTCTAACTAAACTTCAAATACCCCAATGATCCCTGTACTGTTAGATGCATACGTAAGCATAATATTTTGCGTTTGTATAGTGATTACCACATCAAATATCAAAATCAACATCACGCCTGTATTCCCCAGAAGGGAAGGGAAGGGTTAGGCAGAGGTGTACCCATTAGTACAGCCACATTTCGCCAGTTATGTTTTAGTCCCATGTAATAGGGGGCGAGCCTATTGCCATTAGCTGGACGCAAATCCTGACTCTAAAGATGCTACTGAGAAATTCTTGGTGGAAAAACTCAATAACACTTTGCCAGACCTGGGCATCGAATTCAAGACCTCAAGCTCAGCAGTCGAACTTTGCGGCCAATAGACCAACAAGTCAGTCAACGCAGTCACAAATAAAAGTCGTTTTCCAGCAATAATTTTTGCATAATACTGCGATGTGTCTTATTATACCTTGTACTTACATAAATAGCGAAATCAAAGGTTTGCAATAATAAATAGATAAAATTTCTCTCAAACATAAGATCTAAGAAAACTAACAGAAAGTTCTGTTTGAGCAGAACTCAGACCTTACTATTGTGTTTATATGTTTAAAAGCACAGCGTATTATGAATTGACACGTTTTTCTATTATTTTATGTTAAATCACAACTATCTTTGGTTGTATTATCCGCGACAAAAGTCAATTATTTGTAACTTTTACATCATTCATGGCTACGCCAAGCCTTTCAGCATTTGATAGCCAAAAGTTTGATAAGTTGTATTTTACACTCATTCCATATTTCATTCAATATTGAGTCTAATACCTAAATAGGATTAAAAAATAATCTGAAGTGTTAAACAATTTTTATCGCTGACCGTACCGGTCAGTGGGTCGTCTTAAGGGGCGGATTTGTTGGAGTTGGAGTATACGCTTAGGGGCACTATGAACAGCAAAGAAACAAAAAAAAAATTTTTTTGGTTGGAAAAAAAATTTTTGCTTCTAATTTTCGCGGGTTTCTTTACACCATCTCATAGTTCTCGATTAGAGCTGCAATTTCTTTCCAGACTTTTCATCCGACCTATCATTTTGGAAATATAGAGCGTTTTATAAAAAAATAAAAAATGGCGTTCTGTGGTTTCTGCCTACCCCCATGGGAAAAAGGCGTGAGTTTATGTATGTATGTAAAAAATTTCAAATGCCCATAACTCGGAAACGGTGCGCCGTAGGGCCATACTTCTCAGAACTTAATTTGTTTCTATGAACAAGCTTAATAAGATGCTGCAATAAAATTAGTACAATTTTGAAAAAAAAAACGAAAAAAAACCAAAAATTTTCCTCCTCAACAAAAAAGTCCTCGCTCCATAGCGCCCCTAAGGCTACACTCCAACCCCTCTTCCCTAACTCTCATAGTCCGATGGGACGGCAATCATGTTTGGGAGGACCAACGATTTCAGGTAATTTTCAAGGCACGAGGATGTCACACCACCAACTTAAAATCTGGGCTGTTACTGAGAAATTCCTAAAGGAATAACACTTTTTGCCTAACTTAGGACTCGAATCAAGAACCCAACGTTCAGTAGACATACATACGACCGCGAGCCCAACTCAGCAGTCAAAAAAATATAATATACCAAGATATAGTCCCCTTTGACTATTTGACACACAGCTACTTAAAGATTCAAAACAAAACACTATAATTATGTCTAAGTTATCTAATATGCCCATTTAAAGTAGAATGCCAGACAAGTTCACATTACACAATGAAAGTAGATACCAGTTTACATAAATCATCACGCCTCTACACTGAGGAACTAGGCTGCGAAAGTGGCCCTCATTACATAACACTATATCAGAAAATGATTTAACCCAAATACCTACATGATATTATGTAAAAAATATTTTTATTTTATGGAAATTTTATTCTTGAACAAAATGTTGTTTTGCACGTATATAAACGTTTAAATACTTTATTATGATAATTGCTAAACATGTTTTTTATGTACGAAAATTTTATTGTTGCAAAAAATGTTGTTATACATGTATTTCTAAACTTTATTATGTGAATTTGTTTTAATCAACGAAAATTATGATTTTTGCAAAAAAAAATGTTGTTTTGAATTCGTTTAAATAGAATAATTTAAATGTCGAAAAATATTTTTAATTTATGTTTATGGAATACTAGCTTCTACCCGAGACTTCGTCTGAGTAAATTTTTAGAAATTAGTCAAAGTCCTGAATTGTCCCTCGGGAACGCAAAATCGGGAAGAAGTAGTAAAATCGGGATACAAAGTAGTAGTAAAACTCTATCTCTGTGCCCAATTTCATCATGATCCGTTCAGACGTTCAGTCGCAATTGAGTAACAAACATCCATTAATTCAAACTTTTACTTTTATAATAGTAGTAACATTACTGCAGATTACTCGTGCATTAAGAACTGAATATTTTAGTTTCCAAATGATACCTACATCAAAACAATATATAACTGTAACTCTAAGACAGAAATTTTCTAACTGTATTCACAAAATCACAGTGAAAGTTACTAGCCAGTGCAACAACATTAAACTGGTTTATCAAACACGCCGACAAACGAAAATAGACATTATTTGGATTTTGGAAGAGTACAAAATCCAATTAGATTTATAAATTTTTTTTTTTTGGACATTTTTTTTATAGCACCTGTAACCAATTTTGTAAACATAGAATCAGTTAGCCGGAGTAGGAAACAACAGATAGTGGGTTTGAATGAATGAAGTTTCACTATTTTTCTTTTAGGTTTAGAAATTCACTAGCTTCACTAAAAAATGTAATTTCCACTTCATTCCATTTCCAGGGACCACCTGGAAATGGAATGAAGTGGAAATTACATTTTTTTTCTTACGCCTCCACTATTATTTTCTGATTAATTTCGTTACGGGACCCAAGGCAGTTGAATCGTTTCTTTGGGACTTGTCGAGCTTCATTGCCTCGGCGCTTTTCTGGCGATCGCCACAGTTGATTCTGGCTTTCAGGAGTTGCAGTGGGTGGGAAAAGTATGGCGGGATTGTCCCTAAAAAAAAAAATTGCTACATCTTGGTAAGGTAAACGCAGCTATCAACGACCCATCGAAAATCTGCAGGTATTACCGACCTATAAAAGTAATTCGAAATCTTCACGTTTCCAGAACTATTTTAGCTAAGGTAGGCAAAGTTACACACGCGTTTATTCCTTGAGCATCGTATACTTTTACGTTATTGTGAGTAGCTGTGCAAAAAACAGATAAAATACATTAATTACTGCGGCGCAGCGTGAACGCAGGGCGTGTAGTACTGTTCCCTTGTTCCTTTAAGTAAGTACGTGACTTTTCTATTTTAGACATTTATTCAAACAAATGACGTCTATACTTTATCTTATATTACTAAATGTATTCATTTAAGTGTCAACTCTTGATTTCTTACGACATTTTATTCTTCTTCTTTATCGTGTGGGTTAGTAAGGTCTTACGACCCCACACACCCTAGTGTCAGAGTTTCTAAACCGCCTCAAGGGCCTCTGACATGGTTTGAATGGAACTTACTGTTACTCTGAATGGAACAGTAAGTCCAGGTTTCCTCACGATGTTTTCCTTCACCGATGCCAGTGATGTCCAAGATAAACTTTAGAAAGTACATATGAATTGAAAAATTCACATTGGTACTTGCATGAGGTTGTGGGTTCAAATCCGGACGACATTTTATTGATAAAAAGTAATTTGAAACGATAAAACTTTAAATTAAAATGGGACGGTGTTAGCTTCATCAGTTTTAGTCGTGGCAGCTATCAACGACCCATAAGTCGGCAATGGCAGCAAAGTAACTTTTCGTTTTATTTTTCTTTTATATTATTATATGACACTAACACAAGTATTTTTATGGACCAGTTTAAATCTAAGCTATCAGTCTTTATAAAAATCTATTAGCGACTAAACTTTTTTGTCTAGTTTTTACCTTTTAGCGTTGTCAATTTAACCAAAATTATGATATTTTTCGAGGATCGATATTGAATAGTATCAGTAATAAATCATTGTTTTTGTGTTTAAAACAGTGTGCCTTTGTTCATATTTTTGTGACATTAATCAATTATAATCTATTTTATAGTCCGAAGGTCAATTGAATTAAAATAACCATTTTTTTATGAGTCGGTAATACAATTTATGTTTATACTTACATACTTTATTACCGACCCATGAGGGTCGGCAATAGCAACTATAAGAAGCTATTACTGATAGTATATAGATTATTTAGTTTCTCACCTTACTTTTATGATTTAGCTGATTTTGGTTTCGAAATGTTCGTGGAGGTCTAGGGAAGGTTTAAACGGTGAGAAAATATGGGGTAGGGGTAGGGTTGGGGTAGGGTAGGGCAGAGGTAGGGCAGAGGTAGGGCAGTGGTAGGGCAGAGGTAGGGCAGAGGTAGGGCAGAGGTAGGGCAGAGGTAGGGCAGAGGCAGGGCAGAGGTAGGGCAGAGGCAGGGCAGAGGTAGGGCAGAGGTAGGGCAGAGGTAGGGCAGAGGTAGGGCAGAGGCAGGGCAGAGGTAGGGCAGAGGTAGGGCAGAGGTAGGGCAGAGGTAGGGCAGTGGTAGGGCAGAGGTAGGGCAGAGGTAGGGCAGTGGTAGGGCAGAGGTAGGGCAGAGGTAGGGCAGAGGCAGGGTAGAGGTAGGGTAGAGGTAGGGCAGAGGTAGGGCAGAGGTAGAGTAGAGAGATCATCACTAGCTTATACATTTCACTGCTGGAAAAAGGCCTTCTCTCGTACACGATCGGGAATAGCTGCATAAAAATCGTTAATAGCTTCACAGCCGTTTTTATGGGTCGGTAATAGCAACAATCGACTAAGTCACTTTGTAAATTATTTTTTACAGGATAATCCTTTATTTAAATGTATTTGATTCAGTAAATACATTCTTTATACATAACACTAGCATATAAAATTATACTATCAATCTTTAGAGGAACCAGTATACTAAAAAAATATGGTTGATTTTAAAATTGCCTTAGGGGGGTCGTTATTACCTGCGTTTACCTTACGCGAGTTTTTTTCACCAGTTCTTATGTATTTGGTTTCTGCTCCGCTCCCATAGGTCAAAGCGTGATATTTTCTAGCCTATACCCTCGTCAATCTAGTGATAGCCAGATGATTGATCATGAGGATATAACTTTATATAACTTTTTGTATAATTTTGATTGACTGACTGTGATTGACTGTAATTTTTATATAACTTTTTGTATACGCAAAAATATTTTTTCCAAACCGACTGGTTTTGTATATAGTATTATATTATATTTTGTATATATTTGTATAGATTCTAAAAAGGTTACCTAATAGCTAATTAATCCCAGGTTGCGATGATAATTACAACAAAAGTAATAATTATAATACCGTAACAATAAAATAAAAGATAAAAGATAATAGTCTAGAAATATGTAATTAGCGAAACAGTTTTATAATGCAACAATGTACTATTATTATTTTACATTTGTTTTTTAAACGAATTATTAATAGTAAGTAATTACTACTCAATAAAACAGGCACACAATAGTGTGGATTTTTGTAAACACTGCATAAATAAAATTATAATGTTTTTGTTGAATTCAATTATTTTATGAATAAAAATCTTGTACATTTTAAGTGTAGTAAAACATGTCTTCTCTTCTCTTCTCTTTAAAAAAAAACGTTGCCCCACACTAGGAATTTCTTCTGTATCGTGGGTGCGTTTACAAACATAAAATATAAACTCACATACACAAACAGCCAGACCCGGAACAATTATCTGTAGGCCATACAAATATTTGTTCCGTGCGTGAATCGAACCCGCGACACGCAGCGCAGCAGCTAATCTCTCAGCCACTGCGCCAACTATGCCAAACATCGTTATCAACCATATTAATATCTACAGTTATCAGAATATCAAACATCTTGAATTTAAATCATTTAGGATCTTACTATTATTATAAATGCGAAAGTCTGAATAGACGGATGTTTTTATTAATTAGGTCAGCGCGAAGCAAACATATTTGGCTCAGGGGGTCGATTCTGTAAAATTCGAACATCAACTCGCATTCACTCTCACTTCGCTTGACCTTGATTTCGCTATCGCTATAGGTCGCTTCGGAGCGGAGTTGATTTTATTTGTCGCTTAAAGCTCCGAAGCAACCAATAAAATCAACTCCGCTCCGAAGCGACCAATAGCGATAGCGATTTCAAGGTCAAGCGAAGTGAGAGTGAATGCGAGTTGATGCTCGAATTTTACAGAATCGACTTGCAGATATAGATTATAGTCTGGAATAGCACGGCTCTTTTATATCCTGGAAAAATGTAGGTACAGTTCTCATGGAATAATTTAGAACTTTTGGCTTAATTCTGAAATCGACGCAGACAAAGCTAAGTATAAATACATTTACAAGCACTTTCGAATTGTCCAGGAGTCAGTAGCGGGGGTCGCGGGACGTCTTAACAGGATACCGTGGCCCCGGAACGCAAAGGGCAACAGAAGGAACAGGGTGATTTTTTAGTCAGTCTTTTTTAAAAGTCTGACCCTTCCACCCCACCCAGGGCGGAATGATTCATTTAATGATTTTTACCACACAAAAAAAAACGGAGTCAGTAAGTTTAAGCTTATTTATAATTAATTCTTACTACATTTGCATATACATACAAGTAACCTATCATAACAGCAGTTACAATAGTAATTAAAAAACAAAAAAACGATAGCTGCATCATCAATCAGAAAGCCTAAAAAAAACACGAAAATATTTGCACAACAGCTCAACAAAAACAAAAAAAAAAAAGTTAAGTTCGAGAGGTATGTTAGACAGCACCAATTTACTGGTACACTTTCGAGTCACTGCACTGTAACAGAAGCGAGGTGTCTTTTTGTGTGTCTCATAACATGGTCGAAAGTGTAATAGTAGGCGAAAGTGTGCTTAGGAAGCATTTCCAGTGGATGCATGAGGTAATAGGAATCAGTCAGGCTTTGAAAGTCTCTGTGTACAGTCACGAGCATAAACATGTATACACATAGCCACATTCTAAAGCAATTTACTCCTAAAGGATTGATTAAAATATAATAGTATTACGAATATCATATTCTGGATTCAGTACTACTATGAAGTATAGTTCTAATTTCAAAGTTGCGAACATTTATTAACGAAAAAATTGTTTTAGTTTTTTGCTAAGTGTATACATGTTTATGCTCGTGACTGTACTTATGGTTGTGATATAATTTTAATGTATTGTTATATAATTTAAATAATATGTGTTTGTTATCATGTATTTTGTTTTAACGATCGGTACAGTGAAATAAATAGTAGATCTGAACAAAAATGGTATTTTTAAGATTACGTGCCTCAATGGAAAATTACTTAAAGCATAACATCACGCCTGTAATCCCCGCAGGGTTAGGCAGAGCTGTACCAATTAGTACGGCACCCACATTTCGTCAGTTACGTTTCAGTCCCATGTAACAGGGGGCGACCCTATTGCCATCAACAGGGCACAAATCCAGACTCCGAGGCTGCTACTGAGAAATTCCTGATGGAAAACCCGAATAACACTTTGCCCGACCTGCCCAAGACCTCATGCTTAGCAGTCTCGCATTGCGACTACTAGACCATCGAGGCATCTTCTCTAAATTATTGTATGCCTGGTACTTCCTACAATGAAATTATGTCTACAGTAATAAGCAAGGAATATGATCCAAACTCGATTATTACTATATTAGTAGGAAATAGCATGAATGTTACAACAGAAGATATAACTGACAAGATAACTGAAATTCTGAAAATTAATTGTCACAAAATAATATTGTGTGCTTTTCCTTACTTTGAGAACCTCTCAAAAAGGAAAAATAATTATATACATAGGTTAAATAATCACATTAACTTCTTAGTTAGTCACTATAGTGACAAGCTTTTATTTTTTGACACCAACAGTTTTGTTGAAAAATTAAGATCGACTAGGGATACAGCGTATCTGCCCATTAGTTTTAGACGTCAGATAGCTTGGCTATTAGCTTTTAATATTAACTCAGACATAATTAGTATGTCGAAGTCACCAACAAGTAGCACCTCATTATTTAGTAATATTACTAATGTAAAGGTGGTAAACACAAATAATTATTTAAACTAGCAAGTAAGACAACAGAAGGTACCAGTAACAATTTAGTCAAACATATTAACAACAAGGTATCTTCTAGCAATCACTTATTAACTTGTAAAAAGGGGGTTAAGCATCATTCCTTAAAATTGTTTTATCAGAATATTCAAGGTTTTTCTTCTAAACAATTAGAAATTGAACTTTTTTTAGAAAAAACAATGTTCGACATTATTTGTTTAACTGAACATTGGTTAAAAGATTATGAAATGTTAATTAATTTTGAGAACTATAATGTGTGCAGTTGTTTTAACCGGAAATCCATGCTGCGGGGTGGTTCACTAATCTTAATTAAAAATAATATAAAATCTAAGCCCCGTAAAGACATAGTTGAACTATCAATTGAACATATTATTGAATTGTCCAGTGTTGAGCTAGATAAGCATGTTATAGTGTGCGTTTACAGACCCCCAAATTATCAGAATTATTCTATATTTGAGACAATAATGGAAGATGTTTTGACTAAACTTGCAACTGGTAATAAATCAGTAATAATCTGTGGTGATTTTAATATTAATATTTTAGAAAATAATTCAAATAGCAGTAGATTAATTAGTCTCTTTAAATCATTCAATTTGTCATATGTGTTTCAAGAACCGACACGAATAACTTCGACTACTGCTACATGTATTGATAATGTGTTTTGTTGCTGCGACTACTTAGCTAAAGATATAGTAAATTATCTTCCTTCGGATCACAGCGGACTAACCGTCACATTTGAGTGCGACACACCATTACAAAAAGTGCAGATACAATCGAGACCAATAACATGTGGTAATTTAAATAAATTTAATAGCATTTTAATTAGTAAGTTATGTGTCCAGGGTCTTAATATGAATAATGGTAATACTTTGTATGAAGAATTCTGTTCAGTGGTGCATACAGAGTTTAATAATATTTTTAAGAAAAAATCTAAAACTATTTGCCCTAAGTTTGTATTTAGCGACTGGGCGACTAAAGGTATCAGAAGAAGCAGAGAAAGACTTTTTGAGCTGTATGGCCTTAAGCCTTATATAAATACTGAAACTTTTAATAAGCATGTTGCTACTTATTCAAAAATTTTTAAAAATGCGTGTAAGGCAGCTAAAGCCTTGTACATTAGCAACAAAGTTAAATCAGCAGAAAATAAAATAAAAACAGTTTGGAAAATCATCAATAATGAAACAAATAGGAACAAGAGACATAATACTGATTACACTCTGGAGACTTCCCAAGGTGTCATAAGCAGTAATATCGATGTTGCGCAGGAATTTGCAGAATTCTTTACTAATATCCCAATTAAAACTACTGAAATGTTAGATTCCTCACCCTCACTTGCTATTGACTTACTAAGAGTGAATGTTTCGGCCTGCCCAAAGGAATTTAAATTTAAACATATTAACCCTGTGGTCGTTATGAAGGCTTTTAAACAACTTAAGATCAAGGCTACCGAAGATCTGTGGGGCATGTCTACTAATGTTTGTAAATCTATTATTGAGACAATAGCACCCTATTTAGCTTTAATATTTAATCTGTGCGTTGACCAAGGGGTATTCCCGGATTTAATGAAGTACAGCAAAGTTATACCGCTCTTCAAATCCGGAGATAGCAAGGACACCAATAATTACAGACCTGTTTCGGTTTTGCCGGTTTTCAGCAAGGTGTTTGAAAAAGTGATGCTCAATCAAATGCTCAATCATTTTAACTGTAACAACATCCTACACGATCAACAGTATGGTTTCACCAGAGGACGTTGTACTACTGACGCCGGTGTTACTTTAATTAAGCATATCTTTAATGCATGGGAGGACTCACAGGATGCTGTTGGCATTTTTTGCGACCTCTCTAAAGCGTTCGATTGCGTGAATCACGAAACACTGCTCCTAAAGCTTGAGCATTACGGTCTCGGTGATCTAGCACTTAGCTTAGTAAAATCGTATTTGAATGATAGACTACAGCAAGTTCAAATAAACGGTGTAAATTCATCAGGCTTAAAAGTAAAGATGGGGGTTCCGCAGGGTTCAATACTGGGTCCGTTCCTCTTTTTAGTATATATCAATGATTTACCTCATTTACTAGAAAACCAACCACAAATGGTGTTATTTGCTGATGATACTTCACTCATTTTTAGAGTAAATAGACAAGCACAGCACCTTGACGACGTAAATAACGCCATGCTTAAGGTTCACAATTGGTTTACTGTTAATAATTTAGTGTTAAATGAGAAAAAAACAAAATGTATAAGATTCGCTTTACCAAATGTAAGAAGTAGTAAATGTAACGTTATATTGAACAAGGACTTGCTAGAATTCGTCGAGAAGACAGTTTTCCTGGGGATTACGCTCGATTCAAAGCTGCAGTGGGGTCCCCACTTAACATCTCTTGCAGGGCGGTTAAGTTCAGCCGCTTACGCTGTCAGAAAAATTCGACAATTAACTGACGTGGATACCGCTAGACTAGTCTATTTTAGTTATTTTCATAGCATCATGTCTTATGGTATTTTGCTTTGGGGACGGGCTGCAGATATTAATTCTATCTTTGTTCTGCAAAAGAGGGCTGTCAGAGCCATCTATAATCTTGGCAGATGCGAGTCTCTAAGAGAATTGTTTAAAAAAATTAACATCATGACGGTACCTTGTCAATATATATATGAAAACATTATGCATGTTCGGAAAAACCTTCATCTTTTTAATAAAATTAGTGATAGACATAATTTTAATACTAGAAATAGGAACAAATTAGATCAACCAAGTTTCAGATTGTCAAAAGTAAAAACTTCTTTTATGGGGTACTGTGTAAAATGCTATAATAAAATACCACAGGATATTCTCCAACTAAATGAGAGAAAATTTAAAACATGCATTAAACGCAAGCTATGTAGTCAAGCATATTATAAGTTAGATGATTATATCACGGACAAAAATGCTTGGCTAAATGCTAGTCCTGCTCCACAGCCACTCGGGCTCACTAAATAGGATTGTTTTTAAGAGAATGATGTTTCTAACCCTCCTTTTTGTCGACCTGAATAACTTGTACCGTTATCAGTACGATTACTTTTTCTTTTTTACTTACCTCAGACATCTAACCAATAAGTACACCGAAAGTGTTAGTATTGTATAATTTTAATATCATTTATTTCAATTTTGTAAATGTGAGTACCATGGAGCGTTTTATTTTTGAGTTACTATGTGTTTTGACTTAATGAGCATGGCAGTTGAGAGCTTGTCATGCTCACTCAAATGTCTCGCTGATGCTGGCGCATGTGTTGGATCATTTGGCTCCCTCCATAATGGTTGAGCTAGGTGGTGCTGATCCATGCGTCATGCTCGTGAACGGGTGCTGTCAGTTGGGATTGGTCATCTCTTAACTGCTATGGCTTACATCTTTATTTTTATTATTTTTAACTACTGTTTTATATTCATCTTCATTGTGATCACATGTAGAATCAACAAGAATAATGTAACCAGGATTTTGTAAAAACCTAATTTAAAAGAGTGCCGTGGAGTTTCTTGCTCGTTCTTCTCCATAGAGGCCTACCTCCGTTTTGGAACGAGCAACTAGCTTCATTTTTCGGACTAACTGACTGACTTCTTGACAATTCAAAAGTGCCTGTAAATGGTCTAATTGAAATAAATGTTTTGACTTGACTTGACTTGACTTGATCGAGGCATACCATGCTTAAATGTTTTAATTAAACTTAAAAAAATCATAATACGCTGTTAGATGTATTCGTAAACACAATATTTTTTCGGCCGTTATATTGAGCGCTATCATAAACAGCAATTTTTAGAGTCAGAAATAAAAGTAGTTTCCCAACAATCATCATCATATCAGCCTATGGCCGTCCACTGTTGAATAAAATCGAATGAAATCCCAGCAATCATTTAGGCTCAATATTACTTAGCATAATGGACAGTATGCATAGTTAATGGTTATGTGATAAGTCTGTAAAACCCTTTATAAGCAACCTTAATGTTTTCCTACATCACACAGTAACAGTTATTATCATAACCAGTATTGCTTCATCAACTTTATGCAACATTATAATTATTTATTTTGCTTACATATTAGTTATTTATAAACATTTGGAAAAAAGGGCAATAATTTACAACCATTATGAATATTGAATTGCAATATGCACGGAAGTTATCGGAAAGGTAATTTTTGTAGGTAACATGATTACATATTTAAATAAGAGATCAGTGGGTTACAAGATTAATTTATTTTATAACTTAAATCTAAATCCATATATATTTAAATATACTAAACTTATAAATACTTACACTATTGTTAGGTACGTACAATTTATAAATGAGAGGCAGAGAACCTCATAGGACTGAAAAAAAAAACTCGTCTGCATAGGATAAGTTGCCAAATGGCTGGCAGCATTGCCACGTTGTATGGCATGCTGATTTTTTGGCCTAAAAAAGGCCAGTCTCTGGTCTCATACCATAAAACGGAGTCAGTCTTGTCTATTAGTAAGTATCTAGTAGTAGCGAACGATAAAACGCAAACTACTGGGCCCAAAACTTATAAGAAAAAAATAAAAACAATACAAAATATCTAAAATCATCGACTCGGAAAGAAAAATTATGGAATGAGCTTAGTATGCTTATTTAACAATACTATTATTTCATAAGCATATAGTAAACAAACGTCATTGCATTTTATGTGGGGCATTGGGTTGTCTAGAAATGCCTACCAGTGCGATTACTGCCACCAAATGGTATTTGCTTACTTCGTAACCGTGGTCACGAGTAGGTACTCGTATTGCATGAAACGTGTATGCTAATTTAGATCTTATTGCGGTCGCTCAAAGGTCTGTATTGGCGTAAGTTGAGTGTGGCACAGTACATTAAATACAGTAGGCCAGTGTTGTGGAATTTGTAGATGGTGAAAAAATGAGTTAAAAGAAAAATAGTACAGTATTAATGACGTGTATTTTTTACAGTAGAAAAGTCATAGACTCACTCATCACGAAATATCGAAATCCGCTTGACATAATAATTATAAAGATGAAAGTTGGCAGGGAGGTAGATTATAGTAGACGTTCACTAACAACGAATTTTCCAAATTTCACCGCCTAAGAGGATGGAACAGGGGTCCGACATTTACGCGGACAAAGTCGCGGGCAAAAGTTAGTATGTAATACAATATGTTCATAATATGAAACAGGTTGGAATATTAGTTGTTGTTCATTTAAATAAGCAAATCAGGTAGTAAAGCAATTGTTGATTATGCTTAATCAGTGATTGTTTTTCCTTTTTAATTATATTCACAAAACAAGTTATTAATAATGCGTACTGCATGAAATAGTAAAGTTTGTCGTAAATATAGGAAGTCTAAGTTGCATGGATTACTAGACACTTAATTACTAATGAATAGGTAGTTAACTTATGCTATAATTAAATTATGCTGACATTAATGGCGGCAACTTTATTTTCTTGCAATAAAAAACAAAAAATATCACCTATAAATTAATATTTTCAGTAATTATTGTTTTTAAATTGAATTCCCACAAACCATTTTTATTATTGCCTATTATTTCTACCATCGGTACTAAAGTCATATGTGTGTATGTTGTCTTTATGAAATTATTACTTACAGCTTTGTAATTAATTGTGTAATTGGTGTATAACCGTTGTAATTGATAATAATCTTACCTTACTATAACTGAGTACAAATGCGAAAGTTTGTATTGGTAGATGTTTGTTACTCAATCATGACAGAACGGTTGAACAGATCTAAACGAAATGTGGTACAGATATAGATTATAATCTACAATAGAAAATAGGCTACTTTTTATCCCGAAATATTGTACGGTTCCCGTGTAACATAACATAACATAACATCACGCCTGTAATCCCCGAAGGGTTAGGCAGAGGTGTACCCATTAATACACCCACATTTCGCCAGTTATGTTTAAGTCCCATGTAATAGGGGGCGGGCGGGGGGGGTTCCCGTGTAATAACATATTAATTTTAACGCGGACGAAGTCGCGAGCGATAGATAAGTCACAGTAAACCAGTTATAAAACTACTCACATCACGTAACATCCATAATACATCATTCATAATTAGAAAAGAATTCGAGGGCACTATGTAATTGACCTACTGTACCCTAGTACGCTGTGACCGCTTCCCATCAAGATTTATTGAACATTGGAACATTGAGCTTTGCGGAAACCTGTTTCTGGTTAGGTTTAAGTATTAGGAAAGCGAATGACCTAAAATATTGATACCTACCTACGAGACTGAGAGTTTTACCTTGGCTGGGTACTTCGTTTTCAACAGTACAATATAATTATTATTATTTTACTACTAGGTATTATACGTAATGCAAAAGTTTGTTACTCAATCAAATCAAAACGGCTGAACGGATCTGTGTGAAATTCGGCATTGAGGTAGATCATAATCTGGAATAATACATAGACCATTTTTATCCCATAAAAAATGCTGACCATGAGGTTTTGAGTTCGATTCCCAGGTCAGGTAAAGTGTTAATAGATTTTTTCATCAGAAATTGCTCAGTAGCAGTTTCGGAGTCCGTAATAGGCTCGCCCCCTGTTGCATGGGAGTTACACATACCTGGCAAAATGTGAGTGTATTAATGGGTACACCTCTGCCTAACCCTGCGGGGATTATAGGCGTGATGTTATGTTGTTATGTTATGTTATGTTATGTTATGATGTGTTATAAGTCATTCAAAGAAAAATACATAATTTTTTCCTCTTCCAAAAACTTCAAGTGCAAAAATTATTCAAATCACGATATCTCCTACTTGTATACTTCAAACACTTTAATGAGTCCAAAACCATATCTACAAACATGTTCATACAAAACGAACATAACTAAGTCTAAATTCGCGTTCCAATTTACGTAACACAGACAACCGGCACTAATCTAATCTACGTCATAAAATGCCATTATCTGGTTGCTTTTTTTACGAAAGTTATGTCACTTTATAAGCAAGGGTTTCCCAGATTTCGGCATAGTTGCACACTTTTTGTGAAAACGTACTATAATTATTGTGAGAAGTTTATGCGTTTGAGGTTAAAGATACTTAAGATTAAAGTGTTTGAAGTATATAAGTAGGAGATATCGTGATTTGAATAATTTTTGCACTTGAAGTTTTTAGAAGAGGAAAAGATTATGTATTCTCGAATGGCTCATATAGCATCGATATAAACATAACATCACACCCTGTAATCCTTAAAGGGCTAGGCAGAGGTGTACCCATTAGCACACCCACATTTCGCTAGTTATATGTTTTTTTAATTCCCATGTAATAGGGGACAAGCCTATTGCCATCAACTGGGCACATATCCAGACTCCGAGGTTGTTACTGAGAAATTCCCGATGGAAAACCTTATCTTTGGATTGCGTTGATTTATTTATTAATTTAAGCTTTATGCACATGTAAAAAATACATTGTAGAAAGGCGTAATTAATGCCGTAGGCATTTTCTACCAGTCCAGTGATTTAGAAGTTTGATTTTTTTCACAGCTTTAAGGGGTAGTCGACTTTAAGTATTTGATATTAATTTTCACCTCGATACCTCCACGCATTCTTGATAAAAAGGGTCTTGACAGACGAACAAAGAGATCTCATAAGGGTTTTGACGACTGAGGTACGGAACCCTTCTTTTCGAGGTATAGACGGGTAGCTCTAAACACTGGTAAGTGCAGGTGCCAAGCCCGACTATTTACAATAGTCATTACAAAGACGGATTTGCTTAAGCCCAATGTTTAGTCAAAGTTTCAGGTCAATAACACACCTAGTACAAGTATTACAAATTATTTAAACCACTAAACGTTTCAGCCTAGGTCTTAAGCGACCACAGATGTGTTTAGCTTAACCACAGTTCTAGGTAGTTTAGAATGGAAGCTGATACCGCATGCCTTGTGACCGAGATGTGAAAAACAATATTTGTGTTTTTAAAAAGGCTAGCAACACGAAAATCTTTGAATGACTTTTAACAAAAGAAAGAGAAAGAAAGAAAAACTATTTATTCACACGAAACTGACGCTCATAACATAAAAGAAAAATTGAACACAAAAGCAAAATAAAAACAAGTTGGTATTAAATCTAAAAAATTAAAAACAAGTAAGAAATATGCCGACGGCGCGTTCTATTCGCGCGCGCCTCAAAGAGCTGTCAGCTAAGGGACGGGGCCCCAATAGGGGCCATACGCCTGCCGGGGTTGCGGGACGTCATATCAGGATACCGTGGCCCCGGAACATAAAGGGCAACAGAAGGAACAGGGTGGTTTTTAGTGAGTAAAAGTCTGACAGTCCCTTCCGCCCCACGCAGTTCGGAAGGAGACATTTGATGATTTTTACCACCTAAAAAAAAAAAACTACCGCGTGAAACGGCTGACGCTCAGCATAATGCCGTGCTCCGTGCACGAAGGCACGCGCGGTAAGTCTTCATTGGGATTGGTCACCGTGACCGAAATTCGTTCAGGAGGATAGGTAGGTAGGTACATATTTATTGACCGGCTATCATATTTAAAAAAAATTGTCTTGCAATTCCTCTAAGGAATTAATTAATTAATTAGAAAGAAGTTCTTCAGTTTTATTATATAACAGAGGTATTAGGTACATTCCATAATGTTCCAACTCAAATGTAACAAATTAGAATACTTTATCAACTATACGATGATAGCTAGGTTTTGTCATGGATCGATACTTGGACCTCGGCCAGCAGTGATTGAGGCACACCGGTAATAGCAATATGTTATGAGGATTTACGTTGGGTCTAGTGAGATTTTCTTGTCGGTGTCATCATGTGCCTTGCCTTTTCCAACTATATTTGGGGCTTCCAGTCTAACCTTCTTTCCTTTATCGTGTGGGCAGTAAGGTCTTACGACCCCACACACCCTAGTGCCAGAGTTTTTAAAACGCCTCAAGGGCCTCTGGCATGGTTTAAGTGGACCAGTAATAGGCTCAAGGCTGGTATAAGCCCGGGTCAGAGCCCATACGTCCCCTAAGATTCGCACCCTGTGCCCACTCGTCCCCTGGAACTTTTGAGGGGCCCATTCGTCCCCTGAAGAATATTTATTTTTATTCATTCTTCTAATATAAGTACATGTATATGTGTATACTGATTATCATGACGGATTATCATTCATCATAGCTCTTTTTTCAATGATCTGTTATGATTTATTAAATTAATTCCGTTAAAAAACTGTTCACAAGTGTACTATGTTAACCGTTTCTTACGTAAAATATAGCTAATTT
Organism: Hoplodrina blanda; assembly: GCA_949316365.1. NCBI lineage: Eukaryota > Metazoa > Arthropoda > Insecta > Lepidoptera > Noctuidae > Hoplodrina > Hoplodrina blanda. The sequence goes on from OX438582.1 coordinate 15,386,184, forward strand.
TATCTCAGGGGACCAATAGGCACCTGAATAGGTGCCGAATCTTTAACTTATATTGTATATATATTAGAGGGGACGAATGGGTACCTTAAAAATAATATTTTTTATTAAAATATTAATTGGTCCCCTACCAGGAGACCAATGGGCACCTATATAGGGGCCGAATCTACAACTTTTATGCTGGGGGACGAATTTTAGGGGACGAATGGGCTCTGACCCATAAGCCCGGGTTTCCTCACCATATTTTCCTTCACCGATGCCAGCGTGATGTCCAAGATAAACTTTACAAAGGAAAGTAGGTACATATGAATTGAAGAATCACATTGGTATTTGCCCGGATTTGAACCTACAACCTCATGCATGAGAGGCGGGGGTCTGGACCACTGGGCCATCACGACATATTTATCCAGGGTGCCAACGGAATCCTATTACTAAGCCACCACTGTCCGTCCATCTATCACCGAGCTGTATCTCATGAACCGTAATAGATAGAGAGCTGAAATTTTACAGAATATGTATTTTTATTGTCGCTATAACAACAAAAAACCAAATGAAGATATAATAAACTTTTTTTTTTTTTTTTAATGTGGTAAAAATCATCAAATGACTCCTTCCTGGGTGGGGCGGAAGGGACTGTCAGACTTTTACTGACTAAAAAAGTACCCTGTTCCTTCTGTTGCCTTTTACGTTCCGGGGCCACGGTATCCTGTTAAGACGTCCCGCAACCCCGGCAGGCGTTTGGCCCCTAATGGGGCCCCGTCCCTGTGCTGACAGCTCTTTGAGGCGCGCGCGAACAGAACGCGCCGTCGACCCGGGCATGGTCCTTGATCGGACGGCGAGCTACCCAAAGATATAATACACTTAAAGTTAAAGAGGCTTCCCTTACAAGAAACGTGCTTTTTTTAGCGTTTTCGGCTCGATTTTAATATTGTACAATGGTGTGGAACCGTTTATGTGCAAGTCTTACTCGCATTTGACTGGTTTTTAATATTCATAGTCATATAATATTAATTGCGCTAAGGATTAGATCCCCCATTTAGATTAAAGCCGCTCACTTTCGCTAGAATTGTACATAGGTATTTGTTTTGACTGTTTAGATTCACTCAGATAGAAACACTGGTTTGTGATTCAAGTAGGTATGTGTTAACATCAAGATTAATACTTGACCCATTTTAATTGAGCAAACAAACCACATTTTTTTTAGTCACAGTCTAGCAACTAGCAGCGAGTCAACGACTTTTGAAAAATGTTTTTTTTTGGTAAACTGCTTGAAGTAATTTGTACACTGTGGTTTGTTGGTTTTTTTCGAGTTTGGTTTTTCGTATTAGGAAGACGATTAAGTAGTTACAAGTTTTCTTATACAAAAAATCCTCGTGCACATAATAAGAGTAGGTAAACCAGAAAAGAAAGTTAGGTACATTTTCAAAATGTCTGTGCCTAGTGTGCTAGAATACAAGTTTTTTGATAAATGATCTATGAGTTGAGTTGTTTGAGTAAAATTCTGTAGAAGTTACCTCGTTTTTTTTTGTGAGTAAAATTTTATTGTCATTGTGTGTTTATTATAAATTTCTACTGCATGCCGGTTGGTTTTTTTTTATAAAATGATTGTAGACAATCAAATTCGCATTAAAACTGTTTTCGAAAAACTTTTGAATTTACTTTTTTCCTGTTATTTCCGGCTTTGTTACCTTTAAAAATGTAGCATGTTTAGAAAAAAAATCAACTAAGGCGCTTTGCACACAGAGCAACTATTGCAGCAACTGGCAACTAGCTGGCAACTAGCTGTTTACATATATTTCAATTGGACTGCGCACACATAGCAACTCGAGTTTCGAGTTGCGGCAATCGTCAACAGTTTTAGTTGCTGCAATCGATGACTAAGTTAGTTGCTAATTGCCGCAACTAGCAACTGTTAAATATTATACCGGTTTTTAATGTTGCCGGTTTCCTCAACCGTCTATCGCAACGCGACGGGCGATTTCACACCCTCCCTCCCTCTCCCTGTCCCGGCAATGCCAGTGTCGCTACGGCAACGGCATACGGCAACTCGCCTGTGAAAGTTGCTCACAGATTGCCATAAAGTTGCGGCAACTGTAAACGTTATAGCAACAATCAACTTTTACAGGAAACTTTTAAAGAGTTGATAGTTGCCTCAACTTAAGTTGCTCCGTGTGCAAAGCGCCTAAGTATTTAGACACCGGGTAATGACGGGTTACTTTAGCCCTGCAGAATAAAAAGTCGCGGAATGAAAAGTAGCCTATATCCTTTTTTGGGTTTCAAACTTCCCGTACCCGGTTCAGTGCTTTAGTCGAAAACTGTAACAGACATACAGGCAGACAGAATTACTATTGCATTTATAATACTTTAAAGGATTAGTAAGGTTTTGTGTATTTTTTAAGAGATGAAAAGTTTTAACGTTTTCCGTTTAGAGTCAAAGCTTCCCTACATAGGTAAAATAACCCGCATTTACGGTGATTATAAAATAAAGTAATTACTGGTGCCGATTCCGTTGTTCACAAACTAGACTAAATTTAGAGAATTTTCATCTTTTACTGACATATAGCTAAAGAAAAGGACGGTGACACTTACACACTAAGATAGAGATGTCAAATTAGTTTCGCCTTCAAATTCTTCATATTTTTAATCGACACGTTTTAGATGTCAACTATAATTTGTATGGATGTGTCAGATAAACTAAAATTGACAGGTCTAATTTATTTCCGCCCCTTTCTTGTTTTATTGGCCAGAAAAAGATAAAAATAGTCTAAATTTAGTTTAGTTTGCGAACAAGGGAATCGGCACCAATATCAGTAATTAAATGTTTTGTACACTTCAAATCCGAGAAAATCATATAAAAGTAATTGAGTAAAACTAAATATATTAATTAGCATGAAAACCAACGGCAATTGATTACAATCGTCAATTAAAATTTCGTGAGTAGGTACGTCAATTACTGAATCATGACTTTGAGCAAAAATATTTGTGTTACACACTGTCACATTTGTAATTAAAATTTTACTTTTTAATTTTAATTACAAATGCGACAGTGGAATTTCTTGAGTTTTACGTACATATAAGCATATTGTGTATGCTTATAAATGTACGTAAAACTCAAGAAATTCCACAACCAGATACAAATATTAAATATACAATCTTATATTTTGTTGTTTAGAAATCTGAAAAGAATCTAAAATTTTAACATTTTTTTAAATATATTTTACAAAATAAATTACAAATAATGTACATAATATTACGCCTGTAATTCCCGAAGATAAGACACCAATTACGTTTAAGTCTCACGTAATAGGGGGCGAACCTATTGCCATCAACCGGGCACATGGGTTGCGGGACGTCCGGGGTTGCGGGACGTCTTAACAGGATAATACCGTGGCCCCAGAACGTAAAGGGCAACAGAAGGAACAGGGTGGTTTTTTAGTCTGTAAAAGTCTGACAGTCAGACCCAGGGCGGAAGGACTCATTTGATGATTTTTACCACCTTAAAAAAAAAAGATTTCGAAGCAAAAATTGAAAGGATATTGAAAGTTTATTATTTGAGAATTTTAGAAACCAGGCAACATTCTCCTACTGTATTCATTTCATACGAATAGCATGCTAGAAACAAAAACTTTCCCTTTCAAAAACATTTTCAAAAATCGACTTTGAAAAGGTCAAAAAACATGCCCATCTTATTCGCAAAAGAAAGTACAGGTCACTTTTATTGAAAAATGAATTCATTATCTTCTTCAATAAGAATCAAAATTGCATATCAAAAGCTGACCTTTGAAATGCGTGTTAAATTATCTAGGACAGAGTCTGTTAATTTAGTTGTGTAAAGTAGGCAGGTATAACTATTAATTACATTTCATTTATGTATTATATAATCATATTTTTTACTGTTTTTGATTGACAGAACGAATTATCGGCCTTTTATCTATCAATAACTTATCTAAAGTAATGGTTATGAACCTTACATAATGTGAACGCATTATTTCTTCTCGTCAATAGAAATATGAAATTTTTTAGAAAACTATACTACCTAGTCAAATTGCGTTTTTATTACTAAGCAGTAAAGTTCTTTTTCTGTTGCATTTTTCGTCTACAAAGAGCATGGAGGCAATAATTCTACTAATTTTAGAAACAATCGCTAACTAATCCGACTAATCCGTCTCCATCTGTCAAAAATGCCTTTTATTTACTTACTTTTTTTTTACATTTATTGCAGTAGCAATCAAAATCAAAGAAAAAAACTAGATTTTGAACATTTTTACCCGACTACGGCAAAGCCAAAAGGAGGGTTATGATTTTGACCGGTATGTTTGTATGTATGTATGTTTGTTTGTTCCCTCGTAACTTCTAAACTACTTATCATTACATGACAAATGAGGTGTCGTTAGAAGCGTCTCAGTTGTCCGCTGGTTATAGGGTAGGTAAATCCAATATGGCGCCCTCCAGGGGATGTGAAGTCGTTATCGAAAAAAAATATATTTTCGCAAAGTATCGACATGGGTATCAAATTAAAGGGCTTGATGAGCACATTTGAAATTCACTCGCTACTTTGCTTTTATTATTATATCAAATAATTAAAAATAGAGTTATTACTTCAACCTGCGGTTGTTTCACACAATCTTTATTGGCTAGGTGGCATACGACCATGGCTATTACTTAAAATTTTCGAAAATATCGGTCAAATGAATATTGTTCTTGTTTTATACTTTTCAGTGCGCGATTTTTTCGTAGTCGGGTTTTAGTTATTTTTAACTCATTTTTTATTTTTAATTAAAAGAACTGGACTGCTGATTTTTTACAATTTTAATAAAACAGCGATTTTGATTTCTGAAGCCTAGTCATTAAAGTTCATATTGCAACTAGCAACATAATTTTTAATATCGTAAAAAAAGACCAGTTTGTCAATAAGTACACAGAAGCATAATATTTTAATGTCAGATTAAAAACATTACCTCACACTAAAATTCTACATTTACTTTGTCAACGAACATTTATTTAAGATATTCGTACAAGTTGGTTTACAACTTCAAATAAAATCTTAACTCAACAAATATTGTGAGACGTATGCCAAATATTATTATTGCTGTTAACGTTATAATAAAATTAGTGCTATTATTGTAATAATCCTCGACTGCCTTGTTAATCTAGTGGTTGCAAAGCGCGACTACTGAGCATGGGGTCTTGGGTTCGATTTCCGGGTCGGGAAAAGTGTTTTTGGGTTTTTTCATCAGGAATTTCTCAGTAGCAGCCTCAAGGTCTAGATTTGTGCCCAGTTGATGGCAATACGCTCGCCCCCTATTACATGGGACTTAAACATAACTGGCGAAATGTGGGTACGGCTCTGCCTAACCCGTCGGGGATTATAGGCGTGATGTTATGTTGTGTTATTTCAATTTCTAATTTGTTAACTAGATCAATAACTTCAAAGTTATTCTTTGTTTTCCATTAACCTGTATAAATAACTTTTACTACGGGTACTTATACCAGTTGATTTTGTTTTTATAATTTCAGGGTTGGTCCCTTAGTAAAAGCCGTTCATTATGTTTAGTAGATACAATTCAGGTTTCTATTAAACAAAAAATAAGGTTGAAAATGTGTGCTAATGCTGAGCCGCGGACAGACAGACAGACAGGTAGACAGACAAACATGGCAAAACTACATAATTATAAAAGTTTATTGTTGACGACGCCTATTCGCAAACGAATGCGTGTATTCTAATTGCAACTTTGCCAAGTCATAAAGTTCAAAATGTCACGTTCCAATTGTATTTTGATAGACAAGGTGAAGACCACTTTCATTTAAATAACTGGAGTTTGGCGCTCTAACGTCTACAATTGGTTATACCGTTGTAAGATAATCAATTTGATAACACGTTACAGTCAAGATAAGTTGAGGTTTTTGAGTTATTTTCAATAAAATTCCACGACAGATAAAGGATCTTAATAATATGATATGTTTAAAAAGAAACTAAAACAATTTTTAATTCATAAATGTAACTACTGAGTTTATGGAGGACACAACTACTCGTAACATTTAGATTTTATTTTTATTTTCTTGCAATATTAAGAATTCTAATAAGTAGATGATGATTATTACTATTTTTTTTTTTTGACATTAGTAATTTGTGTGTAAGTAATTAAGTTATGATCTTAAATGTGTCTGTTGTTTCGACACAATTAAATTTATTATTATTCGTATGCTCTCGAGTAGAATGTAGCGAACTGACCATCTTATTATGACATCCTATTGTATTTAAAACCTACATTTACGAATAAATTTGATTTGATTTTTGACACCAAAAATAAAAGTAGTTTTCCAGCAATAAATTTAACTCAATCCTGATTAGTTTGATGGACAGAATACGTAGTTACTGGCTTTGCGATGTCTTTCTGTGACCGGCGTTCTTGTATGACGAGATGTATGAACGTGGATGAGGCGAAAGGAGTCTGTAAGGATCGTAGCAGGTGGCGTTCTGTGATTTCTGCCTACCCCCATGGGAAAATGGCGTCAGTTTATGTATGTATTTATATAAAAACTAGCTTCTGCCCGCGACTTCATCCGCGTCAAAGTTGGTTTCTCCATACAAACTTTGGACCCCTTTTGACCCCCTTAGGGGCTGAATTTTGGAAAATCCTTTCTTATCGAGTGCCTACGTCATACAAAGAACACACCCTCCAAGTTTTAGGTCTCTACGATTAACGGTTTAGGCTGTGTGTTAGTCAGTCAGTCATTCAGAACAAAGCATTTTATATGTATAGATAGATAACTCTCGAGTCTAGACACTTAGATCTCTTTTACGTAACGCAAATCTATGCTAAATAAGGAAGTTCGGCGCACATGCACACGTCCGGGACGCTAACGATACGACACTAGTATATGACCTCAGAGGAGAAAGGGCAATGGTCGTTACGTTTTTGCTAATGTTGGAAATGATATTTTAGAAAATGGCGGATTTAAAGTGCTTGAAAAGAGGTCACGTTTTGGGCAATTAAAGTTTCCATAAAAAGAAGCCAACGTAATCAGTTACCCTGACCATGCAAATTTTATGCCACTTGCTACAGCTCGCGGCTTTGTCTGCTTGGAATTCAAATCTTACTTACTATTTATAAATGGCGAAAGTTTGGATAGATGTTTGTTACTCAATCACGCAAAAATGGCTGAACAGATGTGGATGAAATTTGGCACAAAGATAGATTATAGTCTGGAATAGCACATAGGCTATATTTTATCAAGGAAAAATATACGGTTACCGTGGTAAATATATTTACTTTGACATAGACGAAGTCGCAATCGGAAGGTAGCACTTTCTAACAATAATCAGATTAAATATTTAGTAACATGCATGTCAAATTCATATAACATTAACAATGAAACAGAATTACTTTAAAAAAAATCTATACTAATATTATAAAGCTGCAGTGTTTGTTTGTTTGTTTGTTTGTTTGAACGCGCTAATCTCTGGAACTACTGGTTCGATTTGAAAAATTCTTTCAGTGTTAGATAGATTAGTTATCGAGGAAGGCTATAGGCTATATACCATCACGCTACGACCTACGGGAGCGGAGCAGTAACCAAAGACGCGGGTGTAACCGCGGCGGACAGCTAGTATGTAATAAGATGTGATTGGGAAACAAACAAACATGCATCTTAACTTTCGGATTTATAATAGTAGGTAGTAAAATTTGTATACTTACTGGTAGCAGATTTTGAAAGAAATAATAGCAATCCATCCTATTTACTTACCAAAATAAATTCTTTCTATCCTGTTGTAAGATATCTTTGCAGAAAACTTAGAGAAATAATGATATTTCTGAAGCAGTTATCGTCAGAAAGCGAGACAATCGTTGTTTCTAATACTCCCGTCGATTGCAGTATCAAAATCACATTACAAACGCATAAACAAGGCACTTATCACTCGTAGAGTGAGAGCAAGGGATTTCCGAACGGCAATCTTTGGACCGAAGTATTTAGGACAGCCAGCGGAGCGAAACACTTGCGACATAGTCTGGACAACACCAATGTGGCCATCCCATTCAATTTTCACCTCTATGTTTACCCTATTAAGATCTTGTGTAACTACACTTGTTAACCCTGTTTGTTAAACCACGACCAGTTTGAGAGAGCTATGCAAATAGATGCGACACCCTGATGTGTTCTGCGTAAGTGCAGTTTAAAGGCAGAGGGGGGTTTCAAGTTATAGTGGTCGGTACCTGTAAGGCGTTTTACGATGTTGAGTATGAATGACTTATTCCGTTGCGAAAATTATATATTTGTAGTATGACGCAAAAGTTGGTTTGTGTTAACGATTGAAAAATGTTCATAGATATTTTTGTGCGTTTGCTCCTTTTACGAGAAGTAACTTCGCCAAACGCTACTTATCTTTACAAAATGTAATGCGGTCTTCATGATAGCTTTTAATTTGAATAATATAAAAGCGGAAGGTCACTCACTGAATCATCACGAAATATCAATAATCGCTTGACGTATAAAGGTGAAATTTTGGCAGGGAGGTGGTTTACAGTTAGAAGGTGTCCGCTAAGCAAAAATTTTTCAAAATTCACCCCTTTAAACGGGCGTCTAAAGTTTGTATGGAGAAACCTTAGAAAATTAGATCACCAATAACTTACGATTTATGATTACGCCTCTCGGGGAAGCTCATTTTCTGTCACCCCGTCGGTCATCTGCACCCTTGAAGATTTAAATAACGCCTCTGACGCAGCAATAAACGAAGCCACCTACTAGACCCAAATATATATCATGTTCGTGAACGAGTGCTGTCAGTTGGGATTGGTCATCTCTTATCTGCCAAAGCTTACATCTTCACTATTATTTTATATTCATCTTTTGACTCATGCAACAAGAAAATATACACATCAAAAAAGTCTAGGGATCAACATCCCTAACAAATGTTAGGGATGTTGATCCCTAGACTTTTTTGATGTGTGTATTATAACCAAAATACTGGTTAAAACCTAACTGACAAGAGTGTCCATGGAGTTTCTTGCTCGTTCTTCTCCATAGAGACCACCATTTTCGAACGAGCAACTAGCTTCAACTTTCTAACTGACCGACTCTTTGCAATTTAAAAGTGCCTGTAAATAGTCTTATTGAAATAAATGCTTTGACTTTCAACTTTACTTGACTACAGGGTTATTATTAAAACACCAGAAACCTGAAAGGGGATTTTTTATTATTTTAGGTTTGGTCCCATAGAAAAAGTTGTTCATAATGATGAGTACAATAACCCCTTTTCAGGTTTCTGGTGTTTTAAAAATAACCCTGTATATAAACGAAGTCGCAGTTAGAAGCTAGTAACCAATAACCTTATAAACAATTTCTAACCAACTAATTAACTGTCTGAACCTCATAAATCAAAAACAATTAAAATTAAACACACGAATTGTATGCAATGCTGTTTTTTTCGCAACGATTCCATCATTACTTGCAGCCGAAGGATGTTGCTACTTATCGATTGCTCTTTTTCCGTTTTTAGTTCAGCGTGTTTATAATTGTACCTACATATTTACAAATATTTGTGAGACTGTATGTTAACGTATGTGCGTGTCTTGATTAACCGGCGGACAATGTAGTGGAGCTGCAATGTCAGTTAATTGAACAACGTGAGTTATTCAATCAACAGATTGTTGAATAATTGTTGAATTAATGTTAAACATTTAATAATAAGTATGGAGTTTTTTGCCAATTCTACTTCATACGAAACTAAGTACCCTTTATGATGATTATGATTTTGCGTGATTATTTTCTTCCTGAAAATAATTAATAAAGTGTCTATGTTGATATCAAAAAACTCAAGAACAGTGTCAAACTTTACCGGCATTTTTTATTTAAGACTAGCCTTTGCCCGCGGCTTTGCCTGCGTAAAAAGTAACTTTCCGTAAAGTAAGTTGAACTATTTATTCTAAGGGATACTAATTCCGGGTTTGCGGGACGTCTTAACAGGATACCGTGGCCCCGGAACGTAAAGGGCAACAGAAGGAACAGGGTGGTTTTTAGTCAGTAAAAGTCTGACAGTCCCCACCCAGGGCGGAAGGACTCATTTATGATTTTTACCACCTCAAAAAAAAAGGTACAAATTACTGGAATAAAAAGTATTGTATGCATGTGTTAATCTAATAAATGGTCTATCCATGTGCCAATTTTCAACCAAATCTGTTCAACGGTTTACGCGTGATTGAGTATCAAAACATCCAAACATCTTTGCGAAACTTCTTAGTAGGATTACTAAAATTTTAACTATTATTTTTTTATTTCCCTCTCATAATTCTATAGAAAGACAAATATAACATAGTCCTTATTACCTACACGTTATTGACCATTTTCGTAGACTCAAAAGAATAAAAAAGGTGAACGACCCCAATAAACCAAATATGAAAGAGTCTCATTATAACACACTCAAATTAAAAATATTCAAAACACATATTCAGATGAACAGGCAGAGGGTGGCGGGATGCTTGAAGGGTGGCGTTCAGCAGCACAGAAGGCAGCTACAGCCTTGTATACAGGAGTAACTACATCTACAAAATATTTGTTTGAACGGGGAGAGAGAATCGCCTGGTTGAAAGGGTGTTGTTAAAATATTGGGTTTGAATTGAAAATCTAACGTTACTTATGTTGCCATCTCTATCTTACACTTGTAGTTTGACAGTTGTGCGACAGAGACAAGGATATTGGTTTAAGTGATAACATTTATTAATTACAGTTAAGAGTGTTTAGTATCTCACATTTTGGTTGTACTTAAAACTTATGTCCTTTTGTTATGTGTGTAATAGAAACTTGTGTTTTTATATGTCTTTTATTTTAAATATTGTGACATCAACTGCAAGCATAATTAATTTGTACCACACTTACCTATGGACAAACCAAGCTTAGATCGCAAGAAAATTAACTACTCGAACAAACCCTGCATCCAGTTTAGAAATCACCCTGTTTTCCCAACCACCCCTCGAATTTTCCCCTCCTCACAGTAACTCCCACATCGGGTGGAGGGGGGAGTAAAAGCTCAGTCGGGCTAACGATTTTGGAGCGAGCGGACGTGTCGTCGCGCGTGTATAAAACAAATATAAATTAAAATGTTAATGATGTTGTGAAAGTAAATTGCAGATATAGTGCTTCCTACAATGTCTTCCTATAGTGCTTCTTGGAGTAGTGCAGATGTGTTGACGTAGTATGTATTGTAGATAATAGATGGGGTGTTTTAGTCAAGTGCTGGATCAGTTTGGGCTATTGGTCCGCAGTGTGCGTTAAATTGCGATACAGCGATAAAGACGATATTATTGTACTGTTATTTTGTCGCTGGAAAATCTTATTGTTACAAAAAATATGTAGGCAGTTAGTCTCTTTCATTGAGAGTTAAAAAGTAGAAAACTGCCTTCAATTAATCCCTATTTATTAAAAATACCATTAAGATGTCTCTACATATGGATGATGTTATCACCAGGGCTATAAAGTCTAAGTCGACAGTCCCTTCTGCCCCACCCAGGGCGGAAAGAGTCTTTTGATGATTTTTACCACCTAAAAAAAAAAAAACAAAAAAGGGCTATAAAGTATCAGACCATATTTAGACATAGAAATTGTTCTACGGATATATCGAACTGGTGATAATATTGCTCGTGTGTATTCTAAAATCAAATCTTTGTCTATTTCAAAATGAGAATTCATCTCAAAAACCGCCTGTTATAAGGATTGGGTCGAGAAATCGAAAGGCCAAAGGTCATCGCTTCGCACAAGCGAAAGTAGGTTTTACGTCAGAGATGTGCCTATGTGTGTCGTTAACAAAATTTTTATTATACAACATTATTATAATTATGCATTGGTTTCGGAATTATTAGTATTATGTAGATTATGTGAGTTTAGTTCGGACAGAATAAGGTAACCGATAATTTCTGAATATTTATTTAAATTAATTATGTCAAACTGGATCAATGTTTTAAATGTATTACGTTACCATCCAGTAATGAAGGGTCGCGTTACGCATCCAGATGGAGAAATAATCAGCATTAAAAACCCTTAATATTATTACAATAACTTCGAAGAAAATTTGATAGGGTTGGTGGTTCATTTTTGTAATGCATCCATAAAAGGTTTAAATTAAGAGTATCTACATATTTGCAGGTCCTTTTTCCAAAACCTTTCTTCTATAAATAATGTTCTAGCTTATAATTGTCTCAGAGCAAAGTCCTCTTTTCATACAGAGAAGGTACGAGCATTGATCACCACGTTTGCTCAAGGCGGGTTGGCGATTTCAGACTAATATTTTTTTAATTTTTCCTTTTATAAGCTATTCCATTATTCGTCATCAATCACACATTATTATTACATAATGTAGTTACTTATAATATTTTTCTTTTGTTCCAGGCATATAGGATCAGTAATTCAACCATAAAATGCGAGGGAGCCTTTCATGACAAACGAGTAGAAGTCCACTCTGCAGCTAGTACCTTTTAAAACTGAATATGGCGCTATTCAATAATTCCTTTTCAAGAACTTACCACCTCTGGTTTACCGAATTAGCTGGTAAGTACCTACTTCGTTTTTGTCTCGGTCTTCAAAGTTAAAGTCAATGTCAAAACATTTATTTCATTAGACCATTTACAGGCACTTTTGAATTGTCAAGGAGTCGGTCAGTTACTCCGAAAGTTGAAACTAGTTGCTCGTTCCAAAACGGAGGTAGGCCTTTATCAATAACATAAACTGACTTAAAATATAAAATAACATCGATTTATAACACTTAACACTCATCAATTTTTATACTACTTACCTATAAAAGTTTGGTAAAATTCGCTACTAATTTCTTTCCAATCAAATTGTTAGCTTGACTATTTAGTAAAAGATCTTCCAAAAATACGCAACACTCCTTCTGCAATATTGAAAATCACGACTCATCTACTTTTGTCGAGTTCATTGCACTATTTGTTTTTGTATTACACCATGTCAGACTGCACACACGACTATACTACAGAAGCGCTTTGCTCGCAACTTCATCCACGTACATCCCTTTAAACGTTTGAGGGGTAGTTAAAGCCCCCAACGGGGCCAAACGCCTGCCGGGGTTGCGGGACGTCTTAACAGGATACCGTGGCCCCGGAACGTAAAGGGCAACAGAAGGAACAGGGTGGTTTTTTAGTCAGTAAAAGTCTGACAGTCCCTTCCGCCCCACCCAGGGCGGAAGGAGTCATTTGATGATTTTTACCACCTAATAAAAAAAAAGGGGTAGTTAAAAAGAGACTATAATAACGTGAAACTTAATTATTTCCTTATATTCGCTTTCTTGCCAAGTTTGAAGTTGATTGAATCATGAAATATTTTTTACATAACATCACGCCTGTAATCCCCGAAGGGTTAGGCACAGGTGTACTCATAAGTACACCCACATTTCGCCAGTTATGTATAAGTTCCATGTAATAGGGGCCGAGCCTATTGCCATCAACCGGGCACAAATCCAGACTCCGAGGCTGCTACTGAGAAATTACTGATGGAAAAACCCATTAACACTTTGCCCGACCTGGGAATCGAACCCAAGACCTCATGCTCAGCAGTCAACTAGACCAACGAGGCAGTCAAGGAAATATTTTTTTATACAATCAATCTCTTTATTACCCCATAAGTGATGAATTTCCATTAGTCCTGTCTTAGTGCTCGCCTACATCATAAAAGGAAACTTATGCACAAAATTTCACTTTCCTAGTTCCAATAATTTTAGCTGTACGCTGATACGACAGTCAGGTTCTCCTTTTATTAGTATAATATGCTCTTATATAGATTTGTGTCTCAAAAGCCTACTGTGCATATCAAGTTAAACGACCTTATTCCTTCTTATTCCAGATCCCAGAACAAACGACTGGTTCCTGATATCAGATCCACTCCCCGGTCTCACTATCATCGGCCTGTACCTGTACTTCTCGCTGAAATGGGGGCCGAGGTACATGGCAGACAAGAAGCCCTTCCAACTACAGAAGACTTTAGTCCTGTATAATTTTATTCAAGTTGTTGTCAGCGTATGGTTGTTCCATGAGGTTGGTAGATACTTTGTTTGTTGCTTTTCTTCAGTTGGTCTTCTCTAGCTGACTTTGTTGACTTAGTTATGTTTAGAGAAAGATCTAAGTTACCATAGAGAAGATTGGCTAGATGTTGTTGAAAATCATTGCATTAAGATGGTTTTCCACCAGCGAGGCGAAAATTAAAATTGTAATAACAAAATCTAGACTTGCTTCACTTCGCCACACCTTGTATCGCTTCTTATCGTCTCGTCTGGTCTTGCCGATGAAAACGCACCTTTAGGACTACTGTTAATAGTCCCGACACCAGATGACCCCTATTTTTATATCCTTCAGAGTTTTAACAATTTATTTCTTAACTAATTGATAAGAAATATTTAAAAATCTTAATTATGTGATTCCAGGGCCTCGACGCGGGCTGGTTGAGGACTTACAGTTGGAAATGTCAACCGGTTGACTTCTCAAGAACGCCGCAGGGTATGAGAGTAAGTGTCTTTAGTATAATTTATGATGTATCATCAATTTTGGTGACATCCCAAAACGCAGTGTTAACACAGAGATAAAAATAGTGGTAAAAAAAAATGTCTTCTTTAACTCATATCTAACTGAAAAATGACTATGACTTCCAACAATGGCGATATAATATATTTGAAGTACTAGGCAGCTATAACCTTAATAAAAATGACAAAGATGATGGATGGTAAAGCTTTTATTACGTGTGACATCATCAACACTGTAGGTATTCATACTAATATTATAAATGCGAAAGTGTATCTGTCTGTCTGTTACCTCTTCACGCTTAAACCGCTAAATCGATTTGGCATGGAGATAGTTTAAGATCTGAGGAAGGACATAGAATAGTTTTTATCCCGGAAATCACCCCCTAAGGCAGTGAAAAGGGGGGTGGAAGTTTGTATGCAAGTAGGTACGATATGAATAAGTTCCACGCGGACGTAGTCGCGGGCAAAAGCTAGTCTTTCATAATTTTCGATAGATTTTTCTTGGTCATATTGACCTCTATGCTCTTGCCCTCTCTGTATGAGAAGAGGCCTTCGCCCTGCAGTGGGAAAATAATAGGCTGGTTTACTTAATTATTTTACAAATAAAATATTATTTTCTAGTTTCTAAACTAAAAAAAGTAAAAGTATTACAATAACCATGCAGAAACATAACAAGCAATAATATAATTACACGATCTAGATAGCCGAAGTTATACGGAAACACACGAACATCAATAATAACAGACTCTAAGCCAGGGATGGCAAACCTTTATTGATGAACGTGCCATTTTTAATGAAAAATAATAATGAGACTATGAAGCTGTGCTATCAAAGAATCTAGACTTAGTGATATAATGGCCTGCGGTGTCCCTCCGCAGACGATGGCCCCATCTTTTATTTTGCACCTGCACACGTAAGGATCTAACGACTGCATCAATGGTGTTGTCGAAACTGAATACAGGGCCAAAGAAAAAAATAATAATAACAAAACTATAATTTATTTAGTTAGTGTGATTTCGGCAGTTGCAAATTAGATTCGATCAAAAACATATATTTGCCATTTATTGACTTGCCCAAATTATTTTGTCGCGTGCCACCACTGGCATGCGTGTTTGCCATCCCTGCTCTAAGTCGTACATAATGTTGTCTTGTTAATCAGTCACCGTTCCTTCCTAACACCGTGTTTATTACTATCAAGATGCATGTGTAATTGTGAGTAATTTGTTCACCGAGTTACCATTTGCAGTAAAATCATCTTTAAGTGTATTTTATTAAGGTTTTGATTAGTTTGAATAGTAATTGTAATTTTGTGCCAGTTCTTTAATTAGCACCATGGCTGGTTAGTATGAAAAAAAAGCATGTGTCGTGTTTTCGGAATGTGATTGGTGTTATTTCTAAAATGGAAAGAGAGAGTGATTAAAAAAGAATATGTTTGGATTGTGTAAGAGATTAAATAATTAAAAAAAAAATAAGTTAAAAATAACTAAAACCCGACTACGACAAAGTCGCGCACTGAAAAGTATAAAACAAGAACAATATTCATTTGACCGATATTTTCGAAATTTTTAAGTAATAGCCGTGGTCGTATGCCACCTGCGGTTGTTTCACACAATCTTTATTGAATAGGTGGCATACGACCACGGCTATTACTTAAAAATTTCGAAAATATCGGTCAAATGAATATTGTTCTTGTTTTATACTTTTCAGTGCGCGACTTTGTCGTAGTCGGGTTTTAGTTATTTTTAACTTATTTTTTATTTACACTATTTTGGGGGTTATATTATTTGAAGGAATAACTCTATTTAATTATTTGATATAATAATAAAAGCAAAGTAGCGAGTGAATTTCAAATGTACTCATTAAGCCTTTTCATTTGATACCCATGTTGACACTGTTAAAAACAGGCAAAGTAGCTAGTAAAAGCTATATAATGTATATATATTTCAAATGTGCTCATCAAGCCCTTTAATTTGATACCCATGTCGATATTGTGCGAAAAAATTTTTTTTTTTGATAACGACTTCACATTCCCTGGAGGGCGCCATATTGGATTTGGTGACACGTCACCTACCCTATAACCAGCGGACAACTGAGACGCTTCTAACGACACCTCATTTGTCATGTAATGATAAGTAGTTTAGAAGTTACGAGGGAACAAACAAACATACATACAAACATACAAACATACATACATACATACCGGTCAAAATCATAACCCTCCTTTTGGCTTTGCCGTAGTCGGGTAAAAAAGAGGGAAATTGATAGCATGGCACGAATGGAACCAGAGAACATTTTGCACTGACTTCAGGTAAAAATGAGACAAAGGCAGGCAGATGACAAGAACATGTTTTATCATCAGTCTCAAAAAATACAATTTTAAACTTAAAGATTGAATTGAATACATCTTGGAACATAAAAAAGTGAAAAAAAGGAAGTCTGCTCAAATAGAAAATAAATAAAAAAGCATTGATTTTGAGTGTTGTAAGAAACGCCTAAAACATCAATAAAAACAGTAGGCACAGTTATCTTGGAAGTACTGTTATTAACCGTAGTTATAGCCCAGTTAATAATGAAAACCGCTCTACTTAATCACCTTTAAATTATTTCTAGTTTTCTAGTTAAAAATATCATCAACGTTCATGATGTAATTTAATGTAATACACGTTGTATATTATTATGCGACGCAATTTTTTACTATTTGTTGCTGCTATATTTTCAGTATAGGTACTGAGTGTACTGACTCATAGGTGTCATGGTCGCAAGTATGATTTCTGAGTTCGATTCTCAGGTAGGGCAGTGTTATTGGATATTTCCATTGGAAACAGCCCGAACTCTGGATGTTAGTAGTCTGACACCCCAGTTCCACGGAACTCACGTAGAGCTTATTGGTCATGCGCTTGATATCTGTCCGGTCGTGTCGGATTGCCGTACATTGAGTCTGTAAATTTGAGGGATACAGGAATGCTCCTGTCTTTGTGCACACAATATTGTGCACTATAATATCTGCTAACTTGGCTAGTATTTATTGACCACCGTGATCAAAAATCGCTTGAGAAAAAATATCAGTATCTACACACCACTCAAAATCTTTTCTTCTCAAAGATAAATCCGTATATTAACAGCACTTTGACTGCCTCGTTGGTCTAGTGGTCGCAAAGCGCGACTGCTGAGCATGAGGTCTTGGGTTCGATTCCCAAGTCGGGCAAAGTGTTATTGGGTTTTTCCATCAGGAATTTCTCAGTAGCAGCCTCGGAGTCTGGATTAGTGCCCGGTTGATGGCAATAGGCTCGCCCCCTATTACATGGGACCTAAACGTAACTGGCGAAATGTGGGTGTACTAATGGGTACACCTCTGCCTAACCCTTCGGGAATTACAGGCGTGATGTAATGTTTATATTAACAGCATCTTCTCAATTTTCCAGGTCGCAACAGGTGTTTACATATACTTCCTGGCAAAAATGTCTGAGCTCCTCGACACGGTTTTCTTCGTAATCAGGAAAAAAGACAGGCAGATCACCTTCCTACACATGTACCATCATACAGTCATGCCCATGATATCTTGGGGAGCTACGAAGTACTACCCAGGAGGGCATGGGACTCTCATAGGAGTGATCAACTCCTTCGTCCACATTATCATGTATACGTATTACATGTTCTCAGCCATGGGACCTCAGTACCAGAGGTACCTGTTCTGGAAGAAATACATTACTACATTGCAAATGGTAAGTTTTTAGTTTCTAAAATTAAATTAGAGATGAAAGGAAAATAATACATGGAAAGAGCACATACATGGAAGGCCTGCACCTAAAAGGTAGACAAAAAAAGGAGATCGAGAAACCACTGTGTTTACAGTTGATTGTAAGGAATCTATGTTGTATTGCTTTTAAATAAACATCAGGCGTTTCGTGACAATACGCGATTGCTTACTTGTACATTACGTTAAATTTTCTTTACTACTGCATATAAAAGACTGAAATCGATGAATTTCGACTTCGCTAAGGGTGTGGTCCCATTAAGAGCAAGTAGTAATTAGTTAGTATTTTGTCGTTCTGGAAGAGCTTATCTGCAATTCGATCTACAACATAAGGCAGAAATGGCAATATTATCTAAAGTTAGTAGCTGTCAATGGGACCACGCCTTTACCCAGGGCCGTATATTGATATAATTTTAATCTTTGTTATATTTTCTCTCATTCCAGCTCCAGTTCTGCATTGCCTTCCTCCACTCCGCACAGCTACTCTTCTACGACTGCGGCTACCCTCGCTGGTCCGTCGTCTTCACTCTCCCTAACTCCATCTTCTTCTACTACCTCTTCTACGACTTCTACTACAAAGCATATGGAAAACCTACCAAGAAAGGAGATGATGACAAGAAATCTGACGCAAAAGAAATAACCAGTAACGGTCACACTAATGGCAAAGTTAATACCAATGGAATGGCAAATGGCACATCGAATGGTACACTTAATGGCAAAGCTAATGGCAAACCCAATGGCATAGCCAACGGTACACCCAATGGCAAAAAGATTGATTAAACAATGTGATCATTACATGTAAATATTTTTATCGTTTAATACCAATACCAATTTTAGTTCTAGCTAATATTGAATATTGATTACTTTTAGATAAAATCCTTTTAACGTATATTGAACAAATTCTAACTTAATTTCTCTTTTTCATAACGTTACTGGATTAGTAAGTACTTTTTCATCATCTGACATCTTGTAGATGTTATCCAATGCTGTCTTCAGTACTTCTAATTTGTTGGATTTTTTATTGTATAATTATGTTACTTATTCAGTTATAAATAAGAATGTTACGGTGTATATACTTTGGATTGTTATATCATATATTTAAGGCATTATTGTTTAAAGTAAGATGATACACAGGATATACTGAGTACATTGCCATGTAACTCGATGTACCATGCTTTGATACGTATGCTCTATTAAAAGGCTATTGAGGTCATTAAATAAGTGTTAAAAATGTTTGGTCAATATATTACATGCTTTAAAGGCATCTCTACACACGTATCATATTATCACAGGGAAGATATCCCAGAAAGTGTCGCAAGAGATATTATTGTAGAAATTGTTCTAAGAATAGATATTTCGATATCTCATCTGCGATAATATCGCTGCTGTATGGAGAAGCCTTAATGTTTTAAGAACACTTGTAACGTGAACGATTTATTTGTAAAAAAGAACAGTAACCCGCTTGTTAATTTTAGAAGTTGTAAAAGATTATAATACTGCTTTGAAGTAGATATGTAGGTACATAGAAATTTAATTTCTCTCCTGGCTACTAAATATGTATAAAATTGTTGTTCTTTGCAAATGTGTAATTGTGAATATGTTTAAAGTACTGTCAATTTATCTACTGTAATAAAAAAATCGTGATAATTATATTGTCTTCCAATGATTTAGAATATTTCTTCCATGTAAACTAAATTGCAATTTAGGCAATATGTTTTTATCGAGTCCCATGATAGGCACTCGATATTTCTTTTCATTAAATGCGAAAGATTTCTAAAATAGCCGCACCAAAACGTTTTAAACAATTGTTAATAGAATATATGGAATTTGACTCTTTTATATGACCCCTGCTTTTATTAATAAATAATAAGAAAAAACAACTATTTATTTTCTCGAAGCGAAGGGCTTAGTAAATAAGTTAATCAGTAGATGAGTTTTTAAAGCAAAGAATTACTTAAAAAATACATTTTAATGCAATCGATCAAACAGAATACTCCACCAATATGACATTTTCTACGAATTTAAAATAGGGCTACTTAATATTAGGTATACTGTTTTTCTACAATTAGCTGACTAATAGCGATTTAGATTTCTTTAAGCTCAATACCAAAATCTAACTAAAGGTAGTGACACACTTGACTGTAGCTAAAGAAGGAAGGAAGGAAATAAAACTGACACAGAAGGCGATGGAGCTGATTCTTTTGTTAGCTTCCTATAATTATTTTGCCGCAAAATAAATAAAGAATTAATTTTTATACAATTTTAAACTCGTAGACGTTGAAATGTAGCCTGAATTGATAGCTGTAGCTGAGGTTTTCGTTTTCATCGTGGTCACAATAGGTATAATTTTGATTA
This sequence comes from Hoplodrina blanda, assembly GCA_949316365.1. Taxonomy (NCBI): domain Eukaryota; kingdom Metazoa; phylum Arthropoda; class Insecta; order Lepidoptera; family Noctuidae; genus Hoplodrina; species Hoplodrina blanda. The sequence continues at coordinate 15,406,811 of OX438582.1, forward strand.
ATGTAGGTTGAAAAGAATTAGCTTTATTTTTCGAACTCTAAAATTAAGATAATCTTCGAAATTCTGAAACCGTCTAGTGTGTTACTGCCTTAAAATTAAATGCAATTGTTCAAGCATCTTTCATTACTGTAGTTGCACGGTTATACCTACATAAAATAATTGTACATTTGCGTAATCGGGTTTGTAATGTTTAATAATATATAATTATTATGTGACTACAATATTTTTGTTGTTTTTCTTTAACCCAAATAGTTTATATTTTTCAAGGGTTTTTTAAAGATCCAAGTAATTTACTGGACTGCAGTCGATTTAAAATTATAAATTAATACCTATTGCCTAATAAAGAAAACAAAACAAATGTCCTTTCATAAATTCATAAAAAATAAGTCAAAATACTGATAGAAATCATTTATTTTTTAAGCTAACATTTTTCCACCTCAGTAATAATTTACAAATAATTTTCTTTAATATAAGTACCGAATAATAAATAATTTTTACACATCACGCAGTAAAAAACATCATAAACTTAAACTATTTTATTTCAACTTATTATATTCTGGTAGGTCATTATTATTTTAACAGACACTTCTAAAAAAAATACGTATTTGTACCGTAAAAGCTCATCAAGTAGGTACCTACCAATTGCCTGCCACAACGATTTTATTTTTATAATAATTTTTTTTACTCAGTTTTTTAGATAAAATGCAACATGATAATTGTTGTAAACTTTAAAAGCCAAACACACATTGAGTTGAATTTATTATGAACACCAAACTGGGCAGCATAAGATTTGAAATTTCTTGATGAATATAAAATAGATACTGCAGAAATATTTCGATTTGAACTCTCAGCAAACAATGGTGGCCTAAATTAGTTCCTAAACCTTAAAAGTACTTATTTTTCAAGTTGGACTTCTCCAATTATATTAACAGCCTTAAGGCGTCCCATACAAGAGCAATATTACGGCTAGGCCGATAATTTTCCAGTTAAAATACAATCATTGTTCTACGAATATATCGCCAAGAGATAATACCGCTCGTATGTGGGGATGCCTTTATGCACCACACGAATAGGCTCCGAACGAAATGTTCCATACAAGAGTATTAAGGCACACATTAAGTCATAAACAAAAATTCTAAAGAACTTTAATATAACTTAATCACAGCCGAAAATAAACCTTAAGAACATAACTGTACAGTACAGTTCCTTTTGTTCCGCCACTGAGCCTTACGTCAGCAGTCTACACGCACCTAATCATTGCAGCTTCATTTATTTTAACACATTTTAAAAAGTTTTAAATACTATTTACAACGATCGTGTCGGAATCGAATTATTAAAAAAAATTAAATTACGAATAATCCCGAACCTTTTACGGAACAGATAAAATGTCATTATCATCACAGAACTTTCTTTAAATCGTCTTTTAATTAATTTTACGCACTTTTGTCCTCTGTCAGTAGGCACACTGATGGTAGGGACATAATTTTAGTTGCGATTCCCCCTCTTCTCTTATTATAGTTTTGTCGGTAGAAGTTTAGGAAGAGAAGGAGAATGACTCCGGTGTTGCAGGAGACGAATATGGCCACGCCTTTAGCGGGGGGACAGTCTGATACTCTCACAGTCGCTATGTATTGGACGATGATTGACACGAACTGGATCTGTAAAGGAAAAAATGGAATTTAAAATACCCGGTGTAAGGGACATCCCTCCGAAAACTTACAGGGTGCATTCAGCTCCTTATTTTGAATCGTATTCCACGGGAATTTTCCTTAGGAAAATTTCCATATCTTTTCCCGTTCTTTCAGTTAGTATTCCTTTATTTCAATGTAAAATTACATTATCTGTACGCAGCACTCCATTTACGTAAATAATACAGCTAAAATAAAAAAACCAGCAATGGATGTTGAAATACTCGAAACATAATATGACGTAACAAATAACGTGGCGCGAGAGCGCTTGGCGGGGAGGGCGGCCGAAGGCTCGCTACGCTTGCCGTTCGCTACGTGCGTTTTGCCACGAAAACTATACATTGCTTATAAGGTATTTAAATAAATCAGGTTTAGTGGATTCCCGTAACGCTCCTGAAATAATGTCATGTACCGGTCATCTTAATATGGTGTACCGGTCATCTTAATATGGTTTACTGAATTCACCCTGTAAGTTCTCGGAGGGATGTCCCCACCCTTTATAACCATAAAGTAGACTTAGATAAGTGTAACACCAGGGATGCGCGATCGCGTGGCTTTGGTGATATTAAGTTTTCAAAGTCAAAAGCAAGTTATTTATTACTAAAGGCACTTCTGAACGTCATAGTATACAAGAAAAACATCATAATATTGAATCTACTTAACCATTCCTAAAGGAAATTTCGTACGGTAAACAATTATGGGCAACTACATACAATTTTCTTTGCCTTTTAATGGTCTATTTTTGTCAAACTACAAGTTATTAACCACCATCTGCCTCTGGGACTAGGTTTGTTCTCACGATAAGCCACCAGTTCTCATTAACAACCTTCTTCTCACCCTCAACCAATAAAGAACTTCTAATCAAACTCACCAGCTGGAACTTCGTCATATACTTCTTCCACCACAAATATTTGGCCACATTTGGCCCCAAAGCTGCCAACCCATAATACGTGTACATGAAGACATGCACCAATGAGTTCAGGAACCCGATGAATATGAGAGTGTGTGACGGCCAATATTTGAGCAAAGCCCATGTGCCAATCACCATGACTGTGTGGTGGTACAGATGGAGGAATGTTATCTGACTGGTCTTCTTTCTTAAGACGAAGAAGACGGTGTCTAGGAGTTCTGAGAGCTTCGCTGCCAAGTATAGGTATGTGCCGAACAGGATCTGAAATGGAAACAATTAAATTGTTATCAACGGATAATTTAAAAATAATTATTTTTAAATTATGTCGGGTGATCATTAGGAATTCCCCTTTCTTTTTTTAGGCTACTCGTATCAACAAAGGTGCAGAAATTTTTGAACGTAGAACGTACAGAGAGCTACATCGAGTACTCTCTCAAGTATTTCAATTCCTTAGCAAAGAGTGTAACGTATTGATGACGCTATCTGTACAGTATATAAACCATTTCTCGTGACATTCACATGTAACAATGTCTTTTTTATTTCTTTTAAAAGTACCTGGGTTGATAATATTTAACAGACTAAAAATATTTGACTACTTACTCTGCTTCTTGAATTATCTTCGTTCATGTAACATTTCTTGGGCACCAAACCCATGTGTATTAGGTCTAGCAGGAACTGGAAACCAGAAAAAATAAAATTAGAACATTTTAGTTTAGTCATGTAAGACTTATAGGTAAATTAGGGGCTTTGTATTGTTCGCATCATGTTGACGTCACACGGCAGGAAACGTGAAACATTTGTTAAAGGAAAGGTGGAGTCGGGAAACGGGGCATGTTTCCTTATAGGTAAAGAGGATTCAACTTTTTTGAAACGCTATATCTCATGACAATTTATAGGAAAGAAGTATAAAAGCAATATTTAACTTTATAGATAATAGCAGGACTAAATTTTTGTCTAACCTATTTTATGATAAAACTGACCGTTTGACTTAAAAATGCAAAAACTTATTTGTAAACTTTGACCTTGAATATTTATTTTTGCACACGTGCTATCGATGAATGATTTTTCATATATTGTTTATGATGGCGTTAAATATTTAGCTTGTTGCGAATTATTGTAAGCTTACCATTATTTTCAAGCTAATTAGACTGGACTATTTTTACTAAAGGCATGTGAATGTTACTAAGTTTGACGGGCAGTTAACGTTATGGGTTTTTAACCTCGGGCTAACTAAAACCGAGTTAAGTTTTAGGAGCAAATAAGCTTAACCAATCTATCGATCTTACTTCTGATGCTGCAAGGCAGCCATTTCTTGCTAAACGGAATTTATCAGGCGTTTTCTAAGATCAGATTTGTTCACTAAACTAAAACTAGTAACTACTTTGACTGCCTCGTTGGTCTAGTGGTTAGTGACCCTGACTGCAAAGCCGGAGGTAGTGGGTTCGATTCCCACCCAGGACAAACTTTGTGTGATGAGCATAATTGTTGGTTCTGTGTCTGGGTGTAATTTATCTATAATATGTATGTATTTATAAATTATATAAGTATGTATATCAGTTGTCTGGTTACCATAACACAAGCTCTGCTTAGCTTGGGATCAGATGGCCGTGTGTGGGTTGTCCCAAGATATTACTAGAATACTGAAGTCTCAAGGGTATCTAGAAACTACCTTTTGGAATGGGCAACGACATTCAATATTATAATTTTTCTTTTCTCTTGAAAATGACGTTCAAAAGTGTCTTTTAATGGTTTAATTGAAATAAATGATTTGACTTTGACTTTGACTTACCGGTGTCAATACCTTCGAGTTTGCCTACAGTTTATCACCGACATTTAAAAAAGAAGTACCTAAGCAAGCTATTGGCAAATTACAATCTAGCTTTCGCATCTTATAAAATAATGACTAGTTGCTATTGTATTGTTGCTCATTTAATTACCTCTAAGATTCAATCAACTCTTTAGATAGCTCAATGAAGGCCTGCTTGCGCCAGCCAAGGTTATATTTTAACTCCAAGATAGCTAACGCAGGCTCATTAGTATGACATTTTGTAATTTATAATCTCACGTTAAACTAACTCTCAGTTAAAGCTACTAATACTATCCTAGTTGTCACACTGCAGGATAAAAGCCTTTTCCCATACAGGGAAAGCACAAGCATTAATCACCTTGCTTGCTCAAGGCGGATTGGCGATTTCAGACGTAGGTATACTGATTATAAGTCCAGTTTGCCGCACAGTGTTTTTCTTCAATAATGACAGTGATAATAATATATATATTAGTTTAGTATAATTTATATGGATGGTCCACACCAATGCAGGCAAAATATTACAGCGATATCTACCCGCGTCCGTAACCGTGCTTGCAAGTTGTATACGACTGTGACCGTACTTGCAAGTTGTCTGACCGCGCTTGCAAGTTGTCCGTGGCCGTGACCGAGCTTGCAAGCCGTTTATGACTATGCTTGCAAGTTGTTCACGACCGAGACCGCACTTGCAACTTGACCACGATCAGTGGCGTAGATAGGGGGGAGGGGGCGTAGGGGGCGGTCCGCCCCGGGTGCCACCAACCCGGGGATTAAGACACATTTTGTAATAATTAAATAAATTCGTACTTTACGTTTATAGGATGTTTATTAATTTAAAATTTTAATTCTCGGGGTGACACCACAGTTATCCGCCCAGGTGCCACCCATACTAGCTACGCTACTGACCACGACCGTGACCGCGCTTGCAAGTTGTCCGTGACGGTGACCATAGTAAATTAACAATCCTAATTTCCAACTGATTGACAAAACACGTGTGTTTATTAAAGTGACGCAAACGTAAGTTTAACATAATAAGATTGTTAGTTAAACACAAACATAACGAGTATTCAGCATATTTATTTAATTTAATTCGTGTTTAAGTTGACACTAAACGGTTTAGGGGAAAACCGTTTCTAACGTAGGTATGTCAAGCTCAATATTGATCTGCCTTTGATTTTTTCACAATGTGTTGAAGGTGGCTTTTGGACAGGCGAGATTTAACTAATTAACCAAAGTGTCAGTAATTACTCCTAGCTATGCCCACTCTAAAATTAAATGAAAGAAAATTAAACCAGTTGATGGCAATAGACTCGCCCCCTATTACATGGGACTTAAACATAACTGGCGAAATGTGGATGTAATAATGGGTACACCTCTGCCTAACCCTTCGGAGATTACAGGCGTAATGTTAATTTTTTTTTATTTTTATTTTCGTAAGACTCACCCTATAAACCATATAAACTGATATAGCAACTTGAATGCCGTTGTAGACAAGTAACGTATGTGTTAGTTTGTATCCCTCTCGTTTCCTCATGAACACTGGTCCGATCTTCAACACGAATACCAGGTACACCGCCAGGATTGTGACGACTGGCCCCAACGAGGCCATGAATGGTAGCTCATCAATTTCTTCATCTGAAAAGAGAATTGTTTCATGTTACAACGTTGAGGTCAGGTCAGAAGTACAGGCTCCTCTTTGACATCGTGGGGGAATTAAACACCTCACTCTTCCAGACCTGAGGAGGCCCTGCCAGTCGGGGATCGCGGAAGGTGCGTACGTTCTTGTGATCCCTGGCGTAAGTGTGGGAAGGGAACACCGGGGTGGTTTTTAGTCAGTAAGACTCTGACAGACTTCTTCCCCAGAGCGGTGGACATCCATGACGAGAGGAGAAGAATGAGCAAGAATCTCCTTCCGGGTGTAAGTCAATTCAAAATATAACGTAGATATGATTTCGTCTGCATGCCAACAAGCAGACAACACATCATTCCACAATGAAATCTAACAAACGTAATAAAATGTACAACTTTCAATTTTAATATCAATAATACTCATTTTGAAAGATTTTTATGCGAAAAGATTGAGCATTTCACAAATACACAACATAATTTTATATTGTTATACACTTTGTTATGCCTTTCGATTAATTAATTAATGTCAAGGCGGATTGTGTACCTGAAGCGGTTGAAACTAAAATATTATTCCTTTCCAAAAATTGCAAGTTGATCGAGTGTTCATGGTACATCCCGAACTTGGCTGTCACACTGCCGTGTGTTTAGATGTATAAGTTACTAGCTGCTGCCCGCGACATTGTTCCTGGTGTTTTTTTTTGGACCGGAGACCTTCGCAGGCGTACGCAGAGCATTTACCAAATTTTTATCACAATCGGACTATAGAGGATAAACAAACAAACATATTTTTTTTATATAGCCAGTCTATACTAAAAATATTGAGATGAGCTGTCATCACACATGATTCATAGGAATTGACAGCTCACCTTGAGCTCACTTCACTTTTTACAGAGGGTTTTTTACAGAATAACCCTGCAGGTTCTATGTTAGTTTGGGTTGAACGCACCCTAATATAAAATACGAGTAGTACTTATTGCAGAGCGCGAGAAAGAGCATTTATTATATTCATTGAAATTCTTGTTGAGCGCAGTAACTAATAAACAGGAACTTTCCTATCATTATAACCAGGAAATTCCTGTTTTCGGGTTGTCAGTTGTCACACACAGGCACACTTACTTGATATTTTTCTTAGATAGAGAATATCCATGACTAGAAAAAAGTTGCTCAACGAACTAGTCACACTGTTGAATTTTGTACACTCACTGACTTTCCTCTAAATAAGTATATTTAGTAGTTTGTTTTTGTTTTTATTTCGATAAGTATTTTAGTCATAAGTTTGACTAAACATTGTGTGTTTACTCACGTCTTGATATAAATGTACGCTATAAGTGGCAGCTGTTGATCAATATCAGTATATTAGTCACTCCATATATACCATGATAGATAGTAATAATATGATAAACTGCAATTCAGGAATCGCTAGGCAGCAATTACGTTATCATACGTAATCTGACCAACCCCTTTGGAGAATACATGTTTATTTATTTATTTATTCATTTAATCATAACAATAAGCTTACAGTTTGGACCAAAACGCTTGTCGTTTCAGTTTTTGGTAGACAATAAAAAATAAATCTAGTATAATATTTCTGATGCTACGTACGTATGATGCTATGTTGTATGTCATGGTCCATGTTGGTCCATGATGGTCACGGTCACCAGCACTACGTCATTTCATTATGACTAAAATTTCGAGTATAAATAAAGGAATATGTCGTGAAAAAGATATATCTCACTCACGTTTAAATAAAGCGGCTGGTTTTTGTGCACAACTGTCATCCACGTACATCATCTCAAAATCTCATCCATGTTTTTGCGTAGGTCTGGCGACCGTGACCATCTTAGACCATGACATCACACCTGTATTTTTCGAGGGGTTGGGCAGAGTACCTACCACTATTACACGCACACACAGGAGAATTTATTGATAAGATAAGATTGATTGAAGGTAAATGACTACGTAATAATAACAAACAAATGCCTATTTACTAGGGGGCAAACTTGGGCAACATTGTTTTAGCAACATGTTTTGTTTTATGGGAAACAATGTTTCTAATATTCCGAATGTCCAATGTGTAAACAAAAGAACATCTCGCAACATCAAATGTGGCTCGCAACAATGTAGCAAAATGTTGTGAAACATTGTTCAATGAGCCACACAAACAAACATCAGAGCAGACACATCCACCGTTGCTAAAGTAGTATTAACTTTATTTGATTTCAAATATTTAGCACAATCTAAATCAATACTAATAAAGTAGAAAATAAGGATTCAAATCTACTGACAAGTCATTCCGTACCGAGGAAAGGCCCGTTCCAGCATATTTTCAATCCAGAATCCATCATAAAGTCTGTAGATAACTTTTCAAGTCCACCATCATTGCACAACTCACAACCGCTATAGCTTTCAATTCGAAAGTTTAACAATGTTCATCCGTTTCTGTAACTAGACCAACGGTTTGTTTGTGTAATTTATATAATAGACGTCACATCTGCTTATACTTATCCCAACTACACACATCAAAAGTGTCTAGGGATCAACATCCCTAATCAATGTTAGGGATGTTGATCCCTAGACACTTTTGATGTGTATATGTTGGGGCCTCAGCTTCCAGTGTAACCGGATTCAGCTGAATACCAGTATCTTACATGGAGTGACTGCCTATCTGACTACGGGTTTCGTGCTCTGTGTTGTCAGTTACTGAACAACGCGAAACTGTTCGGTAAGACTGGTTGTCAGACTTTTGGATTTCTATCTGACAGCAGTACCTATATACTAGTGTTGCCCAAAGTCTTGCGGTCTTGGTCTTGTTCTTGCATTTTGGGCAACACTACTATATACCAAAAAAATCTATTAATGACAGCCGGGATACGCATCTGCAAGGCCTCTGATATGGCAAATGTTTTTAAGCGGTCTATCTATCCTACTAACTAATCCTGCTAACTTGTAGGGACGATCGCAATCTAAACTCAAGGCGGCAGCAGACTAATAACACGCTACGCCACGCCACGTCTGTAAAGCGTATTCATTGGCCACATTTCACATTTCTTTGTCTTTTGGCCAATTAGCACGCGTGGGATGGCGTAGCGTGTTATAAGTCTGTCTCGCCCTTTAGTCTCAATCTGTCAAAAATGCCTCTGACTTACCTTCATTTTGGTCATTGATTGATGAGATTGCGACTAGATTTTGAACGTTTTTTTGAAGAGTTTAGTCTTCTGGTGAGCCTGCTTGTTTGCCACTCAATAATATTAAAAAAAACCGGAGAATGTACTCACATTTGCTCTTATTCAAGTCCCAACTAGGAACCTTCGGACTCAGTCCAATAACCGAGTTCATATTGATATAGTACAGCAACGCGTCACCAGCTTTAAATCTGTAACAACACAAGGATACATTCAGATAGTTCGATAGGATTTATTATAAACCTAACCTAACCTTTAATAGGATTTAGCATTAATTGTCTCTCTCGTTGTTGTATTGATCGCAAAGCGCGACTACTGAACATGATTTCTTAGGTTATTGGGTCTTTCCATCAAGAATCTCTCAGTAGCAGTCTCGGAGTCTGGATTTGTGCCCGGTCGGTGGTAATAGGTATCTATGCTCGCTCCGTGATGTTATGTTAAAATAAAACAGGAATCCATAAAATCGACACCAAGCCTACCTACCCACTTGTAATTTTTCAAAACACACACAAGGTCACTGATAAAATTCAAATCTGTGTTTCACAAATACACATAAATATTTAAAAATCCTATACAATTCACGTAAAAAGTAAAACACAGCAAGTCACCACAAGCACTCATAATGAACTACATAATATTAATTATTTTGACGTTTAGCAGTCGTTATCTAATGGGAAAATAGTGTACCGAGAACTTAGCAACCATTATTAGTCATTCCGATTAACAGTAACCAATTAAAATACTATTTTTAACAATATCAGCAACTACCTTTTGCCTGCGACTTCGGCCGCGGGAATTTTCTTACGGGTCCCTATTTTTTTGATACATAGGCTATATATCAACTAAGGAATAACGTAGCTCCCTAATCATCTGCCTAGCCTTTTCCCAACTATGCTGGGGTCGGCTTCCAGTCTAACCGGATACAGCTGAGTACCAGTATTTTACATGGAGCGACCGCCTATCTGACCTCCACAACCCAGTAACTGGGTAATACGATACCCCTAGGTAAGACTGGTTGTCGCGCCGCAGCGCCTTAATAAACAAACAAAAATCTCTTCCACTAAAACAACTCTAAAACTCTTCTCTTCTTCTTCTCTTTCTTAACAATAGGCTCGCCCCCTAACACCTACATGGGACTTAAACATAACTTTCGAAATGTGGGTGTACTAATGGATGCACCTCTGCCTAACCCTTCGGGGATTACAGGCGTGATGTTTATGTAAAAAACTCTTTAGACACACAACGCAAAAATCTCTGTCTATTACTAATACTAAACTATGAATGCACTGACACAGGAATATGTTCAACTTATTAATTAAGAAATCAATCGAATTCACTTTTGATGAATATTTAATTAATTATACACTTGGAACAGTAGGTAATCATCAAAGAAAGTAACAAAGTAACACCGATGTAAGAAAACCTACTAAACGATATATTCATTAAATGCCATTTTATATTTTTTTTATAAAGTTTTCTTTTTTAACTATCTATATAAAATGTTTTTAGATATCTACTAATTTAGTTAATGCGTGATTTAATTTTGACATATTATTATTATCCTTTACAATAACATTATTTGAAAAACAAGGTTTTTAAGAAAATATCGATATTTTTAGGCTCAAAGGCAACCGCATTTTGGCCAAAATGAGAGTTTACTGCAGTCATAGGTACTTAGTTTTTCGGCCTCTATCGAACGGTATATTTAAAACTTCGATATTCGCAAAAAAAATGGTGGAAACAGCCATAATTTTTGGATCGCTAAACATTGATTTTCTTAAAGTATGGGCCGTCAATGAAAAAGGTTTACCTACTTTAAAAAATATTCTACGATAGTTCTTTATTTCAAAATTCTAACAACTTTTGTCTTTTACTTTTTTTATAGCTATAAGCAAAAAAGGGATACATAAACTCACGCCTTTTTCCCATGGGGGTAGGCAGAAACCACAGAACGCCACCTGCTACGGAAAATTGTAAAATTGATTTGTTTTGTCGTGTTTTGGTGGATACGCCCTTTGAGCCTAGGTATCGATATGTATACCGGTACAGGTAGGTGAGGTCTCAATTAGGCGATTTAGCTATAATAGAATCATTCTACCAATCTCTATAATTACGTATGTATTTATTATATTTTAAACGAGAAAACTGATCCCTACACGCGGCCTCGGCCCTCAAACAGAATATTTAATTATTAACCAACGTCTCAAGTTCAAGGTACCCGATATTGTGATGTAAGACCACACTCATTAAACCATACATACCCATACATAAATAAATTCGGCTTATTAACATTAAAGACGTTTTTACATGAACATCCATCCTTTTTAAGGCTTGAAGGTAGTTGGGACATCCGTCATTTACCACTTAATAAAAACCCATCATTAAGGCGTCCTTACCGATAACGCGCTACATACAAAAGTAGTTTAGTCATATTTCTTGATAAAGTTTTGTAGGTACGATAAGGGCACTCATATTTTTTAGGCTTATGGTTAGTCAGTTTTCCGCATTACTTACGTAATTCAAAATATGATACGAGATTTTGAAATCGTTATAATGAAGTTAGGCATTGATACCTATACAAAAAAACCTTATAGGTACACGGTTACTTTTAGGTCGTTCTTAAACCGAAAGCCATAAACTCGATCATCAAACTCGAAACGATCGGGACCATTGTTTTTCAAAAATAACAATAAAAAAAAACAGCTGTTCAGTACATTTATGTTCGTCTAACTCGTCAAAGTGTACTGAACAGCTGTTTTTTTTATTGTTATTTAAAAAAAAAAAAAATGGTCCCAATCGTTTCGAGTTTGATGATCGAGTTTATGGCTTTCGGTTTAAGAACGACCTAAAAGTAACCGTATATATCAATGAAGTTAGGTTATTAATTAGAAGCTTTTATTTACTTTCGCCTGTCCCGGTGTCAAATCTTACAAGTATTTTACCTACTTCCCGGTGATCGGTTGAGCTGGAATTTTGAATGCATAATACCCATAGCAAGACAATGTTTGTTAAAGAAAAAAATTAATACGACGTGTTATGTTTTCAAAATGTCATCGAGTTTAATTACATATTGACAAAAATATATGACAAGACTATTTTTGTATGGAATGGAGCAAGTTTTCGGTACAGTCCTCTTAATTATGGATGGGTCTCATATTTATTTTCGTACTATTTATGGTAAGATGTACAATTTGTACGAGAGTAAAAAACGAGTGCGTCACCTTCAAAGTGGCCTTTGTCAAGGGACCAATAACTCTTTTAAGTCAGTTACTTGTATAAATTAAGTATTGAACAGATAAATGATTAGGGTTCATTTTTAGGGTACTTGATGAATTAATAAACGTTTGATGTATGGTTGGGGCAGTGATTGAGCGATTGGCTGATGCACTGAGTGTCGTGGGTTCGATTCGCGTACGGGACAAATACTGGTTGTGTTTGTAAAATTATTTTTGTATACAGGGTTATTTTTAAAACACCAGAAACCTGAAAAGGGGTAATTGTACTCATCATTATAAACAACTTTTACTATGGGACCAACCCTGAAATCATGAAAAAGAAATCAGCTGTTCCCTACAAAAATGCTACACAACACGATCGTAATGTATGGAACAGCTGTTTTTTTTTCATGATTTCAGGGTTGGTCCCATAGTAAAAGTTGTTCATAATGATGAGTACAATGACCCCTTTTCAGGTTGCTGGTGTTTTAAAAATAACCCTGTATGTTTACTACTATTGTAAATGCGAAAGTTTGGATAGCTGTTTGTTACTCAATTACAACAGAACGGCTGAAAGGATCAAGATAAAATTTGACGTAAAAATAGATTACAGTCTGAAATAGCACATAGACTACTTTTTATCCTGTAAAAATGAACAATTCCCGTGGGACAATAAATCAACTTTGACACGGACGACGTCACGGGCAAAGCTTGTTAAAATATAGTAGTATAAACTTCTCTCAACAATTCAAGTTTTTAAAACGTGAGTCTCACGTGAAAGCTACTCCAATGCTGATAAAAACGGAAGAAGCTATGGCGGCGGTCACGTGACCGCCAAAAGTAATATGATTCCGTAATTCCTCGTACTGTGAGTCATGCCAATGAATAGTAGTATTATAGTGTCATTGATACGAAAGATAAACTTCCAAGGATGATGAATGGCGACTAATGGCGCATTTTCATTAGTCGATAGGGCCCGCATGCGGCGAGTCCCCGCATGCGACATAACAACCAATGAAAGTTACAAGTCGTTACACCGCATGCGGAGATCCGCCGCGCATGCTTTTTACCGACCGTGATATCGACATGCGGGCCCTGTAGCATGCTTTCCAGAAATCTGTCGCACCCCGCATGCGGGCCCTATCGACTAATGAAAATTAGCCATAAATAATCTTTACTAATAAAGTTTGAACGCCCGAATCTTCAGAACTACTAGAAAGAAAAAAAAAACTGTTCATTCATGTACATCAAAAAAGCTTTTTTACAAAAAAAAAACAACCGCCTTCAAAAACTACAAAATAAAAAATAACTTTAGTTTGGAAGTCGGCGGCTTTGGTTTTGTTTTTTGTTATGTAGGTATTGCCACCGACTTCCAAACTAAAGTAATTTTTTATTTTGTAGTTTTTGAAGGCGGTTGTCTTTTTTTGTAAAAAAGCTTTTTATTTTTCACTTTTTAGTGCTTGTGTGTTAATGTTTGAAATCCTTAATAAAAGCCCTTTCAAACAATACCTCACACGATATATTCAATTTAGAAAAATGCTCAAAATAAAAAGCACTAAACCAAATTGGATGAAATTTTTATGGGACCAAATGGCAAGTATACTGCATCGAACAAAAAAGAATACCACTAATCGGACTAGAAACCTCGGAGTAATCGGTGTACATACATAAAAAAAAAATACCGGCTGAATTGAGAACCTCCTCCGTTTTTTGAAGTCGATTAAAAATTGTTGTTTACAAAAGCCCAAAACAAAAACAACACATCGTCGCTGTGCTTGCAAAATCCGCTATGTGTTTTTTTTTGATTTTCGGTTTTTGATGCCATTTTATAGTATTTCTCAAGCCGCATGTGCCTGTGAAGTCCGTTTTCTAATAACTCATTTGGTTCCGAAGATAACAAAATCAGCTATGTTATTTTGGTCAAAAAATGGACTTAAAGAACCCTCTATGTGTGCAAGAGACACATAGCGTATTTTCGTTTCAAAGCGAGTCTTTTAGAGTGTGTTTAAAATTTCGCTTTGAAATGACACATAGCGGGTTTGGTCAACAGAGAAAATATTTTCAGGTGTTTTAAAGTGTTACAAAACTCATTATAGGTACCTGTTTTTGCGTAATACTTATTATTATTACTAATAGGCTATTATTATTGTCATTATTTTATTTTAATTTATGTAACTCGGGACCCGAATCCAGCTCGCAGATGTCCCTTAGATAGCTTTAAGATGAAATTAAACACCAACTGACAATTATCCCTGTATGCACTATGCAAGTGCATCCAAGGATAACCCCTGGTTGGCGCAGGACTATTGCAGGATATGGTAACTAAGAATGGGTTTATGGATTTGGGACTGATTAACTGGTACTATGGCAGGACTAAGGCCCCTGCCTGACCAATACTTGTTTACACGGATAAAATGGCAGGGGGTAACTTGCACACTCACTCAATGGGCCCCCTAAAACATTCGCTAGCACGTGTTGATGAAGCGACAAGGGGGTAACCTATCTTGAGATGCTTGAGAATGAGAAGTGGAGAGGTATTTCACGGCTATCAGGACAATCCCGGAAGTACGGTCTAGTACTTCCCTACCAGCGCCTTACTGGAATATTTCCTTTCCCTAGCTGGCCAATGAAGGCAAGCCAGAGATGAGGAGATGACTTCTCCCGGGAAATAAAGTCACTACTGCCCAATAGTTAACATCCCATCCTCCGTCGACAACCATGCGGGCCAAATCAAGATTCTTTATCTGCTTATATCTTTCTCGACTTTCACGAGGTTCACGTCAAGTGGGACGCCTACGCCAACAATCACTGGGTGCCTCTCTAAGCGATCCATCACCACTATATCAGGCTTATTGGCCAGAATAATCCTGTCCGTGGTGACGATCCCAGTACAGTGTGACATTGCTATTTTCAAAAACTGGGCCGGGCACATACCTGTGATACTGTACTTCCGATTTCACGAGGCAGTATAGAGCAAGTATTGCTGATAGATAACCCTGGCTACAAGGTTATGCCTATGCAAGTACTCTTCGTTAGCTAAACAAGAACATAGAGGTAATCTGACAGACTGATTCTCTCGGCCGGTGGCATGCCGACAAATGACAACCGTGCCATCTTTCACAATAAATCTTCGGTAGTTATTCGTCATAATAACTTCGTCCACAGAGAAAACCCTCAATTTACCTAAATAGGTCACCGAATCGAAGCCAGGATAAGGATGCTAAATAATGTACATCGGGCCCATGCTACATGGAAAACGTGAAGCTCCTTGCTCTGCCATACTTCCTCGCGATCTTTAGTCTCAAATCCTACAGGCCTGTGCCGTTCTCATTAACCAAGGAGAGCGGGGTGAAGCTCTTATCTACTGCAACCACATCTCGGTGCATGTCCACGTCAGCTCCAAGGAAATATTCCCTTAGACTGCATATCTTGCGGTTGTGGAGGGACTTAGCATTTTAGAAGCTACGATCACCCAATTTCATGTTATTATATAGTCTCATTCTCGATGACCGTGGGTGACGCATTCAATATGCCATCAGCAATGTATGGACCCACCTATCCAGGGCGTCAAGTAACGTTTGAGTCCATTTGAGTATGCTGAAAGAGTACCTCAAAACCAGAAAAACCAGTGGTAAAAAGTCACATAGAGGTATTTACGACTCAAAATAAAACCGCTAAGTGCCCAAATTCACTTAAAAAAATTCTAGCCCCCATATTAACATAGTAAACGTCAAAAATTTTATATATCTGGATGTCTCGACATAAAGTCTAATTTTCTGCATATTTAGTTTTAAAAAGTCATCACCAGGTCGAAAAATAAACAGTTTTTTGCTTCTCCTGAAAAGTTGGGTTTTTTTCCATAGCGGATTTTGCAAGCACAGCGACGACATAACACCACGCCTGTAATCCCCGAAGGGTTGGCAGAGGTTTACCCATTAGTACACCCACATTTCGCCAGTTATGTTTAAGTCACATGTAATAGGGGGCGAGTCTATTGCCATCAACTGGGCATAAAACCAAGTTGGTATTGAATCTAAAAAAAATAATAAATAATGTCCTAGACGAAAATATGCGCCACTACCACGCGAAACGGCTGACGCTCAGCATAAAGTCGGAAACACACTTACGTGTCGTGGCGTGTCGTGACGCGCCAGAAGCATATCGGTTTCATACATTTAATATGGTTAGGGACATATTTGCGTGTCGTGTCGTGTCGCAACACGTTCTGTTAAATGTATGAAATGATATGCTTCTGGCGCGTCACGACACGCCACGACACGTAAGTGTGTTTCCGACTTAATACCGTGGCCCGCGCACGAAGGCACGAAACCACTGAACACTGAACGAAATGCTGCTATGCTGCGTGTTACGGATTCGGTTTCCGCACATAACAAAATATATTTGTATAGCCTTCAGGTAGTTTTATCGGGTCTGATTGTCTGTGTATGTTAGTTTATAATTATGTCTGTAAACGGGTACAGGATGCAGGAAAAACGTTTAAAAAAATTTCAAATGGAAAAACGTTAAAAAAACATTTAAATAGCACTATTATATTTCCATTACATGAAAAAGCATGTCCACATAATCGCCTTCAGTTTACCTTTAACAATTTCCTGAAGGAAATGCATTTTTCAGATTGTTATTACCTTTTGAATAACCCATTATTAAAGCCTTGTTTTATAGCTAAGTAATCATCATCATTGCTTCCATAAAGTGCTTTGTTTTTGTCACAAGTCGAAACTAATGACAGGTTTTATCATACACGTGATGACTATTATCTAAATATTATATGAAAGCGAACGGTTATTCACTCTCTCGCTCATCACAAAGTATCGAAAACTGCTTGAGGTATAAAGATGTCAGGGAGGTAGTTATTATGACGTATGCGCTAAAAAAAGATTTTACAAAATTCACCCCAGTAGGAGTAAACTAAGGTACCAGAATATAATGCGAGCCCAGCTGCAGCCTCAAAGAGCTGTCAGCACAGGGACGGGGCCCCAATAGGGGCCAAACGCCTGCCGGGGTTGCGGGACGTCTTAACAGGATACCGTGGCCCCGGAACGTAAAGGGCAACAGAAGGAACAGGGTGGTTTTTTAGTCAGTAAAAGTCTGACAGTCCCTTCCGCCCCACCCAGCCCGGAAGGAGTCATTTGATGATTTTTACCACCTAATTACCACAAAATTAATTTGTGTGACGAGTTATAAAAAACTGGCCAAAACGAGTTGGACTTACGCAGGAAGGATTCCGTATGACCGTACAATATTTTAGGTCCACTATATACAAAAAAAAACGTTTCTTATATTATGGGGATCCCCGTTTAATATTTAATTTAACTTTGTTTTTTTTTTTTTATTTGGTCTCAATTCATTATGTTTGATAGTAGATAATATAATGGTAAGTTTGACATCAAAATTATTTCTAACTAACTTTTGTTTGCTTGCGCTACTTCGTGCGCATGTTTTTTTTATCCGCGTTAAGTTACGTCTTTGCTTACTGCTGCGCTCCCGTGGGTCGTAGCGTGATGTTATATAGCCCATATTATTCCTCATGAATCTAGCTATCATATACAAGAAGATATTTTTCTATCCGACTGATAGTTTCTAAGATAAGCGCGTTTATACAAACGAACAAAAAACTCTTAATCTTTATTATATTTGTATAGATTTTGTTAGTCATTATGATATAGGTGGACCTAGTAATTATAGTGTTGTATTGTAATGTATAAATTAGGTCCCAAGGGCCTTTATGAGTGACAGTACTGAGCGCTAATGGCGCACCCTGTTCAGTACGCCGCGCTACAAACCTACTTATAAGCAAACATTTTTACCATAGCATGACCTAAAATATTCTGATGTCTACAACGTGAAATTAAATTAACTGAAAATCCGAAAAAGGTAACTGTACTAATTTTTTTGAACACCATTAACATTAACATAGTTATAAATAAACTAGCACTCTCCCCGCGACTCCGTTCGCGTAATTTTTCTTACGGATCCCTAAGTTTTTGATAATAAAATATAGCCTATAGCGCTCAGTGATAACGTAGCTTCCAATTTGCTAAAGATGTTTCAAAATCGGTTTGGTAGATGCAGATATTACCCCCTACCAACCTCACAAACTTTACTTCTTTATAATACGAGTATAATATAGATAACACCAGCCTATTAATGTCTCACTCAATGTTGGGGAATTGGGACCTCTTCTCGTACAGAGAGGACACGAGCATTGATCACTATGCTTGCTCAAGGCGGACTCGCGATTTTAGACTTATATTGATTGTAAGTCTGGGTTTCCTCATGATGTTTTCTTTAACCGATGTCAGTGATGTTCAAGATAAACTAAGACGTATGAAATATCAAAAGTCACATTGGTACTTTGCCCGTGTTCGGTTACGAACCCACAGCCTCGTCAAAACAAACTAAAAAAGAAAAAAATAAATTGTTACCTAATGCAACCACTCAGTAACTTTAACTTCCGTAAATCCGTTTCGAAAAAATGTAAACCTGCAATTATTAAAATGTTGTGTTGCGTTTTCCTTATGACATAATATTTGCGAGTAGAAATTTTTTGACCCACGCTATATTTTTTATCTATTTTATTCACATGAGTAAGAATCATTACAAAACTTTCGCGGCTGAGTAATCAAAACAGAGATTTCAAGTTTTTTTTTTTGAGGATCTAGCGTAAAGGCTGATTTAGACGGTGCGAGAAATATCGTGCAAGTTGTGGTACATTTCCGTCAATGATCAGTCACTTTTGACATGACAGCCGCGCGGTCCCGCAATGTACGTCAAATCGCACGATATTTCTCGCACCGTCTAAATCAGCCTTAAGTTGCGGAGTTATCGGGCACGCTGCAATCGCGGCGGTAAGATCCCTCTTTGAGGAGTGGCTGGAGAGGCGCCACGGCGTCCTCACCTTCCGGCTGACGCAGGTCCTCACCGGACACGGTTGTTTCGGGAGGTTCCTGTGTCGGATTGCACGGGAGGAAACGCCCGGGTGTCACCACTGTGTGGACCGCCCGGAGGACACGGTGGAGCATACGGTGCAGGTCTGCCCCGCTTGGGCAGAGCACCGCCGTGTCCTCACGGAGGCGATAGGGGGCGGCGACCTCTCGCGTCCGGACCTGGTTCAGGCCATGCTCCGGGGCGAGAGGGAATGGGATGCAGTCACCTCCTTCTGCGAAGCAGTAATGCTAGCAAAGGAGGAGGCGGGCCGCGTGAGGGAGAGAACATCCTCCACCTCACGCCCCAGCCGCCGCGGGAGACGCCCAGGGCGTCGGACGTCGCGAGGCGACATCCGGCCACCGTAGGCGCGGGCTTGCGGACGGCGAGTAATGGGTAGCTCGCCGTCCGATTAAGGACCATGCCCGGGTCGACGGCGCGTTCTGTTCGCGCGCGCCTCAAAGAGCTGTCAGCACAGGGACGGGGCCCCAATGGGGGCCAAACGCCTGCCGGGGTTGCGGGACGTCTTAACAGGATACCGTGGCCCCGGAACGCAAAGGGCAACAGAAGGAACAGGGTGGTTTTTTAGTCAGTAAAAGTCTGACAGTCCCTTCCGCCCCACCCAGGGCGGAAGGAGTCATTTGATGATTTTTACCACCTAAAAAAAAAAAAAAAGTTGCGGAGTTATAATAGGGGAGCTCAAGATGCTAAATGTGGATTTACTCCAGCGTCGTGGGGACCTTTCGTTATAAAAAAGATTATAAATTATTTAAGTTATCATTGATTCGGTTTGAGAATCACTAGATTAATTACTTCCTTGAATTTGACAAGGTTGCAATACTGCACCTAGTATATTATGCTGTATATAAATAATATATATTATTATATAAATAAGAAAAATGCTGTCATTAAGCATGCAAAAATTATAGTCAAAGCAATAAAAATAATGCATTTTTTTCATCTAAATAGAATAGAATTTGCGTCATAAAACTAATATTTAAATAACAATATGTATAAAATTAATTTTATAATTTATAAAGACATTCATATTTAACGACGATCGAGTACATAACTCAGATGGTCATGACAGTCGTGTGAATTAGATAATGAACATAATAATACAGCATGCTTGTATTTATAGAAACTTATGAATACGTGTCCTAGTTACTTACCTACATTATTACACGACTGCCCCAAAAAAAGGAGTGTTATGTGTTCAGGGTTAATGTATATATGTATGTATGTATGTATGTGAGTTTCTTTATTCCACCATAACTTATCGTTACAATCCTTGCATCGTTCCGAGTAACATAGGCTAGTTAAAAATAAAAAGAAAGCGGTGTGGTGACTTTAAAAAGTAAATTAATACCAGCCTTAAATTATTTTTTTAATGAATCTGGTCGTTTCTATGTTTATCGTCTAGAATTTGACAAGTAGATTTAAAAAATATATAACACTGTAAATAAAAAACGTCGTAAAAAAAACTGACAAGTAAACAAAGTCCAAATATGTGCAATTTTTGCAGTCGTGTTTTTTAATTTTTTAATTATAGTAGCTTGTATTGTATGTAAAACATAGTTTGTAACACGCCTGTAATCCCCGAAAGGTTAGGCAGAGATGTACCCATTAGAACACCCACATTTCATCAGTTATGTTTAAGCTTCATGTAATAGGGGGCGAGCCTATTGCCATCAACCGGGCACAAATCCAGACTTCTAGGCTGCTACTGAGAAATTCCTGACGGAAAAACCCAATAACACTTTGTCCGACCTAGAAATCAAACCAAGACTTCACGCTCAGCAGCCGCGCTTTGTGACCACTAGACCAACGAGGCAGTTCGCTTTATATTAGGGAAAATATACAGTTCCCATGGGACCATCTACTTTGACGCAGACGAAGTCGCGCGCAGAAGCTAGTAAGTAATCCTAATAAACCTTGTCCTGACAATTATGAATACAACAAAAAAAATAAGCCAAATCTGACGAGCCGTTCTCCAGTGCAGATCTTACATACATACCTACATATATGCGGCAATTGATTTTCATTAATATAGAACTTTGGACTCAATCGTACAATGCCGTGTTATGTTCAATTTAATTTTCAAACATGACGTAATGTCTGCAGGAGAATGTTGAAAGTACACATAATTTTTATGTTATGATTCTAATTTATTACGTTAAGGAATTTCTTAGCCCTTTTCCTTTGTCAACATTCATTCTTCTATGCAGGCCCTTGAAAGGCTAATAAAGGCATGTTTTTATTACTACCTAGCGGCTCGTCCCGGCTTTGCTCGATTGGACATTTATCTTTTAAATATTTAGGGATAGGGCTATTTTTTACACTTCAGGTTTTGCTATTGAAGTTTTAGTAGGGATCCCTAATATTTTCTAGTAATAAATATAGCCTATGTTACTCAGGGATAATGTAGCATTTTAATGGTGATAGAATTTTTAAAATCGGTTTAGTAGTTTTTGAGCTTATTCCTTCCAAACATCCAAAACTACAAAAATACAAATGTTTCCTCTTTATAATATTATTATATTATATGTATATTATAAATTAAGGCTTGCAGACAGGCAGACGAAGTCATAGGCAGAAGCTAGTCAATTTATAAATAGACGACGTAAATATGTACCGACATTGTAAGTACATGGTGTGTGCTATTGTATTGCGTGTATTAACTTAATGAATGAAGCTGTTGGAAGGTCAACGCATTGACAATAGCCAATCGGTTACAACATCATTATTCGATTTTACATTGTACCTTGATCCATAGATACACATTGTACCTAAATTTTTCGAGAAAAAAATTGAATCACGTTTCAATGTGAACATCGACTACCAAAGAGGCAGTAACCAAAAACCAAACCAAAGAGAAACCAAAGAGAAACCAAAGAGAAACCAAAGAGAAACCAAAGAGGCAGTCGATGTGAACATCGACTGCCTCTTTGGTCTAGTAGTCGCAAAACTCGACATGTTGGCCGATTCTCAGACCTACCCGATATGCACACAAAATTTCATAAAAATCGGTCCAGCCGTTTCGGAGGAGATTGGTAACAAACACTGCGACACGAGAATTACATATATTAGATTATTATTCCGAAATACGTAGGGAATGGATTCTCATTTCTAAATAAATGTAAAACAATGAAGGTCCACAGGGAAATCAAGATATAAGCGTGGGCTGTGGGACGTGATACCTAATCAGATTGTCAAGTATCTATAGGTATTTTTTTACGGTATTGATTAATAAAACAGGTTTTACGTAAAACATACAACAGGCATTGATTGTTATAATTATTATTTTTTTGAAAAAACGTTGCCCCTCACTAGGAATTTCTCCTATATTGTCAACTAGCTTTTGCCCGCGACTTCGTCCGCGTATATGTCGGTTATCGCGGACGCAGACGAAGTCGAAGTCGAAGTCGAATAAAAAGTAGCCTATGTCCTTTGTTGGGGTTCACACTTACCCTGTACCAAATTTCACACAAATCGGTTCAGTAGTTTAGGCGTGAAGAAAAGACAGACAGACAGACAGACAGACAGACAGACAGAGTTACTTTCGCATTTATAATATTAGTTAGGATGCGTTTAAAATATATAAAATAGGTCATTTAAATAGGTCATACTTTCGATGTAAATTTTTTAATATGTAGGTAATTTATAAATTCACATAATTGTATAAAAAAATTATATTCTTTAATTTTAATTTTTGGTTAAATCTATGTTGCTGTCAGGGTCCATAATTACTGTACTTTAGCTATACCAAAGCTTTAAGCTTTATGTAACATATTTTATGCACATTAGGAAATGCAAATAAATGAATATGAATATGAATACAAATATTTGTCCTGTGCAGAAACCGAACCAGCAGCGACACGTAGCACAGCCACTAGTCACTACGCCAACCGTATCGATACAGGAAAAATTCCTAGTGGGGCAACGTTTTTTTTTAAAGCAGATTTTTTTTGGATAAGTACCTACTTTCAGATTGATCCCATAGAATTTTTATCAAAGTCCTTTTTTTGCTCACAATTTAAAGGAACACAAGAACACACAACCTTTCACGTTAACTGTAAAATATTATAACATATACTTTATCAGTGTTCAATGTGAAAACTAACAGATTGTACTTTATTTGCTATGTTACAATATGATAAGGAATTATACTGAAAGTGTTATCTGCCGTCTAACCTATATAATATAATATGTAATAATAACTATGCTTTATAAGTGAACTCATACACCTAAACCTCATGATATTAACCAATAATATTTCGGTATTATTTATCAGTAAATAAAAATAAAAAATAAATAAAAAAGCAACCTCATCTATCTGTATTAATAAAATTGTTTCATATTTGATTTTGTAATGTTATTTTTATTATGTAAGTATTAAAAGTTACTCAAAACAATGTAAAAATAATAAAAGAAGTATTTTCGTGAATTTTATCGAGATTACCCGCCTCGTTCCGAGGCGGGTACGAAGCTTCTATTGATAAAATCTATTGAATCAATTATATATCAAACTCTAAATTCTTTAGTTTAAAACTAGTCAAGTGAGTTATCCCATAGAAACCGTGATTCCTCAATATTCCAAATGTTCCGCAATATTACAAAGTGTTCCTCAATATTACAAAGAAATATTCCTCAATAAAGATTCGCTTCGACACACTAAGATCATCTTGGTTAATGATATTGATATCGTAGGCATTATTAAGAGTCTTCAGCCTAAATAAATCAGACATAGAAACTAGCCTTACTGTTGGAGTTTCTATTGTTGAGCAAACGGTGAGCTGTCAAATCATAGTTCATCATCATCATATCAGCCCAGCAACGTCCACTGCTGGACATAGGCCTTCCCTTAAGATAGCCACAATGACTGATCCTACTAGCCTTACTCATTTCACCTAAATTCACCATGAGAATTTTTTACAGACAGACACACAGTATCATCATCTGCCTAGCCTTTTCCCAACTATGTTGGGGTCGGCTCCCAGTCTAACCGGATGCAGCCGACTACCAGTATTTTACATGGACCGACTGCCTATCTGACCTCCACAACCGACAGACTGCACAGTATACAAGGTTAAATTCATCGGTTACACTTAAGCCCGCTTGCACCAGGTCGGGTTATTGTATTAAGTCTTTATTAGTTGCCGACATAGGCCCATATATATGACACATATTTTTCAATTATCCTCGTGCTAGCAATTAACCCTGAGGTCAGTTTTTGGCGCAAGTGGACTCCTAACTCACTTCTTAAATGATTCACGTGTAAAAAACATTCTTACGATAAGATGCTTTATCTTCAGACCACTAAACTTTGTTGTTATCTGTTTACCAGATTTCGTATTGCTATCGGAGCATTTTTATCTTGGTCGTAACACTTGAAGAATTTTGTTACTAAGTAAACACTGAATGCGTCATCGATTCATGAATGAATCATAGGTAAAATTAACCACAATGTGGGTCTAGGAAAACGTCTAGTAGAGAAGACAGGATTGGTCCACACTAGCTCAAGATTAGATAGAATTGAAAAATTAGAAAGGGGGACCTTTGCTCTCCAGAAGAATAAGTAAAAATCGAATAATAATACTATTAATACATTCATAAACTCACGCCCTTTTCCCATGGGGTATGAAGAAACCGCAGAACACCACCAGCTACAATCCTTATATGCTCCTTTCGCCTCATCCACGATCTTACAATTACTGGTCATCCAAACACGAAGTCACGAGTACTGCGCACCTGACCTTTCTGAAGAACCTCACTAATAAGGTCAGTGCAGGTCTTATTTAGGTCCCTGCGTTGTCACACTTGTCACTAAACCCATTAATACTATTAAAGGGGCTCCCTCACCGGGAGCATTCGCGTGTAATGTAACGTTACAGAGTCGAGCATTACATCAGTGAGGGAGGAGAACTGAGCATTACAGCGCGCACCTTGTAATGATACAAAACGACGTTACATCAGTGAAGGAGGAGAACCGAGCATTACAATGCGCACCTTGTAATGATACAATGTGTAATATTTTGATACAACTTGTAACATCAATGCGCTTTCCTAATTCAAATCTATACTAAATGTTACATTACACGCGAATGCTCGTCAGTCAGGGAGGTAGTATTGTAATGTAATGCTCAAAGTCGAATCTATAATGTTACATTACACACAAACGCTCGTCGGTCAGGGAGGTAGTATTGTAATGTAATGCTCAAAGTCGAATCTATAATGTTACATTACACGCGAATGCTCCCGGTGAGGGAGCACCTTAATGTAGTACTTAGTAACGACATGATGATTACAAATTAAGAAATGTAGACGTCATTCCGTAATTTGTTGTACTTTGTAAATATTTTATGGTAGTTTTTATGCAAAGTACGTTGCATTATAAGACCTTGTATACAAAATATTGTAAATCATTTATTTTAAAAGAGTAAGGTATAGAGTATCTTGCTCGTGCTTCTCCATACGAACCTTCCTTTTAGGAAAGACAACTAGATTCAATTTTTTTTGGATCTGTCGTTCTACTTTTAATACGATGGTGTCAGAACAACTGCTGGACAAACGCTTACGCTCAATCATGGAAGAAAGTAAAGAACCCTTTCCCTGTATGATTCAACTCAATGTACAGACAACAATTAAAGATGTAGGTAGGTATATAGGGTCGTCAGATACAGTTTTCTTAGACACTGATGGATGTCTTCCAGTGAGACTTAATTAATGAACTGTTTATTATCTACTCTTTATATTAAATTACATTTGAAAGCATCCATCGGTTTCTAAGAAAACTTCAACTATATCTGACGTTCTTGCATACCTATCTCTTTGAATTAACTGTACCAAGGTGACAGACGAAGGGAAGTAATCTTCCAATACACCTTTAGGAATTAGACAAAGCTTTCATAGCATCATCTTCTAAAAAAGAAAGGATCGCAATTAGGATATTTAGTAGTAAAAAAAACCATAAAACAAGCAGATTGATGATCTTAGAATACTGCTGTTTGCTTAAAGGAGAAAGAAGTATTGGGGGGGGGGAAGAGTCATTTTGTTATACAAAGTATTAAACATCGCCAGTAGTTTACAAAACATCGTATTCAACTCATCCCAAGCAAGTTCAATGTTATGCTTTTGGCACAAGATCATCAATGTCAGCATAAATGATATGTTTTTCTTCAAGCATAGCTGGTACATTAAAGCTAGCCTTACAGGGTAAAAGTTTTATAATCTAACTAGCAACCCGCCCCGGCGTCACACAGGTGCAATGTAAGTATAATAAACCTTTCTCTTTAATCACTCTATCTATTGATGAAAACCGCATTAAAATCCGTTGCGTATTTTAAAAGATATAAGCGTACAGCTGGCGGGAATCGAGTTTGTTTTATAATATTTAGAGAAGGCACAATCACGTACCTTAAATCTGGCAGAAGATCAAATCCACGCCGAAATTGGAAAAACGAACGCAAACTAAAACTACTGTCTCATTTTTCAAATAGTATCATTTTCACAAAAATATAACATAGAAAAAAACGTAAATAAATTAATATTGCAATAACAGTAAATTGATGCACAAAGAGAATAATTCACTCGGAAGCAACCACATAGTAATGCACAGACTTGAAGACTGACAGGGGTTTTTTGACATAAAAATATTGTTTCATTTTGTTGATGGGAGCGTAACCAAAGAGTTTAAAGTCTGTTGTAATCGGTACACGTGCTGTTCTAACGAAATGTGGGTCACTGTGGGCAATAAGGGCGCGGCCCCACTGCGCATAGCATTTGATGTGGACTGTGACAGCGTGGTCTAAATAGAGCAGTTACGCCTTACGTTCACACCCTCTTTTGACGTGTACATTTAATGGGCTTTACAAAGAAAGAAAGAAATGTTTATTAACAGACTATGAGCACACACAAATAATAATAAAAAGGTCATCTGTCACAAGGTCAGGTGGGGATTTTCATTAAGGATTTCTCGGTAGCAGCTCGGAGATTGGCAATTGGTGGAGTGACGCCTAATCTGTCCCCGATTGTGTCGGTTTGCCGATCAGACTATGAGAGTAACGGAAGAGGGAGTGTATCTATGTTTGCGTGCATACTTTTGCACTGCCTTTCATACGTACATTTTCCACCGTGACCAAGATTCAGAAGGAAATATATTATCTAAAAAAATTATTAAGTCTTACCATGTAGACTATTATCCATACTAATATTATAAAGCAAAAGAATCTGTTTGGACGCGCTAATCCGAGAAATTGCTAGTACGATTCGAAAAAAAAAACATGCATAACATCACGCCTGTAATCCCCGAAGGGTTTGGCAGAGGTGTACCAATTAGTACACTCACATTTCGCCAGTTATGTTTAAGGGTGCGGCGCCGCACCGTGTGCACACTATGATTATTAGTATGTAAAACGACGCAACGGCAGCGCTGCGTCGACGCAACGGATACGCAACGCACCGTGTGCTCGCGCTCTAAGTCCCATGTTGTCATAGGTGGCGATTCTATTGACATCACCGTGCATAAAACCAGACTCCGAGGCTGCTAAGTACTGTGAATTTCCTGGTGGAAAACCCAATGACACTGCCCGACCTGGGGATCGAACCCAAGACCCCATGCTCAGCAGTCGCGCTTTGCGACCACTTGACCAATGAGGCAGTCAAAAATAAAATGTGTTTTATAGCCTTTTTATAGACGTTTTACGACCCACGGAAGCGGAACTGTAAACAAAGACATAATATAATGCGGGTGAAACCATGGGGTAATTTAAAAGTAATTAAGATTAAGAGACAAACAACACTTTACTTTTTAACATGGATGTATGTACCTACATAATATATTTTTGTCTAATTACACTAAGTTACACGTGTCGGCCTAAATCAAGCTCATCTAAACTAATATTATAAAGAGGTAACATTTGTTTGTAAGTTTGTATGTAGGGGGAATCTTCGGAAGTAATGAAGCGATTTTGAAAATTCTTTTACAAATTGGAAGCTACGTTATCACTGAGTGCTATAGGCTATATTTTATTATCAAAAAATTAGGGATCCGTAAGAAAAATCACGCGAACGAAGTCGCGGGGAGAGTGCTAATTATTAGAAATGCCACGTATGTTTACTTTTAGAACTATAAGGCTTTAACTTTTGCTTTTAAATTAAGTGTCTAATAAAAAAAAGAATATTCTCAAAAGGAATATTTTTTTTCCCGTTTTTGCAACATTTTTCATTGATGCTGCTCTTTTATTGGCCATAGCGTGATGGTATATAGCCTATAGCCTTCTTTGATAAATGTACTGTCCAACACAAATTTTTTTTTTCAATTCGAACCAGAAGTTCTAGCTAGAGATTAGCGAGTTCAACCAAACAAACAAACTCTTCAACTTTATAATCTTAAAAGTATAGATTAGTATTAGTGTATGTATAGATTTATTTTAATTAATTAATAAAACTCCAAAGATTATAAACTTAATTATTACTATTTATTAGAAAATGTAACAGTATAATAATTGTACTACAATCAATGCGACATGTGCCTACCGTCGCGCGTCGCGTCGTGCGACCCCCTAAGTACAGCTCCATGACCCCAGGGCATCGCGACGCACACTTTGGCAACCCCTGACCTAGGTAATATCACCTGTCTTCTCTAGGGTCCGTTCACACAGACCGACTCGGAGAGGAGATCAGATTCCTTATCACGTTGAAAACAGAGTTAAGGAATCTGATCTCCTCTCCGAGCCGGTCTGTGTGAACGGACCCTTATCGTGTGAGCAGTAAGGTCTTATGACCCCACATACAGTGTCAGAGTTTCTAAACCGCCTGAAGGGCCTCTGACATGGTTTGAGTGGAACAGTAAGTCCAGGTTTCCTCACGATGTTTCCCTTCACCGGTAATATCACTCATGTAAACATAATGAAATAATCCGTCCTTCCTAAGTGAAAAGTCTACCTCTTACATCCTCATTCATGCAAAATAACCACTGTTTTATTCAAAAAGTTTCTTTTACCTATTCAAAATTGTTTTATTACTTCACAAGTCTTTGTCGGGTGAAATAAAATTTCTCGAGAGTGGAAAAATTATTCATGCTTCAATGTTTTCTGTATGGCATAGCTAATATTATTATTGTTGGACCTCATGAATTTAATTAAAGTTTCGGAAGTTGCTCAAGAAACCTTAGAAGTAATGCCTGTTTTCTGAGACATAATGCTAGGAACGCGCAAAATTAATGTAACATAAGTAAATTCAATTGATTGTGTTATTAAATTGGTGATTTTAGTTCACCACATTCTTTATTTTACATAATTATTTAAACACAATTAAAAAAGGGGAAATTAACAAATAATATAGTTTTTTTTTAAATATACATGTATAAAAAATAGTAATAAATAAATTGGTGATTATTATAACATAATATTGATGTCATAAAACACAGGTAAAGTCCATCTTTCCACAATCCGACATTACCGAAGAGAGGCACAGGACCAACGGCTTTATGAGCTTTCTGAGGCACGGGGTTGTCACACCACCAACTTCCAAACTCCTGGCTACTAACGAGAAATTCCTAATGGAAAACCTCAATAACACATTTTTGCCCGACCTGTGAATTGAACCCAGGGACCACGCTTACCTATGTAATTTGTTTTAAACACAGTATTTTACATACTTTACCTAAAATCGAATTATTATTAATTAATATAACAATTTATTAAGTGTAAAAAAAGTGTGTATTACGTTAAAACATTGAACAAATAAGTACTTTCAATAGACAAGAATTTATGGTAGGTAATTTTATAAAAAATTAAATAAGAATAAAAGTATATTGTAATTTTCAAAAGTTATCTTATTTTCGTTATAATAGTAATGTTTAACATTTAAATTAAATCATATAAACACATTTTTCATTTTTTAATACTCCGTGGTATATACCTAGGGCAACGTGCCCAGTGTGCGGCCTCACCCAGCGGGTAGATGCTGACTTATTCCACTGACACCTAAGCACGCCAGAAAAATCAAATAAAGCTAGAAAGTTTTTTTGTTTGTTTGTTTAATCGAGCTAATCTCTAGAACTTTCAGTCTCATCATCATCATCTGCCTAGCCTTTTCCCAACTATGTTGGGGTCGGCTTCTAGTCTAACCGGGTGCAGCTGAATACCAGTATTTTACATGGAGCGACTGCCTATCTGACCTCCACAACCCAGTAACTGGGTAATACGATACCCCTAGGTAAGACTGGTTGTCAAACTTTCAAGTTTCTGACGACTCGTAACGACTGTCAAAGATCCACGTATGACAGCCGGGATCAACAGCTTAACGTGCATTCCGAGGCACGGAATGAGGTCAGTAATGTCTAAGATATACTTTAGAAAGTACTTAAGAATTGCAAAAGTCACATTGGTACTTGCCCGGATGAACCCGGCACCTAACCGCTAGGCCATCACGACACTATTAAATAATAATGAAGTTACATGCATATTATTATTATTTCGTAAAGTATCTACGTACTGACTTTTTTTCTTATATGGGAATAACTATGATAATGACATGCCATTAAGCTTTCACAATAAAGGACAGAGAAGAATAAGGGTTACATATTAAAAAATCAAAACATTCTCCAACGAAAACGAAACGAAAACAATAAACGAAAAAAAAAAAAAAAAAAAACGAAACGAAAAAAAAAACGAATAAACGAAATACCAAAGTTTAAAATAAAAATGGTCATTTGATCAAAAGTTCAGCTGACCAAATTCTGGAATATCAATGTTTATATTATTTATTACACTATTGACCAAATCGTTTAATGGTCAAATGGATTACTGGATAAATTATTAATTATCAAATGGATTAACTGAAAAAGATAAAAATAATATTAATATATTAGCGAATAGCGCCTGTCTGATACAGATAGCCTTTGCAACAACATGATCGGTTAGCTAATACAAAATATCGAAAATCGTCACGTTTTGTAAGCGAGCGAAGCGAGCTCGGGACTTAGGGCACCCCGACATGGACAGGTTAGGTTCGAAGGGGATGGCGGGGTCTGAAAGACCCCGCCATCCCCTTCGTGTTAGGTTACTTTAAACCTTGAACGCAGAAGTAGGAGCCCCGCGCAGCGGGGCTCCGTAGACCGGGTATTGTCTACCTACCCGCACGTCATCTCTTCTGCTTGCGTCTTTTACACACATTACGGGTTGTAGTCGACGGAACCCCGGTCTACGGAGCCCCGCTGCGCGGGGCTCCTACTTCTGCGTTCAAGGTTTAAAGTAACCTTCCTTTCTGTGGTATTGTTCGTCGTGTCGTTGAGCTCCGTTCCAGTTCTGAGTCGAGCTTGACGATTTCTGACAAATGCGTGCACTGACTGGACAGGCCGACTCAAATTTGTGTGCCTCTCTCCTCAAGAGACCACCTCGGACATTAACCTACTTGGTTCGCATATGATTTGACCATTACAAGTAATTGTATGGACTTTAAAAGAGACTTTGACCTCTGAGTTTGTTTCGGTGTTTCTTCTCAGAGCAGTCGGCTAGGAAACACTGGACTCATCTAGTTACAAAAAAAAACAAATGTGACGTGTAAAAGTGTTATTTATAACCAATTTACTGAATAAATCATCATTTCATTTCATAACCTAACACGAAGGGGATGGCGGGGTCTGAAAGACCCCGCCATCCCCTTCGAACCTAACCTGTCCATGTCGGGGTGCCCTAAGTCCCGAGCTCGCTTCGCTCGCTTACAAAACGTGACAATTTTCGATATTTTGTATTAGCAAACCGATCATGTTGTGCAAAGGCTTTCTGTATCAGACAGGCGCTATTCGCTAAAATTAATATTATTTTTACCTTTTTCAAATTACTTCATGTTTGAATGTATACTATTTTGAGGCACTATTATTTTAATCATAATTTTTGAACAAATTAATGTGTTAAAATTAATGATGTACTTCAAATATAAGTATACCTACATTTAAATCATTTGTGATAATAAAATTTGATTAGTTATGATTTGATATTTTAAAATTATATCTAGCAACTTTTGATCAGTCGTTCATTTGATGTCACATACATTGGGATTTTAAAATTTTTCTAAATAAATCATTTGGTCATTTAAATTTTGGTATTTCGTTTATTGTTCTTTTGAAATTTGCTCGAGAATATTTTGATTTTTTGGTAACCAGAATAAGAAGTGTTAAATTATGTAATTTAATAAAATGAATAAGTAAATAGAATTACAAATTGGTATTCCTCGCCATTTATACATATACATAGGTAAGTCATCAATATGCATAAACATGAGGATTTTAACAAACCCGTTTTGAAGAAGAAGGGTGGACATTACCGTGTTTTGTACAAAAAACGGTAAATTAAAATGAATTTAAAAGGTAACATCTACCCGTTTTATTTTACCACAAAAATAAAAAATGTTTTAGCTTCAAATAATTAAATAAACAAAATTGATAATGTTTATTTAGTTATGTTTGTTTTGATCAGCATTTACTTATGCATCATCTTTTTAAAATAATAAAATAAATGCGAAAATTTTGATGGTTGTTTGTCAGTCAATAACGCCAGAACGGCTGAACGGATCTGAATAAAATTTGGCGCAGGAATAGATTATAATCTTAAATAGCTTAGACTAGAGGTTACTTTTTATCCCGGAAATGTACAGTTCCCGTGGTATAAATTACCAACTTTGACGCGGACAAAATCGTGGCCAGAGTTTGTAAAACAGCTAATAAAATTGCTCACCTTAGCCTTGTTTCGTTTTTAAGCAAAACCTTGTTTTTAGTTTTTTTTCAGAGGCTATTATCTCGACATCTAAAAGCACTTTATTAATGTTTCGCGGGACTGTATCTATACAAAATACCTTGTTGCAGAAAATAACCTCTTTCGGACCAACGCTTTTGACCTATAAATTCCAGATCAGATGTATCCTCTAACTCACTCCCGCCGCCGCACAGAGAGGTATTTGGCCCTAAAAGTCGGACAAAAATATTTTTTGCGTTTTATAGTATTATTAAAGTATTTCGTTCTATTTTGAGGCAGAATAGAGTAAAAAAGGCATACATTATTCTCAACAAATTTTATTTCTAATTTTCATCATCTTCAGAGTCATTTTCAATACTAATATTGCAAAAATCATTTTCCTCCAAAAGATTCATGGCATCCGCTAAAAGAGGACTCTTTGTTTTATCTTTTCCTGGAAATAAAATAAACAAATTTTCATAAAAAAAACAACACGTGGTTTTTTGAGTCCATGCAAAAAAAATTGCCAAAAATGGAGGGGTGCGTTAGGGTGGCTGTTTTATGTATTTTAGAATACTATAGAGTCTATTCTAAAACAAACCATATAAATTTTTACTTAGAAATGCTCAGAAATACTTTAAAACGCCTAAAGACTCTTTGAAATGCGTATTTTATAGGACTTTTTAAGAATTAGTTACTAATGGAGCTAAAGGTACGAAAACTCCCTCTTTTCCAAACAAAACTAAATAAAATAATAAGTACATAGCTGGTTGTCTAAGATCCATAGTAGAAATTCAAAAGAAATTGACTTTTTCACCATAAATTCAATATTTGAAAACAATGAAATTTGAGCGTATTGAATAATTACACGACCACGGCAAGCGAACGGTAATTTCCGACTGAGCGCATGGAGCGGGGGAAAGGCTCTAGCGCGTCGGGTTCACGCTATTGGTAGGAGGAGATACCATTGTATTTCGAGGAATAATAAAAAACGGCGTCTAACTAAAACAAAAAAAATGGATTTCGCCCGACTTTTAGGGCCAAATACCTGTCTGTGCGCCGTCGGATTATCTTATCATCACATTGCACGTTCTAATTTTGTTAAATGTGTTAAAAATACATTTAAGACCTCCTTGCAAAATAATGACTAAAATTATTGATTATAATATGCTTCTTTTGCTTAATGCAACGTGCTATTAATTTGAGAATTACACTAATCATTAGATAATTAAAAAATCTAAATAATACACGTTTTATTTTATTTCAAAAGCTCGCTGTGTTTTTTATATTAAAATAATTCCGAAAAATTGCGTGAATACGAGAAAGAGATGAGATAAGAAAGTGGCGTGCGGCAAAGAGAGACCGAATGCTCAAGGTCATTTGGTCAGGGAAGCGCCTTAAGAAATAAACTAGTTTTTTCATAAGGTTAAGAAATCATCAAATCATTTATTCCGCTGGGGTGCTATTCTCTATAAGACTCGACAACGAACTCGTCGACGAAACTAGTATGGTCCCCAGTGGATTTTCAACTTTATGCTGTAGATCACAACGTTGTAAATCTATTAAAGACAAACTGTTTCGGAACTCGTCGTAGAGACAGTTTGTCGTTAATGGATTTTCAACTAAATGGTCTAGAGCATAAAGTTCAAAATCCACTGGGGACCATACTAGTTTCGTCGACGAGTTCGTCGTCGAGTCTTTTAGAGAATAGCATAGCTGGGCGAAATCCGTGTGCCTCCTAATGCCCTTTGCGTTTAAGGGCCGCGGTGACTAGAATAAATTCCGCAACACTGGCGAAGGAATAACCTATTATCAACATACATTTTACAAGTTTGTGTCTTTAACTAATGTAATTGGCCTTGGCCGTATTATGTTAAAGTAAAAAAAAAAAAAAAAAATTCAGGTTTATACTCATAGGTATATTTCTTTCACGTCAAGGCTGCGTATGACGACAACACATCAAACATATTGAGAACTACCGACTGCCCGCGATTTCATCCTAGTAAAGTCGATATATGTATTATCCCAAGGGAACACAAAAATAGGATAAAAATCCTACATCTTAAGGACGCGTTTACAAAATAGACAACACTACATTGACACGGTGTATACACACATACACAAACGCAAGAATACTGCGGAGATAATGAGTAACTAAACTGATTTTGATACTTAAGAATTTTGAAAGTTTTTTCTGAAATATTCAAAATTCTTAAGTATCTCTCAGATTTTTTATGAAATAAATCTAGACAGTGACCGAATAAAATAACCTTTAATGCCACCCATTAAGGTTCATGTGTTACAGCAAAATTTGTGAAAAATTTGACGGAAGGTTTTGTTTCTTTCTAAAACTATTTATAATATTTTCATAAATATTTTATCCACCATTTTGAGATGACTATATCTGCTCCCCTTGGGAATTTTTGGGAAACAAAATGATGTACATAATAGTATAAAAAATTTACCTAAACTAAGCCTCGAATCGTCAATTTTGTGTCAAGAGGCTTTCGAAAATCGCTTTTACATTATTAAAAAACAAATATTTTAATGTTAAATATCCACGGTATGGAGATAAAGAAGTAATCTATGTGTTGCAAGCATTAGTTGCGTTTGATTTGGTTTAATTTTATCCAAAATATCTCCGGAAAAAACAGCTTATTTTGACAGATTTGCAAACGCGTCCTTAAGCTGGATCAATATCTGAACGAGTGGAAAATTTCAGCAAATTTCGTTCAGCCTCACAAACTTTCACAAATTTTAATAATAGCAGTAGGAAGTAGGATAGGATTGTTGATTGTGATGATTCGTCATCCTATTTATCTCGACACTCGACTATACTCGTGCAGCTGTTACTAGTAGATAACTCCTGATTACAACTGTCAAAGTTATCAACGTTATCACGATTTAGAGGATAAATATTGCGTGTTACTCCACAGGTTATTTTTCCTTATTGGTTTAACATACATAAGGGGAAGACAACAAATCAGCCCCCCTAGACAAAATCCCATTTCTGTAAGCGTTCACGCCGACGGAAAAATCAAATTGTATGGAGTTGACATTTGCTAACCAGCAGCCGCGATCACGTGACATCTGGTTAGCAAATGTCAACCCAATCGGACGGCACGGCTGGCGGTATCGCGGGTTCGATTAGCGTACAGAACAAATATTTGCATGGCCTACAGATAAAATTGTTTCAGGTCTGACTGTTTGAGTATGTGAGTTTATGTTTGTAAACGCAACGTTATTTAATTTAAAAGAAAACGGGTATTTAGTCAGAACGGCCCAAATACGACCGTAAGGAAAAATCGTCTACGTTCCAAAGGACCACTAATAAAATAATTTCAAAATTATTTAAAGGTACAGTCGCATACATTGTGATAGTAGCATAGTTTATGAATTTTAACCATTTGTTTCTTCAAAATAAAACTGATTTTACTAAATCTTTTGCACCCGAGTGTACTTGATGTTGTTTATGACATTGAATTTGTTTACAAATTTTTATCACCGGTCCTTTGGAACGTAGACAATTTTCTCTTACGGTCGATTTTTTTTTTTGGGCCGTTCACACTAAATACCCTTAGACAATACTTGAAAAAAAAAACTTATTGTTATTTCAGTGATATTATTATTATTAGGGCTGGTATAGGCTATTCAGAACAAAATGATGATACCTGTACCCCTGCTCAGTCTCCAATCCCGCGATGCTATGCTATGGTAGTAGTTGATTCCGCGTGTCTGTTCGCGTTTAATACCGCTCTCTTGGACGCCAAGCGGGCTGCGATGTGTTCGCGGACGAATCGATCAAAAACGATCTTGTTAGTATGTTTTGAGCGTGCTAATGTCGTGTAATGTCTTTAACTAATGTTATTGGCCAATGGATGTTTTATGTTAAAGTATAAAATCTATACTATCTATCTAATTTATAAAACTCTCGTGTCGCAGTGTTTGTTACCAAAGTCCTCCGAAACGGCTGGACCGATTTTTATGAAATTTTGTGTGCATGTCTCTGGTAGGTCTGAGAATCGGCCATCATCTATTTATCATACCAAATAAAAATGCCGGTAAGAAGTTCGCTGGATAAGATAGTAATATTATAAATACGAGAGTAACTCTGTCTGTCTGTTACATTTTCACGACTAAACTACTAAGCCGATTTTGATGAAATTTGGTACGGGGTAAGTTTGAACCCCAAGAAAGGACATAGGCTACTTTTTATTCCGCGACTTCGTCTGCGTCAGCAATAACTGACCAAAAGTTAGTAAATAAATAAATGATGAATGTTTTAAATTGTAATTTTTGCTCATTCATACATTCACGCCTGTTATCCCCGAAGGGTTAGGCAGAGGTGTACCCATTAGTACACCCACATTTCGCCAGTTATGTTTAAGCCCCATGTAATAGGGGGCGAGCCTATTGCCATTAACCGGGCACAAATCCAGACTCCGAGGCTGCTACTGAGAAATTCCTGATGGAAAAACCCAATAACACTTTGCCCGACCCGGGAATCGAACCCAAGACCTCATGCTCAGCAGTCGCGCTTTGCGACCACTAGACCAACGAGGCAGTCTTCTCATTCAAACCGGGTTTAATTGCGCTTCGAGGCCAGGGTTGCGTAACTTTCAATTTGAAGGATCCGTTCCACCGTGTCCACTTATCTGACCTTCAGAATCCAGTTGCTGGGAATCATGACGGGGATAGACTTGAATGTAATTTTTTACACTCCCGGACTTTTAAATCGACCCATCCTGATTTTTTTTGTATAAACAATTTTATGATCGTGAATTTAAATTTAAAATAGTGATAAAATAATAAAACTGGCCAAGAACGAGTTGGAGTTCCACACAAAGAATTCCGTACAACACTTGAATTTCTTCGACGCTGCTGATGTTGCAATACGACTAATACTACTGGCCCGAAATAATTTAGAAAAAAAAAGGATTATCTAAAATCCTCGACTCGTAAAGAAGACATTTCAATTTTTAACTTTTTGAATATAGCACTCTCCACGCGACTTCTTTCGCGTGATTTTCCTTACGGATCCCTAACTTTTTTGAAAATATAATATAGCCTATGTCACCCGGGGATAGTGTAGCTTCCCAACAGTGAAAGAATTTTTCAAACGGTTTAGTAATTTCGGAGTTTTATAATATTAAGTATATGTATAGATTTCACACTCTATGAAAATTTCAAGTAACCTATAACAGTTCAAAAGAACTAAGCTGTCCGCCCGTCTGCCACAAGGTACAGCCCTGAGACAGACGGATGGATAGCTTATTTCTAGTAATTTGGTCTCCGTCTGACACCCTTTCGTTGCGGAACCCTGAAAATGATGGCAGCATCAAAACAGCTTTATTTTTCCATAACGCATAATCATTTTTATGTTTTAGGTCTCTATATCTACCTGGAAACCTGTATACCTACTTAAATTTGGAACAAGGATGAAGGCAAAACGTTGACCTCTAAAAATTCCCCCACATATACATAGTGGCCCGATTTAGGAGACTGGGAGTGTATTTTGTGCCTACGTTACTATCGGCAAGCAGGAAAATAGGAACAAAATGAATACCCGACAGTGTACAGTCACGAACAAAATCAAAAAAACACTTAGCAACATCACGAAGCGATATTTTTCGAATAAATTGATTGAAATGTCATGTTTTTAAGAACATAGTGTTTTGAATTGAATACTTACTATGAAATTTATGTCTTATCAAAGTTACAACCGCTATTCCACAAGAAAATCGCTTTTGAATTTTGCTAAGTGAATACTTGTTTTTGCTCATGACTGTACATAGTCAGTGTCAGTCATTGTGTTAGTCACGGAACTGTTTATAACGTTTACAAAAGGATTTTACTACGTAGACTAAACATTATTCTTCATATGTATTAGTTATCTATGACAAAACCCACTTCCGCTCAAGGAGTTTCTATTGTTATATATTTTATCTATATTATGTAATTTATTTACTATTGAATTTGAAATTTCAGAGTAGGTAATGCACAAAAAGCAATAAATAACAAAAAAAAAAATACAACAGGGTTACACAATTTTTTTTCAGTAAGTACCTAACTACATTTTTAAGCATTATTTATTGAAGATCCTATTTAAGTTCAACAAGCTCATCAGAAATAATGTCAAATATTAACTGCCAAATAATTTTTAAGAAAACAAAATCCAGAATAAGATTTTTTTTACACACACATTTTTTTCATAAACTGGCCAAAAAAATAAATATTTAAATGATGGACAAGATCATTGTTTTCCCACACTGACATCATTTTCATCCCTTAGGAGGAAACCCTACTTTTTACAAAAAAAAAAACATTCCAATTTTTTTTTTAAAAAGGTAATAAATAAATAAAAAAAAAAATACTCACTATCACAATAACAACACACTCACTTCACTGTTAAAAAAAGAACACAAAAAAAATGTATTTGAAATAAATTCAAATTATTCGAAACTGACCGCCGGCCACAGAGTCTGTTTGCAATATGATGAAAAATATGGTATCCACTTATTAATACATTAAGTGATACCGTACACTCTCGTGCAAATGTATTCGGACAATTACTTAATTTTGCGTGGAACCTTTATTTGTACGTCACGCACGTTTGTATGTCTGTTGACAAAGGGATTCTGGTTTTTTTTTAACTTGTCATAAATGAGGGCTTTATATTAAATTTAATTTTGGTACTAATTATTGAGTACATAGATAAATGATTTTCTGGCTGATATTTAGAAATAGTAGGTAAACTGTAAAATCCTCATAATTTTACTGCCTCGTTGGTTTAGCATGAGGCCTTGGGTTCGATTCCCAGGTCGGGCAAAGTGGTATCGGGTTTTTCCATCAGGAATTTCTCAGTAGCAACATCGGGGTATGGATTTGTGCCCGATTAATATACACGTATATAATAGGCTCGCTCCCTATTACATGGGACTTAAATATAACCGGCGAAATGGGGTGTACTAATGGGTACACCTCTGCCTAACCCTTCGGGGATTACAGGCGTGATGATATTATGTTATTGTAACATCCTTGCAAACATTTAAATTTTATTGGTGTAATGGGAGTCCCGTGTTTTGAATGTTACAATTTACTAGCTTCTGCCTCGCGACTCTGTCTGCATAAAGTCTGTGTCTCTCACTTCTGAATGTGAAAGTATTGAGTTAGCAAACGGGAACAGAAAGCAGGATCAAAAACATTTTGAGTGTTAAACTAGTTCAAAATCTTTATGTGTACTGAATTTCAGCTAATTCCGTTCAGCCGTTTAAGCGTGAATGTGGAACAAACATCCATCCGGTAATCCATCCAACCATTCATCCATCGGGCACGCTGCAATCGCGGCGGTAGGACCCCTCTTTGAGGAGTGGCTGGAGAGGCGCCACGGCGTCCTCACCTTCCGGCTGACGCAGGTCCTCACCGGACACGGTTGTTTCGGGAGGTTCCTGTGTCGGTTTGCACGGGAGGAAACGCCCGGGTGTCACCACTGTGTGGACCGCCCGGAGGACACGGTGGAGCATACGGTGCAGGTCTGCCCCGCTTGGGCAGAGCACCGCCGTGTCCTCACGGAGGCGATAGGCGGCGGCGACCTCTCGCGCCCGGGCCTGGTTCAGGCCATGCTCCGGGGCGAGAGGGAATGGGATGCAGTCACCTCCTTCTGCAAAGCAGTAATGCTAGCGAAGGAGGAGGCGGGCCGCGTGAGGGAGAGAACATCCTCCACCTCACGCCCCAGCCGCCGTGGGAGACGCCCAGGGCGTCGGACGTCGCGAGGCGACATCCGGCCACCGTAGGCGCGGGCTTGCGGACGGCGAGTAATGGGTAGCTCGCCGTCCGATCAAGGACCATGCCCGGGTCGACGGCGCGTTCTGTTCGCGCGCGCCTCAAAGAGCTGTCAGCACAGGCACGGGGCCCCAATAGGGGCCAAACGCCTGCCGGGGTTGCGGGACGTCTTAACAGGATACCGTGGCCCCGGAACGTAAAGGGCAACAGAAGGAACAGGGTGGTTTTTTAGTCAGTAAAAGTCTGACAGTCCCTTCCGCCCCACCCAGGGCGGAAGGAGTCATTTGATGATTTTTACCACCTAAAAAAAAAAAAAAAACCATTCATCCATACAAATTTTCGCGTTTAATAATAGTAGTACTATAGGATAGCAGAAAGTAGGATGGGATAAGATAGGATAATAGGTACTAAATGAAAAAAGTAGGTAAGTAGTGTATTTTAGTAAGGGAATTGGCACCTAAATATTGACATCTACGCCTTTTTTCCATGGGGGTAGGCAGAAATCGCAGAACGCCACCTGCTACGATCCTTACATACTCCTTTCGCCTCATCCACGTTCATACATCTCGTCATACAAGCACGCCGGTTAGGAGTACTGCGCACCTGACTTTCCTGAAGAACCTCAGAAACCTAAATATTGAATGGTGTAATAAAAAAAAAGAGATTAACAGACTTATTAGAGGTCTTTGCTAGACTTCAGAAGAAGCAAATTATTACTCCCCATTTGCCAGAAATATATATAGAATACAATATCTATAATAAGCATGCTTCATTGAGCTAATTGTCTGAATAATTAATGGTTTTAGTTAGAGTAATTAACTCAAAATA
Source organism: Hoplodrina blanda (assembly GCA_949316365.1). Lineage (NCBI taxonomy): Eukaryota > Metazoa > Arthropoda > Insecta > Lepidoptera > Noctuidae > Hoplodrina > Hoplodrina blanda. The sequence goes on from OX438582.1 coordinate 15,448,530, forward strand.
ATAATTATAATTAGGAAATAGATTCTTTGAATCAATCAATTAAATTAGGTACACTTGTCGTAATGAGGAACACCTTTATATTTAAAACAGTCATCATTTTTGGAAGTTCAAGTCCAATTATGTACCTATATTTCAATTAGATCATTAAAATTTTAAAGGCGCTTGTGGATATGGAAACTATGGAAATTTAAAATTTTCAAAAGTTTGTTTTAAGTTTAATAGTAAAGAATAGGCAAAAATACCTAAAAAAAAATTAAAACAATCATCAGTGTTTTTTGTCTTCGAGCTATAGGCCACCGTTACATCTTTGTTTACTGCTCCACTCTTATATACCGTAGCGTGATGTTATATAGCCTAATATTATTTGTCAAAAATCATCATCTGCTTAGCCTTTTTCCCAACTATGTTGGGGTCGACTTCCAGTCTAACCGGATTCAGCTGAATACCAGTATTTTACATGGAGCGACTGCCTATCTGACCTCCACAACCCAGTAACTGGGTAATACGATGACGGACGGACGGGACGGGACGGGACGGGACGGGACGGGACGGGACGGGACGGGTTTTTGACGGATTTGTCAAAAATGTGGCATTCATTTAAAAATAAAAATAAAATAATCCAATTTTATTGTATTAGTATAAATAGGACGTTATTTTTTTTAAACAAATTATTGCTCTGGATATTGGTGAATGACCTTGAAGAAAAAAAAAGTTATATTCTGAGACCAGAATTTTTCGAAAGATCAGACGCAGGATCAACGGCTTTACGTGCTTTCCGAGGCACAGGGGTGCCACACCACCAATTTCCAAACTCCGAGCTGCTACTGAGAATTCTCTAATGGAAAAACCCAATAACAGTTGTTGCCCGACCTGGAAATCGAACTAAGGACCCCACGCTCCGCAGTCGCGCTTGCAACCACGAGAACAACGGCAGTCAAATATAATAATAATAACTCATATACGCAGGGAGGGGTCGCCCTAGAAAGACCTACACTGACCTTATTGGTGAGGTTCTTTAGAAAGGTCACGTGCGGAGTACTCGTAACCGGCGTGCTTGTATGACGAGATGTATGAACGTAGATGAGGCAAAAGGAGTATGTAAGGATCGTAGCAGGTGGCGTTCTGTGGTTTCTGCCTACCCCGATGAGGAAAAGGCGTGAGTTTATGTATGTATGTATGCATATTAATATACATAATATAATTATATAATTACTCATAAATATAGAGACATTCCATAACTCTTGTACAGCATTTACGTGTATACTTCTTAAACGTGGCACAGGTAGTTTGCCCTACACTTAAATTAAACTTAATCGAACCCTTTATAATGACACTAGATACTTACAATTACTCGCTGACGTCATAACATTTTGTTCGTTTGTTTTTTATTGTTGGAGATTGTGAAGGCCTAGTTTTGTTAACCGTTTTCCTTAAAGCTACTAGTACTTATAAAATAATCACGTATGCTTTCTTTTTTGATAGTGAAAAAAAAAAATTAAACACATAGTGCGTGTTAGTTACTCTACTACTTTTTACGTTTCTGTTATAAGAAAGTATGATTAAAAACCATTTACATTTTTGAAACACATAGATAACATAAATAATTTAGATATAGATACTTAATAAAAAAAAACGAACGACGATTTTAAGGTCGTCGAACACTAAACCTTTTACATCTTTTTGTAGAGATTTGATAAGGCCGCAATTTGACAGCCACACAGTCTTACCAAAGGGCCACATCAGGGTATTATTTTGGATTTCTTTTATACAACAGACACAATTAGGAATACCGATCATTGACATAAATAAAGCCTTAAAAATAAAAAAAATCATTATATGTCAAATAAACCTTTTTTATTTCTTATGTATGTAAAACAGATAATATTTTTAAAAGCTTTTATTTAGCTTGCACTGTTCGTATGTAAAGTAAGTATGTATATAAATAAGTTGTCCTTTCAAAATTTGCAAACTATTTTTCGACCATTTGTTGGTATCCGATTGAGCTGAAATTTTGTATACACCCTTAGTTCTGGTGACAATACAATGTCCAATAATTAATATTGTAGAATTTTAAATTAATGCTTGTTTTTAAAAATATATTTTTAATTAGTTTTTTTTTTATTTGAAAATCAAACGAAGTTATGTTACATATACTCTGTGCGTATATGCTAGCCTGCACTAGGCATAGCACTGTGGCCCTAGGGTCAAGAAGACATGATTCGCAAAACTTTGTGCACCTCCTATCGCTTTGTGCACCTTAAAGCGGATGAGGCTTCATATTACATCACCATAACATTTTGTAAAAGTTAGTCGTTTTTTTAGTTCTTTTGTTACGCACATTCACAATGATTAAAGCCTGATTACACAGGTCCGGGTCGGGGCCTTACGGGCTATCCGGCTCGGGTCTGTGTCCGTTTTCAACATCGATTCTGAAGAGCCCGGCTATGAGTTTGCAACACCTTAATCTCTGGAACTACCATCATCATCATCATCCACAGCCCGTCTTCACCCAGTGCTGGGTATAGGCCTCTCTTTGTTTGTGCCAAGCTCCACGGTCTTGCGCCAGCTTCATCCAGGACACTCCCGCAATGGCAACAATGTCGTCTGCCCATCTCGCCACCGGACGACCAACACTTCTTTTTAAATTTCTTGGACGCCACTCTGTCACAGCTTTACTCCACCTGCCGTCACCGCGTCTTGCCAGGTGTCCTGCCCAACTCCATTTGAGTTCCATAACTCGACTACCAGTCCGAACGAAAAAAGTATCTTTTTGGCTATATTCACATAACGCTACGACCTACGAGAGTGGAGCAGTAACCAAAGACGTAGCGTGGGTGAAAAAACCACGCATACGAAACTGTAGGAAGCAGCTAGTGAGTCAAAAAAAAACCGCAGATTACCCTAAAATCACTATGTAGTCATTAAGTCACCAACTCCCAAGAAACTAACCAACGAAAATTGGCAACTTAACTAACTCAGTAGTTTCTGAGAAATAAACGTCAAAAATACAAACAAGACTATAGTATGACGCATGCGGGTTCCCCGTGGCTACTTTAATATTATATTAATTTTTTTTTAATTATTAATATCAAATATTGAATTTATAATTATTTATCTATTTTTTAGTGTAAGGGTTCTTTTTTAAATTTTCATTCACGTTATTTATGTACGTAAAATCGGCAACCATAAAACCACTATTTTGTCATTAAATAACCAAACTAGCTAACGAAAATTGGCAACTTAACTAACTCAGTAGTTTCTAAGAAAAAAACGACAAAAATACAAACAAAACCTTAGTATGACGCATGCGAGTTCTCCGTGGGTACCTACTAAGTTTAAAAATATAGCATCAGTAATCTGTTCATTGAATTTGTTCTCGTTTCTTTTTCACAGGATAAGACAGTGCAAGCCATTTTTTGCATTTTGTGCGTCAGGACTTCTTCGTGTGACGCAACGACCATTGGTGTGACGTTATAGAGTGAAGCTTTGTAAATGAGTGGTGCGGCCGATAGATGGCGTTATTACCAATACGGTTGATGTTCTTTTTGTGGCTTGGAAAGCATTTAATAAGCAATCACATTGACACTATATAGTCATTATCAAAGGAAAACCTAATTTAATTTAACCCTGGGGTTTTATAACCGTTGAGTTATCGTCGGAGCATGATGTTACAGGTATAGCCTATAACCTTTCTCGATAAACAGGGTATATTTCAAACCACCATTTTAATATTACTTTCTAATTTCTCTTGTTGGATTTTCAACTCTCGGCGCCGAGCCGAGCGTTGCAAATCCAACAGTGTACAAGGAAAAGTAATCTTAAAATAATATAATACTGTTTTAACCGTTTTAAAAAAAAAGGAGAAGGTTCTCAATTATTCGTGGGAATCTTTTTTTTTATGTATGTTCCTCGATTACTCGTAGAATCTGAACCGATTTGGAAAATTCTTTTTTTGTTTCAAAGGGTATACTTTTAAGAGATGGGGGTAGGCCTCTAGGCGTTCTTGAGATTAGTGCGTTCATACTAACAGTTAGTAGCTATAGTAGCTAGCTAGGTAGGTACCCGTATAATGAATCATCAATCACGTCGTGAATTTGAATAAACCGTCAAATATAAACAGTCTATACAAACAAGTATATTGTGATTAGATGTGTAAACTGTGATTTTAGTATTATATACCGTATTCATTAGGTAATACGGAGGATTAGCGTATTGATACTATGATCAGTCAATGTTTGGTTTAACTTGTAAACGTAAACGGGGAATCTCTTGGCCGACCGTTGATGTTTATGAGTCAATTTGTTTATAGGTAGCCAATGTGTCAAAAAATATCGTGTTAGCGAAGTGGTTAAGGCCGCCTCTCACACAAACATAATATCACGCCTGTAATTCACGAAGAGTAAGGCAGAGGTGTAACCTTTAGTACACCCTCTTTTAGCCAGTTATGTTTAAGTCCCATGTAATAGGAGGCGAGCCTATTGCATCAAACGGGCACAAATACAGACTCCGAGGCAGCTACTGAGAAATTACTGACGGAAAAACCCAATAACATTATGCCCGACCTGCAGCAGCCTGCTGCTGGCTCAGCAGTCGCGATTTGCGACCACTATAGACCAACGAATACCCCTAAATCAAAGTGAAAGAATGTATTTATTTCTTTTGTTTTCTTTATTCCACAGAATTCCTTCTACATCGTGGGTGCGTTTACATACATATAAACGGACATACACAGACAGTCAGATCTATAACAACTACATATCTGAAGATCATACAAATATTTGTTTCGAACGGGAATCGAACCCGCGACACGAACAGCACGCTCAGCCATTGCGCGAACTAATGTCGTCGTATACACTATGTAACAAAAACCCTGTCACATCAGTGTTGCCGTTGATCAGTTTATATGTTTTATTTTAATTTAATTACTTCTTCTTTCTTCTTTTTTTTTTCACTGGGGAAAAATAATAATCTCAAATCCATTAAATGGTTACGTATATGTGTACGCAGTACGATGCCGAATAATACCCTTAAGGATCGGACAGGGTTTTTGTTACATGCTGTAATAGACATTAGACCATTTACAGGCACTTTTGAATTATCAAGGAATCGGTAAGTTAGTCAGAAAGTTGAAGCTAGTTGCTATATATCTATGGAGAAGAATCAGCAAGAAACTATACAAACACTCCTTTGAATCGAATTTTTTAAAATCCTAGTTACAACATTCTCATTGCTTCTACGCGTGTGAACAATTATGTAAGTCAAAATGAAACAATATAAACAAACTAATAAAGATGGAAGCCATAGATGATCCAAACAATGATTATAGAACTCAGCAAAGGCCTAGCACAAGTGCGCTGACGTAAAATATATTTGATTTGAACCGATTTTTTTTTTTCATTTAAAATACGACTACATAATTGATTTAATTCTTAGAGTTCCGTACCCAAACGGTGCCAACGAGAGCTTATTACTCCGCTGTTTGTCCATCTGTCTGTCAACAGGTTATATCTCATGAAACGTAATTGGTAGAGAGTTGGATTTTCTGTGTATTTATATTGCCACTTTAACAACAAATCTCTATACGTATAAAACAAAGTCGCTTCACGCCGTTTGTAAACTTAGATCTTTTAAACTAAGTAACGGGTTTTAATGCGATTTTCATCTTAAATAGAGTAATTCAAGAGGAAGGTTTATGTATGTAAGTACAGTAGCGGTCATAAGTGCAGTAGCATGCTAAGGTTTGAATTGCTGTGAACACGGGGTACAGGCCATACCTACATCTGTGTGTATAAGTGATGTATTCAAAGTTAAAGTCAAAGTCAAATCATTTATTTAATTAGGCTATTATAAGGCACTTTTGAACGTAATAACACAGTACCTACATACACCTAAAAATTCGCACACGACGTCGAAAGGTCGTAAGTTTAACCAAAGTGTCAATCGATTTGCTTTGTAGATTGCTACTCTACTTATGACCGCCACTGTACAGTCTAATATAAATATAAAGATAAAATTAAACAGGGACACTTTAATAATTCAGGACTTTAAATTGACTTTGTTTTATTTTACCAACTTTTTTAACTATACAGGAAACTTGTTGTTCTAGGCGTATTTTTCTCGATCTTGTACCTACTGTGGTACAGTTACCGACACGTAAGTTGGCAAGAGTTTTTGTAGTGGGGGAAGTTTGCGCACGCACAATTTCATACATTTTTATATGCGCGAACTTCCCCCACTACGAAAATCTCTTGCCAAGTTACGTGCCGGTAACTGTACGAAATATTTAGCATGCGGGTCCGACTCGCACATGGATTACAAGCACAGTTTATATTACCCATCAAACTAAACAATTATAGTGTGTAAAACGAGTATTTCCAGTTTAAAAATCAAACAACATTGCGTTTACGTCGCACGCTCGTGTCAGGCCTTCTGAAAGAATAAAATATTAAGTACTAGCTTTTGCCCGCGACTAAGTCCGCGTGGAACTTGTTTATATCGTACTTGCATACAAACTTCCACCCCCCTTTTTGATGTGTGATTTCCGGGATTCCGGGATTTGGTGGGGATAAAAACAATTCTATGTCCTTCCCCGGGTCTTAAACTATCTCTATATAAAATTTCACCTAAATCGGTTCAGCGGTTTAAGCGTGAAGAGGTAACAGACAGACAAACAGACACACTTTCGCATGTATAAAATTAGTATGGATGTTAAAAATAATTAACAATAAAGATAAAATTAATGCTTCTTTGTAATTTAATTAATCTTTAAACCAAATAACCTCAATGTCCGTTTTTTATCGAAAATATATACCTAAAAAAATAGATATTTTTATATTTTCGATGGAAAACAAACCAGTTTACATAGATAACTAGTTCCGGGTCATCGTTTTAACAAAAAAAAAAAACAATTGTTTGTTTTTTATCGGAAATAAAAATAAATAAAAAATACTTTAATTTATCCATCTGTACCGTGGGTATGTTTCAAACATAAACTCAAATACACAAGCAACCAGACCCCGAACAGCTAACTGTAAGTCATACAAATATTTGTTATAATAGAAGAGGTGAGGTGAGGTTCTTCAGAAAGGTCAGATGCGGAGTACTCGTAACCGGGGCGTGCTTGTATGACAAGATGTATGAACGTAGATGAGGCGAAAGGAGTATGTAAGGATCGTAGCAGGTGGCGCTCTGTGGTTTCTGCCTACCCCCATGGGATAAAGGCGTGAGTTTATGTATGTATGTATGTATGAAAATAGAACCAGCGCCACGCAGCAGCTAATCATACATCCACTGTGCCAACCGGTTTCTCAAACAAGTATAACTAATAAAGAGGTAAAATTGATTATAATTATGTTTGTAACAGATAATCTCTGAAAATACTGGACCGATAACAAAAATCTTTCATTGATAGAAATTTACACTATTGCCGAGTGCCTAGGACTTCTAGGTCCTAGGTTCTAGGTCGGATGAAGTCGCGGGCAGAAGCCAGTATGTAATAGAATACAAATTGTCTGGAATTGACTCCCTCATTGGTGTAGTGATCGCAAAGCGCGTCTGCTAAGCATGAGGTCTTGGGTTCGATTCCCTGGTCGGGCAAAGTGCTATTGAGTTAAAGAGAACGAAAAACTATATATGACTGCATTAAAATCTCAATGGCGGTTACGCCCTTTGAGCCTCAAGGTTATTTCTAAGCCTATTTTGATCTCTGATTATTACTAACCCTTGGTTACTCGCGTCAGAAAATTTACATCACTACTCGTGTGCTTTGGAGTCAAATATCTCGAAATAAACTATACCATACTATAAATGAATGAAGAGTCTGTTTTTAGTGTCAAAATAACAGTTTTTTTTACAAAATAAATTAAGAATGTTTACAAAGTTACACCAAATAAAAAAAAAGTAAACCTATTTATTTTCTTATTAATTCGTGTTGAGAATCACTAGAATATAATTATAATAGTTAGAAATTATGTTCTTTTTTTAAAGAGAACCCAAAAAAAAAACGGTAAATTAAATACTTTAAGAAAGTTTAAGCAAAAAGATATTTTGAATATTATTGCTTTGGAAAAACTAATGGGTATTATAATTATAATTTTTATTTGTTTGTTGTGTTTGTGTTTTGTGTATTATATTGATGAACTTTAAGACTATGTTTACTATAGTATTCTTGTGTCATTGCAAGGTCATTGCACTTATTTGACCTTGTGACTGCGACGCTGTCGATGAACAAAAAATGATAAATCTCTATACTATATCTAAACCAATAACATAACATAAGATCTGTAATCTCCGGAGGCAAGAGGATAAGGCAGAGGTGTACCCATTAGTACACCCACATTTCGCCAGTTATGTTTAGTCCTATATAATTTGTATGTAATAGAGGCCAAGGCTATTGCTATCAACCGGGTACGAACCCAGACTCCGAGCTTGCTATTATGAAATTCCCGATGGAAAAACCCAATAACACTTTTTCCGACCTGGGAATTGAACCCAAGAGCTCATGCTCAGCAGTCGCACTTTGCAACCACTAGAACAACGAGGAAGTCATACCCTACCTTGTTTACAAATAAACTTTACAAATTCAGATTCTGACAACTTGCCCAAGCTTATTGGCTAAAAATTGAAATTATTATCTAATTTTAGAAAAGGTTATTTAAATATTTTTAGAAGTTATTTTTGAACCGCAATGGAAATCCCTGTTAATTAACTGTCAAAAAAATCGATGACCAAACCATCTGAAACAAAACCTTTAGGGTTCTTTAACTAAATGGCGTCAACCGAAGCTTAGTGCGACGCCTACGTCATTGTCTGTCTATCACAAGACTGCATCTTATCAACCGTAAAACGTTGCCTGTTGAATGGCAAATAATATCAAGAGGTAAAAAGTAAAAGTTTTTATGGTACGGAACCATCAGTGCACGAGTCTGACTTGCCCTTGACCGTGTTTTGGGTGTGTGTTTCGAGTTCCCCATATGGGATGGTTGTGGTTAAGAAATGATATGAACCATGATTGGGTAAATCCAGAAAGGGATTAATAAAAATATAGAAGTATTAGAAAAATTTCTTTGTGGTTGGCCCCCATAATATTTTACCGAAGTAGGTTTTTCCACGATTTCGTCCGCATACTTGTCGGTTATCGCGGACGCAGATGAAGCCGCAAAAGAAAAAGCAGCCTATGTCCTTCCCTGAGGTTCAAAATTACCACGTACCAAATTTCATCAAAATAAGTTCAGTGGTTTAGTCGTGGAAGCGTAACAGATAGACTGACAGAGTTACTTTCGCATTTATAATATTAGTATGGATAATCAGAACCTAAACTTTTTACTTAGTAGTGTCGATGTTTATTTCTAATTCATATTGAAAAGTCAATCAACGAATCCAAAAGTCATAATAATATCGCCTTCCCATCATTGCAATTCATGTTTCTTCTGGACTATTTAATACCTTTATAGGTACCTTTTTTACGAAGGCTTGTTTTCAAAGTTCTAACTAAACTTTTAATACCCCACGTAGTTTGAACTGTGTTTTGGATCCGCAAGCAAAAATTTTTAGGTGCGTTACATTGCGCGCAGCATAAACAGTGATTTTTTCAGCCAATAATAAAAGTTGTTCCAGCCGTCATTTTATAGCATAATGGGCACTTTAGGTAAGCTTCGTTAACAGTTATGCGACATCTTATTTCACCCAATCTATAAATGTTATAACAATAACCGGATTAATAAATAATTTCGAAAAGCATCAAGTTACTTACTCAAACACAACTTTTTGAAAGGGTTGTACCTACTCTTATAATTAAAACCACAAAGATTGTCAATGTCTTTTTTTTTCCAATCCCATTATTTTTAGTCCCTGTTTTCTGACGTAATTAGACCCATTATGTTTCAAGCGTTCAAAAGTAAATTCGAAAACGTAATCGAGAATTTAACCGGTTAAAAACAAGACCACAGAGTAAGAAATTGCAGAAGTCTGTCGTGTATATCCAATACACTGCAACTCGAGTTACAGTGTTTTGCCTTAATAGCGCTCATTTGATTTTTTCGAGGCAGTTACATATCCCTATAGTATTAGTTTTTCATTTTAAAGTACGTAGAAGGAGATAGGAGCACCTAAAAAACACTGTAATTTAGTTACATTTATGGCTTAGTTTGGCATATCACTGTAATTGAAGTTACAGTGTGTTGGCGAAACAGTTTACGCGCGAAACCCTGAGATACAGTGTTTTCGATAACCAAACAAACTTGATACGTCGAGCGCGGCGACACTTCCCTAAGCGTAATACTTGCAAGCCGCGCGGGGGGCGGAGCGAGAGCTCAACGGTTAGTAGTCGTGAATCATTGCAGTCTTGCTCGGACGGTGTTTTGATCGATAGCGCGTACAGACCTACGTTCGATCGGTTTTCGCTTGTGTTTTAAACGAGTTCATAAATAATAACAATGAGTGGATACCGAAATAAATTATAAGTGAAATTGTCACAAAGCAATATACAACATCACAACAACTCATCATGTACCACAATATTTTTTTTTGAGGTGGTAAAAATCGTCAAATGAGTCCTTCCGCCCTGGGTGGGGCGGAAGGGACTGTCAGACTTTTACTGACTAAAAAACCACCCTGTTCCTTCTGTTGCCCTTTACGTTCTGGAGCCACGGTATCCTGTTAAGACGTCCCGCAACCCCGGCAGGCGTTTGGCCCCTATTGGGGCCCCGTCCCTGTGCTGACAGCTCTTTGAGGCGTGCGCGAACAGAACGCGTCGTCGACCCGGGCATGGCCCTTGATCAGACGGCGAGCTACCCATTACTCGCCGTCCGCAAGCCCGCGCCTACTGTGGCCGGATGTCGCCTCGCGACGTCCGACACCCTGGGCGTCTCCCGCGGCGGCTGGGGCGTGAGGTGGAGGGTGTTGTTCTCCTCTCTCTCACGCTACTCCTACTGCTTCACAGAAGGAGGTGACTGCATCCCATTCCCTCTCGCCCCGGAGCATGTCCTGAACCAGGTCCGGACGCGAGAGGTCGCCGCCGCCTATCGCCTCCGTGAGGACACGGCGGTGCTCTGCCCAAGCGGGGCAGACTTGCACCTTATGCTCCACCGTGTCCTTCGGGCGGTCCACACAGTGGTGACACCCGGGCGTTTCCTCCCGTGCAATCCGACACAGGAACCTCCCGAAACAACCGTGTCCGGTGAGGACCTGCGTCTGCCGGAAGGTGAGGACGCCGTAGCGCCTCTCCAGCCACTCCTCAAAGAGGGGTCTAATACACTGTAACTAAATATACAGTGTTTTGCTCAAACAATCGGATAAATTGTCTTAAAGTTTTATTGGGGCTATACACGTTTACTAAGTTAAGTCTTTTTGTATGGATCGTATGGCTATAAAATTTAGATGGCTAGAAAAGACGTAAAAATACCTATCATTTGGTACATATCACTATATACTTTATGTTAAATATATTTCCAAAACGAAGCAAAAACCAAAAAAAGTTTTAAAAGCCCTTTTCACGAAATAGGTGCTTATTACTGCTGTTGTAATGTTTACGCCTGGTTTCTGTAATGTGTATGCTTTTTGGTTTCTAAATCCAAACGTCCATATATTCTACAGCGATAAAGCTATTATAATGATTGTGTGAATTTGTGGGAAATTTAAGTAGTATTTCTCTCCTTTTAGGTTATTATGAGGCTGGCAAATTAAAGTTTCTAAGATTAAAATGCCCTTGACAAAAATAAACAGAATGAAAAACATCCATTCAACATTTAAACCTAATTAAAATAAAATAAAAATAAGACACTAATTTTCTACCCTAATAAATTATTTTCGAAATTTCTTTAGACGATTATGTCAATATTTTTTTGTACATGTAACGTAGGCAATCAGTGAGGACACCATTGTCACGTAACGAATAAATACGCTTTTTTAACTATTGAGCCGAATGGTGTTACTGTATTAAGTCTGTGCTGTGGCACAACTCTCACTTCCTATTTATTTCAGTATTTGGACGTCCCTAAGAGAAGGGAAGGTCAACCAATATATTGTTAAATCGCTTCATTGAATATTTTCAAATATTAATAATGTAGGCTCTTTAAAGAGTACGTAAGCACGTCCGCGATTTAACTGTATTTTTAGTTACGGTAGTAAAGGGTATTAACGAGTAGGTTTTTGTTTTTGTTATTGTAGGTACTTAAAAGGATTGAAATTTAATAAAAAGATAGAATGCATCTTTCTGTAGAAAAATTCTGGAGTCATCGAAAATTTTTACGTTTTTTCGTGTTTTTATTTTACAATAGGTGCGGTAAGGTTAGGTTGGGTTAAACCAAAATAAACCAAACGCTTGCAAGCTTAAAGTTGAGAGAGGCTCGACGCTACACATAGTGTAGTTAGCTACACTGTAATTCTATTGTTTATTTCTAGTATGATGGCGTTGTGTATTATGTTTGTATTTTGTATTTTTCTATGGGTTTTGCCTGAATTAAATGAATTTTTTTTTATTTTATTTTTTATAGGTCGTCATGGCGTTCTTCTGTCTATAAAAGTATAAAACCATTTTAACAGAAGCGTCTCGATGGGGCAAATGACATAATACCTCACGCCTATTAATCCCCGAAGAGTTAGGCGGTGGTGTACCCAATAGTACACCCACATTTTGCCAGTTATGTAAGTTCCATGTAATAGAGGCGAGCCTAGAATAGAATAGAATATTCATTTATTTGCTCAAAATGTAGGTATTTACAATAAGGTGGTTACAGTATATTAATCTATACTATATCTATACTAATATTATAAAGCTGCAGAGTTTGTTTGTTTGTTTGTTTGAACGCGCTAATCTCTGGAACTACTGGTCCGATTTGAAAAATTCTTTCAGTGTTAGATAGATTAGTTATCGAGGAAGGCTATAGGCTATATACCATCACGCTACGACCTACGGGAGCGGAGCAGTAACCAAAGACGCGGGTGTAACCGCGGCGGACAGCTAGTAATATTATAAAGCTGCAGTGTTTGTTTGTTTGTTTGTTTGAACGCGCTAATCTCTGGAAGTACTGGTCCGATTTGAAAAATTGTTTCAGTGTTAGATAGATTAGTTATCGAGGAAGGCTATAGACTATATACCATCACGCTACGACCTACGGGAGCGGAGCAGTAACCAAAGACGCGGGTGCAACCGCGGCGGACAGCTATATAAGCATAAGTCGATATTAGTAATCATACACATACATACATAAACTCACGCCTTTTTCCCATGGGGGTAGGCAGAAACCACAGAACGCCACCTGCTACGATCCTTACATACTCCTTTCGCCTCATCTACGTTCATACATCTCGTCATACAAGCACGCCGGTTACGAGTACTCCGCACCTGACCTTTCTGAAGAACCTCACCAATAAGGTCAGTGTAGGTCTTCCTAGGGCGACCCCTCCCTGCGTTACCACTCACCTCTGCCATATAAATACCTTTTGTTAATCGTCTTTCACTCATCCTCTCAACATGACCGAACCATCTAAGCATACCCTTTTCTATCTTTGTAACTACATCCTCTTTTAATCATATTATCTAGTATAAGTATATTAATAACTAAGACCAGCAACGGGCACAAATCCAGACTCCGAGGCTGCTACTGAGAAATTTCTGATGGAAAAACTCAATAACACTTTGCTCGACCTAGGAATCGAACCCAAGACCTCATGCTCAGCAGTTGCGCTTTGCAATCTCTAGATCTAGATCAACGAGACAATTTATATTTTTATATACACATCAAAAAAGTCTAGGGATCAACATCCCTAACAAATGTTAGGGATGTTGATCCCTAGACTTTTTTGATGTGTGTAATTTAAATTGATTGATAATATTTTTATCTACAATCAATTTGTAATCAATATTGAGTTGGAGTTTACGTAAAGGCTGTCGACATTATGTATTTTATTTATTTGAGTTAAGCACTTAATTATTACCATTAATACACTCATTACTGACATTATTTCCTGGACCAAAATTAATAAACTTTTAATCAATACATTTTCGTTTTATTTCTTTAAAAAACAAAAGGCGTTTAAAATATTCATCCGTAAATAAATAAATAATCATGTAAATTACGAGCATCGATACAATAAATTGGACATTAATTTGAATAATGTGAAAGTCAGTGACATTGAGTTAATATTTATGTTACAATGTAATCTGATATGTTTTGGTGGATTCGTGGACTTCATGGGCTGGAACGGGGCACATTATTAGTGTTCTATTTTTAATACAATCGAGATTTTTAGCCTTATTAATGAAAATAGGCTTAATCTCAATTACGTGAGCCTTTCAATATTTTAGGCAAAATGTATGTACCTATTGGTATTCTACTTGCCTTTTCGGGCAATATGAGCGCAATTCCCGGTACAAAAAACTTTTTATTTTTGAATAAGCAAGTAAATAGTATTTTTTTACTAATAGAAGACTAGCTCTATCTACTTATATGCTAATATAATGGCAAATGGCAGCCGTGAAGGTCTTCAGGGAATAGCAGGCTTATCATTCTGTGTCTATATATACACATCAAAAGTGTCTAGGGATCAAGATGTATTTGGTAATAATAATATATTGATCCCTAGACACTTTTGATGTGTGTAGTTTTCATGGCTGTTAGTAAAGTTTTTAAAAGTTAGGCTATTCCCGAGATTGTGTCTATCCTTTTTCCCGTGCCACAGGAAGTACGTTAAGCCATTGGACTTGCCCCTAATCTCTTCCAGCTCTTGTCGAATTGCAGACACATCAACACGAGTGTGAGAAAATTGGCAGTGCATCTGTATTTGCACACACACTATAGTGCTGTATAATATCTTATACGTACTTGTCTTGTCTTGTCTTGTCTTTGTCTTAGTTATTACTGACATCATTCCGTGCCTCGGAAAGCACGTTAATCTGTTGGTCCCGGCTGTTATACATGGATCTTTGACAGTCGTTACGAGTCGTCAGAAGCTTGAAAGTCTGACAACCAGTCTTACCAAGGGGTACCGTATTACCCAGTTACTGGGTTGTGGAGGTCAGATAGGCAGTCGCTCCATGTAAAATACTGGTATTCAGCTCCATCCGGTTAGACTGGAAGCCAACCCCAACATAGTTGGGAAAAGGTTAGGCAGATGATGTACTTGTCTAGTCTTCATGGGTCACCGTACTCAAATTCGGTTGGGAGAATGCATACTAAGTTAACCTTTGATAAAGATTTGGTTCACCTAAGAACCCATTTTTTTTTCATGTTCGAAGTACTGCTAACCGGCGTGCTTGTATGAACGTAGATGAGGGGAAAGGAGTATGTAAGGATCGTAGCAGGTGGCGTTCTGTGGTTTCTTCCTACCCCCATGGGAAAAAGGCGGAGTTTATGTATGTAAGAAATCATAAAACGACTTCTGCCGCTCTGGGCAAAGCAGAAGGGAGTGTCAGACTCACACTGATTAAAACCAATCCGTATGACTCTTTTCGTTCCAGGCCCGCGGTGAGTCTTTCGAACAAATTTCGCAACCCTACCAGAAATCATGAGCCTTTACGGTTTTGCTAACGTAATTTGTAGTAAGTGGAAGAAAGGTGTGTTTTCTTATAATGATATACACAAAAAAAGTAATTAATTGGTTATCTTTATTGTCATTTTAAAGCTACAATATTTCACTACCAACAACAACAACTGTACAAGGTCGTTCTTTTATTATCTATCTTATGACTAACTAAATCTAATATTAAATATTAATCCTATATCAATTTATTTGATTTCATATTAAATCTTATTCTGTAAGTATCATTTACTGTTATTGAAGCACTTGTATAGTTACTGCCATCGTCAGTCTTTGCATTACCATTGACTATCTTTCCGTTTTGATACATTTTTTTATCAAATTCGTACAAATCATTCTTGGCAACATTATTTATATTAATTCCATTTTTGTTTTCAGCTGTAACACTCGTCTTCTTGCTGTAGGTCCTCACATAGAAGCTTCCAAAGAGGTAGAGAAAAAGGGATCCATTTATTGCCATAGCAACCGACATTATTAAAGAAGGCTTGCAATCTGACTTCACACAGGCTACTCCAAAATGGAGTAATATGAGGACAAACTGGATCTGAAAGTGGAAAAGTTTGAATTTTAGTGTCGTAATACAATGCTTTGGTCTATTTGAAGGAGACCGTATAAAATAAAAAACGTAAGATAGTCATCGCTTCTTTTATTTATAGATATTAATATTGTGAAGCTGAAAAGATTTTTGTTTGTTTGTTTAAACGCGGTAATTTCTGCAAATGATAGTCGGATTAGAAAAATTCTTTTTGTATATGATAGCCAGATTTATGAAGAATAGTATAGGCTATAGCATCACGCTACGTCCCATGGGAACAGAGCAGTAACCAAAGACGTAACTTAATATGTTGAAAAGAATAGAAAAGAATTTAAGGTTTTCAACTAAGGTACAAAAGCTGTATAATGACTTATCATATTATTACAGCTCGTTAACGACGATTTTTAAAATAAGGATAATTTGTAGCCATGATTTGCAGTAGGATCGGAGAACATCAGTACTGGAAAGTGTTACTGCTACTATTTAAACTAATTATTTAGTGTTATACTAGATTTAAATAAAAATCTACGTCATTGATTAAAATCTAGGACATCACTGATATCGGTGACGGATAAAATCGTGAGGAAACCTGGTCTTATAAGTCTGAAATCATCAATCCGCCTTGATCTATGCTCGCGCTTCTTTGTATGAGAAGAAGCCTCTGTATTATTATTAATGTTTATAGATCAAACACTCAAACTTACCAACTGCATACTAGTAATATATTTCTTCCACCACAAATACTTCGCCAGACTCGGATACGAAGACAGCCCGTAGTACGTATACATGACAACATGGATGAAAGAGTTCAGCATCCCCAGAAACAGTAGGGCATACGTTGGCTCGTACTTCAGAGCTGTCCACGTCACCACCACCATCAGGGTGTGGTGGTATACATGGAGGAAGCTCACTTGGTTGTATTTCTTTCGGAGCACGAAGAATATCGTGTCGAGGAGTTCTGAAAGTTTGGCTAGTAGGTAGTAGTACATTGCTGCTGTTAGCTGTAATGGGATAAAAAAATTGAGTTAATCTCTATTGGTCTAGTGGCAAAGCGCGACTGCTGAGCATAAGACCTTGGGTTCGATTCCAAGGTCGGGCAAAGTGTTATTGGGTTTTTCCATCGGTAATTTCTCAGTAGCAGCCTCGGAGTCCGGATGTATGTCCGGTTGTTGGCAATAGGCTCACCCTGTATTACATAGGATTTAAACATAACTGGTGAAATGTGGGTGTACTAATGGGTATGGGTTATGTTATGTAGTATAAAACAAAATCGCTTTCCGCCGTCTGTACTCTTAAATCTTTTAAACTATGCAAAGGATTTTAATGCGGTTTTCATCAATAGATAGAATGATTTAAGACGAAGGTTTATGCGTCCCCGTAGAAGTTAAGTCCCTGTTGAAATCGCGACATTATTTTGATACAAAAGTCTATTCCATTATATTAAGCTAATCCCTAAAGTTCAGATAAATATGCATCAGACTAAAATGACCGTCTATCCGTGATTGGTTAGATGTAAAAAAAAAATTCGTTAAGAACTCACACTTCTTCTTTTATATTCCGTTTCCATAACGCAGGTTTTTGGCACCAGTCCATTCGCTGCCAACATACTGGTACACTGAAATTGTACAGCAAAAATATACGTTAAAACATTAAAAATAAAGATTAAAATTGAGTAACGGTAACTTTCGGTACGTCCACTCGAAAGCCTTACGAACTCACCGGTCATTGTGGCTATCTTTTGGGAAGGCCTATGATCAGCAGTGGACGCCGTTCGGCTTTTAAGATGACGTTATGATTAACTTCCACACATTTTTAAATATCATTAATTGTTAATTGTTGATTAATCAATACGTGTTAGTTGCAACTGTAAAGCCTCGTCCCCACTAGGAACATTTGTCGAGCGACATGTGTCCCGGTGACATCGGGCGACGTCGGACGACATCGCCCGATGTCACCGGGGACACATGTCGCTCGACAAATGTTCCTAGTGGAGACGAGGCTTAAGCCCCGGATACACTAGGGAACATTTTGTCCCGCAACATGACGCGCAACACTCAATCTACGTGACGCTGCAACGTTGCACATTGTCCCGCAACATGCCCCGCAACATTGCACGTGACGCGGGGCATGTTGCTTGCTCCCGCCTCGAGAGCGAGCGCACGACGACATTTCTATAATTTGCCCCCTAATGTATCCCAGGCTATAATTGAAATAATAATCTTATATATAAAAGCGAAAGAAAGGTCACTCACTCACTCACTCACTCATCACAAAATATCGAAAACCATTGACTTACAAAGATGAAATTTGGCAGGGAGGTAGTTTATATAGGTAGTTAGTAGACGTCAGCTAAGAAAGGATTTTCCAAAAATAAAAAACGGGGATAAAACGGGGGTCCAAAGCCAATAAATCAACTTTGACGCGGATGAAGTCGCGGGCAGAAGCTAGTAAGAAATAATAAAATCAAATACACTTACCATGTATAACAAGAAACAGGAAATCAGAACTTGGACAGCATTGTACAGTGGCATTATACTTTGTAACTTGAAAGGTTCGCGTTTCTTCATGATGGCGGGTCCTATCTTCAGTACAAACAGCAGGTATGAAGCCAATGTCATTGACACTGGAAGCGGGGAGCCCATCAGGAACCATGTGTTCACGAAGTCCGCTGCGAAAATAAAAACATAAGTTATTTTTGATATTGAGAAATGATTCTTATGTCTTAAGAAATAAGAAAGCCAATTTTCATCCGGTAATTATTGACTTGTCAAAATAAAATGCGACTCAATTGACTTGTTTGGTTGTCAATCATTCATTTTAATAATGGCTTAATGTCCCAATTTTTTTCCCTCTTTGAAACTAGTTGCAGAGCAGTTACTGTTTATGGCTTAATTCTTGATAATGACTCAAAATTTCTTGGTAACGTATTCGAAAGTCACATAACAGAACACCAGTTATAATCACGGACTCAATACCCACAGGTTTTTGATCCAGATCAGCTTGTTTGTGTATGTGAGTTTAATATATTTGTAAACGCTTCCACGAAACAGGAAAAGAATATACAGGGTCATTGAAAATTTACCCGAAACCTAAAAAGGGGTCATTGTGCTCATCATTATAAACAACTTTTACTATGGGACCAACCTTGAAAACACGAAAAAAACAATCAGCTGTTCCATACATTATGGTCGTGTTGTGTAGCATTTTTGTAGGGAACAGCGGACTTTTTTTTTCATTATTTCAGAGTTGGTCCCATTGTAGAAGTTGTTCATAATGATGAGTACAATGACACCTTTTCAGGTTTCGGGTTAATTTTAAATGACCATGTAGAGTAGGTTATGAATAATTGAGTTAATATTGCAGATCTAGTGGAAATGCTTGATAAGCGCCAAATGTGGATTATGGCATAATCCTCCTACATTGTTCCTTGCAAGCTTGCACAGCAGCGCAATAATAGTATAGGGAAAAGTTTATAAAAATAAGATTACTAACTTGTATATTCCATAATGTATTCACTAATTTTTACATAAACATATACAAGTAATTATAGAAAATTGAGGCAATATTTAAGTTTGCTTTTTGTTAAACGCAAATGACGCCTATTACATAGCACAGCCGCGGTTTACTGTCCATAAATATTCTGTAGGCCCATTTAAAAAGGCAAAATTTCGCCGCAAATGCCAGGAAAGACCCAACATAGATAAGATTTGTATAAGGTGATTAATATTTTATTAATCATCTGTTTAAAATACAAAACCAAACTTACGAATTTGTAATATAAACTGCCTTGACCCTCTCGTTAGTCTTGCTCGCAAAGCGTGACTGCTGAGCATGAGGGGGTTTTATTGGGGTTTTCCATCAGATTTTTTTTTAGTAGCAGCCTCGGACACCCTCTGGTTAGTGTATTTATAAAAACTATTAAATAAATGCAATTAAACACTGCTCAAACTGAAATGAGTTTTTTGTTTCGTACTTACTGTATTTAATAAGGTGGAACCTCCACGGTCGCCCGCGAAATTCAATTTTTTTTACGTTTATTGCAATTTGCAAGTCAGAATTAGGTTATATTTTATGTCAATTAAAGTATAATTCGCGGGCGTAAGAATCATGTATTTTTAGAATTATAACCATTTAAGTCAGCAATAAAACTTCATCTTGATATTTTTGGATTATACCGACTTATCGAGTTATTATGCTGTTTTTATTGGTTATAATTCTGGAAATACATAATTCTTACGCCCGCGAATCATACTTTAATTAACATTGAACCTAATACTGACTTGCAAATTGCAAAAAACGTTAGAAATCTTGAATTTCGCGGGCTACCGTGGTGAGAATAAATCAAATAAATTACGGCTAGCGATGAAATTCATTATTAATAACTACCTATACATTATACGGATACAAATTTCAATAACAAAGAATTTTTATGTTAATATATTATGTCACTGACCTTTCTCAAATAATTTAAATATTTGAATATTTAAACGACCTGCATTTTTTAAACTTTTTAATTGAAAAGACATTTTTAATTTAATTTTACGATTTTTTTTTTTATTTTTTTTTTAATTTTGCTTAAAAATGTTTTTTCAATTAACGTCTACCTAATTTAATTTCCAACATAATTGAACTTATACCTACGGTAAACCGCAAAATCTCATTACGATTTTATCTTAAACTAGCTTTTGTCCCCGATTCCACCCGCGTGATGTTATATAGCCTGTACTATTCCTTATAAATCTATCTATCATATAGGTACAAAAAAGATTTTTCAAATCCAATTAGTACATACAGATACAGAGATAAGTGCGTTTAATCAAACAAAAGCTTTAGCTTATTAGTACTAGCTTAAGACCGCGACTTTGTTCGCGTCAAAGTTGTTTTTTCCATACAAATTTTCGACCCCCGTTTCATGCCCTTAGAGGGTAAATTTTGGAAAATCCTTTCTTATCGGACGTCTACTAACTATAAACTACCTCCCTGCCAAATTTTATCTTTATACGTCAAGTGAGTGACCATTCGCTTTTATATACAACGTGTAACGTTATTATTGAGATAGATAAAAAACCCAAGATACAGGCTTGCCTAATTTGGGGCCAACGTTTATAAACTTTGTAAAAAAGAAATAACTCTAATTATTTTAATTTAATTTTCGTAACAATTTTTTTTTTATAAATCTTAATATAAATAAATTACGCGTCACGGTGTTTGTCCAGGATGGACTCCTAAACTACTTAACCGATTTTAATCTTTGCACACCGTGTGCAGTTTGATTCAACTTGAAAGATAGGATAGTTTCTCTAGATCTCAATAATGGTCTTAATATTTTTATTGCGAACCTGAGTCACAGCAACGCGTGGGCCGGTCAGCTATAGTTTTTTAAATTAATTATGTTAATTATGAAATAAAGAAGAAAACATCCCTGGACTTTGTACTGTATCTTGCGAAATTGACATTGCCCTTCATTCAGACAACAATAGGTGTATTAAAAGGTTAGAATTAGTTATAACCCCGAATTAATCGTACTTTTCAGGGGCAACTAAATGATGCCAATTTATTTCAAAGTACATAGATACACCTTCTTCTTGAACCCGTCCATCTATTGATAAAAACTGCATTACAATCCGTTGCGTAGTTTCAAAGATCTAAGCGTACAGACGGCGGGAAGTGATTTTGTTTTATATATACTATGTAGAGATAGTAATACCAGCCTATTATTGTCCCTTCTTATACAGAGAAGGCACTAGCATTAATCACCATGCTTGCTCAAGACGGATTGGCGATTTCAGACTTATAGGTATGAATGGTATGATGATGTATAGTAATTTATACATGAATTTTAATTATTTAGTACTTGTGTACATTTAAATTTATTTAGTTTTTTGTTTTTATGATTTTTAAATATTTTATTTGATTATTTCTCGTGTACAATATTTTGCACCTGCTATGTTATCTCTTCACCACCTTTGGTTGGCTGGTAGAGAATGCCTTAGGCATTAAGTCCGCCTTTGTAATTTTTTGTTGCATAAAGTTTAAATAAATAAATAATAAATGATAGGTCTAGGTTTCCTCACAATGTTTTCTTCATCGTCATATTATAAACTTAGAGAGTACAATATGAACTGAAAAAGTCACATTGGTATCAAACCCGCACCCTCATGCATGTGAAGCGGGCGCCTTAACCATTGGGCTATCATAACTTAAAATTTCATCTGAGTTTCAAAACATTGACTTCTACTAAGTTAGTATATACATAACATGACGCCTGTAACTCCCGAAAGGTTAGGCAGAGTACACCCACAGCTTGCCAGATATTTTAAGGTCCCATGTAATAGGGGGCGAGCCTATTGCCATAAACCGGAATTGCCACAAATTCTAAGGCAATATTAAGTTAGTTTGGACAAAATTAAAAAAAAAGTCTTAGTACCTACTAACCTATTTTTTAGGCCAAAGAATCAGCATTGCCATACAATTTTTGACCTATAACGTTCTTCCTTTCTCCCTTTTTGTAAATTGTACATATTTTGAAGTTAGGTATTTTTAGTTTTTATTGTAGAATGTTAACTATACTTTATTTCAATAAAAAACCATTTTATTTCCATAGTGCAAGTTCAAACTCTTGTAGTTATGTACCTACAAATATTAACTGTAACGTATAATGTGATATGTTCAAAGTCATTTACATAGAAAAACACAAGCCATTATGTGTTTATGTATTATTGTTCAAATAGTTACACTAACTGACTAATTTATGCATGGACAGGATAAGAAGTATGGTGTGAAAGTTTTTATAATGTATTCACTTATAAAATAAACCACCCGTTATATTACCAACTAACTTTTGGCCACGACTTCGTCGGCATACAATGACATGTCGGTAATCGCGGACGCAGAAGAGGTCACGAAATAAAAAGTAGGCCTATGTCCTTCTTTGGGGTTCAAACTTACCCTGTGCCAAATTTAATCAAAATCGGTTCAGTGGTTTAGTCGTGAAAGTGTCACAGACAGACTGACAGAGATACTATTATTTTCGCATTAATAATATTACTAAGGATAACGATTATCGGTAGATGACGGGTGGTTAGTTAGGTAGTCTGATCGTGGGCGCGGAAGAATGCTCTGAGCGACCCCGTGCCTCGGCCAAGGTGGTTGGAGAAAAACCCAAAGGGGTTTGAGTCAGTAGGAGCCTGACACACCCCTCTGCCTTCCCCGAAGCGGAGATAGTCTATGAGGATTATCCTATGAAAAAAATTCTTTTTTTTCATAGGATAACACGGTCAGACTTTCTAGTCTGACCGTGTGAAAAGGCTTTCAGGGCATGAAAAAAATACATTGAAAGAAAATCAATCACCATCAGTAATTTTCGGTATAAATTATATATTTTTCAATTTATTTATACTGTATAATTGCAAAAATAATAAAATCAGATTATTATCGTCCCACTGCGCTTCAATCATTACGCTTGCTCAAAGCGGATTGGCGATTTCAGACTTTATATTAATTTACAAGTCCGTTTCCTTACGATGTTTTAAATTGCAACGTAATTGAAATTATTTTGTATAACTAGTTTTAATTAAAAAGCTTCTTAAAACAAGTACCTATGTCGACCTTGATATGAAAAAGTTATTTAAAGACTGTACATACTTGCAAACGTCAGTAACATTTACGATATTTTTGGATTAATCCGGATTGCAGACGGACAGACGGTCGGTGGAGCAGACACGTGTTAGAGTGGAGACCACGTTTAGGCAAACGTAGTGTGGGACACCCTGCTGCACGGTGGACCGACGATTTAAAGAAGGTGGCGGGCAGCGGATGGATGCGGGCTGCCCAAGACCGGGATGGCTGGCGCTCTTTGGGGGAGGCCTACGTTCAGCAGTGGACAGCTATAGGCTGATATGATGATGATGATGATGAATCCGGATTGCCGGTCCAAGACATTTAACAATGGCTGAAATTTTAAGAGTACCTATTTATTGGAATATGTAGTCAAAAACGTTTACATATTATTCAATGAGGAATATTATAACCCACAGGAGATGAGCAACTACCAAAGACGTTACTTAACGTGAGTGAAAATACCACACAAAGTCGCGGGCAGAGCACTAACTTCAAAACTTCGAGCTGTAATCCTAAAAAATTGTAATGGAAAATCCCAATAAACCTTTACCAGACCTAGGAATCAAACTCCACGCTCAGCATTCACACTTATGGCCTCGCTTAACGGGGCATCAAACGTGATTAAGGTACCTGATAATGGGTCAAGCTTTCAAAAGTAGCAAGTTGATATCCATTTTTTTTTAAAGTGGTAAGTCAAAGTCAAAAACATTTATATCAATTAGACCATTGACAGGCACTTTTGAATAGTCAAGGAGTCTGTCAGTTAGTCCGAAAGTTAAAGCTAGTTGCTCGTTCCAACCAAAACGAAGGTAGGCCTCTGTGGAGAAGAACGAGCAAGAAACTCCACGGCACTCTTTTAAATTAGGTTTTTACAAAATCCTGGTTTTTTACAAAATTCTTGTTGATTCTACATGTGAAAACAATGAAGATGAATATAAAACAATTATAAAAAAAAAATAAGAATAAAGATGTAAGCCAAGGCAGTTAAGAGATGACCAATCCCAACTGACAGCACTCGTTCACGAGCATGATGCATGGATCAGCACCACTTAACTCAACCATTTTGAAGGGAGCCAAATGATCCAACACATGCGCCACCATCAGCGAGACATTTGAGTGAGCATGACAAGCTCTCAACCGCCATGCTCATTAAGTATCATTTGTAAAATCATCAAATGAGTCCTTCCGCCTTAGGTGGGGCGGAAGGGACTGTCAGACTTTTACTGACTGAAAAACCACCCTGTTCCTTCCGTTGCCCTTTGCGTTTCGGGGCCACGCTATCCTGTTAAGACGTCCCGGGACCCCGGAACTACATAACCTTCTATCTATTTTCAAAATCTCAGCCATTACAAGATGGCGTAGATTTTTCGATTACGGGTTCTCAGTTTATCTAGTTATAAGTTTCCGTTCTTTATTTTTTCATAACTGTCAACAGTAAGGGTACACAGTAACTTTGTACTTTGCCGAGCACATAATAACTGCGTGTGAGTGGGTGGGTACATAATCTTTTGTTTGCTAATTAATCGTCGGTATTTGTCTATTGTGCACTTGGCTTATACAAGGTATGTTTTTTATCTATTCGGTATTTTTCATCCATACTAATATTCATATTCACACTAATATTATAAATGTGAAAGTATCTCTGTCTGTCTGTTACGTTTCCACGACTAATCCACTGAACCGATTTCTTCCGTTCTTAGAAGACTTCCACTAACTATAATCTACAGACCTCCCTGCCAAATTTCATCTTTATACGTCAAGCGGTTTTTCAAGTGAGTGACCTTTCGCTTTTATATATTTAGATCCAAGTATTGGAGGGTTATTTCCATTGACCTAGAACTAGTTGAAATTCCCAACTGCTACTGAGAAATTGTTATTGAAAAACCCAATAAAACGTTTGTGACCATCAGATCAAGGCTGTCCGTTTGGAAACATGTTATAATAAAAAATATTTTTAAAAACAAGCTTTAATTTAAAACTATTACAATATTGAGTATTGGACATTGTATTGTCATCAGAACTAAAGGTGTATGCAACAGTTCAGCTCAATCGGATATCAACAAATGGTTGAAAAATGGTTTGCAAATTTTGAAAGGACAAATTAATTAGCTTGTAAAAATATTTTTTGTAATCGAATCAGTACTTCCATAGATTAGGTACTTCTTATGAACAAAAAGACAAATAAACTTTACCTCTTTGTAATATTAGTATGATTATTAAAATTTGTCACGTTCCGAGGCCTCTGGGTGATGATTAGTGATTACATAGAGTTTGAAAAAGTAAATAAAATCTCATTATGCCTCCGCATTTTATATGTATAATAAGGGCACATTTTTCAATCGTCAGATAACTCTTAAGGGTGGGATAAATATGGCGGTTTGACAGCTTTTGTATAGAAAATATGTCAAACTGTCATATTTTATTCTTTGGATATAAGTTGTCTGACTATTGAAAAATCAGCCCTAAGATTAATTTAGAAACAATTCAGTAGATGCCACCATAAACAAATAATTCCAAGACATAACTTCTTTAAAGAAACACTTCATTTTAGCACTGAAGATCTTATTAATTTTAGTAAGTAAAATTCGATTTTTGTCGCTTTGAAATCAATAAATAATTACTCAATTGAGTTGCCAAATAAGTGACGTCACAGTTCGATATTACCATACAAAACTTATGGCAGAATCGCGTTGTGACAGATCATAAAAGTAAATACGTCAATTTATTGGTGGTGGCATCTAGCCTATTGAATTAATTGGGGTGGAAACCCTCGGGTCGTGGGATCTGTGTGCTCATAGCCTCTTCAAGGAATTATCCAAACGGTTGGTTGACAGTTCCCGTGACCCAAGGGCTGGCCTTTACCTTGGCCACGCTAGGCATTGCCACCTAATGTGGCAATGCCGCCAGTCTTACATAACATAACATCACGCCTGTAATCCCCGAAGGGTGAGACAGAGGTGAACCCATTAGCACACCCACATCTCGCCGGTTATGTTTAAGTCCCACGTAATAGGGGGCGAGCCTATTGCCATCAACCCGGTACAAATCCTGACTCCGAGGCTGCTACTGAGAAATTCTTGATGGACCAACCTAATATCAATTGGCACGACCTGGGAGTCGAACCCAAAACCTCATGTTTAGCAGTTGCGTTTTGCGATCACTGGATCAATGAGGCAGTCAATTCGCGAATCAAGGCACAATTCCAGTTCACGGCAATGCAGAGGATTATTTTGATGCCTTTTAGTTTGTTTTTTTATTATTATTTTTGTTTATTTATAAGTTATGTAAAGAAAACATCAGCTAATATTTTAAATCTCGCGAGTTTTACCTGTTAGTATGAAAAAGGTCGATTTTTAATGCGATAAGACAAAATAAAAAGTGTGTTGATTGGGTTATTACCATATTCCAATTAGTCATTGGTGTAATACAAAGTAAGATATAAATATAACTACTTAACTATATGCAGAAAGTTAGTACAAAGTGGTACTTTATGGAGAAGACAGAAGTATCTTTGTCCATATAGTAATTACTTAGAAGGACGTTCACCTGTGCTTATCAAGATTCGTCTTTATACACTAGCTTTTGTCTGCGGCTTTGTTTGTATAAAAGTCAAATATACCATAACACATATCTTATAATACTTAGTCAGAACAGTGTAGCTTTTATCAGTAAAAAAAATAAAATTTTCAAAAACAAAAAAAAACAAATCTTTTTACTTGTGCAATCAATCACAATCACTGGTGCAATGTAGATACTAACTATACGTATAAACCTTCCTCTTATATCGTTTAATCTATTGATGAAAACCGCATTAAAATCCGTTGAGAAATCTTTGTTTAAAGTTATGGAGGGAGAGATAATTATAATTGAAAAAGGAAATAACAACTCACTGTTTTCATAAAACGATACAGGTAAATCATGGGTTCCATTTTTTTCAACTTCTATAATTCCTTTAATAACTTCCATTTTAGCAACACTTGAAAGAGCACGATACGTCTTTTCTGATCGATTATTTACTCGCAATTGCCATTCGCATGCAGCGGTGTTTTAATTTGGTGTTTTGAGCAAGGTGTGGTGACAGTATAAGCGGTAGCGATTTAGGAACGATTTATATTGATATTTTGTATTTTTTATACCTATAAGATGGGTTTGCTTTTGACTCTAGTATAGGTCAGAGGAGACAGAGACAAAGTCAACGATGGAGTGGTTTACCCAGAAGAAGCCTGTTTAGAAATTAGTGTCGAATGCGTTTGAAATTTATTTTCTTTGTGTATTTTTGGGTTGAGTAAAAGACCTTCAATAAACAATACTTAACCTGTAAGAACTTGCGAACTTAAAGTCAAAGTCTAAGCATTTATTACAATTACATGAGTTCTTGGGTTCCATTCCCAGGTCGGGCAAAGTGTTATTGGGTTTTTCAATCAGGAATTTTTAAGTAGCAACCTCAGAGTTTGGATTTGTGCCCGGTTGATGACAATAGGCTTGCTCCCTATTACATGGGACTTAAACATAACTGGCGAAATGTGGGTGTACTAATGGGTACACCTTTGTCTAACCCTTCGGGGATATACAGCATGTAACAAAAACCCTGTCCGATCCTTAAGGGTATTATTCGGCATCGTACTGCGTACACATATACGTAACCATTTAATGGATTTGAGATTATTATTTTTCCCCAGTGAAAAAACAAAAGAAGAAAGAAGAAGTAATTAAATTAAAATAAAACATAAAAACTGATCAACGGCAAAACTGATCTGACAGGGTTTTTGTTACATAGTGTATAAACCATTTACTTTTGAATTACCAAATAGTCGGTAAGTTATTAAGAAAATTTAAGCTAGTTGCTTGTTCCAAAACATATATGGAGAAGAACGAGCTTAAAACTCCACGAACACTCTTATGTCAAATGTTACGAGGGTTCGCGTATCCAGGCCATTAGCGAAGGCAACAAAATAAAAAGAATAAAAGATCAAAAAATTTGATTATTTTTCAGGTAGTCAGCCCAGAACCCACAGAAATGGATATCAGTATGTTTGTTATTCAATCACGCCAGAACGGAAGAACGGATTTGGATGAAATTTGACAGAGAGATAGATCATTAGTCTAGAATAGCATATGGCTACTTTTTATCCCGAAAAAAATTATGGTTCATGTGGGATAATATATTAAGTTTGATGCGTACGAAGTCGCGGGCGAAAGCTGGTTTTATCTTAATCTAATTATATAAAAATCAATGCCACTTTTCGTTATAATTTTATAACTCAAGAACGGCTGAACAGATTTATCTTATTCTGATCTTAAAATGTTCGTGGAGATCTAGGAAAGGTTTAAAAGGTGAGAAAAAAAGGGGTAGGGAAGGGTACGGTAGGGTAGGGTACGGTAGGATATTGGTAGGGTAGGGTAGGGGTAGGGTATTGGTAGGGTAGGGTAGGGGTAGTATAGGGTAGGGTAGGGTATTGGTAGGGTAGGGTTGGGGAAGGGTATTGGTAGGGTAGGGTAGGGGTAGGGTATTGGTAGGGTAGGGTATCGATAGGATAGGGGTATGGATAGGATACCACGCGAACGAAGTCGTGGCGGGTCAGCTATATATGTATAAAAGCGAAAGGTCACCCACTCTCTCATCATGGAATATCGAAAACCGCTTGATGTATGATGATGATAGATGAAATTTGGCAGGGAGGTAATTTTTAGTAGAAGTCTGCTAAGAAAGGATTTTCCAAAATCCACCACTTTTTTTTTTGCCGTGGTAGAAATCATCAAATGAGTCCGCCCTGGGTGGGGCGGAAGGGACTGTCAGACTTTTACTGACTAAAAAACCACCCTGTTCCTTCTGTTGACCTTTACGTTCCAAAGCCACGGTATCCTGTTAAGACGTCCTAAGGGGATGAAACGGGGATCCAACATTTACGCGGAAAAAGTCTAGGGGATACTTATTTTATGGCAGGAGTAAATATCAAGAAATAAAGTACGTATGGAGAGTACGTATGGAGTTTCTTGCCCATTCTTCTCCATACAAAGCTACCTTTTGGAAGGGGCAACTAGATTCAATTCTTTTTTTTTTCTTGTAATGACGTTCAAGTGCCTTATAATCGCCTAATTGAAATAAATGATTTGATTTTGACTTTGACTTTGACTTTGAATGTAAAACACATTAGGTAAGCCTATGAGGAAATCTCTTGTACCAAAGCCATCCAGATTTTATGTTTTAAAATATTCACAAGGTTCGTTGGACATTGCTTTTTTTACTTTTTCCAGAATATCAAAATATAAATTATCTTTTACCCTTTTACTGATTCTTAAATAAAATACTTCTTATAATGCTTAAAAACCCAATTGTTTGACTTGACCCAGCATAAAAAAGGGATCTTTAATAATTAAATTATTATAATGAGATTGGTATGTAGATATTATCCATAACCTATAGTTCATTTTTTTGTCGGTTATACCAAACTTTACTTTGACTACCTCGGTCTAGTAGTCGCAAAGCGCGACTGCTGAGCATGAGGTTTCGGGTTCGATTCCCAGGTCGGGCAGTGTTTTTGGGTTTTCCCATCAGGAATTTCTCAATAGCAGCTTCGGAGTCTGAATTTGAGCCTGGTTGATAGCAATAGGCTCGCCCCTATTACATGGGACTTAAACATAATGGCGAAATTTGGGTTTACTAATGGGTACACTTCTGCCTAACCGTTCGGGTATTAATAGGCGTGATGATATGTTGTCCTTATATCTAAAAAGCATCTTTTTTTAAATAACCGACGAAAAATCTTAGCTCTGTAGGGTCTAGAATCATAAATGCTGAATCTATGATAATACTAGTTTACGTCACGACGTACTCCGACCATGAATAATGTCTTTTTTCTGGTGAAAAAGAAAAGCAATCTTTTTAAATAATTATATAGTATTACCAAAAACAGCATTTTAACTATAATGGTAATTTTGTGTAATTCTTCTGCAAACGTCATACTGCTTATTTGTAATAGTTGATTCATTGTGTGCTTGTACTTGACCTACCTAGTCTTTTGTATTTTTATGTCTATACTTACCAAGTCGTAGTAACCCACGAAAAACGTTAATGTTAAAAAAGGGGAAAAGTTCGGTAGAAACGACCTTTGGAGTAGTAGTGTCACCAATAGAAAAATTAACATTATGTAACGGGTGCCAAGTACCATCACAGTTATTTTAATCATAGCTGTAGAAGTGTATAAATGTAAAAAAAGTTCTTTAATTCATTTTGAAAACGTTTTGTAACATCATAACATCACGCCTGTAATCCCCGAAGGGCTAGGCAGAGGTGTACCCAATAGTACACCCACAGTTCACCAGTTATGTTTTAGTCCCATGTAATAGGTAAACGTTTTGTTAGTTTCTCTATTATCGGATTTCTAACTTGCCAAGTCTTAATTGCCTACGTTTTGGGTAATTTCTGCAAACAATTTGGGAATGTACCTAGGTGGTGAAAAGAAGCTAGAGAGACCACCCAAATTTCGTTTATACACACAAACTTGCAAGGATGTAGGTCTCACAGTTTTTAAGTAATATTGCTGCGTGTAATTTAAGTACATAAAATTGTAGCGTTTCTTTCCCGAACTTGGCTGACACACTGCCGTGTGTTTAAATACCTTATTATACATTTATCATTGCTGTTACTTCTGTCTCATCTAATACCGTGCAAATTGATTGTTATAAATTGCCTTCAATTTTGTTAAGAGCAACGATACGTGAATGTAAGTTTTTATTTTTTAAACATTGCTCTTAGTGAAATCGAAGGTAATTGATACTAAAACAATTGAATTTTAGTGGACATGTTTAGACATATTCGGCGCTTTTTAGTACCTACCTAGTATGTTAATATTGTAAGAAAAGTTTGTTTCTTTATTATTATTTTTTGTTTGTTAGGGGTACCTAATCGCTGGACTGGTTTAAATTTCAAAATAATATTACTGATAGAAAGACATGTCTTACGATATAGTTGATTTCACGCGGACGGCGTCTGGAGCAGAAGCTATTTACTTTGATACTACAAACGGAAACTTGCAACTTTATTTATTTGTATAGATTTATCATCATCTGCCGAACCTTTGCCAAACTATTCAGTCTAACCGGATGCAGTTAAATACCAGTGTTTTACACGGAGTGACTGCCTATTTGACCTCCATAACCCAGCTACTGGGGGTAACCTTTGGTAAGACTGGTTGTTAGACTGTCGGGCTTCTGACTACCCGTAACGACTATCAGCCAGGACCAACGTGCAACGGTTTTACATGCTTTCCAAGTCACGGGAGTGTAAGGGATTTCTCACACTGCATGCGTTCTGCGGTCTCCGGTCAGGTCAAAGCGACAATGTTGTTCATCATGATGCGGGCTGCGTTCGTTTTGACCTGACCGGAGACCGCAGAACGCATGCAGTGTGACAAATCCTTAAGGCCACCAACTTCCGGGCTGCTACTGAGAAATTTCCTAGATGAGAACGGACCTAAGAATCGAACTCATGATCCCACGCTCACAAGTCTACGAAGTTTAACCACTTCCAATACATTTATTTTCCATATATTCTCACACTATTCACTACTTCACACTTACAAAATACAAAAGAAAGTACTTAATAAAGAAAAAATTTGATGAAATGGAAAATAAATGTGTTTTGCTTTCTTATTTATTCATTAGCATAACTAAATTGAACTGCAGTAGGAACTGCACTGCTGATCTTTTTGCTAATTAATTAATTAGTTAATTAGCAAAAAGATCTTTAAAAGAAAGAGTAGGTAATATAAATTAAAATACAAAAAATATTATTTAAACTTTATTAGTTTCTTAAAATTAACATTATTTTGTACTATTGTTAATTGCATTAAAAGTACAAAATCAAAACTACGCTAATTGAAAAATTAATTATTAAATTAACTAATCGTAGGTACTTAATCTGATAACAAAATTACAGGTCCTTGAATGTATTAGGGTTGGACCTCATCTGGCAGCACGGAATCGCCTTTTTCCGTCGCCCTTTCTCTTTCTGTCGCTTAGAACTGCCATTTGCTAGGCGGAGACAGAAAGTATAATGCGATAGCACGCGGCGGAATCCTCGAGGCGATCGCATTATGCTTTCTGTCTCCGCCTAGCAAATGGCAGTTCTAAGCGACAGAAAGAGAAAGGGCGACGGAAAAAGGCGATTCCGTGCTGCCAGATGAGGTCCAACCCTTATGCGACATTATCCTGGCACACTTTTCTTAAAACTTATTACATATACTTAAATTGATAATCCATGAGGCTTTTCATACATTACTGTACTTTCGATTCTATCATTGTTAGTAAATAAAATTGAATGGTCCCGCGCTACTTGAAGCTAAGCACTACTTGCTGTAACACAAAGAGGTGAGCAGTCAAATAGAGTAAGAATTCTGTAGGTAAACGTGCTCTGCTGAAGCATTTTTCGTATCGGCTTTAGTTGTGATGATGTTAACACTGAATTATGTCTATTGAATATTCAACCTTAATCTCTTCAAGTTAAAAGTAAACAGGCATCTTTTGGGTAAACTCACTCCATCGTCAACTCTGTCTCTGTCATGACCTAGGCTAGAGTCAAGAGCAAAACAATCTTAAATAAAATAAAATAATTACGTTAGACAATTCAGCTCAATTAAATTCTTAAGGAAAATAATATGTTTCTTAAGATTGACCGCAAACACTCAATCAAACGGTATAGGTATCGCTAAGGGCGCGTACACATAGAACGTCCGATTTTACAGGATCCTTTTTAACTGATCCGTCGCTACTGGAGGTAATATTCACACAGCATTTACAGGACCGATTTTAACTGATTCGTCGCTACTGGATGTCGGATCGGTAATTTTCACCGAATCCGGAATACTGTATTCTGTGTGAACTCGCTCATACAACTACATACGCTTATAACATATACGTTTAAACGGACCTGCAAATCGGACGTTCTATGTGTACGCGCCGTAAAAATTTCAACTATACTCACGTACAAAAATATTTGGCTACCTGGCAAAATTCAATAGCTGTGTTTGGATTCAATATAATATTTAAAATAAGTTTATAAAGACATGCACATGCGGAAAATATCTTAATATGCATAATTTAATAAATTGATACGAGACTACGTAAATTGTCTACGTGGAAATTGCCCTTGAATGTTGCAGAGTTACCTATTTTTTTGGTACGTACGAGTATTTTTATTCAAATGAGATATGCACTCAACCAATTCATTTATCAATTTTCTGTGCTCTTGTAAATTGATCTCGTGTCATACACGCTTATATTTATTGAACTCATTTTGATGATACTGATTTTTTTTGAGTATTTAACAAATTATGTATAATATATTAAATTATTCCCATAATCAATTTCGACATTCGACGAAGTAGTTATTCATATGAAACTTTTACATCATCATACTCTATTTCATTACTGCTCTTTGTGTATTCTAGGTTAAAACAATAGAATCAGCTAAAAGTAATAAAAGTCCGTAGAAGCAGCAAAAGAGTATTACAATTTGAATTCTTTATAACTTTAATAGGTACTATAGCGAATAAAAAAGCAAAGGTAACAACTACAGATCCATTCTTTACTAAAAACGAAAGGAATGATGATAAGCCTGATATATGCGTAGATTTAATTGATAAACGCTACGACGAAAGAACTTCGAACGATGCTACATCTACGAATTATGAAGTCTCATAGAACTCCAGAATTTAAACAGTCACTGGCAAATCTTATAATCCAAGTGGACGGCTGCGTATTGCAATTAAACTCAGAGAAAGTAGCATACGTCTTTATAATATTGTATGTTAGGCAAGAAATCACTGATTTTGAAGTGCTGTGCACACAATACCTAGCATTGCTTAGAGCGGTGTTGTCCTTAGGAAGTACCTTTATAATGTTCATTATTTTACAAATAACACATTCAACATTCGTCACAATTGATGTCGTCTCAATCTCCATGTATGAAAGGTCTCAAATCTAAACTAAAATCTGGCTGCATCGAATAAG
Organism: Hoplodrina blanda; assembly: GCA_949316365.1. Lineage (NCBI taxonomy): Eukaryota > Metazoa > Arthropoda > Insecta > Lepidoptera > Noctuidae > Hoplodrina > Hoplodrina blanda. The sequence goes on from OX438582.1 coordinate 15,483,232, forward strand.
TGCACGATTATACTTCACGTATTATATTTACAGCAAATGCTTAACCTTAAAATCTACATTAACAATTGTGCGGTTGGCAATTTATTGTAAATTTAAAGCGTCTTCTCACTGGTACGATAATTTGTTTTAAATTCATTAATTTTGCAATACGAACTACGATATGCTGTAATTTTAGACCCCACTTGAAAATTAACGGCTCTAACAAGTGATAGCACCAATCATGGTCCTTCCTTCAATTTGAGAGAGTCCTAGTGAAGCGAATACTTAAGCGTACTTATCTAACTTCCAAACACCACAATAATCTTAGGCTTTAACAATACCAATGTCATCACATACATCAGTCTCAATAGAACCGCTAGCTGTAGTCTTAGACCATGATGAATCATTTCTTTATTATACTATCGAAGTCAAACTCGGCGCCACATACTGATTTTGCTGTCCGCCTGGAGAGGAAGAATTTGCTGTCTTTAACGTAATCACCGCAAGCCTTGTTAACTTCACAAGGTATCTCTTCTATATTGGAAACACTCTTACAATCATTCCCATGTACTCCATTCTCTTTTTTATTATTGACTCCATTTTTGCAGACACCATTCGTTTTGACTCCATTGTGAGCCTTGTCATATTCTTCTTTGAGTTCTTTTTCAATATTTTTCTTTTCAAGATTTCTCTTTTTGTAACTTTTAGTATAGAAATTAAGGAATAGGAAGAGGAAGATTGTGATGTTGGAGCAGATGAAGTATGTGAAGCCAGAGGCGTATTGACAGCGCGGGGAGAAGTGCGTCCAGGCGCAGTACGTGAGCATCAAGATGAACTGGATCTGCAAAATAAGTTACGATTTAGGAAACTGTTTAATATTACCTGCTTCAAATATTTACTGCGACCAAATGAGTTCTTTTCAAATTTCTTAACAGAAAATGGGAAGATTTTAATGTCTATCGACTGGCTCACAGATTTTGTTTTCTGATTACGGTACGTGTGAATTATTATCAGGTTTTCTTCAATGTTCATTCATACATTCATTTCTTTCACACATATTCCTTTCAATGTTTTAAATAAGTTCATTTACATAATTTTGTTCAAAAGCAATGTATGACCATCTAAGACAATTCAAGTCAAACAAAGTTAGACAATCTAAGTCAAAAAATTGACTTTGGACTCACCAATTGCAGCTTAGTAACATACTTCTTCCACCACAAATACTTCTGGAACTGTGGCCCCAATCCTGACAACAGGTAGTAGGAATACATGACAACATGAACGACAGAGTTCAGGAGGGCGAGGACTGCTCCCTCCCCGCCGGCTGCAAACTTGAGGTAGCTCCAGGAGTAGAGCGCCATGATGACGTGGTGGTATACGTGGAGGAAGGTCACCTGGAATCAAAGGTTGGATGGTTGATAAGGATTGTTGGAATAGCAGAATGGTCTATGATAATTTATCCTTCTTTAATAAAATGCCTAAGCAAATGTGGCCATATAAAAACTGAAATAATAAATAATACTCGCTCTTGATAATTTTACTACATGTCAAACTTGCCATACCTAATAATATTGAATGATTGTGGATAATTAATGGTTCAACTTTTAAGGGAAGAATGCATGTGCTGATTCATGACTCAAACTGGTAGTCAGGAATCCATTGAAGAAAAGCCATGCAGGAATATGATTCAAACCAGTTGTCTATACGTATACTATCCTTATAAATATACAAATGATCATGTATCTTACCTGTTTATCTTTCTTCCGTAGAACGAAAAATACTGTGTCCAGAAGTTCAGTGAATTTCGCGAAGAAATACCACCAACCCATGTCTAGTAACTGAAAAAAAACATAAATTCACCCATTTTAGGTCTGAAGGCTAATAATTCACATAATTAAAAACGTTCAAAATCCAATATCAATAATTAAAGACAAAAAACCTAAAGTAAAATATAAATATACATTTAAACTTTACAAAAGTACCTTCTCATCCCTTTCATTAAATTCCTCGCTTTATTCTGACATACCAATAAAATCTCCGTCCATTCATCCGCAAACAGATTGTTCCTTGGATTAGAATCTCAAGAACTATAATTTGATTCGGACTGGAATGTCCTGAGTTTGCCTCGTGTCATACTCGTGCCAGCAGTGGGACTTTAACAAACTAACAGATTATGTAGGTAATAAAAACCATGGCTTACCATACTGTTTTGCGTATTGGACGGATAACTGCACCCTGCATAAATAATACCATCTCGGAAGAGATTCAACTTGATAACCTGAAACGAAATAAAAAGAAACTTGTTAATTAAATTAACTTAAAAATCATTACCATCTCTATTGTGTCATGGCCCAAAGGTCGTAACCTCATGCGTGAGGTTACGGGTTCAATACCAATGTGACTTTATCGATTCATATTTATGTACTTTTACAAGCTTTTATTTAGCTTGCACTGTTCGTATTTATGTATGTAAGTAAGTTGTCCTTTCAAAATTTGCAAACCATTTTTCGACCATTTGCTGGTATTTTGCATACACCTTTAGTTCTGATGACAATACAAAGTCCAATACTCAATATTGTAATAATTTTAAATTACTTAAAGCTTGTTTTTAAAAATATTTTTTTTTATTAAGTTTATCTCAGACATCACTGACGTCGGTGAAGGAAAACATCACTAGGAAATCTGGGCTAATCTATCTTCTATCTATACCTACATATAAAATGCTTTGTCCTGATTAACTGACTGACTGACGGATCAACGCACAGCCTCTGATCGTAGAGACCTGAAACTGGGAGGGTATGTTCTTTGTATGACGTAGGTATCCAATAAGAAAGGATTTTCCAAAATTCACCTCCCAAGGGGATGAAACGGGTGTCTAAAGTTTGTATAGAAAATCAACTTTGGCGCGGACGAAGTCGCGGGCAGAAGCTAGTTAGTTACTTATAAGAATAAAAACAACATAAAATACAATAATAGCTGCTCAATTTGATGAGTATCAGTTTAAAATTATTACTTGTGATCAACATCCCACGATAGCAGTATAACGTTAATTATAATCCTGTTAGTTATTTTTATTATTCATTGTTTATGATCATAACAAATTAACATAATTGCATTTCAACATGCAGCATTTTTACAATCCATTGATAAGTAGTAAGGTTTTAGGGATGGCTGTGAAAAACAGTATTAGGTATAATTGAACAGCAAACAGTATAAAAAAACTTTATTTCCTACTATTGACCTAATGCAGGTCAAAGGCGTCTTCCCATAAAGAGAAGACATGAGCATTAATCACTGGTTCAAGGTGGGTGGACGATTTTGACGACGTGACCTTCTGGGTTCGATTCCCAGGTCTGGCAAAGTGATACTGGGAATTGCAGACCGGAGATGAGAAGTAGATGGTGTAACACCCCCGTGCATCGGAAAGTAAGTAAAAGCTTTTGCTCTTGCGCCAAATTACTTTACGGTTGAGTGGGATTGCCATTCCATGACTATGAGAGTGAGAAAATAGGAAGTGCACCTGTGTTTGCGCACACACATGTGCACTGTAATATCTTTTACATACTTGGCTAGTTTCCATTGAGATTTCAACAAAAGTTCTATCAGGAGAATATAATAATATAACAGCATTTAAAGATCAATGTTTCTTACCTTAAAACAAATCATAGTCGCCAAGAAGACTTGGGACGCGTTATAATAAGCGATGAGCTTGTTCATCTGTAGTGGCTGCCTGTTCTTCATGAATCTTGGGCCGATGCGTATGAGGATCAGGTAGGCTACCACCACTGACAGTATTGGCATGGGACTCGACATCATGAACCAGGAATCAACCATGGCACCTGGAATTTTAAATTGTCATTTTATTTTTTTAGTTGATCTAGTGGTCGTGAAGCGCGACTGCTGAGTTTTAGGTCTTAGGTTGATTTCCAGGTCGGGCAAAGTGTTATTGAGTTTTTCCATCAGGAATTTCCCAGTAGCAGCCTCGAAGCTGGTTTTGTGCCGGGTAGATGGCATCATAGGCTCGCCCCCTATTACATGGGACTTAAACGTGACTGGCAAAATGTGGGTGTACTAATGCGTACACCACTGCCTTACCCTTCGAGGATTACAGGCGTGATGTAAATATTAAGTGAAATAAGTAAATATTGAGTAAAAAAAAAAACACTATAGGACAAGTTTATCAACACACTGGATTCATTCAAAGATATATTAGTTTTTACTGAAGATTATTAACAGTATAATAAATAATTTATTCAATGATAAATAGGTACAAAACCAGCCTGTAAAGTTCTTACATCTAGGATACATTGCAGGCCTCCTCTATAAGAGGGTATGATAACTAATATTATTATTGGCTAAAATGCCTTATTGGGACTATTATCTCATTCTATAAACTATAGGATTGAAATAAATAAGTACCTACGTAGTCTATTGTTGAAATATAGGCTTTGACAATAAACCCATACAATGAGGAAGAACTAAAGAAAAGCCACTTACTCTTTCCCACTTTGAGGGAGTCCAGGTATCGGTCGACTTTCTCCAAGTAACTCATTTTTAGGCCGTGTTCTGTAATTAAATAATAATACAAATAAGCGCTTAAAAATAAAATCCAAGAGAAAATTTCCCGAGCGACCGCCATTTTCAAGTTTATTTTTTATACTGTTTTGTTTTGTGCCAGTATTTTAACACGAAGTGTCAGATGGAATAGTTTGTAGCACAAAAAGTTTTGACATTAGGTATCAAACCTCATCTCTTACTACTATTCTCTATTGACTGCCTCGTTGGTCTAGTGGTTAGTGACCCTGACTGCAAAGCCGGAGGTAGTGGGTTCGATTCCCACCCAGGACAAACTTTGTGTGATGAGCATAATTGTTGGTTCTGTGTCTGGGTGTAATTTATCTATAATATGTATGTATTTAAAAATTATATAAGTATGTATATCAGTTGTCTGGTTACCATAACACAAGCTCTGCTTAGCTTGGGATCAGATGGCCGTGTGTGAGTTGTCCCAAGATATTGTTATTATTATTATTTTATTATAAATGCAAAAGTTTGGATGGATCCTTGTTACTCAATTACGCTAGAACGGCTGAACGGATCTGAATGAAATTTGGCGCAGAGATAGATTTAAATCTGGAATTGTACATAGGCTACTTTTATCCTGGAAAAATGTACGGTTTCCTCGGGATAATACATCAAATTTGACTCGAACAGAAGCTAATTTTGAATAATGAAATAAATATTTAAAAAAATGAGGCTCAAAAACATCGTACAAAGCACAAGTTTTACTTTGCTTACATAACACAAAATGAGTAAAACAAAACAGACTGGCTGTCTACAAAATGTTTTAGCCCACTTCCCTAAATCAGTTCGTGTGACCTTCACATGAAATTCAGCGGACAAAACTATTGATTTTTACTTAATTCGCAGGTCATGGTAACCGTTGTACGTAAAATCCGAAAAGTCGAACTAAGCTGGGGTAGGCAGAACTCTAAGGTATCTATTGGTACTTTACAAGTATATGTATACAGGGTGTAAAAAGACTTGGGCGAACTAAAGGGGTACACATATTTAAGTGTTAGTAGTTCGGTGCTTTGGAGTGTATCAGTAGTTCGGTGCTTTGTTAGAACCGAACTATCGCAACTGAAAGTTTCCTGAAAGTTTCAGTAGTTCGGTCAACCGGACTAACAACCGAACTACTGCTACTAGAGGGTTTCAGTAGTTCGGTGCTTTTTTACAACCGAACTATCGCAACTAAAAGTTTCAGTAGTTCGGTCAACCGGACTAGCCAACCGAACTACTGACACTAGAGGCTTTTTTTAGGGCTGATAATAATATGATGATGATTATGAAGTTTTATTTGTGTCTTAAGAGGATATGCTTGATGAAATTTAGTAGATAATCTAGACTTGTAGTTAGTTAGTTTCCCGTAGTCAATTTGATACTAGGTTATATGACGGGAAACTAGAATAACCTTAAACCTGGATAGTAGAGCATTAATGCCCTTATATAGACAAATGTGCCCTCATATAGGTAACTGTTGTGCCCTTCACTAGGATATCTACTGTATCGTAGGTGTGTTTACAGAAATAAAAAGTTATATACATAAACATTTCATCAAGCTTAATTATTTATTGATTTTTCAGATTAAAAAATAAAACTCGTTTCCCAGCAATAATTTTTGCTCAATGTTATTTAGTTTTATGGGCAGTATACGTAGTAAACGGGTATGCGCGTGTCTTTTTACACCCTGTATACGGATTTCTCAAATATGTTATACTAGCTTTTGCCCGCGACTTCCCGTTGGTCGTAGCCTGATTTTCATAGGCCTTATAGGTAGGTACTATTACTTAGGAGTGTGGCTATCATATTATTATAACTAGCCCATATTGTCCCACTGCTGGGCAAAAGCCTCCCTCCACTTCTTCCATCTATCGCGACGTTGCGCTACGTCTTGTCAATCCTCATATAGGTACTATCTATCCTATACAAAAAGATATTTTCCAATCCGACTGGTAATTCAAACAAACAAACAATCAAAAAATTCTATAACTTTATTATATTAAAAGTATAGATAATATAATTTAGACTATGTTAGCCGTTATATAAAGATACTGTTAAAACTTAAGGCAATAACATACGATGTCATTCACACATGTAGTCATGTCAGGTCACCTGTTCTAGACTTGCACGGCTTCAGTCTAGCCACCGATAAGTCCTAGTTACATAACACCATGTGACCTAAATTACCTTTCGCTATCCTTGATCGAATGTAATGGAATTTTCTAGAATCTAGAATATCTGATAGGTTAATGTTTTTGTCGAAATACGTGAATAACAGTCTTATTCAGGAAAAATCTCCCTCAATGAAATGAGCGCGAGGTGAACTGTCAATTTTTAAAAGATGGTATGAGAACTCACCTCTAGCTCACTTCACCTCAATTCACGGAGAGAATTTTACAGAATAGTCGTCAGATGGGGATTTTAATTACTTAAAAACTCTTCTTGCTCCTTCTTCTCCTACATCAGTTTTGGAACGAGCAGCTATCTTTAACTTTCTGACTAACTGATCGACTCCTTGACAATTCAAAAGTGCCTGTAAATAGTCTAATTGAAATAAATGCTTTGACTTTGACTATTATAAAAGTGGAAAAGGTGATAATTTCCCTGAATAAATGCGAATGTGATTCAATATTCAATAACCTAGTCAATAAGCTTACTATTGTCCCACTGCTGGGCAAAGACCTTTTGTACAAAAAACGCACTAGTATTTAACACCAGGCTTGCTAATAGTTGGGGAGGCCAGGAAGGGATTTTTGGATTTACTCGAGCGCAGCAGATTAATATAAGGGGGGATACCTAGCAACCTGTTAAGTACCTCCACCATATATGAGCCCTGTATATAGGGCCGCGCGTCTAGGGCAGCGGATTTAATTTTTCAAACCATCACACAGTGTTTCAGGATTGCTTGGGAGCGGACATGTTTTAACTAATAGCATATATCGATGTAGTAAGACCTAATAACAAAAACTGCAAAAGAAACCCTATGTCAAATATTCTTAGTTTTCGAGAAAAAAAATGCCTAAGTTGCTAGTTCAGAGTATGTGTCAAATAGTAAAAATGTATTTTTTTCTTGAAGAGTCAATACTAAAAGTAATATTTAACAACCTCGTTTTAACACATAAAATGATATGTTATTTAAGCTTTACAACAGCTATGAAATTTAAGTAATTACGAAGATATTAGCAAAAAATCGAATTTTCGTTTTTATTTTTTATTATGTTAATGACATCATTTCCGCAACAAATTTTCTCCTAAAGGGTAAGTTGACCTTTTGTTCTTGCTGTATAAAAAAAATCAGCCATATAACCCGCAGAATTAAGAAGTTATTAAAAATTTAAGAAAACACTCAGCGCCTATATTTTTAGAAATAGCAAAAGTACAGTGTGATTTAAAATTTGTTTGCTATTAAAAGTAAGACAGGCGTAAAATTTAACTTAGACGATCAAACAAATAAAATATGATTATACCTAATCTTTAAAATAGAATATTTGTTTGATCGTCTAAGTTAAATTTTACGCCTGTCTTACTTTTAATAGCAAACAAATTTTAAATCACACTGTACTTTTGCTATTTCTAAAAATATAGGCGCTGAGTGTTTTCTTAAATTTTTAATAACTTCTTAATTCTGCGGGTTATATGGCTGATTTTTTTTATACAGCAAGAACAAAAGGTCAACTTACCCTTTAGGAGAAAATTTGTTGCGGAAATGATGTCATTAACATAATAAAAAATAAAAACGAAAATTCGATTTTTTGCTAATATCTTCGTAATTACTTAAATTTCATAGCTGTTGTAAAGCTTAAATAACATATCATTTTATGTGTTAAAACGAGGTTATTAAATATTACTTTTAGTTTTGACTCTTCAAGAAAAAAATACATTTTTACTATTTGACACATACTCTGAACTAGCAACTTTAGCATTTTTTTTTCTCGAAAACTAATAATATTTGACATAGGGTTTCTTTTGCAGTTTTTGTTATTAGGTCTTACTACATCGATATATGCTATTAGTTAAAACATGTCCGCTCCCAAGCAATCCTGAAACACTGTGCATCAGATTGAAGAAGTCCCTGCACATAATTGTCAGATTAAGGGTCAGCACGACAAGGACATCAAGCTGAACTGTCTGTATATTAATTTGACGCGCTCGAGTATTTCAATGTCATAATTTTTTCTTCCATTTTTAACCATTTTCAGGCCCTTCGTACGGCCACCCCCACCATGCAAACCGGCAGATTACTATTCCTCGGTTATTAAAAACACGTGGGGCGCATACACTATTAATATCTGACACGCTCGAGTAGTAGTTCGTGATTTTTTTTTTAATTTTTTTAAATATGTACTTATGCGCTTCCTCCACCAGTGAAAGGGTCCTATCTGTAACTATTTTTACTTTTTAGCATCTAATCTTCACAATCCAAAAGGTTCCCACGACGCTGGAGTAAATCCACATTTAGCATCTTGGCCTCCCCTACTATAAAGGCGGAATTGCGATTTCAGACTTATAATAATACCTATTAGTCCAGGTTTCCTCACGATATTTTTCTTTTCCGATATCACTTATTTTAACGTGCCTTAAGTGGACTAGTGTTGTTTTGAATTGGTACATTGATTTAGGTTAAAACGCTTACTTTTCACTAAGCCTATAATTTAATAACTTTACTTTTGTGTTTTGTTGTAATATTTTTCGACACCTTTTTATCGCAAAATGAGTATTCGGTATTTTGGTTTATTACCTATCTAATTTTTTATACCTACTTTCATTATTTGAGAACTTCATTTTTTTTTCTTTCATTTAAAAACAAAACATCAATGTATATTTTTACCCATGTTTGCAAATTACTAAATGATTTATGATTTACACCTGATGTTTTTTAGACTGCAAACCGTTACTCAATTTGCGTTTATTTGACAGGAGCATTTACCTTTACTAGATACTGTCGAAATTCATGGTTATTAATGGCGTCCCAAATAACCTATTTCCCTCTTTGCAACTCTAGAGATCGGTTCCAAAGATTAGGTGGGAAACTAGGACGTCCCCACCATAACTTGTTACTAATATAAATCAATGCTTTAGGTAGAATAATTGCTTTTTAGGTGTTTATGTACGAAAATATTTCAGAATAGATTATCTTTCAATGAATAGAATCGCTCCATTGCGTATGCGGTCTCACGAATACATATAATATCACTGTGTGCGTTTGGGTTCATCACCTTGCCTGCCTAAACCCAGCGGCAAAATAGATAGTCCGAATTCGAAAATCATTTACTAAAAACAAAAATACCAATTTATTTAATTATTGTTTAGTGTTGACAATCCCTAGAAAGTTACTCTCCTATTTCACGAGAATACATAATTGCAATAATAATTGCTTGTTCTGTTACACAATACAATAAAGTTACTTTCGTGATTATAAGACTCAAATCGTGACGTACCTTCGTCACGGTATACTTCCAGTCAATCTCGAAGACTTATTTCTCTTACAAAGACAACAGTACCAAATCCTAGACAAAATAACTGTAAATAATGAAACTAAAGAGCTTTTTTCATGACTGTTCCGTATATAGGCGACACATGATTAATCAACAAAGCCTTCTTAGCCCAAAACTTTTATTGTAAAACAAAAGTGTCTCTTCAATATTCGTGTAGTCACGACAATATGCCTGGCTGCATACGGGCCACACTCGACAGCCACAAACGCCACGAAAAACGCCGCCACCTGAAGCTAGAAGCGTCGTTGTGACCACAGACGTCAACCACGTGCGGCGAGTCTTTAAAAAAATTACAGGAAATACGTCGGTGGCGGCGTTTCGTGGTTGTGGTCGGTGGCCCGTGTGCGGTGGTTGGTTAGATAAACTTATGACTGCACAGATGCAGAAACTCTTTAAATTTTTAAAGTGAGTTTAAACGAGTCTTGTTCAACCGGGCACGGGCTAGTACGAATGTGACTTTTTCTATTTCATATGTACTTTCTAAGTTTATCTTGGATATCATTGTCGTCGGTGAAGGAAAACGTCGTGAGCAAACCTAGACTTATAATTTAATGTATGTATAAAATCCGCATTGAGTGTTGATCATTTGATCAATGCTCGTGCCTCGACAGATAAATTATATTAATTATAAGTCCACGTTTCCTTACGATACCAGTGATGTCATGGATGAGAGGCGGACACCTAAACCACTGGGCCACCATGGCACTACGTGAGTCTATGCATTGTAAAATAAACTAAAAAAAAATAGTATTCTATAAAATTTTTATTATTTAAGTTTACATTGCGTTTGTATCATAATTTTTATTGTCTCATTGGCTATGCATTGAAAATACGTGCGATAACATAACTTCGATCTCGAATAATTTGATTTCTAAAGATTTGAAAAATAAAAAAAAACAAAAGACTGTAGTTCCTCCGTCCTATATTTGCTAATCAAACTAAACTTTACACACATTGACAAAAAGTTAATTTTCAAAAGAAAATTCGCGATTTGAATCGTATCTCAGAATCCGTCTTCCAACTACCGACACAGTTCCACACAGATGCGATAAGTTGTTCATGATCGCTGTTACATCTTGACACGGTGCTTCCGTGACATCGATTTCCTTTCATGCATAAATTCGAACGCATTACCATTGCATTTTCAACTTTATTCTACGAACTTTAGAGTCGGAATTTCTTTTGTGTGACTTCTTATTGTTGCTATAAAGTAATTCTGAAGTGTTTTTGTTGCAATGTGAACTATTGTAGGTTAATTCCCTTAGGTCTCTCTTACCGTCCTACATATTATCTGTGTCAATGTCCTCGTTAGCAGGTACTTATGTATTCAGGCATATCCTATGGTCTGTGTTAAGGTTTATAGAGACAGGTGACGAATCAAGTTGCTTTGGAATTGCGGGCTATAAAATAGCGAAGTGTCATTTTATAGGTAGACCCTAACTGTATTCTGTGTTTGAATGATGTATGAGAGGCTTTTTGAATGGGTAAGGGTTCAACCAATCAGATGAGGCGGTTACGGCGACCTTTAAACCGGATTCGTTTTATGAGATTAATTTGTTTACGTAGAACGTAAATAAATAATGATTTAAACTGTCCGGGTTGGACTGTGGATGGGTGACGATCTCTATACACTGACACTCCTGCGTGCCTCGCCTTTGGTTCCGGCTGTTATGCGCGGATCTTTGATAGACGTTACGGGTCTTCAGAAGCCCGACAATCTGACAACCAGTCTTACCAAGGGGTATCGTATTAGGTACCCAGTTACTGGGTTGTGGAGATCAGATAGGCAGTCGTGCCATGTAAAATACTGGTATTGAGCTACATACGTACATTGGAAGCCAACGTCAAGTAGTCTTAGTATATTTAGCTCTAGAATTAGTAGTTGCAGTTATCCTTTTCATACGCCGAGGCTAGGAGAGCAACAGCGATACATACATAAACCCACGCCTTTTTCCCATGGGGGTAGGCAGAAACCACAGAACGCCACCTGCTACGATCCTTAAATAACTCCTTTCACCTCATCCACATTCATACATCGCGTCATTCAAGCACGCCGGTTACGAGTACTGCGCACCTCACCTTTCTGAAGGACCTGACCAATAAGGTCAGTGCAGGTCTTCCTAGGGCGAGCCCTCTCTGCGTTGCCACTCACCTCTGCCATATAAACATAAGCGATAGTTTCCTCTAATAGCAAATTTTCAAAAATCTTTCCGCCAACTTTTCCTCTAAAGTGTCTTTTTATACCGGTTATAATCTCGTAATCTTATCACATTTAAATGATAATGAGACGGTCGTTTTCTACAATAATTTTCGCCTTTAAATACCCATTCATCCCCTTTGCACGAAAAAGTACTAATCTACAAAATATATTAGCGAAGATTATCTCGCTTGAAGCCAGTAAGAGGCTACTGGAAGCAAAGAAATATAAGACTTCTCATTTCTTTTTGAACTTAGCTGGCTCCTTGCCATTTTTCTGGATCTAGAAATTTAAAAGTATGCAGTTAGGTTGGTCTGGATTTAAGTAATCTAGACATCTGCATAATAATAAATATTCTTCTTTTTAGGCTTTAACTGGCTAAACGAGCTTGGCACCTTTGTTTGAGGGATTACGCCGGTTTTCTTTTGTTTTAGTAGAATTTATGTCGGGTTTTGAATTGTGGTTTTGATCTTTTCTGCAATTTGTATTATTATTAGTATTTGCCCTTTTTTGGTAAGTTTAGCGAAAGCTTCGAAAATTCACTTGTTTAGAAAATAATCTTTCTTTGCTATGCTCACCAAAAAAATTAAATAGTTAAAAGACAACTTATTTAACCCAACGGTAAATACACAACAACACAAATTACAAGGAATATGATTCATGAATAAAAGGATTAGCGAACTACAGCTATTGCTGTTGTGTTGCAGGCTTTGGTCCTATACTTTTGGTATTTTAGCATATTAATTAACACAAACTAGGTGTCTTATCATCGCGTCGTCATCTTAAACTATCAAAATACTACATAAAATATTTAGTCGTACTCCAAACCACTAGTTAATAAAAAGCATCTCAGAAGTAGGTACCTTCATTTCGACACCAACAATTTATACTACGCTAACTCGTATTTTAGGTAAATTCGTTTTTTTATGCCAAGTTGCTTAAAATGTGGTTTTTTATATATAATAAAAAAATCGTGAAGATATATTCAAAAATAACGAAGTTACAAATGATAAACAACGCTAAGTAAAGGTACTTTTTGAAATCACTCGATCTAAATTACGCTATCTATTGTTAGCGGAATATGCGCGGGGAAGGGTTTAGCCCAAAGTCCGTGTTACACTACGCTAACTCTTAGTTAGCGTAGTTTAGTGCGTTCGTGTATAGGTACTGTTCGTTGTAAAATGCTCTAATTAGCGGCTTTTATGTTGTAAATACCGAATGTTTATTAGTTTATTGATGGTACCTTGACTGTTTTAAAGTTATAATTACTATATAATATGTTTTAAAATTATTATTGCAGCACAATAAAAATAACACTTTTTAGCACTATGATCTCCCGTAATACACTACGCTAACTTTAGTTAGACGTGTGTAATAAATGTAAAATCGTTTGAAGAAATTACGTGTATACACGGCTAACTTGCGCTAAATGGAAAAATATAAATAATTAAGGAAAAATAAATATGAGAAATTATAGTGAATAAATTAACCTTTAAGGGTACCAAATTTCAAATAAATATCTTAATTAATATAAAAGTTATCACATTTTTCCCTTCATAAGCCTCTACTGTAAAGTACACTTTTATGAGTTAGCGTAGTATAAATTGCTGGTGTCGATTTACAAAAGCACCAATAAACGGTAACAACATTAGCTAAACCAACATCTAAGTATGTATACATATAGCCAACCTTGACGGATGCACTTCAAATATAGAAATCAGGGATAGATCGACAAGTATGTACATAATCTAAGGTAGTCGGTGAAATGAAGATTGCAAGCTGACATTGAAGTGACATGAAAAGGCATAACGAGCGGCATTCGATGCGTCAGATGTTCGAGAACGGACATTTGCAGAAAGACTTTCTTTTATGTTTCTATCGGCATTTTAATATTACGCTTTTATGCGAAAAAGGGATGGGCAGAGGTGTAGAATAGAATAATAATAATATTCCCCAAGTCAAGTGCCAGTGTGTCTTTTTCAAATTATGTATTTTCTAAGTTTACTTTGGCCGTCACTGACATCGGTGAAATAAAACATCGTGTGGTAACCTGGACTTGTGATTAGTATAACTTTAAAATGCCGAAGCGCGTACGGATGACTTCTACGCAATAAGACGCAAGCGTGTGGCGTCACTGTTGGGCAGAGTACGCGGCAGCAGCAATAGCATTCTGAGGATAGTTTCTAATAGTTATCAGTGTCCGATGCACTCGCTCTGGGTAAGTATCGTGGTTGGGACGGTCAAATGACATGTTTTTGTTTTGTTATTTATGTTTTTGTACCTGTGTGTGTTACTCTGTATCTACTAACATAGTTTATAAGCTTCTATTGTTACTAACCATTATGGATCATGTTATCTGACATTTGAAAATAAATAATAATAATAAAATCGCCATTCCACCTCGAACAAGCGTGGTGATAAACGCTCGTGCCTTCTCTGTATAAGAAGAGGCCTTTGCACTAGAGTGGGACAAAAATAGGCAAGTATTTATTAATTCACAGAAGGTCCTATAATAGAACTAGTAATGAGTACTTTCACTCCCCGAAAAATCAGTAGTCAATTAAAGTCTCGTTGTTTATCTAATTCAGTAGATAATAATAAACTGTAACAAGAAAATTACCTGATAGTTGAAACTAAAATAGTATTTTACCTTGGGCAGTACAGAATATCCATAAATAAACTGTAAGTTCAAAAGTGTTCACTATCCGACAGGCTACAATTAATATCAATTACCCCCTATAGCCTTCGTAGAGCACCATGACCACCAGTTACCACCTTTGTCTTTATGGCTTAAAATAACCCCAACGGTTATCGATTCCAAGACTGTACTATGAATAGGTGCCCATAGTTCACTGCCTCGTTGCTCTAGTGGTCGCAAAGAAAGAAATAAAAGAAAGAAAAACTGTTTATTCAAGAGAAAATGACGTACATGACATAATAAAAAATTAAACAAAAGCTTCAAAAACAAAATCTTAAAAAATTAAAAACATTTAAAAACACAAAAGCATAAGCATTAAGTCTGCCTTTGTACTTTTTTGTTGCGTAAAGTTTAAATAAATTATTAATAAATAAACTGTCTTTGACGACTGACGCTCAGCATAATGCCGTGGCCCATGCACGAAGGCATGAAAAGGACGGCGCTGGTTTTCAGCGTAAACCGCAAGGCGCGACTGCTGAGCATGACATCTTGATTCCCAGGTCGGGCAGTATGATTGGGTATTTCCATCAGGAATTTCCCAGTAGCAGTCTCGGCGTCTTGTGCCAGATTGATGGTAATAGGCCCCATATATTATGGGACTTAAACATAACTGGCGAAATGGGGTGTATCTACTATTGAGTACACTTCTGCCTATCCTTTCGGGGATTAAAAGCGTGATGTTATGAGCTCATTGTACAGCTTCTATTCATAGTTACATACGTCATAGGTTACTATTATTATAGCAGCACTTAGCTAATACAATTTTGTACGTCCTGTTAGTAAAAGGTCAAGATTTTTATTCACTGATTGTTATGGGGTATTGTTAGCATGGTCCATACATGTAATTTGGTTCCTTTTTGATCAATCTTACTACTAATATAAATGCGAAAGATTGGATGGATGTTTGTTATTTTTTTTTATATCAGATGGATTTGCTTTTGACTCTTATCTAGTACTAGCTGTCCGCCGCGGTTACACCCGCGTCTTTGGTTACTGCTCCGCTCCCGTAGGTCGTAGCGTGATGGTATATATATATGCCTATAGCCTTCCTCGATAACTAATCTATCTAACACTGAAAGAATTTTTCAAATCGGACCAGTAGTTCCAGAGATTAGCGCGTTCAAACAAACAAACAAACAAACAAACTCTGCAGCTTTATAATATTAGTATAGATAGGTCAAAAGTGACAGAGGCAAAGTCTACGATATGGCGCATTTTCATTATGGCGCATTTTCATTAGTCGATAGGGCCCGCATGCGGCGAGTCCCCGCATGCGATATAACAACCAATGAAAGTTATAAGTCGTTACACCGCATGCGGGGATTCGCCGCGCATGCTTTTTACCGACCGTGATATCGACATGCGGGCCCTGTGGCATGCGTTCTAGAAATCTGTCGCACGCCGCATGCGGGCGCTATCGACTAGTGAAAACGGTTCACCGAATACGGGTCCTGTGGCATGCGTTCCAGAAATCTGTCGCACGCCGCATGCGGGCGCTATCGACTAGTGAAAATGAGCCATTAGTCGATAGGGCCCGCATGCGACATAACAACCAATGAAAGTTACAAGTCGTTACACCGCATGCGGTGTAACGACCGTAATATCGACATGCGGGCCCTATCGACTAATGAAAATGCGCCATAATGAACACGGTTCCCCGAATGCGGGCCCTGTGGCATGCGTTCCAGAAATCTGTCGCACCCCGCATGCGGGCCCTATCGACTCATGAAAATGAGCCAATAGAGTGAGAAAGCCTGTTCACTCTAACTTTGTTATTCAATCACGCCAGAAAAGCTGAACGGAAAGATAGATCTTTATACGTCAAGCGGTGTTCGATATTTCGTGATGAGTGAGTGAGTGAGTGAGTGGGTGAGTGAGTGAGTGACCGTTCGCTTTTATGTCATGCTTCTTAAGATTTTTAATACTCACCGCTGACTGTACCTGTACTCATGTATTTACATATACTGTAGGTCTTTTCTCCATAGAAACGCTTTTGCCTGTTTTCTTTCTGGTTTATGACTATGAAGTAACTTTTAGCCCGACTTAGAAATCGTAAACGAGTGCTGTCAGTTGGGATTGGTCATCTCTTAACTGCCTTGGCTTACATCTTTATTCTTATTTTTTTTTATTTAGTGTTTTATATTCATCTTCATTGTTTTCACATGTAGAATCAACAAGAATAATGTTACCAGGATTTTGTAAAAACCTAATTTAAAAGAGTGCCGTGGAGTTTCTTGCTCGTTCTTCTCCATAGAGGCCTACCTCCCGTTTTGGAACGAGCAACTAGCTTCAACTTTCGGACTAACTGACAGACTCCTTGACTATTCAAAAGTGCCTGGTCTAATTGAAATAAATGTTTTGACTTTGACTTTGACTTTGTACCTAGTACCCCATGCTCAGCATTTGCGCCCACGAGACCAAACGTAGCAGTTAAACGAACATGACGTAAATAAACATATTTTTTAAGGATGGGAAATCATCACCCATCATCATCATCAATCATTAACCTTGTGTCAGAAAGTGTCAGACTGTTACTGGCTAAAACCCATCCATGTTCCTCCTAATGCCCTTTGTGTTCCAGAGCCACGGTATCTCTTTCGAACAAAATCCGCAACACTGGCAGAACATGACGTATATAGGAAATACCAGCACTCAGGCTACATACAGGCTTTAGTATTTATGTTTATTGATTTTAAATTGAAACTACCCACTTACACATCGTCAATATTTCACCCCTTCAATTTATTCCTAGTAAAGGGACCAATAGACACGAACGACTACATACAAATTACTTTGTCATTACGTTGTCACTTTCATGTTGCTTATCAATTGAAATTACTGATTGTTTCAATGTATTTATATTTGATTTTAAGTCACGCCTGCACGCCTGCAATCCCCGAAAGGTTAGACAGAGGTGTACCCATTAGTACACCCACATTTCGCCAGTTATGTTTTAGTCCCATGTAATAGGTGGCGAGCCTATTGCCATCAACCGGGCACTAATCCAGACTCCGAGGCTGCTACTGAGAAATGCCTGATGAAAAACCCAATAACATTGCTCGACCGGGGAATCGAACCCAAGACCTCATGATCAGCAGTCGCGCTTTGCGACCACTAGACCAACGAGGCAGGCATTTTATGTATTTTCTAATAATTGTCGTAATGGCCCGCCTTAATGCATGAGGTTGCGAATTTGATACCGGGTTTAGTAATGTGACTTCCTCAATACATATTATTATATATATATTTCAAGTTTATCTTAGCAGTGGTATCAGTTGACGAATGACATCAGTTGCGGAGAATAGGTAGTGGTAATGCTGGATCAGATATAATACATTTTATACAACGTATCCCAAAATTCAACGATAAGCAGGCACCAGAGGGTGGACCTGCTCATGGGTACTCTAAAAAAAAGGTAAAATGAAATCTCAATTCTTGTTTAAAGTACGGAAAAAGAAACGGATTTTTTTGGGCCCAAAATAATACGTTCTTTCTATTACATGTACTTCTTATCTTTCTAACGTCAATCGATCGATCAATCTCAAAGGAGTCCAAACAGATTATTGCGTGTGCCAAGATTTCAATTATTTTTATTCATTATTTGTTTATACAAATAAATGCATTTTTATCTTTTTATCTTTATTGGACGAGTTCTATTTTCAGTTTCACAGGCAAAATAGACTACCCCATGTTTTAATTTATTTTTTAGCTTATTAGTTTTTATGATGCGAAGTTCCTTTGTCCACCTTCCAGCTCCATCATCAAACCCTGGTCTAGCAATCTAGCAACAAAGGACTCGTCAAGATGAATCAAACGAGCCCAAACTCGATGGGGTCGAGTCGTTCTATTACGGAGTTCCTATGGCCACTTTTCAGCTCCATCATCAGATCCTGTTATCATTTAGGACCAAAGTACTTGTCAAAACGAATCAAACGAGCCCAAACTTGATGGGGTTATGTCGTTCTATTACGGAGTTCCTATGGCCACCTTCCACCGAACAGAGATCTCACCCATAGTTGCATTATGAACCAAAGGAACCATAATTATACCAATATTCCTTCTACATTGATTATTATAATTATGACGGCTCAGTGATGAAAGGTACTTGTTAGCAAGGTATGACGCTTTTTCAACCTCAGACTGCTCGACTCTAAATATAGAAGATAAACAACTATGACTTGGCGCGCCCCTCCATATTACTATTTCAATGTGTGTAGTCACATCCTTATGAAAGAATTTGTATATAATTGTAAGTGTTCGTCTTCAGTAGTAGCACAGTATAAATATACTACCAGTAATTGGACTCGGCCGTAACCTTGAATTAATTGCCTACTTTTTCGCTGTACCTACTCACGCGTTAGGGCTGCCCGCCGCCTATAGTATTTAAATTTCATCAACCTACTTGAGTTTCTTTCTAGTTTTGTGAATGTAAATATTATATTATTTTTTTAGTTTATTTAAATTAACTATTTTAATCTTAATACAAATAATGTTAAAATTTAAAAAACATAGGTAAGTAAATAAATATTGTAAACAAAAAGCCACAAAAAATGTAAATTTAGTTTTTAAACTGTATCACACTGTATTCTATAATATTGGCCTCCTTGAACAAGTCGTTCTTACTCATTAAGCTCGTACGTATAGAATATGTTATCTACTGCTAATTGCAGAAGGTTCAAATTCATCTAACTTTACCATTACTAGGTTACCATTTATTACGAGTGTAAACGTTAAATGTTTACACTCGCCCCGAGATCGAGGCGCGTAGGTATAGCTCGCATTTCGTCCGTTTGTATGAAGTTGGAGTACTGATTATAATATTACCGTGGTAGTAGATTTGTTGATAACTAGCCGACCGCGCAAGACAACGCACGTGTCATTTTTATTTTAGAGTATGTCAGTGCAGCGCTATACTAATATAGTCGATTTTGTTTTGGTTTCAAAAGCCGTCTTAGTACGCACACATGCGTTGTGAGTCTTGTAAATACTTTCACAAATACGTTCAAACGTTTTGAATTGTGGAGGAGAGCACCATTTTATCTAGACACGCGGTAGCGTGTCAAGCCAAGTGCAAGCTAACAGAACTAGCGAGCTGCACCGTGTGTAATATTACACGAACCATTTTATTTTTATTTTTATTTTTACTTTTTGTTTTATTTTTTAAGAACTGCTTAGCACTGTACTGGAATTTTATTGGAATGTTAATTATTAATTTAGAGTTCTTGATAATGGATTGGAAATGTAATTTGCATGTGTGTATTGTAGGTATATTCAACACAATGTATTTTGTTTATGAATAAATGAAATGAAATGAAAATGACCCCCTCATAACTCAAAAACTATTTCATATAAACATTTCACACAAATTTGAGATTTGCGAGATACATAATGTGCTCTAAATTTCATAAACATAGGTACCTCAAACGCTAAGCCTCAAACGGTTATTTAGATATAAAAATCGTCATTTTTATCATTGACTGACTTAGAGAATGAGACTCTAACCCAGTTCCAAATGACCTAGAAAGTTCAAATTTCAATTATTCTGAAAATTTAGCTAAACTAGTCATCGAACATAGGGCTCTTTCATGACTTTTTTAGTAGGTACTTATTAATAATTCGTTTATGAGAAATAGCCAAGTCAGACCTTAGGTTTCAATATTATTTAATTATCCTAGGTTATAAGAAGAAATGATATTTTAAGTTGTTAAGAAATATTTTATGTTGTTATAAATAAATTTCAGGGTTGACCTTGAACTTGGCACCCATTTAGATATCACTTATTTTGTCGATGATATTCTACAATTGAACTTGACTCATTTCACGTTTATGTTTTTGATGGGTCGTAGTTTATCCATGCAGCTGCATGTTTTCGAGGCCATCATTCAAAGTGAAGCTGGTAACGAGACAGTACGTTTTTATTATTTGTTGGAAGTTTAGTGAATTTTGATTATTAACGACTGTTTGCATATACAACGCAATAGTTACGATAATAACAGAGTGCAGTTTCGGTGAAAGATATATACTTACACCAAATGGGTTGAATTTCCGAATTGAAAAGTATATTTTCGGTAGAAGAGTGATTAATGTGATTACGTCGACACAAAACAAACATTTATTCAGTGGAACGTTTCACTATACATTTTTGTGAGTATTATATCTGTAATAATTATTGGGTGTTTATTGTTTTAAAAACATTAATTCATTTGTACACTTATAAATAAATAGGCATGAATTATTTTCCCCTTGCCATTATTTTGGCCTTGAGCGCACGGAAAAAACAACTCTGTGTACTTTACTTAAGGTTCGAGATTGTTTATAAATCTTTTATCTCTAACTCTGAATCATCTTATATAAATTTAACAAAGCTATTTTTTCCTTGTCTGGTGTATTGAAGATCGTTCGTACTATTATATTTATCAATATTGTTAGCCAGATAAAACATTTTGATCATGTAAATAGCTTCGTACAGTACCCGGCGATAAATATTGCACATCGACCTTTATCGTATTTCGTATTTTATACAAAGAATAAAAAGAATTATCAAAAAAAGCAAATCATAATTGTTTTAACAGCTCCTAATATACGGGACTGTTTGTATTTCGTGCGACAGAGATAACGTTCTACGAAGCCGAAATTAGCCGATTGTCTCTTTCCAAAGGATGATGTGCAATATTTATCGCCGGGTACTGTAGTGGGTTATGTTACGCTCGCTAATAATATTCGTCGTATTAACACAATGAGTCATTGAACCCCCCTCTCGATAAATATTATTATTAGACTCTTGATAAAGTTGTTGTGACTCTAGCTTATTCATATTTTTTTTTTTAGATGAGGATGAAGAATCAGAAATACAGCAGATCATTTTATGTAATTCAGTTCATTGAATTACCTTTCGAGAGCATTGATGACTACGTATGCGTGCCCCATTCTTGGTTAATAATACCAGGAGCGTCTAATGGAAGGGTTGCTGTTACTTACCCGAGTACTGAAGATCCCTTTGATACGAAAGAACGCGTTAAAAGGAAAGAAAAACCCAATGATGATTGGAGGTTATACTTGGCCGTGATCAAATATGAATCTGGTAAGTAAAGTGATATTGTTTTTAAATGATATATTACGTCTGTTGTATCTTAAACTTACAAAATGATCCTGGAATGAGTAAGCAATGAATTTTTTTTTTCCAGACAATTACAGGGATGCTGAATTCTGGATAGCGACGAGAAATAATTTTCACCCTGGTGAAGAACAATCAAAAATAGGAGGTAAGGAATAGAAAATACGTTAACTGCTATGTATGTTACAGTTCTAATTTCTTAAAAACTTACTAAAGATTTTCGTTTTAGATACTCAACCAGAATCTGTGCTGGATAAAAAGCGGCGCAGTGCTAGTCAATCTTTAGGGTCAGATCCCAACTCAAATAAGCCTCGGCTAACAGTAAAACCTCAAAAAAATCCTCGGCAACCGCTACCAAGAACTTCAATTAAACGTCCGCCATCTCAAAATCCCGATAAAAATTTGGATAACAAGCGTTTAAAATTAAATGAAAAACCTGAAATCGTGACTGATCAAGCTATCATAGAGTCAAAGCAAGAACAATCAAAACTTAACACGGGTAATCAGTTAATTCAGAATGATCAGACCAATACTCATTGCGCTTCCAACGCCGAGATGAATACCGAGCAAAGTACTAAACCTGAAATTATAAAGGAAAATCAACTAGTTCATATGTCAGTCCAGTCTAGTTTGAAAAAAATTATAACTGAGCAACAACCTCCACCAAAGCTTTCAGTTGAGCAACAACCTTCACCAAATATTCCAGCTAAACAACAACATTCACCTATTGACGTAGATTATCAACAACCACGTAACATGTCAGTTGCAGACCTAAATAAATCTGATGAAGTTATCGAAAGCTGTCAAAACACTCTGGCTGAGTCTGCCGCGAAAGAGAGAACATCTATTAAAACTCCTCTGAACACCGTGGAACAAACTCCTCAGCCTGAACCAATAAAAAAGAGATCGTTTGTAGTCTGTCATGAACGTTCGCTTCCCGAGTCGTATCCGCAAGACCTTTCTGTTCGACAATCAAAGAAACCCAATGACAGCCAAAAAACTCATCTTAACTGGAATTTTACTGCGCCAAAGATAATACAGAGGCCTTCCAATACAACTAACCCGCCTTTACAGCAATTTCCAATTTTGTCAGTCAACAGTACTTTATTATATTCGAAACTCAAACCGCGAGAAATAGATGAGAGAAATTCTATGATTCACAACCACCAAATACGACCTTCTCAAGTCTTCATGCCTACAAAACCATCTACATCTCATGAACCCAACTGGGAGAAGTTTCAACTGTCTACATCCTCATTCAAAAAACAAACTCCAGTAGAGAAAAGCCTGAGACTTCTTGTTGATAAGAAAACTCGCCTTGAAAATATTACAAAAGATATAACTCGCCTTGAAAATGTCGCAAGAAATACTACTATGCAGTATCCAACACACTCGACGATACAACACAGCTTACCCACTGATTCGGCCGTCATGCAACCTTTACCACTTGCTCAAAATTACTTACAACAAGCACAACTTAATAGTTCGCAAGTAAATAACGTTAGATGTAGTATGGGAGAAAAAGTTACGGATCAGAGAGTTCCTCATTCCAAAGGTATCATGAAAACATCAGCTGCCCAGAACCTCTCTAAGTTAGCTCACCATCACTCTTTTGTTGGGCCATCACATGAACAACAATATATTTTGTCGACTCAAGAAGACTATTTGCAGCAATTTGCACGCATACAAGATATGCGCGGAAAGCCACCCATGGCCCAAACTAGAGATCCGAGAATTTATTCTCAAAATTATATGATGAATAGAGGATTTTTTGAACAAAGCCAACCGAACACAACCAACCAATCTATTCAGTTCCTTCCACAAAATGAAAATCAAAACATACCGGTTAACAGCCCCTACGCACGAGAAGTAATCAGATATGAACAGGTGGGGAGGTCGTTTGACGGAGTTCATACTACTTATCAGCCTATTGTTCAAAACGGATTAAATATTCAACTCGCTGCCCTTAATTCATCAAACCAGCCACATCAGAATTCCGAACATCCACAACAAAAACAATATCCACCGAATTATCATGGTCTTTGTACTGCAAACACACAAAATAACCTCCCTCTTCAATCGAAGCATAGTTCTTACATCCTAAGGCCTCAAACAGTCACCAAGATACTACGGTCACCTTATACGTTGCACGCTCCAAGTCAGGCACGTTCAGATGCCCAGGAATGCTGTTTTCTGCCTGAGCTGAGTGTAGAGCGAAGAGTAAATCAAAGTTATACCGAAAATAGTTACAAAAATCCAGCAGTTTTCCCTGAAAACATTACAATAAAACCAGTACCTACTACACAAGACATCGATGTTCAGACTATGCCGTCATCTGACCAACCACATGAGATACAATCCACCTGGGCTGGAAGTAACCAAACTGTAGTTGATCAAGCTACTCAAACGGATTCGATTATGGATGTCGATCACTGCGTAGACGAAATCGCTAGATCACCTGTTGGTGAAATCACTCCAAAAATAGTGGATAGCGCATGTCAAACAGACGAATGGTTAGGGGCAGAACAAGGGTCACTTTATGAAGAGACAGTTTCAGATTCCGAAAGTGCGACAGAACACGAGGTTGAATCAGAAAACGAAATAGTTTCAGAAGCTTATCTCCCGACTCCGACAACTACACAAAACCTTACACTGGAAAATCAGCGGATACTATCCAGAAGAGATGTTGAGCAGGAAATGCTAGATACATTGGGTACTCTCTTAACTCAAATAGGAGCCAATCTGTCTTTTACACGTAACATGTTTGGTACCTTACGAAATTCCACCCTTTTAAATACTCAGATATACGAATCATTATTAGAAAAAGTAGAAGAATTCAACTCGATTGAGACCCTCCAAATCCCTACGTTTCCACCTAACAACGAGACGTCACAAGTGACACAAGAAAGTCCAGCTGTAGACGATGATAACAATACTGATGTCCGCGACGCACCATCACCGATTCTTGACCAAAGAGGTACATTTACTCTACCAGCAGAATACGATCCAAAAGATTCAAAGTGGACTTTAAAATATCGAGAATTCAAGCCAGGACTTATTGAACTCATACCCCGAACTGGTATTTACGTCAGCAAGAAAAAACTGCAACGTTGCAAAAAAATATCGTCCGACTACAGAAGGTTGGCGCGGATGCTGTTAACAGAAGTCTTCAGCATGAACGCATTGAGTGTGTGCTCATGGACAGGTGGACATGGACAGGACTTCAGACCAGGACTAGACGAACGCGCGGGAATGATCCTGTTGACATACGTTGAAGAGCACCTGAACAAACGTGGTTGGATCTTACGTGACCCATCAATTGTTATTAGTAGTCTACGGACCAAGATTAAAGAGATAAGAGCCAAGCACGACGCGAAAGTTGAATTGTCAAATAATAATTCGTGATGATTATGCAACTTACTGGTTCTCACTACTTCTCATCATGATCAGTACATGATGAGAAGTAGTGAGTATAGTGAGTAGAATTAGGCGATTAACACACGGCACCGCGCACCGCCGCGGAGGGCGATGGCGGTAAAGTCGAGAGTAGGTACCGCTCGACCTGCGACACGAGATCCGCTTCACCGCCAACGCGTCGGTATTTTTAACCGACTTCAAAAAAAGGAGGAGGTTATCAATTCGTCTGTATTTTTTTTTTATGTTTGTTAGCTCCTTACTTGCGACTGGGTGAACCGATTTTTATGATTCTTTTTTTATTTGAAAGCTGGTGCTTCCCGTGTGGTCCCATTGTCACCATTTCAATATCTGATGATGAACTTCGGAGATATGGAATGGAACTCCTCACAGAATCACAGCAGCAATATCGAAACAAGTGAAATTGCTTTGTTTATACGTGTAGTCGATGACTGACTGAAGGAAAAGGGGGGGGGGGGACGTCAACCCCCTACCAGTTTCCAAAATTAAATATATCGTGTGAGGTATTGTTTGAAAGGGCTTTTTGTAAGGATTTCAAACATTAATGTACACAAGCACTAAAAAGTGAAAAATAAAAAGCTTTTTCACAAAAAAAGATAACCGCCTTCATAAACTACAAAATAAAAATAACTTTAGTTTTGGAAGTCGGTGGCAATACTTACCTACATAACAAAAAAGCAAGCCGCCGACTTCCAAAACTAAAGTTATTTTTATTTTGTAGTTTATGAAGGCGGTTATCATTTTTTGTGAAAAAGCTTTTTATTATTTATTAGAGTAGATTAGAGTTTGTATGTTAATACATTCTTGTTGTACCTGATTATTTTCTATTACACCCATTAGAATCCAAAAATTGACCAGTGATTGATGTATGTATTATAAGTATTATTTGTAACTGAAAACAGGTAATTGTATACCT
Source organism: Hoplodrina blanda (assembly GCA_949316365.1). Taxonomy (NCBI): domain Eukaryota; kingdom Metazoa; phylum Arthropoda; class Insecta; order Lepidoptera; family Noctuidae; genus Hoplodrina; species Hoplodrina blanda. Next base: position 15,509,629 of record OX438582.1, read on the forward strand.
ACTTGTATTTTATCTGAAGTCAGTTAATCTGATTGGTATATGAGAACAACAACGTTATGAAACCCTTGAAACAAATGTTTTATGTATGTTAGGCACCTTTGTCGAGCACGATATGTTGTGTGGTCGGTGAGCTTGCACACTTGATGATTCAACTGGTTGTTTAGTTTTAAGCTTTATTTCCTACGAACTAAAGCTTAAAACTAAACAAACATACCTAGATACTTTTGTATCTCAGTATGTGACTGACATCAAAGACTAAAATGACATCAAACACATCTTAGCATTAATTATAGAGTATTTAATTTTTTTTTATTTTAAAACGTCCTTTATGGCGCTAATCCTGACTGTTACGCGTGATTCATGATAAGACTTTTCCCGATTTTCACAACGGCATGGTTTATGGCAAAGTTATCCAACGAACTAAACTGACTGCTGATGATTAAGTACGATAAGTGTAATGCAAGAAAAGAATACTTAACATAAACAACTGTGTTGCATTTACAACTAACTTTATACATTTAATTGATATAACTAAGTATATAATAATATATTGAGTTTAAAACATTTAAAAGCTATATAATATTATTAGTAATTATTGTAAGAAGTAATATTGGTATAGTTTATAAAGTTAATTATAATTATTGCATAAGAATTTAAATAAGTACTAAAATGACAGAAGTAAAGCTTATTCCAAATAAATTGTACAAAATTCTACCAAGTTTTGATGGTAATAAACGACATTTGAAGTTATTTTTGTTGGTATATATTATTGATAAAAAGTCATCAGAATGACATGTTACGAGTTATGACTAGCCGCCGCCGCCGCCGCGCCGCCGCGGCCGCCGCGCTTATCAGCGAACGCGGCGACATTCAATTGTGTGCAGAATGCAAGGAATAATTTAAGCCGGATTTACATCACGAAATTAGTGGCTTGAAATTAGTTTTATAACAGTAATTTGACTAGTAATTTAACGTGTAAACGTTCAGTTTTACAATGCATGCATTACTTTTGTGACACTGGAGTAGTTTCGTGCTATGCGCATATTTTTTGTAAAACTTATGTCATGCAACTAATTTCATCATGTAAATGCGACGCGAAACTAGTGTCGCGACAGCACGTGTGGTTTTCTACAACGACGTTTTGCATCATAAAATAGAGCTTTGATTTTGACAGGCCCATTATCTCCGCGACACTGATAATTTCACGACACTATAATAGGGTAGATGACACCACAGTCAATTGACGTACTTTTTATGACCTGTCAAACCGCGATTGTCCCATAGATATTGTACGGCAAAAAATAACTGTGACGTCACTTTTGAGTAGACTCAATTGACTAACTATTTATTAATTTGAAAGCAATTCAAAATCAAATTTTACAGTTAATTGAAAATTAATCAAGTTTCCAGGGTTAAAATAAAGTGTTTCTTTAGAGAAGTTGTGTCTTGGAATTATTGGTAAATGCTGTTATCTTCCCAATTTAAACGAAAGAAGACGTTTCACATGTGCTAAAATTAGTTTCACGAAACTAGTTCTATCATGCATGACACTTGTTTCGTAATGTAAATCCGGCTTTCGAGTTACATTTTGGTGATTCTTGAAGTGAAGAGTATTTGGCTATCGAATAAAATAATGAGAGCCACAGTGATTTTTTGATAAAATCAGAATTGTTGTGAAAGGTTAACTAAACTAGTGACCAAGTAGGTAATGATACTATTTATAACAACTCAACCCTGCAAGTATTTTTATACCTATAGCTTACCAGAAAACATGGTACGTATTCTGCATCTGAAAAATCCGAGCACACTGGAAGAGGCCTTATCTGTAGTTTAAGGGCTATTATTTTAATCTTCGGATAAACTCTTAACGCATGGGTAAATATAGCGGTTTGACAGCTTTTCTATAGAAACAATGTGAAATAGTTTTTTTTTTTTGAGGTGGTAAAAATCATCAAATGAGTCCAACCAAAGAACCACGAACCAAAGAATAAATATTACAGTTTGACATTCGGGACGGGGCCCCAACGGGGCCAAACGCCTGCCGGGGTTGCGGGACGTCTTAACAGGATACCGTGGCCCCGGAACGTAAAGGGCAACAGAAGGAACAGGGTGGTTTTTTAGTCAGTAAAAGTCTGACAGTCCCTTCCGCCCCACCCAGGGCGGAAGGACTCATTTGACGATTTTTACCACCTTAAAAAAATAAAATAAAAAAATTGATCGATATTGCTATACAAAATGTATGGAGAATCGCGTTTTGATAGTCCATAACAGTTATATCAATTGATTGGTGGGATCAACTATCCAATTCAAAAGTGCCTTTTAATGGTCAATTGAAATAAATGATTTGACTTTGACTTTGGATTATGTGAAACTGTTGACATTAGCATAATATCTAAGGACTGCAATCTAAAATTCGGCTTATTTTATATTAAGCTGAAAATAAATGTCATAAATCCGAATTTTGTTCATAAAACGCAAACAAAACAATGAATATTTATATTTCACAAAATTTATGGTAAGTGAGATTATTTGCTCTGAATTTATTGGTAGGCGTTCACAGTTGTAAAATATTGCTTCATTTATTTAAACGATTTGGTTCGAAGTAATAATACTGTGTGCGCATTATACAGGTTAAATTGTTTTATTATTTTTTGCCTTTTATAGAAAGTAACCTTTTTAATGTTTACCTACCGTGTTTATTTTATCATTTCATTTCAAGTAAACAGATTAAGTAACGTTTCCATTAGGATTCGATGGTATGTTAAAAAGTCTGTGGGTATAATTACAAGCTTTTATTTAGCTTGCACAGGAAGCCTACCTCCATCTCTTATAACAATATTATTTTAATATTACTTCGCCTTCCGTAGTGTTAGATTTTCAACGCTCGGCTCACCGCCAAGAATTCAAAATCCAACAACATAAATTACAAAGTAATATTAAAATAAGATTGTTTTAAGAGATGTGGGTAGGCCCAGTTCGTATGTATGTATGTAAGTTGTCCTTTCAAAATTTGCAAACCATTTTTCGAACATTTTGGTATCTGATTGAGCTGAAATTTTGCATACACCTTTAGTTCTGATGACAAACAATATGTCCAATACTCAATATTGTAATAATTTGCAATTAAAGCTTGTTTTTAATTTTTTTTTTATAATTAGGATAATTATTTACTACACAGTTCCTAGTTATTGTTACACTAGCTTCTGCCAGCGACTTCGTCCGCGTCAAAGTTGATTTCTCCATACAAACTTTGGAACCCTGATTCATCCCCTTATGGGGTGAATTTTGGAAAATCCTTTCTTAGCAGATGCCTACGTCATAACATCTACCTGCATGCCAAATTTCAGCCCGATCCGTCCAGTGGTTTGGACTGTGCGTTGATAGATCACTATGTCAGTCTGTCAGACACCTTTGAGTTATATATATTTAGATTGCGGGGCAAAGGCCTCTTCTTACACAAAGAAGGCACGAGCATTACCCACCATGCTTGCTTAAGGCGGATTGACGATTCCGGACAAAACATAACATCACGCCTGAAATCCCAGGTCACCATCAACCAGGTACAAATCCAAACTACGAGGCTACATAATTATGGATTGAAAATGTCACATTTTGGTACTTGCCTAGTGTTAAAATCATACATAAAATAATACATAAGAGGCGGGCGCCTTGATACAGGGCCATAAAATAGGTGAAACTCAACTCGTGTCGGAGAACTACGAAAATAAAAGAAGAATAAAAAAGATCTACTTTAGATTGGCGAAATAAATCGAAAAAGTGGTTTTAGAGAAAACCTTCTTTTGAGGTAGTATGTTTTTGATGTATTTAGCTTATCCTCGCGGATTAAAAATAAAAAACACGACTGCAAAAATTGCACATATTTGTACTTTGTTTACTCGTCAGTTTTTTTTTACGACGTTTTTTATAATACAGTGTTATATATTTTTTAAATCTTCTTGTCAAATTCTAGACGAAAAACATAGACACGACCAGATTAATTAAAAAAATAAATTGAGGCTGGTATTAATTTACGTTTTAAAGTGACCACACTGGTTTCTTTTTATTTTTTACCTATGTTACTCGGAACGGTGCAAGGATTGTAACGATACCCCATACATCTAAATCGGTTCAGGCGTTTAAAAGTTATGGTGGAATAAAGAAACTCACATACACACATACATTAACCCTGAACACATAACACTCCTTTTTTTGGGGCAGTCGTGTAAAAAAAAGTGTTGTTTTGACATTACAAACAGACACTTAAATTTTATATATTTGTATTTATTTGCTGGTACCTAAGTTTTAAGTTTGTCCAGGGTTGTTTTAGAGACATCACGACCTCGCGTGTTACATCGTCAGCTGTTGGCTTTAATAAATAAATTAAAACTTCACACTGAGAAGTTGGAATGCTAGAAATGCCTAGTTTTAGTTGTTCATCTATACCTAAATACAACGCTAATACCCTGTACAAGGGTACCCTTTACAAGCTTTTACAAGGGTATTATCGGCTCTGCTAGAATTCGCCTTAAATAACAATATAATCCTGACCGAATTTTGACCGAACTGGCCAATCTCAATGGAGACTGGCCAAGTTTGAAGGAGATTTAAGTGCACAAATGCGCAAACATAGATACACTCCCTCTTTCCTCACTCTCATAGTCCGATTAGACGGCAATCTGACATGACCGGGGAGAGACCAGGCAGGACTAATGGCTTTACGTGTTTTATTTTATTTTCTTAGGAAAACTTACAGCTAATAACAGAAAATAGAATAAACAGTTAACTCAAATTAAGGCCAATTACAAGTTTTCACATTTAGACAATTGACTAAAAAATTTAAAAGAATAAAGAAGACAGTAGATAGGCTATAGACAAACACAGATTACGAAATTAAAAACAGTTATCAAAGTAATTACAACAGAGAGTCCTTTTCAATTTACGGACCCCTGTGTTAAAGAGATCGATGTCGACATCCAGGCTGGTCTCATTGAAAGAACGACACGCTCTTATTACATAAGAATTTCGCCTATAGGTGGTTTTTACCACCGGTGTGTGCAGTAGGTGAAATTTCCGAGGCACGGGAGTATTACACCACCAACTTCCAAACTTCATGCTTTTTTTTTTGGTGGTAAAAATCATCAAATGAGTTCTTCCGCCCTGGGTGGGGCGGAAGGGACTGTCAGACTTTTACTGACCAAAAAACCACCCTGTTCCTTCTGTTGCCCTTTACGTTCCGGGGCCACGGTATCCTGTTAAGACGTCCCGCAACCCCAGGTTAAGACGTCCTACTGTTAAGAAATTCCCAATGGAAAACCCAATAACGCTTTGCTCGATTTAGGAACCAAATCCAGGACGTAACTATGGGGGTGAAAAAAACCATGCAGACGAAGTCGCAAAGACAGAAGCTATAGCTTATAGGTAGAAGACGTCAGCTAATAACGGATTTGACTTTGACTTTTGACTTTCACGCGGACGAAGTCACGGGAAAAATCTAGCTGATTAGAGAAATTGCGTTTTTTTATTGAAATGTTATATTATGGCAGTCCAACCATACGCCCATTCACAACTAAACATTTTATTGTATCTTCACTGACACTGTGGAAGTAAGTACTACTATAATATTACCTACTGTATTTCTGCATTTTAATTTCAAATATGACTTTTATAAATGAGCCGTCCGTCACTCCCGCACGACTCCCGCCTTCTAACCTCGGTGAAGTTCAAGCTTCAATGCAATTATGTCTAAATAAAATATCAGACGGTGTTCTGCAAGTCCGAGCAATGCCGCATTGCGGCACTTGTATAATTCAATAGTCTTAGGCGAAGTTTAGATGGACGCGCGATGTTCGTAGGACGTGCGACTTAATATATTGTATGAGAAACAAAAAGTATTGGGTATTGGTTGCAATAAACGGGCAATGGCGGTTTTGAACTGAAGGTCAATTCTACTAATAAAAACGTACAAAATCTAGTCGCAATATCATCTCAGCGGCAATCAATTTGTAATGTTGTTTTATTTATTTTTTAATTTTATTAGAGTTTATCAAAACTTTATCTAAAATATGTAAAAGCGAAAGGTCATTCCCTCACTTACTCACTCATCACGAAATGTCAAAAACCAGTCTACGTAAAAAGGTTCGCTAAAGAAAGGATTTTTCAAAATTCACTCCTATTCACTAAGGGGATGAAACTTTTGTATGGAGCAATCAAGTTTGACGCGGACGAAGTCGGGGGCAGAAGCTAGTCAAATATAGATAGAAACATGTGGAACCGTAGTGGATTGTAGATTTACTTAAAGCATACTGTGTATCTAGATATAATATAAAATGTATGATTGTTTGTTTTCCCAAATCAAATAAAATTAAACCAATGTCAAAAAACGCATTGTTGACAAATTGAGACTGTTCTGATCGCGAGAGAACATCAGAATTATAATACCAGCCTGTTACTGTCCCACTGCTGGGCAAAGATCTCTTCTCATCTAGAGAAGGCGCGAGCATTACTCACCACTCTTGCTCAAGGCGGATTGGCGATAAGTCCAGGTTTTCTCAAGATATATTTTCCGTCACCGATGTCAGTGATAATATCCAAGATATAGGTACTTAGAAAGTACATTTTTTATTTATAATTAGGTATAAATTGAAAAAGTCATATTTGTCCGGTATTATTACGTAATGCAAAGCGTATTGTGTTGTGCTGTAAGTTTTTTCCAAATATAAATAAAATAAAATGAAACTTTCTATTTATTAAAACTAGCATTTATAAATCAAGCGATATCTCGCATATTTGCATACCTTGCTTCCCTTTAAGCGACCTCAGCGCAACTTAACTAAGTATTTTGTTGTAGCAACATAAATAATAATATACGAGTAATTCATCTAGTTGCAATGATTTTGCTATTTATTTCGTAAACAATAACATTGCTTTCATTGTGACGATAAAAATAGGTTAAAGTGCCAGATGCCTACTCTATATTTATATACATATATGTATATTAATTATACCTACTGCATAATCACGTGACCCATTAAAAGCGCATTTGATGCGTGGATGATATATTTCGTATAATTTGCTAGAGGAAGGTGCACATTATATTTGATTTGCATGACACGTGCCATTTTTGTAATAATAATTATTTTATTTACATTTTATTTTATATTCAAGTTCAATGTACCTACCTTACTGAAATAGAATCAGGAAATATGTATTACATATTTTATTTCGTTTCTGAAAAATATTTTATAATTTTTATTACAAGTTGACAAACTATCTAACTGAACTTTTTAAGTTTATCTTGGACTGACATCGATAAAGAAAAATGTCTTCCAGGTTTCGAGGAAGAGTATCGTGAGTAAACCAAGACTTTATAATTAATATTAATATGAGTCTGGAACTCTGGAATCGCCAATCCACCGGATACAAGCGTGGTAATGAATGTTCGTGTCTTTTGATTGTAAGAAGAGACCTCTGCCCTGAAGCAGTGTGGCGTTATAAGTGAAGACCTTTAATTGGCTGTCAGTCTAATTTTCTGTCACTACTCTGTTTTTTTTCTAGCTGTAGGTCTTCCATGTTACTTAAATAAATTAATTAAATAAATAAATAGACAGTAATAGGCTCGTATTAATTTTTTTTAATACTAGTATCTTTGGTATCAGGGCATCAAATAAATAAATACAATTTTGCTTGGTTTGTAGCAAGCACAGTATTAAAGGTTAAAAGAGTCTGGCAGAAGTTGTGCCCTATTGAAAGTGTCTGGCTATAATGGAAGTTGTTTTTTTTTTTTATCTAACAAAACATAAATGTAATTAAAGGGTCACGGACAAAATGGGCGTAAAACCAACGGTCAAAATGGATGTTATAGTTGATGATAACCATTGATATTTAAATAAAAGGTATCAATATAATATTATAGTAGTTTTTAACAAATATGTGTGTTTTATTTAACCAATCTTTGGGATTTTTTTGCAGTGATACCCGGTCGATATTGGGGTTAACAAGTGTTTAGGGGGTATTTAGAAGTACAATAAAGTAAATTACAACACATTTTATTTCTGTTGGTTTTACGCCCAGCTTTCATACAAAAATGCCCATGATCCTTTATAAAAAACCTGAAAAGGGGTATTTTAACTCATCGGTATGGACAACTTTTAGTATGAAACCAACCCAAAAATCATGAAAAAAAAAACCGCAGATCCATACATTTCTTTTTTCTTAAAAAAAAAACACTTAGGAAAACCCTAGACATTTTTCCTGTATTGTAGATGTGTTTACAAACAGATAAACTCAATACACAAAAAATAATCAGACCCGAAACTACTATCTGAAGGTCATACAAATATTTCGACGGTCCTTACGTTCATAAAGACATGTCTAAAAATGCAATTTTTGACATGTACGTAGATACCATCGATTTGTTTCGAGCGGGAATCAAACCCGCGACACGCAGCACAACAGCCACCAATCGTTCCCAATCGTTCGGCCACTGCGCCAACCGTGTCGTCAATAAGAATATTTATTCTACTAACTTTTAGGAAAGATTGCAATCTTTGCAATTTCGCCTTGTTTATATACATTACTGGGCTTAAAATAACTTCTACCAGTGAACCCAGTGTAGGTACAAAACAAATGAAAGGTCCCGTCTCTTCATTTGTGTAAATAAACAATAGATTTGTGTTATCAGGTTACTTCGACGTTTGATTCAATGTAGATTGGATTATGAAATGTTTATAAAATTAAATGTATTTACAGGTTACTGACATTATTTAGAATTAGTTTCAACGCAGTTACGTTGTTATTTGTTAGTTGGCAGCCGCGCTAAGAGTCGTGGGTTCGATTTAGAAATATTTGTAAGGCCTACAGGTAGTTGTTTCGGTTTTAATTGATTGTGTATGTGAGTTCATAATTATGTTTTCAAACGCACCTACAAACCAGTAGAAATCCCGAGTGCGGGGTAAAACTTTGAAATCAGTAGGTATGCATAATTAAATAACCGAACAAAAAGTCATGTGCCCATTATGTATAAGACAAGGGTTTAAAAATAAAAAAATAGTAAATGATCTTTGGTTGAATACTATCCGTGCACTCTACTTTGCTCGCGTGGGCTTACACATAGGCACATTTGGTACTGAAACTGGCCAGAGAACATAATCTGTCACTTAAAAATAAATCACTTAAATCAGATAAGTGGTTCTCGAGTTATAAGCGCACAAACGGATAAATAGATAGAGAGACGCTGCGAATATGCAAGGATGAACATCAGTATAATAGGTACTTAGTCAGATGATTAGAATATTTCACACCTTTAAAATAAGGTGCAGATTTACATGCTCTTCGAGTAATTATGCTAGTAATTCTCAACACGACTCAATAAAAAAATAAAAAACGTTTTTTTTTAGAACGATTTTCAAATTTAAACTAGCCATCTTGTCGCTGGGTTTAGACAGGCAGGGCGATGAACCCGCACGTACACAGTGACATAGTCGACACTGCCTAACGCATACGCTACAGGGCGATTCTGTTGTTTGAAAGAGGTGTATTCTGAAATACTGTTAAACATATACAATTAAAAAGTGAGTATTTACTAGGTTACTGGATCAGGTGACGTAATTTTGCTTGATTATTTATGTCTTTATGACAACCTCCTGAAAGACGAGGATGGAACACTGCTTCTTGTAGATTTAAGGCGCTCCACCCACTGCCCCGCGCCCCGTCGCGTAGCGCGGGATGGCAGATTTTACCGTTGTATGCAAGTATCTCAATTTATATAGAAATCACGCCTAGCACAACACACTGCCGACGCGGAAACGAGCGGGAAGGCGCACCGCGCGCAGATTCTGCCAATCTGCGCGGGAGCGCGGGGCGTGCCGCGGGATATGACACACCGGCTCCGCAGCCCCGGGCGTGATTTTATACTGCAAAGACGTTTGCACGATGGATTTCGACGTAGACAAATTTATTTAGCGCGAGGCCGTCGTAATCTGCTTCACCGCGCGGGGGAGCAGATTTCACCGCTAAGTAAGGCAGATCTGCGCCTCCGTCGCCGCGCGCGTTATCTGTCGCTCTGCTCACCGCGGCGGGACGCATCTTCAGTGGGTGGAGCGCCTAAGTATCATAATTATAAGTAACTGTTTTTTTTTCCTTTCTAACATTTTACAAAATTTTATTACTAGTAATTTGTCAGCTAGTTATTGTGAGTTCGGTGGCCTACTATAAGTGAAGGGGTACATCTATAAATCCTTTTGATGACTACTAGCGACGCGCCCCGGCTTCGTACGGGTACAATGTAGACACATAAACCATCATCTTGAATCACTCTATCTATTGACGAAAACCGCATTAAAATCCGTTGCGTAGTTTAAAAGATCAAAGCATAAAGACGGCGAGACTTTGTTTTAGTGAGTTTATTTATTTATGTCATGATTTGTGTAGATCCTAAATAAATAAATAAATACATAAATTAAGGCATTTCCAACTTATTTAATGAAAATCTCATTTACACAGTGGACGCAATTCGGCTGATTTGTAATGCAAATTAACTGAAGCACGGGATTGTAATAATATTTCTTGCGTTAAAGGGAAAATTATACCGAATGGGTTTTCCCAGTAATATAGGGATCAGCATTCAGGTCGCCAGATGTGGCTAAATATCTTTAATTTACATAAAGCGACATGACCTTTGTAAATTGAATTTTTTTAGGCCTAAACTACCAGTAAATTACTACCCTATTTTCGCACTAATGTTATATACTAGATTATACCTGTGAGTTACCCTAATTGCTCTTAAAAATAAAGTCCGGTCTAGCCGTTCCAGAGATTAGCCGCAACAAATAGACAGACAGACCGACAGACAAGCGAAAACTGTCAGATATTAGATCGTTTAATTCGTTCGGTTTTACTAGATACGATCGATTTGTCCTATCTTTGCACGGTGGTGGTGGGACTGTTTGATAACCAACGTTTTTGAAATGAATACAAACAATACAACAAAGGAACGCAAGTACCCTATAAACCTGAGGTTTGTGTATTTCAAGGCGCAATGGGTTCATTAAATAAAATACTATTAATTAAACACGGCCGCTCTTCACTGTGGCTTCGACTAATAAAAAAAAGTACATAAAAATACTCTTCTGTTAAAATGCAATGGTGTGTAAAAATTTCAAGTCCATCGAAAAACTTTGTAAGTCACAGTTTGAATGGATAGATGTTTGTTACTCAATCAAGTCAGAACGGCTGGACGGATCTGTATGAAATTTGGCACAGAGATACCTAGATTAAAGTCTGAACTAGCATACAGGTTACTTTTTATCCCGGGAAAAGTTCCCGTGGGATAATTATATGAGCGGACGAAGTCATGAGCAGATGCTAGATTTTTTTTTATACAGAACAAAATGATTTTTAGTCTGCACGAAAAGCTCGGTTACAGAACCAAAGCTCTTCATAAAACAAATCGTGTTATGAAAGGCACAAGAGTCATTTTAGCTTCTTACCTTGTAACTGTGATGTCACAAAAATTTTCAACATATCAAATTGATCGATACAAGTGTTACTTAGCAAAAAAAAAGTCGAGGAAAAACGATCCGTAATATTATAATTTTATACTCTTTGTAGGTACTACCATCTGAATATATTAAAAATGCTGTCAAAAAAACGAAAAAGGCTCTAAATAATTTGCAAGTTTTGCTGGTTTCAACATTTTTTTACCGCGATCCGGAGTAGATCCAATTTTAAATGTAAATTAAATAAGTCAAAAAATTGGACACGGTAATGTTGTTTTGACGATTGCCTTTCGTGCATGACGTTGTAGGTTCGAAACTGGGAAGTACCTATCAATGTGACTTTTCGTATTCAAGAAAACCTGAGAATCTACATAATATTATTAATATGTAGATTCTCAGGTTTTCTTGGACATCACTGACGTCGGTGAAGTAAAACATCGTGAGGAAACCTGCACTTATATAATTATTATTAGTCTAAAATGGCCAATCCACCTTGAGCAAGCGTGAAGATCAATGCTCGTGCCTCCTCTGTATGACAAGCCTTTGCGCTGAAATTTTTACTTATTAAAGGTTCTGAGTCCCTAACTCTGAGCTGTTCATTTCAGTTCTATCGAGGCCTGAATTGAAGCAATATATCCCTAACCTTACTTGTCAGTTGGCGAACATACTTAGCCAAAAATAGCCTGACAAGATAAAGACAAGTGAACCCATAAAAGTATTAAACTTTTCGTTCATACATTTTTAGTAAGGTTTCATTATGACGTATGAACGTCTACACAAAGATATTACAAAGAAAACTAGAACATAAGGGGAAGAAATGGTCATTTTTTAATAATTTTGAACTATATCAGAAAGCTAATGAATTCGTCATGTCGCAATCTAGTTTCAGTGTCAAAAGGACCAATTCTCGTAACCAAATACGTTCAAAATCGCAATCTCATCTCAGTGATAATTAATGTCAAAAACTTGTTAAAAATGTAGGTAAAATAGAGGTATTTTAGATAAAGAGACTGGGATTAGAATGTGATTGTTATCGTTGTTAAACTTACGGCTCCTCTCAATGGACGAGAAATTTTGGTTTTTTAAGGTCAAACCAATTTGCAAAATAAATAATATCAAGATCTAACATTCTCCCTATTCTTACGTTACATAACTATAGATCTTAAGAAAATCCACTTTGTAGCAAACTGACAAATCTTATAATAGTTTTTTCAACTGAGTTACGGAACCACAACGGAATAATACAACCAATAGAGCCAATCTACCTTTCGAAAAAAAATCTGGCCTCAAGGGTAGAATATCGCTTTACGTAAAACGTAGCGTTTTCCCCCGAGGACTGATCGTAAATTATAACGGTTTATGACAAGGCACATGTTGGGCTGTAGCCTTTTGGGGCTAGAGCGTTGTATTACATATTTATAACATTTGGAAGAACGAATTTGTCTTTTGGAATTGGTGGCAATACAAATAATATACCGGAGTTCAGAAGCTTTGGAAAGCACGGAAAGCCGTTAGTCCCAGCTGTTATTTGTAGATCTTTGACAGTCGTTACGGGTAGTCAGTAGCCCGAAAGTATGACAAGCAGTCTTACCAAGGTGTACTGTGTTGCCCAGTAACTGGGTTGTGGAGGTCAGATAGGGAGTCGGTTCATGTTAAATACTGGTATCCGATTAGACGGTTTAAGCAGGTTGGGTGATGAAACCGAATGAACGCAGTTGTATCGTCGTCTGCCTACCGTATAGGTACGCAACGAGGTGATTCTGCTCTATGAAAGAGGTGTATTCTAAAATACTATTCTAAAACATAAACAACAAAAAAAGAACTAATATTTATTAGTTTTTGATCAGGTTTCGTAGCTTTGTTTCATTATTAAAAAATTTTTACGACAACTTCTCGACCTTGTATTTAAGTACACACATTTAAGTTTCTCATGCAGGTAAATGTCATTGTTATTTTTGATGAAAAAAAGTAATATATTTAATCGAAATAAAGGACAATGGCCTATATTAACTGTATCTTTCCGAATAGTAGAAAGAAAGGTCAGGTGCACGGTACTCGTAACCAGCGTGCTTGTAGGACGAGGTGTGTGAACGTGGATGAGGCGAAAGGAGTATGTAAGGATCGTAGCAGGTGGCGTTCTGTGGTTTCTGCCGTGGTGGCGTGAGTTTATGTACTTATGTATATTTCCGAATAGTACCGATTCCAAAAAAACCTAATTAGAAACCGGATATTAAAAAATTATAAACGCAACAGATTCGATCGAATGTTAATGACATTTTAACTCTAAAAAGTATTCACATTCGCCATTATATAGCAGTTAGGTGAATCTCTTTCAGATCCCAGAAACGATAAATTGATGCAAATGTCCATGCGATTAAGGGCTCGAGTCGACGATCGAATGCTGCTGGCTTATGTCAATGAGAAACTACGGTTATTCGCAGACAAAACGAGGGTTTAGATAATGCTGCCTCTGTGTATAGAATAATTTGTTCTGCCAATAGTTTATACTAATATTATACAAAGGAGCCCAGTTCGGAACGTTAAAAAGAAAATTTTAGAAGCTTCTTTTTATGGTGTTCGTGAAATACCCCCATGTATCTCTGCGATTTGTTTTAAAGAATTGGGAAGATATTACTTAATAATAAAAAAAATGTTGGTCTGGTGGTCGCAAAGCGCGACTGCTGAGGATAAGTACTTTACATGACTTTTATTTTTGGTACATCGTCTTCACATTCGTATAATAATATGGAAAGAATTTCCCTACTACTTTTTTTTTTAAATGAGCATGTATGTAGTTTTGCCCATTCTTCTCCACACGAAACTATCTTTTGGAATCGTTCTCTTCGTTCAAAAGTGGCTTTTAATGGTCTAATTAAAATATGTGATTTGACTTTGACTTTGATTTGTGAGAAAAAACAAATGAACATGAACGTTCGAGATTTTTTTCTTAAATCTTTCAGTACATGTTCAAGTTCATGAAATTCAAGAGATGACATTGAAATTGCCTCAGAATTCTACCCACTTTAGGGACAAGACTATCTTGGGAGTATAAGGGATATTTCCACTTGCAGACGGCTTACCTCAAGGGAATATAGTTCTACAGAGGTAGGCACACCTTGACGAACCTCATTACCGCACATAAACCTACATTGTGAAGGAACTAGAAGGTAGTTTATAGGGGTAGCAGTTTTGTAGGTCACGGGTCATCTACCTACTGCGAGCTACTTAGCATAGCAGCTTTTTTCTTTGCTTTTTTTTGAGGTAGAAAAACCATGATGGATAATGCAGTAGCGTAATTATCAGGAACTACCTCGTTGGGCTCCTAGTCGCAAAACGCGACTGCTGAGCATGACGTCTTGGGGTCGATTCCCAGGTAGCGCAGTGTTATTGGGGTTTTCCATCTGGAATTTCTTAGTAGCAGCCTCGGAGTATGGTTTTTTGCCCGGTTGATGGCAATAGGCTCGTCCCCTATTACATGGAACTTAAAAATAACTGGCGAAATGTGAGTGTACTGATGGGTACACCTCTGTCTTATGTATCAGGAATCCAAGATTCAGATTATTTCCCCTGATTTAAAGCTCTAACTTCAATGGCAAATTATTTGCTTTGTTTGTTACCTTTTTTATCTTGTCATTCTAAAAAGTATTTGAATGCATACGATTTAAAGCCTTAATTTGAATGGCAAATTATTTGTTGTATTGGAGTCGCCATGTTATAATGAAGGATGACTTTCAAGGACAAGTTTACGCTTATTAAAACCATTTTTTAAATAAATAGAAATAAACAATTTAATACTTAGACCGAAAGTTCATGTTTTAAACTTGATTGAAAGAACTCAAGCTTTTTAAATCGATTTTTAAAGAAAAGGGTATACAAATTACCTATTGTTGTAATAAAATCGATTTGCAATCACATTTGGAACCCTATTACTTAGTCTAGACCGCTGTCTGTCTGTGTATCGCATGGCTGTATCTTTTTATATTGATAAGAGTTTCTACACTATACGTAGTAAACTGTATTAGTGTAATTGATGATAAGCCTCTATTGGCATCAAGCCCGTACAGAAGATTATAAATCAAAATTAGCAGTGAAATACATAATGTAATCATCTGATAAATAAATGAAATTGGAGTTTTTTTTTTGTATACTAAAAAATGTCTTTTTCTGCTAAATGCATATTAATGTTTACACGATAGGACTTACACCAAAAAACTAATTTTAAAGATTTTTAGTTGTCTGTCTGTCTAATCTCTTTAATATTAGAGTGAACATGGTTCTTCTGGGTAAGCTAACTCTATCGTAAACTTTGTCCATGTCACTTCTGACATAGGCTACAGTCAAGAGCCAAACCATATTGCATTAAGAAAAAAACTCCTAAACGGCTGGACCGATTTTGACGGAACTTTTATTAGCATATAGGTGACGTTAGTAACTGAGGCTTTTATTTTAGACTAGCTTCTGCCCGCGACTTCGTCCGCGTCAAAGTTTGTAATTTATAGCCTATGGACTAATTTGGTGTGGAATATTCATACAAAAGAAAAGAATCTATCCGGCAGTTTTTGCGTGATGCTCTAACAAACATACAGACAAAAAGACAAGCAGACAAAAATTCTAAAAAAATATTTTCTTCATTGGAATCACTCCCCGACCTCATAGCAATTACTCTTTTCCAAAAATATTAAATGTACAGTTTTGACTTCGCTACGATTTTATTATATGTATAGAAAAGGGAAATTTGGTTTCATGCAAAAAAAACCACATCGCCGGTATCCATCGTTGACGCAGACGAAGTCACGGGCATAAGCCGGTACTAAAATAGTAATATTAAGTCATACTACTAATATTAGACTATGTAGGACAATGTAAGAATGGACGGCCAAAGAACAAGCCGCAACAGCTGATACTAATGAGAAATTTCTATAAATATACTTTCAGCTTATAAATAAGTAGCTGTCCGCCGCGGTTACACCCGCGTCTTTGGTTACTGCTCCGCTCCCGTAGGTTGTAGCGTGATGGTATAGCCTATAGCCTTCCTCGATAAATGGACTACCCAACACTGAAAGAATCATTCAAATCGGACCAGTAGTTCCAGAGATTAGCGCGTTTAAACAAACAAACAAACACTGCAGCTTTATAATATTAAGTATAGATTCCGAAGAGAACTATGTTACTCTATTTATCATAATAATTAGAGTCTTCTTCTTTCCTTCTTTTATCGTGTGGGCAGTAAGGTCTTAACGACCCCACACACCCTAGTGTCAGAGTTTCTAAACCGCCTCAAGGGCCTCTGACATGGTTTGAGTGGAACAGTAGGTCCCAGGTTTCCTCACGATGTTTTCCTTCACCGATGCCAGTGATGTCAAGATAATCAAAATCATTATAATTATTAATAATTAGAGTAAAATAAAGTAATAAAAAAAAACTAGATATACACGCAGGAAAATAATTTGCATTTTAATGGCAATCCCTGGATAACAAAACCATTTGTAGTTGCAGTGTTAAGTACCAAGATATTACAGTAGGTACAGAAGGAAACCAGATAGGTAATTCTCTTAATTAAAATCTACCGGTAATCTCATCTCAGCGACAATTAATGTCAAAATGATGATATTATATAAATTAATTATTTATTTTTTAAAACAAGCTTATTTTTAAATTATTACAATATTGAGTATCAGGAATTATACTGTCATCAGAACTAAAGGTGTATGCAAAATTTCAGCTCAATCATGTTTGGTACATGATTGAGCTGAAATTTTGGTCGAAAAATGGTTTGCAAATTTTGAAAGGACAACTTACTTACATACATACTTACATACGAACAGTGCAAGTTAAATAAAAGCTTGTAAAAATGTAGAAGATATATAAAATAGAGATATTTTTGACAATTGAGCTTGATAGCGTGTAGCATTCGCCATTGAACGTTCCTAAGAGTAAGACTAAAGTTATTTTAATCTCAGTCCTATCATTCAGAAATATAAGTACAAACATTTTTGACAAGCTTTTGACATTGATTGACGCTGAAATGAAATTGGTTCTTAGTTTTTAACGCTTTTAGCAGTCATGAGCTTTTAGGCCATTACAGGAACGTCTAACCTTGTTCAAAGTATACACTACACTTTGCAAAAAATCTGTCAGATTGTCGGTCGTGTATTGCTTGTAGAAAGCACGTTTAACAAACTACCGACGCGTAATTTTGATAGAATTTTATTAAGAAAGTTGGTTGATTTTTTATATTTTCCTTCGCAAATATACCTATCAAAGTATCTACGAGTATAAGGCCTAGTAGGTACTTGAACTAGGTACATGTCCACATAGGACTAAGAAGGACCTACGATATTGCAGGTAAAGTTTACTGCATAATATCAGATTTTCTATCTATAGTATATTCTTCATAACTTGAGAAAGTATAGCATGTTATAACAGCATTGAAAAACTATATGAAGAAAAATGCAATAATCCTGATGAATTTTCAAAGATTATTATTAATAATTGTCGTCTTTAAAACCTAATATAATATCTCTAATGTGTTTATGTTTGCATCATTTTATGAACAACAAATAGTTAAAGAATAAGTAATGTGATAATATTAATAATTTACGTAACAAAAGACGTACGGTCAACAACAAAAGTCGATTAACAATGTTACTTTAAGTATTTCAGGCAATAGGTACATATGTAAGGGTTTATTCTATCTTAATTGTATATTCATTTCGTATTTCCTTTTTTATTGTGCTCAATAATGAGGATTTAAAAAAGGAGATTGCCCATGAGCAGTACTCTTGTTTTATTACTTGTGTCTCAAAATCTTGAACGGCATCAAATATCTAAAATACAAATATATTTTTTAAAAAGACTTTGATTGATATTTATAATGGGATAGTTTTTTGAACAATAATTAGTACTTTTATGTTTCCGACGTTATAGTACGCCATTTTTTACTATCGGCTGTCAATACCTACAAGAGATGTCCATTTTATCTATTGCGGGTAATGTAACCTACCTACGTAAAATAAAATGATATCGATTTTGTATTGACTGTCCAATCTATTATTGTAAAGTAATAACAGAGTTCTAAATCACATGTTTTTGCTGGTATTTTTAATATCAGTGGTTGTAAACGGCGGCATCGGCGCCAAGTTGTATTCGTGAAATACCACTGGCTGGTTTACGGAAATCAAACAAAAATCAATACAATACTGTTATTTCTACTGGTTTTGGTACGTTGTGCTTCGAGTTGAGCCTTTTAGTTTCTCTGTTACTGCTGCTAACCCATTGAAAATAAACATACTTCTAACGCCGCTGCACCGTGTGTGTTGTTTATTACTAAAGGCAGGACTTTTTGTGTTGTGATCATAGTGAGTGCGACTATAATGCAATGTCTCAACTGCTCTTTGAGATTAACGCCACTTAGGCGCAGACACATGTTGTCGGAGATTCCGAATAACATCATGGACATTTTACGAGTCTAGATCTCACCAACACCGGTAAGAATGCACATTGTCTTTTTAACGTAGTATGATTTTATTTGTTAGGAACTGCGTTTTATGTTTACGTACCATATAACAAATCTTAGAGGACAAAAGTACAATCCATGTCTGTGTGTTAGTTCCTCACCTCACCAGTTCGGTTACTGGATTGTAACATAACCTATGGAACCTTCTACTGATGTATTGGTAATAACTAACTTATCTACTAGGATTGTTTATTTCAATCAGTTAAGTGTATTCGAGGATGAATTGTGTGTAGTATCATTTGCACAGAATTATAAATATTTAAATATGTTTTTTTTTCAGCTGTCAACATAGCTAAACCGTTACAGATTTTACATAAATATGCTTCAAAGACACCAAGTTCACCCGTAAACCCATTCAGACCCTTTTAAATAGCTTTTTTCAACTAATTTTTGGTCGAACATAACCTCAAAATAGTTATTTCATTTTTGTAAATATCTCGGAAATGCCATTGTAGTTGGTGTTAAATCTTTTGAGGTAGTATTTAGACATGCCATCGAGTATTTTAAAGTTGATTTGATGAAGACACAACAATTTTGAATTGAGTACATTTGTCCATAGCGCCGTGGGCATTCTCCTTTAAATGTTAATCGACTTTTGTTGCTGACTGTAAATTGAATCAAGACAGAATTAAATTTCTACTATCGATGGAAAACATCACAATGAAAACGCTAACCGGTAACCGTTAGTAAGTTTATGTTGTCCCTTCTTCATACGAGAAGACGATTTTTTTCATTTCTGCATTTAAATTACATATTTTAAAATATGTAATTAAAAATTTTTCGCGATAGATGGAAGAAATGGAGGGAGGTCTTTGCCCAGAAGTGGGACAGTACAGCCTAGTTATTATAATAATAATATAATATTTGATATAATGTATATAAATATCTACAGAAAATTATAAGTTTATTTAATGCATAAGGTGAAAAGTTTACTGCACTTGCAGTCCGTAATAATTAAATATTGCAGTTCGATAAAATATATTATGAAAAACCCAACTAAATTTATTCTAAAAATAACTAGGTCAATCTATAAAAACAAACGTTAGTTTTCAAAACGATTACGTAAAAATAAAACAAAATACAACAGTACTTTAAATAACACCAAGAATTCCTGAAAAGTTCTAACGTAACTGAAACATTGTTTCAGTACACTGAGAAATATTTCAATGAAACTTTTCCTTACGATCATTAAAACGTATAAGGAGAAAAGTCGTAAATTCCTTTCAGAATTTACAGCTGACAAGCGTTATTATTTACAGCGAACGCTTTCAAAGTAGTTGATGTAAATTATTAAGAACAACAAGAGTTGTTAAAATTTTTATTGCAAATATTATAACATTAAAATCTTTACTAATTAGTAACAAAATTAAATTAGAAACTGATTCACTATTTCCCTAATTTCCCAGCTTATGAAACTTTTTATTTTTCCGACCGAAAGAAAATAATATGAAAACAAAGAAAAACAGCCAGTATATTTAATACTGGCAGTTTTTCTTTATTTTCTACAAAAAAAAGCAAAAAAAACAATTCTAAAACATTTAAAAAAGGAACTCACCACGATATTTCGAACGCAACACCGGTTGGCACGAACTCTCGTCAAACTAAGCCGAAGTTAAACTCAGTCCGTGCGTTTAGGTCGGCGCTTTACACAGCACTGCGGCGTATCGACCGAACCAACATATAAAATAAGCGCATAGCACGCGATGTAAGAGACATAAGTAGTTAGCAGTAGTCCCTAAGATATTGTGTCGTCCTACTTCACTTGCGCTTTCATTGTTACCTGGACTAATTAAATATATTTGCGACTGTACAACAATGACTAACTTTATTTCGTGTATAGTCAAAATTCAGTGGCCATTATTCCAGAAACGACACTTTTTTCTGATATTGTATAATGAAAAAACGAATCTCCATTACGCAAGGCTCAAAAATCGTTTAGGAGTAGCAGGTCTCTAACACTACGCTTGTTTAAAAAATACCCGCGCAATCAGGGGTTCTTACGCTTGATCGACTTTCACTATCTTTTTAATTTTTTTCTTGTTTTGATGACAATCAAAGTTAGAAATAAAATGCTCCAAAAACACGAGTTCATCATCACATACACAAGCAATCATGCCAGGTATATTTTGCTCTTTTCAGTAACAAACGCTGTTTGAGCCGAACGAGCGAAGCGTGTGGCCTCGGCATTGACCAGGGTCTAGCTAAACCGATACAACAAAACCGCGAAGATATTGAAATGGAACTCTAGTTCATTGACCTTTCATGGACTGCATTGACACTTAGAACGCCAATTCTCGTAGGATCGGTAATTGTGGTTATCTTTGTGGCCTATGTCCAGCCGTGGACGTCATTCAGCTGAAATGATGATGATTGAAACAATAGTTGTGTCTGATTTACACAATTAGACCTAGATTGTCTAATTGTGTAAATCAGACACAACTACGACAACGGGGGTGCTACACCAACACATTCTAAACTGTCTAGTTTAGAATGTGTTGGTGTAGCACCCCCGTGCCTCGGAAAGCACGTAAACCCGTTGGTCCTGCGTATGATTTCTCCACTGTTATGTCGGAGTGCCATTCCATCGTTTTCCTTTGTGACCAACTCTAAAATAATTATTAACAAAGACTAGTTTTCGCTACAGGAATAAGTTATTTTTACAAGCTTTAATTTAGCTTGCCCTGTTCGTATATAAGTATGTATGTATGTATTTAAGTAAGTTGTCCTTTTATTTGCAAACCATTTTTCAACCATTTGTGGGTATCCGATTCAGCAGAAATTGACAATAAACTGATGACAATAAAATGTCCAATACTTGTAATAATTTGTAATAATTAAAACAAATTGTAATAATTTGAAATTAAAGTTTGTTTTTTAAATTTTTTTTTTTTATTATCAACTAGCGACTCGCCTCGGTTTTGCACGACTTAAATGTAGGTACATAAACTCTTCCTCTTAAATCACTCTATCTATTGGTGAAAACCGCATAAAAATCCGTTGCGGAGTTTAAAAGATCTAAGCGTATATGTTACCGGCAATCTATATAATCCGGGATTCTATACAATACCTAGGCAATGTATAGAATACCTAAAACGGGCAGGTAATGTATAAAATATTATTTATTTTATACTTTACCTAGGTATTCTATACAATACCGAATGCGCAGCCGGCAATGTGTGTAAAAGAGCAGGAAAGGAGGCGACGTGTGGGCAGGCAGACAATTTTAAACGTCTTGCGACTTGTATAGTTGCTTGCATTTAATTTCGCTGTGTGCGACGCGGGCGGGAGGACGCGGACAGCATATAATAAGGAGCCCAGGCCAATCTAGTTTTGGCGTAGCCGACGAAGACTTGGTCTACGGAGCCCCGCTGCGCGGGGCTCCTATATCCGGGTGGTTTAAAAAAAAAATAACCACGAAGGGGATGGCGGGGTCTTTCAGACCCCGCCATCCCCTTCTAACCTAACCTGTCCGAGTCGGGGTGCCCCAAGTCCCGAGCTCGCTTCGCTCGCTTTAGATGAACCGGTTTCGCCAATGACAATATTAGCCTGATATCGGGTTTGGCGTAACATACAATAAATAAGAATTTTAGACCCGAACCAAAAAAAAGGGGTAGGATTGTGACTAACCATTCCACAGCCAAATTGGTTACAGTTACTGGGCTAATACCAATTTTAACATTTACTTTTAAAACCTATGATTTACCATTATTTGGGCTTTTTAATACAGTAACATTTAGACCAAAATCTATTTATTTTACACATTGCCGGTGGGCCAGCCGGTACTCTATACAATCCCTAGGAATTGTATACATTACCTAGGTAAAGTATGTAATGGAGAATAATATTCATAATATTTCATACATTGCCAGTATGCCCCAGGTATTATATACATTGCCTAGGCATTGCATTGCCTAGGCTTGCCTTGGAATTATACAGATTGCCGGTAACATATACACAGAGGGAAGCGTATTATACTATACCTAGTTCATCCCTTTTTTTTTTTTTTTAAAGTTCATCCCCTTAGGGGGTGATTTCGAAAAATCCTTTCTTATCAGATACTTAGGTCATACAAAGAACGCACCCTCCAAGTTTCAGGTCTTTACGATCAGCGGTTTAGGCTGTGCGTTGATCCGTCAGTCATTCAGGTCAAAGCATTTTACGAGTATAGAAGATAGCTGACATACAATTAGCACTATTTGAAAACGTGGCTGTGGCGAGGCTGAATTTTTTTCTTACTTTATAATAATTTGTTAGCAAAGATCTTTTGTCCTACTATAGGATATTTTCCTTTTTTTTTTTGCAAATAATTATTCAAAATTTTTGACAGTTGAAACTGCAAAGGTTTGTCTTGTATTCATATTAGCATTATTATTATTATACATTTAGCATAAAAATTGTGTTCTTACATACCTAGCTATTGTTCCTTTTCTTAAATTATTATTAATTTGATAGGTAAACATTAAAACTTAGGTATATCACTACATAGTATAAAACAAAGTCGCTTTCCCTGTCTGTCTGTCTGTCTGTCCTTATATATGCTTAGATCTTTAAAACTACGCAACGGATTTTGATGCGGTTTTTTTTAAAAGATAGAGTGATTCAAGAGGAAGGTTTATAAGTATAATACATGCACCCGTGCGAAGCCAGGGCGGGTCGCTAGTTAAGTATATTTCCCAGGTCGGGTAATGTGTTATTGGGTTTTTTCATCAGGAATTTCTCAGTAGCAGCCTCGGAGTGTGAATTTGTGCCTGGTTGATGGCAATAGGCTCGCCCCCTATTACATGGAACTTAAATAATAACAGGCGAAATGTGTGTGTACTAATGGGTACATCTCTGCCTAACCCTTCGGTGATTATACACGTGACGTTATGTTATGTTATTTTGAATATCCGTTAAAATAAATGAGAATATTAGTGTGACCAAGTATTTAGACATTAGTATTAGACGAATGCGTTTGACCGTCAATTGTTTCTATGTTTTACGTTTTGATCTTATTTTGCAATTTTTTAAGGGTTATTAATCTCTCGAAAACAAAAGCATCAGTCGTTGGGTTAAAGGGTCAGAAAGATATTATAATACAATTAATTCACTGCACATTTTTGGGGGAGTGAAAGTTCTCAAAAATGCATTACACACTATCAAAATGTATAGCTGATTAGTTTTTTATATATATTTTTTGGTTTTAGGCTCGCCCCCTATTACATAATACTTAACATAACTGGCGAAACGTGGGTGTATTACTAATGGCCAGTACTCCTCGGACAACCCTTCGAGGTTTACAGGCGTGATGTTTACGTATGTATGTTAGTACAATTAAATTTGTTTGTATTCTCGAATAACTGATCATTGTGGTGCCGATTCCCAAACTGTTGGCATCTCTTACAAACATACAGCGAAAGAAAAGCACGGTGACATTTTAAAACTACGTTAGATATTAAGTATGTCAAATTAGTTTTGACTTGAACTTTTCCGTGTTTTAAATCAATGCATTCTGACAAGTTAACTAAAATTGACAGGTCTAATTTATTTTCACCCCTTTCTTGTTTTATTGGACAGAATAAGATAGAAATAGTTTAATTTTAGTTTAGTTTGTGAACAAGGCAATCGGCACCATTGTCTACAAATTCTTTGCGAGACTCAGAGAACTGTTTTCCATTGTAACTTTTATTTTATTTTATACGTTTAGTCATTATTAAAACCAATCTCCCGACTCCTCGGCTTTCAAAGCTAAGTCGTATAAAGTTTATTAAGTTCTAAAACCGTTCGTGGTTTTGCACAGCGAATCTTCATATTCTGCTGATTATAAAAACATGACAGAGAGGCATATTAAAATAAAGGACCTACAGAGTAATTTACGATGATCGTCCATGTATATCAAATCAAATCAAATCAAATCATTTATTTATTTGCAAACATGGGTAATGTGGTACATAGATGTTATTTTATAATAAGGTTCTCCATATTTTACCGTCAATGGGCATGCAAATAATAGGTTTATAATTATAAATTTAAAATAAGTGGCATGTCATTTCAATTACAATAAAATAATGTCAACCTGGTCAAAGTAATTAAAAAAATAAAATAAGAATACAATCAATAATGTCAAATAGATTAAAATTATGCCAATTAGAATAACAATAATTAATGTCAACCAGAGTAACAGTAGAGTAAATTATAAAGTGTGTATAGCGTAATAGTAATTAAGAATATCAATCAGTCAGTGTATCATCAGTAAGAAAATCGTCAATTAAGTAATAGCTTTTCATAACTAAAATGTCATTTAGCGCCCTTTTAAATTTTAATATAGTCAAATTTTTTATAACATTAGGTATTCTATTATATATGCGTGGGGCAATGCCAAAAATGCTTTTGTGCATTAGTGCGGTTTTACATTTTACTTCACATAATTTATTGATGTAGTAAGTCCGTATTGGATTTTTCCTGACCGCTGATAATTTTTGAAATAGATGTGGATTACACTTCACAAACAAAGCAGTTTCTAATATAAACAAAGAGGGTAAAGTTAAAATTTTTAATGATTTGAAATAGGGAACACAGCTGTCGGTTGTCTTAAGACCGCACATTGACCTGATGCAACGCTTCTGCAATCTAAATACCAGTTCCCTATCAGTAGACTGCCCCCAGAAAATAATGCCATACCGCAATACAGAGGCAACCAGTCCATGGTATGCTGTTAAAAGCGCCCGACTGTTAACTTTCTTTGAGAGTTGAAATAGAGCATATGCGGATTTGCTAAGTTTTTTACATAGTTCTTCGACATGAGGTTTCCATGTAAGTTGGTTATCAATTATTATACCTAGGAACTTAGCTTTATTTGCTTCCTCAATATCACAGCCATTGTAGGAAATGTTAACATTTGGGTTTTTACATCGTTGATAAAAATGCATGACTTTTGTTTTAGTCAGGTTTATCACCAAATTATTATTATTTAACCAATTTATGATGTCATTTAAACAAGTATTAATGTCATTCTTATAAATATTTGGATCGTTACATTTTATTATAGCCGTACTATCATCTGCAAAGAGGACCATTTGGTTGGTTGTTGCTTTCGGGAGATCATTTATATATATCAAGAAAAGTAGCGGTCCCAGTACGCTACCCTGTGGGACGCCATATTTTACGTGTCTTGCTTTTGATACATACGTAGTTTCTAATTTGCTTTTTGGACATATTCTAGAAATTTCTGTGCATTGAAGCCTATTACTTAGGTATGATTTTATTAACTGAAAGATATTCCCCCTTATACCATAGCTATGTAATTTGTGCAACAGAATCGTATGGTCTACATAGTCAAAAGCCTTGGTCATGTCAGTGTATATTGCGCAGACTGGGTTTCTCCTGTCTACAGATGACATGATATCAGCCAACAAGTCAAATAGTGCCATATTAATCGTAGTATTTTTGCGGAAACCCTTTTGTTCCTTGCAAAATAGTTTGTTTTTTTTCGAGATAGGCATATAAAGAGTTATAAATAACTTTCTCAATAATTTTTGAGATAATTGGAATTTTTGCGATAGGTCTGTAATTTTTTAAATCAGTTTTATCATCTTTTTTATAAAGGGGTTTTATAATAACTTTTTTGAGCTTTTCCGGAAACGTGCCATCAGCTATGCATAAGTTAATAATATGAGCTAATGGAGGTGCTATCAGCTCTTTGGTAAATTTTAATACTTATAGTGTATATAGTATAGTGTCCAACATTGGGCCAATAGAAATCCCAAAGCAACTCTTGGACATTAAAATCTACTGTGGTCTTAGAGCATACAAAACCAGCCTCTTATCGTC
This sequence comes from Hoplodrina blanda, assembly GCA_949316365.1. Taxonomy (NCBI): domain Eukaryota; kingdom Metazoa; phylum Arthropoda; class Insecta; order Lepidoptera; family Noctuidae; genus Hoplodrina; species Hoplodrina blanda. The sequence continues at coordinate 15,536,449 of OX438582.1, forward strand.
CCACTGCAGGGCAAAGGCCTCTAGACAAAGGCCTCTCTTAAGGTATATGACGTTCAAAAGTGGCTTATTATGGCCTAATTGAAATAAATGATTTGTCTATGAAGTACACCCACATTTCGCCAGTTACATTTAAGTTCCATGTAATAGGAGACAAGCCTATTGCCATCAATCGGGCACAAATCCAGACTCGGAGGCTGCTACTGAAAAATTCCTGATGGAAAGCCCAATAAAACTTTGCCCGACCTGGGAATCGAACCCAAGACCTCATGCTCAGCAGTCGCGCTTTGCGACCACTAGACCAACGAAGCAGTCTATATTAAGAGCACGCTACGCGGCCACGAACATGATTGGTTATAGCCACGCAGTTCGTGAGATTCCTATCTGGGTTTGGGCCCGTATCTCCAGTCTTCAAGCTGAATATTTTCTAACAGAAAAGTCCAAAAACACGATTCAATAGAATTGAACTTCCTGACCGTTATCAAATTGTGATTTCCCTGACATTTCCGTCAATAACGATACAAGATAATAGACATCACTGTCATCGAAATATTTGATGACTTTAGGATGCTAAATAATTCACTCTGATTGACATAATGTAGGAAAATAATTAGGAATGGTATTAAACGTTTCATCATTTTAGTAGGCTCTGTTATAACTTATCAGAATAGGAGATTTTCTTAATAAAGATCAAAATTCAGGTTCTGTTTTGAAGCAAAGAAGATCCGATGACATGACCAACAATGGCAGATATTATTATTACTGTTCAACTGCAGGGCAAAGGCCTCTTCTCCTACAGAGAAGGCACGAACATTGATCTGGTGATCGAGCGTTTGCTCAAGGCGGGTTGACCATTAAGACTTATAATGATTATAAATCTGGACTTATAATACGTACCTATCTAAAAAAAATGAAATAAAAAAAATGCAATAAAATGCAATGCTATATGAATTGAAAAGTTACATTGGCACTTGCCCGGTATTGACCCCCAACCTCAAGCATGAGAGGTAACCGCCCTAACCACTGGGCTATCGCGACATTCTGACAAACATATAAAACCATCCCTACTTTTAGCTGTCTGTCTGTTACGCTGTCACGACCAAACCACTGAACCGATTTTGACGAAATTTGGTAGGAGATAAGTATGAACTCTCTCCTACCCTACCTTTTTTGCTGTGCCCTACAGGGTCCATAATGATCTCATTTATTTAAGTTACCAACTAAGTACACTTATGGAGAAGCAATAAAGGTATTGAGTATTGAACTCCAATTAAGGACATAGGCTATACTTGTTATTCTGCGACTTCGCCTGAGACCACGATCAAAAACGAAATGTCGGTTGACATTTAGCGTCAGCTCACACCGAGACGCGACGCGACTTTGCGTGCACACTTTAAAAGAGCGACTCAAAATATAACTTTATTTTCTACACGAAAAGATACACATTTCATTGTGAGAATTTCATTGTTAGAATACGTTACACCACGCAGCACTACATCGCGATGCGTCGCTCTACGCCGCGAGGCATCACGAGGCGTAGAGTGACGCATCGCGACTATTCGCGACGCAGCAAGTGCAAGTGCGGCGACGCCGGCGACGTTGCGATGCGTCTCGCGGCGGCGCGCGTCGCAGCGCAAAGTCACTGGCCTCTTCGAGTATCGTCACGTTGCGTCGCGTCGCGTCGCGTCTCGGTGTGAACTGACCCTTACGCGGACGAAGTCACTGGCAAAAGTTAGTGATTCATAGACCCAGTAGATACATTACCCAATCGCGGGAATACCCAAACCGTCTCCCGTTCCCTCGGGCATCGCACCCTTCAGACATCAATAGGTCTCAGTATAGCGTGACTCACACAATTTATAATATCGGTGCCGATTCCCTTGTTCACAAACGAAACTAAAAGAGAATTGGTATCTCTTACTAACATACAGCGAAAGAAAAAGACGGTGACATTTTAGAACTAAGTTAGAGATGTCAAATTAATTTTGCCTTGGAACTTTTCCGTTTTTTTAATGTTTTTGTTATGTCAACTATAATTGTATGGATGTGTCAGATTGACTAAATTTGACAGCTGTATTACATTCGTCTCTTTCTTGTTTTATTGGACAGAAAAAGATAGAAATTGTCTTAATTTTAGTTTAGTTTGTGAACAAGAGAATTAGTGCCATATGTTAGGTAATTCATTTAAATCAGCCATTTTGTTACCTGTTATGCAATTAGTATTCGTATTGTTTGCACGCTATAGCAATCGTGGGAGCTATTGGGATTCGAACCCATTACACGCAACAGCCAATCGCGCTAACCATGTCATCAACACCAGTTGTTAGACAGAATTTTTATATAGCCGTTCAAGTATTAATTATAAAAAAATGTATAGTCTGTTTGTAGTAAAAGTGTAAGTCGAGATAAAATACAGGGAAACTACATCGAGTTGACCGATTTAGGAAAAAAAATACAACATTTTTAATTAATAAGTTTAAGTTCTATTAAAATTTAAACTAAAGTCACTTAGTGTATCTTACTGTTTTAATATAAACGGCGTGATGTTAACAATATGCTCGAGTAGTTTAAATTGATTAGTTGACAATAAACTGCAATACATCACAAATAGAGTTAAATCTTGTGTTGAAGATATTATTCCGCGAGGCATTTAATATCTTGCACGCAATTACGCAATTTTTAATTCTATTTCTAATATAATATCAACCAAATAATAATAATACCAGCCTATTATTGTCCTACTGAAGGGCAAATGCCTCTTCTTACACAGAGAAGGCACGAGCTTTGATCACCACCCCTGCTAGTAGATTGGCGATTTCAGACTTATATTAATTTTAAGTCCAGATTTCCTCACGACGTTCTTGTTCACCAATGTCAGTGATGTCATTATCACAAGATCAACTTAGATAGTACATATTATAAAGTAATAACAGTTGCATTGGTACTTGCTCGTTGCGAATCCACAAGCCTTACCTATACCTACTTAACTAATGGGACATCATGATATCAATCAATCAATAAAAACTACTCTAGTACATTTCTGCGCCAATCATTATACTTTAATCATTTATTCATTCTTAAATTGCTTATGGCAATTAATTTTACATTTGCCAGAACTACAGGTAGATTTTTGTTTTTCATTCTCATAAAAGTTAACATTTTCACTAAATTCATTATCATTGTTAACATAAGAAACATTATTTCCATTAACAAGTTTACTCAAATCATTTTTTAAATAATTTTTATCATCATTAATTTCTTTATTATTTAATTTATTAATGCTATTTTCTATTTTAGCATTATTTGGGGTTTCAGTTTTTCTGTTATCATTATTTTGATTGGTGTTCTTTTGTGCTTCCAGCTGTTTTCGGGGGTTCTTGATGTATGTTTTAATGTAGAAGTCTATGAAGAGGATCAACATGAACAGGTTCTGCGGTAAGAACAGTGCACTCGTCCACCGAGGGTATTCACACTCAGTCTTGAACACTATAATAGCCATGTGAACTACACACCAGAAAAATTGTAGCTGAAAAAAAAGGAATTGATAAATCAAGTATCAGTAAATTAAATGCAAAGGTTTGGATGGATGGATGTTTATAACTCAATCACGCCAGAACTACTGAACGAATCTGAACCAAAATGGGCACAGAGACAGATTGTAGTCTAAAATACCACATAGAGTTTTATAGGAATCAAATCCAAGACCTCATGCTCAACAGTCGCGAATTTCTCAGTAACAGCCTTAGAATTTGTGCCCGGTTGGTAGCAATAGGCTTTCCCCCTATTATTATATTATATATTACATGGGACTTAAACATAACTGGCGAAATGTGTGTGTACTAATAGGTACACTTCTGCTTAACCCTTCGGCGATTACAGGCGTAAAAAAAGACTTACAATTTGCAGTTGAGTGACGAGTTTCTTTATCCAAATCGCGTTCTTGACACTCGGCATTATTACCGTCAGTAAGTAGTACGAGTACATAACGACATGTACAAATGAATTGATCACACCGATTAGCGTTCCGTGTCCACCTGAAAATTTAGATATTTTCATAAATATAAAAACTCGAGAGGTGTCAAGGGACACCCGGATGGAACGAAGTTATATGAGAGAGAGAGAGAGAGAGAGAGAGAGAGAGAGAGACAGACAGAAAAACACGCGAACGCCGCACGGCTTACAACTATAGCAAAAAGTGTCGTTACAACTTTTGGTCTAAATTTTTTCCGTCTAGCCCCCTTTCGCAACGCGCGATAAGGCACTTCGTTCCAATAATATGGCGGTACCAAATTCGCTGGGTCAGCTAGTTTTGTAGGTATAAGTCTGACCAAGCGTGGTGAGCAACGCTTCCCTGTACGAGAGGCCTATGCGCGCCGGGGTCGCGGGACGTCTTCACAGGATACCGTGGCCCCGGAACGCAAAAGGCAACAGGCGACAGGCAAACAAGATAAAATTCTGACAGTCCTTTCCACCCTGGGTGGGGCGGAAGGGACTGTGACACTCATTTGATGATTTTTACCACCCCAAAATGCGCGCAGTATGCGCTGCAGTGTAACAAAATAGGCTGATATTACAAGTATTTAACTATACCTATAGGCTTCTAAAACTACCCATATGAAGTTGCTAGAATACAATATTTTGTTCATAAACATTCTGATAGATGGCAACACCAGTGAGAATAAGTAGAGATCATTATGACCTCTTGAATCGAGTACCTGCCTACGTTATACCTATTACATTAAACACTTTAATATTTTAATATTGAGTGTAAATGTATAAACAAAAAAATATTTTTAAGCCTGTTTGTTTAAACTTTTTCAATTATGTATTTGGAAATATTATTGAAATCTTATCTCATTTTAATTGAATGTATTGTGTATGTAGGTACTGTGTCTGAGATAAATAAATTATTATGAATAATTTGCAAAACCATGTCAGAGGCCCTTGAGGCGGTTTAGAAACTCTGACACTAGGGTTTGTGGGGTCGTAAGACCTTACTGCCCACACGATAATGAAAGAAAAAAGTTTGCAAAAATTACTAATGGTGTCGTTCGGCTGATAATGATGATGATGGAAAAAATCAAGATATTGTTGTTACCGGGTAAATAAGTGACTGCACCCCATACCAACATACACATTCCAGTATGATGGTAGATATGCAGAAAGCTTACTTGGTTGAATTTTTTTCGTAGAACGAAGAATACCTGTAACATAAAATAATTTAATAGTTTAAAAAACTAAAAAACACGATTTTAGCACGCATTAATTTTTTTCGTATCCCATTCAGCTAACCCTTTTATTTAATACCCATATCATGGGGGTGCATTTCAAATAGCCAATCCGCCATCTTGGATGTCCGCCATGTTGGATTTAAGTCTAGTGACTAGTAGAGAATAATAATGTTACACATTTGGCATAATGAATTAGTTTGACATACTTAAATAAATGAATTATTTACATTGGCAGAAAATTAACACTTGTGGTATTATAAAGCTGGGGAATTGGTTTGTTTGAACACGCTTATCTCTGTTTATCAAGGAAGGTATAGTAATAGGTAATAGGTCATTACGCTACAACTTACAGGGGCGCAGCAGTAGTCAAAGAAGTAACTTGAAGCCGCAGTATTTCTAGTACAATTTATACGAGTAATAAGACATGATTTCTTTTGACGCACGTTTGAAACGCTTAGTTAAATGACTAAACTTGCATTGTTTGATAATTTCTTGCTTCAAAGGTCACTGCTGCAGTTCATTTGAGCGTGCCTTGAATATATTACCTTCTTTAATTTCTATGAAGAATGTGGAATCTATTTCAATTTACAATCAGAGATTAATGGTCATTGCTCATTTCAACAGCAACTTTCGACACGGCAATGGCCCGACTGTCTGTCAGTGTATCTGACTCATGACTTTATTAAACTACTGAACCGATTTTAATGAAATGTGGTTCAGGGTATGATTGAATCGAAAGCTAGTTGAAAATAAAGAAGTACCTATAGTAATAACAATATGAATTGCAAGTTGTTAATAAATTGTAATTCATATCATTAATCGTTGTTCGGCTGTTTTATTTTCGAAAAACCAATAGGCTTAATTCATGTGTTAATGTAATTGTTTTATTTTGATTTATAATTTATAATTATGTTTGCACTCACTTTATCGTACAAATGAATAAACAAAATGTTGGTTAGTAACCCGGGTAACCCGGGTAGGTACTTGACCGGGTCTAAAAGTAACAGTTTTTACTAGCGATTCGTATCAGTCACGCGAGGTTCAGACTATAAATGTAGAAAGTACTAGGTATATTTTTAAAACCAAATTATGTGCAGGACTATAAATCAAAATAACACCTTCTAATGTTTTTTTGAAGTCATAAGGAGATCAGAATGGAATGACTAAAGTTTATAGTGGATCAGACAGCAATTAAAACATGATGATAATTCAGCAGGGGATCCGTTTAGGGGATCAGAAAGGAATAACTCAAATATTTCAAGACAATAATATTATTTATGTTATATTATATCAATTTTGAAAGTCTGACAACCAGTCTTACCTAGGGGTATCGTATTACCCAGTTACTGGGTTGTGGAGGTCAGATAGGCAGTTGCTCCATGTAAAACACTGGTACTCAGCTGCATCCGGCTAGACTGGAAGCCGACCCCAACATATTTAGGAAAAGGCTAGGCAGATGATTATATAAATTTTGAAAAAATCTTACAAAACTGACTCCCTCGTTAGTCTAGTGGTCATAAAGCGCGTCTGCTGAGCACGAGGTTTTGGTTTCGATACCCAGGTCGGGCAAAGTGTTTTTGGTGTTTTCATCAGGAATATCCGAAAAGGATCAGATCATTCCGAACTTATTCATGACGTCGCCCTTTTCTTCAAAGAAAGGTTAGGCAGAGGTGTACCCATTAGTATATCGACATTTGGCCAGTTTTGTTTAAGTCCCATGTAATAGGGGGTGAACCTATTGCCATCAACCGGGTATACATCCAGACTTCGAGGCCGCTACTGAGAAATTCTTTATGGAAACCACCTTTTACCTTTTTTATCTTTTTATTTTACTTTAACACACATGATTTAAAACTCTAATGTGAATAGCGAATTATTTGCTGTGTCGAAGCCGTGCTATTAAAATGAGTGGTGACTAAATGGACATTTGATTGTACGCTACCAGGTATTTATGCTGGAATTTAGAGTATTTTTAACTTTTAATTCCGATTTATTGTGTGCATGATGAGGATTCGCGTGAATAAATTACTAATTCATCATCTGCCTAGCCTTTTCCCAACTATGTTGGGGTCGGCTTCCAGTGTACCGGATGCAGCTGAGTACCAGTATTTTACATGGAGCGACTGCCTATCTGACCTCCACAAACCAGTAACTGGGTAATACGATACCCCTAGGCAAGACTGGTTGTCAGACTTTCAAGCTTAAGACGACTTGTAACGAATAAATTACTAATTATTTACAGCATATTCACATACCCATTACAAAGTAGGTACAACAGTCACGTTATTCAGTATATTGTTTAAATAAAATAGATCATGTCGGCCCAAATGAGAATGTCGCGTTTGAATGAAATTCTATCAACAGTACCTACTATTTACTATTAATAATTATACCGGCCTATTACTGTGTCAACACAGGGCAAAGACATGCAGAGAAGGCATACGCATTGATCGCCACGTTTGCTCATGACGGTTAGCGATTTCAGACTTATGCGGGGTGGTAGAATACACCTTATAAATATCTGTTAGCTAAGCATACCTACCTGCCCATCAAACTAAATAATTTTGAGCAAAATTTGCTGGAAATCGATTTTCTTTTTGTTGTGAAAATCACTCCTTATGGTAGTGTGCAGTTGCGGGACGTCTTAACAGGATACCGTAGCCCCGGAACGTAAAGGGCAACAGAAGGAACAGGGTGGTTTTTTAGTCAGTAAAAGTCTGACCATCCCAATGAGTCCCTTTGGACTCATTGACAAGGACACGGACTCATTTGATGATTTTAAACACCTCAAAAAATAATGGTAGTTGCAATGTAACCCACGCAAAGCATATTTGGGTGCATGCTTATTTCATTATACTTTGTTAAGTCTATTTTGGGCATCACTGACATCGGTGAAAGAAAACATTGTGAGGAAACTTGGACTCCTAATTAATAGGAGTCTGAAATCCCCAATACTCATTGAGCAAGCATGGTAATCAATGCTCGTGCCTTCTCTGTATGAAAGAAGCCTTTGCCTTGCAGTGGGACAATAATAGGCTGGTATTCAAAGTCAAAGTCAAAACATTTATTTCAATTAGACCATTTACAGGCACTTTTGAATAGTAAAGGAGTCTGTCAGTTAGTCCGAAAGTTGAAGCTAGTTGCTCGTTCCAAAACGGAGGTAGGCCTCTATGGAGAAGAACGAGCAAGAAACTCCACGGCACTCTTTTAAATTAGGTTTTTACAAAATCCTGGTTACATTATTCTTGTTGATTCTACATGTGAAAACAATGAAGATGAATATAAAACAATTATAAAAAAAATATTTAAGAATAAAGATGTAAGCCAAGGCAGTTATTATTACTAATAACATAGAGAGATCCTAATAATGATAAACATAAATTATAATTTAAGTTCATTTAAGCGACCCAAACCCATCATCCCATTGTTTGTTTCCTTATACTGCAATAGTCCCGCGACAACCGGGGATTATCCTTGAATGTATTTGCATAGTGCATCATCATCTGCCTAGCCTTTTCCCAACTATGTTGGGGTCGGCTCAAAGTCTAACCGGATGCAGCTAAATACCAGTATTTTACATGAAGCGACTGCTTATCTGACCTCCACAACCCAGTAACTGGGTAATACGATACCCCTAAGCAAGACTGGTTGTCAGAGTTTCGGGCTTCTGACCACCCGTTACGACTGTCAAAGATCCACGTATGACAGCCGGGATAATATATTGTCGGTAGGTGTTTCATTTCATCTTAAAGCAGTCTAAGGGTCAGTTCACACCGAGACGCGACGCAGAGAGGCAGGCGAGGCAGAGGCCCCTTAGGGTCACCTAAGGGGCCTCTGCGATTTGCCCTCGACCCCTCAAACGCCTTTCAAAGGTCCGGGACCCTAGGACAGGGTCGTGAGGTAAATATGTAATAGAAATGAATAATAATAATAATACGAATTTTATGTAGAAAATGAAATGTAAAATTAAAATTGGTGACAATGCTTATTTCTCGATCCTATACATATTCTTGATCTCATTAGACTATGATACAAGCTTATGAATATCTAATAATTAAATCTTACACGTATAGCTTAAGCGTTAGATGTAGGTACGTAAAGATCGTACGACGCTTTTTTTTTCATTGCATCTCGCAGTTCTACCTATAACCGGATTTTTCTGTGGTGCCTTAAAAATTAACGCCTCCAGCCAGGGCTTAAAACTTATAAACTAGGCGACTACAAGCTAAGGGCACGCCCTGTGGGATACGAACCTCGGCTTGGGCATTGCTGGGGGGGGACAGCAAGGAGACAGGCTGGATAGGTTCTTGATTATTTAGGGACGAATTTAAAGGTACATCCTCAGCGGCGTGGGCTAATTCGAGTGAAGGTCCGAGTAGGGATAGACTGGGATATCGCGGTGGGCCTCGGCAGCGAGGACGGAATGACGGTAGTCTATACCTATTTGTACGACGCTCTCCGCGTTTTGTATAGTCAAGCATTTAGGACGTTGGTGGGGCTGGATCGCTTCTTTAGTGCGTCGGGAATGTTTGCTTGTATGCAACCATGTGTAAAAGGTGTGCTCCCTGGTGCACGGGCTCCAACATTATCCTGTATCCTATGCTTGCGAATGATTGCGAATCGATTGCGACTAGCTTGGACTGTTTGTACGTGGGTCGCTGCTGTGCCATTCCACATGGGTTACCGGGGCTCCGGTGTTTTTTATTTTGTTTATTTTTGTTTTGTTTAGGCGTTCCACAGATAAAGCAATTTTACTTGACGAATCTATTAACTCTTCTTTAAACGTTGCCAGTTGCAGCAATAAAAAGACCCAGTTTACGGTTGCCGCGATTCTGATTTTTTTTTAAAATCCATTGTCAACTGACTGGTGACTTGCGCTGTGGGGGGCGGGGAGGGAGTGAATCATTCGACGCGTTGCAATTGCCGATTGGGGAATCTAGAAGCTTGATACTTGTACAAAGGCAGTTGATAGTTGCGTCAATATTTGTAACCGATTCTGTCATCGAGTACTACAACCATAGACCACCATGATTCCGGCCCGCCGCGCCGGTGCAGGTGGCCCGTGTTGCTCTATGACTGCTATTGAAAACTAATCAGAACTAATCGAAACTCGCAGCTAGAGTTTTCCATTTTGGCACAGTTTCTTTATGTGATATGTACATACCTATTAAGTTAATATTTGTATCTCATTATAAGCGGACTGTAAGTTCTTATGAGAAATAAATTCTTTAAACCGATATGTAAACAGCTAGTAACGAGTTGCCTGTTGCGGAGATCAAAGTTGCTCTGTCTGCTTAGCATGTCAATGCTTCAGTGCGTCAGTGCTTACTAATCGTAGTCATAAATATTAGCCATATTTTAATGTCATATATGGATACTTGAATAATGATAAATTCTATTTTATTGGACTGCCTCGTTGGTCTAGTGGTCGCAAAGCGCGACTGCTGAGCATGAGGTCTTGGGTTCGATTCCCGGGTCAGGCAAAGTGTTATTGGGTTTTTCCATCAGGAATTTCTCAGTAGCAGCCTCGGAGTCTGGACTTGTGCCCGGTTGATGGCAATAGGCTCGCCCCCTATTACATGGGACTTAAACATAACTGGCGAAAAGTGGGTGTACTAATGGGTACACCTCTGCCTAACCCTTCGGGGATAACAGGCGTGATGTTATGATGTTATCTATTTTATTCTTAACACATTAACCGCCGCGTAGGTCACCCGTGACCTACGCTAGTGGAGGTTTGACCTTCAACAATTTTGGCCCGGCGGTGAACCTGTTAAATAAAATGTAGCAAAAATATATAATAATACTTACTGTATCAAGAAGATCTGCTATTTTAAGTGCATAGTAGAGGTAAACCATCTCTGCAATTTCTAAGGGTTTTGGCTCATTTGAATAGTCGACTGGTTCACAAATCCATTTATAATCCCATCCCCAAGCTAAGTCCAGTGCCTGTGAACGTTATAATAAAAATAATATATTCGGCAATATTATATGGCATAAAGCATTACTAGCAATGTATATTGCCACATTGCTGAGAAAATATGGCTAAGAAGCGTAGAATATGGTGCATGGAGTGATGCCATGGCCATACAGTAAATATTGCCCAGTATTTCAGCAACATTTTAAGCATGGCCAGGCCATATTTAAATTATTGCTAGCAATGTTTTGGAAATATAGCCCGTTTAGAAACACCATAACATAAAGATGATAATGAGAAAATAAGAAGCGCAGTCAGAATTTTTTTTTTATTAATGAATTATATATTTCAAAATATTAAAAAAAGAATACTTTTAATGGACAGACTGCATTACATGATGAAAATACAGAATGAACTCAAAATCGAATCAAAACACACAATAACAACTTACCTTAATAAATAAATACAAGCAAGCCACTACTTGTAGTGCATTATAAACTATGAGAAGTTTGTCTAAATTAAAAGGTTGTCTATTTTTCATATACTTTGGCCCCCATTTTAAGACAAACATTAAATATAGACCAACTAGTGTTACGACTTGGTATGGCTTGGCGACTAAAAACCACCCTTTAGTTCTGGGATCTGAAATTGAAACAAAACCAAAATCACATATTTTTTAGTTATACAGGAAGAAAAAAATGACCACGAAAAAATTACCACGAAGGAGATGGTGGTCCCTTCGTGGTCATTCTAACCTAACCTTTCTTACCATTCTAACCTAACCTGTTCGAGTCGGGGTGCCCCAAGTCTTGAGCTCGCTCCGCTCGCTTAAGATAAACCACATAATGGTGTCGATTCCCTTGTTCACAAACTAGACTAAATTTAGAGAATTGACATCTCTTACTGACATACAGCGAAAGAAAAGGACGGTGACATTAAGGAACTAAGTTAGAGATGTCAAATTAGTTTTGCCTTGAACTTTTCCGTATTTTTAATCTACACGTTATAGGATGTCAACTATAATTGTATGGATGTGTCAGATTGACTAAATTTGACAGCTCTTATTTACATTAGTCTCTTTCTTGTTTTATTAGATAGAAAAAGATAGAAATAGTCTAATTTTAGTTTAGTTTGTGAACAAGGGAATTGGCACCATTGATGACATATTTTCTATACAAAAGCTGTCAAACCCTCATATTTATCCCTCCGTTAGGAGCTATCTGACGATTTAAAAATTACCCCTATTGAATATATAATTTTATTGGTAACACTGACTGTATGATTATAGTATTATAGAGGTCTGCTAACGAATAGCCACTAATTTTATTTTGTTTATGACATAAGTTTGTCTATATTCCTTTTTTGTCTATGTCAAGTTGTCTACGCTTTTTCTGGAATGTAATGTGTACTTATTGAATACATCATTGTGCAAAAGAAATCTCAATTTATTTATCTCTCAAGAATCATAAACCTTAACAACCCCTAAGATATTATGTAAGAATTTTAGACCCGGACCAAAAAAGGGGTAGGATTGTGACTAACCATTCCACAGCCAAATTGGTTACAGTTCCTTATCTTACAGTGGCTTGATAAATCTTAGAATTGGTAATTCTATGATTTACTTGTAAAACCTTTGATTTACAGTAACATATAGACCAAAATCTATTTATTTACACATTGCCGGTGGACCAGCAGGTACTCTATACAATCCCTAGGAATTGTATAAATATATTATAAATTGGTAAAATATGTAATAGAGAATATTATTCATAATGTTTCATACATTGCCTGTACGCCTGTTTATATGTTACCGGCAGTCTGTATAATACAGATACAAATTGCCGGTAACATATAATACAAAAATCAATTTAGATATCGATGTCAATTCGTTAGTTTCATACAAGGTGCAGTTTTGCATTGTAAATTGACCTAGTTATAACGCATTTGAGCATTTTAATAAAATAGCTGACGTTAATCTATCTTTCAACCAAATAAAAATATAAGTTTTTGTGAAGTAGAAGCATGTTAAATAGAAAGTACTTACCAGGTATGTCTTCAAACAGCAGTTGATATCCTCGCCAAGTTGCGCCAAGAATCATCGCCATTTTGAAAGTTTAAAACCATTTACTGATTTAGAACAGTTTGAATATTTTACAAAAACTTTTTTAACCCCCAAATTTCTGTGAACTTTCTGATAAGTAGATATTTCTTTAGGTATCTTCAACTTAATTAAACTAATTAATTATTTGATTTATTTACGTTACTATTTAATCATTTACATTTTACTATGAACCTACAGCGCTCATAACTCACGTACGACTAATACGATTCTTTTAAATTTTATGTGATAATTGATTCAGTGTTGAGAAGTATAAATTAAATATATTTGCATTTTAATTACGAAAGTCACCAGCGTTTACTTCTTTCAGAGTTCGTTGGAAAAAAATATATTACAAAAGGACAAGTTGGTTTTTATTGAAAACTATTTTTGAAACTTGCGTTCTAGTACATTCTTAGATCGTGTGTAAAAAGACACTTATTACATTGTAATAAAGTCCACAGTTATAACATGTTAACGTTCTTCTAATCTTTGCTATAATTTTTTTCTTCTGAACCAGTGGTAAAAATCATCAAATGAGTCCTTGACGTCTTAACAGGATACCGTGGCCCCGGAACGTAAAGGGCAACAGAAGGAACAGGGTGGTTTTTTGGTCAGTAAAAGTCTGACAGTCCCTTCCGCCCCACCTAAGGCGGAAGAACTCATTTGATGATTTTTACAACCTTAAAAAAAAACGTATAAAGATGACATTTAATATGGAGGTAGTTTATAGTTAGTAGACGTCGGCTTAGATAGAATTTTCCAAAATTTACCCCCTAAGGGAATGAAACAGAGATCCAAAGTTTTTATGGAGAAATCAACTTTGACGCGGACGAGGTCGCGGAGCAGAAGCTAGTAGTCTATATTTATGGTGAAATAACGGAGTTTATAATATGCTAACTATCTTTTAACGTTATTTTTCTAATGTTATATTGAATGCCGTATAAATATTCATAATTGGTTTTGAATATGAAAATTCAAAATATTAATAGTTGGTTTATTAAATATTTATACGGTTACAAAGCTTTTGATAAACATTTCAGTTTTTCTTTACTTTTTTTCTGTTTATTTCCTCTCACGACAAACCGTATAATTTTAAAAAGTAACCATTCAAATTAAATTAATCGAAAGAGTATTTATGTTTTCTAAATTTAAAAAAATATTTACATAGTTAGAAGTCATTGTATTTTAAAAGTCAATTACTTTGTGTCATTGACATTGTTGTTTATTAATTTGTAATTAAAACCTTAATTCAGTGTGATAAAGTTAAAATTTATTTAAAAGTGCATTTTTTTTTATTGCTTTGTGAAATAAAGCTTGAAAAATGGGACGTTTTCCTTTTGGCCTTAGGGTCAGTTCACACCGAGACGCGACGCGACGCGACGCTGCGTGCACACTTTAAAAGAGCGACTCAAAATATAACTTTATTTTCTACACGAAAAGATACACATTTCATTGTGAGAATTTAGAATACGTTACACCACGCAGCACTACGTCGCGATGCGTCGCTCTACGCCGCGAGGCATCACGAGGCGTAGAGCTATGCATCGCGACGCAGCGGTGAATCGCCGGTACGCGCGACGTGCAAGAGTGGCGACGTTGCGATGCGTCTCGCGGCGGCGCGCGAAATCACTGGCCTCTTCGGCCTAAAACATACACAAGCGACGTAAGGCAGCAGGCGAGGAACAGGCGTCGCGCAGGCGTGCGCCGCTTCATAACGATTCATACAAAATGCATGCAGGCGACGTTTTTGAATTATACTGAAGCGACGCGGCGCAGACACGCCCGTGTCTGCGCCGCGTCTGTTTCACGCCTGCTGCCTTACGTCGCTTGTGTATGTTTTAGGCCTTCCAGTATCGTCACGTCGCACAGTGGGGCAGGATTATTAAAATGTGTCGTTAATTCAGAATAATGATTTGGAGTAGATATTTCGATAGTGACATGATAGGGTTGGTGAAATAAAAAAGAAAATTGTTTGTATAAGCTTATATATATATATATTATATGTACAAACAAAATCATATTTTAAAGTGTTGCAAGTTAAATATTATTACCACCCTAGGCAACAACAAAGATATAGGTTATAACAAAACTAATTACTATCAGCGCTATAGTCACTATCATCGTTACAGTCAAAACCGTCACATTTTGTTATTTTTTTCAATTTCCTTCTGAAGTGAATATATCTGGTCTTGAAGTTTATAATGTCCAGTGTTCTTCATTATCATAAGCAACTCTCGTCTTGTGATCTTATCACAAACAAGGTATTGGAGTTTGTACCTGTGTAAAAAAGTAACAATAGAATTTAATAAAAAAAAGGAGGTATTCTTGAAATAGCGACTTAACTCACTACTAATATTATTTATTTCAAATCGGGCAAACATGTGCAAGAAAATAAGACATAATCTTAAACTCTAATAGCTACTGGTACTGAAAAAAATTAAACGTAAGCCCGATTAGTTGCGGAACATAACTAATTATCTAATTGATTTATTAGTTTTTAATTCTGACTTCCTTTTTTTTGTGCAATCTTTGACTCACAATTTTACCCATCAAAACAAATATTAAAATATAAATATAGTGTGAAATAATAAGATGTATACCTGAACTTGACGCTTCCATAATAGCTTCTGGGGTTTTTATCACAAGCATTTAAAAAATCTAAGTACACTTCGTTATTGCGCAAACGCACGAATTCACTTGTATGGTCCACGAGTTTTCGGTTTGGACTGAGGGGCGTGGTAGGGAGCGCGGGTTGAGTGGATCGCGTCCGTTTACCTGCGCTATTGTTCCACAAGTACTAGACTATGCCACAGCATACACAGAGACATGGTAAAGCAAAAACAAATATTTTTATTTAATGTATCGATTTAAGTAATCTTGCCCCAGTGTGCGTCGCGTCGCGTCTCGGTGTGAACTGACCCTTACGTAAAAATGGGTATTTTGACACCACAAATCAATTGAGATACTTTTCATAAGCATGGATTTTATATCATCGTTGTACATACGCGTGTTTTTTTTTCACCCGTTTTAAGACACGTTTTTGTTTACTGC
Source organism: Hoplodrina blanda (assembly GCA_949316365.1). NCBI lineage: Eukaryota > Metazoa > Arthropoda > Insecta > Lepidoptera > Noctuidae > Hoplodrina > Hoplodrina blanda. Next base: position 15,552,746 of record OX438582.1, read on the forward strand.
TCCGATCCTGTGAGTCGAATTGTGATGTTATAGAGGATAACAAAAAATATTATAGTGTTTGAAACTTTATATTTCTAAACAAAATACATAACTTATGTGCTATTTCCAAAAAAAATACAAGTAAGTAACATCTTCTTGAATTTACTTATCTAAATTAAAACTTAAAAGAAATTTAAAGAAAATGCAATAATACGGACTGACTTTGAAATTATTGGCAATAATTCAGGGGATGAAAGTACCTACTAAGGACACAGAACAAACTATCAAAGGGGAACGGATATGCTTTCACACAATCTTGGGCCAGGGTTGTAAAAAGATAAAAGTGGCGTCAAATAATAGCTTACTATATCTATTACCACACCGTCCTTCGCTAAAAATCTGCGGTCAGTCTGCGAACAGAGTTATAAATGATTAATTAAGTAATTTTATACAAGAAGTCGACAAACCTAAACTAAACAGCTGATGTTTTATGCCCAAACATTTTTAAGACACCTGGATCCAAGACAGTTAAATCGTTTCTCCGGGAAGAAAAAAATATCTGGTAGGATTTAGGGAGGCCCTAACCTAGCAGTAGGAAGATACATAAAAAAATATTCTGAGTTGATTGACGTAAATATCTGCTTTTATCCCCTGAGTGCCAGTATTTTCATTCATCTTGTATACATATACATATAATATACCTACTTACCTATACAAGTTACAAAGCACACCTAATACTTAATACAGTACCGTATTTAAATCTAATTTATTGTAACTTGTACATTCCACTCTGACGCATTAAATGACTTTAACGTCATTTTCATAAGGTTAAAATTGAATGTCATTATTGTTTTCTAGTTAGAAAAACAGCTGTAACGATTTCAGAAACTAATTGTTATCGCTTTTGTTCTTTAAATGAGAAACAAATAAGATTATCGTTATAAGATAGAATTTAAAATTAAATATCCTTAAACATAATGTTTCTTATAATTAACACAACTGAATCAGTTAAAGTAGCGCCTACACATTTTGCTATAGCAATAACTGCATAAACCCGTTTAAGTACACACATTTTTTTTACAGGATACTATGAAAATACATAAAACATTGGCAGATAGGTTCTTCTCAATAACTTAAATTATAATCAGCAATCAGTGCTAAAATATTAATTATTAAATTTTCTTTTTTGCTACAAAAAGTTCCCATTTTGATTGTCATTATGACAGTAACAGATATAACTTAAAATGTTTAGCTGCGTCTTACAAAACTATTCTTAAATAATTCTATGAGATAATTGTAACTCTACACTTAGATCATCAGAAAGTCATATTGCATTGCACAGACCGGTACCTAACTCTTAAAAAAGACAGGCGTTTTTTTTTGCCTATTTTGCAAAACATCATCAACAAAGCATATCTGGTACAAAATTGGCCCATCACTGCTACAGTTGGTGCGTATTAGCATGGCATTAGCGGTCATTGACATACCTACGTTAGGTACTTGACAAATTCTTTATTTAAAACATGGAAATGAATCCGTCAACGTCGTGAATCTTCCATTGCATTGTCGAGTTCCAACCAAGAGTGCAATGACCGCTATGCAACACTAAAATGCACAAACTATGCTCCTTAAACTAAACCTACTTAATAAACTGTCATAAACAACTAAATCAATCTTCTTTTTCGCAAACCGATATGAATCGTTTCTTGCTTCCTTGGACGTAGCTGTTATAGTAGAACTTTCCGAACATGTAAAAGAACGCAAGACAGTTGAACATCACCAGGCCACTCAAGTACTTCGGGTAATTGCAACTGTTTGAGACTAGACTGTTCACGTTCAGGTACACAACGATGCAGAACTGGATCTGGAAGAGAAGGAAACGATTGAGTCTAATAAATAAAAATTGAGCTCTTAAAGATAGTCACAATGACCGGTCCTGCGCTTTCTACATAAGTATGCTCCCTATGTCAAGTATTGGACGTCGTTCGCCTGATATAATGATGATGATGATAAAATAAATAATGTTTACGGTGTCCTAAATGTTGCAGTAGCATGTCTAATTGAGGCAGCTCCATTATGTCATTAACAACACTTGTGTCGAAGCTGTCTCCTCCAAAGGGAGAATCCCTACTTTTAGGAGTTGCCCCTCTAAAAGGAAAATCCTCCGACCAGACGAGTGTCGTTTCTCGCGGGCTACTGCCTGAAAGTTTTTTTCGGAATGACTTATCTGGCTCGTCTGTGGTACTTTTAAAATTAAAGCCTAATACTAAGCTAGGCTTAATCCTTATAAACTAAGCGACGATACGCTAAGGGCACCCCCTGAGGGGCACGGACCTCGGCTTAGTAGGGCATCGCTGGAGAAGGACAGCAAGGAGACAAGCGGGATCGGATTTCCATTATTTAGGGAAGAATATAAACCTACTAACTGTAAGTTGTTATCGGGTTTTTTTATAAATGCTAATGTTGCAATAACTTAGTGAGTCCGTTATAGTTCCAGGTAGTGCGACAGATGTCGCCACAAGTCTAAATCTGTAAACAAAATAAAAATGAGAAGATGATCCTTACCAGCTGCATGGTAGTTAGGTGCTTCTTCCACCACAAGTACTTCTGGTACTGAGGTCCGAGACCGGAGATCAGGTAGTAAGTGTACATGACTACGTGGATGAACGCATTTATGGATCCCTCGGGTACTGCTTGACCCCCTGCGAATATAAAAATATAAATTGTATTAGTCTTGTAGACTTCATTTTGTCATAGAAGTTATTTTATGTTTTTTTTGCAGAGCTTGCATGAAGGAAGAAGAGACAGCTGCCTATATGCTTTTCAACTGCCCTGAAGTCGCTACAAATAGAACAAAGTACCTAGATACCCTTCAGAGATCGCTACTATCGTTAAGGAGCTGCTGGCCTTCCTTACGGAGCTGGAGTAGAACAAATGCAGCAAAGTAGAAAGCAGCAAAAAACGTAGCAAATTCTTGCCAACCGTACGCAAGGTGCGCGGCCATCTGATCCCAAGCTAAGCAGAGCTTGTGTTATGGTAATCAGACAACTGATATACATACTTATATAATTTATAAATACATACATATGATAGATAAATTACACCCAGACACAGAACAAACAATTATGCTCATCACACAAAGTTTGTCCTGGGTGGGAATCGAACCCACTACCTCCGGCTTTGCAGTCAGGGTCACTAACCACTAGACCAACGAGGCAGTCAAAAAGTTTTCTCTTTATAACATTCGTTTCGAATTTAAGACATTATAGTTATTTGAAGGAGAATCTAAACGTTTGATACGAGAAAGTTCTTTTTGTCGAAAAGCGAACTTCTCTTAAGCCTCTCAAATAGGAAAGGTTACTCTTCAAGGCCAGTAGAGCAACTAACCTGCAGCATATTTGACTCCGATCCATCCAATGACGGGCATGATCGTGTGATGGTATAGATGCAGGAACGAAATCTGTCTGTCCTTCTTTCGCAGCACGAAGAAGACGGTATCCAGCAGTTCTGTGATCTTCGCAAAGAAGAACCACCAGACTCCTGACGCCCACTGTAAACAAAATAAAAAAGGTTCCCATATAAATAAAAGAAACTACATTTTAAAATCATTAACGGCAACATTTTAAGGAGAACTGTCGATTATTTTTTAAAAGATTTTGATTGATTTTGTATTCCTTTAAAAAGAACCAACCCACAATTTCTCAATAATTCAAACATTTACGTTAAACTAATTCAACGTGCTAAGTGTATTTGTTTAAATTATCGGTGCATTGTATATTCAAAAATAATGTTTTTAATATAATTATTTAAAGATAATCATCGTTAGTTGAAAAATAAGAGAAATTCTGACCTAGGTTAGTTTGTTTTAGCAGTACTAAACCCAATTCATCAAAACATTTTAAAATATAGAATATTTAAGAGCACAAAAGAGACTTTTTATTAAATTAGGTTCTAAAGTGATACATAGAACTTGCTAATAAATCTGTTAGTTATAGTTGAAAATCAGTCACTATGTCATGGGGAAAAAAAACCACAGCATAAATAACATAGTGAACACAGTGTAAATACCCAACACCCTATTCACAGAAGAAGAAAAAAACCGCTCAAGATTGTTACAAATATGTATAAAAAAAACCCCAAATTTGTAACACTAATCTATACTAATATTATCAATACGAAGAATTTGTTTGTTTGCTTATTGTTCGAACGTGCTAATCTCTGAAACTAATATTCCAATTCTAAAAATTCTTTCGCTAATAGGAAGCTACGTTATCCCTGCTTGCTGCACACTACATTTTATTGACAACTAGATTTTGAGTGCGACTCCGTCCGCGTATTCATCGGTTATCGCGGGCGCATCAAAATAGCCTATGGAAATGGAAAAAAATAGCCTATGTCTTTTCTTCCTCGATTTTGATGAAATACCAAATTTTATCAAAATTGGTTTAGTAGTTTAGTCGTGAAAGCATAACAGACGGACAGGCAGACAGACATATAGTTACTTTCGCATTTATAATATGAGTATGGATAAAGTTAGGGATCCGCAAGAAAACGCGGTCGAAGACGCAGGTAAGAGTTACTTAGTCATAAAGATAAACATAATATTATTATGACTAGTTCTGCTGTCACTCGTTAGTACAAGATTATTATTAAGGTCAATACTAATGTGACGCATAAGAGATACCGAACGATCAGCGAAATAAATGTTGACTAAGCTAACATCGCGTTACGTGATATTTCTAAGGAATTTGCGTTTGTTTGTCATCAAGTTATTCATTAAATATCATGTTGTGGATATTTTTTTTGCTTACGGCCAAAGTTTTTTTTTTAAGATCAAAATATACTCTCGATTGTTTTTTAATTGGTGTAGTTATAAAAGTTTCAATCTATTTGATTTTAATACTCGTAAATAATTATCTTTAATTTTATATAACTTGTTTAGAATTCTGTCCAATTTTATGTTTAAATAATTTTGTATTTAATTGTACCTATCTTATTTATGTTAAGTACATAGTTTTTATTGAACGATAACTTTGTGTTGTGCAATCTGTAAATATTAAGTTTTCAAAAGTGGTATTCATAATTCATAAATACCTAAATAATAAAGTCAAAATATTTTTGTTATTTGTTTTATTTTGAAAAATAATTACCTCTCAGGCTATCAATAATCTCTATAAGATATTAATAAGATTAATAGCTACGTAAGTTAGCTAGCTAAGTAAGCTGTTAATAGCTACTATTAAATAAAATTATAATAAACAGACATCTTCGGATGTTTTATATATTACTACATCAGTATGCCCACAGCCTAATTTGCAAAAGCTGTTTGACCAGGTAATAAACTAATTACGAATAATAATAAATTGGATAATAATTGATATTGGTTATAGTTAAAATTCCTCTTAAGGTTTGTTGGTCATTGAACAATTTAAAACACTTTTTTAACATAATTATGTTGTTTGTCCTCCTGGACAAAAAATATTTCAATAAAATATATTGCTTTTATTATCTATCTTATTTAATACTAGGTGTGGCAGTCTGATAAAAAGTAAGTATATAAAATATAAACTCTAATGTCAAAATGCAATGCTGTATAAAAATTTCAAGTCAATTTATCGACTACTTACTGAGCATTGCAAACACAAACAATTTAATATGTAATAATTTTTATTACATCTGCGGAGGCTGTTTTTCCTCAAAGACGTGCAGTTGTTTTTTTTTCTTTTTATTACAATCGTTTTCTGTCACAAAAAAAACAATAGAAACGTAGACATAAAAACTCGTTGTTAAAATTAAAAAATACAATTACTGTACTAGAGCGGAAAAGTAACGCGGTAGTAAAAGCGGTGCATTAAGAGCCTTTAAGAGTAAGTGTGTTGAAAAATGTATAATGTAATATTTATAAGCTTATTTACATTTTGTTTACAATTAAAATTACCAGTGAGGTAATGTTCTGTTTACAATAAAACAGTAGCGGATACATACGGTAGCGGAAAAGGGATTAAAGGAGAATGTTTAAACAAAAACAAGTTCGTCCACCAACAAAGGACAGCAACTATCAAAATTGAAATAATCTTATTTTTTAGACTTGATCAGATTCCGTTGTATCCTGGTTAGTTAAAATTCCTTTTTTAAAATTGATTTACTTGTATGACGTATGTTTTCTTTTTAACGTAACATAACATCACGCCTGTAATCCCCGAAGGGTTGGGCAGAGATGTACAATCAGCAAAACAGATAAGTATGCAGGGTCGTCAGATATACACACATCAAAAGTGTCTAGGGATCAATATATTATTATTACCAAATACATCTTGATCCCTAGACACTTTTGATGTGTATAGTTGAAGTTTTCTAAGAAACCGATGGATGTCTTTGATTGAAACTTAACCTATAAAGAACTATTTATTATCTACGTTTTAAATTAAATTACATTCGAAAACATCCATCGGTTTCTAAGAAAACTTCAATTATATCCGACGACCCTGCATACCTATCTGTTTTGCTGTGTGTACCTATTAGTACACCTACATTTCGCCAGTCATGTTGAAGTCCCATGTAATAAGGGGCGAGGCTATTGCCATCAACAGGGCACAAATCCAGACACCGAGGCTGCTACTGAGAAATTCCTGTTGGAATCTCCCAATAACACTTTGCTTGACCTGGGAATCGAACTCAAGACCTCATACTCAGCAGTCGCGCTTTGCGACCACTAGACTAGGCAGTTAAAATTCCTTTTTTAAAATTGATTTACGTGTATGACATACGTTTTTACCTGTACGACTAATGGAATACAAAGCTTCCTATTAGCGAAAGATTATTCCGGAAAGTGTAAGTTTAAAAAAAAACCACATAATAAACAAACACTTCTCATTGATTATATTAGCATAGATTATTGTCACAAATCTGGGGTTTTTATGCTTATTAATTACAATCTCGAGCGGTTTTTCTGTGAATTGGGTATTGGGGATTTACTTTGTATTAACGATATTTTACTGCGGTTTTTTTCCACAAAATAAGGGCTGATTTTTAACGATTACACCAACCTTACACCAACAACTACCACTAACAACAACAACAACAACAACAACAACTTTCACTATAAGAGTCCAAAGCCAAGCTCATTTGGAAAGTTAAGATGGATGCATGTTTGTTACTCAAATCACGCCAGAACGACTGAACAGATCTGGATGAGACACAGGCTGGTAATAGCAGATAGGCTTTTTATACCATACTGGCTCATTTTCATTAGTCGATAGCTGGCCCGCATGCGGGGTGCGACAGATTTCTGGAACGCATGCCACGGGGCTCGCATTCGGGGAACCGTTTTCATTAGTCGATAGGGCCCGCATGCGGGGTGCGACAGATTTCTGGAACGCATGCCACAGGGCCCGCATTCGGGGAACCGTTTTCATTAGTCGATAGGGCCCGCATGCGGGGTGCGACAGATTTCTGGAACGCATGCCACGGGGCTCGCATTCGGGGAACAGTGTTCATTATGGCGCATTTTCATTAGTCGATAGGGCCCGCATGTCGATATCACGGTCGTTACACCGCATACGGGGGATCCCTCGTATGCGGTGTAACGACCGTGATATCGACATGCGGGCCCTATCGACTTGTAACTTTCATTGGTTGTTATGTCGCATGCGGGGACTCCCCGCATGCGGGCCCTATCGACTAATGAAAATGCGCCATAACAAAAGGACGTTTCCCGTGTCCGGCCCTATTAGAAATCTGTAGGGGAGTCCTATGTTCAACTGGTGGACGTCCTACGGCTGATATGATGATGATGACAAGAAAAATACTTGACTATGAATATTAGAACCAAGGTGGAAACATATTTAGTAACTACAATAATATAAAATTATATTCTAGTAGGTAAATACGTATAGTCATTTTTATTTCAAGGTACATCGTATTTACGTGTAAACATAAAATTCATGTATGCAAAATATTATAAAACATTTATTTTTACATAAATTATTATAAAAGAGTAAGTATTAGGTTTCTTGCTCATTTTTCTTTATTCGAATTTCGAAATTACCTTTTGGAAGGGTCAACTAGATTCAATAATATTTTTTTGTTCTTGTAAAAGACGAAAAAGTACTTTTTGGTCTATTGAAATTATTTTGTTCAGAGTCAAAGTCCATATTGTTAATTTCATTAAAGACATACCTACCTAGGCATAGGCCTAGGTAGGTATGTCTTTAAGCTTATCATTAAAACCTAGGATACTATTTAATTTAAAAATACACCTAAGTAAAGTGTTGGTAGTTTTTCCTAAAGCTATTTCCTAAAGTTATTGAAGTTCAAGAATACAAAGTACCTACAAGTTACCTCGCTAAAGACATAAATATTATCTTAAGCATAAGTTTATTCGGTAAAGAAACACATCGTGAGGAAACCTAGACTAAAATTAATCTAAGTCGATAATCGCCAATCCACTTTGAGCAAGCGTGGTGTTTAGTGCTCTTGCCTTCTCTCTATGAGAAGAGGCCTTTGACCTGCAGTGGGATGATAATTGGCTGATATTATTATTAAATCCTTTTATTAAATTTTTCAGCCATTTTAAAGTAATTCTCTTTATTCTTGCTTACGAAAGGGAACCTTATAGAATACTGGCTGGCAAAAAAATGTTCTAGAAATCAAACAGATTTTTTTTTAATGAAAATACTCAATCGAATTTGGAAGCAATTTAAATTATGGAATAGGGTAAGATTTGTTTTAGATACTCTAAAGAAACAAGCTACTATAATTAAAAAAATAAAAAACACGACTGCAAAAATTGCACATAAGTATTTGTACTTTGTTTACTCGACAGTTTTTTACGACGTTTTTTATTTACATGTATTATTTACATTTACATGTGTTATATATTTTTTAAATCTACTTGTCAAATTCTAGACGATAAACATAGACACGACCAGATTAATTAAAAAAAAAATTGAGGCTGGAATAAATTTACATTTTAAAGTGACCATACCGGTTTCTTTTTATTTTTTACCAGCATATGTTACTCGGAACGATGCAAGGATTGTAACGATACCCCATACATCTAAATCGGTTCAGGCGTTTAACAGTTATGGTGGAATAAAGAAACTCACATACATACATACATACATTAACCCTGAACACATAACACTCCTTTTTTTTGGGGCAGTCGTGTAAAAACCTCAAATAGGTAAAAATTTACACAATGTTTTTGTTGTAGGTACTATTGCGCGGCTCCCAAGTTGGGGTACGGGACCCCGTCTGGGTCATTCAACAATGCTCGTGATTTCTTTATCAAATAAATAGATCAATTGAAATAAATTGAAGGTTTTTGGTTTCGATATATGATATTTTGTAAGAGTTGAATGACTTTTGACCAGGGTTTTCCCCAATTGTGTTACAAATATTCTACAACCTGATTAAAATTCATGGTATATAGGTATATAGCTACGGATTACAAAAATACCAGAAACAAGACAATTTTGTGTCAATGACATCATACATTTCTAAATAATAATATGACTTAAGTACAGGCTTTTGCACGCGACTCTGTTTGAATTCTCCCTCAGGAACACAAAACGGAATAAAAAAATGGCTTTGTGTTACTTCAGACTATAATCTATCTCTGTGCTAAAGGAGATGTTTCAAAACGGGCCCAGTGTATGTACAGTACCTCGAAAAATCCCTGGAATTCGGGAAAAATACAGATAAATAGCATAAATGCATATTTTTTTTGTAATCATTTGATATTTATCAATTATTTTTATCGAATTTCAATATGGCGTCTCGCCAATTTAGGTCTCGCCAATTTAGGATCGACCATTGATCATAGATCGTGTACTGTCTACTGTCACTTCAGTCGCTTTCGTTGTCGATCGTGTTTTGATGTGTTTAAAACAATATTACAAAAGACTAAAAGTACGGTAACGTACTGATTCTCTTTGACAATGTAATATGACAGAAACAAACATATCAAACGTCAATAATCAATCAACATGACAGCTTACCGCCATGACGGATTTTTGTTGTGTGTTGCAATTTCAAGTGTACATTCTTGTGCTTTACAAACAAACAAAGCCAATTTATGGTGATTGGATGATTGAAAACTGTTTTAATTGTGTTTCCCCGTTTTTTAGTATGGTGTACAAAGACCTGGCCGGGGCTCCATACATTTTGAAGCATCTCCTTTTGAGTTACAGTAAAAAACATCCATCCATCCTAATTTTCGCATTGATAACAGTAACAAGATAAATAAAACTTCGTAATCATAAATCTTAAAAAATCTAAAATCTTCTTTATCTTTTTTAAAAAAAAAATTAGATTTAAATATTATTTATTTATTTGGCTTTTCCATCGACTGTAACCAATTACACTATATCATAAATCTTTACTTATATACTAAAAGAAGCGACTTTGTTTTATACTTTGTACAAATTACATTTTTATTATAGCGTTATTTGCAGTAACAGCGGGCGTACTAGTTAATTATATTCTGTGAAAATTTCAACTATTTATTATCTATTAGCACTCTCCCCGCGACTTAGTTCGCGTGATTTTTCTTACGGATCCCTAATATTTTGATAATAAAATATAGCCTATAGCACTCAGTGATAACGAGCTTCCAATTTTATTTGTGAAACAACTTTCAAAATCGGTTCATTACTTCCGGAGATTACCCCTACATACAAACTTACAAACAAATGTTACCTCTTTATAATATTAGTATAGATTACGTTTCATGTTATACAGCCCGTTGACAGACAGACGGACGGACAGCGAGGGCTTAGTAATTAGAGTCCCGTTGGTACAGAACCTTAATAATCATCATTATCTCATCATCTGCCTAGCCTTTTCCCAACTATGTTGAGGTCGGCTTCCAGTCTAATCGGATGCAGCTGTATTACCAGTATTTTACACTAGCTGACCCGCCGCGACTTCGTTCGCGTGGTATCCTACACTACCAATACCCCTACCCTAACCCTGCCTTACCCTACCCCCTACCCCTACACTACCCCTACCCTATCCCTACCCTACCCCTACCCTACGCCTACCCTACCCCTACCCTTACCTACCCCTATCCTACCCCGTACCCCTACAAATACCCCCACCCCTACCCTACCGTACCCTACCCCGTACCCCTACAAATACCCCTACCCCAACCCCATATTTTCTCAAAGTTTAAACCTTTCCTAGACCTCCACGAACATTTCAAAACCAACATCAGCTAAATCGGCCCAGCCGTTCTCGAGTTTTAGCGAGACTAACAAACAGCAATTGATTTTATTTATATAATATAGAGAAGAGAAGAGATTGATTTCGCCATAACTTTCAAACCAAACGTCCAATTTTAATGAATTAAAGACTAAATACTATCTACATAAACAGTACTTTGTTACAAAATAGTTAGTTATTTTGATAAGGAGTAATGACATGTGTAAAATAAATGCGTTTAAATGAAGTTCTAAAAAAATTCAAGATTTTTAAATAAAAAAATGGTTGTTGTGTTTAACTCGAAATAGATAGGTATAGTGTGTCGAGGACTTTTTTGTAGATATTTTTAAAGTCTTTAATTAATTGGAACATTTTATGGTTCTATCTTTTATAGTTTAGGCGGCGTACGCCAAATAAGGAACTTTTTTGGATGATTTTTTACACCTTGGGTCCGAACAACCCAAATATCTTACGGATCCCTATTTTTTCTAAAATAAAATATAGCCTATAGCACTCAGTGATAACGTAGCTTCCAATTTCCGAAAGAATTTTCAAAATCGGTTCAGTAGATCCGGAGATTACCCCCTACATACAAACTTACAAACATACAAACTTACAAACAAATGTTACCTCTTTATAATATTATTATTATTATTATTATTATATTATTATTATTATTATTATTATTATCTTTGATGTATCTCGGGACCTAGAGGTCCCGGGCCTTTGTAAGGCGTACGAGGAGCCGAAGCCAACTCGCAGAGGCCCCTTAGGTAGCTTTACATGAAATAGGACACCAACCGGCGATTATCCCTATATGCACTATGCAAGTGCACCCAAGGACAACCCCCGGTTGGTGCAGGACTATTACAGGACATGGAAACTAATAGTACTGGGCTATGGGTATGGGTTGCTAAAGTGACTTGGTTACCTGAAACTATGAAGTGACTATGGCCCCTGCCGAATCAATGTTTGTATACATGGATAAAATGGCAGGGGGTGACTTGCACACTCACTAAATGGGCCCCCTGATACAGTCGCTAGCACGAAGTGACGTAGCGACAAGGGGGCAACATATCTTGAGGTGCTAGAGGTGTGGAGAGGTATTCCACGGCTATCAGGACAATCCCGGAAGTACGGTCAAGATCCCTACCAGCGTCTTACTGGAATACTTCCTTACCCCGAGCACGAATGCTCTCGCGAGTTATTATTATTATTATTATATTATTATTATTATTATTATTTTGGGAAAACATATTTGTTTCTTAGCTTTTAGCTAGTTTTAAGCTACATCAACGGGTTCAAACCAAGTCAATGTAGCGTGTGGTGAGTTTTTTATGTTGAAGAATGTGTGGTGTGTGGCGATATTTCATTTTCGTCGATTTGCATGAACTTTCTAACGATTCTACAGGTGTTTAAAATTGCGGCTTTTTGAAGTGTAATGTAAATTGAGTCGTTCAGGTCTATTAATTTGAGGCTATGGTGGAGATGGTTGGGTATAACTCCCGTAGTGGAGACAACTATGGGTACTACGTACACTTTGTCTTGCCTCCAGATTCTGGTCACTTCTTCTTTAAGTTCGGCATATTTACTTATTTTCTCTCCTATAGTCTTTTGTAAATTGTGAGTGTTAGGAACAGCAATATCTATCAAGTATGTGACTTTATTAGCTTTATCTTGCAGAGTAATATCTGGTCTATTGTAGTGTATGGTCCTGTCGGTTAGTATGGCGCGGTCGTAGTATAGTTTGTGTGTGGTGTTTTCTAAAATAGTTTGTGGTGTGTATTTGTAGTAGGGAGTGTTTGTGTCTTGAATGAGTTTGTGTTTGAGTGCTAGTTTTTGGTGGATGATGTTTGCTACCTGATTGTGTCTGTGAGTGTAGTCTGTTTGTGTTAGAGTTGTGCATGCTCCTGTTATATGTTGTATGGTCTCTGGTTGGGTGTGACACTTGCGGCATTTATCATTGGTTATTGAGGGGTCTTTGATAATGAATTTCCTGTAGTTTTTAGTCATAATAATTTGATCTTGTATTGCAATAATAAATCCTTCGGTTTCTGGGAACAAATTACCTATCTTAAGCCATTTATTTGAAGCTATTGTATCTATATGGGATTGTTCTAAGTCATGGGGGTGCCGGCCATGCAGCACTTTCTTTTTCCAATTTTCTAACTTTTGTTTCTGTATGTCATTGTTAGTGTGTTGTGTGTCGTGTGTTGTGTTCTGTTCGTTTAGGTTAAGGGGGGAGTAGTTACTATCGTGTGTGGTTATAGCTTTATGTATGTTAGTTGAATGAGATTTAGTGTGAAAGAATGACCTTAGTCTAGTTATTTGTTTTTGCCAAAGTTGATAAATGTCTATTAGGCCTCTCCCTCCGTATTGTCTTTTAATGGTCAGTCTTTCTATTGCAGATTTAGGGTGTAGGTTATTGTGTTTAGTGAGTGTGGTGCGTGTTGTTCTTTCTATTTGTTGAATATCGGTCTTTGACCATTTTATGACTCCAAACGAGTAAGTTAATATGGGGATCGCGTAGGTGTTGATGGCTTTTATAAGATGCTTCCCCGAAAGTTGAGTTTTACATACTGCGACCACCCTTCTCTTGTATTCAGTGTTTAATGTGTGTTTGATGGCTGAGTGATCTAATCCTTTGAGTTGCCTATATCCTAAGTATTTATATAAATCTGTTGGTTCCATAGCTGTAATTGTATCAGTATTATTAATTGCATAGTCGCCCGGTTTAATCTTGCCTCTTATTATATGTACTGTTTTGCATTTGTCCAATCCAAACTGCATGTTTATGTCTTTACTAAACTCTGTCGTGATTTCTATTAATTTCTTCATCTCTTTTTCGGTCTTTGCGTATAATTTAATGTCGTCCATATAGATAAGATGGGATATCGTTGTTTCTTCTGTTGTCTGTTTAAAGGAGTATCCGGCCCGGCAGGATTGTAGTAAGTGAGAGAGAGGGTTGAGTGCGAGACAGAACCATAGAGGACTTAGGGAATCCCCTTGATATATTCCTTTTTTAATGGCAATCTGTCGAGTTGTAATAGCGTTGTCGCGGCAGTTTAATTGAAGTGTAGTTTTCCATTGGGACATAATGTTTTGTAAGAAGCTTATTATTTGTGGGTTTATTTTGTATATCTGTAATATTTGGATTAGCCAGGAATGTGGAATACTATCAAATGCTTTCTTATAATCAATGTAGGTACAGTGTAAATTTCTATTTTTTGTGGCGGCATGTTTGTGTATTATTGAGTCTATAACTAGTTGCTCCTTACACCCCATGTGGCCCCGTCTGCATCCCTTTTGCTCTTCTGCTATTATGTTGTGTTGTTCTATATGTTTATTGATTTTTGAAGTGATTGCTGATGTTAAGATCTTGTATATTGTGGGTAGGCATGTAATTGGTCTATATTGAGAAGGTTGTGATGAGTATTGTGTTTTAGGTAACATGTAGGTTATTCCTACAGCAATAAATTCAGGGATGTTTTGCTTCCCTAGAACTATGTCTGTTAAATTTTTAGCTATAATTTTATGTAGTGACTCTAATTTTTTATACCAATAATTATGTATTTTATCAATACCAGGGGATTTCCAGTTATGTAGTCTTGTTGTAATATTAGTTATGTCAGACTCAGTTATCTCAATGAATTCCATTTCTTCTAATAAACTCCATCTAGTTTCTTCGTCTTTTATCCAATCAGATTTATCATTATGTTGTACTTGTTCTTCCCATATGCCAGACCAAAAGGTTTCAAGTTGTTCTGCTGTTGGTAGTTCTAAATTGTTATCAGTTATAGTGTCAGCTTGTGGTTTCTGTAAATTTCTGTAAAAGTTCTTTTCATTCATGGCAAACAGCGAGTTATCATTTTTACGTTCTTGCCCTTTCTTGTATCTTCTTAACCTGTGGACTTTTAGGGCCAGTTTCTGTTTCAGAGTATCCAAGAATTCTTCCGGTTTTCTATTGTCAGATTCGTGTCTAGTATGAATGGCCATGTTTTTAAATATCGCTTCTACTCTCTTTACTACTTTGTTCGATCTATTGTTGTTTATATACTGGGTAAGTCTACCGCAGTCTGCTCTAAGTTTTTCTATATCTTTTTCAAGCCTCTGTTGCCATGCTGGTTTGTTCATATTTCTTGATCTTGAATTACCTGTGTATTCTGTAATTTTATAATTAAGTTCTTCGGAAATAACTAATGCTGTGCAATATATCAGGGTGTGTATGTCTGTAAGTTGGGTTTCTTCACTAATGTATTGCTTGAGAATATTGTGATTAAATAAATTAACTAGCTGTAAAAGTTTTGGTGTGTACCTGAGTTTGGGCAGTCTTGGCCGAGCTGCCGGGTTCATTCCGGAATATTGAGTAAGAGCCGTTTTGAACTTATCGTGAATTTCTTGGATAAACGTATCTGTAGGCTGATTTTGATCTGTATCAACTAGGGTCTCAATATCATTTTCTACTACTATTGTTATACTCTCGGTTTGTGTAGATATGTGAGATGTGTGCGTGTTTTGTGTGTATGCTTGTGATTGGTAGCATGATTGTGATTGAACGATAGTTTGTGACTGCGTGTGTGACTGCGGGTATGAATGAAGTTGCTCTTGTTGATTAAATTCGGTTGTGTTTTGTGTTATTGTGATTGTGTTGGCGCCTTCATTATTTTGTGAATCTTCTAGTTGTGTACGAATTTCATCTTTTAATTGATCGATTTCTTTTTGAGTTAGGAGTTTATTCCTAACAATAGCTCTTCTTTGATCTGAAATCCTCTGTTCGGTGACGGTAATTTCTGGGTATTGACGTGTAAAAAGTTCATGCAATTGTTGTCTGTAGGTGGTCATGTCGGTCTCTAATTTCGTGATATATAGGTAATTTCGCATGATAAAAAGGTTTACGTCTTTGCTCCATCTCATGCGAACTCTGACTTTTCCAGCCTTGGTGGACGCGGGCAAGAAGGTACAACTTGCCTCCCGCGCAACATTCAAGGCCGGGATTGGTGTTACTGTGTTATAACTGGTGATAGGGGGTGATGATGGTATGGAAGGTGACGATGGTACGGATGGTGATGATGGTCTAGATGGTGTGTATGATACTGTGCTTGGGCTGTAGGGTTCAACAGGGGTGTCTGTCCTGTTGGCCAGTCTGTCACCATCATCAGTAATTTCGGCTGTAGCATCTTTGTCGGTGGGAGCCCGCCTGTTCAACTCCTCACCGCTGACGGTTCGTATGCTGAGACACCCAGCGTCAGCTCCAGGTGCGCCCCGGCGATCGCCCCCGGGCAGCGGTCCTAAACGTTTCCTTTTAGATCGTGTCTCCATGTTTGATGGGTTTCCAGAGCCACGTTAGCCACGCCAGTAATTTCCGAATCGTGTGTCCGCCCCCCACGTGATTAGCTGGTCAATCAGGACGTGTGGTTGTTTAGGGGGCTTATTATTATTATTATTTTCTGTTGTGCTTTTTTTTTCTCAGCTTTTAGGCTGGCATAAGCTACATTTACGGGCCAAAACCAAGTAAATGCAGCGTGTGGTGTGTATTATGTTGAGGGTGTGTTATGATGAGGGCGTATTTCGTTTTCATCTATTTGCATGAACTTTCTTACTATTCGACATGTATTTAAAATTACAGCTTTCTGGAGTGTAACATATAGAGTTTCTTTTAAGTTTAGTAGTTTTAGGCTATGGAGAAGATGATTTGGGATAACGCCTGTTGTAGAGAGAACTATCGGGATTACAAAAACTTTTTCTTGTCGCCATATCCTAGTTACTTCATCTTTGAGTTCTGCGTATTTACTAATTTTTTCAGTTACTGTCTTCTGTATGTTATGTGTGTTGGGAACTGCAATATCTATTAGGTAAGTAATTTTATTTAGCTTATCCTGTAGGGTTATATCCGGTCTGTTGTAGTGAATGGTTCTATCAGTGAGTATGGCGCGATCGTAGTAGATTTTGTGTGTGTCATTTTCTAGTATAGTTTGTGGTGAGTAGTTGTAGTAAGGGGTGTTTGTGTCTTGTATGAGTGAGTATTTGAGTGCTAATTTTTGATGAATAACGTTTGCTACCTGATTGTGTCTGTGAGTGTAGTCTGTTTGTGTAAGGGTTGTGCATGCTCCTGTTATGTGCTGGATGGTTTCAGGTTGAGTGTGACATTTTCGGCACTTATCATTTGTTACTGTAGGGTCTTTAATAATATATTTTCTGTAATTCTTGGTGTTGATTATCTGGTCTTGAATCGCTATTATGAATCCTTCAGTTTCTGGGAATAAATTACCTATTTTAAGCCATTTGTTTGAAGCTACTTTGTTTATATGGGGTTGTTCTAGATCATGGGGGTGTCGGCCGTGAAGTACTTTTTTCTTCCAGTCTTCAATTTTTTGTGTCTGTGGGTCATCGTTGGTAATGTGTAGTGTATCATCTGTCTGCTCGTTTAAGTTGAGTGGAGTGTAGTTGTGATCATTTAGGGCTATGGCTTTATGGATGCTACTTGTGCGCGATTTTGTGTGAAAAAATGTTTTTAGTCGATAGATTTGTTTTCGCCAGAGATGCTGGATGTCTATTAGGCCTCTCCCTCCATTTTGCCTTTTGATAGTAAGTCTTTCTATTGCAGATTTTGGGTGTAAGTTGTTATGTTTTGTAAGTGTAGTTCGTGTAGTTCTTTCTAATTGTTCTGTGTCTGTTTTTGTCCATTTTATAATTCCGAATGAGTATGTTAATATGGGAATGGCAAACGTATTTAAAGCCTTGATAAGATTTTTACCAGATAATTGTGTTTTACAAATAGCGTTAAGTCTTCTCTTGTATTCTGTAGTAAGTGTGTTTTTAATTCTAACGTGATCTAGTCCCTTTAGTTGTGTGTACCCTAAGTATTTGTATAAGTCGGCCGGCTCCATTGCTGTTATAGTGTCAGTGTTATTTAATACATAGTTGCCGGGTCGTACTTTGCCTCGTATGATGTGAAGTGTTTTACACTTATCTAGGCCAAACTGCATGTTTATATCTTGGCTGAATTCTGCTGTAGCTTCTACTAGTTTCTTCATGTCTTTTTCGGTTTGTGCATATAGTTTGATATCGTCCATATATATAAGATGAGAGATTGTTGTTTGTTCTGTGGTATGTTTGAAACAATATCCGGCCTGACATCGCTGCAGTTGATGTGACAGAGGATTTAGGGCGAGACAGAACCACAAAGGACTCAGTGAGTCACCTTGGTATATACCCTTTCTGATAAATATTTGTCTAGTTGTAACATTATTCTGATTGCAATTAATCTGAAGTGTGGTTTTCCACTGTGGCATTATGTTGCGTAGAAAGTCTATTATTTTTGGGTTTATTCTGTAAATTTCTAAGATTTGTATTAACCAGGAATGTGGTACACTGTCAAACGCTTTTTTATAATCGATATAGGTGCAATGTAAATTTCTATTCTTTGTGGTGGCATGTTTATGTATAGTGGAATCAATTATTAGCTGTTCTTTGCATCCCATGTGGCCCCGCCTGCATCCCTTTTGCTCCTCTGCCATTATATTGTGGCGTTCAATGTGTGAGTTGATTTTAGTTGTGATTGCTGATGTTAGTATTTTATATATCGTGGGTAAGCATGTGATTGGTCTATATTGGGAAGGTTGTGGTGAGTTTTTAGTTTTAGGTAGCATGTAAGTTATGCCTGTTGCAATAAATTCGGGTATATTTTGTTGTCCTAGTATTATTTCTGTTAAATTTTTCGCTATCGGTTTGTATAATGAAGTTAGCTTTTTGTACCAAAAATTGTGTATTTTATCTATACCAGGAGATTTCCAATTATGTAATCTGCCTGTTATGTGTATAATGTCAGACTCTGTAATCGCTTCGAATTCCATTTCATCTATTGCTCTCCATTTTGTTATTTCTTCTGCTATCCACGGTGCTTCGTCATTGTGTCGTACTTGTTCTTCCCAAATGCTAGACCAAAATGTTTCAAGTTGTTCTTTTGTAGGTGTGTTAGGTGTGTCAGGTGTGTCAGGTGTATTTGTGTTGCTCTCGTCATTTGTGTCAGTTTGTAATTTGTGTAGGTTTCTATAAAATATTTTTTCATTTGTAGCAAATATAGCGTTATCGTTTTTGCGTTGTTGAGCTTTTTTATATCTTCTGAGCCTATGAACTTTAAGGGCTAATTTTTGTTTTAAAGTGTCTAAGAATTCTTCAGGTTTTCTGTTGCTGTTTTCGTGTCTAGTGTGCGTGAGATTACTCTGAAATATAGCCTCAACTCTCCTTACTACTTTGTTTGACCTAACGTTGTTAATATATTGTGTAAGTCTACCGCAATCGGCTCTCAATTTCTCTATGCTTTTTTCTAATCTAAGCTGCCATGGTGGTTTAATGTTCTGTTTCGGTCTTGTGTTTCTTGTGTGTTCCGTGATTTTAAAGTTAAGTTCTTCAGATATGACTAACGCTGTGCAATATATAAGTGTATGTAAGTCTATAAGACGTGTGTCATCAGAAATAAATTGATTAAGTATGTTTTCGTTAAATAAGTTAACTAAACGAAAAAGATTAGGGCTATACCGAAGTTTAGGTAGTTTTGGTCGAACTGCTGGATCCATTCCAGAGTATTGTGCTAGTGTTGTTCTAAATTTGTCTCGAATTTTTTGGGTATCAATTGTTAGGTTTTGATCTGCTGCGGCTATGGTCTCTATATCATTTTCTAAAGTTAAAGTGATAGATTCGGTTTGTGTGGATGTGTGAGATGTTTGTGTGCATACTAAAGAGTAATTATTTATTTGAGTTAGCGTGTTAGGTTGTAAGGGTGTGTGCGGCTGTGTTTGTGGTTGTTGAGCAACCTCTACTATGTTTTGTGGTAGTGGTGAAGCGGTAGACCCGATGTTATTTTCATCCTGTATTTGAATTCGTGCTTCTTCTTTTAATTGCTCTATTATTTCTTGAGTCAAAAGTTTATTCCTAATTATTGCTCTTCTCTGATCTGAAATTCTTTGTTCAGAAACGGTTATCTCAGGGTATTGACGAGTAAAAAGTTCATGCAATCGTGGTCTGTAGGTGGTCATGTCGGTCTCTAATTTCGTGATGTAAAAGTAAGTTCGTATGATAAATATGTTAACATCTTTGCTCCATCTCATACGAACTCTTGCTTTTCCAGCCTTGGTGGACGCGGGTAGGAAGGTATTTACCTCCCGCGCAACACTCAAGGTCGGATTGGGTGTGACTGTATTTAAGGTAATGATGGGAGGTGACGATGATATAGAGGGTGATGATGGTAACGATGGTGATGATGGTCTAGATGGTGTGTATGATGCAGTGCTTGGGCTGTATGTCTCTATAGGGGTGTCTGTCCTATTAGTTAGTCTGTCACCATCGTTAGTGATTTCGGCTGTAACATCTTTGTCGGTGGGAGCCCGCCTGTTCAACTCCTCACCGCTGACGGTTCGTATGCTGAGACACCCAGCGTCAGCTCCAGGTGCGCCCCGGCGATCGCCCCCGGGCAGCGGCCCTAAACGTTTACTTTTTGATCGTGTCTCCATGTTTAATGGGTTTCCAGAGCCACGTTAGCCACGCCAGTAATTTCAGAATCGTGTGTCCGCCCCCCACGTGATTAGTTGGTCAATCCGGACGTGTGGTTGTTTAGGTTATTATTATTATTATTATTATTATTATTATAGTATTACCTCTTTATAATATTATAGTATAGAAGTATAGAAGTATAGATAGAGCGACTGCCTATCTGATCTCCACAATCCAGTAACTGGGTAATACGATACCCCTTGGTAGGACTGGTTGTCAGATTTTCGGACTTCGGTAACGACTATCAAAGATCCACATATGACAGCCGGGACCAACGGCTTAACGTGCTTTCCGAGGCACGGAGGAGTCTTGGTGTGTAAAGATGGTCACCCATCCACGGACCAACCCCGGCAAGTGTAGCTTAACCTGACGATTCGACCCGTGCAGCTGTTATTACTTAGCCACGAGCTCCTCCCTCGAACCTTAAAAATCATTCATGTGCAATTACGAATCCGGATTCAACATGACCTAGAACCACTAATTATATGAAACGTGACATCCACAAACCCGCAATGGGCTCTCGAGGTGGATCACTTCCACTCCTTCAAAATATTTAGTCTGATTTTAGTACGTATCAGGTTCTGCACAAGGTGCAATTTCGCATCTTCGTCAAATTCAAGGAGGTACAATAAGCGCCACGAAAGATGAGACCTGACACACTTCACAAACTTTATTATTTTGTAATAAATAGTATAATATTGGTGCCGATTCCCTTGTTCACAAACTAGACTAAAAGAGAATTGGTATCCCTTACTGGCATACAGCTAAAAAAAAGGACGGTAACACTTACAAACTAAGTTAGAGATGTCAAATTAGTTTCGCCCTCAACTTCTCTATATTTTTAATCTATACGTTCTAAGATGTCAACTGTAATTGTGTGGGTGTCAGATTGACTTTTGACAGCTCTCATTTACATCCATCTCTTTCTTATTTAATTGGAGAGAAAAAGAAAGAAACAGTCTAAATTATGTTTAGTACGTGCATAATAGAATCAACACCATTGTTAAGAATTTTAATCTAAATGTCATCGAAAAATCCCTGATACACAAATTATGGATAATTATTTCGTACATCCATACCTGCGCAAGCTTGCTACTGGCGCTTGTCAAGTCTAATTTTTCGTGGCGCGTATTTTAATTATGCTAGTGATTCTCAACAGAAATCAATAATAAAAGTAGGATAGATTTATATTTTTTACTATTTAATATAGGTCCTAGGTAGGCGGGACGAAGAACCCACAAGCACATATTGATAATAATATAGTCGCGCGACACTGCCTGCCGCAACGCAACGAACGTCGAACGGGGCGATTCTGTTCTTTGATCGGTGTATTCTGAAATACTGTCAATCATAAACAAAAAAAAAACATATTGTATTTATTCATTATTGACGTAGGTGTTGTAATACTACTTGATTATTTATGTATTTTTTGACAACTTCCTGAAATATGACGAAGATGTAAATTTGCACCTTATGTGCCTTTTGTACCACGTGTAATATTAATTTTTCGTTAACTTTCAAGGTGTTTTTGTTACATTTACTTGGAAATTGTAGAGTCGTGGATCTCAGGTTTAAAATAGAAAGTCTAACTAACACTCAATAGTTTCATACTTGACGTTGCGACGAGCAACTAGCTTTAACTTTCGGACTAACTGACCGACGACCCCTTGACAATACAAAAGTGCCTGTAATTGGTCTAATTGAAATAAATGTTTTGACTTTGACTTTGTTGAGCGTCGACAATCCTATGCACTGTAGCGGCGTTTTTATAAACGTTTTTTGTTTTTTAACTGCGGTTTGGATTTTGCATTTAAGGCACCTAGTACCTACTTAAAATAGCAATAGCAATTAGTATCTATTCAATTAATCGCACGTGTGTACAACCACTAAGTAGGAACGTATTGACTATAGTTCGATGACACATTATAACCTTTTCTATTGTTTTCCCACATGATCATTAGATACTTCCCACGACCAAAGGCTATCAGATACCTAAGTAATTATCCTATCAATTAAGATCTAACAGTGTCTAGTGGATAAACGGCACTTATTCTCATAGATACGTACCTAATTAAAGTTACCTATTTGTTCTTTGTAATTTTTCGGTCTTTCTTATGTAACATTGCCCACTTTTTTTGTTTTAGCATCCTCTTAGATTTTCTCATCAATAAAAATAAGATATATATAGATACTATATACATAAACTTATGCCTTTTTCCCATGGAGGTAGGCAGAAACCACAGAACGCCACCTGCTAAGATCCTTACATACTCCTTTCGCCTCATCCACCTTTATACTTCTCGTCATACAAGCCGGTAACGATTATTGCGCACCTGACCTTTCTGAAGAACCTCACCAATAAGGTCAGTGTAGAGATAAGATATAATTACCTATCTCCGCTCCCTGCGACTTTATAGGCATGGTTTTTCATCCGTATTAAGTTACGTCTTTTACTCCGGTCCGAAGGGTCGTAGCGTGATGTATTTTATCATGAATCTGCCTATCATATTCAAAAAAAGATTTTTTCCAATCAGACTCGTGTTTCAGAGATTACTGCGTTTAAACAAACAAACAAAAAATCTAGTTAAACCGTTATCTACATACATACATACATAAACTCACGCCTATTTCAAATGGGGGTACGCAGAAACCACAGAACGCCACCTGCTACGATCCTTACATACTCCATACCGTAATTATCCATAGTTAATTTAAATCTAGTTAGGTAATTGTTTTGATGATTTAAATCTTTTATTTGGTTGTTTACTTTTGTACATTATTTTGCACATGGTTTCTCTTCACTACCTTTGGTTGACTAATAGCGAATGCTTAAGGCGCTTTTGTACTCTTTTGTTGACTAAAGTTTAAATTAATAAAAATACTTTTCTGCTTTGTTATAATTATTAGTATAGGTAAGGTGTGTAGACAGGAAGGAAGATTTATTTACTTTAAACAATATCCTGAAACACAGTTACTAGATGACGTAAATAGAGGATACTAATATCCATACTGAATATTATAAAGCTTTACAGTTTGTTTGTATGTTCGCGTTATCATCGGAATTCCTGGTCCGATACTGAAAATATTTTTGCTAATAGGAAGCTACATTGTCCCTACATACCATCATCCTCCTGCCCTTGTCCCATGTTACATGGGGTCGGCGCAACACGTTTTCTTCTTCCACTCTGTCCTGTCAGCCGTCATGCAATCACTGACTCCCCTTTCATTCATATCATTCTTCACACAATCCATCCATCTTTTCTTTGGCCTTCCTCTTGCTCTCCATCCATCCACATTCATATTCATAACTCTCCTGGTCACATGCGTTTCATCCCTCCTCTTTACATGCCTATACCAAGACAAACGATTCCCTTTCAACTTTTCTGTCCAAAAGGCAAATGAAAGGACGAATTTGTCCCTACATACCCTGAGTGCTATAAGCTATATTTTACTATTAAAAAAAATATTTTTGTATATGATAGCCAGATTCCTTAGGAATGATATACGAGTAGGTTATGTAAAAACACGCTACGACCAATGAGAGCAAAGCAGTAACCGAAAGTCAAAGTCAAAGTCAAAGTCAAATCATTTATTTCAATTAGGCCATTATAAGGCACTTTTGAACGAAGACGTAACATGGGAAATCCTACGCAGACGAAGTCGTGGGCAGAAGCTAGCAATAACAATTGATCATCAACTTCTAAAATAAATATTGAATACGGTACCACCGTTTGTGGACATAAAACATTGTACATATACCTACCTATTTGCAGAGCTGTGCTTATGACAAGTCCATACTGTTTTAGTTTCCTTATTAGGCAGGATATATACTTTGCTACAAGTAACGGTACACTGAAGAATTTTAATCAAACAAGGATAATACCATTCAGAATACCTACATATCCATTGCTTATTGGGTAAAAATAATTAGAGCAAAGTCTAAGTATATATTATTATTATTGTTATATTGTTACTAACGCTGTTGTTTGTGTTGTTTGTAATTTCTAATTTTGTGTTTAATTTTAATTTTGAATGGATTTTATTTTGTGTATGGATTATTTTAATCTGAATTAAATGAATTATTATTATTCACATTTATTTATTTTATATACATATATAATTACATTTTTAAATATTAATATAAAACAATAAAAACATTTAAAAATATAAAAAATAGTATCCCACCGGCATCGGGAACAGGGACCAAGCTACCGGTGGTCAGGGCTCCTGAGAAAGGAATCTCCTAACAATACGCGCCGTGTCCAGTAGGAGTACCGCTTTCTGAATCAAGCCCTTGATCCAACCACCCAACGAGAGCCTCCTAAGGTGTTGGTCGAGGCTCTTGGCTATTATGCCATTGGCCGTTACGACTATCGGCACAGTGATTGCTGTACTCACATATTATTATTATTATTATTATATACACCCATAACATCACGCCAGTAATCCCCAAAGGCTTAGGCAGAGGTGTACCCATTAGTACATCCACGTTTCGCCAGTTATGTTTAAGTCCCATGTAATAGGAGGCGAGCCTATTGCCATCAACCGGGCACAAATCCAGACTCCGAGGCTGCTACTGAGATACTCCTAATGGAAAACCCAATAACACTTTGCCTGACCTGGGAATCGAAACCAGGACCTCATGCTCAGCTGTCGCGCTTTGCGACCACTACACTAACGAGGCAGTCACGCACGACGCGCTTAAAGGTAAGTTATAACTTTTAAAGTCAACTTATAAAAGATATTTTCGTAAAAATTACGAGTATGTAATAAAAATTGGAACTTTGAATTATCACTTGAGCTTGAAGTTGTTAGGTATGGTTCAGAACAAAAATGATCGCAATGATTGGAAGACGTAACTGACGTAACTTTCGGCTTTGTAAAGCGTATTTTTACACCAGTACGGTCGGTACCTATGTTTCACACCAGCGAAGATCTATAGACTTACACGTATTAGCACTTTATACGAGCAGCTGTGTGTGAAAAACATTTCCTACATTCAAAAAACATCTCTATCAAGATAACATTTATGTCGAAATAATCATAAACAACTCTGCTATTCATTTATTCAGTGTTGTCCGAGTCCGACTAAATAATTGTATAACATATAATAGGTATAACCAGTTAACAGCGCCATCTATTGAGTGGTTGCATTACTTTTAGGGGTAAGTTTGATGTTAGCAGTTTCATAAATGCTTGTAGAGATGACGCTAGAGCTAACGTTAAAGCATTCTTTTACATGCATACTAGCTAACCCAGCGAACTTCGTACCGCCATATAATTTTTTAATATTTTCTTTCATAAGACTTGAACCTTCTCCTGACAATAACTAACATAACATCAAAAAATAATCAGTGAAATTGGTTCAGCCGTACACGCGTGATGCCGTGACCAAGGGAAATAAGGACTGATTTTTATATTTAGAGAAGATTATTCCAAATTCCAGCTCAATTGAAAATCGGGAAGTGGCTCAAAATTTAACTTGTAATATTTGATTGGCCACAGACACCGGGACAGGTGAAAGTAATTAATAAAACCTTGTAAAAATGCGCGACATATTCTCAATAATTCTATTAGTTAGTTTAAACTAATTTAATTAATGCCAAATGTGTTACCGGTATTATTTAGTTTAAATTAATTTAATTTATGCCAAATGTGTTACTGGCCAGCAGAAATCGGTCAATGTACTATATCTATTTACATTCAAAACTTATGCTAACAATAGAAATTAAAATTAATCAGCGTTTTATATCAAAATTATTACAATTATCTCGAAAAATAGGAGAAATTTTAACGTGAGGTCGTTCGTTTTTACCCCAAACGTAGAAGAGTGTTATAAGTTTGACGTGTCAGGTGTGTCTGTGTGGCATCATAGCTCCTAAACAAATGGACCGAATATTATACTAATGCGGTTTCTTGGCAGAATAAATGCAAATTAAACCGCAAGTCATAAACGTCCTTGACGTTGTCATTTGGCGATTTTCTGAAGAATGTTGTTAAAAAGTAATTTAAAAAAACAAATCAGGAGTAAATTGCTTCAAAAGTCGCTTAAAGAAATTGAACCAGTTTCGTGAAATTGTTGGGTTTTGGGTTACCGTGCCAATCGTGAGTAATTTTACTGGTCATTATGAGATTTTGCTCAAAGCAGTTCATATAAATTGAGATTACTAACCTTCATGGCCCTTGGACTCTCCGAATAATCCACTGAGTAGCATTTGTTTTCATAGGTTTCCATGAAGAAAAAGCTTATTCCCTGCAAATAGAAAAAACGTTTATGAACGTGAAATCAAATAGTAAGTAAACGTTATGAGTACCTACGGTCAGTGCCCAGCATTACTTGACCCCTCTGAGAAAGAACATAAAGGGAAGACGGGTCAGGTAATTCAGGGAAGGTACTGACTGTACAATAATATGTAAGTTTCAATTCTAAGTAGGTACTGGAACGCTTGTGTGTATATTTAAGTCTTTTAAGTTTAACTTATAAAAACAAAACTTCTAAAAAAAAAACACCCTATTTCAGCAGAATTCCGATTAATTTTCAATTAACTGTATAATTCGATATTTTGTAGCTTTGCAATCAATAAATAGTGAGTCAATTGTGTTGGCAAATAAGTGACGTCACAGTTAGACACGATATTGCCATGCAAAATCTATGGGGAATCGCGTTTTGATAGTCCATAAAGAGTAAAATTGATTGGTAGTGTCAACTATCCAATTGAAAGAACAGAGACAGCATGAACCTTTAAAACTTAAATCGAGCTGACTTTACAAATTTGATCTTTAGCGCTTTGAAAATAAAATATTAATTACCAAAACAGTTATGAATATACTCATGACGATCTGGAATACGTTGTAGACCATCACCAAGTGTTTCAGGTTGTATGGCTTCTTGTCCTTCATGTATCGAGGGCCAGCTTTGGTACAGAAGTAGAGGTACGTCGCCAGTATAGTCAGGAGAGGGCCAGGTCCTGCTATAAGCCACCAGTCTTTTGTCCGAGGGTCTAGAAAAAAAGAGAATATTCTATAAAAACTAGGTCAGTGAGTCGCCTAAGGGGCGGATTTGTTGGAGATGGAGTATACGCTTAGGGGCACTATGAACAGCAAAGAAACGAAAAAAAATGTTGGGACTAAAAACTTTTGATTTTTTTATTTACGAAAAGTTTTTTTTTCAAAAATGTCTAGTTTTTTATTTGCCTTGTTTAATTTGACTACATTATGGTGTAGTATGGTGTAGTATCTGCCTGGGTTTTTCCTATGTGGGTAAATAAATGTCGGACGCTTTCCAACTTAGGCTGGGCGCAAACGTCCGGTTTCCGAATCAGGAGGCGTATATTATGTACATACACACACATACAAATTACACATACATTATTTTTTTTACATGTGTGTGTATTATGCATACATGTGTATGTATATACACGCCTCCTGATTCGGAAACCTGATCCGGAAACCGGACGTTTGCGCCCAGCCTAAAGCATTTAGCTTTAAAAATCTCATTCATATTAATTGAGTATGTTACCTACCTACATTTAAAAAATTAATTCAGATACGTGTTATTTTGTTATTTTTGAGTTTTTGTTATAAAAATCTAATTGCCGGTTAATAATTTAAACACTAATGCGCTTTTTATTAATAATTATTTTTAATTACATGGAGTAGTTAGGCACTGTTGATTCCGACTGTTATTGCCAATTTTTTTTGGTAGAAATATCACAAAAAACGCTATTTAAATTCTTATTTTTATTACCAAAAAAAATATTAATTCCAAAAACTCAGTCAACAGAGTGACTCAAAATTGATGAAAAATATTCTTTTTCAAAACATACATGCTCGAAGGTGCTGATAAACTTGAGCATTCACTTGTAATGAGTATTTGTGCGAATGTTACATCACAGAAAAATACGAGAACATTTCAGCGAACATTCTATCAAGCGTTCTGGCGAGCATTGCTTCGAGCTTTTTGCCGAGCGAAGCTTCGGTCATCGTTCCGCGCCCCGCCGCTCTACGAGATTAGTTTGCCACCATCTTCTATTTTTCTTTTTCTTTTTTTTTACATAACCAATGGGCATAAATGCAGCACACGC
Source organism: Hoplodrina blanda (assembly GCA_949316365.1). NCBI lineage: Eukaryota > Metazoa > Arthropoda > Insecta > Lepidoptera > Noctuidae > Hoplodrina > Hoplodrina blanda. Next base: position 15,581,563 of record OX438582.1, read on the forward strand.
GACCGTCAAGTCTGACATCTTCGTGAAGAATAATTATTTAATGACGAGCATCGACTAAAGCGTTCACTAGAATGCTCAAGAAAATGTTCATAGCAATGTTTGGCTCTATGCTTGACTCGGCTCGTTGTTCAGTTCGACAATTATAAAAACGGCAAATGCTCGATGTTCTGTTACAAGTGAATGCTCAAGTCTATCAGCAGCTTTAGGTAGCACTTAACGTTACTGCGCCGCTTTTAGTTTACTAATGCAGCGTATTACGCATTCGTGCTTTACCTAGTGAGGTAATAGATTATGATTGATGAATTAGATGATCTCCAGCGTGTAGAATTATGTATGCCTAAATTTTTAGTGAATAAATGAACTAAATATGTTAATAACTTGTAAAATATAATTTATACATCGTAAATAAATTATGATGTATGCCATAATAATTATTTTACCTTACAAGTGCATTGAGATGCATAAAATTTATTATCATTATCAAGTCTGGAAGCTCACTTGTTTCATAAAGTACTTGCTAATAAAATCTGTTATGTATTTATGTATGTGAGAAATCTAGAACAATTACGCTACGCATTTTTTTTCCTATATTTTGGCCTTGAATTCAAATTTTAAAACTTGATCTAGGATAATTCGTTACCTACTACAACTTATAAAAACGTGCGATTATTTAAATTATTAGGTAAAAAAAACCATTATATTATTAGTGCTTTTATTTGAATAACAAGCTCTCAACTGCCATGCTCATTAGGTCAAAACATATAATAACTCAATAAATAAAACGCTCCATGTTACTCACATTAACAAAATTAAAATAAATGATATTAAAGTATACATTACTAACACTTTCAGTGTACTTATTTGTTAGATGATTGTGGTATGTAAAAAAGAAAAAGTAATCGTACTGATAACGGTACAAGTTATTCTGGTTGACAAAAAAGAGGGTAAGAAACATCAGTCTCTTAAAAAACAATCCTATTTAGTGAGCCCGAGTGGCTGTGGAGCAGGACTAGCATTTTTATAGTTTAGGCGGCGTACGCCAAATAAGAAACTTTTTTGGATGATTTTTTACACCTTGGTTCTGAAAAACCCAAATATCTTACGGACCCCTATTTCTTATAAAATAAAATATAGCATAATATGTTACTCGCAGATAATGTAGCTTTCTAATGGTGAAAGAATTTTTAAAATCGGTCCAGTAGTTTTTAACTTTATCTATTACAAACAAACAAACAAACAAAAACACAATTTTTTCCTCTTTATAATATTAGTGTAGATAGTGTAGATTATACAAAAAGTTGTTTTTGTGCAAAACGGCAAACATGCCTAAAATATTCGACTCGATGTCCTACGGCTATGCAAATGGATATTAATTATTTTTATTTCTATTTTTTATCCTTTATCACGTCATTTTACTTATGTTTGGATTTGAATGCCATCAAAAACAAAACTTGTAAAAAAAACAAGTCGCGAAACTCAGTTCTTCTACCATAAAAAGTTGTGAGATCCATGTAATACCAAGTCAGTCATTTATTCCCTACTTAAGGGACCTTCTGTCTTAAGTTATTACGTAATTAGCTAATCTGACAACGTCTTATAGTGACCACATTAATATTAAAAATCTTTTATGTTTAAATAAAATAGATTGACTTGGCTATCGCAGGAAAACACAATATAACTCACAAGCAATACATTATGGTAAATAATATTGTTTAGTGCGATAGCAAAATCGCGCTGACTGAGCGGCGTGACTTGTTTTTTATACAAGTTTTGTTTTAGATGGCATTGTGTTTTCATGTGTTGTGGCCCCGGAACGTAAAGGGCAACATAAGGAACAGGGCGGTTTTTTAGTCAGTAAAAGTCTGACAGTCCCTTCTGCCCCACCCAGGGCGGAAGGACTCATTTGATGATTTTTACCACCTTAAAAAAAAGGCGGAGGGTGAGGACGCCGTAGCGCCTCTCCAGCCAGTCCTCAAAGAGGGGTCTTACCGCGGCGATTGCGGCGTGCCCGATGAATTTGAACTTTAACAACAATATTGCTTTGAGGAAGAAATTATATGAAAACACAGCACTAAGCGTCATTGTTATCAATGACAAATTCTAAAATAATGATTGACTAGGTTTTGCCTGCAACTTTATCCGCGTTAATGTCGGTTATCGCGGGCAGACGACGTCGCGGTCTAAAAATTAGCTGTAAAAAATATGTCGTTTCTTGGGGTCCCCGTACCAAATTTCACTAAAATCGGTTCATTGGTTTAATCGTGGAAGCGTAACAAACAGGCAAACAGAAGTTACTTTCGCATTTACCTATAATATTATTAATGAATGCATTAATTAATATTATTACATAAATAAATGTATAAATTATATAGTATGGATTTGTTGTTATCTCACAATAATAATTGTTAGTTTTGGATAAATTAGTGTAGGTACTCATTTTTAGGGAAAACGTATAATAAGGATAATAATAAACAGTAGGAACTTAGAATAACGAGTGGATCCATCGTAACAAATTCATAACATCGTAACTCTGCCCCCTTTTTTTTTAGGTGGTAAAAATCATCAAATGACTCCTTCCGCCCTGGGTGGGGCGGAAGGAACTGTCAGACTTTTACTGACTAAAAAACCACCCTGTTCCTTCTGTTGCCCAGATGACCTACTGATCAAAATTTAAACCATAGACTCTGATCATGATTCTAAACACGAAATAATTAATATTTCTCATACATACATTAATTTATGTATGTATGTATGAGAAACGAAGAAAATGTGTTTATGTACTTATATATACGTACATAAACTAACGCCTTTTTCCCATGGGGGTAGGCAGAAACCACAGAACGCCACCTGCTACGATCCTTACATACTCCTTTCGCCTTATCTACGTTCATACATCTCGTCATACAAGCACGCCGGTTACGAGTACTCCGCACCTGACCTTTCTGAAGAACCTCACCAATAAGGTCAGTGTAGGTGTAGGTAATATTTCTCGTCAAAAAAAATGCAACAAGTATGGAAATACAATTTTTTTTAGCAAACGGTGATAAATTTTTGTGTTTAGGGTCAATCATGTACTGAATCCACGGTAAACAGTTTTCATCGCGTATTATGACAATGTTTTTACAATAAAAATTAAAGCTTCATGTAAATACTATAAAGTCAATTTTGCCTTGAGAAGATTCAATTGGTAGTTTACTTTCAACAGGTTCACAAATTATTAACAAAAAATGTCATTAATATAATTAAAAGGGAACTTACCCGACAATTCATCAAATACATAATGATATCCTTGCATTGCTTGCTGAACGACCGCCATTTTATTATTTTAATATTTTTCAATTCTTCTAAAAAAATATCACTTATTTTACACACTAGTGTATAAAAATATTCTTATCTCATAAAAGTAAAGTCGTGTTTTTAAAATAAACGCTAAACAAAATAAATACTCTTATCCGATCGACCGAACTTGACTGTGCAAGAGTCTCTTGCGAACTAACATTAATTACGGTGTTTTAAGTTTTATAATAATATTTTGCCGCCTGTCTGAATCGCACGGGTTATTTTTAAATGTATTTTTTCATAACTGCATTACATTAAAGTTTTTATGAACGATTTAAACTTTTAATATACTTTTATTTTAATATTAACTAGAAGAATTATTTGTGCTTGTGATTGCTAAACTCAATTGATTAGTAATCTCAAGTAGCTGTAATCATTCATTTGATGTCTCTGAAAAAGTAGTTTATAGTGTGTTAGTACCCCTTTTATACATCCCAGTATAAAAGACGCACAAAACAATTTCAAAGTTGAATATTTTAACACTTTAAACAAAGTTAAAAAAACGGTAAAGATTTAAATTGTTAGAGGTAGGTACCATCTGATTTATAATTCAGTAATATGTCATTATAATATTATTGTTATGAAAAATAATCATAGGTTTTATTTACATTATCTACATTCTTCATTTTAACATATTTTTTTACATATTTTCCTTATATAAATTACAAATAATTATTTACATAATTATTATTATCTTTGAATGTACTTTTATTAATGAAAGATCGTCAGACCTTTGTCGAACAACGATCAATACTTTAAAAATATTTTATTTTTTATAATCATACTGTACATAAACACGATATATTTTGTTAAATATTTACCTATGTTTTTAGGAATTAAGAATTTTTACTTATTTTAATACGTTTTTTCTCACATTTCATGTCACATTGACAAAACTGTCATAATTTTTTTTTAATAGTTTCGTTATCGTATAGTAATATTTAATTGTATCTAACCTCCTTTTTTAAAAAGGAGGTTCTTAATATAATTTTTTATTCTGACCTGTATACGTAACTTTTTTTTATTTCACGGATTTTTATTTTCATTGTTTTAGATTTTTATTATTTCTTGGATTTGAAAAAAAAAACAAGAAGTCTTATCATTTTCTATAGTCGTAGAATAAATGAAGTATTTATGATTGTTTAACTAAATACGAAATAAGTTCTACCTACCTTTTTTTAATTATTACGATTTTAGGAATTATTTATTTATTTAAAAACTTTATGCACATATAAAAAAAAAATTACTGTACAAAGGCGGACTTAATGCCTTAGGCATTACTACACCTTTCATGATTATGGAGGCCTATCATGAAATATTTTGCAATAAAAATCTTTTATATATTAATTATTACAGGTTATTATTCTATCTTTGCCCAAAGGTAGGATAGAGTAACAGTTGTAGTCATTTAAAAAAAACTTAAAAAAAAATTTAAGATCATGACGTCATTTAATGACGTCATGATCTTAAAATTTCTGTCTATTCTCGCTTTACTCTTACTCATACGTCTATCGCATATTTAAGGTATTATCTTTAGGCGTAAGTAACCCTAATATACTCCCAGAAACGTTTAGCGTCATTACGCAAATTAATTGCCCATTCATTACTCTTACTAAGTACCTATGTAGTCATTGTAATATTAGCTAGAACCATTAGCTAAGAATAATTAGTTAAGAATGAATAGGACCCTTAATGAATATTTTTTAATTGTAATTTTAAGAGGAGCGTCGGAACAAAAACCAATAAATCACATTGTTGTTTTTTGTGGAAAAGTGTAAAAATATGGCCAAGTTCACGGTTTTCTAATTTAGAGTTAAACAAAATCTATCAATTTATTGGTGTTAGCATCACTGTTTGGAAACCTAAATACTGCATTCGTGACTGTGGTACCTGTTAAGTTATAAAATAAAAGAAAATGGATATATCGGTTATTGACCAAACCAACTGGATATATCGGTTTTTGATAAAACACACATAGGTAGGATATATATCGAAAAATGTCGTGATGGCCTAGCGGTTAAGGCGCCCGCCTCTCATGCATGAGGTTGTGGGTTCGAATCCGGGCAAGTACCAATGCAACTTTTTCAATTCATTTGTACTTTCTAAAGTTTATCTTAGTTGCGTCTTAACAGGATACCGTGGCCCCGGAACGTAAAGGGCAAAAGAAGGAACAGGGTGGTTTTTAGTCAGTAAAAGTCTGACAGTCCCTACCGCCCCACCCAGGGCGGAAGGACTAAATTGATGATTTTGACCACCTCAAAAAAAAAAGAAATTTCTGACATAATTTCGTGCCTCGGAAAGCACGTTAAGCGGTTGGTCCCGGCTGTCATACGTTGATCTTTGACAGTCGTTATGAGTCGTCAGAAGCCCGAAAGTCTGACAACCAGTCTTACCTAGGGGTATCGTATTACCCAGTTACTGGGTTGTGGAGGTCAAATAGGCCGTCGCTCCATGTAAAATACTGGTACTCAGCTGCATCCGGTTAGACTGAAAGCCGACTGCGACAACGTCAACGTTAAGCTATCACCTGTCAAATTTAAAAGTAAGGCCGCTTAACACTAAATTATTACACGACTGCCCCAAAAAAAGGAGTGTTATGTGTTCAGGGTTAATGTATGTATGTGTGTATGTATGTATGTATGTATGTGAGTTTCTTTATTCCACCATAACTTTTAAACGCCTGAACCGATTTAGATGTATGGGGTATCGTTACAATCCTTGCATCGTTCCGAGTAACATAGGCTAGTAAAAAATAAAAAGAAACCGGTGTGGTCACTTTAAAACGTAAATTAATACCAGCCTCAATTTTTTTTTTTAATGAATCTGGTCCTGTCTATGTTTATCGTCTAGAATTTGACAAGTAGATTTAAAAAATATATAACACTGTAAATAAAAAACGTCGTAAAAAAAACTGTCGAGCAAACAAAGTACAAATATGTGCAATTTTTGCAGTCGTGTTTTTTAATTTTTTAATTATAGTAGCTTGTATCCTACAATTGTTTATGGTTTTGTCATGAGAAACTCGAAATTAGATATATAGCGGTTTTTGACAGAATCAAAAGAGTCAACAATGAAAAATGTTAGGGATTTATCGGTATCTGTTCCGATCGCCATCGTTGTTTAGTACGATTGATGTATTTATCGGTTTATGTTCAGATCCGTGTATTTGACGGACGAATTTAGAGCGGATTTATCAGTTTTTGACCGGGTTACATTAACTATAGAGAACCACCAATTGCCATCATAAAAAAATAATGTTAAAATGTGATTTATCGGTTTTTGTTCCGACGCTCCTCAATTAGAATTCATACATAATTATGTACATACATACATAAACTCACGCCTTTTTCCTATGGGAGTAGCAGAAACTACAGAGCGCCACCTGCTACGATCCTTACATTGTTTACTCCTTTCGCCTCATCTACGTTCATACATCTCGTCATACAAGCACGCCGGTTACGAGTACTCCGCACCTGACCTTTCTGAATTCATATTTACGTTTTTATCATGCAATTATTGCACAAATGCATATTATTGGTGCTTATGGGTGCATACGACAGTACATGGGAATTTTTGTCTGTCGGTCTGTCAGTCTGTCTGTTATATAGTATATTATATTTAGTATGTTTTTGTTATATTTTATTTTGTTCTGTGATAACCGACATTCACGCGAAACAATAAATGCATATCAACAATATTATGTGTTTGCTTTGCCAATATGAGTCAACAACGATAACGTTATGAAGTACCCTTATCAACTGCCAATATCAGTAACCTGAAAGTCTTTGATAAGATGCAAATGATAACAAAAATGGTTAGTCTGAATCAGCCTTTAACAGCCAAAACAAAGTACACGCCTTGACTATGTATAAATTAACATAACATAATATCACGCCTGTAATCCCCGAAGGGTTAGGCAGAGTACCCATAGAGTACCCATCACAGTAGGTACACCCACATTTCGCCAGTTATGTTTAAGTCCCATGTATTATGGGGCGAGCCTATAGCTATTTTATTTATTTTATGACTAGCTTTTGCCTACGACTTCAACCACGTGAATGTATGTGGATACAGACGAAGTTAAGTTTAGTCGGCGGCTTTGGTTTTGTTTTTTGTTATGTAGGTAAGTATTGCCACCGACTTCCAAAACTAAAGTTATTTTTATTTTGTAGTTTATGAAGGCGGTTATCTTTTTTTGTGAAAAAGCTTTTTATTTTTCACTTTTTAGTGCTTGTGTATTAATGTTTGAAATCCTTACAAAAAGCCCTTTCAAACAATACCTCACACGATATATTTAATTTTGGAAACTGGTAGGAGGGGGGTTGACGTACCCCCCCCCCCTTTTCCTTCAGTCAGTCATCGACTACACGTATAAACAAAGAAATTTCACTTGTTACGATATTGCTGCTGTGATTCTGTGAGGATTTCCATTCCATATCTCCGAAGTTCATCATCAGATATTGAAGTGGTGACAATGGGACCACACGGGAAGCACCAGCTTTCAAATAAAAAAAGAATCATGAAAATCGGTTCACCCAGTCGCAAGTTAGGAGCTAACAAACATAAAAAAAAATACAGTCGAATTGACAACCTCCTCCTTTTTTTGAAGTCAGTTAAAAAGTAGCTATTGTTCTTTCTTGGGGTTCAAGCTTAGTCTGTACCAAATTTCATCGTTTCCTATCCCAACTACAGTACATGCAACAGGCGCCGGAGGGCTAAGAACGATCTTCAGCTTATATGAAATGAGACCAGGCGGGCCGTGGACCAATTATTATTGTCAGTTTGTCGCCTGAACAGAGACAGGCCCGAAAGTAAGGCGAGTGAAGATCATCACGAGGGCTTTACTCTCGGGCTTGTGTCGCGAAAGAAACACTGGTAAAAAGTCCGCTAACATTCATAAAGAGCACAAACAATTAATTGAAAAGCAAAAAAAGTGGGTTCTATTATTTTGCATGCAACTTTGTAATTGGTCTGGACTCCATATCAACCAAAAACTAGGAAAATAACGTGTTTCTATTTTTAGCTAGCCTCAGAAGTACTATACACAGGATAAACCAATAACGTCATTAAAATACATTAGTGATAAGCCCATAGTAGACATAAAATACTACTATAACATGGCGCGCCCCTCCATATTACTTTTTGTGTGTAGTCCTTATGAATGTTGTGAAAGTATTCGTCTTCAGTAGCACGCCGGCAGATTTGTTAGTCAACTAACCATAACTAGCCTACCGCGCAAGACAACGCATGTGTCATTTTCATAAGATTATGTCAGTGCAGCGCCATATACAATAATAATGAGTAATAAATGACGCCGCTAGTCGAGCAACAAATCGCTGATTTGTTTTTCTCAGTACGCACACATGCATTGTGAGTGTTTTATATACTTTCACAAACACTTTCAAACGTTTTGAATTGTGGAGGGGCGCGCCACGTTATCGTGGTTTATCTATAACCCCAACGACAACTATTAAAACTGTAGTGACATCTATCGCAGCACATGCGAACTACAACTGACGTTTCCTACATCATCGCGATGTTAAAATTCTCCGGCAAGAATACCCGCGTTTGGGACGAATGGTCGAAATTTGGCCGTGACATCGTCAGCCAATCATTGTACACCTAAATGACGTCATAGCTGTCTGTGACTGGCCAGTTTGTTCGGGTCAATTTCTAAGACTTGATTTGTACCTATGAGATATCGTGCCGCGTAATGACTCTTAAACACATCGGGTTTAGTTGAGGTAGTTATTGTAACTATCAATCCAGCTGACTGGCCATTTTGTGCACAACTACCTTCCTATTATCTTATAAGTACCTACAAACAAAAAACCCAAAACCCAAACCCAAAAAAAAAAACCCAAAAAAAACCCAAAACATACAAAAAATAAATAAATTATAATAGCACAAAAAACACACAACAGCCGGTAAGCATATTAAACAATCATGGCGTCCACGTGTTTAGATCTCCCCCCTACAAAACTCATCCCCTCACCCCATACGTACCTCTAATGACACTGCGTTATCGTTATTCACGCATACAAAAAAAGTTTAAATTATTATAGTCAAAAATAAATAATAACAAAAACTTTATCGACACAAAAAACACACTTTACGAAAAGTGTTTTCGCAAAAATTAAATAAGACATTTCGACAGTGTTCTCTGATATTTTTTTAGACCTTTGTAATGTTGCTTATGCGTGAATGTCGTGATGGCCGAGTGGTTGAGGCGCCCGCCTCTCATGCATGAGGTTGTGGGTTCGAATCCGGGCAAGTACCAATGTGACTTCTTCAATTCACATGTACTTTCTAAGTTTATCTTAGACATCACTGACATCGTTCCGTGCCTCGGAAAGCACGTTAAGCTGTTGGTCCCGGCTATCATACGTCGATCTTTGACAGTCGTTATGGGTCGTCGGAAGCCCGAAATTCTGACAACCAGTCTTACCAAGGGGTATCGTATTACCCAGTTGCTGGGTTGTTGAGGTCAGATAGGCAGTCGCTCCGTGTAAAATACTGGTATTCAGCTGCATCCGGTTAGACTGGAAGCCGACCCCAATGTAGTTACTTTGGGAAAAAGGCTAGGCAGATGATGATGTATCTTCCTTATGCGTAGGAAGTTTCATAAAAATCCTTTCATTCATTTTTTTAAATAAGGACTTGAAAGTTTGTGTGAAATGACGTATGGTGTAAACGCTCAACCTTCTTTATATTAATCAGTATGACAATATTTATACAGTTATCTCTGAGTCTTGTGTTTACATTTCTAAATGAATTCTAACGTCTATACTAGGCCGACTTTGTATCTTCGACGTTAGTTAGTTCACTTGGTAATAAAATAGATGTGACATGCTATTTTACTCTAGCTACTTCTAGTTTCATAGATAAAAACGCATTACAATATTTTAACAAAAAATAAAGTTACTAAGTATTTTGGTAGGTATAATCTTCTCCTTAATTCCCCATTATAAATACATTAACGTGAGTCCCTGTATTTCAGTGATTGACGATGTTAATAAAAATATATTTGTACGCCTTTGGGCAAACATAGAAGATCTACCTTTCTGTAACATCTCATACTCTGTTGTAATTTGACCTATGTTTACACATAAAGCATTCTGCCGTGGACATTTGGTCGAAAATCTGATTTTCGACGAAATGTCCCTTACGTTGTTTCATATTTCCAGTATCGAATTATTTCACGTTTATTATATTTTGTGAACATTATGCTGCTCTGCGCTCGTGGATCACAGCCTAAGTATACCTACTATTCCTCAGAATTCTGGCTATCATTCTCATTTATTATTATTCATTATCATTTACTTAATGTTTTTTTTTTCAGAAATTAGCGCATTTAAACAAACAATAAAACGATTAAGCTTTATTATTATCAGTATAAGTACATAAAAAATGTCAAATAAATCTATTGTCCAACGCTAACTCTTCTTCCATTCCGACCATTTCTTTCTTTTATTTTAGTAGTCGTATCTTCTTTCTTCTTCGGATGAACTTTGATATAATTGTTATAGTAGAATTTGCTGAACAAATAGAAGATCAGGCTTGTGTTGGTTATCAGGTATATGTGGACATATTTAGAATAGTTACAGTTGTGGAACAAGGATATGGTGTTTTGAGCGATCACTATGACGAATTGTATCTGAAAAATTAAATAGAATATAAGATAATAGTTTTGCAAGCTCATTGCACCTAAATTCACCATCATCATATCAGCCGTACGAAGTTCACTGCTGAACATATGCCTCCTCTACAGATTTCCAATAGGACCAGTTGGAAGCGGCTTGCATCCAGCGCAATCCTGCGGTCTTTATCAGATCGTCTGTCTACCTTGTGGGTGGACGTCCTTTTTTTTTTTTTTTTAGGTGTTAAAAATCATCAAATGACTCCTTCCGCCCTGGGTGGGGCGGAAGGGACTGTCAGACTTTTACTGACTAAAAAACCACCCTGTTCCTTCTGTTGCCCTTTGCGTTCCGGGGCCACGGTATCCTGTTAAGACGTCCCGCAACCCCGGCAGGCGTTTGGCCCCTATTGGGGCCCAGTCCCTGTGCTGACAGCTCTTTGAGGCGCGCGCGAACAGAACGCGCCGTCGACCCGGGCATGGTCCTTGATCGGACGGCGAGCTACCCATTACTCGCCGTCCGCAAGCCCGCGCTGGGTGGACGTCCTACGCTGCGCTTGCCGCTGCCAGATCTCCATTCGAGAACTATACGGCCCCATCGGCCATCAGTTCTGCGTGCTATGTGGCCACTTCAACTTGCTAATTCATTAGGCTATGTAGGCGACTTTGTGTCGTTTACGAATCTCCTCATTTTAATTCACCAAGATTTAAATATAGAATAGACAGGCGGGAACCAAACGTTTGGTATTTTTTTAACCAACTGCCAAGGAAAGGTTACTTTTTTTAGAACGAAGTTCCTTTACGTCGCTTGCGGTTAGAGTTAACGGGCAGAAATCGTCACGTAAGGAAGAAACGTTATACCCCCTCCAGGTGACCTTCCGTCTCTTTCTATCTCGGGTATGTGTGCAACAACGTCAGGAACTTCGTTAGGGTCTCCCGACCGCACATTTTTTTAAGTCTTACCAATTGAATCAAAGTGACGTGTTTCTTCCACCACAAGTACTTTTGGTACTTAGGACCCAAACCAGCCAAGAAGTAATACGTGTACATCAGTATGTGAACGAAGGAGTTCATAGTTCCGACCAGAACTAAGGGACCAACTGCAAAGGAAAATGAACACTGAATATTGTGAGAAAAGTTACAAAATGGTCTGAATTTTTTAAAGATTTATGCAATATTTTCGCTCGTGGGAAATATGTCTAATGTAATTATTACATTTTATGAGTCCTAAGTAGGTTCCTACATTTGGTAATATATCTATTCGTAATACGATTATAATATTAAAATATTTTATGATAGGTATCTCATAAAATTTCGGAAAATCCGTTCTTAGCGGACCTCTACTAACTATAAACTACCTCCCTGCCTTTAATCTTTACGTCAAGCGGTTTTCTATATTTCGTGATGAGTGAGTGTCCTTTCGCTTCTCTATTATTTGATAGATAGATTAACAAAACAATTAGTATAAGATAGGTTTGCTAAAATACTGAAGGCAAGTAAGTTAACTGTCTTATACTTGTTTATTGCAATATTCTTGTTATTGTCTTCACCATCGTCGATCAAGACAAGTGACGCAAGACGCGTGTGATCAAGACGCTTGGGCTTGTCATGACAATTTTTTTTCATTTATTCTGTGCAACCAAGCGTAAGTAATTTCATATTAAGTAGCCAAATCATTATACATGCATGCGATTCCTTTTTTGCAGGCATGTACCGCCTTTGTGGCGAAGACGCAAGCGAGTTGCTAATAATGTTCAAAAAATATATTTTACAAATCGGACAATTATTTTATTGATGGCACGGTGTGCGCAGTAGCTCAACGATTTGTATGATCTACAGGGGGCTTAGACAAAGTAACAATTTCAAAACGATAACGAAGTTCGAAAAGACTAAAATGTATGGGATTGACATAAGCCACGTAAAGTCACGTGGTCAATCGACATCGTTATCACAATTTGGTAGACAATTCATAAAGTAACGAATCGTTATCGTGTTTATCCCATACAAATGCGTAGACAAGCAGCGCTTTCAGTGTTCGCCTTCGCCTCGATCGTGATCGCCAAAAACGAATGCTAAAACGTTGTGAATTTAGATATCGTTTCGCTACGAAGCGATGTTACTTTGTCTAAGGACCAAGGTAGTTGTTCCGGGTATAGTCATGCGTGTATGTGAGTTTATGTATTTTTATATGCACTCACAATAAAAGAGAATTTTCTAGTGTAAAAATACGAAAGTTTGAATGCATAGACTATGTTTGTTACTCATTTACGTCAGAACGGAGGAACAGATTGGGATGAAATTTGGCACAGAGATACATTATATTTTGGAATAGCACATAGGGTACTTTTTATCATGGAAAAATATACGATTCTCGTGGTATAATATAATAAAGTCGCAAGCAGAAACTAGTAAATATTTAAAAAGAAAAGATCTATACGAGGTCAAACAGGCTTCTATCACAGCACAATAATGTGATAATTATTTTGCATAGTATTTCCCAGAACTAGACTAACCTGGGAAGTATTTTGTAGCAGCCCAGGAGCTGATGGCGACCATCGAGTGATGATACAAATGTAGGCTTGAGATCTGTCTGCTCTTCTTTCTAAATACGAAGAATACAGTGTCCAAGAGTTCTGTCAGTTTGCCAAAGAAGTACCACCAAGAGGAAAGTGCAGTCTGTAAAATGTTTTTTTTATTAGTGATGAAATGAAATGAAATGAAATGAAATTAGTTTAGTGCTGACGATGAAATCAATCACAAAATTTGTGTAGTCTTAAACTTTAACAAACTTAATTTTACGAGACACTTAAATGTAAATAAATTATTTAACTTAGACTATGATTTAGATAAAAATGAATAATAACATAATTATCACGCCTATAATCCCCGAAGGGTTATGCAGAGATTCGCCTGCCGGGGTCGCGGGACGTCTTAACTGGATACCGTGGCCCCGAAACGCAAAGGGCAAAAGAAGGAACAGGGTGGTTTTTTAGTCAGTAAAAGTCTGACAGTCCCTCCCGCCCCACCCAGGGCGGAAGGACTCATTTGATGATTTTTACCACCCCAAAAAAAAGGCAGAGGTGTACCCATTAGTATACTTACATCCACATTTCATTTCTTTTTTTTTTCGTAAAGAATAAATAATAATAATTATAGTGAACGATTGTGTAACTTACCCTGGTTATACGAGGATCAGTTGAATTTATAAATGGATCGCAAATAAAACTGTAGTCCTTTGATACCAAGTAAAGAAGACCCTAAAAAAAATTACAATAACGGTCAAAAATTATCTGAAATGTACACAAAGCGCCTTACCAAATAATCATAGTATTTATTCTCTTAAGTGAGTTATAAACAGTTATTAAAACTAGTAAGTACCGCACAAGGGCATGCCTTTCGAAAAAACAGACATTGATTTAATTATAACCCGAAATTAAAATGTTCTAATTATTATACCTGTAAAAAGATGTTTTTTCTTCTCATACAGAGAAGGCGCGAGCATTAATCACCACGCGTGCTTAAGGCAGATTAGCGATTTCAGACTTTTATTAATAAGTTCAGGTTTCCTCGCGATGTTTTCGTTCACCGATGTTAGTACTTAATGTAAACTTAGAAAATTTGCATAAGTTACATTGGTACTTAGTTGCCGGGATTTGAACCCACAACTTCATGTACGAGAAGCAAGCACCTACTGGATTATCATAACTTCAGACACAGTAAAAACTGTGTGTTGATAATGAATATCAATTAAATATCATAAAACAATCTATGACTCACCTCATAAACTAAAAATACACTGAACAATATTTGAAATATATTGTACAACATAATCGGGTATTTCAATTGATACGGTTTCCGGTTTTTCATAAAACGTGGTCCATAGTCGGTGCAGAATTTCAGGTAAATTATTACTGTTATAATTACTGGTATTGGACTAGCCATTAACGGCAAATTTTTTGTTCTTGCATCTGTGGATAAAAGAATAAAAAGATCTCAATCAATCTGCCTAGCCTTTTCCCAACTATGTTGGGGTCGGCTTCCAGTCTAACCAGATTCAGCTGAATACCGGTATTTGACATGGAGCGACTGCCTATCTGACCACCACAAACCAGTAACTGGGTAAAACGAATAAAGAATAAAAGATTAGATCATAAGTTCTATTTAATAAAAAAGAAAAACTTTAATGTACAGTAATTCTTTATATTATTGTAAGTAATCACCTTATTGTAAATGCCTAATTCACAGCAAATAAATGAATATTATATCCTATTATGTTCTTTATTGCTCTGTCATGCCATGCGCATATGTTTTCAAAAAGCTCAATCGAACACTGGGAAGCGGGTCGAATTTAATTTGTAAGACTTGATTAAGTTCCCATGGCCACTTTCCAGATCTATCATCAGACCAACTCTGTGACAACATCATAATACATTGTCATGCAAATTGCATATTTACGCAAAATTTCAACTCAATTGAACATCAGGAAGTAGGTCAAAAACTTGTAAGATTTGATTAGATAAAAGCTTGTAAACAAAGAAAGTACATATGAATTGAAAAAAGTCACATTGGTACAAGTTGCCCGGTATCAAACCCGCAATCTCATACATGAGAAAAAGCCATCAAGAAATATTGAAACAAGTGAAAATTTTAAAACAAAATTATAAAAATAAAATGTTATGCGTACCTGACAAATCATCAAGTACATAGTTATATGTACTAGTTAAACTGTTAATTACTCCCCCCATTTTTAATTTACAACATTAAATAAAATAAACTTATCACTCTGGGTTATGTCAATCCTCTTTAAGCAAGTAATGAAGGTAAGTACTTTAAAATAACACTTAATAATATTCTTGTTTTAAATTAAATTATATGTTAATTTCGTAAATGTAAATATTGTTTGCAAAATACTTATCGACAACGATTCTGTTTAAGTTATAAGTGTTCCGTACTTTGCAAGCATTGCAAGACCGACTTTTGCAGTGGTTTTAGGAATGGAGCTGGACATCTGTCTTCACCATCAACGATTAGGTTTTCTTCGATTTTTTTATTGGGGCAATCCCCCCACGCTATTTCCAACTTATATTGCATCTCTTAAAAGCCAGAATCCACAGTAGCGTTAAGGCAATGAAGCTTGACGAGTACCGGAGAAGCGATGCAACTGTCTTGGGTCTTGCAATGAGTCATCTAATCTATCTAAATAAAATATGTATAAAAGCCAAAGGTCACTCATCACGAAATATCGAAAACCGCTTGACGTATAAAGATGAAATTTGGCAGGGAGGTAGTTTATAGGTAGCAAACATCCGCTTAGAAAGGATTTTAAAATATCTCCCCCTACGGGGATGAAACGGGGGTCCAAAGTTTGTATGGAGAAATCAACTTTGTCGCAGACGAAGCCGCCGGCAGAACTTTAAATAAATGTAAAACCCTTTATTTGATATCCGTGTTTTCTTTGTTCTATCCAAATTAAAGCAACACGTGACTATTTCTTCGATCGTTACAAGTGAGTATTAAAATTGTATGCTAATCCGTAAAATTTTGCGGTACTTATTTTTTTTCTATGACATTGCAATGTAGAATGTATAAATAAGTGTGTGTATAAATAAATAATAGTAAAGTGAGTTGTCACTCTACCTTAATGCTATGGATTGACAAGTCACCTCAAGCTCACTTCATTTCACTTTAAAACCGAGTGAGAATTTTACAGAATAACACTGCTGAAATACAATCTTCTTTTTCTTTTGAATCGATCTTAAATCGTATGGGAGGTGTGCAATTTCCCCACTTAACGAAACTTACTAAGAGTATTTGGCAGTGGTGTGAGGCTCGCAACCTTTTTGTTTCTGCCCTGTACATCCCATCACTCGAGAATAATATAGCCGATGCTGAATCGAGACGGGTTCACCCTGACATTGAATGGGAATTGTCAGACTTAGCTTTCCAAAACATTATTAAGTCTTTCGGGCAACCTGATATAGACATGTTTGCAAGCCGTTTAAATAAAAAATGTGCTAAATACATTTCATGGCACAGAGATCCTGATGCATATACTATTAACGCTTTTTCAATATGTTGGTCTGATTGGTATTTTTATGGGTTTCCTCCATTCGCAATAATTCTCAAAACATTGAGAAAGATTATTAATGACAAGGCAAGAGGAATACTTGTGGTCCCATCCTGGCCATCACAGCCATGGTATCCATTGTTTAATAAGCTTTTGGAAAGGAAACCTTTGACATTTTATTCTAATAAGGATTTAATAATCTCTCATTCCAGCAACCGTCAAATACACAAGCGGATTACAGTAAATATTTTTTACACATAATATCACGCGTGTTATCCCCGAAGGGTTAGACAGAGGTGTACATTAGTAAACCCACATTTCGCAAGTTATGTTTCAAGTTCCATGTAATAGGGGGCGAGCCTATTGTCATCAACTGAGCCTAAATCCGAGGCTGCTACTGAGAAATTCCTGATGAAAAAACCCAATAACACTTTGACCGACCTGGGAACCGTTTCATTACTATAATTTTTATTTATCAATTGATAGTATTTTAGAATACACCTCTTTCAAATAACAGAATCACCCCGTTGCGTATGCGGTAGGCAGAATCGTACGACTACATAATCACTATGCGCGTGCAAGTTCATCGCCCCGCTTCAAGATGGCTAGTACCAATTAAAAAAGAACGTACTAAAAATAAAATCTATTTACATACATACGTACATACATAAACTCACGCCTTTTTGCCATGGGGGGCTGGCAGAAACCACAGAACGCCACCTGCTACGACACCTTACATGTTCCTTTCGCATCGTCCTACATCTAGTCATACAAGCACGCCGCCGGTTACAAGTACCTACTGCGCACCCGATCTTCCAAGAATCTCACAGTACTGATTTATTTTATTATTGATTCATGTTGAGAATTACTAGCACAGTTACCTATTTGAATTTAACGCAATACTGCATCTTGTAGACCGTGTACACAGCAAAACAGGTATGCAGGGTCGTCAGATATACACACATCAAAAGTGTCTAGGGATCAACATCCCTAATCAATGTTAGGGATGTTGATCCCTAGACACTTTTGATGTGTATAGTTGAAGTTTTCTTAGAAACCGATGGATATTTTCGAATGTAATTTAATTTAAAACGTAGATAATAAATAGTTCTTTATTTAGGTTAAGTTTCAGTCATAGACATCTATCGGTTTCTTAGAAAACTTCAACTATATCTGACGACCCTGCATACCTATCTGTTTTGCTGACTATACCTTTCACGGGTATTTAGTTTTAACCAACATAAAAAAATAGGTTCTCTATTTGGCAAAGTAATGCGTAGATACACAATGTAATTTACATTTAACAAAGTAAATTAGAATTATTTAAAATAATATATTTGATTGGAATTTGTGTAAGTGAATAATTACATATGTATCACTTTTTTTTTAGTAATGAGTCGGCAGTTTTTGACTTATAGCAGTACCACAAAGCGCCCGTTATTAACACGCTTTTATATTAGCTTCACTTGTAACTATGTATGTAAGAAAATCTTGGAATCTTAATTTGACCCGCTACCCGGTCTTCGATTAGGATGAAATTTTGCACACGCTCTGAGTTCTGATGACAATACATAACTAGCTAAGAAACGTCATTACAAATCCAATATGGCGGCCTCCCCAAGATGGCGGACTAGCTGTTTGAGATCCACCCCCATGATATGGGTATCAAATGAAAGGGTTTGCTGTCAGAAATACGAAAAAAAATAGTCACGTGACTTAAATCCAACATGGCGGACATCTAAGATGGCGGATTGGCTATTTGAAATGCACCCCATGTTATGGGTATTAAATGAAAGGGTTTGCTGAATGGAATACGAAAAAAAATTAGTGCGTGCTAAAAGCGTGTTTTTTAGCTTTTTTAACTATTTTATTTTTAAACTCTGTTTTGAATAATTAAAATACTTTTTATAGCCTACTAGCGACCCGCCCCAGCTTCGCACGGGTGCTTTGTAGATACATAAATCTTCCTCTTAAAACATTCTATCTATTGATAAAATCCGTTGCGTAGCTTAAAAGCTGACAGAAAGAAAGTAAGGTGGCAGAAAGCAACTTTGTGTTATACTATGTAAAGATTTTTTGTCCCTCTTATAGGCTTTATTCCCATAGGCATTGTTGCCGGTCTGGTTGCACCTTATAGTGTCATAGGTGATTTTTAGTTTTAGTATGAATTATTTCTTTTTATTCTATTTATGTTTGGTGTTATTTTCATTTTAATATTTGTTACCCAAATTCCAAAAATGCTGGTTAACCTGTTATTGCGACTGTGTAAGAACTAAACCAGTGATTGAAATACTATGATGTATTACAGAAGCTGTTGGCAAACATGAATAAATAAATAAATAATTAAGGTTAAGAAAACAAACAAAAACTTTGCGGTCATTTAATTCAATATTAATTTCTTTTGTTTTCAGTTCATTCAAACATTGTCACAACAAATCAGTTGATTGTACTAACAGCTAAAGAGATTGGTTTACAGAAGTTTTGACATTGTTGGTTACACTGAGTTATTAAATTAAAATGGCAGTGCCTTGCATGCACAATCATCGATACAAGTATTTTGACCTAGTGCATAAAATATGAAGGTATCACAGTAAAAAAATATATTTCTCCTTTTCTGACAATTGTAATGTATATTGTATTCTTTGGTTCCTGACTTTGGTCGGTTTAAATATACAAACAAACAATTTATTCTTACAGAAACATACTAGCATATCATTTAGATATACATATACACTCTAATTACGAATGTTTTTATTTGAAAGACAAAACGAGTTACCGTTTTTAACAAAAAAGAAAATAAAAAACCAATGTTTATTTTAATACAATAATTACCCATTTGGTAATAACTTATTTCACAGTGGATCCATTCATTGTTAAACTTATTACTTATATTATGTTAGTTATCGTGTTTTTTCCGCCACTTTTCTCCTAATACCGTGATTGTTGTTGACTTTACTGGTAAGGGAAGAAACCTTTTTGCTCTCTCGAACATTCTTACTCTCGTTGTTTTTTTTATAACTGTTGACGTAGAATTTCCCGAACATATACATGAAAGCTGTGGAGTTGATCAAGCATAAAATGTTGAGTATTTTCGGGAAATTACATTCGTAGAAGAAGACGGCAGCGTTGTGAACGAAGATGATCGAGAATTGGATCTGGAAAGAGAAAGATATAAATTGTAAAAAAAAATGGGCCACAAAGCAGAAAAAAATATACAGAGTGTAAAAATACACATCGCAAAACTGTTTACTTTGCACCCTGCCCATAAAACTAAGTAAAATTATTGCTTGGAAACGAATTTTATTTCTGTTGTGAAAAATTGTGGATTAATACACGCAAAACATTGTGCTAATACGTGCATGCACTGTTAAGTGCACTTACAGGGATTGTGGTAGAATTTAAAGTTTGGTTCGTAAAAAAGCAAAATAATGTTGGAACCATCAATAATTTAGCCTTCAGAACAAAAAAAAATAACAAACATGTGAAAAACATACACCAGTTGTAATATAACATAGTTCAATACCAGACAGTAAAAACAGCCCAATCATAACGTGCTTTTAAATATAATAATAAACCATCAAATATTTGACGTGTATCAACAGTAGGATCATAAAATAGACTTCATTAAGCTAGATGAACCTGGTGACCAGGATAGACTGGATGCAGAAAATGAAGAACCGGATTTTGCAAAAGCTTTTAGGAATCTAGCAGTTAATGACGATAGGCTCTAAGTTGATTGAAGCTACAGTCAAATATTAGGGAGAACAATCAAATAAACCTCACCAATTGTATCATGGTGACGTGCTTCTTCCACCACACGTACTTCTGGTACTCAGGTCCAAGTCCCGATATGAAGTAGTACGTGTACATGATGACGTGAACGATGGAGTTCAGAAATCCCATGAAAATTGTGTGACCTCCTGCAAATTAAAAGAAATATGTTATCAATAAGCTCCTGTGTTGTATTTGTGAGTAAAATATTCATTATAATATTTTAGGATATTTTATTTTTATTTTTTAGGAATTTCTCAGTAGCAGCCTCGGAGTCTGGATTTGTGCTCGCTTGATGGCAATAGGCTCGCCCGCTATTACATGGGACTTAAAGCATAACTAGCGAAATGTAGGTGTACTAATGGGTACACCTCTGCCTAACCCTTCGGGGATTGCAAGCGTGATGTTATGTTATAATATTTTCATGTGGCTTAGTGAATACTTATGTATGGATGTAATAAACAACGAGGTAAAGAAGGTATGATTGTACGAAGTTCTTACTCAAAGACATAGATGGCGCTACGTATATTTAATTCGACTTCTGGTGACATATGTAAGTGTTCCAAGGTGTATTTATTTACAAAGGCAAATGCTGTCAGCCTTTTGGGCACATGCCTTATTGACAACGACGAGAACGAATTTTTTGATGCCCTCTCCCTGATTTTATGAGGTTCCTCCTTTCTGTCTTTTTTATACATTGTATATATTTTATAAATTTTACAATAATTACTCTTAGGTTTTATGTTTAGGTTAATTATTGTATATTGTTTTAAATTACAAAGGCCAGCATAATTTATCCATACGGCGTTATAATTTATAGTAATGATGCAGAAACTTCTGGTGGCATAACATGATCAGGTGCAGGAGTAACTGTGCTTTCTGAGTCAGTGTCACCCTGCCAACTTCACAACCCCGCAGGTACTGCTACTGAGTGCAGGGCAATTAAAATCATACCTGGGAAGTACTTCACTCCAATCCAGATGACTAGAGACATCATAGTGTGGTGGTAGACGTGGAGGAAGGTCACTTGATTGTATTTCTTCCGCAAGACAAAGAAGACGGTGTCCAGAAGTTCTGTGATCTTCGCAAAGTAATAGAACCATGATGCGGCTGCAACCTGGAAACATTTTATCTTATTTTATTTTCTAATTGTAATTTTAGTTACACCTAATGTTGCTGTGCCCTAACAGGGTCCATAACTGTACCTTAGCTTTAAGCCTTATCTTACATCTATTATACATGTTATGGTATGCAAATAAATGAATATGAATATGAATTATGGTGTGATCTATAAAGTGCAGTGTTGCATCGTCGTCAATTTTTTTTTTTCTAAATTTTTGACTAAAAAATTCAAATCAACAACATAATTATTTAATTTTATTTTTTGTATACATTCTATAAGTTTAACATTTAAATTTTATGGTACCGACACTGTGATAAGCAAATGTTGTGCATGTCTGTAATAGATATAAACACTAGCCTTAGTCCTCTACAATGTTAATGTCCTGTCTGTGTTTATATTGTTGACGTGCCTTATTTAAATAAATAAATAAATAAAAATAAATAAATCCAAGAAGATGATTATGCTAGTGATTCTAAACACGAATTATTAATGAAATAAATAGTTTTTTTTTTGTAAATGGTTTTCTAAATCGAACTAGCAATATTGCTGCTAAGTTTAGGCAGGCGGGGCGATGAACCTGCACGCACACAGTGTTATAGTCGCACGTCAGTGCCTGCCGCATACGCAACAGGGCGAGTCTGTTTTTTGAAAGAGGTGTATTCTGAAATACTGTCAAACTTATACAACTTAAAAAAATCATATATTTATTAATAATATTGAAGTGTCGTAATTGATAAAATATCGGTTCGTCCACGCAAATGTCGGTTATCGCGGACGCAAACTAAGTCGCGGAATAAAAAATAGCCTATGTCCTATCATGGTTCAAACCTACCACACCAAAATCGGTTCAGTGGTTTAGTTGTAAAATCGTAACAGACAGACAGATAGACAGACAGAGTTACTTTAATTCACATTTATAATATTAGTATGGATAAAATAAAGTTTATGTAGAAACAGTAGCAATGAAAATATCTAGCTACAATGCATTTCTATTATTGCAGAAAAACGGGTCGCAAAAATCGGTTCGGCATTTTCAATAGATACGTTATCCAAGGTCATACTGAGAATACCGAACCGTATACGCTGATCCACTTAAGTTTTTGGACATCAGATAAGGGCGCTGGGGTAAGAACGTACGAATCAAATATTCCACTTATTTGGCTATATTTTTTAATGCAAAAAAACGGGTTGCACTCCGGGAGTGCCGGCAGAAGTAAAAACTTGATTATTAACGTTGAGCATGTTTGATATTTTGGAATGGTTAGGGAATAATTTTGCACCAATTGCTTTATCAGTATAAAAGTACTATCATTTATGTGGTAGAATACAATATTCATTTATTGCGCTATCGTACACAAACATGACAATTTATATTACATTAAAAATTTAACTTTAAAACTATTACAATTATCATTCGCGCAAGCGCCCTGCGCTGTCCTACGCTTTTTCGATCAGGTCACGTGTCCTGACGCGCACGTGTCCTGACGCGAGTTTAAGATTTTATACCCATTACAGAAAAAGTGCTCAACGCCGCTAAAGAAGTTTTCACTTCAAAAAAAAATGTAGCATTAAAAAATGTAGCCAAATAAGTGGAATATTTGATTCGTGCGTTCTTACCCCAGCGCCGATCTTACCCCAACGCACCTTATTAAAATTCATTCGCTGAAAATGTGGTCAAGAGACTGGCGATATTGCCACATTGGATGACAATGCTTAGCCAACGCTTAGACAATGGCCAGAGGCTAACCTCTGGCCAAGGTAATAGTCAGTCCTAGGGTCAAGGAAAGTGTCAATTAAAAGTTTCAAATTGATAGCGATGTGGAGTTTTTTTTGATCCAACTTTATTTTAGATTTTTAAATCGTAGAAATTGTTAAAAAAATACTACAAAATTTTAAATTATTATGAAATGTGTATTTGGAGAAATATTGACAGTAAAAATATCTTCTATTATCAATCTGAAATTAAAATGAAAGCTATTTTTGTTGCATTAGGGTCAGTATAGACTAAGCAGAAATGTATTTAAACAGTTTACATTAATTAATTGATAATGAACTAAAATACACTAAAAAAAAGAGTTACAATGATCAATCAATGAAAGAAAACTTCTAAAGCAATTGCTGATATGTGGGCTCTGACCTCTATCGTTATTGTTTGGCAAGTATTGTTATTGTTGTCAATGAACTCTGACTTCCTTATAATGCATATTTAAACGAATTGAATATTCGTATAAATAAATAATATAATTATGTATTAATAAACATCAAAACTTATGTAGAAACTAAAAGATTTTAAAAATATTTTTTTAAGGGCAATTTTTTTAATCGCCGTATATTTTGGTCTAGGAAAATAATTAGTATGGAAAAGCGACGACGCTCTATTATCTGTTTGGAATAGTTATAAAATCAATTCAACTAATTCTTCTTTATCATAACGTCATAATAAATACAAGAAAAAAAAATGAACCTAGTTGCCGATACATTTAATAGTTATAATTTGCGTAAACTCTTAGTGTATATTAAGTCGACCCAAGGGGCCTACCCCATAACACAATATTATTTGAATGTTACTTTGCCTTCCGCACTGTTGGATTTGCAAACCTCGGCTCAGCACCGAGAGTTAAAAATCCAACAACAGATACAGAATAATATTAAAATAATACTGTTTTTAAAGGTGGCGGTAGGGCCCCAGTACTTCTATCGTTTGAAATAAGTCGAAATTCGGAGCCAATTTAAGCCAAAAATTAAAATTGTTTTTTTTACGGTACAAACTTTACCCAACCACCGCAATTCCTGAAAGCCAGAACCAACAGTAACGACCATCAGGAAAGCAAGCCGAGGCAATGATGGTCGACGAGTCTAGAAGAAACAGTTCATCTGTCTTGGATCCCGCAACGAAATTAATCAGAAACGAATAGCGGAGAAGTACATACATACATACATACATACATAAACTCACGCCTTTTTCCCATGGGGGTAGGCAGAAACCACAGAACGCCACCTGCTGCGATCCTTACATACTCCTTTCGCCTCATCCACGTCCATACATCTCGACAAACAATCACGCCGGTTACGAGTACTCCGCACCTGACATTTCTGAAGAACCTCACCAATAAAGTCAGTGTAGGTCTTCCTAGGGCGACCCCTCCCTGCGTTGCCACTCACCTCTGCCATAAGAAGAAAAAAAAAGAAAAAAAAAATCAAATGGTAACTTACCCTCAGTGCTCTAGGATTGTTGGAGTAATCAATTGGTTCACAGGCTAGGTTGTACTCCTTAGAAATTATGTAGACTGATCCCTGAAAAAGATAAAATTTAAGATAAGATTAGAGAGAGAGGAGGAGGGTAAGATTTTTTTCACCTGCCATATTATCTCTTCACCACCTTTGGTTGACTGTTACAGAATGCCTAAGGCTAATGCCTTAGGCATTCTCTAACAGTCAGTCCGCCAGTCCGACAGTCCGCCTATGTACTTTTTGTTGCATAAAGTTTAAATTAAATAAATAAACAAAAATCCTAATTCCTAACTTTCCTAACTAATATTATAAATGCGAAAGTAATTCTGTCTGTCTGTCTTTCTGTCTATCTGTCTGTCTTTTCTTCACGCCTAAACTACTGAACCGATTTGTGTGAAATTTGGTACAGGGTAAGTGTGAACCCCAACAAAGGACATAGGCTACTTTTTATTCGACTTCGACTTCGTCTGCGTCCGCGATAACCGACATATACGCGGACGAAGTCGCGGGCAAAAGCTAGTATTTAATAAGTTCTACATTATTGGTTATCGTAAAATATGAGGAGCCGGTAATTAAGCTACCTGCATTTCTTTCATGAGCAATGTGACTTTTTTTAATTGACATGTACTTTTTAAAGTTTTCCTGGACATCCCTGACATCGGTAAAGGAAAACATCGTGAGGAAACCTGGACTTATAACTAACATAACATTAAGACTGTGTTCCTTGAAGGGTTTACATTAGTACACCCACATTTCGCCAGTTAAGTCCCATGTAAAAGGGGGCGAGCCTATTGCCATTAACCGAGAACAAACAAAGACTCCGAGGCATAAATTCCTTATGGAAAAACCAAATAACACTTTGTCCGACCTGGGAATCGAACCCAAGACGTCACACTCAGCAGTCGCGATTCGCGACCACTAGACCAACAAGGCAGTCCTTTAAAAGCCCCTGGACTTATACTGGGCGTTAGTGACAGGTTGGCAAAAACTGAAACTGTAGTCTCAAAACACGATTTGTGATTGAAAATCGTTGGAATTTTTCTCCGGAAAATTCTCAAAATTAAAAGAAAACCGAACGAAACTTTAAAAACTATTTAAAGTTTCGTTCGGTACAGCTCTAGCAGAGGACATCGCACCGATGCGGCGACGCCGGGCGGCGCGTGTTATTTGTGCCTAAACCTACATAGCTTAAATGTAGGTAGGTACCTAGAATTATTTTTGTTGTGTTTACATTGCCGAGTTAAGTTTTTATTGTTTTTTTCATTAAATTTATGTTTAGGGGCCTGGACTTGGTACTTACATATCAATATATCACGAATCAAGTGAAAAATCGGTCGAAAATTTTGAGAATTTTCCGGAGAAAAATTCCAACGATTTTCAATCACAAATCGTGGTCTGAAACTACAGTTTCAGTTTTTGCCAACCTGTCACTAACGCCCAGTATAATTAACTTAAAAAAGTCAGCTGTTCCATATATTTTGATCGTGTTGTAATGCAATTTTGTAGGGAACTGCAGGTTACTTTTTTCTATATTTTAGAGTAGGTCCCATAATTAAAATTATAAGATAAAAATATTTTGTAGGAAAGGGACAATCGGGATTGGCGTGTATACGATTTTAGTCGGTACGTACAGTCGGTTATAGCTGTTGCTTGACCCACATAACCAGCCACCTAGCCAGTTAGGTGGGTCAAGCAACAGCTATAACCGACTGTACCTATTAAAAATAAAACGCAGCAAGTCCATACTAAAACAAAGGTCTATTAAAGGATATTTTGGAATGAGAAGATTAACCTTTTTTTTTTGTTTTTGTAACCTAGTTCTCTAAAAGTACACTAGTAAAACTCAAAGAGAATAATTAAATTCTTTCTACAAAACGTAGGATAGCTCAATTCATGTTATTGTACCTACGTTTATTTAAATTGATGTCTATAAAGGTCAAGTATACTGTTACTTGTAAATTAGTTACAAAACTTTGAACCCTTAACAATGTAGAATGGCACTTTGTGTAAATGTTGGTGTCATCTGTTTATAGAGCGTAAAAAGACCAATTACATTTCGAAATCCATATATTCTAACCATTATTACAATCATTGACTGCCTCATTGGTCTAGTCAAAGCAAAGCAAAGCGCGACTGCTGACCATGAGATTTTGGGTTCGATTCCCAGGTCGGGCAAAGTGTTATAGTGTTTTTCAATCAATCAATCAATCAATCAATGCGTTTATTGTGGATCATAGGTACAAAGAAAATTTAGGTACAGGTGTTCTGCAATACATTTGATCGGCTATGTCCCGTCTTTAAGACATACATTAACAGGATACCGTGGCCCCGGAACGTAAAGGGCAACAGAAGGAGCAGGGTGGTTTTTTAGTCAGTAAAAGTTTGACAGTCCATTCCGCTCCACGCAGGGCGAAAGGACTCCATTAGATGATTTTTACCACCTTAAAAAAAAAAGGTAAGAGGATGAAACGGAGGTCCTACATTTACGCGGACAAAGCCGCGGGCAAAATCTATATCTAATATGTATAATAATTGCATTGATATATTATTTTTGGATCGAGGTTACCATAAAAGTAAAAATAGATACATGGTCTGGCAGTTATGCCAAGCGCGAGCGTGCAAAGTAAATGTAAACATTTTGATCGAATTTTAAATTAGGAATGTTTATTTAGTTTGAAGACTTTAGCCCTATCAATGGTTAAGTTGTATTTGTCATATGAAATTAAACTTAAATGTTTTAGATTATGATTACGTCGCATTTGCAATTTCAAAATTAGCGAGCTCCTGCAAGACCTATAAGATCAACCATATGGTTAACAGGTTCACCGCCGGGCCAAAACTGTTGAAGGTCAAACCTCCACTAGCGTAGGTCACGGGTGACCTACGCGGCGGTTAATGTGTTAAAACGCTCACTCCAGATTTGTCGACCAGATTAACAGATTGTGTGCAAAATAAAACGATCAGGGGGGCAAATCTAGTAATTTTTAGCAACGTTCACATTCTAATCACAGTCTTAATATGTCAGAAATGCCTATATTTTACCTACATTTTCGGTAAGATTTTGACTTTGATTGTGCCACTGAGATGAGTTTGCGACTAGAAAATTATTTTTTTCAATTTTCTTAATTATAAACGTAAATATAGTCGAAATCTAGTCGCAATGTCATCTCAGCTACCGTAAAAAAAATGCAAATAAGAGGTATTTTTGTAGAAATGCCCCTCAGATTTTGTTTACGAGAGCTAGTCTTTTGAGTGTCCAGTTTCATCAAATCACCACGAGTATTAACCGGTACATATTTGGTTCAGATAAAACGGTTTAAGTATATGATAGAACTAGCTGTCCGCCGCGGTTACACCCGCGTCTTTGGTTACTGCTCCGCTCCCGTAGGTCGTAGCGTGATAGTATATAGCCTATAGCCTTCCTCGATAACTAATCTATCTAACACTGAAAGAATTTTTCAAATCGGACCAGTAGTTCCAGAGATTAGCGCGTTCAAACAAACAAACAAACACTGCAGCTTTATAATATTAGTATAGATTGACCAATAACGATCTGGTCTTGCCTTTATAGATAAGGCATGTCACTGCGTGTTTTACAAAAAAATCATTGCAGTATCATAAAATCATTATTTCTGATAAAATTGATTATTTTAAATGACTATCAGTTATCTCTTAGAAATTCCATTGTATCGTACGTGAGTTTACAACAAATCTGACGTGCACATACGTCATGACGTATGTTAACGCTCATGAGAGCAGTATAGTGTGACCATGGATATTATTTGAAGCAAGGTTTTGCCTAAATGTCCGATATCGCAGAATAAAAAGTAGCCTATGTCCCTTGTTGGGGTTCAAACTTACCCTGCACCAAATTTCATCAAAATCGCTTCAGTGGTTTAGTCGTGAAAGGGTAATAGAAAGACAAACAGAGTTACTTTCGCATTTATAATATTAGTACCTAGGAATTATAAATAAACAATCGATTTCTCATTATATTTCAGCCGAACTACGTCCCACTACTGGACATAGGCCTCCACTAAAGAAAACCACAATGACCTGCGTTGCGGTGCCCTCATCCAGCAGTTTCCAAATTTTGAATGTTAAATCTAAATCTAAATCTAAATTCTAAATATATCTAAATATATAAAACTCAAAGGTGACATAGTGATCTATCAACGCACAGCCCAAACCACTGGACGGGTCGGGCTGAAATTTGGCAAGCAGGTAGATGTTATGACGTAGGCATCCGCTAAGAAAGGATTTACCAAAACTCACCCCATAAGAGGATGAATCAGGGTTCCAAAGTTTGTATGGAGAAATCAACTTTGACGCGGACGAAGTCGCTGGCAGAAGCTAGTCGATTTATAAGCATTCAAAATATTTTGAACTAAAATTTCTTGCAAAAAGTTTCGTTCACAAACTATAATTTTCTATAAGGAAATTATAGTTATTATATCTAACTATTGTCTTCAATAATAGATATAATTATGATACGTATGACAGATCAATAATCTTACCTCATAAACTAGGAACAAGCTTAAGAAGATTTGGAATATATTGTACAGCATAAGCGCGGTCTTCAACTCGAAAGGCTGTCTATGGTTCATCAGCCGAGGACCCAGAGACTTGCAGAAGTATAAGTAAACTGATGCGATGGATATTACCACCATGGGGTTGGACACGCCCCACCAGTCTGCTGTCCTAGGATCTGGAAAATATTTAAAAATCGAACTCAATTTTATTTCGGACCAATTTAAAAAGATTCTGCAAATGCTAATTTTGAGATCAATTATAATTTGGATACTATGTACAACAATTAGATAATTAATGACTTTGTTTATTTCTTATTTGTTTTATCTATGAAAGTCTATAGGAGAGCTAACAACAATGATTCGTAAAATAAATCGCTCATTCCACAGACCAATGAATAATAATAAAATATTAAAAAAACCCAATTAAGTGAAAAAAATGTTACGTTTAAATAAAAAATAAAAAAATAACTCACCAGCCAACTCATGTATCACATAATTATATTTTTCAGCTACACTATCCAGTATTCCCGCCATTTTACAAATACTAAAAACACGTTCAGGCGACAGCCGACTCACTACTATAAGGACACTTGTACGTAGACTGCCAAGTCACTCACATACATACTACTTAAAAAGAAATACAAATTCAATCAAATTCAAAACGACTAAGTTGCTTCAATACTGTATAAATTATTTCAGTGTCAAATGATTTGCAAAATCGTTCACAAACAGGTCAAATCGATGTCTGACATATCAAATTTAAAATTCAAATAACCGAATTTTACTTGCAATAACCATTTATCAAGTTTCGTTAATCATTATATAACTGTCTTTTAATTATCGTCACTAAAAGTCCTATCGTTTGTTAATTTGGGTAATTAAAATAATTACTTGTTAATTAAAACCTTAAGCGAATTCCTGGTTTTACGTCGAGTCACTCAAAACTAAAGATGTTAGAGATGAGGCACGAATTCATATAATGGAAGGGCAACGTGCTTTATCTCCGATATCTAACTAATCGAGATCTCAGACTAATTTCAAAACTCTCGCCTCGTAAATTGCTTTACCGCTTTTGATAAAACTCGCCGTAAATTGAAACTTCCATAAGATGCAAACGTTTTGAATGAGCAACTAGCTTTAACTTTCTCACTCACTATTTGACTATTCAAAAGTGACTGTAAATAGTTTATTTGAAACAAACTATTTAATTATGAGATGAATAATTTAACTGTCGTATTATTCCAAAGCAAAAATAAACCTTAATATTTTAAGACATGCAAATGATATTTAACTTTAGTGCAACCCTAACAAGGTCGATTATACAAAACGCACAGACTCATTTTGGATACATTTTCATTAAACATAAGTTTGTATTCTTATCCCAATGTGTTTAGGGTCGACTCAGTATCTTACATCTCTGTCAGCTTCAACCTCTTTTTATATAACTGCCCAAAAAGGTCAATACCCAGCATTACTAGACCTCCTCTTAAAAAGAACACTATAGCAAAGATGGGTCAGGTAATTTAGGGTACTAACTGTATGACAACGTTTTTAACCAAGAAAAAGACACAATCGCGCGTTACTTTGATTCTCATAAAGAAAAAGAAATCTCGTGTCTTTAGAAGACCAAAGACACGATTCTTCCTTTACTTAAAAAAAAGATAAAAAAGAGAAAACGAGTCGCTATATAGAATAAACTAATTTAAAAGAGATTTATAAAAAAAAGCTTTAATTTAAAATTATTACAATAATGAGTATTGGACATTGTATTGTCATCAGAACTAAAGGTGTATGCAAAATTTCAGCTCAATCGGATATCAACAAATGGTTGAAAAATCGTTTGCAAATTTTGAATGGACAACTTACATACATACTTACACACGAATGGAGCAAGATAACAAAAAAAAAACTTGTAAATATACTAGCTTTTGCCCGCCACTACGTCCGCATCTAAGATGATAAATATTAACCCACGGGACCCGTACATACAATTCACCAGACTATAATCTACCTCTGTGCCACACATCCACATCCGTTCTGGCGTGATTAAGTAACAAACATCCATCTAAACTTTCGCATTTATAACAAGACTAGCTGTCCGCCGCGGTTACACCCGCGTCTTTGGTTACTGCTCCGCTCCCGTAGGTCGTAGCGTGATGGTATATAGCCTATAGCCTTCCTCGATAACTAATCTATCTAACACTGAAAGAATTTTTCAAATCGGACCAGTAGTTCCAGAGATTAGCGCGTTCAAACAAACAAACAAACAAACAAACAAACAAACAAACAAACAAACTCTGCAGCTTTATAATATTAGTATAGATTTGTATCACCAGAAGTGCATAAATTTGTAAGAAAAGAGTGGGTAGTAAGCAAAATTACCAATCTTTTTTTTTATTTTACATGAACTATTCTAGGTTTCTAGGCTTAAAATACAAATGTATGAAAACTACATGATATTTACGAGGGCTCTCATTGATCAAAAACATAAAATAATAACATTTTCTCGATAGAAAAACATCACAAAGTAGCCTCTATTTTTTTGTTTTTTCGATTTATACACGATATTATAATGACTAATATGACGAAAATTTGATAATTAGTTATAATTATACATGAGTGAGGGTTTTGTTTAGGCATTTTCGGTAATTCCTTTTAGTTTTGGAGTTATTACGATAAAACACTTAACATGAGCGCGCGGGTGAATTATAATATAAGGAACTTCGTTCCAAAAGTTTGCTGGCTTTTGGCGCGCCCTTAACTTAAAATCTTTAAATTATTATGCTCTATCTGCCTAACGCTAAACATCTGTCTGTAGACCCCAGATTCGGCTTACACATGTCATTATTATAGATACGCTAATCTATACTATAAAGCTGAAGAATGTGTTAGTTTTTTTTTGTAATGCGATAATCTCCGAAAATAGTAGTCGGATTCTGATATTTTTTTGCTAATAGGAAGCTACGTTATCCTTGAATGATAGAGGCTGTTTGACTATCAGAAAAAAATCAGTATCCGTAAGAAAAACGCGGACGAAGTTGACGACGAAATGTATGTCATAATAGTCATATGATATTATGAAAAACCAGAGATTCACTCCCGGACTTCTTACCAAAACCACAATACTTAAAAAAAAGGTTTAAAAGCTTGGTCGTGAATTCAAATTTAGAACAATGATAATGTCAAAATGATAGCCATAATATTATTATGTCAGCTTCAAATTTGCATAAAGGTGTATACACACCGAAGTCACTTTTTGTGGAGTTACATTTTGTAACATTGCAACTGCGATAAATTGTAACGGTAACAAATTTCTTGAATGAGACTATATCTGACAGAACAGACCTGCCTTGAGGTGTCCTTAAGATAAATATACACTAGAGCATTTTGTCGAGTATTTTTATATAATTTAATGTTCGTACGAATTGAATACATACAAAAACTCAAATTAAAAAAGCTCTTTCATGTGCTTTAATGTACAGTAGCGGTCATAAGTGGAGTAGCAATCTACAAAGCAAATCGATTGACACTTTGGTTAAACTTACGAACTTTCGACGTCGTGTGCGAATTTTGAGGTGTACGTAGGTACTGTATTATTACGTTCAAAAGTGCCTTATAATGGCCTAATTAAATAAATGATCTGACTTTGAATTTAACTTTGAATACATCACTTATACACACGGATGTAGGTATGGCCTGTACCCCGTGTTCACAGCAATTCAAACCTTAGCATGCTACTGCACTGACCGCTACTGTACCTACGAATACTAAACGTTAGCCTCAAAGTAATGCTCAAGGCGTGATCATGTAACATTCCTTTATATTTTGTATTTACTATTTGTAAAGTCTTCGTCGTTCTTTATGTTCGTTTTGTGAGACAGTGTTACATCAGACCAGCTTGATGTTATGTTACAATCAAATGCTCTAGTGTACACTCACCTTTAAAGATGAAATGAAACTTTAGACACCCCGAATACAACGCTTGGACAATTCACTCGTTGCCAGGCTGTTTTAAATTCGCAGCCAAATAAAAATAATATAAACATGACTAGTTGTAGGCCACACACGTCATAATTGAGAGCACAAATTCTAACACAAACCACCAAACGTCCTGTTAACACCGACGTACTATTATGACTTATCTGTCTGTCAATCGTGATGTTATAAAACGTGATTTTTCTGTGATATAAAAATGTCTTAAGCACACGTATTTTTCTCGTAGTTTTAGAGAGCACGGCATAATACCGGCGTTGTTTACGGCGAAATACTGAAACGCAGCTCAGTTTAGGTTTTGTACCTTAAGACTGACATACGGTACCCTATTTCTAAGCCTCCGCTGTTTGTCTACCCGTCTGTATTTTTTTAAATAGGTACACTTGAAATTTTTAAAATTTTCAACTATGGGTGGTAAAGCAAAAAAAGTATTTAAAATAAAGTTAAATAAACGTGTTTTTTCCGCGTTTTAGCATGTCTACATATTGTGCGGTAGTACGAAACTCGCATTGTTTAAGTTTTACACTTTAAGCGCGTATCTCCTACAAACTTTCAAGTCCATAATATTGGAAATTAATGAACCTCTCTGTAAATTGATACCTAGTATCGATATTTTAACCACCACCTTTTGTTTGTTTGTTTAAGTGCTCTAGTCGCTAGTCATATTGGAAAAAAAGCTTTTGTATATGATAGGCTGATTAATAAGGAATAGTTTAGGCTATATAACATCACGCTACGACACGCGGCAGCGGAGCAGTAACCAAAGATGTAACTTAACACGAGTGAAAAATTCGCGCGGACGAAGTAGAGGCAGGAGCTAGTATCAGATAACTTTTGTCATGTTGGCCCTGACGGGTTCGATACCGAGCAAGTACTAATGTGCCTCTTTATGTATATACAACGTGTAACTGAAAGGGTATATACATACCAAGAGCAAGGCTTCTTTGGATGATAACTAACGATATGGCAAGGGTATCAGCTCAATATAAAATACTCTAAGAATTGATTCTTTTGAATTCAAATCATAGCAAACGTGTCACCACACTACGTGGGTCAAAAACTTTCCACGTTACTTGCCTAATATCACGATAAATTTCTTCTGTAATTCTGCGCGCCTAGTACCGCATAGTAGCCTACTGCAGGCGGTGTTCTTTGTTGATCATAATTTCCGAACATGTAGAGATAGGATTAAAAAACCCTTGCCATATCGTTTGTTATGATCCAAAGAAACCTTGCTCTTAGTATGTATATACCCTTTCCGTTACACGTTGTATATAATACTTTCTATGTTTATCTTGGACATTATGTCGATCGAATCGAATCGTCAATCCGCCGTAAGCAAGCGTGGTAATACTCGTGCCTTCTCTGTATAAGAAGAGGCCTTTACCTTCCAATGGGATAATAATAGTCTGGCATTAAAACTAAAACAAAGACATTTTTCATTTTAATATTTTCTTCATTTATTTTCTTTATACATAATTATTATATAATATTATTGAAAAGAGAATTAAAACTAGTAGTAGGTTCTGGGTAACAGCAGGTAACACTTCAAACATAACGTAAGTACATAACTAATAATTTCATAAAACTACACTTAAACTAAACTATATTGTGATGGCGCAGTGCTCAATTTTGCATGGCACATATATGCGAGCGTATGTCTTTTACTAACTTGAATTATATTCTGGCGGTTATGAGCTCATTATACAGGGTCATTGAAAATATACCAGAAACCTGAAAAGGGGTCATTGTACTTATCATTATGAACAACTTTTACTATGGGACCAACCCTGAAATAGCGAAAAAAAGTCAGCTGTTCCATATATTATGATCGTGTTGTGTAGCATTTTGTAGGGAACAGCTGTTTTTTTTATTGACTTTGTATACAACGTGTAACGGAAAGGGTATATACATACCAAGAGCAAGGCTTCTTTGGATGATAACAAACAATATGGCAAGGGTTTTTTAATCCTATCTCTACATGTTCGGAAACTATGATCAACAAAGAACACCGCCTGCAGTAGGCTACTATGCGGTACTAGGCGCGCAGAATTACGGAAGAGATTTTATCGTGATATTAGGCAAGTAACGTGAAGTTTTTGACCCACGTAGTGCGGTGTGACACGTTTGTTATGATTTGAATTTAAGAAACATATGAAACCGAAATTTTGGTATCAATTCTTAGAGTATTTTATATTGAGCTGAAACCCTTGCCATATCGTTAGTAATCATCTAAAGAAGTCTTACTCTTTGTATGTATATACCCTTTCCGTTACACGTTGTATAAGTATGCTCATTTGAGTGTCTAGCTGATAACGGTGCATGTGTTGGATCATGCGGTTTCCTTCAAAATGGTGCCGGCCCATACGTCATGTTCGTGAACGGGTGCCATCAGTTATCACTGGTTATCTATTAGCTGCCTCAGCTATTTCATTTTATATTATATTTTATTGTTGAAATTGTGAATTTTGTTTTATATTAGCTGTCCGCCGCGGTTACACCCGCGTCTTTGGTTACTGCTCCGCTCCCGTAGGTCGTAGCGTGATGGTATATAGCCTATAGCCTTCCTCGATAACTAATCTATCTAACACTGAAATATTTTTTCAAATCGGACCAGTAGTTCCAGAGATTAGCGCGTTCAAACAAACAAACAAACACTGCAGCTTTATAATATTAGTATAGATTTTAGGCTAGATCTCTTTTGTGTCTAAGCTGCCTCGGCTAATTTTATAAATAGAATTGTTACATATATTTAAAGCCCTAGACTTATTTTAACTTGCACGACTTGTTACATTGTTCTCAATTTCTAATACTTTTTTTTTGATTTAACGAATGTTCATGAAGTTTTTTGCTCGTTCTTCTCCATAGAAACCTACTGTTTAGAACAAGCCTTATCTTTGTAACTGACTGGCTCCTTGACAATTCAAAAGTGTTTTGAATGAATGATTTGATTTTGAGTGTTTACGACTTGAGCACTGGGCCATCACGACATATCGACAAAACACATCGCCCCTCATACATAAGGGTGCGGTTCGACACCAGGCGATACAATACAACATGTTCAATTCATATTTACTTACTAAGTTTATTTTAAACATCACTAACATAGGTGTACAAAAACATTGTAAAGAAACCAGGGGCCTACACCCATCTCTTAAGGCTGGGCGCAAACGTCCGGTTTCCGGATCAGTATATGTGTGTATACTGATCCGGAAACCGGACAGTATTCACAGGATCAGTATATGTATGTGTGTGTATGTACATATACGCTTCCTGATCCGGCAACCTGATCAGGAAACCGGACGTCTGCGCCCAGCCTAAAACAGTACCATATCCATATTACGTTGTTATTGAAATTGTTGAATTTTAAACTCTCGGCGCTAAGCCATTAGTGCACAAGGCAAAGTTATATTAGAATAATACTGTTTTAAGAAACGAGGGTAGACTCTCTGAACTTATAATTAAAAAAAGTCTGAAATCCGCCTTTAGTATCCGTGTTCATGAGACGGATATGGCGGCAAAGGCCTCTTCAAGCCTTCTCTGTACGAGAAGAGGCGTTTGCTCTGCAGTGAGACAACAACGACACGACATGATAGGTAGGTATTAGTAGCCGAAAGTCACATGTTCTTCCCATCATTGCGACCATTTTTTAGTTTTAGACCAAACCTAAAAACCTTCTGGTTACGGAGGTCAAAGTCCCAACTTTTGGACACGTTTTTACGAAAAACAGTTATATATATTTTTAGGTACTTAACTTTAAATACTGCCACGTCCCCTATACGGATGAGCTTAACACTTACATGCAAGATTGGTCTCCATTAGGTCAGGATAGAGAGGATTCAAAAGGAGCAAGGTAGGCCTTTGCCTCTCATAAAAAATTAAACATTTATTGTGCTTGTAGACGTTTAAAAAATTAAACCAAAATGCTATATGATAGCCGTATTCCCAATTCGAAACTTGCCTCGCATCAAATACCTACTTTTTCATTAACGCACTCCTACAAGGCCTCAATCACAGCCTAACCATCTTCAGTTGAACCCTACGACTAGCATAACTCCTTGGAAAAGCAGTCTTCAGTACCATAGATATGGCTTAGTTTACTTTGATCTTGCCTGCTTCAGATTTGACAGTCCCATTAGTTTTGTTGCCTGTATCTCGATTCGCATTCTTAATGTAGTTCACGTAGTAGAATTCCCCAAACATATATAGGAACTGCAGACTGTGAACGCAAAGCAGGGCGGAAACCCACCTTGGATAACCGCAATCTTGGTAGATAGCCGCCAAGTTGTGAAGGAAGATTATGCCGAACTGGATCTGAAGTAGAGAGAAAATACGCTATAACTTAAAATATAATAAATAATTTTACAATTAGTTGAGAACTAATCGTGTTAGTGCTTCTTTAAAGAAGTTATGTCATAGTTCTAAATCTATGGGAGAATAGCGTTTTGACAGATCATAGAAAGTACATCAATTGATTAACATTAACCGATATTTCCAAATCGGTTTAAGTATGTTGTTATCAATTATCTATTTATAAATTTGAAAGCAATTGAAACTCAAATTATACAGATAATTTTAATTAATCGGGTTTTTAGGGCTAAAATAAAGTGTTTCTTTAGAGAAGTTATGTCTTGGATGGTGTAATCTTACTTTTTACTTAATAAATAAATGATGTTAAAAAGTTTCGTCTTACCAACTGCATAGTAGTAAGGTGCCTCTTCCACCAGAGATACTTCTGGTACTTAGGGCCAAGACCAGATATCAAGTAGTAGGTATACATCACGACGTGGACAAGACAGTTGATCAGGCCGAGAAGAGTTGCGTGACCATCTGAAAAATTATAAAATCATTAATAATTGTAAGATCCATGCCTTTGGCTAGCTTCTGCCCGCGACTTCGTCCGCGTCAAAGTTTATTTCTTCATACAAACTTTGGACCCCTGTTTCATCCCCTTAGGGAGTGAATAGGTAGTGGAAAATCCTTTTTTATCGGAAGCTTACTACATAAAAAGAACACACCCTCCAAGTTTCAGATCTTTATTATCAGCGGTTTAGGCTATGCGTTGATTCGTCAGTTAGTCAGTCAGGAAAGAATTTTCAGAAACGGAAAGTAGTTCCGGATATTAAGCATAACTTCTTTCTTCGCTTCGGGGTATACAGGCGTGCTACGAGTATTATTTCACATAGTATTTTAGGAGCAAAACCACTTCATAAAAAACTATTATGTTGCTCAAAAGTTAACTTCAGGCGCTATGTAATACGAGTCAAACAAGCATTTAAAATTCTTACTTGGGAAATATTTCATTCCAACATAAGACGCAATGGGCATCATGGAATGATGAAACAAGTGCAAGAAAGATATCTGTCTGTCCTTCTTTCTTAAAACGAAGAAGACTGTGTCCAACAGGTCTATAAATTTGACCACCGTGTACCACCAGAAGGCATTATGCATCTGTAACATAAATAAGAACATTGAATAGGCAAATCTTCATAAATGGAGAAGGAAATGTAGATGAAATGAGCGCCAGAGACTCTCGCAAAGTGAGCATATTCATAACTTCTTCTTTTCCGTCAAAAGACCCTATTTTATTTATTGCTTTGCCTCAGCTCGGCTGGTCAAGGCAAAGATGACAAGATGAGTCTGAGTTTTATTAAAAGGCTTGCATTAGCAAGCAGAAGTGTATGAAATAAGAAGATGATACACTGCCCTGCTAAGTCCAACGGTTTTGCCCGGCAATGTTCCATTTTGCTTACTACCAAAACCTCAAAGTTCAGCAGATCTACTACTCTCGTAGTAGTAATTGTAGTAATTTTATTGTAAATGTAGTGGTGTACTTACTCTTCGTGTAGTCGGGTTATCGGCCATATCTACAGGCTGGCAAGTCCAACTATATCCGTTACTTGACGGCCACCAACCGGCAAACAGACCCTGTAGTATAAAGAAAGAATTTAGTTATAAAAAGTTAATGTTATGGACAGAATATAGCATGACAGACAAACAGTGGGTCCAAGTAGCGCAATGCTGATGCCCTGAAAAAGTGAGACGGTTTCGCGGCAGGCCACGAAGCAGATGGCGGGATGAACTGGATGGATTCCTCCGAAACTGGAGAACTGGAGGGATGAGGCACGGAAACGTAAAGGATAGAAGGAGTGGAGGGAAGCCTGTGCTTCCTCAAATCGGCAGTAGGACGTTCACTACTGAACGTAGGCCTCCTGAAGCTTAAACTCCTAAAACTAGAATCGGTTGGAAGCGGTTGCCTCCAATGCAATCCTGTGGTCTTTATAAGATCGTCTATCCACTTGGTGTGTGGACGTCCTAGGGTGCGCTTGCCGGTGTGTGATCTCAATTCAAGAACTTCACGGCCCCATATATAAAATAATCACCCCAATTACGTTCGTTTAGTCTCACACTAACGTATTGTGCGGAAAAATCAGCGTAAGTCCGTAAAGTGTAAAATAACGTTTAACTAAATAGTATTGTTTCTGGTTAACTGCCCCGTTGGTGTTGTGGTCGCAAGCTCGTTGGTCCAGCGCCTGATCTCTCCCCGGTTGTGTCGGATCGCCGTTCCATCGGACTATGAGAGTGAGGAAAGAGAGAGAGCACCTTTGTGTGCGCACTCACTTATGCGCTATAATATCTCCTGTGTATTTGGTTAGTCTCCAATGAGATTGACCACCGTGACTGACACCGGTTTGGGGAATATCATTATATATTTCCTTTTGGTCTGGTTTATATGGTGTTACAAGTTGCAATATCCAATATTATTAATACTCATTTTAAGTTAACCAAATTGGTCTTCTTACCTGATAAAAAATATAACCGCTGATGAGTATTTGAAATATATTATAGTAAAATATAGTTCTCTTCAATTTGAATGGTTTTTCATCTTTCATGTGCTGCGGTCCCAAAGTATTCGAGAAATACAAGTAGAACGGTATAACGGTGATCACAAATAAGGGTGAAGGCCACCAGTCCACTGTTCTGGGATCTGTAAAAAAAGGAAGAAATCATTTAAACTTCTACAGTTTAAATTGATGTGGGTACTATGGATTTCGACGGCCTCGTTGGTCTAGTGGTCTCAAAGTGCGACTGCTGAGCATGAGGTCTTGGGATCGATTCCCAAGTCGGGCAATGTGTTATTGGGTTTTCCATCAGGCATTTTTCAGTAGCAGCCTCGGCGTTTGGATTTGTGCCCGGCGATGGCAATAGGCTCGCTCCCTATTACATGGCACTTAAACATAACTGGCAAAATGTGGGTGTACTATTTAAGAAGTACTGCTAATGGGTAGGTACACCTCTGCCTAACCCTTCGGAGATTACAGGCGTGACGTCATGTCATAAAAAATATAGTAACCGTCTCTGCTAGCCATCATTTAAACTTCAAGAAGAGTATTTTGCGCAATAAATATATACTTTACTAAAGGGCCTTCACCTAGAAAATCTGAACTTTTTTGTTTTTTATTCATTATGTTGATCTTTAACCCAGAAATAGGTAGGTGTAGGTATAAGTGTTGTGTTTATACTTTCGCGGAAGACACGTTGGACCTTCCTGACCTTTGCATATTTATGTATTAGGCAAGTGACACTTGGGTCCAAGGCCTTAAGGTGCAAAATGTTATATCATGCCTGTAATCCCCGAAGGGTAAAGCCGAGGTGTACTCATTTGCATACCCACATTTCGCCAGTTATGTTTAAGGTGTAATAGGCGGCGAGCCGGACATAAATTCAGCCTCCGAGGCTGCTACTGAGAAATTCCTGATTGAAAAACCCAATAACACTTTGCCCGACCTTGGAATCGAACCCAAAACCTCATGCTTAGCAGTCCCGTTTTGTGACCACTATACCAACGATATATTAAAGATATGGATGGAAGATGTTTTGACTTCTGTTGGTTCATTTTGAAACTAAGCATCAAACCCAATTATGAAATTGCACACACCACATAATGAGGGAAAAAAAACGACGTAGTTTATGGTTTAGTAACAATAGGTACTTACTGCTAATTATAAACGCAATGAGCTCCTGCGCAAGTAGATCTATTTTTACTTAATGAGAACTTAAAGTTTAAAAACTAAAAAACTGACTGACTGACTGTAACTGAGTCAAGGACTATACCAATCAAAGCAATCTAGTCAACCCATTATTATTTTAAATACAAAAGTTTGGATGGATATGTGGAGGTTGTTACTCAATCATGCCAGAACGGCTAATCGAATATGGCTGAAGGGCATAAAGATAGATTATAATCTGGCAAAGCATACTTATTATAGGCTATTTTTTATGCCGGAAAAATTTACGACTCCCTTGGGATACTATGTTAAATATTGGACGAAATCGCAGGCAGAAGCTAGTGTAACCATATCCACCAAAACACGACGGAGAGCCAAAAAACACGACCCAAATTTTAAGAAAATCTATGTTTATCGAACCAAAAATTATGGCGGCATCCACTATTTTTTTGCGAATATCGATGTTTTAAATATACCAATCGATA
The DNA here is from genome assembly GCA_949316365.1 of Hoplodrina blanda. Classification (NCBI taxonomy): domain Eukaryota; kingdom Metazoa; phylum Arthropoda; class Insecta; order Lepidoptera; family Noctuidae; genus Hoplodrina; species Hoplodrina blanda. The sequence continues at coordinate 15,623,749 of OX438582.1, forward strand.
GAGGACGAAAAACTAAGTAAGACTGCATTAAAATCTCATTTTGGCCAAAATGGCGTTTACGCCCTTTGAGCCTAAAGGTATCGATATGGTAACACTCGACTTCTACATAACTATAAAAAAAAAGGTTGGATGAAAATCTATTTCGTATAACTGAGGTATCCATATCAATGTACTTAAGATAGGGAAGTTTTGCCACCACAGGATTCAGATAATTTGTTGTAAAATGGAGGTCGGCCAGACATTTGGTAGGACCTGATCATGGTATCCGAGCCCTAACTAAATAGCGACCGAGAGGCAACGGCAGGACTGTTGGTAGACCAACATTCAGATGGATGAACAATACCCATGGGATTGATGGTAAAACTGGATTGAGACTCGTAGAGACTAGGGAACTATTACCCAAATGGAAGGATCCCGATCCCGTCTATAATATTCTCCTGACCGAATTTCGGCCACAGTGGCCTATCTCAATGGAGACTAGGCAAGGTACACAACCGATAACATATTCGTGCGCAAGTATATGCACAAACAACAGGTGTACGCCCTCTACCTCCATAGTCAGATAGAAAGACAATCCGACATAACAGCTCAGATGGCGACCCAACAGCTATACTCAGGGGAACTATACTAAGTAGTCGGTGGAACAGACATGCTGTGCGGTGAATGACATGATGATAGGTCCAATAAATGGAAGGGAATATAGAACCTTGATATGGTGAACTGAACTGCACAAAACATTTACAAAAATTGTGCCAGTCACAATACTAACATGACATTGAAAAAAACATTCTCTGACGAAATCAATAACGCGTCATTGTAATTGGATGACTTTCCGCATTTCACAAAAATGCAGCGTAAGCATCGAGCTTCGCACCCATGTGAATAAAACATGTAATTAACTTACACCTGTAGCATTGTATGTTAAAATAGCTATTATGTATTTATAAGGTTGGGTATGTGTTTTCATCATAATAATATTGGTGTGACTAATATAGTGATAGTAATAATTATAATTCTAAAAATATTTACTTACTGTGCGAAAAGGTACGTCGAACAAGCCATTTGGTGTACAGGCAGATAACTTGCAACTACATTTAAACATTGTTTCGAGTGTGTCAATTCTTTTAAATCACTCTAAATACAACATAACATCACGCCTGTAATCCCCGTAGGGTTAGGCAGAGGTGTACCCATTAGTACACCCACATTTCGCCAGTTATGTTTTAAGTCCCATGTAATAGGGGGCGAGGCTATTGCCATCAACCGGGCACAAATCCAGACTCCGAGACTGCTACTGAGAAATTCTTGATGGAAAAACCCAATAACACTTTGCCCGACCTGGGAATCGAACCCAAGACTTCATGCTCAGCAGTCGTGCTTTTGCGACCACTAGACTAACGAGGCAGTCACTCTAAATAGGTTTCAAAATTATTAGACACCATAAGCTTAAAGAGTGAACACAAAATAACAATGAATGGCAAAGTACCTAGCAGAAAGATAATTATTTTTTCTGTAAACCAAATAGCTTGTTTGACCGTACACTTTTCAGTGAGAGCATTTAAATATACTAATAGAAAGTATGATTATTAATAGAAAGTATATAAGTAGTCATTCAAATATAGTAATAGAAAATACGTGTAGGCATATTTTTTTAAAGTGCCTATAATTTGGTAAAGCAAACTATACCTACACCTAATATTCTAGTTACACTTAACAGTTGTTTACATTTTTTAATATAGGATGACTGGCAATTAGTGACTGATACATATACCCATGATCGTACTCATGTTAACAAACAGCTTCACGAAGATATCGCAGTTATGCCGTCCGCAATTTAAACAGTGTCTTATTTATGTATAGATTTTTGTATAAAATATACGTTTAGGTCACAATATCCACTTTTCCAAAGAAAGGAATTTTTGAGTTTGAAATTTTGCTTGCTTGTTCAATTTTGATTACAATATACGTTCTGATAGAAATAATCTAACAAAGGAACTCCTCAAACTGAACTTCTCTATCACCTGATGATCCAGGATTGCCTTCTCATGAGGACTCACTTTTATTATTAGTAACACTGAAACTATGCATATTATTATAACTTGAATTTTGATAGAAGATATAATAATATCGCAGTTGTATTTAGACACGTTAGATGTTTCTTGACAACTATTTCAGTCCTTGGTGGAAAAGAAGATCTGATAATGGAGTCAGCAGAAAATAGAAGTAAACAAGGTACCTTTGTTGTGTCTCTGTTCGTTGGTTCACGAAGTTATTTATCCCTATGTAAAGGGACAAGCGAGATAAATAAACAAATTGAAAATGCAAACAAGGAAAAACAAATAAGCTATCTTGCTAAAAGTGCTCAATTTTTTTTTTTTTGGTCTTTTGGTTTTTGGGCTTTTATTCTTGTAAGAATGTAGTAATTATGTCTGCCCCATTAAATAGTGAACAATAAACATGCCAGTTACATTAAAAACTTTTTGAAAAAAGCTTATTTTTTAAATATTTTTTACTTTATAAATTTTAAGTCATTTATTCATTTTTTAAATTCATTCATTCATTCAATTCATTTATTTGAATAATAATTATTAAAGTCGTATAGAAATATAATTAATAATTTTTAATTAACTTACCACACAAATCATAAAATACATATTGATATGAATCCTTCATCTTTCCTATAAGCGCCGCCATTATAACTGAAAATTATTTTTAACTACCTAATTATTTTTATATATTATAAAATATAAATAAAAAAAAAAAATGGCTGAGCCAAGTTTTACGTTACACTACTATATCAAAACTAAACGTACAAATCATCGCACATTCATTTTATTACCAAGTTAAAGTCGCTAAATGAATTCCTTGATTCTAATTAAATATTGCCGTGACTTGCGAGTTACATAATAGTACCTATTCCGTAGCGTCATGCTTGAATGGGTATAACATACAGATTATACATATCGATACCTTTAGGCTCAAAAGGCGTATCCACCAAAACACGACTTTTCAGGAGAGCCAAAAAACACGACCCAAATTTTAAGAAAATCTATGTTTAACGAACCAAAAATTATGGCTGTATCCACCATTTTTTTGCGAATATCGATGTTTTAAATATACCAATCGATAGAGGACGAAAAACTAAGTAAGACTGTATTAAAATCTCATTTTGGCCAAAATGGCGTTTACGCCCTTTGAGCCTAAAGGTATCGATATATTTTGATTATTGTATTTTGTTTACCCGTGACTTCACGTATACCGCAAAACATATCCATCCTATAGTATAAATAAAAATATGTAAAAATAAAATAAAAAAGCCTTTTATTTCTTACAGAAAATGTTGCAAGTTAAAAGATAGTTTACAGTTGTATTTATATTAGTGTTTTTATATAATAGGGGGGTTTTTTTTTTAATATTATTTTAGTAGTAGTAGTAGTATTTTAGTAGTAACATATGTTATTCTGTAAGAACCCCTCTGCAGGTAAAGGCCTCCTCCAAATTTAGCCAGTCCATCCTATAGTACTCTGCAATGTAGCTTATAGCAGTTCTTTTTGGAAAGAAACCCTGTTTCAAGCAAATAGTTTGAAATCTTTATCAATACTTTTATTACCTATAAAATGTGAAAGTGAGTTTGTGTATAAAGTTTTCACGGCTAAACTACTAAATTAATTTTAATGAAAGATATGGACTACGCTTGACCCCAAGAAGGACATTTGCAACTTTTTAATCTGCGATTTCGTCTGCGTCCGTGATAATCAAAATTTCGCGCAAAAAGTCGCGGGCAATTTTTATAGTTTCAACTAAGTAATATAATACGAATAACCGCTACTGTTTCGGCTTTTAAACATTTACAACAAATAAGTTTCAATCATAGGTAGAATCATCTCATGCATATGTGCATGAGTCATTTAACTAGGTACCTACTTGTAATTTGGTAAGTAAGGTATAAGAGAAAATAATAATACCAGGATAAAATTTAGGACTGCCAGGGTTGCGAATGTTTTTCGAAAGAGTTACCGTGGCCCTGGAACTTATAGGACATTATGAGAAAAGTTCAAGGCAACAGTAAAAGTCTGAAATACCCTCTGATTTTCCATCCTAAAACTAAAAATAAACAACAACTTTTAGGAATAGAAAGAGTCGCATTCTTATCTCAGTCACAATAATTATGTCAAAAAATACTTTATTATATAATTTTTACAATACGTGTCACAAGAGATGACAAAAGATGACACACAACACAAACTTTAGTATTTCCTAATAAATAAATCTATACTAATATTATAAAGCTGCAGTGTTTGTTTGTTTGAACGCGCTAATCTCTGGAACTACTGGTCCGATTTGAAAAATTCTTTCAGTGTAAAATAGATTAGTTATCGAGGAAGGCTATAGGCTATAGGCTATATACCATCACGCTACGACCTACGGGAGCAGAGCAGTAACCAAAGACGCGGGTGTAACCGCGGCGGACAGCTAGTATTATACGTATAATGTTGATAAAATATTTTTGTCAAGTTTTGGACATCGATTGTCGCTGAGACGAGATTGCGACTGGATTTTGAACGTTTTGAATTTCGAGAATTGGCCTTCTGATATATTAGCTTAATGCACAATATATTATGCTGTAGGCGTACTTATTTTGAATAAATAATAATAAATAAATAAGTAAATACATTTTGGAAACAATGCATTCATTTATTTATTCAAATTTTGGGTCGTGGTAGGTAGGTTACTTTATTGATCGGCGTTTTGCATGCGCATGACCTTATTTTAACTTTTCGTTTAACTTTTATTACTTATTTAAATACGTAACATGAAAAGATTTGCACATATTTATAAGCGTGTCGCGAAATAAAATCAAAGTTAAATCATTTATTTCAATTAGACCATTAAAAGGCACTTTTGAAAATTGAATCTACATAGTTGCCCTTTCCAAAAGGTAGTATCGTATGGTGAAGAATGGGTAAGAAACTCCATAATACTTTTTTTAAATAAATGAATGCGCACGTGAATGTGATGTACAGTCAGCAACAAAAGTCGATTTTACATTTATGATTTTTAAATCCTAATTATTAAGTAAAATATTAAAAGTAAAACGCAATGAATATAAAATTAAGATATATTAAACCTTTAGCTAATTGCCTGAAATTCTGAAAGCCAGTACATTATGTGTTTAGTGTATATTTAAATGATATAAGAAAGTAACATTGTTAATCGACTTTTGTAGTTGACCGTACCTTGCATAAAAACTCAAATTCAACAAATAATGTAAAACTGTGAGAAAAATACTTTAAAATGGAATGATCTAACATAACATCACGCCTGTAATCCCCGAAAGGTTAGGCAGAGGTGTACCCATTAATACCCCCACATTTCGCCAGTTTTGGGCATCTCCTTTGACGTTTAAAGGGAAAAGTATTTTTAATCATGGTTTTTACTTCTTCTTGGAGATGTAATTAGTTATTTTATTTTTCTAATCTTTTTAATAATTGTAATATTTTTATTTCGGTACAAAACTGGGGCACGTTTTGTCTATCTCCTATGTCTTGGATATCGCTGATAAGCGTGGTGATCACTGCGTGTGCCTTCTCTATATGAGAAGAGGCGTTTTCCCTCTGCAATGCAATAAGTGAAAAATACGCTAGATTTTTTTTATATAATTTGTTTTTTACATATATATAAATTACTAGCACTCTCCCCGCGACTTCGTTCGCGTGATTTTTCTTACGGATCCCTAATTTTTGATAATAAAATAAAGCCTATAGCACTCAGTGATAACGTAGCTTCCAATTAGTGAAAGAATTTTCAAAATCGGTTTAGTAGATCCAGAGATTACCCCCTACATACAAACTTACAAACATACAAACTTACAAACAAATGTTACCTCTTTATAATATTAGTATAGATGAAATAAAACGACATATTTTTGTAAAATTACCCATGTATTTCAGATCCTCTTAAAATAACAAGTCTTGCGTATGTTTGTGTGTCATTAAGTACATTCTCAATTATTTATTCGCAATGTATCGTATAAAAAAATCTCTATATCAATAATTAAGTACCCTTATTTATTATTGTTGTAATTTGTAAAAAATTACAAATTACAACAATTTATTCTTAAATCTTTTATTTAAAATTAAATCACATAAGTAGTAACAAAATAATAAAAAAAAAACAAAAATGTCAAAAAGCAAATTCCCGTCATTAAAAACATTTAAAATCTAGTCGCAATCTCATCTCAGTGACAGTCAATGTCAGACACTTGTCAGAAATGCAAATGAGGTATTTTTGACAAATTGAGAGTGAGATTAGAATGTGAACGTTCTTAATATTACGGAATTGTCCCTTTGATTAACTTTAACAACTTTTATTACAGTTTCGGAAATCATAAACGTTTGTATGGAGTAAATGAAGACCATGGTGTTTGTAGGTACGGTCAACAAAAGAGATAAGTAACCAGGGCCGTCCGACATAGTTAAAGATTTCTTAGAAATCCATGGATGTCTTCGATTGAAACTTAATTTGATTAATGAACTATCCACTTATTAAAACATCCATCGGTTTCTAAGAAAACTTCAACTACCGGTATATCTGACGACCTTAGTTGCTTTTCTCTTTTGTTGACTTTACTTAATAAAAGTTTGAGTAATACAATACATAATAGTACAAAGTTACACTCACGCACTTAATATTTTCACAGCATACACAATACTAATATACAATATAACAGTCGAAAACAGGGCAAATAGTTTTTATTGATATAATAATATATTATACCTTAACCAAAAATTAAAACTATTTGTACAAATATACAGTCATTAACCTATCAGAAACAGTAGAAGTCTATATGAATATTAACTAATTTAGGTACTTATTTTATGTGTTAAAGATTTAGAGACTCATGTGTGTGTACAGTTTTTAAGGATGAAAAAAGTAAAACAAAATGACTACAATAAACCCTGTCAAAAATAATGATTTCATAAGCGTACCGTAAAAGTTTATCAAATATCCCATAATAACTACATAAAATAAATATGTAGGTATTGATGTAGGTATTTCATGCCATTCCAAAAAAAAAAAAAATTACCAAAGCTCAACAAAAAAACAACTATTTACACACACATTCAACAAAACCCTAAACACATAAATCTATCACAAAAGCCAGAAAAGGCTGACTTTAATTTTATTACACTTAAACATTCATAAAGTATCAAGTCTTTTTACTAGCACTCTTTCGATTTTCCGTTTGCAATGGGCACTTGAGTATTTTGAGGAACCTTCTTATTTTTGACGTAGTTGTTGTAGTAGAACATGCCAAACATGTAGAGGAAGAGGCCTGCATTAAGCGAGAGGAGGAAGTTGATGCCTTTAGGGTAGTTGCAGTCGCTGAACATAACGGAGAAGTTGTGGTAAAAGATGATGCAGAACTGGATCTGAAAGGAGAGAAAAACAAAGATGAGAATAATGATTATATCCTCCCGACCGCATTTCGGTCACGACGGGTAATCTTAGATTATTTTAGTGCCAAGTGTGGACGAAAACACAGATGCACTCTCTCTTTCCTGACTCTCATAGTCCGATGGGACAGTCCGACACGATTGGCGACAGATTAGGAGTCACACCACCGTTTGCGAATCTCCGAGCTGCTACTGAGAAATTCTTAATGAAAATATTCACTTGACTTTGACCTAACCGTTGACCTTTCTATTGTTATTTTTGCTCGTAATATTGCATTCAGCAAATCAAACTTAGTAACAAGAATAGTAGGCCAAAATTATTGCTGGAGAACGATTTTGGTTTTGGTGGGAAAAAATAGTGTTTATTGCACACAATTGACGCACGCAAAATATTGTGTTGTTGTTCTAATTTAAAATAAAGTTAAACCTTATATTAGTTGGAACTTTGACTTAAAACCACCATACCTTCGGGTTACGGAGATACCGTAATTTGAAGGTTTTTAATTACTCAAGTCCTACGTTATGAGACACAATTGATTTTCTATTGTTCCGTCATACCGGTATGTCAGCCGGACCTTAAGGATCAGCATATTATGACAATGTAGGTAACTTTAGTCCGTTAGGTGTCTTTTTACATCTTTTTTGAGCACTGCTAATTTGTATAGTAATGTTTAAACTGTCATGTTGTTTTTTCCATTCACACGTTTGGACTATTGTGTATAATTATGTCATTTCACTGTTGGTTTTCTTAAGTTTTTGTGTCATTTGTAATAATATTCACATGAATTTATTTAGCAAATGACAACATATTCTACCCATTCGCAAATTACTATTTACTGTCTACTTACTACTTATTTACATATTTCAAGCCTTTGTTTTAAATCAATTTTATTCTAATTTCCGAATTCCTGGACCTTGCTTTGTATTATGTGGGCAACTGTGTGATGAGTTAGTTATTTGTTTGATTCAGTGTGATGTATCAATTTTATTAACTGTTTCTGTTATTTCTTCCTTAGTTAACGAGTATAACGAACGTAGTGTAATATTTCTAGATTGTTATTAATATGATGTGTTTCCAACCGGGGGTGTCCCTACATCTGTACTTTAGAGGTCATTTAAAACGCCACTGATCTCGCGGCCTCTAACTGGACCCAAGAACTCAAATGAAAAATTAAAGGATTAACTTGATCCATCGACTCTAAAAAAAGAGTAGTAGAACCATGGGTGTTAAGTATATGATTTGATAATGTATCAACTTACCAGCTGCATGGTAGTGAGGTGTTTCTTCCACCATAAATACTTCTGGTATTGGGGTCCAAGACCAGAGATCAGGTAGTAGGTGTACATGATGATGTGGATGAAAGAGTTGATCACACCAAGGAGAGTTCCGTGTCCACCTGGAATAAAACCTTATATGTTAAAGTCTTCATAGAAACCATTTCTTAAGTGATGTACCTAATAATAGTCTTGAAGATTTTTTAAGAACTTTAGTCGTGAAAACCTAACAGACAGACTGAATTACTTTCGCATTTATAATATGCATCAATAAAAAAAATTACCTGGCAAGAATTTGACGCCGATCCAAGCGCAGATGGGCATCATGAAGTGATGGTACAGATGAAGGAAGGTGATCTGCCTATTCTTCTTTCTCAAGACGAAGAAGATAGTATCCAAGAGCTCAATAATCTTGGCTGCAAAGTACCACCACACAGCTGCTGCCATCTGTAAAAGATTTTACAATAGCTGTAGATAATCGTGCATCAATCACACATTTTAATGTAGATAAAGTCTTACTAATGCCATCGGATAGGGTTTAAAAAGAACATGAATCAGTAACTTTTGCTAGTGCTATTCTGTAAATATCTCCCTCGGTAAAAATAGATTAAGACGACGAGATGTATGAACGTAGATGAGGCGAAAGGAGTATGTAAGGATCGTAGCAGGTGGCGTTCTGTGGTTCCTGCCTACCCCCATGGAAAAAAGGTGTAAGTTTATGTATGTATGTGAGCTTATGGTGATTTGTCATCCCACCTGATGGACTGTACATGATTTGGGAAAACAGTCTGTATTTCCAGCATGATAAGTACTTATACTTACTCTGTGGGCTTTAGGATTGTTGGAGTAATCTACTGGTTGGCATGAAAAGTTGTAGTCGTTCCACCATCCGGCGACTAAACCCTGTAAGAAACATCGGAAATAAATTAATAGGCTCCCAATATGTAGTACTTAAGGTTACAGTAGTTGTAGGTACCAATACGAACATGGTACAACACAAAGTCATGGTAGTCTTAACAATTTCTGTCCAGCGTTCAAAAAGGACACGTGTCTTAAGCAGGATTAAAAACAATAGAAAGCAAAATATAATAATAATAATAATAATTCATTTATTTATCAGACATCAGAGGTCCACGGGTTAGTTACATAAAACACTTATAAACTATGTTAGTAAAGCACACATGTAAACAATAAAAATTTTAAAATTATTCTTGCCTCACCAGTATTCGCATGAAGTGCTGCAAAATAGGTGAGTCTAGTTTATTTGTTAACATCCTCAGAATGCTATTTGAGCTTGCCCGCGCCCTTTCCAAAAGTGAGGCTGTCTTAACTCTTACCATGGCGTAAAAGTCATGGGTGTGAGCCTGAGCGAACATGCCGGAGGCACTGCAGAAACGCGGCAAGCCCAACAGCATTCTGAAGCTGTTATTGTACTGGATTCGCAGCTTATCCAATACTCCCCGCGTATAACTGACCCATAGGCTACTCGTGTAAAAAGTTTGGCAATACGCTTTAAACAAGGTTAGTTTTACCTCTCTTCTACAACGAGCAAACCTGCGGGCCAACATATTAGCTCTCACAGCAAGAGCTCTGCGTTCCCGCTCAATATCTGCATGATCCCTAAGGTCGTCCGTTACACAGTGTCCCAAGTACTTGAATTGAGTCACTCTTTGCATTACCTGTCCATTGAGTGTAATGACAGGCTCAAGAGATAATTTTTTACCGGCGGCCTTAAAGATCATGTAGACACTCTTTTTACATTTTTTTATATCTGTTACCTATTATAATATATTTTATTATTATCATTAATGAATAATTTCATTGTCGTGAAGACCCAGTTGGTACGGCGCTATCCTCATATATGAGGTTGTGGTTATGCAACCAGGCACGGACAAGTACTAATGCGACCTTTTCTATTTTCATATGTGCTTTCTATGTTAATCTTGGATATCAGTGAAGGAAAACAAACTGAGAAAACCTGGATGCTGTAGTAAATATAAGTCTAACGTCTCTATCCATCTTGACCAAGTGTGGTTATCAATGCTCATATCTTCTAAGTATGAGAAGAGGCCTTTGCCCTTCAGTAGGACAATAATATGCTTTTAATATTTATAATCAATATTTTTTATGGTCAGTAAACTTCTTTCCAGTATCAAAATCAGGAATATAATTATATGGCCTTCAAAAAGAGCTAGAATAATTATTGTATTTTTGTATTCGTAATTACCTCATAAACCAGATAAATGCTCATCAATATCTGTGATATATTGTACAGAATTATGACGTTCTTCAAGTCATATGGCTTCCTATCTCTCATATACTTCGGACCAACGGAGTTGCAGAAGTAGAGGTAGGTTGCGAGGATCGTGAGTAGAGGGCCCGGTCCTGACATGAGCCACCAGTTTTCCGTCCGTGGATCTGTAAATATAAGAGTGTTTTAGATAAATAGATGTGCAAAATTATTTATATTAGCTTATGCTCGGTTGATGACAAGGCTCGCCCCCTATTACTTGGGACTTAAGGGCGCGCCAAAAGCCAACAAACTTTTATAATTCACCCGCGCGCCCCGTGTTAAGTGTTTTATCGTAATAACTCCAAAAATAAAAGGAATTACCTAAAATGCCTAGACAAACCCTCACTCATGTTTAAATATAACTAATTATCAAATTTTCGTCATATTAGTCATTATAATATCGTGTAGGTATAAATCGAAAAAACCAAAAAAATTGAGGCTACTTCGTGATGTTTTTCTACCAAGAAAATATTATTATTTTATGTTTTTGATCAATGAGAACCCTCGAAAATATCATGTAGTTTTCATACATTTGTATTTTAAGCCTAGAAATCTAGAATTGTTCATGTAAAATAAAAAAAAGGTTTGGTAATTTTTCTTACTACCCACTCTTAATGGCAATAGGCTCGCCCCCTATTAAGTACATGGGACTTAAACATAACTGGCGAAATGTGGGTGTACTAATGGGTACACCTCTGCCTAAGCCTTTGGAGATTACAGGCGTGATGTTGTGTTATGCCCATGACTTTGTTTGCGTGAATGTCTGTTATTTTGGGTTTAGTAACAATGAAATAATTAGTTGAGGGACAAAGGATACAACGATAAAACTTAAAACACATTAAAAATGAATTCATGTAACAAATACTAATGTTAATTATTTAGGTAAGCACTAAAAACAATTATTTTTTTGTACATAATTAAATGTGCAGGTTTTTTTTATTGTATGAATATTAAAAATCATATTCTAATTACTTTAATTAACATCCATAACATTAATGTGCCTAAGCAATTATATACTTACTTAGGAAATATTATTAACATATAGATATCATTACAAACTTAACATAATAAAGCTAAAGAGCTTTTTTGTTTGTTTGTTTAAATGAGCTTGAAATCATGAAAAAAAAAAACAGCTGATCCATACATTACGATCATGTTGCATAGCATTTTTGTAGGGAACAGCTGATTTTTTTTTATGATTTCAAGGTTGGTGCCATAGTAAAAGTTGTTCATAATGATGAGTACAATGACACCTTTTCAGGTTTCGGGTAAACTTTCAATAAAAAAAAAAAAATATATCTTGGGACAACTCACACACGGCCATCTGATCCCAAGCTAAGCAGAGCTTGTGTTATGGTAACCAGACAACTGATATACATACTTATATAATTTATAAATACATACATAATATAGATATATTACACCCAGACACAGAACCAACAATTATGCTCATCACACAAAGTTTGTCCTGGGTGGGAATCGAACCCACTACCTCCGGCTTTGCAGTCAGGGTCACTAACCACTAGACCAACGAGGACCCTGACCCTGAATGACCCTGTATATTGATGAAAACCCCATTAAAATCTGCTGCGTAGGATTTAAGCATACATACGGCGGAAAGCAACATTTTTTTATACTATCATTATGTAGAGATTACGAATATAACAAGTTACACGGTAACTATTAAACGCCAAAAACCTTTAAAATTACTTAACATATTTTCAGCCAAAGTCGCCACCTTTGGGGTTAAATAAAATTCAATGTCGTTTCTATTAAAACTTCATTTGAATACAAACTATCATAGTACTTCATTTAAATGCAGGAATGTGTTTCTAAATGGAGACGTCCTGAACATTTACATTTAACGTTAAATAGAGAAATGCGTCAATTTGTTTAGCATTACGTCAATAACATGTGCGAAAACCAATTTTAAATGAAACAGACGTTAATACATTTAGTTTTCATTAATAAAACACTTAGTTGGAAAGTATTTTTGCACGACGGCGGCGGACTGGTTATGGTGAGGGACTTGTAAAGAAAAAAATAATTTGGTAAATTGTTAACTGGTTGATTTAATTGGATAGTTGTATTAATCAATAATTCCAGGTACAACTTTTTTTTAAATGGACACTTTATTTTAACACTGAAACGCCGAATATTTTTTCCATTAACTGTGTATTTTTTTTTACTGGTAAATAATGCCTAAGGCATTGAGTCTACCTTTGTACTTTTTTTGTCGCATTTGAATTTGAGTTGCTTTGAAATCAATAAATAGTAAGTAAGTCAATTGAATTAGCATTAAAGTGATGTATAAGGTGCTAATACCATGCAAAATCAATGGGGGAATCGCAATTTGACAGCTTATAAAAAGGATGTTTGGTTGTGTCAATTATTCAATTATCGACAAACAACAGCAGCTTTCGAGCACTCGATAATTTGTCGTATTCCATTTTTGTTCCAGAAACCGGTGGTTAAGAAACGTGCAATACCAAATCGTAAAAAAAGCAAGTGAGAATTCTCAAAACGGGTAAACGGTGGTGTATAAATAACAAGATATTTTAGGTTCTTTTATGAGTTCCACGCCCAAAATACATGCTTACTACTGGGCCCAAAGCGTCCCTGCATCTGAATTTTAGAGGTCATTAAAACTGCTACTGATGACGCGACAAACATGCCTACATATTGGGCCCAAGAATTCCAACTATAAAAATAAGGATTATCATGACTTTTCGACTCGAAAACAAAAAGGAGACGGCCAGAAAACATTAGGGTGATCGAAACAACAAACTAGTAAAAAATCCATTTTAAAATGTTCCTACCTAATTACCAAATGACGTATTTGTATCTATCAGGTAAGCTAATTTAAATACTAAATCTATAAAGTTAAATAATAAAATTATTATTCTCCTAAAAACCTTGATCTACCGGATATAAACTAGAACAGTGAGCAACTAAAAAACTATTCTAGAACCTATCTAATTAATTATTAATTTTATACGGTAAATAATCTTAAATTAGAGTTAAAAATTCTTCACCGCTCTTGCTAAACGTAGTAAATAGTCGTTATAGTCATATAATTATTGGAGCTAAATGTGCCATAAAATAATATAATTTTCTCATTACCAGAATAATATAGCAACTTATTAATATTTTAGTTTAATTTTTTCATACATCTTATCAACTACCTGTTGGCCTTGAAGTGCGAATGCTAAATCATGGTTCCTGGGTTCTAGGGTAGATGACACCACAGTCAATTGACGTACTTTTTATGACCTGTCAAAACGCGATTGTCCCATAGATATTGTACGGCAAAAAATAACTGTGACGTCACTTTTGAGTAGACTCAGAGCAATAGCGCACTAGCGGCCTGGCCGCAGCGGCCAGGCCGCGGCGGCCATCGAGATACATACCTTAGTATGAAATCGCCACAGAGCGCGCGCACCTGGCCGCACGCGGCCAGCGGCCACACCGAGCCGCAGCGGCCAGCAAGATCGAACGACGCATGTGCGAGTCGCTGGCCGCTGCGGCCAGGCCGCTAGTGCGCTACGGGTCTCAATTGACTAACTATTTATTAATTTGAAAGCAATTCAAAATCAAATTTTACAGTTAATTGAAAATTAATCAAGTTTCCAGGGCTAAAATAAAGTGTTTCTTTAGAGAAGTTATGTCTTGGAATTATTGGTAAATGCTGTCATCTTCCCAATTGCCAAGTCAAGCATTGTTATTGTGTTTTTCCACACGAATTTGTCGAGTACCAGCCCGAAGTTTGGATTTTGGTGTAACAACCTCGGAAAGCATGAAAAGGCCTGAATTATTTCCGCTCGTGTAGGATTGCCGTCCTTTCGGACTATGAGAGTCAGGGAAGAGGAAGCTGCGTTTGCGCACTCACTTGTGCACTACAAATATTTCCTGTGTACTTGACCACCGCCGTGGTCGTAATTCGGTTGGGAGACTATTAACTTCTACTAATTGGGCATTAGATAATATAATCTTAAGGAAATGTGAGAAAGAATAAAATTAAAATAATTTATTAAAAAAAATATAATGTGTGTGTTATAAACTAAAATAGTTTTTAGTTTTTCCATACCTCTAGCAAAAACATTAAACTAAGTATTTGGCAAAAATTATTGCTGGAGAAATACTTTTTTCTTTGTGTAAAATATCATTGTTTATGGTTGGTATCATGCAATGTAACTTATGCATGTAACAGTACAAAGGTATTTAAAGTTAGAACATTTAAAACTTGTTTTCTTCATACGTAGGAAAAAGTTGTGACTAAAAGCTGATTTAGACGGTGCGAGAAATATCGTGCAAGTTGTGGTACATTTCCGTCAATGATCAGTCTCTTTTGATATGACAGCCGCGCGGTCCCGCAATGTACGTCAAATCGCACGATAATTCTTGCATCGTCTAAATGAGGGTTTATGTAACCAATATCGCAATGATTAGCACTCTCCCCGCGATTTTGTTCGCGTGATTTTTCTTGCCGATCCCTAATTTTTTTTAAAGTAAAATATAGCCTATAGCACTCAGTGATAATGCAACTTCCAATTTGCGAAAGAAATTTTCGAAATCGGTTCAGTAGATCCTGAGATTACCTACCTCCTACAGCCACACAAACTTTACCTCTTTGTAATATTCGTATTAGTATAGATATTACAGAGGTATGATATACCTACAGTACAATAGTACACTGACAAAATAGGTACAGTCAGCAAAACAGATAGGTATGCAGGGTCGTCAGATATAGTTGAAATTTTCTAAGAAACCGATGGATGTCTTTGACTGAAACTTAACCCAAATAAAGAACTATTTATTATCTACGTTTTAAATTAAATTACATTCGAAAACATCCATCGGTTTCTAAGAAAACTTCAACTATATCCGACGACCCTGCATACCTATCTGTTTTGCTGTGTGTACATACCTCTAGTACAAGACCATTGTATTTTTGTTGTCATTATTGTACTACAAACCAATCAACAACCCCAGCTTACGACACACATCATATGACTCAATACCAGTACCTACATTAAATGACCATAAAAATACGAGCGAGCATGCGTCTGCGCATCGCCATGCACATAAATATGATAATTATTATAATGAACATAGTACAGGTGTTGTTTCCGCCTTTATAAGACGTAATCTTCGATTCGTTGAAGAAACTGAACTGTTTCTTTATACGAACCTTTTTCCCTATGAACTGACTGACTTCTATGCGGTTAATTATTATGCAACAGACTGAAGGCAGGCTGTTCCAAACTTAAAATGGTACTGCTATCATACATCCAGTGCAAGAGAGAGACGGAGTTATACATGTTGATAACATCATCTCTATTTTTCAAATATTGTAAAAAAAAAATATTTTGATAGAATAGGTAAGTATAAACATAAAGTTTCTTGCCTATTCTTCTCAATATAAGACTACCTTTTGGTACCTACTGCCAACTAGTTTTTTTTTCTATTGAATAACGTTCAAAATGTTCTAATTGAAATAAATTATTTGACTTTGACTTCAACGGAATAATGAAGGTCGATACTAATATTATAAAGTGGTAATTATGTATGTTAGAGATTATCTCTGGAACAAACAAGCTACTATAAATTAAAAAATTAAAAAACACGACTGCCAAAATTGCACATATTTGTACTTTGTTGACTCGACAGTTTTTTTTACGACGTTATTTATTTACAGTGTTATATATTTTTTTAATCTACTTGTCAAATTCTAGACGATAAACATAGATACGACCAGATTCATTAAAAAATAAATTGAGGCTGGTATTAATTTACGTTTTAAAGTGACCACACCGGTTTCTTTTAATTTTTTACCAGCCTATGTTACTCGGAACGATGGAAGGATTGTAACGATACCCCATACATCTAAATCGGTTCAGGCGTTTAAAAGTTATGGTGGAATAAAGAAACTCACATACATACATACATACATACATACATACATACATCAACCCTAAACACATAACACTCCTTTTTTTGGGGCAGTCGTGTAATGAATCGATGACAAACAAATTTCTCACTGCTAGAAAGTTACACTATTACCTAGTGTATTAGGATGTGATTTCAGGTGTATTTTATTTCCATGCGGGCGGAGTTGTGTGCTCAAGCTAGTACTTCATAATACTAATATAGTAATTTTTGATCAGTTAGCAGTACCTAGCTTGTTTTGTTTGCCTCCTTCTGTTTTTTAATTACAAGACTGCCCAAAAAAAAGGAGTGTTATGTGTTCAGGGTTAATGTATGTATGTATGTATGTATGAGTTATTGAGTTTCTTTATTCCACCATAACTTTTAAACGCCTGAACCGATTTAGATGTATGGGGTATCGTTACAATCCTTGCATCGTTCCAAGTAACATAGGCAAAGAAACCGGTGTGGTCACTTTAAAACGTAAATTAATACCAGCTTCAATTTATTTTTTTAATGAATTTGGTCGTGTCTATGTTTATCGTCTAGAATTTGACAAGTGGATTTAAAAAATATATAACACTGTAAATAAAAATCGTCGTAAAAATAACTGACGTGTAAACAAAGTACCAATAATTATGTGCAATTTTTGCAGTCGTGGTTTTTAATTTTTTAATTATATTAACTTGTTTTTGTATACTTATTGTACGTATTCATTAAAATTTTATTAGCGACTTTGGCTCGGCTTCGCACAGATGGACTATACACCGTGAATTTTAATTCGTTGTAAATCTTTCAGGGGGTGAATGTACTCATGAATATGAACAACTTTTATTAAGGGACATAGTACGAAATGTGAAAAAAACAGCTGATCCATACAATTTGATCGTAATGTAGTTACATTATTGTATGGATCAGCTGTTTTTTTTTCACATTTCGTACTATGGGCGCTTTCAAATTAGACGGTTGCTGCCGGACTGCTGCAGTCCGGTTAACGTACTGCGCACGGACGGTTATGATTTTTCATACAAAATGTCTCGACGCAAGGTCGTGCGAGAGCAGTCCGGCGCACGTCCGTTGGCCGTACGGCGACAATGTATTATACTACCTACCTCGGTCGTTGTTCGCTAGTGCGGTGAACGCATCGTGTTTCTTCAACGTTAATAAGGACATTTTATCTTGGCGAGTCTGGCTTTGCGAACTTCAGCACATTTACCGTAGGTAATGAAGAAAACTGTTACTGATAGATAAATAATTAAATTTAATTAGTAATATTATAAATGGTAATGAGAGTTGGTTTGTTACGCTTTTACGGTTAAGCTGATAGGTTTAAACTGAAAGGAATAATTATATGCCTATAGTATTTAACCCGCGACTCACACAATCACGCGGACGAAGTTTACGCGGACGAAGACGAACCTTTAAAATAAAAGATTCAATTTAGTGATTTAAATAAAAATTTAATAATGAATAAAAAAAATCAATTACCTACTTAAAAAGAGAACACAAAAAACACAACGAAAATTTTTTGTAACCAGCTGTCCCCAAGACAGACAGCATTGCCGAATAAACACGAAGCTTACGAAGTAAACAAAAAGGGATGTCCAATATGCGTGCCGGTGGTTGTTGTTTAATAGATTATTGTTCAAATAGATTATACTTAATTAAGTAATAAAAAGAAAAATTTCTGTCCACTTTATATAACTTTTTATAACGAGGTTTTAATTAATTTTCTCAAATAATCGTTATTCAAGTACCTAATCATTAATAGATTACTAATATTAACAACAAATAACACTTCCTCGTCAGAGTCCATGGCACCGACTGAAGTCTGGTTTCGATGGACAACACTAAAATTCGAACGGACTGCAGCCGCGTATCTCTTCAAATAAGGCGATTCACGTCGGACTGCTGTCGTCCGTTAGCAGTCCGTCAGCAGTCCGGCTCACGGTCGTAACAACCGTGCGGCTGCTGTCCGGCACCAATCGTCTAAATTGAAAGCGCCCTATGTCTCTTAATAAAAGTTGTTCATATTCATGAGTACATTCACCCCCTGAAAGATTTACAACGAATTAAAATTCAGGTTGTAGATCGATACTAATATACGTATAAACCTTCCTCTTGAATCACTCTATCTATTTATGAAAACCGATCCGAATCTAAGCGTACAGGCGGCGGGAAGCGACTTTATTTTATACATACTATATAAATAAGTTTTGTATAATTTAAAAAATTAACTAATTAAAAATATATTTTTAAAACAAGCTTTCATTTAAAATTATTACAATTATGAGTATTGAACATTGTATTGTCATCAGAACTAAAGGTGTATGCAAAATTTCAGCTCAATCGGATACCAACAAATGGTCGATTTGTTTGCAAATTTTGAAAGGAAAACTTATATAAATACATACATACATACGAACAGTGCAAGCTAAATAAAAGCTTGTAAAAATGAAGTTAGATTTAAGTTGTTAAATAAAAAGACTCCATAAAAGAAAAATTGCAATACAACGTTCTTCTTGGACCATTAAGGAGCCAAACCATATTAGAACACATCTCACATTCCAGACATACCAAGGATTTATGCTAAGACAACTTGGTATCCTGATTTTTTTAATGACGCCATTGTTTTTCAAGGATTTTTGTGTAGCGGATCTCAAATCATACGCAGATTGAAGTTTGATCCAAAACAATGACACGCGGAGACCTACCACTAAGAACGTACTTAGGAGTTATATCACGTATTGATCATAAATATTGGGGCAATACCGACTGTTAAACCGTCTTAGGTATAGAACTAAATGTTTAAAAATACCGCATAATATTGTGTGGTATTATCATCGTTTTTGAAGTGAATTGTCATGCTCCCTCGTATGAGGTACAGTACCCGGCGATAAATATCCACCTAACATCGACCTTTGGAAAGAGACAATCGGCTAATTTCGGCATCGTAGAGCGTTATCTCTGTCGCACGAAATACAAACAGTCCGGTATCTATTAGGAGCTGTTAAAACACTTCTGCTGCCCTACCATGAACTCTTATTGCGATCCAAAAAACTGAATTGTTCTTCAAATAAGTCAATATAACGCATCAATTTATGTCATTTATTGACGTATTTTCTCTTATCGCGATCCAAAAACAGAACTGTTCTTCAAATACGTCAATATAACGCATAAATTGATGCGTTATATTGACTTATTTGAAGAACAATTCAGTTTATTGGATCGCAATAAGAGTTCATGGTAGGGCAGATGGTTTGCTTCTTTTGATAATTCTTTTTATTCTTTGTATAAAATACGATAAAGGTCGATGTGCAATATTTATCGCCGGGTACTGTAACATGGTGATTGGATAGTTGACTCCACTAATAATTCCAAATCTATAAAAAAAACACTTTATTGTACCCCTGACAACCCGATTAATTTTTAATTAACTACATATAAAATTGGATTTTTATATTACATTTTAATTAATTTTATCGGCATGAAAGTGACGTCAGTTGCCTTTTGCTATACAAAATCTATGGGAAAATTATAATTAGTTAAATGTTCTCAATTAACTTTTTAGTCCTATGAATCATGCTTATGTGTAGGAAGATTCATTAAAATCGCTTCATTCATTCCTTTCAATGAAATGCCATACGTAAACGCTCTTTACGAAATAGTACACAGTCAGATAAGTGAAAGAACAATAATGAGTATGTCATGCATGTATAGTGTCGTTCAAAAGTGTTTTTCGATTTTAATAAATAATAATAGTTCCGCTTCACGGATGTGGTTTTATTTTTAGTTTTATTAAATTAATTTATTATTTTAATGCCTATAATAGTATACAGATGTGAAGGTTAAGGAACGCTTCATTAGCAAGAGTAAGAATAAATTGGCAAGCCGAACTATAAAACTAATTTTAACATACATAATTAGCAATATCGAACATTTTATCAGCCTATGTAAAGTACAGTCTCATGCGGAACTTCTATCTAGACATAAAATGTTCATTTAGTCTGTAAATACATAATATGTTGTTGTATAACCTGTTCTGTGTTTTGTTTTTAGTTTTAGTAATGTAACATAATTATTATAATTTTTGAGCAGAAAATTCCGCCATTTTTTTTTGTAATCTTTATTTATTTATGTTTTTACTATACTAGTTTCGTAAATACTAGGTAGGTACTGTAGCAACTCCAAGACGTAGGAATCACTGCTTGTACCGGAATCAATCAATCTACTAAGAACACGCACACATTTAGAACTTTGTACATTGAAGGAATACTTATTATATTATATTTTACTAGCGACCCACCCCGGTTTCGCACGGTTACAATGTAGATACAGAAACCTTCCTTTTGTATCACTCTATCTATTAATGAAGACCTCATTAAAATCCGAAACCGCCAGGTCAAAAGTGCTCAGGACGTCACAGACGGAATGGGCCAAGCCGTCTGTGACGTCCTGAGCACTTTTTGATTTGACGTCAATAGACGTCCCTGGCGGTCAAAGGGTTAAAGATCTAAGCATACAAACGGTCTTCTTCTTCTTTATCGTGTGGGCAGCAAGGTACCCTACACACCCTAGTGTCAGAGTTTCTAAACCGCCTCAAGGGCCTCTGACATGGTTTGAGCGGGACAGTAATAGGCTGGTATAAGTCCAGGAATAGAAACGATGGAAAGCGACTTTGTTTTATACTATGTTATGTTATTTTATGTCTAATTAAGTAGAGCCGGTCTGACAAGTTTTTCTTCTTTCTCATAGGTATGGACAACTTTAATGAGGTTATTGTCTCTGACAGTTGTCTCAGTCAACCTCCCCCCCCATTTGGGAATGATGTTAAGGTCAACGCCCGTGTTATTGCGATGCGCTTTGTATTTATTTATGGTATTTATTTAAGTTGATAATGCCCAAAAATATTTGTATAACTTTCTCAAACATTTTAGCATTCTATTACGTCTTAAAATATCCAAACACGTAAATATTACCTATAACGACAATGATGCAAAAAATTAGCATATCTGTCGACGACTGTACCGCGTAAATAAAATAGGGTTTCAAATAAATATTTATATGGTTATACAAACACACAATATTCAGTGTACAAACATTTTTGCGTTCTATGCGTATGTAAGTAAGGATTATTATTAATAGATCCGCATAGTGCCTAATAGAATTAGTCACGAGATTTTACTACCTGTTTAAACTAAGCTATTCTAACGTGCTCTTTCAACGAATAGATCAGATACGTTTGGTGCCCGACTGATGCAGCGCTGGAGCAGTGCGGGCTACGGACTGGACACGGACGGTTGTCTTTTTACACGACTGTCCCAAAAAATGAAGTGTTATGTTTTTTTAATAGTTCATTGAAATATCGCTCATCCGGAGTAACACTGACACAAACCCAAATAAGAAAATATGACTGGGAGACAGTTTAAAAAAACTGCTGCACTAATGATGATTCCTAGAGACAGAATTTATCTATTATGCTTTAGTCTAATGTAATAGAGGGCGAGCCTATTGCCATCAGCCGGGCACAAATCGAGACTCCGAAGCAGTCAGGAATTCCTGATGGAAAAAACCTTTGCCCGACCTGGCAACTGGCGAAATGTGGGTGTACTAATTGGTACTCCTCTGCCTAACCCTTCGGAAATTACAGGCGTTATGTGTATAATGTTTTTCTGTACTTAGAACCCTTACTGTAGAATCCGAGAGTGTTCCTACTAAGTCGTGGCTTCTGTATTCAAATGAAGATGTTCATATGTGGGACGACAGGAATAACTGTGCCACGACATTTTTTTTGCAGTAAGGACAGATTGTCAAGTGTGGGAACAGCTAGAGACGACAGTAAATTAATCGTCACGACATAGTTGGAATGCGCCCTTAACGTAGTATAAATTAAGGAAGTAATTAAGGGCTAAATTTACACACATCTACATTCGAATTGGCGGTGACTATGCAAACTAGGTACCTATATTATTTAATTCTATGTTAATTATATTAAGGAAGATCAACGTTCCTTAACAAAATGTATTCGTAATAATTAATGTGTAAACCAATTCGCTATATTTTGTTGAACTATTGACATTGACTGTGTCCCCATGTTTTTGATAATACGACGCAAAGAGGATGATTCACGCACATACCTTTAAATTAATTATTCCACATTATGCATATCAGCTGTATTGTACGTAAATACGAGTATCAAAAAGCCCATTGAGCCAATGGTTCCGTTTTTTGTCTTTTCGAGGTTTGGAACCATAAAAATAACTATGAAAAATTTTGAATTCTTACATCCCTAGGATTTATATTAATTTACCTTATTTGTACGCTAGTAAATTATTTATTTCTTTATTTTCTTCTTTTTTATAAAAAAAACGTTGCCGCTATTTGTTAATTGTGGAAATCTAAATAAACTCTTTTTCCGCTTTTAAAGGAGAAAAAAATCATCGTAAACAAAAGTGTCAAGGCAGTATTTTTGTTTTTCTTTTATTTAGAATAGTAAAAAAAAACATCGTAAAGAAAACCGGACTTGAAAGCAGTATCTTTGTTTTATAAAAAAAGTGCGTAAATTATTCATTTCTGGAACCGTTGCGTACAGTCGTCAACATAATTATTTTGTAACATAATTTCTAGTGATACTTTACCAACCATGATCAAATTCGACACACAACATGATGAAAATCACATCCAAAAACTCATTGAGATTTGGATAAACCAATTATTTTCGTATCATAATTATTTAAATTACTCATTATTAGGTACTTTAAAAATAAGTGCCCTATAGGGTTAGCATAACGTTCTCGTTGTATTTATTTGAAGGCCGTATGGGCATTATTTCATTAGAATAAAAGACTCATAAACAATAAAGAAAAAAATTTATGTTACCTATTGACATCTAAATTACATTAAATATTTCTACTTATAGTAGATAATTAAATGAATTACAAATAACTACCGCTTCATAATTTATTCGAATTTAAGAAAGTATAAATATAAAGTTACATAATCATCACGCCTGTAATCCCCGAAGGGTTAGGTAGAGGTGTTCCTATTAGTACACCAACATTTCGCTAGTTATGTTTTAAGTCCCATGTAATAGGGGGCGAGGCTATCGCCATCAATTGGGCACAAAACCAGACTCCAAGGCTTCTACTGGCGGCGTACGAGAGGCCCCTTAGATAGCTTTAGATGAAATGAGACACCAACCGACAATAATTTAACCTATACAGGTTAATTGTCGGTTGGTGTCTCTGTGCATACGCACTATGTAAGTGCACCCAAGGATAACCCCCGGTTGGCGCAAGAATATTGCAGGATATAGAAACAAAAAATGGGACTATGGGTTTGGGTGTCTGAAGAAGACTAGTTGTTATTGGGTTTGGAGGTCAGATAGACTGTCTATCTGACCTACAAACCCAATGGGGCGACTGCGCCCCATGTAAAATACTGGTATTCAGCTGGTTAGACTGGAAGCCGACCCCAACATAGTTGGGAAAAAGGCTAGACAGATGATGATGAAGTGGACTGGTTGTCTGGTACTATGAAAGGACTATAATGGCCCCTGCCTGATCAATATTTGTTTACTCGGCTTATAATTATTATTAACACACCTAATTTCAACATTTAGGTGTTTTGGTTCGCTGGACTGTATAATCCTTCATGCCTAATAATTATATTATATTAGATATCTTATATATAGTATAATTATGAGCATGCGTACGTAATATAAAAAAAGGTTAAGAATTTCAAGGAAAGCAAAACTAATAAAAACTACGCACTTTACGTTTCAGTGTCATCGTGGGAAGCAAATTATATTCAAATTTAAAATTATAGCAAAAACAAGTAATTGAAAGAGATTACATGGGACTTAGAAATAATTGGCGAAATGTGGGTGTACTAATGGATATACCTCTGCATAACCCTTCGGGGATTAACTGGCGTGGTGTTTTGTATGTTTTTTGGAAAAAATACATGTCTATATTACGATGGGGCTGGTATGGTTTCCTTTACCCCTTTTACTTTTAGGCTAGTCTTCAATGAGATTGGCAGCTGTGTCCAAAATCGGTCTACAAATATTAAAGTGTCTCTTTTTAAAATAAAGGTAAGTAAAAAAAAAGATTTTTTTAAACCGCAAAAACAATAAACAACACAACATCGTCCATTAGTACACCCACATTTCGCCAGTTATGTTTAAGTCCCAAGTAATAGGGGGCGAGCCTATTGCCATCAACCGGGCACAAATCCAGACTCCAAGGCTGCTACTGAGAAATTCCTGATTGATAAGCCCAGTAACACTTTGCCCGTTCAATAGACCAACGAAACAGTTAGTTGCAATATAAAAATAACTAATTTGAATTTTAGACACTGCACTGATGATAATGTCTGTAATAAACGTGCTGAGTAATTTATTTTTTAACATCTTTAACTAATTTGATTTCTAACAATATACCTACCTACGTCAATTACAAATTTTTATCGCATTATTTCGTAAATGTCATGATTTTGTTATGGCGTTTCGCAAGAGATTCACTTGTTATTTTTATCTCCATTTTAAGTGTTGAGTAAAAACTTTATTTTTACTATACTTTATTCTTAACTAGCTATCGCCTGCGGCTTCGCTCGCAAATTAAGATTCGATCATTATTCGAAATACATGTATACCTATCTATCATCATAAGAACGTTATTGTGATTTCTCTCGGGAACCGTATTTCCGAGTGTCCGTGGAGTTTCTTGCTCGTTCTTCTCCATAGAGGCCTAGCTACTTTTTGGAACGAGCTAGATGGCCAGATGCATGAGGAATAGTATCTAATAGGCGATACAACATCATGCTGACGTAATTTAACGCGGCGGGTGAAAAAAGCCACGCGAACGCAAAGTCGCTGCCAGAAGGTACTTATTAATTAATAATAAAATCATCATCTGCTTAGCTTTTTCCCAATTATGTTAGGGTCGGCTTTCAGTCTAACCGGATGCAGCTGAATACCAGTATTTTACTTGGGGCGACTGCCTAGCTAACCTCCACAACCCAGAAACTGGGTAATACGATACCCCTTGGTTACGATACCCCCTGATTGGAATTAATAATAAAATAGAGCCTTATTAATATTTTTATTGAAAACAAACACTAAATTCCTTGTTGACGAAAGTATAAGTCTGGTTTTACAATAATAATACCCATGTTATGCATAAATAATTGATTTATAACGTAAAGGTGGCCCTCAATATTATTTGTACGCACATTTATAAGAGTGACCTTGACCCAAAGACCCTGAGAATTACCATAATTTTTCTACGATGAAGATGTAAGCATCTATAATTATTTTTTTACTATACAAGTTACAAAAGGTTGGTAGCCTCAAAAATATTTGATTTACATTCGCTTTTTTAGCTTCAGTTTTCGAAAATTTATTTAAAATGCTTACCGCTGTTGCGTTCCATGAATTTCTGGTACGAATCCACGAACGACATGGTTGCGTTTGGACCTAAAAAAAACAAAAAAAAATAATGTTAGGTTGGTAGGTAATGGTCATGACAAAAATAAACTATACAATTTCTATGTAAAGTTTCAATGCAACATAAATAAAGTAAATTCATAATTTGAATTGAGCCTAAAGAAAAAAAATAAAACCTTTTTTTTTTAATTCCGAATTTGTAAAAATAAAATCCGAGAACTGCTTTGTAAACCTTAAATATTTTTGAAATATTTTATTTCTAAAATATTTACAGTACCTTTATTTTACAAAAAGAAAAGAAAAATTTTAATAACACTAGGTAAGTAACACACCTTATTCAAAAAATAAAACACAGCACTCCAAAAAACAAAGCAAAAACTAAAAGTTAAAAACGCTGAGTAAACGCACTTCGCTGTCAGAGAACGATCGGAAACTAACATTCATACTAAATTTTGCATTAAAAGTAAATTAGTGTATTGCGAAAATACATAATTAACCCTGAGAAGACACTGGCCTACTTGTTACACGATTTAGGTTCATTAGATAATAGTATCATTAGAAATTATTTCTAATATTTGTAATAAAAAGTAATTACGTAATAAATAAATGTAGGTATTTTTTCTGAATGTATAAGATTATAATAATATCTAATTATTTAAATTGAGAATATGGGATGTATTTTGAGAATGTAGGATATTAAAGAAATATTTTTTTCTAAAATAATTATCATCGTTCTATACTTATTCTATATTATTCGTTTTGTAAAAAAAATAAAAATATGTAGGTACCTACATACGATCAAAGTATTAAGTAAACCCGTGCCTACTCAGAGGATGCAAAAAATGCCTTATTTTTGTAATCTTGGGCTATGAATACACAAGGGATCTAAAAAGTCATTTAACGAAACCAAAAGTTACGTTGTTCCCATTATTGCATTTTTTTCTTATTCTAGATACCTCCGTAATTTGAAGGTATTAAGACCGTTTATGCCTTACAGCATTTTATACAAACAAGTCCTTATTTTTCGAAATACATGAACCAATTTTAATTTCTACCTGATAACTTCTAAGACCAATGTATTCTTCTTATTTGTAGGAAGTTACATTTACATCGGTTCATATATTTCGAAAAAAAAGGACTTCAAAGTTCGTACGAAAAATGAATAAAATTAATTAGGTCAAATTTTGTTACGAAAACAAGTACTGTACGGCTGTATGCATCCATAAGCACAATATGTTATGTGAATTACATTAAACACTACAATAACCAGTAATTTTTTTCGCACCAAAAATAAAATTCGTTACCCAGCAATCATTTTTGCTCAATGTTTCTGTTTGATGGGCAGTATGCATAGTTAACGGTTATGTTATGTGTCTTATGTGTTTTTTTACACCCCTTATAGCACCATTATTTAACCTGAAGACCATAAATGTCCATAAATAGTTATCTCTTGTTTCACAAGACAAGTAATATCTAATAAATAATAATTTTATTATTACTTAGACGTATATTAGAACTAGCTAACGTATGTGTTTTATTACACAAGTAGGTACCTAATATTAATTAATAATAACTGAAGATTTTAAGACCACACAGAGTGAAGCTTTCTCTTTAGCAACATTCTGTTAGAATTAGGTATTACTCAATGTTTTTCTGTTATCATTAACGTTAGCTGCTATAATATTAACTAACTACATGATTAATATTACATTTATGAAACAATGCAGTTCAAGGCTGTTTTTGATTATTATTTGAAGTAATCATAATACACACATCAAAAAAGTCTAGGGATCAACATCCCTAACATTTGTTAGGGATGTTGATCCCTAGACTTTTTTGATGTGTATATTTTTTGGACAAATGCGTTTTGATATCGGCAATGACGTTATATTGTGAAAAATATAATCTGAGAATAGATAAATATTTTTTTGTAAGACACTGCACACTGGACTGCTGTGCACTGCTCCGTTGTTCTCGTAATCTCAAATGCGACTGTTGGGTGTGGGATCTTGGGTTCGATTCCTTAGTCGGGCAAAAGAGATATTGGGTTTTTCCATTAGAAATTGCTCAGTAGTAGCTAGGAGTTCGGCAGTTGGTGATGTGACCCGTGCCTCGGAAAGCACGCTAAGCCGCTGATCCTGCACCTAATTTCTCCTCGGTCGTGTCGGATTGCCGTCCTATAAGACTAAGAGTGAGGGAAGAGACAGTTCATCTGTGTTTGCGCACTAAAACGTCTCGTAGATGGCTAGTCTTAATTGAGATTTATTTAAAAGATAATATTATACTATTTTATTGGTCAGATGTGGATAGTGGCATTACTTGTAATGATTAATTGAAGAATGTCGGACGTTTTAATGGTTAGGTAAGTGTTGCAACTTAAAACTGAGGTATTCCACGAAGCACACCCAAACGAAGCACACCCAGACGAAGCACTCCTAAAGTATTTCACTTAGCACACCCGTCACTAAGAATTAGATTTGTTTTTTTATTTATTAATGACTATTAATAAATAACTAATAATAGATTATCTTTTTATTAAGTTTGCTTAGCACCAACCTAAAATCGTAACTACTTCATAAATTATGTAAAGTACACTATTATCGTGGTAATTCTAAAAATTTCAAAAAATAACTTGTTAGTTCCTTGTTACAAAAAAAAAACCGAAACAATTAATTAATATTCCGCGATTGAGCAGGCATACCTATAACATTTTCCAAATAAAAAAAAAACATACATACATAAACTCACGCCTTTTTCCCATGGGGGTAGACAGAAACCACAGAACGCCACCCGCTACGATCCTTACATACTCCTTTCACCACATCTACGTTCATACATCT
Source organism: Hoplodrina blanda (assembly GCA_949316365.1). NCBI lineage: Eukaryota > Metazoa > Arthropoda > Insecta > Lepidoptera > Noctuidae > Hoplodrina > Hoplodrina blanda. The sequence continues at coordinate 15,652,990 of OX438582.1, forward strand.
CGTCATACAAGCACGCCGGTTACGAGTACTCCGCACCTGACCTTTCTGAAGAACCTCACCAATAAGGTCAGTGTAGGTCTTCCTAGGGCGACCCCTTCCTGCGTTGCCACTCACCTCGTTATCTTCCCAACATGACCGAATCATCTAAGCAACCCTTTTCTATCTTTCTATATTTAACTTTTAACTTAATATGAAAACTATTTCCATAAAAACTTTGAACCCATTAAAAATGATCAATTTACAATGATTGCGTCGTTAGCATATAAGTATACTTAACACAATAATAAAAGAATGGCTTCTACGAAATTGAACTAATGTGATAAATTAATATTTGAACATTGCCGTAACTCGAAAAGTAATTATATTTTAATGTAATACTTATTTTGCAAGTGAGTAACCATCACGTTTACGTTTGCAATTGTGTTCGCGGAATTACAAGTCAATACACAGAAACTGATAGATCAAGCAAGAATTTAATTCAACTAATGTATGCCCGCGACTTCATCTAATTCTTTGTCTATTCTAATATTATAATATAAAGAGGTATAGTTTGTGAGGTTCTTAGGCCTCTGAGAACAACTATACCTCTTTAACTCAGAACTTAGAATTTAGAACTCAGAGAACAAAGCGAAAGGTCACTCATTCACTTACTCACTCATCACGATATATCAAAAACCGTTTAACGTATAATGATGGAATTTGGCAGGGAGGTAGTTTATAGTTAGTAAACGTCCGCTAAGAAAGGATTTTTTCAAAATTCACCCCCTAAGGGGATGAAACGGGGGTCCAAAGTTTGTATGGAGAAATCAACTTTGACGCGAAAGAAGTCGCGGGCAGACACTAGTATTGTAAATAAGTGAACACGAAGTATCAATAAACTTAATGTAGGTATTTTAAGTGATTTTATTTTAGGTATATGGTCTTCATAGTCATATAATTATTGAATAAATGAACGTATATAAAAAATGTAGAACATTATTTTTTTTAAAGTGTAGATAATGGATTTTATTACCGTTTGGAGTGGGCAACTATACTTGAGAGCAATAAAATCGCACACCCCTTGTAATTTGGTTAATAAAATAAATATTTATTCAGATTCATGAAAAAAACTGCCTTAAAAAAGTCAAGGTGTGCGATTTTATTGCTCTCAAGTGTAGATTCAATCTTTTCTCGTAACTGGTGCCATCAAAGCTGCCTTTTGATGGTCTCATTGAAATAAAAGATTTGACTTTGACTCTAAATAAAAAATATCTAAATACACAGTATCTAAACACAACATTGATTGTTTTTTTTTATTTTCTATAGGTAGGAAAAACTCAAAGAAATTAGGAACTTATGAACTTAAAGGTTAAGCAATACAGAGATCTTAATAATTTTAGCCACAAAAAGTCTAAATTACAACAGCACTATAATTGTGAAGATATAAAAAGTAAACGACAATGCTTTTCCATTGAATCTTTCTTCATATCAACGCACTGTTTCAATAGAATACTTGCCATTATTTTAATATTAAACCTAAACGTTCTAGAAATAAGGTTCATCTTGCAGTGTGTCACCCCGTGAGATAGGACTTTTGTGGTCGTGAGAATATGGTTAAGGTTATTAGGTCTTTTAGCAATGTCTAGTTTTTTCGTTACATACTAATGTGACTTACGGAGCGTTTACGCCTTACGGTATCTCATACAAACTTTCAAGTCCTTGTTTTTCGAAATGAATGAACCGATTTTAATGAAACTTCCTATGCATAAGCAGAATAGTACATATAGGTCTAAAAAGTTATCAAAGAACCTTTTCCAAAAATTCTGAAAAATCTTGCCGCTGGGTTTAGGCAACCGGGGATACACACACGCAACAGTGATATACCTAGTCGCGCGACTCTGCCTACCGCATACGCAACGGGGGATTCTGTTCTTTGATAGAGGTGTAATTCTGAACTCAGACCAATAAAAAAGTAAATTATTGATCAGGTGCCGTAATTTAATTTGGTTATTTATTGACGAGAATGCAAAACTGGACCTTGTACCTACTATATGTGTTTTGCATAACTTTTTTAACAAACTTGGTCAAAGTCAAGGTACAATCGGACGTTGCACTCAAAACTATGTAAATATTATACATTTTTAACATGACATCAGTTATGTGTGAACCTTGTCACTTGTACTATGAACAAGTTTTGTATTGGACACAAACAGGTTCAACAATTACACAATGGTAAGGTAAAAACAGCGAAATAAAGAAGATAACTGCGTTGTTGGTCTAGTGGTCGCAAAGCGCGACTGCTGAGCATTAGGCCCCTAGCACACGGCGTATTTTAAACGCGCAGACGACGCGCAGATGCGCAAATGACGCGCGTATACGCGTTTCAAACGAGATTTGAACGCAACCTTGTAACCTAAGCACACGGGGCGATCGTGAAATCCGTCTATACTGCGCGTATGAGCGCAGTTACAGCCATCATCAATACAAACGCAAACCATCATCAAATCAAACGCAACAATCAGCATTTACGGCGCCGAAAACGCACCTTCCTGAAACGCGAGTCGTCTGCGCGTTTAAAATACGCCGTGTGCTAGGGGCCTTAGATCTCGTGTTCGACTCCCAGGTTGGGTAACATGTTATTGGATTTTTCCATTAGGAATTTCTCAGTAGCAGCGTCAGAGTCTTGATTTGTGCCCGGCAATAGGCTTGCGCCCTATTACATGGGACTTAAACATAACTGGCGAAATGTGGGTATACTGATGTCATGTACAACCTCTGCCTAACCCTTCGGCGATTACAGGTGTGATGTTATGTTATGTTTTAAGAATTATCAAGAAGTCAGTTAGTCATAAACTTGAATATAATTGCTCGTTCCAAAACTGATGTAGGCCTCCATGGAGAAAAACGAGCAAGAAACTCTACGGACACTCTTTTCAATTTGGTTTTTACAAAATCCTGGTTACAATATTCTTGTTGCTTCTATATGTGCAAACAATGAAGATGAGTATAAATCAAAATAGTCTCATGTCTGGGTAATTTCGAAGAATTGTTCGATAAAAAAAAAAACACATTGTGAAACTCACTTTAATTTGATACGTCTTCATAAAAATGATAGTTTATTTTAACACCTTAGTACAGAACTAAAGTTATAGGTGTTAAAATAACCTCGATATCATTTACTACCTACAATAAAATTTAAAATGTCAGGCCGTCTAATTTTTTGCTGTTTCATCTAACTGAAAGTTTGCTCATTGAAATGTTAAGGCCATGCATGTGTAATGTTTGCGTAGTAGGAATCGGCTAGATAAATAAGAAAACAATTATTAAAATTTATTTTTCAATTTAAATATACAAGTGAGATTTTTTTGTTTGTTGGTTTATTCGCGATAATCTCTGGAACTAACAGTTGAATTGGAATAAAACTTTTTGTATATGATAGCCAAATTCACGAGAAATAATATAGGCTATATAATATCACGCTACAACTTAGGGGAGCGGAGCAGTAATCAAAGACGTAACTCAACACGGGTGAAAAAATCACGCATATGCGAGGTCGCAGGGAGCAGAGAGTCTTATTACTTGGGCAACTAGATTCAATTCTTCTTTTTCTTATACACGGTTACTTTTAGGTCGTTTTTAAACCGAAAGCCATAAACTCGATCATCAAACTCGAAACGATTGGGACCATTTTTTTTCAAAAATAGGTAATGTAAAAAAAAACAGCTGTTCAGTACACTTTGACGAGTTATACGAACATAAATGTACTGAACAGCTGTTTTTTTTATTGTTATTTTTGAAAAAGAAAATGGTCATAATCGTTTCGAGTTTGATGATCGAGTTTATGGCTTTCGGTTCGAGAACGACCTAAAAGTAACCGTGTATAATATGATGTTCAAAAATGTCTTTTAATGGCCTAGTTGAAATAGATTGATTTGACTTTGACTTTATTATATTTTGCAACGCATATTCAAATAAACACCAATCATAAGTAAATATAGATAACGTGATAAAAGATAAAAAATAGAAATAAAAATAAATTAATATCCATTTGCATAGCCGTAGGACATCGAGTCGAATATTTTAGGCATGTTTGCCGTTTTGCACAAAAACAACCTTTTGCATAATTATTTAAATAAAAGCACTCATAATATTATGTTTTTTTTTTTACCTAATTATTTACGATTTTATAAGTTGTAATAGGTAACGAAAATCCTAGGTCAAGTTTTAAAATTTAAATTCAAGGCTAAAATATATAAAAAAAAATGCGTATCGTAATGTTCTAGATTTCTTACATACATAAATACATAATAGATTTTAATAGTAGGTACTTTATGAAACAAGTGAGATAATAGCTATACTTGAGGCTGGATTGCAGCCCGAGCTGAAGACGAGGGCGTAATGGAGCCGAAAGAATAATAATAAAATGCTTATGCGTATCGACTTTTTCAACGCACTAGTAAGGCAAAATATTATGACATTCAAATTAATTTATCAACAGATGATGTACATAATAATAATATGTATTAATCGTATTTTATGAATAAGCATAGGTATAATACCTACTTAGTTTATTTATTCACAAAATACCTATTTAGGCATTCAAAGTATACAAAACTGTACACGCTGGAGATTTAGAATTCATTACCTCACTAGTAAAAGCACGTGTGCATTATAAAACTAAAGGCGGCGCAATAAGAGCCACTTAGCCACTTATCGTTTCAGAGTTAGAATAAGCAGGCTTCTTTTGGGTAGCTCACTCCAATGCTACTTTGCCTCTGTCACCTCTGAACCAGACAAGAGTCAAGAGTGAACACACCTCAATGTGTATTGAATAAGAATATTCCATCAATTTTGAGTTACTCTGTTGACCTTACATGGGTTTTTGGAATTCATATTTTTTGGTAATGAAAATAAGCATTTTAATAGAGCTTTTTGTGATATTTCTACCAAAAAAATTTGGCAATAACCGTCGAAATCAACAGTGCCTTACTACTCTATGTAATTAAAAATAATTATTAATAAAAAGTATAGTTGCACTAGTGTTTAAATTTTTTTTGTGAAAAATTTTAAGTGGCAATTAGATTTTCAAAAGAAAAACACAAAAAGAACAAAATAATACGTACCTATCTGAATTAAATTTTTAAATGTAGGTAGGTAACCTACTCAATTAATATGAATGAGATTTTCAAGGCTAAATGCTTTAAAAGCTTTACAGAATTTTCTCCCAAATAAAATAATAACATCGTTTGTTTTCAGGTTAGTCATAAATTAGGTTTTAGTTGGTAAGCGTCCGATATAATATTTACATATCCAAACGAAAATTTCCTACGAAAATATAAAAAAGGGGAGTGTTATTGCGTTTACCCATTAGGAATCTCTCAGTAGCTGGTCTGGATTTGTGGTCGGTTGATAGCAATAGGCTCGTCTCCTACTACATGGGACGTAAACATAACTGGCGACATGTAGGTGTAATAGGTACTAATGTGTACACCTCTGCCTAACCCTTCGGGATTAACAATCGTGATGTTATGTATGTGTATATAAAAGTATATTTAATAGTTTTAACAACATCTACAAAAAAAAAGTCAAATCGTGCCAATTTCTGACAGTCTCACTCGATTCACGCATTTTCTCTCAACCTTCACTTTACAACTTATAAAAATCTAATTAAACGTTGCAACAGACCAATAACACGTGCGGGTGCGTGTCAGTGACATTCAAATAATTAAAGATCGCTTAAACGGAACGTAATGGTGAACCGAGAAGGTTTGGCCTCGATTTGACAGCTGGGTTCCGTATACTACGACAGTTGTGTTTGTAGGATGGATAGTGTCCCCTCCTTCTGCCTAACCTTTTTCCAACTATGTTGGGATCGGCTTCCAGTCTAACCAGAATATGCAGCTGAATACCAGTATTTTACATGGAGCGACTGCCTATCTGACCACCACAACCCAGTTACCGGGTAATACCCCTTGGTAAGACTGGTTGTCAGACTTTCAGGCATCTGACTGTCAGGTCAGCTGCATCCGGTTAGACTGGAAGCCGACCCTAACATAGTCGGGAAAAGGCTAGGCAGATGACTATTCCTCAAGAATTTGGGTATCATAACCACGCCCTCAGAACGTCAGTTATTATTTTATTATTGTATATTTTTCCCAAATGAGTTTGATTTAAATTATTCGCCAGCTATAATAATGATTACTTCACAAGCATTTTACGTTTATATTATTGACATTTGGTTATATAATTGGAAAATCCACAAAGTATACACGGTGTTCAAACAAACGGAATCGTGACACAAATTATATTAGATACAGGTTGTGAATTGGTAAATAGGTCGTTTTATTTACTTTCATACCAATGAGTGGTTATTGATGTCCATACTAAATTGTGGAATTGGCATATTGGATGAAAGAGAAGAAATAGTTCGATAGGTCTTGAAAGAACTAGATAGTAGACACTCAAGGACTCGCACACGAAGGGTTCAGTATCAAGCCAAAAAAAAATGCAAATAAAATCAGGTCACTTGTATAGGGAGTGACCTTTTTCATTTTTAACTTTTATTTTATTTTTATTATTTGTTGGTTTAGCAATAGATTTACACATTCTGTGAATTTGAACTCTCTAGCTATTACGGTTCATGAGATACAGTCCGCTGACGGACGGACGGACGGATGAAAGGACGGACAGCGGAGGCTTAGCAACGAAAAATGATTTTTCAAAAACACAAAGATGAAACTTATCTGTCTTTACTAATAAGACACAAATATATGTTTAGTGGAACTTTATTGTAAGCAACATTCCGTTCCATATTCAAATTAAAAAAAAAAAAAATTCTAACGATCGATCTAAAATTATGTGAAAGACACGTGCTTTCCATTATAATTTTAGAATTGACGTAAACCCTTAATAGTCCAAAACCTGCCTCCCATACTTTAAGTCGGATTTTTAATAAATTAAGTTAAAACAAGATAGATTTAAATAAATATTTATATTAGAATAGTTTTCTGCGCTCATTAGACCTTGAACGATAAGCTTGTTTGCCTAGTAGGCTAGAAATAGATTTTTATTTGTTTTAAAGTTATGTTAATTTTTGCTAATAGTTAGTTACATCCTGTATTTCTAATTATTTTTTCAAGTTTGACCTCAAGAAATCTGCAATAATATAGGAAGTATTTAATATACATTATTTACAAGCTTAATAAAAAAAACAATAAAAAAAAGAAACAATCAGAATAAGTACCTAAATAAAAAGAGAAACTAAAACTAAATAGAGGAAGTTAGAACAACATGTTAAGGTACTCACACACCAAAGCCGGCAGCCCAACTCAACTAAGCCTACTTAATCTAATTTGGCATGATTATTATTGTAAATCGTAAATAGTAGGAATAAATTAGCAAATTGAAAAAACGAAATTGTAAATTGCTAAAATTAAAAGAGCGGCTCGCCAGCACACAGATAAACTCTGGGAGGTTTTCGTTGTGTGCCAAAAATCATTGAAATGTAATTTTTGGTATTTTGCGAATAAATAAAATAATATTTACTACCTATTATTAAACCGCATTGATTGTAGCACAATTATACTGTTAGATTTTCTAATAAATAGTAATAATTCAGATTATAATCTTTAGTTTTCTTTAAATATCCATACTAATATTATAAATGCGAAAGTAACTAAGTACAGGATATTAAAACCCCATGAATTTAATTGAAACCCCATGAATTCAAATTATTGAAACCCCATGAAACCCCATGAAAGGACATAGGCCACTTTTTATTTCGCGACTACGTATGCATTCACTATACCGATGAAGTCACGGACAAAAGCTAGGTATAAATATAATCAATAAAATTTTACTACTCCGACCATTCTCAAATGTCTTGACGCAACTCTGGCCCCCAAGATACAGGCGCCGCTTAGTTTGGGGACCACCGTACAATTTACTCATGATTATAAATATACAGGGTAATTGAAAATTTACCCGAAACCTAAAAAGGGGTCATTGTACTCATCATTACGAACAACTTTTATTATGGGACTAACCTTGAAATCTTGTTATGTAGCATTTTTGTAGGGAACAGCTGATTTCTTTTTTTCATGATTTCAGTGTTGGTCCCATAGTAAAAGTTGTTCATAATGATGAGTACAATGACCCCTTTTAAGGTTTCGGGTAAATTTTCAATGACCATGTATAGTTACATAACTAAAGTAGCATACTATAATGTTAAGTTCTTATAACAAGATATTATTATCTTATATTTTGTTTTTTGTTTTGTAAGTCTGTAAACCAATAAAATAATTCTTATTATTTATTTTTATTTCTAAATGTCTGTTAGCACTACACACAAATATCTTAATTATTACAAACCGTAAAGAGAGCCACGGTATAAAAAGGTTGGAAACCCCTGACTTAAACCGAAGGTATAATTATTCAAGCCCACAATTTACTGCTAACCACATAATAGATGTACAAAGGCAAATTTCTTAATAAAAATGAAAGAGTACAAACTCAAACAATGAATAATGTTCTCTAGTGTAATCCGAGTAAATTACCCTTACTTTGCATTAAGTACTACCTTATTTGTACCTATTTCAGTACGTACCGTCAATATAACAGTAGGTACGTTAATTTGCTACTTGACACTTTAACCAATAAATTCAAAGACATAATTTCTCTAAAGAAACACTTAATTTTAGTCCTGAAAGTCCTGAAATAAGTAATTAGAATATAATAAAAATAAACCTATATTAATTTAAAAATAATTTAAAATTACCCACATAAGATAAAATAATACATAGATTATAGATTTAAGCAAAGTTATAGTTAAGTTATTCATGATTTTCCAAATTTTTATTTTTATTATTTCATAATTAGAACATTTTCTATTAATGATCTCTTTAAACGGGGCTTCCTCTCTCCTACCCTTTTGCTGTGCCCTACAGGGTCCATAATGATCTCAATCATTTAAATTACCACCTAAGCATACATATGGAAAAGCAATAAAGATATTGAGTATTGTATCAAATTAATTTACAATTAAAAGTAAAAAAAAACTTGAGAGGTGTCAAGGAACACCCGAATGGAACGAAGTTATATGAGAGAGAGAGAGACAGAGAAACACGCTCACGCCGCACGGCTTACAACTATAGCAAAAAGTTTCGTTACAACTTCTGGTCTTAAAAGTGTCGTAACAACTTTTAGTCTTAATTTTTCCGTCTAGCTCCCTTCGCTACGCGCGATATGGAACTTCGTTCCAAAAAGTTTGTTAATGGAGAAATCATCATTGATGAGGACGAAGTCACAGGCAGAATAATTTTATTACAAAATAGTTAGAGATCCGTAAGGAAATTCAAGAGGACAAAGTCCACTGAAGCGCCTTCGCGATGTTCGCGCCGGCGGGCGTACGCAGACGGTTTTGCGGCAATCATGCGCAAACGGTGCGCTTCTACCATGCGTCGCACGCGCGGCAATCCCAACACCATTCAGTTGTATAATGATTTGCCGACATCATCGGGAAGTACACCCAGACCCGCCACTGATTGTCTGTTTTTAGATTAATGAATTTATTAGGTAGGTACCTACTAACATTAGTCTGTACCTATTAACAAATATAATAATATGAAATAAATTATTTATTATTACTCGTATTATTATTATATTATAAAGTCGCGGAAAATACTAGTTTTAAATAAATTATTATTAGGAGTTCAAAGGCGTTGGGTTCAACTCCTCTTTAAACCGGAATGCGAAAAAACTAAAGTTCAGTTCGTCAGTCAGGTTTTTTTTAACTTTTCCTTTTTTATTAGTGATTGATGCTTTTCCTATTAAAATGTGCATTTTTCAACCGGTCTATTAAACATATTACATAATCACAAAAGTCAACGTTTAAATATTCAAAAAGTTACTTAAGTATGAGATACAATATAAAAGATACTTATTGACATTTAAAATATTTTTGACTGCCTCTTTGTTCAAGTGATCGCAAAGAGCGACTGCTAAGTATGATCTTGGGTTCGATTCCCAGGTCGGGCAAAGTGTTATTGGTTTTTTTCATCAGGAATTTCTCAGTAGCAGCCTCGAAGTCTGGAATTGTGCCCGGTTGATGGAAATAGACTCGTCCACTTTTACATGGGACTTAAACATACTCCACACACCTCTGCCTAACCCTTCGGGGATTACAGGCTTGATGTAATGTGGTAAAATATTTTTGTTAGTTAAAAAAATAAATAAAATATGGGGTTTCAATAAGGATAATGTAAAATAAAAACTGGTTTGTAACTTGATTTTAAATCAAGTTTAAGGGCAAAATCCAGCAAACTTTTTCAAAGTCAAAGTCAAAAAGTTTATTTGTGAAACATAGGTATACAGAAGGTCATACATATAAAATAGTGCGCTATGTTTTTTCTTTTTGGAACGAAGTTCCTTAAAATAATATTATAATTTACCCGCGCGCCCCATGTTAAGTGTTTTATCGTAATAATTCCAAAACTAAAAGGAATTACCGAAAATGCCTAAACAAAACCCTCACTCATGTATAATTATAACTAATTATCAAATTTTCATCATATTAGTCATTATAATATCGTGTATAAATCGAAAAAACAAAAAAAATAGAGGCTACTTCGTGATGTTTTTCTATCGAGAAAATATTATTATTTTATGTTTTTGATCAATGAGAACCCTCGAAAATATCATGTAGTTTTCATACATTTGTATTTTAAGCCTAGAAACCTGAAATTGTTCATGTAAAATAAAAAAAGATTGGTAATTTTGCTTACTACCCACTCTTAAGGCTTTTTTGAGATGTCTGTCCGTCTGTAACGGGTAACTATGTGGATTTGGATATTATGAGCGATATTATCGCTGAATTAATAATGTCGTCGGCAAATCTATAAAATGAAAGTGTCTATTTGTAATGTCTAAATATTATATTTTTATTAAATTAAAATGAAAGTAAATACGATACTTATAACAAAAAATATTTCTTTTTGTCCGTCAATCTGTGTGTCTATAGATCTGTCAGTCGGTCAATTATTTACGGCTTATGCCCGAAACGGCCTGATCAGTTTTGTTGGGTCTGTCACTGGCAGATAGCTAATGTAATAATTAATTTTACAAAAATATTTAGGGTTCTGCGTAAAATAATAAAACCTGTGATGACCGACATTCATATCGAAGTCACATCCGTAAGCAAGCTTATAAACCTTTTTTTTTCGTTGATAATAATGTCTTGAAACTGCACAATTCCAAAATTTTACAAAATATAATTTAATTCCTAAAAAGTAGGTAGTTTAGGTCATAAATAGATAAATGAAATAGTGAAATTAAACAAAAGTTTAAGCACCTGACTTTGAACTGGAAGAACCTGTATTTCGGAGTTCAGTGCCAATCCCCACGAAATACAAGAAAAATAATAATACCAATACTAGCAATCTTTACAATTAAATCAAACTGAAATATCTGTTTGTAATGTCAAAATAACAGCTTTTTACAAAAAAATGTAAATGTTAACAAGATGAGACTTGACTTTAATATTTCGTAATAAATACTATAATAATAGTTAAGAATTTTAATCTAAATGTCATCGAAACATCCCTAAATAGATACACAAATGTATAAATATTTCGTACATCCATAGTTGAGCAAGCTTTGCAATACTAACGCTTGTCAAGTCTCATCTTTTCTGACGCGTATTGTATTCATATCAAAAAACTAAATTCAAGAAACCGATTCTGTCGGGTCTTTTACTGGCATATGTTATAAGGAGTAACTTTGGCTACTTTTATTTTAAAAAAATAATTAGGGTTCCGGGCAAAATAATAAAACCCTGTAATAACCGTAATCGAGTAAATGAAGTTGTGAGTATATACCTACTTATTTCACTAATAAAATGAATGCAAAAAAAATCCAAAAATATTTACCTAACCCAATATCAACTTGTGAAGTTGTTTTTAGCAGAATTTTGACATTTCGCATTTTGATAGATACGTTGATCATATTTTTTGACAGCATCTACGAATGTTTGTTGCTAGCAATATCTAGCAATATTGTAATTATGACTTATGGTCGCAAGCGAAACTGCTATGCATGGTACTGGGTCCGATTTCCAGGTTGGGAATAAATGGTGTTATTGGATTTTTCCATTAGTTTCTAAGCAGCAGTCCGGAGCTTGACAGTTGGTAGTGTGACAACCTTAGGCACGGGACAGGACGTGAAGCTGTTGGTCCTACGCCTGATTTCTCCTCAGGGTTGTCAGATTGCCGTTGTAGAGTGAAGAAAGAGGGAGTGCACCTTTGTTTGCGCACAAACTTGTGCAACATAATATCTCGTAGTCTCCATGGGATATTATTGTAAGTCCACTGAGCGGAACGATCGCAAATTAAAAAGATTTCTTTCGATATTTAAAAAGCCTACCACAAATTACCTAATTTGCCTTCAATTGAGATTTGCGTAAGCCATAACAATAACATGAAATAACATGTAATCTGGTTCGAACAATAAAAAGAAAAACAATTGGGTGCGTTTTAGACACGCATAGCTATGGTTCAGTACCTATAATTACAGTTTCGGCTAGTATTTAATTGCTAAAAAAATTTAAAAAAAACCCAATCCTAATAAAAAATACTGATTGCACAGCAAAATAGTTCCATTAAAATTATTATTAGTCTTTTAATAATAGGTTGACTTCAAAACCAGACGCCATATTGTGAAAAAAAAAATTTTGTCGACCAATTATGTAAAGTAGATTATCATTGAATATAGGTATTTGAAAATGATCTTTTAGTTTCTTTTATAATTTTTGTTTCGAATGACCGTTAAGGATATAACGATTTAAAGTTAGCTAGCAACCAGTCTCAATAAAAAATGTAAAATAAAAAAGTTAAAGTAAACCAAACAATCTTGACTTCGTAAAACAAGATTTTCAAATAAAAACTGCAAAGAAAAAACAAGTCCAGTAGTTTAGAATTCTCTTATGTAACAGTTGGAATCCATTAAAACTCTAGCCTGGTTAGGTCAGGTTAGTAATCAAGCGTGGGAGGCTGTCGCCTCCTTTTGCGAGCACGTCATGCACGCAAAGGAGGCGGCAGAGAGGGAGAGGGAAGCAACCGCCTCGCATCCCTCCAGGAGAAGACGCACCGGGCGTCGGAGGGCGCAAAATGACCTCCGGCCTCCATGAGTTGCCTGCGGGTGGTTGACCTAGGGGCAGTCCACCACCCGATCAGATGCAGGCCCGTGTAGGCGGCGCACGTGTTCCGCGCGCGCCACATTAGAGGATTCGGCGGCGCTTAGACCGCCGACGCAGACGGGACTCGCCTAGACAGTTGGCGGGTCAAAGCCTAGCGGGGGCGCGGTAGAATGCGCGAGCGAATACCGTACCCCCGCCGAAAGGTGTGTCGAGGAACACCGTGGTGGTTTTAGCCGGTTAGAGTCCGGCTCACCCCCCCGTCCTCCCCTAGACGGGGGATAGTCCATGAGGATTTCCCCAGGATAAAAAAAAATAAAAAAGGTTAGTAATCAAAGATAACTATCCTAACCTACCCGATCTAGATTTTAACATAAGGAACCCTAACTGTTCATGGTTCAAGAAAAAATACTATGGACACTTTGGACACGGTCCATGCATGTAACGATGTATTGCGATCATTGAAATAAGAAGATTTCTCAACTGCAGGCCGTGCCATCATCTATTAAATATACCTTCACCTATATCATTAAAATTAAGTTTATGTAAAAAACTGACCACATGTTTTTATTCAGTAGTAAGGTACGTGCGCCTACGAAACACTTTTGTTTTCTATCGGATTGCGGCGGAGCATAAAAAGAGGATTATGTTTTGCAATCTGAAACTGTTTTTTATGAACTACGAGTGTTTGAAGTCAAATATACCTTAGAATATAGCCCAATGTACCTATTCGAAAATAGTGAAGCTTGGCTTGTGTTGCTTGTGTGTGTATGACTGCCTCGTTGGTCTAGTGATCGCAAAGCGCGCCTGCTGAGCATGAGGGCTTGGGTTCGATTCCCAGGTCGAGCTAAGTGTTATTGGGTTTTTCCATTTGGAATTTCTCAGTAGCAGCCTCGGAGTCTGGATTTGTGCCCGGTTTATGGCAATAGGCTCGCCCCTTATTACATGGGATTTAATCATAACTGGCGAAATGTGGGTGTACTAAAGGGTACACCTTTGCCTAACCCTTCGAGGATTACAGGCGTGATGATATGTAGCTTTCTATCGGTGAAAGATTTTTTGAAGTACTTCCAGAAAAAATTACCTCTTTCATACAATAAAAAAAAACAAAGTTTACATCTCTAGTACAGATCCTATGGATCCTCAGGTCGGCAAAAAAAGTCTTCAGTTCGATTCCTATCATTTACATGGGTTGTAATTATTGTAAAAACATGTAACCTTTTTGATACCAATCATAGAAATAATTGCAGACAAATTATACAATGCAGGAATAGGCAGCTACTAAAGGTATCTTATTCAGTCAAGTTTCGACCTTTACAGCGTTTGTTTGAGGTTATGGCCCATGAAAAGTGTTTAGAAGTAACAATAGTCCGTTAACCTTATGATTAACAACATTATTAATACCAGAAACCTGAAAAAGAGTCATTGTACTCATTATGAACGACTTTACTATTAGAAAAACCCTGAAATCGCGAAATGTTCGTGAGAAAATGTATGGAGATGCTGTTTTTTTTTAGCTTAGCCATTGTGTAAAAATTGCTCATAATAATGAGACGATGACCCCTTTACAGGTTTTTGGCAAACAAAAAAAGAGCGTGTACCTAAATTAAAAAGCCGAGAAACTTGAATGTTACCGAGTAAGGGTCCTTTTATACTCAACAAGCGACTTGCCCCGGCTTCACACGGGTGCAATGTACACATACATACATACATACATAAACTCACGCCTTTTTCCCATGGGGGTAGGCAGAAACCATAGAACGCCACCTGCTACGATCCTTACATACTCCTTTCGCCTCATCTACGTTCATACATCTCGTCATACAAGCACGCCGGTTACGAGTACTCCGCACCTGACCTTTCTGAAGAACCTCACCAATAAGGTCAGTGTAGGTCTTCCTAGGGCGACCCCTCCCTGCGTTGCCACTCACCTCTGCCATATAAATACCTTTTGTTAAGATTTCGTCTTTCACTCATCCTCTCAACATGACCGAACCATCTAAGCATACCCTTTTTAAGGCAATGTAGATCTATTATATATAAAAATCAATGCCACTTTTCGTTGTAATTTTATAACTCAAGAGCGGCTGAACGGATTTATCTTATCTTGGTCTTGAAATGTTCGTGGAGGTCTAGGGAAGGTTTAAAAGGTGAGAAAAAAAAGGGGTAGGGTACGGTAGGGTATTGGTAGGGTAGGATAGGGTAGGGTAGGGGTAGGGTATTGGTAGGGTAGGGGTAGTGTAGGGTATTGGTAGGTTAGGGTAGGGTATTGGTAGGATAGGGGTAGGGGTAGGATACCACGCGAACGAAGTCGTGGCGGGTCAGCTAGTACTATATAAAAAAAGCTTGCCCTTGATGAAAATCGGAATTAAATTCGTTTTGTTAACAATACCAGCCTATATTGTCCCACTGCAGGAGACTGCAATATTATTGGGTTTTTCCAGTAAGAGTTTCTCAGCAGCAGTTTGGACGTTGGTTGTGTGACACTCCCGTGTCACGGAAAACATCTAAAGCTGTAGGTCCTGCAATTGGTCTCTCTCCGGCTGTGTCGGATTGTCGTCCTATCTGATTATGAGAGTGAGGAAAGAGGGAATGCACCTGTGTTTGTGGACTATAAAATCTCCTGCATACTTGGCTGATCTCCATTGACATTAGTCGCTTTTTTTTTTTTTTTTTTTAGGTGGTAAAAATCATCAAATGACTCCTTCCGCCCTGGGTGGGGCGGAAGGGACTGTCAGACTTTTACTGACTAAAAAACCACCCTGTTCCTTCTGTTGCCCTTTACGTTCCGGGGCCACGGTATCCTGTTAAGACGTCCCGCAGCCCCGGCAGGCGTTTGGCCCCTATTGGGGCCCCGTCCCTGTGCTGACAGCTCTTTGAGGCGCGCGCGAACAGAACGCGCCGTCGACCCGGGCATGGTCCTTGATCGGACGGCGAGCTACCCATTACTCGCCGTCCGCAAGCCCGCGCCTACGGTGGCCGGATGTCGCCTCGCGACGTCCGACGCCCTGGGCGTCTCCCGCGGCGGCTGGGCCGTGAGGTGGAGGGTGTTGTTCTCTCCCTCACGCGGCCCGCCTCCTCCTTCGCTAGCATTACTGCTTCGCAGAAGGGACATTAGTCGCTAAGGCCGAAATTAGATCCTCCCGATCGATATGAATAAAACCGATTATTCAGTCAAAACACAACAAACGTAGATAATTCATAAATCATATTTATAAACGATGCCTATTGCCAAAGATATAATAACTTAAATCCATTTAAAACCTTGATCAGTGAATTCCGTGAGAATAAACCATCATTAAAATAATAGGCCTATGATAAACTCCCATACAACTTCAATAACTTAAGGTTACCCTTGAAGAAAATTGAAACAATTTTATGGTAAAGACGGAATTGTATTTATTATACTCTAGCTGCTGCTCGCGACTTCGTCCGTGTCTGCTAAGTTGGTCGCGCTATATTGTAAGATTTTATAATGCATTACAATAGAATTACTACGTAGGGGAAAGTCTGTTATTTTGGACCATTTTTGAAAAAATGCGGTTTTGAAATGCTTCTTTAAAAATGACACAGGTAACAGCTGTATTAAATGAAACTTTATTTATTTGGCTTCACATATAATTAATAAAAATCAACATAATTATAGCAAAACTTAAGATAATCATTATTTTCTGAGATCAGATATTTGTTTCAATTTAACCAACCGGTAGGATTAATTGGACCACGCTGTTGGTAATTTGGACTTGAGAAAACTTACCTATAAAACTAAGCAAAAACACTTTTAAAAAAATATCTCTCGTACTACAAAAACCAACGACAGAAAATCTAACTTTGGCTAAAAAGACTTAAAAAAACAGTCAAAACTCTGAATAAGTTCTAAAAAGATTAATTTAAAAAGTTTAATTTTAACCGACCTTTGTGTGGTCCAATTAAGCAAACTGTTTACTCGCATAAAAAAACGAATTTGACAAGAACATAACCTATCTAAGCCGGCTAATGTTTATCTCCAGTTAATTGTTAATTAATAACGAATCTCAATTAAAAATATAAATATAGACAGCTTAACTTTGCCTTAATTACACCACTAGCAAAGAACACCAAAATTTACATTAAAAACAATGAAATTCGTTTTTTATTAATGACAACTAGCCGCGCTGTTTTATGAGAAATTCAAAATAGCCGATGTGTAGTGAAGTTAGTTGATTATCGTTTGGTGTTGCCAATAATAAAATCAACAAACTACTAAACTGTTATTTGATGGTGGTCCAACTTAACGAATGGTCCAATATACCAAACCTTCCCCTAATAGTGTCGATGTAGACAAAATCAAGCCAATTTTAAGTAATTCTATTCTAATGCATTATAAAATCTTACAATTTCAAGTTACTGATTAAACAAAAATACATTTATTATACTAAGAAATCTTTTATTTATATGAATACTTCCAACTGTAGAAAATGTGCCATTTTGATAATTAGTCATTTTGAGAATTGGCCATTAAGAGAATTACGGCTTTTTGAGAATTGGCCATTCTGAGAATTAGGCTTTTTGAGAACTATCCATTTTGAGAACTAGTCCTTTTGCGACTTGTCATTTTGAGAATTGGGCATTCTGCGCCTAAACCGTTAAGTTACGTCTCGGGTTACTGCTCCGCCCTGGTGGGTCGTAGCGTGATGTTTTATAGCTTAATCCCTCATGTATCTGGCTTTTGTTGCTGTAGTTCCATAGATTGGATACGCGTTTAAACAAAGAAACAAACATAAAAATTCTTCGACTTTACAATATTATATAGATAGGTACCTGCTTAAGTTTGGTACTTTGAGGTTATTGTGTAATATACTTGAATTCTTAAACCGAAGGATTTAACGGAAATTAATTACGGATAATCCATAATCCATTGCTTCATTTTGTTTCGTTTTTTCATGTCTTGCGCATGTTTCGTATGAAGACTGTTTTTTACGAGTGCACGCGCCTTTATAGTGCGATGCTTTATAGTTTTTAACCGACTTAAAAAAAAGGAGGAGGTTCTCAATTCGGCCGGTTTTTTTTTTATGTATGTACACCGATTACTCCGAGGTTTCTAGTCCGATTAGTGTAATTCTTTTTTTGTTCGATGCAGTATACTTGCCATTTGGTCCCATAAAATTTTTATCCAATTTGGTTTAGTGCTTTTTATTTTGTGAGCATTTTTTAAAATTAAATATATCGTGTGAGGTATTGTTTGAAAGGGCTTTTATTAAGGATTTCAAACATTAACACACAAGCACTAAAAAGTGAAAAATAAAAAGAAGTCGGTGGCAATACCTACATAACAAAAAACAAAACCAAAGCCGCCGACTTCTAAACTAAAGTAATTTTTTTATTTTGTAGTTTTTGAAGGCGGTTATCTTTTTTGTAAAAAAGCTTTTTTAGCAGTCAATATTTTAATAATAAATTACTTTATAACTACACACATCAAAAGTGTCTAGGGATCAATATATTATTATTACCAAATACATCTTGATCCCTAGACACTTTTGATGTGTATATGTCAAGTAGGTCACATTGAAGCTCTAGAAAAACAAACTAGTATCAATAAATCTTAGCATTAAAAATGATTAAGTAACTTTTTTGTGCACTAGCGCATCAATGTTGTAATATTTCCGATGTTAATGACCTTACCTCTGTTAAGAGTAATATCTAACTTAATGTGAACGATTTAGGAACAAACTTGGTCAGTTGCCGACTGCTTAATTATAAGCTTTTTGTTTAATATTGGCATGACCTATAGTTATGAGTCCTCCTCCTTTCTCCTCTCCTTTCCTCCTCCTTCCATCCTTTCTATTCTTATTATAAAATATGTATTTATGAGTATGTATATATGTTTTTAATATATATATATATATATATGTCGGCGCAATTACGACAGTTGTCATTTGATTGTCCTAAAATTAGTTCATAAATCGTCAGTTAATTACTGCGAGCTTATTGTGATTTAAAAATAACGTTAAACTACAGGTCATTATTGGTTATTGTAATTCCAATACTTAACCTCAAAACTTGAAAACACGTGCACGTGCGCCGAGCGCTATAAATATAAATAAAAATACGGCCGCACTGTGAACGCAAGGAGCATTCACTCTCGAGCCGCCGTACAGTACGGACCTCTCTGTGACGTCATTACGCTGCCCGTTAAATAAACGAAGTATGCAAACAGTGAGTGAAGTTTTCTTTCGAAGACCAGAACATGAGTCATCAAGAAAATAACAATCGTGACGTCAGCAATACTGACGTCACACCTTTTGAAAACACTTTGGAGGTACCCCCCCTCCGTCATATATATATATATATTATATATCGTATAAATATGAGTTTGAGTACTTGTGTACGTTTAAACTTATTTAGATATTTGTTTTAATTGATTTTAAAATCTCATATTTGATTATTTCCGTATGGACAATTTTTTGCACCTGCTTTGTTATCTCTTCATCACCTTTGGTTGACTGGTAGAGAATGCCTTAGGCATTAAGTCCGCCTTTGTACGCTTTTGTTGAATAAAGTTTAAATAAATAAATAAATATGAGTATTGTTGAGTAAGTATTAAAAAAAATGCAAGTCATGAAGCAGCGAGGCTATCCATTCCTAGGGGGACTGGGGTGCAAGTTATGGTTTCGAACCTCAAATCGAAAAGCCAATGGTACACGATGAAAAACGGTTGCATTTTTTCATACAGTTGACGCGTTAAGAACTCAGTATGTCACTGGTGCCGTGTACGCACGACAACAGGACGGTAAAAGTCGCGCGTCAATTTTATGAAAAATTACAACCGTACCTATCTACGAGTGCAGTACGACAATAGCATCGCTCCAGCGCAACATCGCAAATCGTAATATAATTGGAACGAAGTTTTGGAACGAAGTTCCTTATCGCGCGTTGCGAAAGGGGGCTAGACGGAAAAAATTAAGACCAAAAGTTGTAACGACACATTTTGCTATAGTTGTAAGCCGTGCGCGTTTCTCTGTCTGTCTGTCTCTCTCTCTCTCTCATATAACTTTGTTTTATTACAGTAGATCAGCGGCCGTTCTATACACGTGTAGTTTTGTTCGAAACCCTAACTGTACAAGCCCGATTTGTTCTTGATTATTTTAAAGCTCCATATCCAAAGGGCGCTGATCAAAACCCTACTAATCCACTGCCTGTCCGTCCGTCCTTCCATTTTTATAGGGCTGTATCTTTTGGACTGTAATAGGATGATACTTCCTACAGGCAAAAAAAACCATACCATAACATCACGCTTGTAATCCCCGAAGGGATAGGCAGAGGCACACCTCTGCCTCTCTCACCTCTGCAAAATGTTTTGCCAGTTATGTTTAAGTCCCATGTAATAGGGGGCGAGCCAATTACCATCAACCGGTTTGAGCTTTGCAACCATTAGACAAACGGGGCAGTCTGAGAGCGCGAGCACACGGTGCGTTGCGTCTCCGTTGCGGCGACGCAGCGCTGCCGTTGCGTCGTTTTACATACTAATAATCATAGTGTGCACACGGTGCGGCGCCGCAACTCATCGTGTGCCCGCACCCTGATTGTCTGTTAAATAAAAATTCGGTCCGACATAATATGATGATGATTGTAATTATTCATCTCCAAACCGCAATAATTATTACATAATAGTATTCATAAAATCAAATAAGATCATATAAAAAAAAAACATAATAAATTATTCATGTTAAAACTGCAATAATATTATTATAATATGCATAAAATATTACTACATTCAAATCCATGCATTTAAATCAATGAAATCAGCATATTTTTATTACTGACTGTTACAAAATAACAGTTACGTAAAAGACATTGACCTTCACATAAAGATCGCTTTGTAGTATTTGTATTATTATTTGCTTTGAAGTTTCTGTTTCAACTAAGTAGTCGTCGCAAGCGCAACTGCTGAACGTGGGGTTTTGGGTCCGATTCGCAGGTGGTATTGGGATTTTTCATTAGGAATTTTTCAGTACTTAACAGCTCTGAGATTAGAGGTCGGTGTTGAAAGTCGACAGTCCTGCGATCTTTTCCCGGTCAAGTCGAATAGCCGTCTCATCTAACTATGAGAGTGTAGAAAGTGGGAGAGCATCTGTGGACCAGGCTAGTCTCCATTGAGATTGGTCATTGTGACCGAAATTCGGTGACTTGCACACTCAATTAATGGGCCCCCGAAAACGGTCGCTAGCACAAAGTAACGTCCGCAACAAGGGGGCAACATTTTCTGAGGTATTCTACGGCTATTAGGATAAACCCGGATTTACGGTTCAGATCCCTACAAGCACCCTACTGAAATACTTGCTCTTTTTTTTTTGAGATGGTAAAAATCATCAAATGAGTCCTTCCGCCCTGGGTGGGGCGGAAGGGTCTGTCAGACTTTTACTGACTAAAAAACCACCCTGTTCCTTCTGTTGCCCTTTACGTTCCGGGGCCACGGTATCCTGTTAAGACGTCCCGCAACCCCGGCAGGCGTTTGGCTCCTATTGGGGCCCCGTCACTGTGCTGACAGCTCTTTGAGGCGCGCGCGAACAGAACGCGCCGTTGACCCGGGCATGATCCTTGATCGGACGGCGAGCTACCCATTACTTGCCGTCCGCAAGCCCGCGCCTACGGTGGCCGGATGTCGTCTCTCGACGTCCGACGCCCTGGGCGTCTCATTTGCTCTTGCGGTCTCCACTCAAACCGGTCAATGAACGCAAGAGAGAGGTAGGAGCTCTGTTCCTCTTTAGTGTTTGCTCCGGCCGGCCAGTAAAGGCAAGCCAGAGATGAAGAACAAGACTTATCTTAGAAGACCAGGTCCGTGGGGTCGCTACTACCCAACAGCTCACTACAAGCTGCCCTGCTCCTGTTATTTGGTTTCTGTTTTGTTTACATTTATTACGGAAGGGCGACAGTAGGTAACGTTTTGTTAAAGTTCATCGGAGTTTATTGACCTAGATTCATTGGAATATAATGTAAGCATTAATTTCTCATTAGATTGTTTTTGAAAAAGTTCCGTGAGTTAGTAAATAAAACTGTTCCAGTGCATCTGGAAGGTGCTGAATCCAAGTAACCAAGCAATCCGCTGCAAACATAATTAGGTGGAATGGATCACAATAAGCGACACCTAAATGTAATTCCTAAATATTATTGCAAAGTTAGATTTTAGACATAACATTTAGGTTTAACGCCTAGTGTTAATGCAAACGAGATCATAATTTATCTAAGAATGGTGACTACGATTGTAAATACTCATAAAGGCATTTTTACCTTTTTGTTTGCAAAAAAGGTGATTTTAATCTTATTCTTTTTTAATATCTGTGTGTGACTGAACTCTTGGCAAACGGCTGGATCGACATTTTTGTGTTTTGAATAGGTGCCCGGATGGTTTAGATTCACGATAACTATATCTTAAGTGTGCTATATTTCACCTTGTTTTGTTCAGCTGTAATTGTGATTGAGTAACAACCATTCAAATATTTACATTTTCAACCGACTTCAAAAAGAAGGAGGTTCTCAATTCGGCGCGTATGTTTTTTTTTTTTTTTTTTGTATGTATGTTACCTGATTTCTCAGCCAATTATGAATGGATTTGGATGATTCTTTTTTTGTTTGAAAGTTCTGAAAACTTCCGAATAGGTCCCATAGAAATATTGTCATGATCTGATGATGAACTTCGGAGATATGGAACGGAACTCCTTATAGAATCATAGCATTACTGTCGTAACAAGTAAGATTGCTTTGTTTATACGTGTAGTCGATGACTGACTGAAGGAAGAGAGGGGGGGGATACGTCAACCCCCCTCCTACTACTTTTCAAAATTAAATATATCGTGTGAGGTTTTGTTTGAAAGGGCTTTTTGTGCGGATTTCAAACATTAACAGACAAGCACTAAAAAGTGAAAAATAAAAAGCTTTTTTACAAAAAAATAAAACCGCCTTCAAAAACTACAAAATAAAAAAAAACTTTAGTTTTGGAAGTCGGTGGCAATATCTACATAACAAAAAACAAAACCAATAGTCCATCCAATAAATCACCCATAAGGGGTTGTAGAGTGCGTGAGCAAGGCCCTAAGCAATTTCTTCAGAAAATTGTTCAGGGTACTTAGGGAATAAACATACTAAAAGTCCTGACGTCTAGGGGGTGAGGCGGAGTGGGGGGAGGGGGTTAAAGTTCCCATTTTTCAGTTTTTCGCTAATATCTTTTAAACGGTGCGTCATGGAGATAAGATGTCTTCTACGCAATGAAAGCTTATAAAATTTCCTACAACTTTAGTCTTATACACTTTTTCGAATTACTACCCATTTTTTACATATACATTCTGAAATAGTGAAAATTTTCGAAAAAACTACTTTTATGAATCTCTACCTGTTGCCTGCTACTTTGTTTGCGTTATTTCGGGATAAAAGTAGCCTAAAAATCCAAATCTTTAATCATAACGAATTTCATCCAAATCGGTTCAGCCGTTGAGTAATGAAAACTTGTATCTTTGATACATATTATCTTTTAATTCGTCTATGAGTCGATAGTTCCACAGCAGTCTTCACGATAAGAACATCAGCATCATCAGTGGCTTGGAGAGTTTTTATACCATTTTCTTGAAGCTTTGTCTGTAGTAAAGAAATGAGCTGACTTTTGATGGTAGGATTAGACAAAAAATCTTCTTGCTTCATTGGTATTGCTGTGTTCAAAGACAAATTCATATCAGCCGACCTCCTCAATTTATATCGTCGCCTCTGTTCTTGTGACTTTGTAGAGTTAGCTGAGTTTAAGTACCCATCGAATACCACAGTACGACTCATCCCAGGATAGTGGCGGTTGATGTAGGTGATATATCCATCACAAATCGTGGCAACACAGGCATTTTTTTGCCAAACTACTCTGTGCAGTAGGAATCCACCGTCCACCACTTTCCGGAATGTGTAGTTCGAAAATAGGTAGGAATGTGAAAAAGTGTGTAAGATAAAAGTTGTACATAATTTTATAAGCTTTCATTGCGTAGAAGACATCTTATCTCAATGACGCACCGTTTAAAAGATATTAGCGAAAAACTGAAAAATGGGAACTTTAACCCCCTCCCCCCACTCCGCCTCACCCCCTAGATGTCAGGACTTTTAGTATGTTAACTCTCTAAGCACCCTGAACAATTTTCTGAAGTAATTGCTTAGGGCCTTGCTCACGCACTCTACAATCTCTTTGTTGGATGGACTACAAAGCCACCGACTTCCAAAACTAAAGTTTTTTTTTATTTTGTAGTTTTTGAAGGCGGTTTTATTTTTTTGTACAAAAGCTTTTTTATGTACTTTTTTTATTCTTTGCCCTACCCTAAGCATTCGATATTTAGTAAAATATGAATAAGAATGAAAATAAGTATAATATATTATTATTATGTAGCTGCCTATCCAGTTTCATTTCTTGCAACAATTTATAGAATGATCAACGAATAATCAGCCTTATTTGTTTACAGTGTAATTTGAACTCGCTACGTCCTTGTGTTTAACCCCGTGAGAAATCATTGTGAGAAATCCATGTAAGTATAAACATTACAAATTAGTTCTTTATTGTTTCTCTGTATTGTTTAAGTAATGTAGGTCATATGTTACTTATGTCCTTGGGATGGTATTTACAAATTCCTGATTAAAAAACTCAATAGCACGTTACATTTCCCACCCAGACCATTGCCACGTTGTATGGCAATGCTACAGTTGTGATGGCCCAGTGGTTATGGCGCCCACTTCTCATGCATGTTCCGGGTTCAAATCCGGGCAAGTACCAATGGGACTTTTTCAATTCATTTATGTACTTTCTAAAGTTTATTTCGGACATCACTGGCATCTGTGAAGGAAAACTTCGTGGGGAAACTTGGACTTATACCAGCCTATTACTAGTCCACTCAAACCATGCCAGAGGCCCTTGAAGCGGGATCGTAAGACCTTACTGCCCACACGATAAAGAAAGAAGATGGCAATGCTGATTCTGTGGCCCAAGAAAAGGCTAGCCCTCTGGTCATGTGAAGTGTCGACCAGTCGCTTGGCGATGTCCCGAAATACCACGTTTGAATTTGTGGTGGAAATATTGAAGGTCAATGTTTGAACATTTTTATGTTATTTCCCTCGTCGGTCTAGCGGTCACAAAGCACTACTGCTGAGCGTTAGGTTGGGCAAAGCGTATTGGATTCTTCCATTAGGAATTTCTCAGTAGCTGCTTCGGAGTCTGGATTTGTGCCCGATTGATACTCGCCCCCTATTACAACATAACTGGCGAAATGTGGGTGTAATAATGGGTGCACCTCTGCCTAACCCTTCGGAGATTACAGGCATGATGTTATGTTATTTACATCTCATAATACTTTAATATCATTAAATCTTTGTGTTTCAATTTACCTCAATGAATGTAAATTTGTCATTTATAAACATTTTTTATTGACTGTTTTCGTCTTTTTAATGTCGACGAAATGTAAAAGCAATATGATTCGAAACAATTTAAAATGATCATAAAGATGATAAGATCTGGAAATTCTTGTTTTATCAATTGAAATTATGCAAGATTTAAAACCATTTTTAAACATCTAAGGTATGATTCCCATTGGGTTTTTCCATCAGGAATTTCTCAGTAGCAGCCTCGGATTTGTGCCCGGTTGATGGCAAAAGGCGTGCCCCCTATTACATGGGACTTAAACATAACTGGCGAAATGTGGGTGTACTAATGAGTATACCTCTGCCTAACCCTTCGGGGATTACAGACGTGATATTATGTTTTTTTTTTAATTTTAACATAATAAGGCTGAAGAGATTTTTGGTCGTCTATTTGTTTAAACGGACTAAACTCTGAAACTACTGGTCGGATTGGAATAAATCGTGTTGCATATGACAGCCAGATTCATGAGGAATAGTATAGGATATATAACATGACGCCATGACCTACGGGAGCGAAGCAGTAACCAAATACGTAACTTAACGTGGGTAAAGAAAACTCTAGTTTGTATAACAACACAATGGGTAATACCTGCAATTAAGTATTTATTATTATTTTAATAGATGAGCATAAAATAACAGCAAGTCAGAGAAAAAAAAAAAAATAATGATTCCAATAATAATGAAAATTATTGAAGACTAGTAAAATCAATGCAGAAGAGACAAACCAAACTCATAAAGAATTCAGTCAAGGTCAAAGAATAATTGAATTTAACACGCAAATCATCATGTTACAGACGCAACCCGCAGGGTTAGACAGTGGTGTAGGTACCTACTTATTAGTACACCCACATTTCGCCAGTTATTTTTAAGTCCCATAATATAATAGGGCGTGAGCCTCTTGCCTACAGTTCCAATATTTGTTAACATGTGAACACTATGTAACTTTAAATATATTTTTACCTTAAATTCTTAATTTGTAATATAAATTCCTTTTGCGTGTTATTATATAGTAGTTTTTATATAAGGTACATTGCATTCACATGTAATTACGTATGACTCTGTATACAAATAATAATATTGTAAACATTGATTTTAAAAGAGTACGTATGGAGTTTCTTGCCCATTCTTCTCCATACAAAACTACCTTTTGGAAGGGGCAACTAGATTCAATTCTATTTTTTTTCTTGTAATGACGTTCAAAAGTGCCTTAAAATGGCCTAATTGAAATAAATGATTTGACTTTGACTTTGACTTTGACTTTGCCAATCGGGCACAAAACCAGACTCCGAGGCTGCTACTGATAAACAACAAAATAAATAATATATAATTGAATATAATATTTTTACCAAAACCAGAAATTGTGGGTTTACCTATCCACAATCTGTATTTAATTAAACGAATTATGACAAATTAATTGATTCTTGCTACCCAGCAATCAGTTTAATGTACAGTCAGCAACAAAAGTCGATTAACATTTATGATTTTTAAACCTTGATTATTAAGTAAAATATTTAAAGTAAAACGCAATGAATATAAAATAAGGATATAATAAACCCTTAGCTATTGCCTGAAATTCTGAAAGCTAGTACATTATGTGTTTAGTGTCTGTTTATAGGAATGACATAAAAAAGTAACATTGTTAATCTACTTTTGTTGCTGATTGTACTACCCAAACTTATTCTTAGAATGGATTTAAAATTAAAAAGGGTTACCCATTCAAAATAATTACAATTACTTGGGTAGTCGTCTTGGCAGAACGAACCCTTTTATAAATCGTACCTACCTACATAATCTAAATTATATTATAAAAGGTCACTTACTCATTTACTCACTCATTCATCACGAAATATCAAAAACCACTAGACGTATAAGATGTGGTAGGGAGGTAGTTTATAGTTAGTAAGTAGACGTCCAATATCATCTGCCTAGCCTTTTCCCAACTATGTTGGGGTCGGCTTCCAGTCTAACTGGATGCAGCTGAGTACCTACCAGTATTTTACATGGATCGACTGCCTATCTGACCTCCACAACCCAGTAGCTGGGTAATACGATACCCCTAAGAAAGACTGGTTGTCAGACTTTCAGGCTTCTGACGACTCGTAACGACTGTCAAAGATCCACGTATGACAGCCGGGACCAACAGCTTAACGTGCTTTCCGAGGCACGGAATGATGTCCGTAATGTCTAAGATAAATTTTAGAAAGTACATAATATGAAGTAGACGTCCAATAAGAGACGATTTTCCAATCGTCATCCCCTAAATGAATAAAACGGAGTTCCAAGGATTGTATGGAGAAATCAACTTGTCTGGATTTGTGTTGATAGCAATAGGCTCGCCTCCTGTTATATGGGACTTAGACATAATAGGCAAAATGTGGGTATTCTAATGGGTACACCTCTGCCTTACCCTTTGGGGATTATATATAGGCGTGATGATTATGTATGTTGTTTATGAAAAGAAAACCCAGTCTTAGTTAAAACACTACCAAACGACCTCCAACACATTGCATGTTACTTTGCTATAAAAAAACCCGTCGGGTTTGTAAACCCATGACAGTTACTATTACTAGTTTACAACCATAACACCTATTTACGTCTATTATAGTAACAGATCATTATGCAGGCGTCAAGGCCTCCATAATTGAAGTTATCAATGAAATGGGCGCAATCATGTCATTTGACCTTGAAATTATGATTAAGTGATGATTTTTCTTGCCCTTGTTGGCTTCACGATCGAAATGTGAGTTCTGATTACAGATGATGAGTTTTAGAATCAGTAGAGTCGTTATGTGTTTTACAGAAAATAATACAAGTCTATTATTTACCTACTGTAAGGCAAAGGCCTCTTCTCATACAGAGAAGGGACGAGCATTGATCACCGCATTGAGCACGGAATGGTGATTTCAGACCTATATTTATTTTAACTACAGACGTCAGACAGACAGTCGTTACGAGTCGTCAGAAGCTTGAAAGTCTGACAACCAGTCTTACCTAGGGGTATCGTATTACCCAGTCACTGGGTTGTGGAGGTCAGATAGGCAGTCGCTCCATGTAAAATACTGGTACTCAGCTGCATCCGGTAAGACTGGAAGCCGACCCCAACATAGGTAGGAAAAGGCTAGGCAGATGATGATGATTTATTTTAACTACAATATAGCACATCACAACAAACATAAGCACCACGCCTGTAATCCCCGAAGGGTTAGGTTATGTAAGAAGATGAAGAAGAAGAAGAAGAATGAAGTTGATGAAGATGTATGTGTATGAAGATAGTACTACTATAAATTTAAATCACCTGCCAAGTGCGAATCAACCACTGACATATCTGACACTTTGATATATAATAATAATAATAATAATAATAATAATAAATTATCATTTATTTCTCTCATAAAGGTACATTGTTACACTAATTTATTTATATAATATGCCATAAACTCGAAACCTTTGTGAGAGCTGGAGTCTGAACTAGGTTCGGGACCTGTATGACAAATCTCCAGGCTCACACCCTTTAAAACATAATCACATTTTGCGGCAACTGTAGAAGAATCACATATTTATGTCAACATAAACAGCATAGCACAAACAGTTTTTTTTGATAGTGAGGTAGAAATAATGATATGGTGAGATTCATGAAATGTAATGTTATGTGTAATTAAGCTAAATTGTGTATGTAGTGTGTAGTGTATGTGTGTGGTTCTGAATGTAGCAATGGGGGTGTGTATATGTGTGTATGTGCTTATAGTCACCGTGAATATACATCATCCGATCCAGATTAATAACTCACTTTATGCAAATAAATTCAAGGAAACTGGACTACAATAAATCTAGTAAATATATTATTATTTCCACATAAGCTTAAAACAATGGATGCAGTATTTATAACCTATTGTAATATCACAGGTCATGGAGTGATCAATCCAACCTTCTTTGAATTTTAATAAGGCTTTGGATCAAGGTTTAGGCATCTATTGTTAACATAGGCCCAGTTTGAATCCACTTTCTGGATTATCCTTCAAGAGTTCAGGTTTTGCAATCCTACGCAGTTTTGTCGTGTTTTTATTTAAAATTTAAATATTTGCATCGATTATTAATTATTATTTATTGTCATGACGTAAATGATTACGACATTTTCTGAATCGTAATGTTTTGAATACATAATGTATAAAATATAATATGTTTGATCAAAGCCTTAACATGGAATATATAATTTATTGTAAACAAACAAAATCATTGGAATCTCAGAGTTTTGTAGTCGTGATAATTATTATAAATCCATGTAAAGTTTGAAAGTGGCGCCAGTGACAGAAAAGTTGAAAGAGAATCGTTTGTTTTGGTATGGGCTTCTAAAGAGGAGGGATGAAACGCATGTCAAATTATTTATTTAAATTAGACCATTAATAGCCACTTTTGTACGTCATTTATAGAAAAAAAAAAAGAATTGAATCTTGTTGCCCTCCCAAAAGGTAGTTTCGTATATTGAATCGTGGGTAAGAAGTTTAAAAACTTGTTAATTATTTTAATTCATAATATTCGATCGATAAGTAATCCTTACTATAGGACACAATTCTATGAAAGAGTGAGATACAATACTTACAGGATAATTAAATGTTCAGGAAATACTGAACTCCGTGTAAAATAAGTACCTAGTGTAAATTATTATTTGTGTGAAAAATATCCAAACAACTTAATGTTTACTACATTGATTATGCTAATAGGGAAGGAAAATATAGCCTGATAATAATATAAACGTGTTTTGACGTAAATGGATTATAAATGTAAAAAAGCATTAGCTCGATTTGCTACTTCATTTAAACTTTTTAATATTTATTTATTTATTTAAAAACTTTAAAAAAAAAATTCACTGTACAAAGGCGGTAATATTAAATGTTTGATTTGAATGCAGGTGCGTCTTCCAATTTTGAAAACAATTTTTTATTCTTATTATTTAAAAAAATAAAGGCATAATTATAAAATCGAAATTTTATACTTACATAGTTTAGAGTTACTAATAAATTATACAAAACACGAAAAACGTAACAAGGTTTTTATATAATTAAGAAATCTATCTCAGGACAATGGTGCGATTTAAATGTCATTAAGAAATTGTATCAAGAAAATTATTAATTAGTTACTGTCTTTTAACAAAGGGTATGTGGACATCAAAGAAAAAGCTAGAATGTGCTAACCATTATGAGAACGAGTTTATAAATCACATACAATTAATTGCATAATTACTCACCATTCATGTTTGTCAATTCCAACACTAATTACGAATTGTCCAAAACCACTATCTAAATATCACTAATTATTAAATTAACTGCAATAATTATGCAGTCGATTAAACACTACACTTTAAAATAACACATCCCTAGGTACAGTTTTACTAATAATTATTTACTCGAAAATAATTATTTATACAATATTTTTTTCGATTGTATATTTGTTTCTTTTTTCGAAATATTGCTGCAGTTGAGGCAGCGTGCGGGCAAGCGCGCGAGTCGTAAGATCGGAACAAAATGCAACGGAGCCGCTCTAGCGTCGTTGTAATAAACATTCGGTGCGCGCGCGCCGATAAAGATTCTGTAGATCAAACTATACGTGACGATACGCAGTATCTTAGTTGGTGATAGTAACATAATTAAACACGTATATTTGTTAACTAGTAACTTATAATCGTTTTATGGTGATCTTGAGTAATTTATAAATTATGTATCGATGAACTCTCTTCTAGGACAAATTAATTATGATTTATCTTCTCATTGAAAATGGTCATCTTTTAAAATGACATGAAAAGTTCTGTTCCAACGTAAAATATACACATCAAAAGTGTCTAGGGATCAAGATGTATTTGGTAATAATAATATATTGATCCCTAGACACTTTTGATGTGTGTATTTACTACAACACAAAGTAATATGTGGATTTGTTTGTACCACTTCCAGGACACGTGTTTATTAAAGAATAAAGGGGTAGTAAAGGGGATTTAATTTTTAACCCCCCCGCCCCCTCCCTACTACTTAAATATATATTTTACTTTTATTTTATATTTTAATTATTTGTCTTGATTGCGATCGTAATTATATACGCTCTGTGAAAATTTTCAGTGTAAGTAAAGGGGATTTAATTTTTAACCCCCCCCCCCTCCCCCTACTCATATTTTATTTTATTTTATATTTCAATTATTTGTCTTGATTGCGATCATAGTTATATACCTACGCTCTGAGAAAATTTCCAGTGACTACCTGTTTCGGTTCATTAGATACCGCTGACAGATAGACGGATGGACAGTCCGTGTCATGCTAGTACTCTATCGTTTTAGAAAACCACAAAACATTTTGGTCGCTACGCCATTATTGTAAATTAATTATACTAACACACTATGCAGGAAATCCATATCTTTTTGGGTTTTTTTTTGACATCATCATTGTTCATACGACGGCTTTTTATAATTTGAAAATACCAATCTCCACAACGTGTTCATCTTGTATACGTACCTACTGCTTTAGAAGTTTCAATAGTTTCCTTATTAGAAGTCTTCCACTTGCGAATTACTTACTAAAAGAAACAAGTCTTAGTTCTATTTAAAAATGTATTTTTTGAAAAAATCATGCTTTTATATAGCATGGGGATTGGCCAAATTTTCAAAAAGTGTTTTAAATTAATCTTTATGGATACTTATTCTCATAAAAAATAAAATTTAATTTATTAGCCTTTTAGGTACTCAAAATCATGTTTTAATATTGTTTGTTTAAAAATCCCGCCAAAACGCCACGTGACGTCATTTGTGGTCATAACAAAATTTCCATTATGAAAAACTAGAGAAACACCACGTGACAGTTTGTAAATTGATCACCGTACGTATATATCCTAATTTATCAGTAATCTTTTAGCAACTTTTAGAATTTCAACAAAATTATGGGAATTACTGAGTGAATTAAGTTATTTAGTACTCGTGTGCAGTCAATGATTGCCCACAAATGACGTCACGCACTGTGATTAGTGTTTCAGTACAGATTAAAAATATTGTAAATAACAACATTTTATTTTTTCATTTAAAAACATTTAAATGAATTTATATTAAATTATTATTCGATAAATTATCGTAAAACAGTATATTTATTATATCTAAGTACATTTTAGATTTTAATCTGATTACTGTCCGATCCCCTATTATGTATTCGAATTTCCAGCTCAATCGAACATCGGGAAGTGGGTCTTTAACTTGCAGGGTTTGGTTAAGTTCCTGTCAGTACCTTTGGGCTCCATCATCAGACCAGCTCTGTGACATCATATATTGCATTGCGTGATTCATGAGAAATAGTACAAGCTATTGCCTACTGCCTCGTTGGTCTTGTGGTCGCAAAGCGCGACTGCTGAGGATGAGGTCATGGGTTCGGTTCGGGCAGTGTTATTGGGTTTTTTCATCTGGAGTTTCTCAGTAACAGCCTCGGAGTCTGGATTTGTGCCCGGTTGATGGCAATAGGCTCTCCTACCTACATGGGACTTAACAACATAACTGGTGAAATGTTGGTGTATTAATTGGTACACCTCTGCCGAACCCTTCGGGGACTACAGGCGTGGTGTTATGTATATGTAGTACAAGCTGTATGACATCACGCTATGATGCACGGGAGCGAACCAGTAACTAAAAACGAAACTTAAGGGCGCGCCAAAAGCCAGCAAACTTTTATAATTCACCCGCGCACCCCGTGTTAAGTGTTTTATCGTAATAACTCCAAAAATAAAAGGAATTACCTAAAATGCCTAGACAAAACCCTCACTCGTGTATAAATATAACTAATTATCAAATTTTCGTCATATTAGTCATTATAATATCCTGTATAAATCGAAAAAACCAAAAAATTGAGGCTACTTCGTGATGTTTTTCTATCGAGAAAATGTTATTTTTTTATGTTTTTGATCAATGAGAACCCTAGAAAATATCATGTAGTTTTCATACATTTGTATTTTAAGTCTAGAAATCTAGAATTGTTCATGTAAAATAAAAAATAAAGATTGGTATTTTGCTAACTACACACTCTTAACTCGGGCAGCAGTTTGTCTAATAATATTCTCCTAACCGAAATTCGGTTGCCGCGGCTAATGTCAATATAGATTAAACCGAACACGACTCCGGTGGCCGTTCTTTATTTTTTTTTTAAATAGTCATACTTCTAGTGCCAGCCTTGCCTTCGTTTGTTTACGCAAAGTGTATAAATTACGATTCATTTGCATAATTTCAAATCCATTTTTAGAATGTAATGAATTTAGTTGCTCATTCCAAAAGGTAGTTTATTATGGAGAAGAATGGACAAGAAAATTCATACATACTCTTTTAAAAAAATATGTTATACAATTATTTGTACAGGTACATTAATTCAATAATTAAGATTATTTTTTAAGTACTAAAAATAAGTACCAAGTGCTACAAATGAAGAAATGAGAGTAAGAGCAATAGCGCACTAGCGGCCATGGCCGCAGCGGCCAGGCCGCGGCGGCCATCGAGATACATACCTTAGTATGAAATCGCCACAGAGCGCGCGCACCTGGCCGCACGGTTTGGCCGCTGGCCGC
Organism: Hoplodrina blanda; assembly: GCA_949316365.1. Taxonomy (NCBI): domain Eukaryota; kingdom Metazoa; phylum Arthropoda; class Insecta; order Lepidoptera; family Noctuidae; genus Hoplodrina; species Hoplodrina blanda. The sequence continues at coordinate 15,687,146 of OX438582.1, forward strand.
GTGCGGCCAGGTGCGCGCGCTCTGTGGCGATTTCATACTAAGGTATGTATCTCGATGGCCGCCGCGGCCTGGCCGCTGCGGCCATGGCCGCTAGTGCGCTATTGCGCTTAATGTTTGAGATGCATTGTATTCACATGTTTACCAGAGCCTTGTATCGTATCGTTCATTCGATCGTTTATAAGGTCCGTACCCAAAGGAACCCAGCGCAGTCCGTCTGTCTGCCCCTCTGTCACAGGGCTGTATCTATTGAAACATAATAGGTAGATAATTGAAATTTTAGAGATGTGTATTACTCTATCAAAATAATAACTAAATCACTTTTAAAACAAAATCCTGATTGGTTCATCCGTTCGGGAGCTACGATGCGAAAGACAGACACGCACACGGACACGTCAAACTTATAACAACAAGTCGTTTTTGCGTCGGGGGTTAAAAAAAAAGTTAAAAATTAAATGCTTTCTGGACTTTAAAATTGTGCGGTATCTTTAATGTGCAAATCCGTCTTGTACCTGAACTTTTTAAATTTGGAATAACCCATATTTATTTTGTTGAAGGTTTTATTCATACTAACGGGTGATTGATTTTTGTTTTTAAAAATAACACCTAAGTCGCAGGCCACGCTGGCGCGACGCGTCTTGCGTCTGCGATGAGCGGGAAAAACAATAATACGGGTTGAACGGGGGCGGCCACATTGGCGCGACTAGCGTGCGCGTCCGGCGACCGCGTCCAGCGGAGGGAATGTACGAGTTCGCGCGTCCTGCGGATTTATTAATATTGTTGAATTATCCGCAATGTCTTGTATTGGCGTAATTCATCGTACAGTCTACGATATTCACCAAACTGATGCCTGTTTTTGTTTAAATCATTAACCCTCATTTTTATTTATTTGTAACTAGCGGTCGCCCGCGGCTCCACCCGCGTGTATGTCTGTTTTTGCGACCCCCATTTTTTTTCTAAAATAAAATACAGCCTGTTACTCGCAGATAATGAAGCTTTCTAATGGTGAAAGAATGTTTAAAATCGGTCCAGTAGTTTTTGAGTTTATCCATTACAAACAAACAAAAATACAAAGTTTTCCTCTTTATAATATTATTATAAAGAGTGAGAAAGAGAGAGAATAATATTATTATATTTTAATATTTATCCTGCGTTCCATTTTAAACCCCGCGCAATAATAGCAGATAAAAACATTAAAATCCACGCGTCCCGCGGCCGCTTCAACGTGGCACCCTACAGCGGCAAGACGCAGCGTCTAGACTCCTCCCGCCGCCGCAGGTCGCCGCCGCTCACCGCAGTCGCTCTAGCGTGGCCTGCGGCTAAGGGTGCGGGCACGGGCACGCTGCAATCGCGGCGGTAAGACCCCTCTTTGAGGAGTGGCTAGAGAGGCGCCACGGCGTCCTCACCTTCCGGCTGACGCAGGTCCTCACCGGACACGGTTGTTTCGGGAGGTTCCTGTGTCGGATTGCACGGGAGGAAACGCCCGGGTGTCACCACTGTGTGGACCGCCCGGAGGACACGGTGGAGCATACGGTGCAGGTTTGCCCCGCTTGGGCAGAGCACCGCCGTGTCCTCACGGAGGCGATAGGCGGCGGCGACCTCTCGCGTCCGGACCTGGTTCAGGCCATGCTCCGGGGCGAGAGGGAATGGGATGCAGTCACCTCCTTCTGCGAAGCAGTAATGCTAGCGAAGGAGGAGGCGGGCCGCGTGAGGGAGAGAACATCCTCCACCTCACGCCCCAGCCGCCGCGGGAGACGCCCAGGGCGTCGGACGTCGCGAGGCGACATCCGGCCACCGTAGGCGCGGGCTTGCGGACGGCGAGTAATGGGTAGCTCGCCGTCCGATCAAGGACCATGCCCGGGTCGACGGCGTGTTCTGTTCGCGCGCGCCTCAAAGAGCTGTCAGCACAGGGACAGGGGCCCCAATAGGGGCCAAACGCCTGCCGGGGTTGCGGGACGTCTTAACAGGATACCGTGGCCCCGGAACGTAAAGGGCAACAGAAGGAACAGGGTGGTTTTTTAGTCAGTAAAAGTCTGACAGTCCCTTCCGCCCCACCCAGGACGGAAGGAGTCATTTGATGATTTTTACCACCTAAAAAAAAAAAAAAAAAAGGGTGCGGGCACACGATGCGTTGCGGCGCCGCACCGTGTGTACACTATGATTATTAGTATGTAAAACGACGCAACGGCAGCGCTGCGTCGCCGCAACAGAGACGCAACGCACCGTGTGCTCGCGCTCTTAATGTTTAAAGGATGATCGTACCTAAATATTTTAAATTGGAAAATTTATTTAAACCGAATATTTTTAGTTGCGGTTGTGCTAATATGCCTAAAGTTGCTGATAAGGCTCCGAGAGGCGAATCATCACGGAAGATTCCCGGCGTAAGTGTGGGAAGGGAACACCGGGTTGGTTTTCAGTCAGTAAGAGTCTGACAGACCTCTCCTCCCCCACCCATCCCCAAGTCAAGTCTTTCAGAAAATTCTGAAACTCATTTTTATTTGAGTTAAATTGTAGAATATTGAATGTCTTTTTTTGTGACTGGTGAAATATGGGTGTACTACTGAGTACACCTCTGCCTAACCCTTCGGGGATTACCTACAAGCGTGGTATTATGTTTGTTGTTTTGCAACAATATGGTACAAAAAAAGCCTAAATGTTGAAGCTGATAAAAAGGAGATGAAAAGAATGTGTCAATAATTGACAGAGCAATCGAATAATTACTATTCGGTTGCAAGATAGTGCGTTTTATCATCTAAATAGTTATTTTATTACATTTCATTTAGGATGATGTATTTTTGAACGGAATCCGATGAATTTGAGGTTTAAAAGTACTAGAAGGCTTTATTTGAAGATAATTTTAAAATGAAGGTGTTTAATAGCCTCTGATAAAATTAGATATGTTTTAAAAAAGACTTTTCTGACAGTCAGACTGCCTTGTTGGTAGTGTCCGACCGAAGGTGCAATTCTGGCCGAAGCCGAAGCCGAAGCCGATTAATCGGTATTCACCAAAACCTTCGGCCGAAGCCGAAGCCGAAGCCGAAGGTGTCATTGACCTTGAGAAATACGATAGTTACTTTGATCTCAGAATATACTAGATACATATTGTGAGAGCTTTAGAGATTTAGCCCAATAACGAGCCGAGTGACCAACATATAATTACAAGTAGGTAATAAAATATTGGCGATTCGTTTGGTCCGGTGCGGCGGCGCGGCGAAACTCTGCTGCTCTGCACACTCCGTCTCGCTCCATCATCGTTCAGTAAATTTCAAATTTTGACAACTAGCAAACCTTCGGCTTCGGCCAAACCTTCGGCAAATTTTTGGCCGAAGCCGAAGATTTGGCCGAAGGCGCTTTTTTGGCCGAAGGTGGCCGAAGCCGAAGCCGAAGCCGAAGCTTCGGTCGGACACTACTTGTTGGTCAAGTGTCCGCAAAGCGCGACTGCTGAGCATAAGGTCTTGGAATTTTCTCCCAGGTCGGGTAAAGTGTTATTGGGTTTTGCCATTAGGAATTTCTCAGTAGCATCCTTGAAATCGGAATTGTCTGCCCGGTTGATGGCAATAGGCTCGCTCCCTATTACATGGGACTAAAAAAATATAACTGGCGAAATGTAGGTGTACTAATGGGTACACCTCTGCCTAACACTTCGGGGATTACTGGCGTGGTGTTATATTATGTTTTATGACAGTGCCTTTCAAACAGAAGCAGTCTGGTCATATTTTGGTGAATAAGTAATTAAAAGTCGATATTTTTTGTGGTAGGGCACTAATATCTAGGCTTGTGGTTAGTCCGTTTTCCACCAAACAACTAACTTGATCAAACAATTTTATGTTATTCAAAATTAGTGTTTTATACAGGGTTATTTTTAAAACACCAAAAACCTGAAAAGGGGTCATTGTACTCATCATTAAGAACAACTTTTTCAATGGTGACCAATCCGAAATCATGAAAAAAAAATCTGCTATTCCCTACAAAAATGCTAAACAACACAATCTTATTACATGAAACAGCAGATTTTTTTCATGATTACAGGGTTGGTCCCATAGAAAAAGTTGTTCATAATGATGAGTACAATAACCCCTTATCAGGTTTCTGGTGTTTTAAAAATAACCTTGTATACGTATGCTATACACCTCAAACACGCAAGTTAATTTAATTATTAAGTATACAGTATAAAAGTAACTTGTATTTGTAACCCTAGCGATTATTTTCACTGTATTGTGTCCTTTAGTTAATCTGTGTCCAGCGTTGTGGGCAAAGTCAAAGTCTAAGTCAAAGTCAAATCATTTATTTCAATTACACCATTAAAAGGCACTTTTAAACGTCATTTAGGTACAAGAGAAAAGAAAATTTTTAATATTGAATCTATAGTTGCCCATTCCAAAAGGACCACAACGACAATATTATCTACCTATACGTTTTGTGTATTTCTAGTTCCTGTTCTTTATATTGTAGCTGGTTGTTGTACCACTTGAATTAAAATAAAATTAAAATAAAAAGTAAATAAAATCTCGCACGAGATTCAAAAATCATTACCATTTTTCAAATTAATTTTATTATTATTTTTACACAACCGCTTTCAAGGTCGGTTTCTTACGATGGTCGTTAATTTTTAATAGTGTTTAAAATCCAAAAACCTGAATACTGTTTCAATATTATAATACACTAGCTTTACGCCGGGGTTACACCCGCGTTCAGTTCCGTTTTACTGCTAAGCTCCCGTAGGTCGTAGCGTGATGTTATATAGCCTCCGCGATAAAAGGGTTATACAAGGTGCAGTTTTATATCCTCGTCAAATTTCAGAAGGTTGTCATAAAGAGACATTAAATCATCATCTGCCTAGCCTTTTCCCAATTATGTAGGGGTCGGCTTCCAGTCTAACCGGTTGCAGCTGAATACCAGTATTTTACATGGAGCGACTGCCTATCTGACCTCCACAACCCAGTAACTGGGTAATACGATACCCCTTGGTAAGGCTGGTTGTCAGATTTTCGTGCTTCTGACGACCCGTAACGACTGTCAAAGATCCATGTACGACAGCCGGGACCAACGGCTTAACGCATTCCGAGGCAGGGGACAATGATAAAGAGACATAAATAAATAATCAAATAAAATTACGACACCTGGTCGATTATCAACAAATGCTTGTTTTTTTTTTAAGTTATACTCTGAAATACTGACAGAAACAATCTGAACAGTAGCTACAAACTCACAAACTCTTCGCTTTATAATATTAGTAAGTATAGATTCTAGCCTATCGAAATGCTGATTCAAAATTTTTTGTCTAGACCCATTATAATCTGGTTCCTTTAAAATGTTTACCTTTAGGTAGGTGCCTGCCTAGTCATTTTAATACTACCGGTGTGGTCAAGTAGCTAATATACCAAGGTTAATTGGTAGACGTTTCGTGTGAATTATCCATCCACATTTGTATATTGTACGATTAGAAGGAAATATTATAAAACGATGAATCACTGTGTGTTTACACGCTTTTACGATATATTTTTATTGAATACTTACCAAAATCATACATCACACAGCTACAGCTAGAGCGAACGCTCGCCTCTTATACATGAGGTTGTGGGTTCAGATTCAAAGTACTAACGTGAGTTTTTCAATTCATATGTACGGTCGGGGTCATAAGTGGAGTAGCAATCTACAAAGTAAATCGATTGACGCTTAGGTTAAACTTACGACCTTTCGACGTCATGTGCGAATTTTGAGGTGTACGTAGGTAGTGTGTTATTACGTTCAAAAGTGCCTTATAATGGCCTAATTAAATATATGATTTGACTTTGACTTTAACTTTGAATACATCACTTTTACACACAGATATAGGTACGGCCTGTACCGCCTGTTCACAGCAATTCAAACCTTAGCATGCTACTGCACTTATGACCCCGACAGTACTTACTAAGTTTATCTTGGACCATCACTGACATCGGTGAAGAAAAACATCGTGAGGAAACCTGGACTTATAGTTAATACATACATACATAACATCACGCTTGTAATCCCCTAAGTGTTAGGCAGATGTGTACCCATTAGAACACCTACATTTCGCCAGTAATGTTAATTCCAATGTAATAGGAGGCGAGCCTGTTGCCATCAACCGGGCACAAATCCAGACTCCGATGCTGCTACTGAAAAATTCCTGATGGAAAACTCAATAACACTTTGCTCGCACTCAGCAGTCTTTGCGACTACTAGAAAAACGAGGTGGTCACAAATAAAATATACAAATAATGATCAACAAACGATCGCAGTTGCACTCCTTCACATATAGGAGACCACAGCATGCACAATAGTAGGTACTGTGGATGTGCATCAATGTTTACATAAAGAGATAGTCAATCGTAAAGAGTCTTAACTCAGTCTGTGGTACACTACTTTAGACTCTACAGTCTAAGCAATAAGACAGTTTACAAACACACTATGTTGTAATGTTTATTCATACATCTAGATATCATTAAAATGTTCTTTCAATTTATGTTCTTAATTAATATTGCTATTTGACGTTATGAATGCATGTAATAACTACGTAACAAGACGCCTTTGAAGTGTGTTTGACAGTTTAATCTGACAAGTATTATAAATGCGAGAGTTTGGATGGATGGATGTTACTCAATTACGCCAGAATGGCTGAACGGATCTAGATGGAGTTTGGAGGGACAGAATACAGTCTAGAAGCCTGGGCTTTTTTTTATTCCAGGAAAAGTGGGGATAATTTGTATATAAACCTTAACGCGGACGCAAAAGCTATTTAATTAATCTAAATATGTAAAAGCAAAACCTCACTCACTCCCTCACTCATTACGAAATATCGAGAACTGCTTGACGTTTAAAGATAAAATTTGGCAGGGAGATAGTTTAGTAAGTATACGTCCACTAAGAACGGATTTTCCAAAATTCGAAAAAAACGGGTGTCCAAAGTTTGTATCAAGTAATCAACTTTGACGCGGACGAAGTCGCGGCAGAAGCAAGTACATATAAAGAAATTTATTTGTTTGGATGTTATTTAGCTAATTAGTAATTAATCGAGTAATTAATTGTAAACAAAGATGCGCAACACTATTGCAATGTCACACAACTTGTATTTATCATGAATACGGAATGTTAATGTTATTCAACCGACCGACTATTCGTTTTTACACGAATGAAAATTTACCATGTGAACACCCGGTTGACTATACGTTAAAAAAACGATTACAAAAAAACGTGCAGGACAACGCCGTGTGAACGAAGCCTTAGGCTTCGTTCACACGGCATTGTCCTGCACGTTTTTTTACAGTATACGTCTTAACGTATAAATAGTGACCATACAACGTACATAGATCCATTCACACGATGATTGTACTGCACAAAAACGTGTACCGCTGATACGTTTAAACGCATACTCAACGGACTTGTCAAGCAAATCGAATGAACTTTGACGTATTCGGTTCGCAGTGGCATATGGTATAGCTTTGTCTCGTTCACACGACACGATGTCATACGTTTTTTATCGAATAGCAATTTTCGAATAATTTTTGAAATGATCCTGTGATCGATTTTTCAAGTGATCGTACGCACAGATTCTTGATTAATAGGATGTACCCAAAACCTTCTGTTTTGTCGGCGGCGAGACCGTTGGCGCGGGTGGCGCCTTCGATACCAATATAAAAGTACAACCAAGCATGGATCCATCAGTGACGTCTACTCACTGTGACAACTGTGCGGAAACGGCGGCTATTCGTTTTTACACGAATGAAAATTTACCATATGAACACCCGGTTGACTATATGTTAAAAAAACGATTAAAAAAAAACGTGCAGGATAATGCCGTGTGAACGAAGCCTTAGGCTTCGTTCACACGGCATTGTCCTGCACGTTTTTTTGTAATCGTATTTTTAACGTATAGTCAACCGGGTGTTCATATGGTAAATTTTCATTCCTGTAAAAACGAGTAGCCGCAGTTTCCACACAGTTGTCAATATGCCACTGCGAACCGAATACGTCAAAGTTCATTCGATTTGCTTGACAAGTCCGTTGAGTATGCGTTTAAACGTATAAGCGGTACACGTCTTTGTGCAGTACAATCGACGTGTGAATGGATCTATGTACGTTGTATGGTCACTATTTATACGTTAAGACGTATGCTGCAAAAAAACGTGCAGGACAATGCCGTGTGAACGAAGCCTAACTCACTCACAAAGTCCGATGGGACGGCAATCCGACACGACTGGAAAGAGCTCAGGCGCAGTACATTACGTACCACGACAGATGAGAGTTGACGCACAACACAAACTTTATTATTTCGTAATAAATATTATAATATTGTTAAGAATTTTAATCTAAGTGTCATCGAAATATACTTGAATAGATACACAAATTATGTATAACAATTTGTACATGCATACCTGCGCAGGCTCCCCATTACTGACGCTTGTCAAATCTCATTTTTCGTGGCGTGTATTATATAATACACACATCAAAAGTGTCTAGGGATCAACATCCCTAACATTATTTTGTTAGGGATGTTGATCCCTAGACACTTTTGATGTGTATACTTACAGCTTTACCTGTTTACCGAGGCACGGGTATATCGCACAACGAATTTACATACTCCAGGCTGCTCCTGAGGAATTCTTAATAGAAAATACCGATAACACTTTTCCTAACCTGGCAATCTATCCTGAACCCTATGCTTAGGACGGCGAGTAATGGGTAGCTCGCCATCCGATCAAGGACCATGCCCGCGTGTTCGCGCGCGCTTCAAAGAGCTGTCAGCACAGGGACGAGGCCCCCAACGGGGCCAAACGCCTGCCGGGGTTGCGGGACGTCTTAACAGGATACCGTGGTCCCGGAACGTAAGGGGCAACAGAAGGAACAGGGTGGTTTTTTAGTCAGTAAAAGTCTGACAGTCCAAAAAAGAAAAAATCATCAAATGAGTCCTTCCGTCCTGGGTGGAGCGGAAGGACTCATTTGATGATTTTTACCACCTCAAAAAAAAAAAACCCTATGCTTAGCAGTTGCGCTTGCGTCCATGAAACCAATGGGTTAGTCAAATATAGAAAGATTAGCATGTTGCCATATTTCACACAACACAAAATCAAATAGGTACTTATACAAAAATATATATACATATACACACATCAAAAAAGTCTAGGGATCAACATCCCTAACAAATGTTAGGGATGTTGATCCCTAGACTTTTTTGATGTGTATATATCGGCAGGGCTTGCCTGTATTGATGCTTCAATACCTAAGTTATTGAATTTTAATCAAAACAAGTTATCGTTTGAAGAAGTTTCCAAAGTCATCCGAATTTGACGTTTTTTTTTTAACAAAACTTGAAATTTTATTCTCTTTTTGTAAAAAACCAGGAAAGTGAAACACCCACCTTTTTTTTAATGTGATTTGACCAATGAGCAAGCGATGGGCTAATTACTTATACATATTTCGAAAAGCTAAGAATTTTTTGGTGTGATTTTTTTTTTAAATCACCATAGAAGTTAATGAAACGCGGGCCAAAGTTGGTACGGAGCAGGCAGAAGCTAGTTTAATAATTATACGTAGAATAAAAGTTGGCAATATGTCCTGTCGTCGCTTATTTGAAAATGAACCACAGCTACATATTTAATTATTATTGATAGAGTTTAAACAACTCTATTATTATCTAGTCTTTTTAAGTTTTTTTGAAGTGAAAACTTCTTTAGCGGCGTTGAGCACTTTTTCTGTAATGGGTATAAAATCTTAAACTCGCGTCAGGACACGTGCGCGTCAGGACACGTGACCTGATCGAAAAAACGTAAGACGGATGGAGAGTAGACAGCTATCCCCTCTCTACGGCGCGGCGAAAATGTATGCCTGGGCCTACTGTTTCGTTTAGACAGCGCAGGGCGCTTGCGCGAATGTTCGTGTATGTTAAACGTAAACGTAAACGTAAACGTTAATAATCAAGTTTTCACTTCTGCCGGCACTCCCGGAGTGCAACCCGTTTTTTTTTTACCTTTACCTATGCTGTCCCACTGCTGGGCAAAAGCGTCCACAAATTCTTTCTAGGAACTCTTTTGTTGCGCCACCTGGAACCTGGAACTATCCCACCCTCATATATCAATTCCATTCCACATAAGCCGTTAAGTGCATTATCCAAGTAAAACCTCCATTACTAAGGAAAAAACCCAGAGAGAAATACCTTAAACTAGTGTAGTATTTATTACAAAACTGCATTTACGTAATACAATCTCATACGTATGTAGGTTCGCGGTCCTTGGACAATAACTGAACGTCTTAAACTATGGCGATTGTTGGATCGATGTCCGATTAACTATGTAGTTAAGGTGGAACCTCCACGGTAGCCCGAGAAATTTAAATTTTCTTACGTTTTTTTTTTGCAAGTCAGTATTAGGTTTAATGTTGATTAAAGTATGATTCGCGGGCGTAAGAAGTATGTATTTTCAGAATTATAACCATTAAAAACAGTATAGTAACTCCATAGATCGGTATAATCCTAAAATGTCAAGATTTCATGAAATAGTCATTCTTTCGGATTACCTGGCCCTATGAAGTTTTATTGCTGACTTAAATGGTTATAATTCTGAAAATACATAATTCTTACGCCCGCGAACCATACTTTAATCAACAATATAACCTAATTCTGACTTGCAAATTCCAAAAAGCGTAAGAAAATTTGAAATTCGCCGGCTACCGTGGAGGTTCCGCCTTAAAGAAACGAATTCAGAAAGGAAAATATACATGTATAAAAATAAATAATTAATCACATCGACGTTTAATTTGAAACACCGTGATTTTGTGGTTTTATCAAAGATTTGACCAAATGTGAGTCAGGCTTATTTACGAAGAGTTCCATACTACTGCACAATATTTAACCCTATACAAACAAAAATATGGTTAATAAATATGGTTCTTTAATGGGGACCCCCTCATAATTTAATTCATTCATCACGCCTGTAATCCCCGTAGGGTTAAGCAGAGACGTACCTATTAGTACACCCACATTTCGCCATGTAATAGGGGGCCAGGTCCGCTCTACACTGAACACTCAATTGCACGTCGCACTACATGAAGCCAAAGACCGACGCAGATGGCGAGACACCATATCAATAAGAAGCTGATCCAACGGGATCTTCACGACCCTCAGTAATGAGAAATGCGACGCGAGGAGGAGGAATAGGGGGCGAGCCTATTGCCATCAACCCGGCACCGGGCAGATTGTGTATTACTATGGCTGCTATAACAACTAAAAATAACAGACATACAATTAACCTGTTCCTTTGTATGTTGTGTTAAATATTGCATGATAGTACGAAACCCTTTAAGTGTGAGTCCAGACTCGTACTTGGCTGGTTTTAACCGATGCAAGAGCTATTCTTGTTGTGGCGATTCTAAAAAGATCAGGGTTTTGATATGATTCTTGAACCGCTAGAGCTAAGTGAATTAATGGCCTTGAAATGCCGTCTGCAATGACGTCATTGTAATGTCAACTCCATGATACAAATATAGCCTTCCTATCTACCTTGACGTAGCACAGTCATTGACTTGTATGGGGAGATAAAGATCCTTTCTCTGTATACCGTCAATTATTGGTTGTTTAATCTTAAGGTTTGGCTTTTTATTTCAATTTTGTAAATGTGAGTACCATGGAGCTTTTTATTTATTCAGTTACTATGTGTTTTGACTTTTGGCGGTTGAGAGCTTGTCATGCTCACTCAAATGTCTCGCTAATGGTGGCGCGTGTGTTGGATCATTTGGCTCCCTTCAAAATGGTTGAGTTAAGTGGTGCTGATCCATGCGTCATGCTCGTGAACGAGTGCTGTCAGTTGGGATTGGTCATCTCTTAACTGCCTTGGCTTACATCTTTATTCTTATTTTTTTTATAATTGTTTTATATTCATCTTCATTGTTTTCACATGTAAAATCAACAAGAATAATGTAACCAGGATTTTGTAAAAACCTAATTTAAAAGAGTGCCGTGGAGTTTCTTGCTCGTTCTTCTCCATAGAGGCCTACCTCCGTTTTGGAACGAGCTTCAACTTTCGGACTAACTGACAGACTCCTTGACTATTCAAAAGTGCCTGTAAATGGTCTAATTGAAATAAATGTTTTGACTTTGACTTCGACTTTAATATTATGCAAGTAAGCAAAATATGTGAAATCAGTCGTATATAAGATTTAGAGGAATGGACTCCGACCAGATGGGTGCTGTATCTGGTGGGCCATGCCTGCATGTTGTCCCGATTTTGTATAATGCTAACCGTCGCGCCAAATGTCTATTGTGAGATGTAGGAATTGACAGTTGTAGTTCACGTGCTGTGCCATAGATGTCGCTACAAAGATATTTTATGTAAGTACTATCATTAATCTGGTCTAATTGTTTTGCGTGGAATATTTTTTCTAAGATAAAAATAGCCTATGTTTATCTTAGATAACTTGGATTTTGATAAAAATTTCTTAACATAAACATTTATGTCCTACAATTAGCAAAAAGCTTTTATTTAGGCTTTATAAACAGACACTTCAATTTTATTTATTTGTAAATATACCTATAGATTTTTATGCAAAATTAAGACATTCTACATAAATTATATTCTGTAATAGGTCGACTTAAATTAAAATGAGTTTCAGGACTTCCTGAAAGACAAAGATAGATCAAGCTTGTCCTCGAGTGACGTCTTTTACTTAGGCCCACTTGCACCAACCAGGGTTATCTTTTAACTCCGGGTTAGTTGCTAACACGAGTCGACATTCAATAATTTAAACGTGTGTTAGCAACTAACTCATTTTTTTGTTACGGTGAGGAAAATCCTCCTTTTTGTCCCCCGCCCTGGATGTGGGGAGACGGATCTGTCAGATTCTTCCTGGACATCCTCGACTGGTGCCTTCTCAGGTGTGGTGGAAGTGTCTCTCCCCACCACGTCCGTCAAAGAGGGGGAGCGCCTGTGGACAAACTAAAACAAGTGGGTCGATTGTAATAACTTCCCGCTTGCTATTAACGAAGGAATTCATAACAGATTAAGTCAACATTTTTGGATGCACCTTTTTAATACAAACCTTGAGCTTTTGATTTTGGAGTGATCGAAGTTTATTTTATTGTTTCCGTAATACCTTTAATTTATTACAGTCATGTTAGGTTTATAAATCATTTCTCACGACTACCGTATTCACCAGCGCTTAATAGGTCAGTTCTATAATAATAATAATAATTTATTTAATTCAAAAGACAACTTACATTGGTCCAATGGTTAGTAAAAAACTTACTATCTAGTGGTTAGTAAACTTAACATATGGATATATTATTATATTATATAGTCATTTAGGCACTTATTTATGTCAAATCAAAGGAAATTTTAAATAATAATAATAGTAGGTTCTTCTAGACATGGTCAGTATAATTATTAGGACGTTTCTCTTCATTTTTTTAACCGGTGGGTTTACTATTATTTTTTTTGTTTATTATTTATTACTTAAAATGAATAAAGGAGGAAAGTTGTTTAAAGATTATTCCAAATATTGCTGGCTTTAGGTATAACAGCACTAACGCAAAAACACAAAACAACTGCCTCGTTGGTCTAGTGGTCGCAAAGTGCGACTGCTGAGCATGAGGTTTAGGGTTCAAATCCCAGGTCGGGCATAGTGTTATTGTGTTTTACCATCAGGAATTTCTCAGTAGCCGCCTCAGAATCTGGATTTGTGCCCGGTTTATGGCAATAGGCCGTGTATACTAATGGGTACACCTCTGTCAAACCCTTTGGGGATTACAGGCGTGATGTCATGTTACCTCCATGAATTTTGGTGAAGTGAGCTCGAGGTTGACAGCTCAACATTTTTTTAAATATCTATTAAAGACCTATTCAGTCGAAAATCCAATAAAATGACTACATACTATCTAATCGTTAGATTAAATATTGGTGAACACAGGCCTAAGTGTAAAATATCGCAGTTTAATAAAAAAATTACAATAGGCAAAGTCCAGTGACAAATTATGAAGTTATGAATTTATGATGTTTCAAATATGGGTGGGCGAAGGTTATTGAGCGTATCATCTGATCTGTCAATTGCGTAAACTTTCATAGTATCGTATCCGATGTTTTAACCAATGTTTAGGAGATTGTACTGCCGTGATATATCTATAATGCCGTTATCTACCAAAACCGATTTTTTGAATAACATGCAAAAACCGCGGTAAAAATTTAAACCGATGTCACTTTTCAATGACAACACCTATTTGAGACTTGGAGGTACCAAAACATAGATCAAGTTAAATACTTTCGAATGACCCCCTTGTCATATCGTAAATATTATTTAATTTTATGAAAAAACGTTTTTTGCTTTTTAGTTTATCATCGGTGTTGCTGAAATCTTATGGGTCATCGACTAAAATGCCGCTACGTATAGCGTAACGGCATTTTAGTGTATCTATTTTATAGCAAAATATTGTCTGTTAAAATGCAAAAAATAATCTCTTTGATGAATAACTAAAACGTCGCTAAAGCACATTAACGTCTATTTAGCCTAATATAATGTAATATAGAACTGACTCATGTTAGACTTTATACAGTTATCATTGTAACAAGCCGGATTTGACAGCTATCAAAATCCTTTGTGTAGTGTTGTCAAAACGTCTTGTCAAAATATAAATCGGCAATTAATTCGTGTTTGTGAGTGTATTTTTTCAAAATTAAGTTAAACTTAATGTTTACAAGTGATACTCGTTGTTATAGTGTATGGGTAACATAGTAATTATTCAGGATTGTGAATTGGATTTTTCAAATTATTACGTAGGAGAAACGTCAAATCCGGCCTCTTAGAACGTTAGCAGTTTAGTGTCTTTAACGGTACTTTACTGCTTTTAAGTCTGGTAACCTATAAATGCATTTAAAATTAAGGGAAAAACTTGAATCATTGTTAAGCTTAATTGTGGTTAAACTAAAAACCTTATAGCTTAACGGCATTATAGCGCAACAGTACTTATAAAAAAAGAGTGAAACAATAATATTGTATAACATGAAGTTAAAGTTAGGTAATAAAAATAAAGACAATTTTTTAATAAAAATCATTATTTTATCAATCACTAGTCAATATATTTCTTTTCATCCCACCATCTCGGAAAGAGTATTTTTAATCTTCAATATCTGAGTGGAAAAGCCGTTTTTATTCTCTAGAGGATAAAGTAAATTGAATTTAGAACATCGTGTGCACTAAGTTTGTGAATTAAAAAAAAACATTAAACCTATTTAGGTACTGCTACCTCTATGGTGCCGAATATATCATACAACTTTTTTTTAATTTGTTAAAAACTCAGACTCGGAACCTTCTTGGTGTTCTTTTTTCAATTTGCTTTGTACGCGGTTCTTTACTCGGCATTTTTTCACGTCATTGTTAAACCTATCTTACCTGTCATAATGTAGTAATTAATACCTAAACTGAAATAAAAGTGTACCTATCTTGTGATTGTAAACGTTTTTTTTTTGCATTTAGTCATTTCCTCGCTGAGGTGGAATGAAAAGTTACGTGTTGCACTCGAGTGCAAAGATTTTTCACCTCGTGCTCTTTTGATTCCCTCGCTAACGCTCAGGATTCTAATTTTGAATCACTCGCTGCGCTCGTGATTCAATTTTAGAATCCTTCGCTTGCTCGGTCATCAAAATTGAACACGCGGTTAAAAAGCAACTTTGCACTCTTGTATAACAAATAACTATTAATGGTTTTCAAAATAGGGTACTTATCTTTTTGCTCAAAATTATAACTTTGACAAAATTTCACTTAACACTAGATTTCTTAGGAACTTTTACTTTTTTACAAATACAAATATCACATCAGTTATTTATCCATATTAATTAGGTACAACTTGTACTTTAAAATAATATAATATCAAACAAATTTTAATAAAATCAAATTTACAAACAGAACACTTAATGCCATATCTAAAATGCTTTTGTCTGGTTTGGAAAGTTCAAGCTCAGATTTAGTACTTACTAGTTTTTGTGTCTTAATTTTTGTTTGGTGATAGCTTAGAAGCAGTCAAAGGTTTTTCCTTAACCATATCTAAAATACGGGTACACTACATAAATACGGAAAACTTTATTCCAACAGTCCCAAATACGAATTTCAAAATACCGATTTTCATAATTCCGAATATAACAATATTCCGACTTATCTATACTCCTATTTTATAATTCCTAAATTTCACTATTCCTAACGTTTATACTATTCTCAAAATACCAAGTTTCAATAGATTGAATAACAAAAAGTCCGACTTAATGATAATTCGAAACATCAAAAATGCGAATTCCGATTATTAAAATACCGATTAATACAATTCCGAAAGGCGTAGTCGACGGAACCCCGGGCTACGGAGCCCCGCTGCGAGGGGCTCCTATTTCTGAGTGGTTTTAAAAAAAAAATAACCTCGAAGGGTATGGCGCGGTCTTTCAGACCCCGCCATCCCTCGAAGGGTATGGCGCGGTCTTTCAGACCCCGCCATCCCCTTCTAACCTAACCTGTCCGAGTCGGGGTGTCCCAAATCCCGAGTTCGCTTCGCTCGCTTTCAAAAGGTGGTTTCGTTTGGAGAAGAATAGGCAAGAAACTCCATACAGTAAGTAGTCTTTAGTACTGACGCAAGTTGCTTTGCCGGCCAGCCTCAGCTGCGGCGGCGGGCCTTCAAACCACCTACTCCTTAGCTCACGGGCCACTCAAGCCCTCCGCGCCTACGAGAGCTTAAATTACACTCTAGGGGCAAAAAAAAATCTCTAAATTTTGTAGCACAACATGTTGACTTTTAGTTTACTCGGAGTATTGAAAGTCGGAATGTCGTTTTTCGGACCGAAGAACCCTTCGAGCATTTGATTCTTTGAACTTATGAAAATCGGGAAACTAACAACTCGCATTTACGACTTTCGGTTAAATGAATTTCGTTTCGTTTTTAATAATAGACATTATAATTCTAAGGAATTATGAAATTCGGACTTTTGAAAATCGGAATATCAAAATTCGGAATAAAATATTTCGGAACATTTGGGTGTTCCCCTAAAATACTTTTGGCTCTGCTGGAAATAGCAGAGTCTCTGTAACAAGAAAATAAAATACTCAGTATGTGTAGGTACTAAATACACAAAAAATCTACTTGTCAAATTCTAGAAGATAAACATAGACACGACCAGATTCATAAAAAAAAATTGAGGCTGGTATTAATTTACGTTTTAAAGTGATCACACCGGTTTCTTTTTATTTTTTACTAGCCTATGTTACTCGGATGACTCGATGCAAGGATTGTAACGATACCACATACATCTAAATCGGTTCACGCGTTTAAAAGTTATGGTGGAATAAAGAAACTCACATACATACATACATACATTAATCCTGAACACATAACACTCCCTTTTTTGGGGCAGTCGTGTAAAAAAGTAGCCTGTATGTTAATCCAGGTCTTCAGCTATTTACATGCCAACTTTCATCGCAATCGATCTATTACTTTTTTGCGTGAAGGAGTAACAAACAAACAAATTATTTTGTATGTTTATTTTAGTAAAAAGCGCACTTGTAAAGTAGGTACCTATAATAAATTAATAATGAACGCAAAATTATTCCAAACTAAAGTAAGTAAAAACTAACTTACCTGTGACGGTCCGCCATTATCAACAATATCGTTCCAAAATTGGCGGGAACAAACCCGGAGCGGCACGCGTTCTCACCTAAAAGCGCCTGCGCTGCGATGCGCAAGTTTTACCCCCGATCCCTCTGATCGTCTCGGATCGGGATCGTTACGTAGCCGCTGCCCCCCGACCCGCGCGAGATCAGTTAACGGCTTTGTTGTGTATTAGTGTGAGATAACGTCATTTTAGTCTAATAATTACGGACAATTAATTTTTGTTTAGTTTTGGAAATGCCGCCACTGGCTTATAACATACGTAAAGTCAAAATATAAGTATGTCAAATATTAACCTATAATGCCGTTAAACGTCCTTAATCACATGTAAGTCTAGCATTTTCAATTAACGACGTTATAGCTTAACAAAAGTAAACTTCTATAATAAAAAAAGAATAACAATACAACAGTTAAAGTACCTTTACCGCTTTATAGTGTACAAAAGACTGTTAACGGCAATCAAGAGAAGCAATCATATGAAAAACTTGTAATATAAATATGAGTTAATGAATTTTAGCGGCTTTATAGACTCACAAAGTTTCTTAACGACATTTTTGCTTATTTCACACGAGAAAAATATGTACTTAACGGCTTTCTTAAAATTATTATTTCCAAAACTATTCAAGGTATTGAAAATTCGGAAACACAGATCGATAGATTTTTTTTTTCTCAATATAATACCATTAAAAGTTAAAAATCGACCATATGTCGGTTAACGGCATTTTAGTTATGCCACGGCAGTGTAGTGGGCAGATAAATAACATTCATGGACTGTGATTTATTGAATCGTAGTCAATGTTCGTTTTTGTGTGAAGCGCTTGACAATATTCACTTATTTTTCCATACTAATCCATACTAATATTATAAATGCGAAAGTGTGTCTGTCTGTCTATTAGGTACCTCTTCACACTTAAACCGCTGAATCGATTTTGATGAAATTTGTCATGGAGATAGTTTAAGACCCGGGAAAGGATAATAATATGTCTTCGTTTGAGTCCGCGATAACCGACATTTGCGCGGACGAAGTCGCGGGCAAAAGCAAGTATTAGAAATGCGAAAGTAACTCTGTCTGTCTATTACGCTTTTAAGACTAAACCACTCAACCGATTTTGATGGAATTTGGTACGGGGTAACTTTGAACCCCAAGAAAGGACTTAGGCTACTTTTTATTCAGCGACTTCGTCTGCGTCCGCGATAACCGACATTTACGCGGACGAAGTCGTGGGCAAAAGCTAGGAATATAATAAAACTGAAGAGTTTTTTTGATCGGAATAAAAATTGGTTTGTATGATAGCCAGATTCATGAGAAATATATAGTAGAATAATAAATATATAATAGAATGTTAAGGCTATATTGCATCACGCTATGACACACGGAAGCAGGGCAGTAATCAAAGACGGAACTAAACGCAGGTGAAAAAGAAGGGTATGACTTAGAATATAAACCTTAAATCCATAAACATATTATTATGGTCCATATGAACGAACCGCGATCTTTATGATACTTCCTACGCATAAGCAGGATACAATAGGTCTCGGTTCGCTAATAGTAAATAAAATATTTAGCCTTTTTTATTTATTATAGCTATTTAACCTTCTGAAGTGATAAAGATACCATATTTGGTGCAGAAGTTCTTTATAGGCCAATGAACTGTTTTAATTCACGTACTATTGTTGATTAATCAAAAATTATTATTTATTTAATATTCTATTTAAAAAAAAATATTACCTGTATATTTAAAGTTTAGTTAGATCATTTAAAAATTGTTTAAAATAAATTGAATTGTTTGAAACAAATTGTTGTTGTGTATAAATAAGTAGAAAACAAAATTAGGTACTCATTCTCGTGACAGGTCTGGTATTTTATGCCCATGTGCTTACTAGTAGATTTATTTACTTATAAACTTAAGTAAATATACACACAGTAAATAAAATACATAATTATTATCCATAGCATAATACGTAATCCACGTCATTAGTGTTTGTTTAAAAATTATAGGTGCCTAGCTTCTACATATTAGTACGAGTTACGACACGTGTAAACATGAGCAAAGTTCTAAATTAAATAAAAAAAGTAAGAATGTGTAATAAATTAGCAATCTACGACTTTGAAAACTTTTTTAAATGGTTGGGTCAATGCCGTAACGATACTGTTTTTTCACAATTATTTACATTACCCGGCGATAAATATTGCACATCGACCTTTATAATCGTATTTCGTATTTTATATATAGAATTATCAACAGAAGCAAATCATAATTGTTTTAACAGCTCCTAATAGATACCGGACTGTTTGTATTTCGTGCGACAGAGATAACGCTCTACGAAGCCGAGATTAGCCGATTGTCTCTTTCCAAAGGTCGATGTGCAATATTTATCGACGGGTACTGTAAATAATATTGTGTTTTATTTTTTTACACAGTTGTGGAAACATTGGCTGTTTTGCCAACTAGTAGTTTCTGTCTGCGATATTGTCTGCGTAGACTTAAAAATTTAAGCAAAAGTCCTAAATTGTTCTACGGAAACACAAAAATTAGATTTTATTTTTATTGGTACGCTAATCAATATCTGTGCCTAATTTTAGTTAATTCCGTGAGTGACAGACATCTATCCATCCATCCTCACAAACTTCCGCGTTCATTATAGTAATAGGATGGTAGGAAGTAGGATATACAATATAAAGTAAAGTTCATAGCGTAGGTAGATAAAATACGGATAGTGTTAAACGAGACTTTAAGCTAAGATTCAGAAACGAAACTAAATACGAACTCACACTTTCATCTGTCAAAATCGTTACTCACGCTTATACAAATTTGTATACAGAGACGATCTTCAATTAAACGAAGCCGAGTAGGGAAACACTCTTCAACAAAACAAAAGTCTTTATTCACACAGTACGAAAGTCGCACTGGGCTCTCGAGGCGTCAGTGCGCAGTTCAACTTACGTACCGTACACGCACGACGCCAGTACGAGAAACGTTACGTGTTAATTATATGAAAAAGACAACCAAACGTGAGCAGTACGATACCCGCACTGCTCCAGCGCTGCCACAGTGAACCAAACTCATAAATTGAAAGAGGCTTTAGCATTAGATCCTATTCGGACCTAAGAACAGGAAAAAGTAAATAACATATCCGGATCCTGCATAAATGATTCACAAATAATATAATAATGAGTGATCGACCATAAACGGCCATGACACCTGGCATTTAAAACCGATGCGCTCAACTACCTACTTTACAAAACCATCACCATAATCAATGTCAAGTGTAAGTTGCAACATTTGAACAACGCCGAACGTTGCAACATGTAACAGCCGTATCAGAAGTAAATGGGTGTTTAGTTAGTAAGGTTTGGCTTAAGGAATGAATGTAATACGCAGATTAGTAACGTAATGAATAGTTTATAGTCACAAAGCGTATGTGAAAATGTGTGAAAAAAAATGTGTGAGTAAGTAACAGTGAGAAAGTGTGTGAGTGAAAGAAAAATCATATTAAAAAATATTTATAAAACTACAAAAAAGTGTGCGATTTATGTACATTTTTAAGGCTGGGCGGAAACGTCCGGTTTCCGGATCGGTTTCCGAATCAGGAGGCGTGTATGTACATACACACATGCATAAATTACACACACATGTAAAAAAAAATTGAATGTATGTGTAATGTATGCATGTGTGTGTATGTACATACACGCCTCTTGATTCGGAAACCTAAATCTGAAACCGGACGTCTGCGGCCCGCTTTAAGCAAGCGATATGTTCTATTGTTATAAGCCGTGCGAATCACTTGCACATATTTGTCATAGTTTGCAACTTATTTCAAAATTTGCCGAGTTTAGGCTGCGTTTATACGTAACTTGCCCCGCGTGTCGCCGCGCGTGAATAAGCTATCGGTTTTCTACATTTAGTGTAGGACTGATCACATTTGTCCCGCTCCGCATGGCGTGGAGAAACCGACTGGCGACACGCGGGGCAGGTTAAGTATAAACATAGCTTCGCAGCTTTACAGCCTAAATAAAATCGATAGCTGTTTTTTTTACCATACAGAAACAAGTGATTTTTGAGGTAGGTACCTAACAGTGAGTAGGTATTCATCTGATACTAATATTAGAAAGATATTAGCATACAAATGTGAATAGTAATATTCGCTACATCACTATGCAGATATAATTATGTACTACTTGATATGCACGTAGGTATAATGTTATTTTCGTACCCGCAATGACGTAGGTGCCATAATAATTATAATTAATAATTTTGGTAGAGCTGGGTAAAACCGGACAAAAACCGCAAAAAAATAAAATAAAAGAATTATTAAATTTAATAAACAAAACGTAAAATATTTATGCAGAAAATTTAAAAAATTGGTTACTTACATTTTCTTTTTTTATTTATTGCTCATTTTTTAATTAATAGGGATTCTCCTGAACAAAATCATTTATTTCTAATTATTAACCATTTACAGGCAGTTTTGAACTGTCGAGAAGTCGGTCAGTCAAAAAATTGAAGCTAATTGCTCGTTCCAAACAGAAAGAAATTCCACTAACACCCTTATAAAACCAATAAAATATTACTTAAGGGTCAGTTCACATCGAGACGCGCTGCGCCGCCGCGAGACTCATCGCAACGTCGCCGCTGTTGCACGTCGTGCGTACACCTTTTCGTACACGATTCACCGCTGCGTCGCGATGCGTCGCTCTACGCCTCCTGATGCCTCGCGGCGTAGAGCGACGCATCGCGACGTAGTGCTGCGTGGTGTAACGTATTCTAAATTCTCACAATGAAATGTGTATCTTTTCGTGTAGAAAATAAAGTTATATTTTGAGGCGCTCTTTTAAAGTGTGCACGCAGCATCGCGTCGCGTCGCGTCTCGGTGTGAGCTGACGCTTAGGTTAAATCATTCATGTTGAATCTACGGGTACAATGGAACAGGTCGTGCACGTTAAAGTCGTGTAGAGTAGGTATAATAAAATATAAACAAATTATAAATAGCTGTGGGAGCTATTAAGAGATACGTAGTCCCACTGATGGCGTCCGATCACGAATATAGCGTACACATATTTTGAAAACCCTATACGGGCGACTCCTAAATCCGGACAAACAGGAAGATATCTCATTGTACGGAAAATCTACCTACTCGTACACGATGCGAAGTCTCACACTCACACTCTCAGATCTTATGGGTTTTAACTACACTGTCAAAAACCTTGTTTCTATTGCGACACTAATCGCTTGTCCTAACGATGCGGTCAGTACGACGGTCGGTTTTAACGTATTGAAACGGATACCATTAGTAGTACCTACACCTTAGTGTGTAGACGGATATTACCTGTGATATTACCCTCGTTAAGATTTTATGCAGTTAGAAACATGCCTAATAATACCTAATAGATAAGTATGATAAGGATTATATATGAGAATAGTCCATAGGGAAAAATTTGTTGAAAATAAAGGATATTTTGCTATTCTATTTACGAGTACTTTGACTTTAGTTTTTTCTGTATTATCAGATGTCTTATTCATTTTGACTGGACTGCCTTTAGTGGTCGCAAAGCACGACTGCTGGTCTTGGGTTCGATTCCCAGGTAAGGCAGTGTGTTATTGGGTTTTTCCATCAGGAATTCCTCAGTAGCAGTCTCGGAGTCTGGATTTGTGCTCAGTTGATGGCAATACGCTCGCCCCTATTACATGGGACGAGCAATAGCGCACTAGCGGCCTTCGAGATACACACCTTAGTATGAAATCGCCACAGAGCGCGCGCACCTGGCCGCACGGTTTGGCCGCTGGCACACTGACGCAATTCCCGCCCCAAGAACAAAACAAAAAACTCGTAATTCAAAAATAGATATACAGCGTAGTAGGTGAAAACGGTTCGTTACCACTAGAATAATAATAATAAGTGCCTAAAATAATAATGTGGAACTAGTGATAAAAAATTCAACATTAGTTCCATTATTTTTAGATTCCTATAAAATGGAACTAGTGATTAAAAAAAACATCAGTAGTTCCATCAAATGGTACTAGTGGCAACGAACCGTGCAAACAACAGACCTCATTTAGTTCTTACTTACGTCAGAACTAGAATTAATACCAACTTATTTAAATAAATAAATATCTTACTACTTAGTTCCCAAACTCATGAGACCTATTTCATTTTTGTATGGCTGAAATATTGAGGACAGATAGAGGAATATACGTAGTTAAGAATGTATACATACATGCTAGTTTTAATACTGTGTCAGTTTTCAGAAATTAGATGGAAAAGGTTTATAGAATACTAGCTTTTTGTATACAAACTTCCACCCCCCTTTTCACCGCCTTAGGGGGTGATTTCCGGGATAACAACTCGTATGTCCTTCCTCGGATTTTAAACTATCTCCATGCCAAATTTCATCAAAATCGATTCAGTGGTTTAAGCGTGAAGAGGTAACAGACAGACAGACAGACACACTTTCGCATTTATAATAGTACTAGCTTTTCCCCGTGACTTCGTCCGCGTATATGTCGGTTATCGCGGACGCAGACGAAGTCGAAGTCGAAGTCGAATAAAAAGTAGCCTATGTCCTTTGTTGGGGTTCACACTTACCCTGTACCAAATTTCACACAAATCGGTTCAGTAGTTTAGGCGTGAAGAAAAGACAGACAGACAGAAAGACAGACAGACAGACAGAGTTACTTTCGCATTTATAATATTAGTATGGATATGGACTAGCTTTTTTATTTGGAATACATTCAGTAAATTTAAGTACCAAAATTTTAACATCATAATTGCACTATAATTTTAATAAATGATTTTTTGTTTTGAAAATCAAAATTTTATTTTTAAGTCCCTGGCGCGACATTTTGCGAAAGAGACATTCTGCGAAAGAGACATTCTGCGAAAGAGACATTTTACGAAAGAGACATTCTGCGAAAGAGACGTTTTACGACCAGGTGACATTTTGTGAAAGAGACGTTTTGCGCATGAGCCCTTCTGCCTACGATTTCGTCCGCGTGGTATTTTTCAGCCGCGTTAAATTACGTCCTTGGTCACTGTTCCGCTCCCGTGGGTCGTAGCGTGATGTTATATATCATTCCTCATAAATCTGGCTATAATATAGGTACTAGTTTCTGTTCGCGACTTCATCCGCGTCAAACTCTGGACCCCCGGCTCCGTTGCAATCCCTTAGGGGGTGGATTTTGGAAAATCATTTCTTCCCGAACGTTTACTAACTATAAACTACACACACGTCTTTATACGTCAAGCGGTTGTCGATCCGGGGTTGCGGGACGTCTTAACAGGATACCGTGGCCCCGGAACGTAAAGGGCAACAGAAGGAACAGGGTGGTTTTTTAGTCAGTAAAAGTCTGACAGTCCCTTCCGCCCCACCCAGGGCGGAAGGAGTCAATTTGATGATTTTTACCACCTAAAAAAAAAAAAGCGTTTGTCGATATTTTTTTGTGATGAGCGAGTAAAAGTCATAAGTCAAAGTCAAAAACATTTATTTCAATTAGACCATTTACAGGCACTTTTGAATTGTCAAGGAGTCTGTCAATTAGTCCGAAAGTTGAAGCTAGTTGCTCGTTCCAAAACGGAGGACGGTGAGAGGGATTTAGATCTTAATTTAGATAGATAAAAAGACGTCAGAAAGACATCAGAGGCAACATAATAATAATTTTAAATTTTTAATATAAGTACTAATTTTAACTTAATAATTTTAGCATTATATTTTTTTAAAATTAAAATTAAAATTTAAGACAATAATTTTAACATAATATAATAATAGTGATAATTATAGTGAGAGGATGTACAATATAAATATAATAAGTCATAATAACTTAATATTTTATTCCAGGTATTCTGCGACCGAGTAGAAACATCTAATCAAACCTTGTGCCTTCTCTGTACGAGAAGGGGCTTTTGTCCTGCAGTGGGACAAACAATATACCGGTATTATTTACATAATGCCAGACGGAGACGGTTCAGTTTCGAAACCATACTTCTTAATTTCGCTACAGACCTAGCTGTCAGTTAATTGAAAAGAACGACAATTCATCATGACAATTACGTTTATGACGAAAGTGTTGAAATAGCCTTCACCCAGTCAGCTTAGTGTCTTCAAGTGTTTAGCAAGTGATTAGTAAGTGCTAGGATGAGTCGACAGATTTGTCCTTTTGACCTTTTAAGAGTTCATGGCTAATCCTTATAATTAAAAAAAAAAAACTGAAACGATTATTGGGAAGCCAGTCTAAATTTTCAATGGGTCCCGACCGTCAAAGTCCAGGGCTATACAGTACTTAAAGTCTGGAGTACTTACTCATGCTTTTTTTCCTTTTTTTAATTCCTTTTTCTCGCGGTCGGGTTTTTTGATTTTTTTAATTTACTTTTTACACTTTTTACTACGAATTTTATGTAACTACCCAACAACACTCGCACCATCAAGTCAAATGTAAAAACGTAGGTATCATTTATTAAAACCTGTGGAGCCGTTGTGTAATTACGAGCGGACATACATACAGATCAAACACATAACCCTTCTTTTGGGCTTCGTGGTAGCCGGGTAATAAAGAACTATACAATTTATCTTAATTACTGTAGGTTACATTTTAGTTTGGTTGGTTTTGTTTTGGTTTGGTTTTTTTTTTTAATTACTGCGTTGTGGCGGTCAGATAGGCATTCGGTTAGACTGGAAGCCGACCCCAACATAATTGGGAAAAGGCTAGGCAGATGATCTGTAGGTAAAATTTTTGAAAAAGATACCTAATTGAGCATTTGAACTTCGGACGTTTGTATAATAACATCGTGATTCGTCTAATGTAAACATAACCTTATCCGAATCAATTTTAAAGTACTATGCCTATATTAATGATTGCTGAAATCAAAGAGGACTTGATGACTTGTCAATTTGTTTGGCCTTCCGTTTTCGTTTTAATATGTTGAAAGTACTTGATGAATGATTTGCTCATGTACCTATGTGTCATCGATAATCCTTTAACCTTTTAACTGCCTTGTCAAAAAGCAGAAATTTATAATTGATATTATTTTTTGTCATCTTAGGTTTATATAGATGAAATACCTATAAAGAAAGAAGTTCAACTAATATAAATCAGGATAAGTCAAATCTATTTCATTATTGTCATGATGAGGCGAAAGGAGTATGTAAAGACCGTAGCTCATAGGTGGCGTGCTGTGGTTTTTCTGCCTACACCCTTGGGAAAAAGGCGTGAGTTTATGTATGTATGTATGAATCTCTCACATTATTGACATGATTATAATTGACATTTATTATTATCGTTTTTTTATTATTAGATTGACATTTATATAATTTAATGTGATTATCTGATTAATGATTGCATGATTACGATCCATAATTAATTTAACTATTTGTTTTTTTTATTTTCTATATTTGCACGCCGAAATTAAAGGCAGAATAAGAGAACATTTTTTTATATATATTTTACCAACCTTCTGTACCTTATTTATGCAAATAAATGATTTTTGATTTGATTTTTGAAGGAAAGTAATAAGCAAAATAAATAAAAATAACAATGTTGTTTTATAAGCTTTATTTACGTATGAAATCGTAAACGTACGTATTTAGTTTGTCGCATAATATGCGACTGGCGCGGTTAAAGGGTTACAAATTGGCTTCGTCTGCGTTATACTTGGAATTTATCCCACAGGGGAGTGTAACAGAATTAAAGGATTCTTAATGTCATAATCCAGGTCACGATTTATCCGTGTGAATCCGTTCATCCAAATCCGTTCAGCCGTTGAGGCGTAATTGATGAACAAACATACAGACAAGTTCTTGATATTAGTAGGATGACAAAGAATGATCAACGTCACAATTTTTTTTAATTCTGTGCCATTTGATTTTATTTTTCTATTTTTTTTAAGCCTCCTCTTTGAATGTTCATCTATACAAACAGATTAAATTAAAGTGTCTGCTTGAAATGTCACGGTACTTACATGAATAAACCAATTTTTAAAATGGTTGTCTGTTCGTTCCGGCTCATCTCCGAAACGGCTAAACCGATTTTGACGGGACTTACACTTGCAGATAGCTGATGTTTTGCCGGGGGAGAGGTAAATAATCCTTTTGCGAATCCCACACTCCCGGCCATAGGCACAGGTGGAATACTGCGGTGGTTTGAGCCGGTAAGAGCCCTTCCGTCACCCCCACGATGGAGGAAGTCCATGAAGATTTCTAACCAAATGTCATAAGGACTAACTTAGGCTACATTTATTTCGGGAAAAGAATTAGGGATCCGCGTACAAAAATATAACCACATGATAAGATAACCGACACGCAGTCGCGGCTATGAGTTAGTAAAATAAAATAAAATAAAAAAAACAGGAAGTTACAATGGCAATAGTCATCCTCTTGTACCTTGATGGTCTAAACAACTCTGCGAAATATGACAAGACAGTAAAAAAATAAAAATATTTATAAACTCAGGGCCAGCTAGTGGTAAAGTTTAATGAACACCAAAAATGATCTAGGAAAACCTGTGCGGTAGCAAAAACCATGACGACAATAAGCGGACGTACAAATATTTGTTTAAAATTACCCAATTGCAGATAAGGAAATATGTACTTTCCAATTTTGACCTTCCATTTAACGGTTGGTGTTAAATACCAGTTAAGATCCTCGGAATTTCCCATAAACGGTACAGAACAGGTAAACTTCTGTTTGCTTTCTCATGCAGCCTCCAGACTCTCGCCGAAAAGCCCCGAGGAGTCCCGAGAACACCCGACAAACGTGATTGTCAATTGTTTCTTACCAAGGCGAACCCACTACGAGATTTCTCGCCGTGAGCCTAGACTGCATCGTATTTTTCTCTAATTACTTAATAATACCAACCTATTATTGTCCCACCACAGGGCAGACCTCTTCTCATACAGAGAAGGCACTGATTGGCGATTTTCGACATCAACCACTAGCTTTTGGTACATACATTGCTTTCACGTGTCATAATGTATGATTCTGTATGCAAATATTGTATCAACAAAAGAGTACGTATGGAGTATCTTGCCCATTCTTCTCCATATAAAACTACCTTTTAGAAGGACCAACTAGATTCAATTCCTTTTTTCTTTGTGTATATGACGTTCAAAAGTGCCTTATAATGGCCCAATTAACATAGCCAATGTCCTTTGTTGGGGTTCAAACTTATCCTGTACTGAATTTCATCAAAATCAGTTCAGTGGTATAGTTGTAAAAGCGTAACAGATAGACAGGTTTCCACAAATGATGTTCTCCTTCACTGATGTCAATGAAATCCAAGATAAACTTAGAAAGTTCATATTAATATGAATTGAAAAAATCATATTGATACTTACTTTCTTGTAATAGCAAACCCGCCTTGAGCAAGCGTAATGATTAATGCTCGTGCCTTCTCTGTTTGAGAAGATCCCTCTGCCCTACAGTGGGACAAATAGGCGATTATTATAACCATGGATTATTGAAATGTTTACTTCAAAATTGCGAATGTTTATTTTAACCATAAATTAAAATAATTATCTTTACGTACGTAAACATAGTGTTAATAACAAATACTTATTTTAATTATTTCAAAACAGGACGTAAGACAATTACTTGTTTCGTATATGTTTTCGGCCTTCGATTATTTAAAATAATCTACTTTCGTATCAGGCGAACTGGATGACTTCTCTTCCTACATTCATTTCAACTATTGTTGACAAAAAATCTTGTATCTACAAGGACAGAATTTGATTAGGCAGCTTGGTTCTTGGTGAACCCTGACTTTTACATCGGTTGACGTAAATAGGTAATTGATTGGGAACTTTTGATGAATTAATGCATAAGTAATTAAATATTAAAGTCATTTTAAATACTAGGTACTAGCTCCACTTTACGACTTCGTAGAGATAAACTACTATAACATGGCTTCGCCCCCCTATATTACTATTTCAATGTGTGTAGTCACATCTGTATAAAAGAGTTTGTATGTAGTTGTGAGTAATCGTCTTCAGAAGCAGGCCGGCAGATTTGTATATCAACTAATCATAAATAGCCGACCGCGCAAGACAACGCACCTGTCATTTTCATAGAGTATGTCAGTGCAGCGCCATACTATTAATAATGAATGCGATTAATGACGTCGCTAGTCTAGCAACAAATCGCTGATTTGTTTTTGTTTAGAGAACCGTCTCAGTACGCACACATGTGTTATGAATCTTTTTAATAAGTACTTTTACAAACACTTTCAAAGGTTTTGAATTGTGGAAGGGCGCGCCATGTTATTGTAGTTTATCTCTACGTGTCGTTTTTTTTACACGTGTTGAGTTTTATTTTTGATTACTGCTCTGCTCCTGTGGGTCATAGCGTGATGTTTTACAGTGTTTACTATTCCTTGTGAATCTGGCTATCACAAAGAAATAAATATAATCTTATAAGACGACGGGCACGCTGCAATCGCGGCGGTAAGACCCCTCTTTGAGGAGTGGCTAGAGAGGCGCCACGGCGTCCTCACCTTCCGGCTGACGCAGGTCCTCACCGGACACGGTTGTTTCGGGAGGTTCCTGTGTCGGATTGCACGGGAGGAAACGCCCGGGTGTCACCACTGTGTGGACCGCCCGGAGGACACGGTGGAGCATACGGTGCAGGTCTGCCCAGCTTGGGCAGAGCATCGCCGTGTCCTCACGGAGGCGATAGGCGGCGGCGACCTCTCGCGCCCGGGCCTGGTTCAGGCCATGCTCCGGGGCGAGAGGGAATGGGATGCAGTCACCTCCTTCTGCGAAGCAGTAATGCTAGCGAAGGAGGAGGCGGGCCGCGTGAGGGAGAGAACAACACCCTCCACCTCACGCCCCAGCCGCCGCGGGAGACGCCCAGGGCGTCGGACGTCGCGAGGCGACATCCGGCCACCGTAGGCGCGGGCTTGCGGACGGCGAGTAATGGGTAGCTCGCCGTCCGATCAAGGACCATGCCCGGGTCGACGGCGCGTTCTGTTCGCGCGCGCCTCAAAGAGCTGTCAGCACAGGGACGGGGCCCCCCAACGGGGCCAAACGCCTGCCGGGGTTGCGGGACGTCTTAACAGGATACCGTGGCCCCGGAACGTAAAGGGCAACAGAAGGAACAGGGTGGTTTTTTAGTCAGTAAAAGTCTGACAGTCCCTTCCGCCCCGCCCAGGACGGAAGGACTCATTTGATGATTTTTACCACCTCAAAAAAAAAAAAAAAAAATCTTATAAGACGACCTTATGAAGTGGTAAATGGTAAATGGTACAATATTACATAGAACAAATGTTTCTATAGCCTATTGGTAGTTGTACCGGATCTGCTTGTTTGTGTGTGTTACTTTGTATGTTTGTAAACGCACCCTCGATACAGGAGAAATTCTTTAAGTGGGTCAATTTGTTTTTTAAATTCCATAATGGAAGCGTTACCAAATTATGATACTTTTTAACATTAACAAGCAATTATAATGACCCTTATTTTACTAATTTCTTCACGCGATCGTTTTCAAAGAAGATGACATTATTATATTTGGAAATTAAAGATAATAACTATATTATTAGCACTCAATCTTTACAGTGTTTTCACATGCGAATGTTGGTTTGGTAATGATGTACAAATTGGGTGTTTAACGTACTTGACACGGATGTAAAGTTGTTTTTAGGGTTGTGTGAAAATCATTTGCGCTCTTCATTTGTTCTTACAGCCCAAAATGGCAGAGTTGTCAGACTTGTGACATTTTAGCATGGCTGTCAGTTTTGTCACCACGTCAAATTAAGGAGGTTACTATGCTAGTGATTTTTAACACAACTGAACCATTATCCACTGAGCATCATGACCTATTGTGTAAAATGTCTCTTGTATAACATTAAACAAAAGTCCAACAAAAAACCATGGTAAGCGAGAATTCTACAACAAACGCACCTACAAAACATAGCTATCAAAATTCCTTTAGCAAGGAGTTTCGCAATATTGTGGGTGTGTTTACAAACAAAGGTATACCTAAATCTCACATGTATACATAAAAACTCAAATATAAACAGCCTCGGCATATAAGCGACTCGTAAGGCAGAAAAATATCATATCATCACTCCTGTAAAGCCCCGAAGGGGATGTGATCTTTCCACATGCTGGACCTCAAGACTTAGATGAACAGAATCTAATAAGGTAGTGTACATGTGAGATATACACTCTTGGTACCTACTGTTGGTGCAAAATTGGTAGGTGGTGAATTCATTTGAATTTGTTTACTTAGCGATTTTTCTGTCTTGTTGGTCTAGTGGCCACAACGCGCGACTGCTGGACATGAGGTCTTGGGTTCGATTCCCAGGTCGAGAAAAGTGTTATTGAGTTTTTCCATCAGGAATTTTTGAGTAGCTGTCTTGGAGTTTGGATTTGTGCCCGGTTGGTTGCAATAGGCTAGCATATTACATGGGACTTAAACATTGATGTCAGTAGGCTCGCCCCCTATTACATGGGACTTAAACATAAAAAATACGTGTATGTAAAACTACACCTTGTATGTACAGTCAGCAACAAAAGTCGATTAACAATGTTTCTTTTTTAAATCATTTAAACAGACACTAAACACATAATGTACTGTCTTTCAGAATTTCAGGCAATAACTAAGGGTTTATTATATCTTAATTTTATATTCATTGCGTTTTACTTTTACTATTGTACTTAATAATTAGGATTAAGAAATCATAAATGTTAATCGACTTTTGTAGCTGACTGTACACAAGGAATAAAACATTCTGTTACAATTTATAAATAATTTTTCCACAAAACAAGTTATGTACCTTCATTTGCGTCATTCTTTATTTAAATAAATGTAGATGTGGGGTCGCGGCAAATAAAATCACGTGCTTGGAAATTAAATGTTTTTATTTTAGCACTCTGCTAGTTCAACAACTCGTCTTCACGTCTTCCGTCTTTTACACACAACCGCTCACGCCGCCATCTTCTATTCTCTCTCTCTCCTCACTTCCTCTCTCACTCGCACCTTAACATTCCATTTCCTGCATTCTTACTTTCCTTACATTATCCTTACGTTCCATGTCCGCACATCCTACATTCGGCCGTCCTGCACTCATATCTGCCCTCAGATATGCCTCCTTTTTATACACCATACATGCATACTGACTTACAATCTTAACTTAGACTTAACAGAATTACTTATTTACCAAGACAACATTGTATAACTATTTAACACTCTTTGAATAGGAAAGTAAACATCAGTTTTAAATATTACAACTAAACATCTAAATTTCTTTATTTAGAACTTAAAACACAGGTTACTATGGAAACCAATTATTAACTAATTATTAGGTACATACTTGCTTACATTATCTTAAACAACATGGCATAACACATAGTTTGTTATAACTGAACCAACATAGTTTTATTTTTAAACATTAAAAATAACAATGTCTTAACAAAATAGTCTATAACAACAACGCGGTAATTGAAACACCTAACTTAGTAGTTGCAAGAATACTGAGCAGTATTATTACCCACGCCATCATACACACACAACATCAAACATTCAGTCATCCTTACCTGGCCACCTCTTCATATTGTCTGCAGAACTGGATGTCTTATTTGGCCCTTCCGTGGTGTCATACACCTTCTGAACCTCGTACCGATCATTTCTTTTAACTTTGATAATCTTATACGGTCCCAAATACTTAGGTTTAACTTTAAGTCCTGGGCCAAACTGAGTTCGCTTGATGGCAACTAAGTCATCCAACTGATAGGTGGAACTAGGTTTCCTCTTTTCATTAAATGTTTTCTTATTTTCCTCTTGCACCTTCTGAATCTGCTGTTTAGCCTTTAATCTTAAATTTTCTCTATCTTCGTCATATGTATTAATAATTTCTTGATGCAAAAGATTCATTACCTCTACATCTTCTTTACATCTCATCTTTGTACCGGTGAGTAATTGAAATGGTGAAGCATCTATTGATCTTTGGTAAGTACTGTTTAGTGCTTGCTGGACCCGCCCAACATGTCTATACCACTGTGATTGGTCTTCTATACATAGCTTGGTTAGCATTGGGATCAAGATGCGATGAACTCTCTCCACTTGTCCGTTTCCACGAGGCACACCTGTTGTAATCTTGACATGCTGAATAAATTCTTCTTTACAGTACTCTTCAAAATCTCCACTAGTAAATGCGGTACCTCTGTCTGTTATGATTCTGGTTGGGTTACCAAAGGTTTGTTGGTGAATCCTCAATTTGTTAAGTACTTCTGCACTTGATGTGGACTTGGTAGGAAATAGCCATGTAAACTTGGTAAATGCATCTATTATTGTAAGTATATAGTTATACTGCTTCCTTGTTGCTGTAAATGATCCTATATGATCCAAGTGTAAAGTATGCAGTGGAATTCCTTCTTTATCTATAGGATTCAGGTAACCCTCTTGCTTCCCTTCCTTCCGTGTTGCTAATAAGCAGGGTATACAGCTAAGAACTACTTCTTCAATTCTTTTATCTAAGTTTTTGATATAGTAATCTCTTCCTATTGCTTCTTTCATTTTTCTTATTGAAAAGTGACCATTTTGATGAACCTTCTTTATAATTTCTTTTTCCATCATCCTTGGAACTACTAATTGCTTTTCTTCGCCCTTGTATAGTATTCCATTGTCAATCCAGAAGTCATTATATTGTCCCTCTTTCAATATCAGCTGTCTAATAGCATTGAGTTCTTCGTCTGACTCCTGACCACGTCTTATTTCTTCCTGTAGGCTGACCACCGCAGCCACATAAGGGTTTCTACTAAGAGCGTCGGCATGTTGCATTCTACTACCTACTCGGTGCTCAATGTCATAATCATACTCACTCAGCATAAACACCCATCTGGCTACCTTTGGTGTCAAGTCTTTCTTCTTCAATGTTTGTTCAAAAGCTTTACAATCTGTGACAATCTTAAAATGTATTCCATATAAATAATGCCTGAACTTCTTTACAGCTTCCACTACTGCAAGTGCCTCCAGTTCATAGCTTGAGTATTTGCTTTCAACCTCAGTCGTCTTATGACTCATGTAGTGCACTGGATGTAACTCACCATCTGAATGTAATTGCAGCAGTATAGCCGCCAAAGCATGACATGATGCATCCGTGTGTAACTCTGTAGGTAGATTGGGGTTGTATATTTTCAATACAGGATCACAGGTCAGCTTTTGCTTCAATGTATTGAAAGCACATCTTTGCTCTTCTTCAAATATAAATGGGACATCCTTCCTTAGCAAGTTTGATAATGGTCTTGCAATATTGGCATAATCTTTGATGTATTTTCTGAAATAAGACGATAAACCTATAAAACTCATGACTTGTTTAATAGTTTTAGGTTCAGGATACCTTACCACTGCCTGAACTTTCTCTGGGCTCGGCCTAACCTCCCCATCCTTGATCAAATGACCTAAATATTCTATCTCACGACTAATAAGTTTTACCTTTTTCCAATTTACCTCAAGCCCATACTGTGCAGCTACTGCTAAAACTTGACCAAGCCTTTCCAGAGCTTGTGTCTCACAATCTGCTATGACAACAATGTCGTCAACAAAGATGGCCATGATGCCACTCGCTATCAACTCTCTGAAAATAATGGTGACAAATCTCATAAAATATTTAGGCGAGATAGACAACC
This sequence comes from Hoplodrina blanda, assembly GCA_949316365.1. Classification (NCBI taxonomy): domain Eukaryota; kingdom Metazoa; phylum Arthropoda; class Insecta; order Lepidoptera; family Noctuidae; genus Hoplodrina; species Hoplodrina blanda. The sequence continues at coordinate 15,722,403 of OX438582.1, forward strand.
CAAAAGGAGCACGTAAAAACTCAAACTGTCCATGATGAGTAATAAAAGAAGTATAGGGTACAGATTCTTCACTTATTTTTAGATGGAAAAATCCATTTTTGAGGTCTAAAACACTGAACACCTTCGCATCCCTCAACTTATCAATTAAGTCATCGATGATGGGTAATGGAAATTCATCTTTTACTATCTTTTTATTCAATAATCGGTAGTCTACACAAATGCGGGTTGATCCATCCTTTTTCTTAACCAAAACCAGAGGGCTAGCATATTCAGAGAAACTAACCTGTACTATTCCCTTCCGCAACCACTCGTCTACCTGTTCCTCTACTATCCTTTGTTCCATGAGTGATATCCTTCGGGGCCGCTGAGCTATGGGTACCTCATCTTTTAAAACAATCTTCATTTTAATAGGAGCTTCTTTCATCTGAAGGGGCTTGTACTCTTGAACCAGCTGCCTTACTTTCGCTTTAATCTCAGGGTTGGAGATGTGGCCTGTAACATCAACATCAGTCACACAACAGTTCACCCGCGACAACCATTCATCACCTTGTGTAAACAATAACACAGAACCCTCACGGACTACCATGACAACATTCTGTAGGAACTCTTGTCCTATAATCAACCTATAGGGCATTGACCCATTTGGTACTATGTGAAACACCACATTGCAATAACACTGTTCATCAATAACAATACAAACAAGAATTTTCCCGTATGACATTACTTTAGTAAGTCCAAGTCCAGATAATACCGTATTATCCACGTTACACGGCAAGTTTAACTCCTTCCACAAGTCTTCCGCTATTAAGTTGACATCACTACCCGTATCTATGAGCGCACTAATTGTTTTATCACTAATTTTCACCGATTTTACAGCTTTATTTTGGTTATTTTGTTGCCGGTAATGTTGATTTACTTGCATGACGTCGCTGTCACGCCTGTCACTTTCCGACTTGACATCTACATCATGGCCGCAGCATGCGCCGCTCTGATTGGCCGCTGATGTTGCTCCGAACATAGTTGAACACGCCGAGTGTTTCGTTGGGCTTGCGTCGGACTGTTTTACCGACGCTGACGGGCGCGATTGAGCCCGCTGATTGGCCGCTCCGTACGACTGTTTTACCGACGTAGTCCTCGTACCAACCGAAGTTCCGCTGCTCCCTGCGCTGGGATTGGTACACTTGGAGCTGATATGGCCGAATTCGTTACACCGAAAACACTTCACCCCGTTCCGGCATGCACTAGATATATGATCTTTCCCTCCACAATTATAGCAAAACTGCCTGGTTCCTGATGTGGAGTCTTTGGGCGAAACAGCCGCCGTTCTTTTTATAGGTCGTTCCACGTTCTGCTTGTCAACCTTCTTCTTAATCGTCTCGTATAATGATAATTTCTCTTTCAGCGCCGGGTAGGTGACAGCGCCGTACAAAATCGCCTTGTTCGTTTCTAGGTCCGGTATGCCGTCTATAATATACTGTATGGCGACGTAATCTGGAAATTTTGCCCGTTTTCCCATTTCTTTCATTATGAGCATGTACTGATAGCAGGATTCATCTTTACGTTTCTTTCGTGCAGCCATAAGTTCATGCATCTCCTTACTATTCGTAACGTCAGGAAACTCCTTCAGCACCGCCGCCTTTAGGTCTTCATACGTCTTATGCACCTTTTCCGTCTTGAGCCACAACTCTGCCGTTCCCGTCAAGGTTCTACGGGCTATAATGAGGCGCTGCTGAGGCGTCCATCCAAAAATTTCAGCGTTGTCGTCGAGGTCTTGTGCCCATTTCGCAGAAGTATACGTGTGGTCATCACCGCTAAATTTCGCCATATCGACGATGCTAAACGCTGCCTCTTTATTTTCCGTCATCTTCAGTCTTTTGTGAGCGTCTTTCGTCTTTCGTCTTCAATTCTTTTCCAATCGTCTTGATATTCGTCGTTTGTTTTTTGAATTTTTTCACCGCACGCACGTGGCCGCGATCCCGGACGAGCCCCCAAAATGTAGATGTGGGGTCGCGGCAAATAAAATCACGTGCTTGGAAATTAAATGTTTTTATTTTAGCACTCTGCTAGTTCAACAACTCGTCTTCACGTCTTCCGTCTTTTACACACAACCGCTCACGCCGCCATCTTCTATTCTCTCTCTCTCCTCACTTCCTCTCTCACTCGCACCTTAACATTCCATTTCCTGCATTCTTACTTTCCTTACATTATCCTTACGTTCCATGTCCGCACATCCTACATAAATATTGTTAAAAATATGTTTATAAAAATAATAGGTACTCCGCCATTAAAATTTATATGTATGCGTAATAGGCGTTTTGTCATCCTACTCATTTTATATTAACATTTATTACGTGCAAATTTTTTTTATCTAATAGGCTGGTTTACCTATCAAAATACTAATTAGCACCTTAAAAATATTCAAATTTCAATACGATTCTTCCTGGATAATTATGCATGTAAGTTTCGCATGTAGATTTCCTACCTGGTGAGTAAAAACTTATGCAAAAACATATTATGTGGGTGTACTAATGGGTACACCTCTGCCTAACCCTTAGGGGATTACAGGTGTGATGTTATCTATACTAATACATATATAATATAATAATATAATATTAATATTATAAAGAGGAAAACTTTGTATTTTTGTTTGTTTGTAATGGATAAACTCAAAAACTACTGGGCCGATTTTAAAAATTCTTTCACCATTAGAAAGCTACATTATCTGCGAGTAACATAGGCTATATTTTATTTTAGAAAAAATAGGGATCCGTAAGAAAAATCACGCGAAGTCGCGGGAAAAGTACTAGTGTTTTATATAAGCAGAAGATCAAACCGTCAGTAATCTAAGTAAAAATAAAAAAAACTAAATCAGACTGCGCAGATTTTTAATTTTGATGTAAGGAAATGTTTTTTAAATTATCTTTTTAATTTTCCTCAATTAGTAGGCAACTAATTAAAACCTTTTAATGTTATGTGTTACGATGTTTTTTTATATTAGCAATAAGAACTAACTTCCCCGTCTTGTGGCTGCAAGCGCGACTGCTGAGCGTGGGGTCTTGGGTTCGATTCCCAAGTTGGGCAAAAAGTATTATGGGGTTTTTCCATTAGGAATTTCTGATTAACTGTCCAGACTTTGAAAGTTGGTGGTGGCCTCCTCTTTCCTTCCTCTCTATCCTTGTTTTACGTTAACTTAGAAGTTTTATCACGACTGCCCAAAAAAAGAAGTGTTATTACACGACTGCCCAAAAACAGAAGTGTTATGTGTTCAGGGTCAATGTATTATGTATGTATGTGAGTTTCTTTATTCCACCATAACTTTTAAACGCCTGAACCGATTTAGATGTATGGGGTATCGTTACAATCCTTGCGTCGTTCCGAGTAACATAGGCCTAAAATAAAAAGAAACCAGTGTGATCACTTTAAAACGCAAATTAATACCAGCCTCAATTTATTTTTTTAATGAATCTGGTCGTGTCTATGTTTATCGTCTAGAATTTGACAAGTAGATTTAAAAAATATATAACACTGTAAATAAAAAACGGCGTAAAAAAAACTGTCGAGTAAACAAAGTACAAATTATGTGCAATTTTTTCAGTCGTGTTTTTTAATTTTTTAATTATTGTATCTTGTTCACAGCTTCAAGAGACTGTAGACCTGAGTATATCGTTTTAATTTCAACTCGATACCTACTAATGCTTTCCCGAGATAAAGGATCTTGACAGATAGACAGACCGACGGACTACAAAATGATCCTATAAGTGTTCCGTTTTTGCCTTTTGAGGTATGAAACCCTTTTTTTTCGTGGGGAAATCCTCATGGATGCCCTCCGTTTTGGGATAGCGGAGGGGTATGTCGGACTCTTACCGACTAAAACCCCACGGTTCCTCCTGCTACCATAAGTCAGGAGCCCGGTATTCGCATTACGCATGATCCGCGCTCCCGACTGATCCGCGCCCCCGACTCCGGTACGAAACCCTAAAAATAATTTGGTTTTTGTATGTTAGATAAAAAAAAATGTTTGTAAACGCACTCAAGATGCTGAAGAAGTTCTTAGTACGGGACAATGGTTTTTTTGGTTACTACAAGAACATTCTGGTCCTGTTTTTACCTGTAACCAATCAAGGGCCGAGTTTATCACCAGTAACCTTGAGAGGGTGAGTCACAGCAGCGGTCAAGGACCCGGATCAAGTTTGGGGATTGAGATACATTAATTTATCGTTATTAGGCATATAACGTGTTCCTTTGGATATTCCAAAACTCAAGAGTTTTAATAAGACCATGTTAAAGAATCAACTGGCATAATTTATACATTATTCTTAAATATTTTTTATTTATTTATTTGGATCTCCAAGAAAGGTACATAACATTCGGTACAATTTGTTTGTCTTACGTTAGATCACATTGCACATGCACATGTAACTACGAAGGTATCGTTTTTATTGAAACAAAAAAAAAATAAGAAAAATAAAACCAGTGCAAATAATAGGAAGACATTAGTATTAGGTACTTGTTATAGAAGCAAAGAAAACCTAGGACTTCTTCGGCAATTTGGATTGATTTAAAATGGCTACATTTTTCTTAATTTTCTTCAGAATTAAAACCGAAAAGTAATTAAAAATTTGGCAGTCACGGTACGCCTGGCTGATGTAAAACATCTCAGTAAATATTAAAATTTGTAATTAACCAATAAAAAATAATTTAGCAGCTTATACAGAGAAGCAACGGAGTGTAGGTATAGTATCACGTTCACACACGCAAGGGAGTCGTAGGTGTAGAGGGTGCATGGTGGCATGAGAGAACGTCATGCCGTTTACCGTCACAGCAAACTGGTCGATTTCACTGCCATTATCATCATCATCTGCCTAGCCTTTTCCCAACTATGTTGGGGTCGGCTTCCAGTCTAACCGGATGCAGCTGAGTACCAGTATTTTACATGGAGCGACTGCCTATCTGACCTCCAAACCCAGTGACTGGGTAATACGATACCCCTAGGTAAGACTGGTTGTCAGACTTTCAAGCTTCTGACGACTCTCGATCGTAACGACTGTCAAAGATCCACGTATGACAGCCGGGACCGACAGCTTAACGTGCTTTCCGACGGAATGATGTCAGTAATGTCTAAGATAATCGATAAAGTGCGCAAATAAATGTTTCATATCAAAAATAATTCATATTATTATGCCAGTTGATTCTTTGACATGGTCTTATTAATACTCTAGAGTTATGGGATATCAACATGAATACGTTATATATTTCCAAAACTTTTTTATATTATATAACATTTTCTTTTTGCCAAACAACTAAAACCTGTCAGGGTTTATGTGTGGATGGCAAGCCATTCATTTACATCTTGAAAACTTGGTGATTACAATATTAATGTTAGTATATATGCAGTTTAAAATGTAATAACGTTTCAATTTGTACTAATAACTTTTCGAAATCTATGTAAGTACTTCTATACTGACGTTATAAAGCTGAAAAGATTCGATTCGTCCCACAATTAAGGCCGCTATCACACGGACTGCACCACAACAACCGCACGCAGTCTCTATATTCAACTGCATGCAGTTGTATGTTCGACTTCGTGCAGTCATGATACCAACTGCACGCGGTCGGCTGCAGTATTTTGTTTGTATGTATGTATATCATAATTTATTATCTGCTTAGCCTTTTCCCAGCTATGTTGGGGTCGGCTTCTAGCCTAACTGGATGCAGCTGAATATTATATTTGACATGAAGCAACTATCTAACCTCCTCAGATGCTGAGTAACCTTGATAGGACTGGTTGTCAGACTTTCAGGCTTTTGACTACCCGTAACGACTGACATAATATACATGACGTATTTATTATTATATTTTATTCTTGGAAATTTTCTTTCTGTACCTGTGCACCTACAATGTTTTGTCTCTGCATCGCCCTAAGGTAGACTGGTAGAAAATGCCCAAGGCATTAAGGCAAGACAACCACGCTCACCTTATTTATTTTTGAAATTTCAGCCATTCTAGTATGACGTAGTTCTGACCACTCTGATTGGGCCTTGGAACATAACGATTTACGTAATACATTTTTACATAATGTTATGAATGTGATCATTATAGCTTTTATTGCTCTTGATGTAGTCAATGCACCAGGATTGTTAATGATGTAAATGATTTTTTTGAGAACTACATAACATAAGATCACGCCTGTGATCCTCGTAGGCAGAGGTGTATCCATTAGTACACCCACATTTCGCCAGTTATTTTTAAGTACCATTTAATAGGGGGCGAACCTATTGCCATCAATCGGGCACGAATCTAGACTCCGAGGCTGCTACTGAGAAATTCCTGATGGAAAAACTCAATAACACTTTGCCCGACATGACAGTCGAACTCGTAAGACCTCATGCTTGGCTCGCGCTTCACGACCGCTAGACCAACGAGGCAGTCAAAAGCAGTTTCAAAAGCTGGGCCATTTTTAACACGCTTATATTAGCTTCACTTGTAAATAACTATGTAAGAAAATATTGGAATCTTAATTTGACCCACTTTCCGGTCTTCGATTAGGATGAAATATTGCACACGCTCTGAGTTCTGATGACAATACATGACTAGCTAAGAAACGTCATTACAAATTCAATATGGCGGCCTCCCCAAGATGGCGGACTGGCTGTTTGAAATCCACCCCCATGATATGAGTATCAAATGAAAGGGTTTGCTGTCAGGAATACGAAAAAAATAGTCACGTGACTTAAATCCAATATGGCGGACGTCCAAGATGGCGGACAGGCTATTTGAAATGCAGCCCCATGATATGGGTATTAAATGAAAGGGTTTGCTGAATGGGGTACGAAAAAAATTAGTGCGTGCTAAATGCGTGTTTTTTAGTTTTTTAAACTATTATTTATTTAGATATCAGCTTTAAAACTACACACATCAAAAGTGTCTAGGGATCAACATATATTTTTGCAATAACTTTTCTCCTGATTGATATTAATTAAAATTTTCTTTAAGGATTCATCAAATAAAGTGTTTTCGTTTGTCACAGTAACGATAAACCAAGTCAACTTTGCATTAATAAAGAAATTTGCCATTTTCCTAATAAAGGGATTTTTGACATTTAAACCACTAACACAAAAGTTCGAAAAAAAGACTGAAATAACAGTTTTCTTTAAAATTTTATTGGGTAACTTAAACAATTAATAATCCGTGTTTCTACCGCGAACACTAACAACACAAGAACATCGGTTTGGCATACTCAAAATGAGTTCATCCAAATCACGCTGTGGAATGGCCGCCCATGTTCGTTGCAACAACAAAAAAAGGTCTTCTTGCGACTGGATACCCTCCATATTCGGCAGAGCTCTTCTCTGTAGCATATCCCATGCATGCTCAATCGGATTTAAGTCTGGCGACTGAGCAGGCCAGGGCAGGACATTGATGTTAGCTGCGGCGAGAGTCTGTCTTACAACTCTTGCGGTGTGCGGTCGTGCATTATCATGCATTAACTGAAATAAGGGACCGATTTGCACTTGTAGAGGAACGATGACGTCTGATACAATCGTCTCAGCATAAATTTGAGCGTTGAGGTTGCCTCTGATCCAAATCAACTCAGTTCTTCCGCCGATCCAAATACCCGCCCATACCATGATGGTTCCACCACTATAAGGATGGACTTCCTGGCAGGATTTTAATCGCTGTTGGCGTCCAGGGGTTTTCCAGTGTCGTATACGTCTTGTATCCGGTCTCATACCAAAACGAGACTCATCAGAAAAGCACACGAAACGCCATTGTTCTTCTGCCCAATTTCTGTGTTCAAGAGCCCATTGATATCGAATCCTACGATTGTGCATTGCTATAGGTGGTACCCGTAGCGGTCTTCGGGAATGAAGGTTCACTTCATGCAAGCGGTTTCTGACTGTTTGGTCGCTAATTAAGTTCCCTGAAGAGTGATGAAGCCTCACGGCTAACATCATGGCGGTTATTGTTGGAGCTCTTCGAGTTAAGATTTGAATGTATCGGTCTTGTCTACGTGTGGTGCAGCGATACCGTCCTCCATGGCGCTCAGCCACGGTACCAGTGCTTCGGTAACGTGTCCAAAGTCGACTGATAACACTCTGACTTGTATTCAGAGCTAAAGCCACAGTACGTTGCCGGGAACCAGCTTCTATCATTCCCACGGCTCTGAGCATTTCTTCCCTGCTTAAATGACGTCGCCGCTCCATAATAACGTTGGTTTTAATCAGTAGTAGGGAAACAGTAGCACTAATAATGTCTTCAATGCGTTGTATGTTTTTATAGGGAAAATATTGACAGCTGATTTTCATCTTTTACTCGAATTTGATTCACAGTTCCTGATTCAAATTATGAAATACACCAAAAAGGATCCATATAAATTTATAAAATCATAAATTTATTACAAAGCCACATCTCAATCTCAAGAAATCCGCATAAAAATGCTTGATCCCTAGACACTTTTGATGTGTGTAGTTGTTTGACAGCTTATTATAACAGACTAGCACTCTTCCCGCGACTTCGTTCGCGTGATTTTTCTTACGGATCCCTAATTTTTTGATAATAAAATATAGCCTATAGCACTCAGTGATAACGTAGCTTCCAATTTGTGAAACAATTTTCAAAATTGGTTCATTACTTCCGGAGATTACCCCCTACATACAAACTTACAAACATAAAAACTTACAAACAAATGTTACCTCTTTATAATATTATATATAAGTAATAAGTATAATAAGTATAGAAGTATAGATATAGACTAGCTTATACCCGTGACGTTGTCTGCGTGAAAGTCGGTTATATGTGGGGTTTAATTTTTTTTGTACTGAACACTGATTCATTTTCTAAAATAAAAGTAACCTTAGTTACTCCTACCCTTCAGCTATGTGCCAGTGAAATTCCCGTTAGCCGTCAAATTGGTCCAGCGGTTTCGAAGATTAGCCGGAACATACAGACAGACAGAGATACAGACAATGATCGATGTTTTTTTTTGTCGTAAGACGTATCGTACCTAGATATATATACCTATCTACTTTCAAAAAGCTGTAATTTTTATTTATTTATTTATATATTCATAACAATAAGTACAACATCAGTTCCAAGACAATGCTATGTATACACATAAATTAAACTATAATACGAGTATCATAAAATATACTAAACATAAAATTCAACAAACGCCAAAAATATATATATTTTGATTTTTTTAAACCGACAGACACTTCAATCTACACACATCAAAAGTGTCTAGGGATCATCATCATCATCATCATCATCACATCCCTAATCAATGTTAGGGATGTTGATCCCTAGACACTTTTGATGTGTATATTTATTTGTACTGTAATTTATTTATTTTTATATCGATGTAAAAAAACACCTAAAAATCAAAACCGGAACTTACAAGTTCATCTCATCATTGCAATTATTTTTTTTTGTACTGGACCATACCTTCTGATTTCGAAGATTTTGAAGGTCAACATTTCAATTTTTTTTTTACGAAAACAAGTTTTAAATGTTTTTTTTTGTCTTTAAATACCTACGCGACCACTGAACTGTTGCATGCACACTGTTTTGCTCGTGTTTTAGTTCCCGCTATCACAAACCGTGGTTTTGAAGAATAAGAACTAGGTAGGTAAATATTAATAAAATAAAAAGAATATTTCTATAGGTATACCAATCCAGTATTGTTCTAGCAACTGTATATGCAATTACAGTTGCCGGCACGTAACTTGGCAAGAGATTTTCGTAGTGGGGGAAGTTCGCGCATATAAAAATGTATGAAATTGTGCGTGCGCAAACTTCCCCCACTACAAAAACTCTTGCCAACTTACGTGCCGGTAACTGTATCGATGCATAATCAGTCTTATTGAAATTTTTGTAAAATAAATAAAAAATAACATAACATTACGCCTGTGTAATCCCCGAACGGTTTGGCAGGGGTGTACCCATTAGAACACTCATATTTCGCAATCAATCAATCATTTTTCAATTAAAAAATAAATAAATCTTTATTCATCATCATGGATCGGAAATTAACAAGGTACTAATGTAAGATGCCTGTACTAGGATAATCCTGTATCACAGGCTGCAGAGGCTCCAACAACATGCTTTAATATACAGCATGTAACAAAAATCCTGTCCGATCCTTAACGGCCTGGCCACAGCTAACGGCGGCGCGAATTGCGGGGCGTCTGGAGTCGCGTCTTGCGATGAGCGACGCAAACAAATGGTAGAGAAACTATGAAGTATGCCACAGCTATCGGCGGCGCGACCTGCGGCGCGTTGAGCGTCGCGACCTGCGAATCGATGAGCGTCGGGCGTTCTCGGCGGCAACGGGCGGTGCGTCTTGCGAATGAAACAAATGTACTAGCGAGTATCGAGGCGGCCACAGCTCAGAGCGGCGCGCGCGGCGGCATCGGTGGACGCATTCGGGATCGCGCGACCGAAACAAATAATTTTGTTTTATTCGCGCGTTTTTTTATAAAAGTAATGGATACGGAACAATTTATAAGCGAAATATTGAGTAGACCAGCAGTATGGATGTCAAAACATCCACATCATAAATACAGGCATGTTATAAAAAAGTTGTGGGCCCAAATAAAACAACAATTTCCTGTTAATAGTGGTAAGTATTTATTACCTATTTTTTACAAGTAATGTAGATACGGCAATTTAGTTCAAACTTTTGATGGGGGCCATTTAATTTAAACTTTTGATTCATTTTAATAGTTTAGCCGTTCTCTAAATACGTCCACCGCTGACGCCGCCGCGGTCGCAACAACTCTAGCTGTGGCTTACCATCGCAAATCGCGCCGCCCGCCGCGACTCCAGACGCCCCGCAATTCGCGCCGCCGTTAGCTGTGGCCAGGCCGTAAGGGTATTATTCGGCATCGTACTGCGTACACATATAAGTAACCATTTAATGGATTTGATATTATTATTTTTCCCCAGTGAAAAAACAAAAGAAGAAAGAAGAAGTAATTAAATTAAAATAAAACATAAAAACTGATCAACGGCAACACTGATCTGACAGGGTTTTTGTTACATAGTGTATAATAGGACAGAAGATTTTTTTTGTATAATATCTAACAATACATAAAAAAAGACTGCCTCGTTGGTCCAGTGGCTGCAAGGCGCGACTGCTGAGCATGAGGTTTTGGGTTTGATTCCCAGGTCGGGCATAGTGTTAATGGGTTTTTCCATCAGGTTTTTCCCAATAGCAGCCTCGGAGTCTGAATTTGTGCTTGGTTTATGGCAATAGGCTCGCCCTCTATTACATGGGACTTAAACATAACTAGCGAAATGTTGGAGTACACCTCTGCCTAACCCTTCGAGATTTTACAGGTGTTATTTAATGTTTATGTTAGAAAAAAAAACTTAGCAACAATATTTAATGTTTAATCTGGAAGGAGATGTTACGCCATCACTCCTAGTACTTACTTTACGATGTGTTATTTGTCACTATAATTTCTAAGGCTATAAACTTTAAAACAAATACGTATCAAGCAATTAATGTACAAATTAAAAACCCAGTCAGGTACAAGTGTAAACAAGCGTCGTGTGTACAAGGATTTTTTTTATAGAAGAATTAACTTTTACATAAAATAAAAAATGTTGAATGAAGAATTAATGAATTACGTAAACCGGTCTTCTTTCGTTCTATCCCAGGGCAAGGGCCTCTTATCTTACACTAGCTGTTCCCTCCGACTTTGTGCGTGGTTTGTGGAATATCCAGATTCATAATGAATAGTAAAGGCTATAAGTCATTACGCTACGACCCACAGGAACGGAGCAGTTACTAAAGACACACGTGAATAAAATCATGTAGACGAATTCGCTAAGAGCAGTTAGTATTTTATAAACCAGATCTTCAAATTTACGCTCTCAGCAGAAAATGCTCATCACGTGGAACAATTTTGCGGTCTGTTGCGGTTCTGCATCAGGTGTTCAAGTTTCCAAGATATAGCCTAATGTTGCCCAGACTTAATACATATACAACAAAAAAAACATTCAAATCCGTCCAGTACTTTTTGAGTTTATCCCGGACATACATACAGACAAACAGACAAATAGACAAAAATTCTAAAAACTATATTTTTGGCTTCGGTATCGATTTTAGATCACACCCCAAGTATTCTTTAAATAAAGCGTGTAAAAAAAATATTCAATGTACAGTTTTGACTTTCCTACCATTTTATTGTATGTATAGTAGATATCGCCGTTGGTTACCTAAATAAATAAAAAATACAAGAAATTTTTGATGGAAAAACCCAATAATGCTTTGCCCAATCTGGAAATCGAACCCAAGACCTCATGCTCAGCAGTTTTTGCGACCACTAGACCAACGAGGAGACCCTCATATTAATATTAAACTAACCAAACATAACACACAGCCGAAAGCAAGCTACGAGCTATAAATAAAAGTTCGTCTATAGTCGACAATATTAATTAACATATTTAATTGTCACATCGCACGTGAGGGTCATTGACCTTGACCTTCCAGTAGCTGCGACGTGTGTATATATATGTGAGTATGCGTGGCTTGCACATTATATAATGTATAGTTTTGCATCCTCGTCAAACAGGGGGTTATGTCATAAACGTAACTCAAATAAAATTACGACACCTGGTTAATCTAAATATATTTATATAAAAGCGAAAGGTCATTAACTCACTCACTCATCACGAAAGACGTATAAAGATGAAATTTGGCAGGGAGGTAGTTTATAGTTAATAGACGTCCGCTAAGTAAGGATTTTCAAAATTCACCCCCTAAGGGGATAAAACGGGAGTCCGACATGTACGCGGACGGAATCGCGAGCATATACTAGTCATTAATAAACACTATTAATAAATATTATTGTTATATTTATGTTTGTCAGTATTTCAGAAAAATAAAAACTTGCGAGGTGTCAAGGGACACCCGCATGGAACGAAGTTATATGAGAGAGAGAGAGAGACAGACAGACAGAGAAACACGCGCACGCCGCACGGCTTACAACTATAGCAAAAAGTGTCGTTACAACTTTTGGTCTTAATTTTTTCCGTCTAGCCCCCTTTTACAACGCGCGATAAGGAACTTCGTTCCAATACTGTTAAAAAAAAACGTGACAATGCTGTCAGCCTTTTGGGCACTTGCCCCATTGACAGCGACGCGGACGAATTTTTTGATGCCCTATGAGGTCTCCTTTCTGCCTTTTTTTTATAAATTGTACATATTTTACATTTATTTTAAGGTTTTATATTTAAGTAAAAAATAAATATGTTATGTTGAAAAAATATTGTTTTAAGAGATGGGGGTAGACCCCTGTATCTTCGGCGTCGGAGATTCTGCGGCTTCTTTTTTCTATTGAAAGCAATCGTAGCATTATATAATAGGTAAAAATAACATTTAAACAATTAACATTTAACATTTTATTTTTTAAATGAGACATTGACATTCTCACATTTTTATTGTAATTAAGTTTCATATTTATTGCACATTTTTCATTTTTATTTAGTGTTATAGTTATTACTGTTGTGTAAATTAATTTAAATGTAATACCTAACTATGATTTGCATGTCCATGAGACGGTGGAACATGAAATCTGATTTTTTAGTAATGAAAACATCTTTGTACCATCTTTGTAAACATCTATTTACCCATGTGTGCAAAGGAAATAAATGATTTGATTTACGAGTATAACGCTGACACTCGGAGCGATAATCATATTGTTTTAATGCAGGCCATCCACCATCCAATCTATCGTCCAATCGGCAGGACGCTACCGATTGGATCATGCCGATTGGACCGTGGATGGGAGTGGATTGGCATGATAGTTATAATTGTCATGCCAATCCACTCCCATCCACGGTCCAATCGGTATGATCCAATCGGTAGCGTCCTGCCGATTGGACGATAGATTGGATGGTGGATGGCCGGCATTATGTTTTCAAGTATGTGTTAACATAAGAGAATATTTCCGACAGCGCGCGCCATACAAACATAAGTACAAAAATGTATGAGCAGATACTCATATTTTGATCAATAAGTAATTATGCTCAATATTGATAGGGAATCTATTTATGCAAATCTAGGTTTAGCCCGCACCTTGTCGATGAGTGTCGATTATAGGCTGATTCACACATATCAGTGTAGCCACAGTTCTGGCATAGTTCCGGCACCGTCCCGTATCAGTGTTCTTTCATAAATTCTCTATGAACGAGCCGGAACTGACACTGAGAGCATTGTGTCGTCACCAAGTCGTCACTGACACTGACAAGTGTGAACGCGTTCATAGAGAATGTCATCATCTGCTTAGCCTTTTCCCAACTATGTTACGGTCGGCTTTTAGTCTAACCGGATGCAGCTGAATACCAGTATTTTATATGGAGCGACTGCCTATCTGACCTCCACAACCCAGTAACTGGGTAATACGGTACCCCTAGGTAAGACTGGTTGTCAGACTTTCAAGCTTCTGACGACTCGTAACGACTGTCAAAGATCCACGTATGACAGCCGGGACCAACAGCTTAACGTGCTTTCCGAGGCACGGAATGATGTCAGTAATGTCTAAGATAAACTTTAGAAAGAATGAGAAAATAAAAGAAAGAATAGAAGAATAAAGAAGAGGAATAGAGAATGTATGAAAGAATAATTTATAACTCCTACGGGACGGTGCCGGAACTGTCACTTCACTGATATGTGTGAATCAAGCTTATCTCGGACGCAGTTAAGTCGTGGATCGATCTATCATGTCACCCTCCAAAGGGTTACGTAACTTATTCATTAAAGTAAATAACAAGTGATTACTATATTATTATGTATGTTGTTTGCCATGAAGACTTGCAAAACTCGTCAGACTTCAAAATATAGGCTCAATGTACTTTTTGTACGCAAAAAAATGATCGGTCTAGTTTCATGGCCAACGTTTTGTAAGTACATTCCACGATTTTAATGAAGCAAGCGATTTAAGTGTTTGTGTTTTGTTTGATGAAATAAAGGCTAACACACATAGGTACCTATACTATAAAAGCAATGCGGTACCACACCGCAGGAATCGGCGATGCGGCCCGCCGCAATGCAGAAATTTGCGACGTGCTATACGCCGCGCATTCCAGAGCTACACGAATGCATTCGCGTCAAAGTTGATTATATGTATTATCCCACGGAAACCGTATATTTTTTCGGAATAGAATTGAGCGTATGTGCCGTTCCAGACTCTAATCTATCTCTGTGCCAAACATCCAAATCCTTTCAGCCTTTCTCGAGTGATTGAGTAACAAACATCCATCCAAACCTTCGCATTTATAATAGAAGGTAAGTAATAAAAAAAATCAAAATCGGTTCATCCGTTCGGGAGCTACGATGCCAGAGACAAACACACCCTCACACGTCAAACTTACACCACTTACACCCTATCGTTTTTGCGTCGGGGTTTAGAAAAAACTATTTAAAAACAAGCTTTTTAGTGTGATGTTACTAACTTTATCGTTTTCTACTCTTCAAGCCCTTTCATTTGATACCCATATCAAGGGAATTGAGAAAAAATATGTAATCCGCCATCTTGGAACGGCGGCCATATTGAAATTATTACAATATTGAGTATTGGACATTGTATTGTCATCAGAACTAAAGGTGTATGCAAAATTTTTGCACAATCGGATACCAACAAATAGTCGAAAAATGGTTTGCAAATTTTGATAGGACAACTAACTTACATACATACATACGAACAGTGCAAGCCAAATAAAAGCTTGTAAAAATAGGGCATCGTAAGAAAATTTACGCTGACGATGCCGCGGCACAAGATAGTAGCTAATAAAATCCCAAAAAAAGAATAAATTCAGTGTGAGGTTTCCAGTTGATGTGTGTGCAAAAACCTACTAGGCAGCCTTTTTTTGCCCGTATTGATTATTTGAAGACCGAAGAGGTAAATGACCGATGATGAGCAAATAATTATGCAAATCATCAGATTTTTCTTAAATAAAAGAAATATGCACGAAATCCGTGTGTAGGTCATACAAGATCATAGGATCTTATCCAACAAGAATGAAAAAAAATAAAATTTGATTTATAGGGAACTAAAAAATTAAGTGTTTAACGAATGAACTATGCAAAAGCTTTTTTACAAAAAAAAAAGATAACCGCCTTCAAAAACTACAAAATAAAAAATAACTTTAGTTTTGGAAGTCGGTGGCTTTGGTTTTGTTTTTGTTATGTAGGTAAGTATTTCCACCGACTTCCAAAACTAAAGTTATTTTTTATTTTGTAGTTTTTGAAGGCGGTTATCTTTTTTTGTAAAAAAGCTTTTTATTTTTCACTTTTTAGTGCTGTGTTTGAAATCCTTACAAAAAGCCCTTTACGATACCTCACACGATATATTTAATTTTGGAAAGTGGTAGGAGGGGGGTTGACGTACCCCCTCCCTTTTTTCCTTCAGCCAGTCATCGACTACACGTATAAACAAAGCAATTTCACTTGTTACGATATTGCTGCTGTGATCCTATGAGGAGTTTCATTCCATATCTCCGAAGTTCATCATCAGATCATGACAATATTTATATGGGACCTAGTGCTTGTGTATTAATGTTTGAAATCCTTACAAAAAGCCCTTTCAAACAATACCTCACACGATATATTTAATTTTGGAAAGTGGTAGGAGGGGGGTTGACGTACCCCCTCCCTTTTTTCCTTCAGCCAGTCATCGACTACACGTATAAACAAAGCAATTTCACTTGTTACGATATTGCTGCTGTGATCCTATGAGGAGTTTCATTCCATATCTCCGAAGTTCATCATCAGATCATGACAATATTTATATGGGACCTAGTGCTTGTGTATTAATGTTTGAAATCCTTACAAAAAGCCCTTTCAAACAATACCTCACACGATATATTTAATTTTGGAAAGTGGTAGGAGGGGGGTTGACGTACCCCCTCCCTTTTTTCCTTCAGCCAGTCATTGACTACACGTATAAACAAAGCAATTTTTCTTGTTACGACGGTTCTGCTGTTATCCTATAAGGAGTACCGTTCCATATCTCCGAAGTTCATCATCAGATCATGACAATATTTCTATGGGACCTATTCGGAAGTATACTCTTTCAAACAAAAAAAGAATCATCCAAATCGATTCATAATTGGCTGAGAAATCAGGTAACATACATACAAAAAAAAAAAAAAAAACAACATACGCGCCGAATTGAGAACCTCCTCCTTTTTGAAGTCGGTTGAAAATATAGGGATTGTCTTAGCAGCGCGCTCCATACAAACATAGTTTAACCATAATTTTGATCAGTAAGTTACTAAACTTGATCAAATTTTTGAAAGGATAATATCCGGGCTTGTGATTATTTTGTTTCAAGTCAAATAAAAATTCAATATGATACAAAAGCTAGTTCTTTATAGGATTCAAAACCTAATACCATCTCTTTCTTAAATAACAAACAAACAACAACACACAACAAAGCAACATAATTAAAACAATTAATAAACACACACCTTATCTCTAGGTAGGTACATACGAAGTAACACATTTCTTTCTTTCGCAACTAGAACTGCTAAAGCCGAACACAAAGACACAAAGCGTGTATTACCTGTGATGCCATGATTTATGGTGTAAAAATGGTGGTTGTAAACATAGCAAGGACAGGCCTTTCACTTGACAAAGTAACGCTAAGTTATGGCGCAGATTTGTCTTCTAGTCACGATGAGAAATTGCTGTTAATTGTACACACTAAACATAGCTCGTTATAATAAAACTAGATTTTTTTTTTCTTTGTTTGATAGCAAAGGTAACATACCTACATCAGCGCAATCTACCGGGTTCATGTCTTTTCAAACTATCCA
Organism: Hoplodrina blanda; assembly: GCA_949316365.1. NCBI lineage: Eukaryota > Metazoa > Arthropoda > Insecta > Lepidoptera > Noctuidae > Hoplodrina > Hoplodrina blanda. Next base: position 15,740,229 of record OX438582.1, read on the forward strand.
TGAACCTATTGAAATATACACACAGAATTTCAACCAAATCGGTCAAGCCGTTTAGGAGGAGTTAGAAAGAAAAGAAAGAAAGAAAAATGCGTTTATTGGCATTACATCAAAATTAATAAATTAAAACTATAAAAACAGAGAACAATAATTTATAACGCCAAAAGGGCCACAGCTCAGCATAATGTCAGATGACAACACAAGGTGTATACCACCTGACGCTGATTTTCAGCTGCAACCCACGAGTGCCGTACGCTAAAATAATAAACACAAAGGGAGGTAGGTGAGTAGTAGGTGAGTAAGGGAGTTAGGTGATAAACACACGTAATTAAGAGTTCGTCTGCGTAAACGTCGGTTACCGTGGACACAGACAAAGTTGCAGAAAAGTAAGTAGTCTATGTCCTTCTTTGGGGTTAAAACTTACCCCGTACCAAATTTCATTCAAGTCGGTTTAGTAGTTTTGGTCGCACATTTCCTAACGTCTTTTATAACGCACAGAAAAGGAGTGGAACTCTCTACCTGCGTCTGTATTTCCGAACGCATTCGACTCCAACCTCTTCAAAATTAGAGTGAACAGGCTTCTTCTGGATAAGCTCACTCCATCGTAGACTTTGTCTCTGTCACCTCTGACCTAGACTACAGTCAAGGGGAAAAAAAAGTTGGAGTCTGCACTAACAAAAGCTTCACTACTTGGCAAAGTGACCGTTAGGGTCAGTTCACACCGAGACGCGACGCGACGCGACGCTGCGTGCACACTTTAAAAGAGCGGCTCAAAATAGAACTTTATTTTCTACACGAAAAGATACACATTTCATTGTAAGAATTTAGAATACGTTACACCACGCAGCACTACGTCGCGATGCGTCGCTCTACGCCGCGCTGTGCCGCGCGGCGCCGCGAGACGCATCGCGACGCAGCGGTGAATCGCCGGTACGCGCGCACAGAATGACGTGCAAGAGCGGCAACGTTGCGATGCGTCTCGCGGCGGCGAGCGGCGCAGCGCGGCGCAGCGCGAAGTCACTGGCCTCTTCAAGTATCTTCACGTTGCGTCGCGTCGCGTCGCGTCTCGGTGTGAACTGACCCTAAAAATCATCAAATGAGTCCTTCCGCCCTGGGTAGGGCGGAAGGGATTGTCAGAATTTTACTGACTAAAAAACCACCCTGTTCCTTCTGTTGCCCTTTACGTTCCGGGGCCACGGTATCCTGTTAAGACGTCCCGTAACCCCGGGCTTTGTACCTACTCACGGTCAAGCAGTAAAAAAAATATCTGAACAGTCAAGTAGCAGAGTCTGCGCAGTTGCTTAAGCAGTTAAAAACTGTGGTTAAACGAGCAATTATAAGCAGGTGGTCATTCATACTTGACACAGTAAACGACGTTGCTACAGGCTTTAAACAAAGCCCTCAAACTATTCATTTTGCGGGCTGACATAATTTTGTTGTGGTTTTAAAAGATGACTTTATTTGAAACTAGTTTCTGCTCGCGTCTTTGTTCGCGTAAATGTCGGTTATTGGAGATCTAATCTTGTGTATCCAATTATCCATACAAACTTTGGATCCCCGTTTCATCCCCTTAGGGAGTGAATTAGGGTGAATTTTGGAAAAGCCCTTCATAGAGGACATCTACTAACTATAAACTACCTCCTTGCCCAAATTTCATTTTTACACGTCTAGCGGTTTTCGATACTGCCTCATGAGTGAGTGACCTTTCGCATCTATATATTTTAGATTAAATATAAAGTAACTGTCTTCGACTTGTAGTTCTTCAAATGCCTCTCAGCGGCTTGTTATCATATTTGCAGGTAAGCAATTTTAAATTATAACTAAAAAAATCATGGTATTGCTACTTTGAATACAATCACACAGTTTTCTATAAGGTATCGAATTATATTGTAATTTTTCTTAATTTATGATACCTTCCACTACATCAATTAAAATCTAGACAAATCATGAATCATGAGAGACAGCGTGCGATATAAGTATCATGAGATACATAATTATAGTTGTTTTATATACAATGTTGACATAATTTCTTGCAGACAGTTAAAATTAACGAACATTACGTTTTTTTTATTCGCTAGTCTTTTCTAGAAAGAAAAAAGAAAGAAGAAAGAAAGAAAAACTGTTTTTAGAAACAAGTTTGTATTTGTGTTTGTGTAGTTTGTGTTTGTTTGGTCTGTCCCACTCCTGGGCAAAAGCCTCTCCCCGTCCCCCTCCTCTCCCCCTCTCTTGGTAGTTCCTGAGCAAGCCATCCAAGGCGTCCCGCTATGTTCTCCTCACTCCTCAATCGACCAAGACCCCGTTTAACTTAAGACTTTAACAACGATACGTTAATTAAACGTTATGCTTTTTAAGAATAGTATAAAAGTAAGTATACAAAAGTCCCAACTAACAGGATGTAAATAAGATGATGTAATTTGTGTGACAAACGTTATATACTTTTGCTGTTAGGTAAACGGTCTAGGAAACATGCTTGCATGCTTTATTTTAAAGGAGTAAAGGAACGAACGTAACTTTTACAGCATTCAGGATTTTTTAGATTAAGAATTATTTATTTATAACTACAGGTTTTACCCTAATGCGACAGTTAAGAACTTAAACATATCAATATGTACACTTACAATAACAGAAAATACGAAACATTATTAAATTATTATATTATTATTATTAATTTGTATTTTATCTTTATAATGTGTCCAAATATTTGCATGCTTTATTTTAAGCGAAACATGTGTGCCATATTTAAATGTAAGATCTCTGTATACCATGTTTTAGAGCAAATAAATATATTACCTAAGTACCTACCTACTAACAAAAAGTAGATTCACCAGATGAAATGTAGCCAATGAGTACGCTTCACCGACGTGGCGTGGCGTAGTAGCGTGTTATAAGTCTGATGTGAGAAAGTCGTTATCATATTTTGATACATGTGGGGGCTATTTATCACACAAAGGTGGGATCAAGTAGCATATCGATTTGACCTCCTGATTGATCAGCCACAAGTACCTACATACTTCTGACAACCTCAAGGTACACACAGCAAAACAGATAGGTATGCAGGTTCGTCACATATAGGTGAAGTTTTCTTAGAAGCCGATGGATGTTTTCGAATGCAATTTAATTTAGAACGTAGATAGTAAATAGTTCTTTATTTGGGTTAAGTTTCAGTCAAAGACATCCATCGGTTTCTTAGAAAACTTCAACTATATTTGACGACCCTGCATACCTTTCTGTTTTGCTGACTGTACATGAATTAAGTACCTAGTCTATGTCAAAACAATTATAAAAACAACAATAATAAAAGCCTATTATTCTCCCACTGCAGGACGAAGGCCTCTTGTCGTACAGAAAACGCACGAGCATTGATTACCACGCATGCTCAAGGCAGATGAGCGATTTCCGCCTTAAATTAATTACTAGGTTACGCTATCGACTTTACCTGCTTCAATTTTAATATACACCGTGAATTTTAATTCGTTGTAAATCTTTCAGGGGGTGAATGTACTCATGAATATGAACAACTTCTATTAAGGGACATAGTACGAAATGTAAAAAAAAAACAGCTGATCCATACAATTTGATCGCAATGTAGTACATTATTGTATGGATCAGCTGGTTTTTTTTTTTTCACATTTCGTACCTACTATGTTTTGTATTTTCTATCTTTGTCACTACATCCTCTTTTAATCCGCAACGGTCCCGTATAATCTCATTCCTCACTCTATCGTTCAAAGTATTATGTATGATAACAGTGATGTCCAAAATAAACTAAAAATGGAAAATAAATTGAAAAATTCACATTCCATTTGTAATTACCTAGTATATTGAATCCGCAATCTCATGCATGACTTGAAAGGTAGGCGCTATAAACCACTGTGCTACAAACAAAACTATTGGTTCTTCAAAATTGCACCTTGTACCTACGTATCATTATAATGGCATTGATTGAAGTATTAAAGCTGTCGAAACGCCACTACCTTCACGACATGTCAATTAGCGTGTGATGGTAAGTTTCAAGTACTTTAGACATACTCATGTCTTCATCAAAAGATGTACTTAGTTGAATAAGTATGGCCTCGCGTAGTTCAAAGTGAGAAAAGCCGTGATTGGACAGGCCATTATGGCCAAGCAGTTTCTGTTGATCGAATCCTACCTACAAATAAATATTATTGAAGCGTCTGTTTGTAATATCAAAATAACAGTGTTTTGCAAAATAAATATGAAAACACAGTACTTACACATAAAGAACCTATTTTTGGTTTTTCTGTCTGTCTGTCTGCATTGCTATTTTCTTTACAAGAATATTTTATTAAAAGTTTCTTCACCCATACGAATTCATTTCTATGAACAAAAAGTATCTAGTTTTCAGCATTTGTAAATACGTACAAAGTACTACATGTGGCTCCATCTGTGATATAAGTCGTAACCTACAGTGTATAGCGCCATCTGTAATGTGTTGGTTATTCTGACAGCTTTTGCTGAATCTGGGGCAGGGAAAGGACTGCGTACGTAGTACTCTAAATTTCGTTTAGATGACGTTGAAATGAAATACCTAGTACTAATTATACCAGCCTAATAATATGGTCTCATTGCAGGGCCAAGGCATCTTCTCATAGTGAAGGCATTGTTTACCAGGCTTGCTTGAGGCGGATTGGCGATTTCAAATTTATTTTAATTATTTATTTTATTTTTACTAACTACCTCGTTGCTCTAGTGGTTGCTAAGCGCTACTGCTAAGCATGAGGCGTTGGGTCCGATTCCCAGGTCGGCCAAAGTGTTATTTGGTTTTTCCATCAGAAATTTCTCAGTAGCAGCCTCGGAGTCTGGATTTGTGCGCGGTTGCCTCCTATTACATGGGACTTTAAACATAACTGGTGAAATATGGGTGTACTAATGGGTTTACTATTATTATTTTTGTGTGCACATGGTCTGTGTCAATCAACATTTTTTCTTTTTTTTCCCTCTGCCTAACCCTTCGAGGATTACAGGCGTGATGTTGATATAAATTCCAGAAACCAATTCCGTCTATACATAAACAAAACAAATCAACAAACAGCGCTTGTCGGTTATGACAAATAACTTCTCGAACTCATCCGACCAATTTAAATTTGGAATAACAGAAACAGTTAATTTGTAAATTTCAAACTAGGAAAGTGTTGGAGTGCTAACTTTGTGGTAGAAGTTTTTATTCGCGAAACAACCCTCGACGTAGCCCATTAGACGAACGAAATTAACTTAGAGAGCAAACATAGGGGACTTGAAGCTGATTGGAACCGCGGCTTGACCGAAAATCCTTGAGTCGAACGTGAAGGTTGGAAATCAGAAATCGCTTGATGAAAACAGAACATCCATCAGCACAAATGTAATACTGAAGCTCAGTATTACATTTGTGCTGAAGGATGTTCTGTTTTCATCAAGCGATTTCTTAGCTGCGGTTTACGAATAGGTAGGAGTTTAAAACATCGGTCAAGTGCTAGTCAAACTAGCACGTACGAGTAGGTACAATATTGTTCCCCAAGATATAGGCACCGCCTAGTTGTAACAACGGTAAAGTTAATAAACTTTTTTATTATTATTACATTATTTTTATATAAGATCGTTGAAAAAACACGTTTCTTATTTGGAAACCCCTTACTTTTTATTACAGACAAAAATAATTTTAACAATTGGGTCGTTTATTTCGAACCTTGTATATGTATAATACAAAAAGTAATGGTTTGTACCCTTACTTAACTCTTTCAACAAAATAATATTGGAAGCATTAAATTATTTATTTAAAATAGAAATTGTCAAAAATTACGCCTTGCCCCATATTACATGGGAATAAATACATAACTACGTGTGTGTACTAATGGGCACACTTCTGCATAGCCCTTCCTTATACTCCCCATAGGTATAGGCGTATGTAAAAAATAGAGTTAAATGTCGCTTGGCAATTTTTTTCTTTTCCACTATCGATATAAAGAAAGATTTACCAAAATATATCTTGACCATTTTTATGCGGTGACTCACCTGGATGAGCCTAACATTTTTAGGCACAACCCCCATCACTATTATGTTACAGTATGTTTCCACCCCAACTTCTACTGAAAACTGAGCACAGTTCGCGAAATAAAGCCCCTGACACACCGGCCATGCTTTGCATAAACAGCCTCTTTATCAAAACTCCGGATTATATTTCACTAAAATAATGCAGCAAATATTAATTCTAGCAATTTGTTTTAATATATTTGCAATTTACAGCGGAATATTGCCCGTCCCTGGCTATAAGTCGGCTTTGTAACGTAAATATAAATTGCGCCTATGATAAAATGATTAGCAATTAGACTTAACAATTTTAAATGTGCTACTGTTATATTTCAGTAGGCGCGTAAATGTTTTAGGTTTTTGGTTAGTTTGTAATGATTTATTTAAGTGTCTAAGTGTTTTTAAACCCTGATTTATACTTAATAAAATAAAGCTGTTTTTTTTTGTTTGTTTGTTTAAACGGGCTAATCTCTGGAATTACCAGTTGGAGTAGAAAAAATCTTTACACACATGGTAGCCAGATTCATAAGGAATAGTATAGGCTATATAACATCACGCTAAGACTCACGGGAGCTGAGCAGTAACTAAAGACGTAATTAACGCGAGTGAAATAAACCACGCGGGCAAAGTCGTGGGCAGGAATTAGTTAAAATTGTATATGCGAAAATAAGTTCGTTCATTTGTTTGTTTATTTGTTACTCTAAACTACTCAACAGATCGTCAGGATTATGGTAGGTATATGATAAAAGTATAATTTAGCGTTTTTATAAAATGCTAGATTTATACCTCTATTCTCGAAAATTGTAAACTAAAATATTGATCATAAAAAATATTCCCATTTACACCTAAAATCTTCAAAACCAATTGTACACCATAAAACACAAGAACAGTAATCCGAAATTACTTAGTTGAATAATGGAATCCTATAATAAATGGTGTTCTGAACAAGAAACGGACAAATGGGTCCACAGTGCAGAGGTCCTCGCGGCTTTATTAATCAGTTATCCGAAGCACCCGACAGTTTGTTAGCCAGAAGATAAAAAACTTCGCCTTGTTTGATAGAAATTGAATTCGGTCATTTTCATTCTTTGAAATATGACAGCTCGGAGCAATCAGCTTTTTGGGATCAGTGATAACGGATTTTTTACTGTACTAGCGCTTATCCTTGCGACTTGGTCTAGTTCAGTGAAAGAAAAGAAAGAATGAAAGAAAAACTGTTTATTCACGTGAAAGTGATGCACATGCTTAAGAATTGTTTTTTACAAAAGCTGAACGAAAAAAAACATTAAAAAACACGACTGCAAAAATTGCACATATTTGTACTTTGTTTTCTCGTCGGTTTTTTTCACGTCGTTTTTTATTTACAGTGATATATATATTTTTTTTAAATCTACTTGTCAAATTCTAGACGATAAACATAGACACAACCAGATTCATTAAAAAAATAAATTGCGGCTGGTATTAAAATTTACGTTCTAAAGTGACCACACCGGTTTCTTTTTATTTTTTATTAGCTTATGTTATTCGATGCAAGGATTGTAACGATACCCCATACATCTAAATCGGTTCAGGCGTTTACAAGTTATGGTGGAATAAAGAAACTCATATACATACATACATACATACATTAACCCTAAACACACAACACTCCTTTTTTTGGGGCAGTCGTGTAACAAATTGGTCTTAATCTTAAAAAATTAATACGAGAACCACTGGTCTAGTTTGAAGTCAGGTAGCCCATACAACGTTGACTGGTCAATCCATTCCATTACTGAAAGAGTTCAAAATCGATACGCAATTGACCAAGAAATCGCGTAACAAACATACAAAAAAAAAAGAAACATACAGTCGAATTGAGAACCTCCTCCCTTTTGAAGTCGGTTAAGAATGTACAGACAGCAAAACAGATAGGTATGCAGGGTCGTCAGATATAGTTGAAGTTTTCTAAGAAACCGATGGATGTCTTTGACTGAAACTTAACCTAAATAAATAACTATTTATTATATACGTTTTAAATTAAATACATTCGAAAACATCCATCGGTTTCTAAGAAAACTTCAACTATAAGATCTGACGACCCTGCATACCTACCTATCTGTTTTGCTGACTGTACACTGACCATCTTTTTATGAAAGATTGCAATGGTCTGTTTAAATTTTTAGTTATGAATATTACTGTGAACAACTACTTAAGGCGCCCGCCTCTCATGCATGAGGTTGTGGGTTCGAATCCGGGCAAGTACCAATGTGACTTTTTCAATTCATATGTACTTTCTAAAGTTTATCTTAGACATTACTGACATCATTCCTACCTAAGACAGGAATTATAGAGCAAAGTTAAAAACACAAAAAAAGAATTGAAGAAGAATATTGACATTGACGTCTCAAAGTAACTTATTTCACTCGCTTTATTCACCAAACATCTTGAAAAATACTTCCATCATAACTTCAACCATCTTCCAAGACGGCTCATTTTACAACAAAAATGGCGCGCGACAATTCGCGCCAAATGTGTAATAACAATGTACTCTCAAGATGATATTCTTCGCGGTGCATAACAGCTATATAACGCGCTTACGATCTAAGTACACAACCTTTATGCCCACTACATTACACGAAGCGTTCCCTGATGCAAACAAATGAAAAGAAAAAAGCCTGCCAAGCGCGAGCCAGACTCGCACACCGAGGGTCCCGTACCATAATACAATTTTTAGCCTGAAACACAGGTTCAACCTAGTTCAGGCAAATTAGCAACTGTGCTCTATTTTTAATTGTCAATGTATTTTACTGTAAATGTGCCCCTTTTTTAAATAAATTATTTATTTAGCACAAAATAGAAAAAAAATAAAAATAACAGCAAAAAAAGTAATTATTTTGTGATGTATAAAACAGTTTTGGATTTATTCCTTTACTGGTGCTACATGGCATTACCAAATTTCATGATTCTAGGTCAACGGGAAGTCCCCTGTAGGTTTTGATTAGGTACCTTACAAGCGTCAAAAAGATTGCGTTGACTTAGAAGTTAAATTTTTTCACTGATCCAAGGTGTTGCAGACTTAGGTATTTGATATTAATTTCAGCTTGATACCTCCACGCGTTCCTGAGAAACAGGGTCTTGTCAGACAGACAACAAAGTGATTCTATAAAGGTACCGTTTTTGCCGACTGAGGTACGGAACCCTAGAAATAAGTAATGTTTTGCAAAGTTTTTAAACTGTCGAAGTTTAGCTGTTCTGAGATGATTTCTGGTGTTTTATTTTAGTTAAAAACTGTAATGGGGGTTTTACTTACATAGTAGAATATTAGACTTACTATACTAATATATTATAAAGCTGCAGAGTTTGTTTGAATGAGCTAATCTCCGGAACTACTGCTCCGATTCTGATAATTCTTTTTCTAATAGGAACCGACGTTATCCGTGTGAGCCTTAGGCAATCTATAATATAAAAATGAAACCCTATTTCCCTAAGTCACGGCATCACGCGTGAACAGCTAGACCAATAAAATTTTACTAATTCTTTTTTGCTGCGTCTGTTATTGTAAGAAGGTACTTATAAAAGGAAATAAATAAAAAATGGCGGTACGAAGTTTGTTGGGTCAGCTAGTATTTTTATTAATCATTTTATTTATTTTATGATTTTTATTTTACTTATTTCTTTTAATTAATTAATTTTTTAATATGATATGTTAAATGTACAACTTTATATACCCATGATCTCAAATGGAAAAAAATAGGGATCCGTAAGAAAATGCACGCGGGCGGAGTCGGGTGTAAAAGCTAGTAGAATAAAAGTAAGTCACGTAATTGGTGAAGTATCCAGCAACAAGCCTACGGACATTGACGGTTCAAGTTTCAAAGATAATATTATTTTCGTAATTCCCCAGTCTGACGGAACGCCGGGGTCTTATTGAAAATTAACAGTTATTGATCAGGCCACAGACTCGGCCCCTGTGGATTCATGGATCAAACGTAATCAACTTTGTCAGAAATACCTAGGAGATTGACAGAAATGTACCTGTTTTTAAAAATAACTTTCGGGAAGTTAGGTTAAAAATTATATGTTTGTGACATTGGTAACTAAATTATAAATGCCAACTACCAGTATGAAACAACTTTTTAGTTATTTCTCAGTAACAGCCTCGGAGTCTGGATTTGTGCCCGTTTGGCTCGCCCCCTATATTACATGGGACATAAACTTTACTGGCGAAATGTGGGAGTACTAATGGGTACACCTCTGCCTAACCCCTCGGGGATTACAGGCGTGGTGTTATGTAGGTGTAAAAGTTACATGGGCTTAAAGCTAAAGTTCAGTTATGGACCCAGTTAAGTAATATATGTATAACTTGAAAGATAGGATAGTTTTTATCTCAATTATTCTTACCTAATATTTTTGATTGCAAACCCGATCCACAGCAACGCGTGACCCGGTCACCTAGTATTAGTATAGATAATTCCTCAATCTAACTTAGACAAAAACCAATTAAGCCAGTAAAATTCACATAAATATAAAACTTACTCACGTAATTGTCCAACATGACCACAATGGCCATGTTTTGCCTCCATAAATTTCTAACATGGCGTGTTCAATACACACACGAAGATAGTTCCAACCGTTTGATAGAGGAAGTTCGGTGGTACCGCAAGAAGTCATATAGAACTAAATTAGTGCAATAGCCCCGTACTAACACAAAGCGGGCTGAAGTGGCTTGAAACTACGTAAGGCAAAATTAATGAAGTGTAGGAGCTGGATATAAGTGTAATCTATGAGCTAGTATGTACAGGTACGTATTTGTCGTCATGTTTGTAGATAAATATAGTGTCGTGAATATATACAAGGTGAAGTTTTTGCATTCTCGACTTAAAATACATACAAAATTGACGCCTAACAGTAATAAATATTTATTTTTTTACTAGCTTTTGCCCGCGACTTCGTCCGCGTATATGTCGGTTATCGCGGACGCAGACGAAGTCGAAGTCGAATAAAAAGTAGCCTATGTCCTTTGTTGGGATTCACACTTACCCTGTACCAAATTTCACACAAATCGGTTCAGTAGTTTAGGCGTGAAGAAAAGACAGACAGACAGAAAGACAGACAGACAGACAGAGTTACTTTCGCATTTATAATATTAGTTAGGATTTCAGAATACACCTTTTTCGAAGAACGGAATTGCCCCAATGTGTATGCTGTAGCTGTGTCGCAAGACTATATCACTGTGTGCGTGCGGGTTCATTGCCCTGCCTGCCTAAACCTAGCAAAGAGATAGCTTGTTCGAATTTGAAAATCGCCTACAAAAAATTGACACAATATTATGTTGATTATAACTAGCATAGTTACTTCCATGAATTAGACGACAATGACGACAAAACTGCACCTGATATTGTACGTACTGTAAGGACTCTTACACACAACCTGGAGGCTTTAAAAACTTATCCGTCTATTGAAAAATGAACCCTAAGTAAGTAATTACAAAAGTAATAATTCACTAACGTACGTAACTTTCTATCCAGAGTTGACATTTTGATAGTTATACTTACAAAGCCTTCGCTAAACTCAGTATCTACTAAACAATTGTATACCCATATTCACCTGTCTTGTTACAATAAAAATCTCAAAGCGCCATCCAGTCTTCATGAGACCGGTAACAACTGTCTGTGACTGACATTTTGAGGGCAGCTAATGACGTCACAGTTTCCAAGCTCCAGTTACTAAGCTATCTAGCGGCTACCTTAGTTCAGCTACTATCTCATTTACCATGAGTAACTGACTGACTGACTGAATGAAAGGAATCTTTTAGGCTTTACATCTTTTAGAAAGTGTCGGTAAAGGTTGTGTGGTGTTGGTGTTTGGTAGGTAGGTTCGGTCATGTTGAGAGGATGAGTGAAAGACGATTAACAAAAGGTATTTATATGGCAGAGATGAGTGGCAAGGCAGGGAGGGGACGCCCTAGGAAGTCCTACACTGACCTTATTGGTGAGGTTCTTCAGAAAGGTCAGGTGCGCAGTACTCGTAACCGGCGTGCTTGTATGACGAGATTATGAACGTGGTTGAGTCGAAAGGAGTACCTAATGTAAGGATCGTAGCAGGTGGCGTCCTGTGGTTTCTGTCTACCCCCATGGGAAAAAGGCGTAAGTTTATGTATGTGTATGCATGCTGTAAATTGAAATTTCTGTTTTTAATACTTTTAACTAAATGCATATTAGTCAAAAGCATTACAAACTTTTACTATACCCAACATTTTTAGTAGTGAAAGGTGATAATATTATAAATAATTGCACGTCATATTTTTGATAAGGGTCAAAATGGCAGCTTTCATTTAGATACCCGATACCCGAATATAATATTTTTAACATTCTCCTTTTTATCAGACAAATAACCATTATATTTTTGAAGAACTGCAACAAGATGAAACCAATTATAAAAACTAAAAAGAAAACAGGGATTTTTATGTAAGAACATGTATCATTAGAAGAAAGATCCATGTTCTAGTCCGTGCTGAGATTTTTCTCAAGGGTAGGCAGAAACAAAAAGAATATATATATTTTTAAAAACAAGCTTTAATTTAAAATTATTACAATATTGAGTATTGGACATTGTATATTGTCATCAGATCTAAAGGTGTATGCAAAATTTCAGCTCAATCGGATACCAACAAATGGTAGAAAAATGATTTGCAATTTTTAAAAGGACAACTTACATACGGACAGTGCAAGCTAAATAAAAGCTTGTAAAAAATTAAGTAAGGATCGTAAAGGATCCAATGACATAGGCTACATTATACACGGTTACTTTTAGGTCGTTCTGGAACCGAAAGCCATAAACTCGATCATCAAATTCGAAACGATTGGGACTATTTTTTTTCAAAAAGTAACAATAAAAAAATCAGCTTTTTAGTACATTTTATTTTCGTCTAACTCGTCAAAGTGTACTGAACAGCTGTTTTTTTAATTGTTACTTTTTAAAAAATAATGGTCCCAATCGTTTTGAGTTTGATGATCGAGTTTATGGCTTTCGGTTCCATAACGACCTAAAAGTAACCGTGTATTTTCAAAAAGTTAGGGCCCCGTAAGGAAAATCACGCAAACTAAGTCGCGGGAAGAGTGCTAGTAATTAATAAAAGTCTTTCAAATCTAACTACAGACAAAACAATGATTACTACATAAAGTCAACAGTGAAGAACCCTTCATTACAATATAAAGTTTTTACCAAGTGCGACTAATATAAAAATGTAAAAAGGAAAGATTGTAAAAATTACACCGTCCGACTTGCTGGACCAGATGCCACTGATGTCACTTCAACTGTAGTTTTTATTTTATTTCAGACTGTTTCGTGTTATTTGACAAGTTTTTGAAGTTTCATTATGTTTTATTACACGACTGCCCCAAAAAAAGGAGTGTTATGTGTTCAGGGTTAATGTATGTATGTATGTATGTATGTATGTATGTATGTGAGTTTCTTTATTCCACCATAACTTTTGAACGCCTGAACCGATTTAGATGTATGGGGTATCGTTACAATCCTTGCATTGTTCCGAGTAACATAGGCTAGTTAAAAATAAAATGAAAGCGGTGTGGTCACTTTAAAAAGTAAATTAATACCAGCCTCAATTTATTTTTTTAATGAATCTGGTCGTGTCTTTGTTTATCGTCTAGAATTTGACAAGTAGATTTAAAAAATATATAACACTGTAAAAAAAAAAACCTCGTAAAAAAAACTGACGAGTAAACAAAGTACAAATAATTATGTGCAATATTTGCAGTCGTGTTTTTTAATTTTTTAATTATAGTAGCTTGTTAAAATGGTAGAAGAAAGGTGAATTCATTGTGTCGTTCATGTTGACGTGTAAGCGCAGTGTCATATAGTGATTATAGATTTAAATAGATAATAAATAAAGAAGTAATGAGCTATTATTAGTCTCACACAGACTAAAATATTTTTAAATATAACAACTATTTTTTCTAATTATTTATTTATTTATACTTTATGCAACAATATTACAAAGGCGGCCTTAATGCCTTAGGCATTCTCTAACAGTCAACCAAAGATGTTTTTTTTTAGGTGGTAAAAATCATCAAATGACTCCTTCCGGCCTGGGTGGGGCGGAAGGGACTGTCAGACTTTTACTGACTAAAAAACCACCCTGTTCCTTCTGTTGCCCTTTACGTTCCGGGGCCACGGTATCCTGTTAAGACGTCCCGCAACCCCAGCAGGAACCAAAGATGATGAAGAGATAACATGGTAGGTGCTAATTAATGTACGACCGTAAAACATATTGAATTATTCATGATAAAAATTATTTTTTAGTTTTCTCAACTTCTGTATTGTGAATTGAGCTAACTTTTTTTTTATTTTAAAATAGAAAAATATAACGCTTTTTTTCAAATCATATCTCATTTTATTTCAACTCAGGCTCGAAAATCCCCGTACCCTTTTCGAAATCATCTAGTAGTTAAATAAATTCTCATTTTAGTTTTATAAAATAAAAATTTTAGTGAAATAATGTTACGTTTAAATTCCTATCATAATAATTTACCCACGCGACGGGTTGAAATTGAATTCAATCAAAAATACTTTGTGTATAAATTAATCAACTACATAATAATCACGTTACACCAAACATCGTATGTTTACCTGTACAATAATCGTGAATAATTAATTTATTACAATTTGACTTGTAAAACATGTATTCTGAATAATTTATAATCACCACAGCGTGTAACGCCTTTACCATACTTGCTTGTAGTTATGTGGATACATTTAGTATTAGATTTAATTAATTTTACAGGTAAAATCATCTTAGGCAAGGTATTTATATGGCATAGGTGAGTGGCAACGCAGAGAGGGGTCGCCCTAGGAAGACCTACACTGACCTTATTGGTGAGGTTCCTCAGAAAGGTCAGGTGCGGAGTATTCATAACCGGCGTGCTTGTACGACGAGATGTATGAACGTAGATGAGGCAAAAGAAGTATGTAAGGATCGTAGCAGGTGGCGTTCTGTGGTTTCTGCCTACCCCCATGAAAAAGGCGTGAGTTTATGTATGTATGTGTGTAATCATCTTAGTTCTTGGTCCTTCCAGAGTTCCGTATCTGAAGGGTAATAACGGCACCCTATTACTAAGTCTCCGCTGTCCGTCCGTCTGTCAGCGGGCCGTATCTCATGAACCGTAATAACTAGAGAGTTGAAAGTTGAAGTCTGGATTTGTGCTCGGTTGATAGCAGTAGGTTTTTTTTTTGTTGTGGGTAGGAGTGGGAAATTCTCATAGAAGCCCAAACAGTCCCATTGCTGGGCTACTCTAGGCAGTGCCGTACTCTTACCGGCTAAAACCACACTCCTGCTATTTTTAATATCCCTGACGTGATCAGGGTCCATAACAAGCTTCTTTTAAGATTGTTATTTTGAGTTGATTAATTGTTGTTTTTGACTTAGCAATAGGGTCGCCACCTATTACATGGGACTTAAACATAACTGGCAAAATGTGGGTGTACTAATGAGTACACCTTTACCTAACCCTTCGCGGATTACAGGCGTGATGGTATGTTTATCTACTTATAAATACCAAACCCTATTTCCGAAAACCTATTTAGTATTAACCAAAGCACCTACCCAAAAGCGAAGTACATAACAAGTTTAAATAAAAACTTTCAAAGCCGTCCGTACAAAATAATATATTGAATTTAAAACTTGGACGATAATTTGAAACTAAGTTGCTGATGGACCCGTAATTTTGTTTGCGGATTTGAAAACCTGCCTCCATTTTAGTGGTGTGTAAAAAGACTCATCATACGACGCATACTACCATTAACTTTTTTCTTTACGAGACTATCTTATGTAATTGGTAATAAGATTCAATTTCTTTTGTATTGTATATGTCGAAGAAGGGAAATGACGGTTATTTTAAAAAAAGTCGCAGAACCGCCGACCTTATCATGATCTTTGGTTCTGCGATGGCTATAGTGGAATTTATTCTAACCTATAGACAAACTTAGGGAATTCAGCAAGAAAAACAAGTAACACGATTTAATAATAATTATTATTTTATCCAAACATACATACCTAGATTCTACTCACAATGTTGTATCTCCAAAAATCGGCAGCAAAGTGAGCTCCGCACTCAGATCGCACTTTTTTATAACGTCGCCCCAAGCAATCGTTATTTTTCAAAACAGATTAAATTAAAATATTAAGTTTTTATTCTTACAATAATGTTTCAATAATTTTAAGTTATTTAAAAATAATCACAGCTTATTTATTTCTTTAAAAAGTGTTTATCGGATTTAATTAGGAGGTAACGGTTTCGACATTTAATGTCAACACCGTCACCAACCAAATCATTACTTATAAACATAAAACTTCTCTAAATAATTGCACTATAAACCAGATTTATGATTAATAATGAAGTAATTATTTTAAAGTAGGTAAGCCAATTAAATCAGATAGGTAATAAAACATTTTTTAATAATCAGCAGAATAGTCTTTGCGGCGACATATATTAAGTTTGTATTTCAAAAGCGCCTTTTAATGGTTTAATTGAAATACCTAAGTCATTTAACATTGACTTTTACTTCTAAATTACAGGAGTACACTTTTTGTATGTGTGGGTTTTTATTGTGTAGGCTGAGTTTAGCCAATCGCAACAGGGAAGTACTGCCCAGTCAACTGCTGCGTTGTAAGTTTACATGAATCACCCGACAATTACCTTTGACAGTAAAGTGTTACTTAGTTACAGAAAGTATCGTCATATGCTCACTTTAAAGCTTCTGTATCTCAATACGTTATTGGTAGTATGGCGAGCGACGTGCTTTATCTACTGTGGACGGAAGAAACGGTTTTGATACTTGTTTTGAGTAAATGAAAAAGGTTTCAATATTTTGAGGCCATCTTGTTTTAGTTTTTTTTTATTTAATGTAAATATTGAACATAATACAAAACAAATAATAATAATAGACAGCTTTCAAATTAAAATGTTTAACTCCTCGTGTATAATGTAAAAATTTGCAAGTAAATAAAAAAATACAGTTTTTCAGAAAGATCATATTTCTGTTGTTCATATTAATGAGTACAAATAATCCTTTATAATGTGGTGTTTATAATACTTACTTAAAAGGAACGATTGCAATCTAATCCCAGTCCTAATCTGTTAAAAATATTTTACATACATTTTTTAACATTTATTGCAATAAAAATAAACCTATTTTTATTTAGATTTCTACTTAAAACAAAACTAATCTAAGAGAATTTGCAGTAGCTGTATACTGCTACTTTTGCTTTACTTTTTAGTTTACTACCGAAGCCGAAGTGAATAAAAGAAAATAAAAATAAACTACAAAGTGCGAAAGTATCAACACCGTGAACACATCTCGCACAACGAACTCCTATTGTTAACCACATGGGAAAGATCAACTAACTGTTGCATTCAGATGAGACATTACTTTGTAGTTCACGTTTTTATTCGTGTTTGTGCCGATCGTTCTAAGAATATTGCTCGCTATTACTCTTGTAGTCACACGACCATGGAGCGGTTTAAAGGTTATTTTTTACCGTTTAATACTTTACTTTGACAGCAGAAAATCATCACAAGGGCGCGAAGTAGGTAAACGCGAATGAAAAAGGTTTCAGTTTATGAGGGTGGGTGGATGAATGGATGTTTGTAACTCTTTCACGCTTAAACGGCTGAATAGCACACATATCATCATCATGATCTAGCTTATCACATAAGATAATTTTTATCCCGTATTTGTGTTTTCGTAGGATAATTTAGGACTTTTGCTAAATTTTGATGTCTATGCAGACGATATCGCGGGCAGAAGCTAGTCATAAACATCAATTATAAGTAATACAAATATCCATAGCAGTTGAACTCAATTACCAATCAAGTTAGGAACTATTTTTATTTTACTTTACACAAAACAACCATGACAAGATCGTCTTCAATAAAATATCTAACTATGTTACGATCCCAAACGTGTAGTCGCATCTGCGCCAAACTCTTTGTACCAACTACATCCCTTTTCGATACAACGTTTATATTAAAACTCGATGCGTCCAGGAAATTGCTATCATACTTGATCTCAAACTGTCACTGTTATATGGCTGCGATGCGTGGCGAGCGGAGCGGGGATTATTTGAGATAGTAGGGGACAAATTAAAGTGTAAAGGGGATGGCTTGGTGGATGTTTATTATTTGATTTGGGGGCGAAATTTTCTGATTGAAGATTGTAAGTAGTCGTATAGGCAGGCTATCATATTATGTATAGCTTGAATGGACTCTCATTACGCGTTCTTCTTTTAAGATTCGTGTGTGTCAAAAAAACAGAAGACGGTCGCGCTGTCGGGTATATTTACAGAAACCATCTCATTTCTTTCTACCGTTACTTCTAACTCATTAAAACTATGTAGTTAAACAAAGTTTAATTATTAGAATCTGCTACTTTCAATGTTTTAAAATTACACTTATATTTGATGATGCTCAAATAAAATATGAGTGTAGGTACATATAACCTGAAATATATAGTTCAATTGTTTGTTTTTTAATGTCGAAATAAAGGCTCGCATTTTATTCGATTGTTCATTTGTTTTATCACATAAAACCGCTCCGCTCCCGCTCAACAGCAAGTCCGCACCCAAAAAGCTTTGTAACGCATTTCAACCCACACACAACTGGAATTGAATTGCAACCTTACAAGTCAACACAGAAGATTGCTTTTCGCAAAACCTATACGTTTCAATGGGGATGTTCATAAAATAGAAAACGTAAGCCCGTCGACAGATCAGAAAGTGTTTAGCTTTGTGTGGCATTGTGTAGTGCGAGAGGTATCTCAGATGCCATGACAAAAGCAACCGGTTGCTATTGTCAATTGCTATGTATTTTGAGAAGTTTGAAGGCGATTGGATGTTATTGGGTTTCTTACTATTGGATAATAGCATTATGTTGTTTGATTGTGACAGTTTCTCTATTGATTGTTTTACCATTATGGGTCAAAATATCGATTATCTTCAAACGCAACTGACTTTTATAAAAGGACACGAAGCACACACGCTTCGTTGGCTGTCTCGTTGATAATGGTCACAAAGCGTGACTGCTGAGCATGAGATCTTGGATTCAATTCCCAGGTCGGGCAAAGTGTTATTGGGTTTTTCCATCAGGGATTTTTCAGCAGAAGTCTTGGAGTCTAGATTTGTGCCCGGTTGATAGCAATAGGCTCGCTCTCTATAACATGGGTCTTATATATTTTTTTCTCTCTTGTAAATGACGTTCAAAAGTACCTTGGTCTAATTTGACTCTGGTGCAACACATCATGAGCATGTCAGTAACGCAGTTAAATTAGTATGTCGGTGACGAGAACCCATAAGATTTATCCCTATTAAAAATTACTCAAAGCTGCTAAAGAAATTTTCACTTTAAAATAAGGCTCTTTGAGGTGACAACGAAACTCTTGCTGATATGAAAGAAGATAATAACTCTTTGCGAACAGTATTTAATGCAAAAAGTGATATCACAAGAGCATTATATGTGCGTATTAATGTATGAAACTTTATTAATATTCCTGTTAAACTCTTTCAACTTAGTTGTACCTAACTTCTGATATTCATTGTTCTAAGTTTGCTTTTGTATGACTGAGAGTTTAGCATGAGACGCGGACTATGTGATATTGAACTGTAGAATAATATATCATAACATCACGCCTGTAATCCCCGAAGGGTTAGACAGAGGTGTACCGATTAGTACACCCGCATTTCGCCAGTTATGTTTTAAGTCCCATGTAATAGGGAGCAAGCCTATTGCAATCAATCGGACACAAATTCAGACTCCGAGGCAGCTACTGAGCAATTCCTAATGGGAAAACCAAATAAATCCACTGCTGAGTATGAGGTCTTGGGATCCATTCCGAGGTCAGGCAAATTGTTACTGGGTGTTTCCATCAGGAAATTCTCGGTAACAGCCTCGGAGTCTAGATTTGTGCCCGGTTGACGGCAATAGGCTCGCCCCCTTTTACATGGTACTTAAACATAACTGGCGAAATGTGGTTGCACCAATGAGTACACCTCTGCCTAACCCTTTGGAGATTACAGGCGTGATGTTACGTTGTTGAAAATGTTACAAAAATCCATACTTACCTACTTTAATGTTATAAATGGTAACAACCCAGCCAGGTACCTACATATTTTAATTTCAATTCCCCCTATGAACACGTGGAGGGAGAACTTTCCCCTCTACTTGATAAAGTGAAAAGCCACGTGCCACTTAATGGAAATGTTATTCCCCATACACTGAAAAATTACCATAAAATTGACATCGCCATATTAACATTTACTTGAAACATAGATCGTCGTAGCTTGTGATATGTGAAGACTGGTGTATTGATAATACCAGTCACATATTTAATACATAGATAGATTGGAACTCTCAAGTAGAACCATGCTTTGAAGTCACGGCAATAATATTTTTATATTTATATATTTATATTTTCAATTTAGTCTCTTCTTTTCCTTTATCGTGTGGGCAATAAGGTCTTACGACCCCACATACCCTAGTGTCAGAGTTTCTAAACATGGTTTGAGCGGGACAGTAATAAGCTGGTATAAGTCCATTTCCTCACGAATATATAATTACTTATGTATAATTATGTTTCTGTTACAGTTTAATTTCTGTATTAACTTATAACTGGCGAAATGTGGGTGTTGTACTAATAGGTGCACCTCTGCCTAACCCTTCGGGAATTTCAGGCGCAATATTATATCCGTTTTCACGTAAGTATATTAATAATAATATTTATATTATCCTTTAAACAATCTCATTTTTTTTTTACAACCTCCTGAAATTTTACGAGAATGCAAAACTGCACCTTGTATAAATCACTGTTTATGTTTGCTCTACAGACCAAAATTAAGGCAAAGATTTAAATGATTTTAATCATTAAAAATAATAAGTTTTCCACATTAAAGAAATTCCTTTTTAAATGTTAAATATATTTCTAATAAATTCTGTTTCTACTTGATTTCAGAAACCTTCTACTCCGCCAGCCGTCAAAATGAACAAGAAAAACCGATGTAAAAGTTAAATAACTTTTGTTCGACGCTGATTCAAACAAAACCTTTCAATCTTGAATATATCTCTTCGTCACAAACAAGATGGAAGTCTAAACTGATCATCGTAGGAGATAAAGGGGAAAATTTTCAAAAATTCCAACTGGATTTGCAAGTATTTTATATAAATCAGGCTTTATTGGCATCGAGAGGGCCGTATCATTTTAGTAGATATCTATTCAGAGGCTATGCCAACCGTACGTGATTGGAATACCAACTATTGCAATGCAAACTTATATTTGCTGTCTTAAAACTGCAAATATCAATTCAAAAATCCTTAATACTAAAGACACAAGGTTGTATTTCAAGCAGCAATTCTATGTAGCAAGTGAAGATAATTAGTGTGGATTTGCACAATGTACCGAACACTATCTGTCATAGTATGAAATAAAGTGAGAATAAATCGAGATATTTTTACGATTGTTAAATTCTGAATGTTCTTTAATTTGCTTCAGATGTATGGAGATTTATGAATGTAATATTTGATTTCACATTAGAATTGGAACTTACATTTTGATTGGTTGCCATTGTAGATGAATCTATACTAATTTAATAAAGCTAAAAAGTTTGTTTGTTTTGTTTAGACGCGTATATTTCGAACTGTCAATCTGTTTGTATACAGGGTCATTGAAAATTTACCAGAAACCTGAAAAGGGGTCATTGTACTCATCATTATGAACAACTTTTACAATGGGACCAACCCTCAAATCATGAAAATAAAATAGCTATTCCATAAATTACGATCGTGTTGTCTATATTATCTGTGGTGTTGTATAGCATTTATGTAGGGAACCGCTATTTTTTTTTTATGATTTCAGGGTTGATCCCATAGTAGGTAAAAGTTGTTCATAATGATGAGTACAATGACCCCTTTTCAGGTTACTGGTAATTTTTAATGACTCTGTATAATAGCCAGATTCTTGTGCAATAGTATAGGCTATATAACAGCACGCTACGACCCGAGGGAGCGGAGCAGTGTTCCAAGGACTTAACGTGGGTGAAAATAACGCGGTCAAACTCGCAGGGAGAAGCTAGTCAATGTGATATAGCGCAGTTAGATAGTGAAGGATTGTATTTTAGTAGATTTGTTTGTAAATGTCTTAGTTAAATGTCAGCAATCATATTGGATTTATTAGGTCGCTCAGAGTTCAAAGTCTTCATAAGATTTTTTTACAAATAACGTTTGAAAACACTGTTTTTTTTTTTTTAAATGAATGAGATACTTACAAAGGGGTGACTTTGGAAATAATGGGCGATTTTGATTATTATTCGAAATTCAAATATATTTTACATAATAAATAATTATCTGTAATTTAAAAAGCAGCCAAAGCTTTTTTCTACTACATAAGTATTAGAAACTCAAGTCGTTAACCTTTAGATAACATCATGGCTGCAATTCTCAATAGGTAGAGATGTACCCATCAGTACACCCACATTTCGCCAATTATGTTTAAGTCCCATGTAATAAGGGGAGAGCCCATTGCCATCAACCGGGCACAAATCCAGACGTATCCAATACGTTCTGACATGTGGACAATAATAAATTGTGTGGAAGATTTTGTTCAACTAATTAAAATTGACAATTATTATTTATGAGTTCTGCTTTATCGTCTATAGGTAAAGCTTAGAAACATAACATAATTTTTAACATCAAAGTTCTATTGCTCATTCCTATAAACGAAAACAATATACAAGGCGATAACAGTTGGAACGCTTCCATATAACATTGTAGTAATTCGCAGCAACATTGTAAAACAACCGTATCAGCTAAACGCGAACAGTAGTAAACCTTACTTTTCAACACTTATTGAGACCTGCTGCCCTACCATGAACTCTTATCGCGATCCAAAAACTGAACTGTTCTTCAAATACGTCAATATAACGCATAAATTGATGCGTTATATTGACTTATTTGAAGAACAATTCAGTTTTTGGATCGCGATAAGAGTTCATGGTAGGGCAGCAGCATTTATTGAATTTCGAAAATTGGTTTTGGTGAATTCGAAGCTATTGCAATCACTGATAAGGATATTTAAAGCGCGTAAAGCCATTGGCCGCGCGTAAATTTAGCTAAATCAAAGGTATTTATGACAGTTTGCGACTAAAATTAGAATATAGACGTCCTCAAAAACACAGGAATTGTCACGTAGTACCATAATAACATTAAACACCACGACAGGCCATAAACGACAAGATATCCCATCGAATATGAACACCCGAAACCTTTGCCCAAATTCTAACAATTTGCACGAACCGAACATAGCAATTGTCCTTTATGACTCCCAAAACCTTAATATAAGGGAAACTATATCACTGATGTGACCATTAATAATATCCTACGGAATATTATGTAGGCTGTGTTGTTCAGGAATAGTTTGTAAACGGCTGTTAGTTTAAAATGAATGCTATATTTTGTGAACTAGAGTTTCTAATGCGTTGTCTGTTCTTAGTTCAGGAGTTTTGAAGTAAGCTTGTGGTCGTGTTGAGCATGTGGTGATGTCATGTTGGTCCAGGGGTTAAGGCATTCGCCTTTCATACATGACTTTGCGAGGTCGATTCTGATGCCAATGTGACTTTTAATTTTTTAATTAATCAAGTTTATCATTGACGTCGGTAAAGGAAAAACATCATGAGGAAATCTGGAATAAGTCCAGGTTTCCCCATGATGTTTTTCCTTTAATGTAGGTCTGGAGCCGAGCAAGTGTGGTGATCAGTGCTCGTGCCTTCTCTGTATGAGAAGAGGCCTCTGCCCTGCAATGGGACAATAATAGGCTGCTATTATTATTATATATTTTAAGTTGGAGGTGAGCTGTCCTTCCATTTGTTGCTAGGGATCAATGGCTCCTAAATTCACTAAGAAATATTTTGGCAGAGCAGATCGGCAGTTGTTTGTTTAGTATGCTTCTGTGATATTGATGCTATATGGGTTTTCTATATTATTGCCGACCAGGTATACGCTTACATTTGAATTTCTTAATCCCCAGTGTCTTCTACTACTGCAACAAACTTGTCAGGAAGGGCTTAAAAATCCACTAATCAGCAAGATTAGCAGGGAAGCTGATCACCCACGGTGCATCATTGAAAATCTACAAAAAAAGAGATCCGTTAATTGGTTTAGCAAAATGCTTTAGGCAGTTATTGGTAGTCACGTGAACGACAAAATGAAAAAATTGGCACTGTTACAAACTGCACTCGTGTGATACAAATAAAAAGAAACCAAGGCCAACACGTTATGTCACGTTACGTCTTTTCTAACTGCTCCGCTCCGGTAAATTGCAGCGTGCTGTAATATATGCAATACTTTCCTCATGAATCTGGCTATCATATACTAAAATATTTTTTCCATTTTTTCTAATCTTACAAGTTATTTCAGATATTAACTCGTGCGCCGTCGGGCCAAAACTGTTGAAGGTCAAACCTCCACCACTTTTGTACCGCATAGGTACAGTTGACAGTTGAGAGGTTAAAAACAAAAGTACAAAGGTGGACTTAAGGGCGTGCCAAAAGCCAGCAAAATTTTAAGTGTAGTCCTCTCGTCTCAACAGAGCGGTAGCAACTGACGTGTGCGAAACAAAAATATGCTTGAGGCTCTGTCAAAGTGCGACGACAGATGACTTGTTTCGCGGAATTAAAACGTAGTATGTGCCAAAAGTGTTTTATCGTAATAACTCCAAAACTAAAAGGAATTATCTAAAATGCCAAGACAAAACCCTCACTCATGTAGAAATATAACTAATTATCAAATTTTCGTCATAAGTAATAGTCATTATAATATCGTGTATAAATCGAAAAAACAAAAAAAATTAGAGGCTACTTCCTGATGTTTTTCTATCGAGAAAATGTTGTTATTTTATGTTTTGGATCAATGAGAACCCTCAAAAATATCATGTAGTTTTCATACATTTGTATTTTAAGCCTAGAAATCTAAAATTGTTCATGTAAAATCAAAAAAAAGATTGGTAATTTTGCTTACTACCCATTCTTAATGCCTTAGTGCTTAGATTTTAGCGCGTGTAAACCAACAAAAATCTCATCAACTTTATTACATTACTATAGATGTAGGTTTAGCGACTCCGGCCTCTTAGTCTAACAGACGGAATAAACTGAAAGCTTTTACGGAACAAAAGTTCGTAAATATACTACATGAACATCAATAATACATACTCTTCAGAACAGCAATAAAGATCATCCCAATATCAAAACAGGGAAGTGCATTTAAAAAAATTTACAACGCATTTAAAATTTAACTGCACTCATTTGTTTTTGTGCCAAATATAAGCGATACCATTCCGCAGGGCGTTTCAACTTCGCTATGATTTCTTGGCTGCGTCACAAACTTACGTTTGCAGTTGTGAAATTTCTTGTAGTTTATGTTGATGATGTTGTAGTACTTAGTAACATTTTGATGAATGGAATTTTCAAAAAATATGAATGTTTCAATTTTAAATATTATATAATAAAATTAATAATAATACCAGCCTATTAATTTCC
Source organism: Hoplodrina blanda (assembly GCA_949316365.1). NCBI lineage: Eukaryota > Metazoa > Arthropoda > Insecta > Lepidoptera > Noctuidae > Hoplodrina > Hoplodrina blanda. Next base: position 15,765,823 of record OX438582.1, read on the forward strand.
CATTGCAAAGGCCTGTTTTTATACAGAGAAGACACGAGCATTGATTACCACGTTTGCTCAAGGTGGATTGGCATTTTCAGACTTTAAAATTAAATAGGTATTATGTTTAAGTTTATTTATCTATTCTTTTCTATTAATTACGAGCCAAAATAAATGATTTATTTCCACTGTAGGTATAAGTTTTAGTAACAATACATTAAGTGTCAGAACTTATATAACTTTCAACATTTGTAAGCCTAATTTTAAGTTAAATTGTACAAGGGACAAAAATTTTGTAAACGTCTGCTTACATTTTTGTGTATACTTTTTAAGCATATAAAAACATAATTTTCGATTCAAATAAACAAAGGCCAAAGTCAACAATTTAATCCACAGAAGTACCAAACCCTTCAACTTCTGATCCCATATTATTCGCTCCTCCTAAATCAACTCGACAAAAAATTCGTAAGAAACAGAACAATATTTCAACAGCAACATCATAAGTTTGTTTTTCCGTATGTGCAACGCAATCCGGGATAAATACAGCGTAAGGCAAGCAAACCGCGTTCATAACAGTAAATGGTGCGTCCACAAACGAATACATTAGCAGCTTTATGGAGCGGATAGGAGGTGGTGATATTACTGCATGATTTCAATATAGAGGCGAAGGAAAAAATTATAATGTTTATGATAATTTTGTTGGCGTTTCTACCAGCTGTTTTTGACGTTTGAACGTTTGGGGCAAAGTTTCTTTTTGTTTTTGTTACGTGTTTTGAATAGTGTGTTATTCTGAATACAAAATATTGTAAAACATTTATTTTAAATGAGAAAACGTTGATTTTTTTTGCCCATTCTTCTCACAGACCTACTTTTTATAGGATGCAACTGGAATTAATATTTTTTTCTTGCATTTATGAATAATTATATTCAAAATATAACATAATATATTTTCTCAATGTTGATGGATTCATAATCAACTTCGTTGAATAAGTTTGTGGCAGTGCAGCAGTGGTTGAACAAACAGTAAGAAAAAAAAAACAAATTTAAATCTAAATATTTGTCTGTTCACACTAACAATATTTGTTTCTTAAATCCGACTGCTGTTTTATGTAGGGTGACCATGTTACCAAGTTTAAAAAAAATCATTTTAAATTAATAAATAAAAATGATAAGAATTTGCAGTAATGGGACGTAATTTTAAATTTATAAGAATGCATTTTTCTGCATTAAAATTGTTTTAAAAAAATTAGTAATTTTTGTTTGTGAATCATGCTCACTTTTTTTAAAGTGATTTTTAATTGTATATACTCAGACTTCCGTAAACCCCTACAGGTTTTAGCGCAACGAGTGGGGTTAGAGCTTACGACCTTTTGCTCCTCAGTTATGCTATAGCCGCTTCTTAAGATATGCATGAAGTATTGCGGCTTGTTGCCAGGGCTCTATATCCATCTGAGAACGACACACTGTGCAGTCTTGTGCATCCTAGATAGTAAGTTTGTTGGCTCACGTTACGACATCTAACTAACGCTGTGCTCCTTCAATTTATGCGATATACGTAACTAAAAATTTAGGGCTAAGAAAAGTACGATATAGTAAAGTAGGTACTATAACAGTTGCATGCTAAGGTAACCTGGCTGGAATATTTTTATTCTAAACTTCTAACAGAATTGTTTCTTTTGGAATTCTTAATTTAAATCAGAATTTTTCCATGACATTTAAAAACGTAAAAATATTGATTCCTTTTTTAAATCTGACACGTATGGTTACCCTACACAAAAGTAACATCTTAGCTGTAACCACATGTTCCGTTCGAGATTTTTTCTGCATTTTTTTGCAGTGAACTCCGAAACGAAACTCTTCCACATGTCAAATACTTAATTTCTTGAAGATTTATGAAGTATGGTCTGAAGTTAAGGCCGGGGACAGACTAGTTATTTTCATGCAGTAGTTATATTATAGTAGTACTTAGTATAACAGTCTTAATATTTATTCTGAATTTTTATGCTCGAGAAAAATGAAAGTGTAAGAGAAACTTAAAGAAAACTGTAGCAGTGTGTTTAGACCAAAAATTCAATGAATCACCAAACATAAAAAAAAATATGTTGCTTTCTTTTGTTAGTGGAAGTCAAGTATCTATACCATAAAATAGCCTGTGATATTTTTGGCATTAGTGGACTGACTGATTAGTACTTTCAAAAGTTACTTCTTACAAACAAAAAAAAAACACAAACTTAACCTTTTTTTTGATATCAGTATAGATAATATTTATTATGCCTCATAGTAAAAAGAATAAGTAAGTATAATATCGGTATTTTTATATAAGTTAATAACAAAACAAAACATTTACATCACGCCTGTATGTCCTGAAGGGTTAGACAGAGGCGTACCTATTAGAACATCCACATTTCGACAGTTATGTTTAAGTACCATATGATAGGGGGAGTATAGACTCGCTATTGCCATCAACTGGGCACCAATCCAGACTCCGACGCTGCTATTAAGAAATTCCTGATGGAAAAACCCAATAACACTTTGCCCGACCTGGGAATTGAACCCAAGACCTCATGCTCAGCAGTCGCGCTTTGTGACCACTAGACCAACGTGATAGTCAATAAAATAACATCAAGCATTTCATTTGTTTTTTAACCAAGATTTACAAATTGTCCAATCCGTACCAATTGTAAGGAATCGCGCTGTTAGTGTATCCTATTCCTAAGTTCGCTTTAAGTACATTCATGTGATATTAATTTGTTACGGTTTTTGTGTTATAGCTCAATTTGTTCGTCGAAGTCAATAAAACAGAAGCCGCACTTTGAAATTTCATAAAATTATTTTATTCTGAAGATCTTTTAGTAAGACTTCTTAAAAATGGAACCCAAATAAAACACGTGGCTATGTTTAAAACGTGGCAGTAACTACCTAAATAATTACGCAACAAGGAAAAAGCTATTTAAATGAAAGATAAATAAAGACTGATTTGCATCGTCAATTTGGACCGTACCCTTTTTTTTTCTATGTGTTAAAAATCATCAAATGACTCCTTCCGCCCTGGGTGGGGCGGAAGGGACTGTCAGACTTTTACTGACTAAAAAACCACCCTGTTCCTTTTGTTGCCCTTTACGTTCCGGGGCCACGGTATCCTGTTAAGACGTTGGACCGTACCCTGCCATAGGTATATTGCATACTCCATTCAAAATAACATTAGAAAAATTAAGTTAGGTACAACGCTAACGTTATTTCAATGTCTCGTCGGTCTAGTGGTCACAAGGCACGACGCTAACATAAGGTTTTGGGCTCGATTGCCAGGTCGGGAAGTGTTATTGAGTTTTTTCATCAGGTATTTCTCAGTAGTATCTATGGTAGCAGCCTCGGAGCCTCGATTTGTGCCCGGTTGATGGCAATAAGCTCGCCCATTTCTCCATTTGTATCTAATCATGGGAGTCAAAAATAACAGGCGAAACGTGGGTGTACTAATGAGTACACCCACGGGGATTATAAAATTGATGTTTATCATTATGTTTATGTATTATTTCACGATAAACATAAAGCAATGTAGACTATTAGCCATTTACAAAAAAATATCACCCAATATAACACAACAACTGCCGTTATTTTTCTAATGCTAGTAATAAAAGGAGTAAAGCTGGAAAAACCTAGGATTTACGTCAGATTAGTCAAACTTAATAAATTCATTAAATTCTAATAGCTTTTTTATATCTCGATTATTACTTAGACTTAGTCGAGAAAACTGTGGAACGAGCTGGAAAAACGTACCGGAAACTTTGTACTTAATTAGTTTTACAGCGGGAGATTGCACCTAACTTAAACATCGGTTTTAGCAACGTCGGCTGGCGTTAAATTGAATAAAACTTCGCCAAAAGATTGGAAAATGTGGATTTATTTTGATGACCTTAGCGAATGCAGCATGTAGCAAGTACAGTCAGCAACAAAAGTCGATTAACAATGTTACTTTTTTATATCATTTAAACAGACACTAAACACATAATTTCAGCTATCTTTATCTGTGTTTCAGGCAATAAAGGGTTTATTTTATCTTAATTTTATATTCATTGCGTTTTACTTTTAATATTGTATTTAATAATTAGAATTTAAAAATCATATTTGTTAATTGACTTTTGTTGCTGACTGTACCTACTTATATTTAACACCATTGCATGCATCCATGGCATTGTAATCTCTATAATAATACCAGCCTATTATTGTCCCATAGCAGGGCAAAGGTCTTGTGTCATGAGAAGTCACGAGCATTAATCACCATGCTTTCTCAATTCTTCTTCTTCTTCTTAATCGTATTGTAATCTACTCATGTTAAACTGCCTCGTTGGCCTAGTGGTCGCAAAGCGCGACTGCTGAGCAGGAGGTCTTGGGTTCGATTACCAGGTTGGACAAAGTGTTATTAGATTTTCCCATCAGGAATTTCTCAGTAGCAGTATTGCAGGCCATCTTTGAAAACTTCGAGAAATTCGTAATGGAAAATCTCAATAATACTTTGCCTGACCTAGGAATCGTACCCCTACCCACTCTTAGCAGTCAAGGGCGTGGGTCATACGTAATGCGAATACTGGGCTCCCAGCTTGTGGTAGCAGGAGGAACTGTAGGGTTTTTGGCGGTAATAGTCCGTCATAACTCTCCGTTATGCCCATACGGAGGCCATCTATGAGGATTTCTCCACGAAAAAAAAGTTAACTTAACCCCTTATGACGATCTAATGAGTTACAAGAAACTCAGTTAGACCCGTACTTCAAAAAGGCGGTTACTAGTAAAACCGTCGGTACTCGTACATTCTACAAAAACTTACCAACTAGCAGACTTCAAGTACATTACAGCACCGCTATAAATATGAGAGAATCTGCAACAACTAACCGCCCAGTCACGGGCCAACTCAAACAAATGAAGCTTAGGCTCAGCCGGTAGCTAAGCTGCTTTTATTTGCACAGACCGACGTTTGCAACGGACATCGTTTACTAAATGAACAAACACTATTACTTATCCGTGGCTGTGTAATTTTAGATGTAAAATGTGATAGAAACTGTGTAGCTTAGATCTATCTAAGGGCTGATTTTTCAATAGTCAGATAGGTTTTATCCTATGAATAAATATGATAGTTTGACATATTTTTTAAACAAAAGCTGTCAAACCGCCATATTAATTGCTCCGTTAAGAGTTATCTGACGATTGAAAAATTAGCCCTAAAAGTCATTAAAGTTGCTTTATACAAAATATAAATAAAATTGAAGTGTCTCTTTGTGATGTGAAAATAACACCTTTTTACAAAATGCATAATTATGAACATTAAAATTATAGACTAATGAAAAAAATGTTGTTTGTCTATCTGGTTGTTCCAGTTAATTTCCAAAACGGCTGAACCGATTTTTACAGGACCTTCAGTAGCAGATAGCTGATGTTGTAACTGGAGTAACTTAAGCGACTTTAATTTTAGAATAAGAATTAGGGTTACGCGCAATAAAATTAAAACCCCGCACAAAATCTACATTTATTTTACGCAATCAATGTGGCGGGCATAAGCTGGTTGGTAATATTACTATGCAGAAGTACTTTTTTTGGGCAAACCCGCCACACTGTTCCCTCCCACTGCAGAACAAGTACAGTCAGCATCAGAGAAAAGGTACCCCCTTTGGTAATGACATCAAACCATTTAAGTTTTTTGCAGTGTATCGTAGATGTCGTGTTGGTCTAGGGGTTAAGACTGCGGCTGAGCAATGCGATGGTTACGAGTTCAAATCCGCGGAATAAGTTTCTTTTTTTCTTTTTTTAGGATTTCATTTAGGATTTTATTTTTTAGGTGGTATTCGTCAATTATTATTTATGAAATCAAATGTTAAAATATGTAGGAGGTTTATAAGAAAAACTAGTCATGTTGCATAAACAATATTCATTTATTTCCTTAATTACATAATATATTATTATATTAAATTATAATAATATATAATAATATAATTATATTATAGAGCAAAAAAGTAATCTAATTTCAACCATATCTCGCAGTTCATACGGCAGCTAAGTTTCTGAAGTCAAATTACGGTAGTGCAATAATTAGAATCCAGCACATTCTATTCAACCAAACAAAAAATCTATGCTAATTTCAACCTTATCTTTTAGATATTTGAATTGTCTTTTAGTTAATTTGAATTGATTTTATTTAATCGTAAAACAAAACGGTAAGAATGTAGAAATATAACACGTGATGGAAGTTGAAATTTAAACCTTATTATCTAGAAGATTAGAGCGTTATCAACCTTGTTCGATAAATGAAATAATTATATTAAAAATTTCGATACATTTGCTAACTGTTCCAATAGCCTAGTGGTATAAGACACGGTCCAGATTATCGGCTGGCACATGGTGGTGCGTGTTCGTATCCTCAACCGCGCCTAGCTTTTTGTAAGTTATTCATTGTAAGCCGAAAAAATTCCAAAAAAATATTAAAAAGGTGCAAATACTGATTGAGTGGGATCGGTGGCAGGCAGAGATGGGTGAGGCGGCGTGGCGGGGGAGGGAGCCGCTTGGGCTCTGAGTCACGTGACGCGATCGCCCGAGTGGCGGCGCGCGCGCCGTCGCTCGGGCGATAATTCTTTAAGTCTTGGGGGGTTCCTTTTCTCTGATGCTGACTGTACTGTAAAAAATGTTTTATTGGAACTGTAGTACATATTTGTAAGCCTAGCACGAGTACAGTAACGTAAAAGTCGACAACCGTCTGTTAGCAGTTCGAAACCCGCACTGCTCCAGTGCTACAACATTCCGGCACATAAATTGAAAGAGCCCTTAGAACTATTTTACACGTGTAGTTAACATAAGGTCATGATACCGACACGTGTAAAATATTATGTGTTCTATAAAGCCTATTTACAAAATAAATATTATTAACATTTAAAGCGAAGTCTAATAAACTTCTGGCAGGTTGTGTATTATTTACAACAAAGAACTACTTAGAAAAACAACTGGTAGCAATAACTTCGCCTATAAATAAGAATCGATTGCCACATATTATATGGAAGATCATAAAGATCACTAAAGAATGGCTCCACCGATTTCTCTGATTGTTTTAAAAGTGTTCGTAAATGGGTATTAATTAAACATTACCAATCAATTGACGTACTTTTTATGACCTGTCAAAACGTGATTCTCCAATACATTTTGTATCGCAATATCGGTCTGTGACGTCACTTATTTGGCAACTCAATTGTCTAACTACTTATTGATTTCAAAGTCACAAAAAAACTAATTTTACAGTAAATTGATTTTGAATTTGGAAGCAAATTAAAAGTTAATCTTCAGCGGCTGCACTAAAGTAAAGTTTGTTTGTAGAGAATTTATATCTTGGACTTATTGATTAATCCTTTCAAATATCAAATTTTATTGTCAGGACAAGGCATTGCATGAAAGAATTTTTTATAAAATCCTCTGGCAATGTCTGAAATAATGCCTATGCGAATCTGGGTCGAGTCGCTAGTCCTAAAATAAACAAAAAACATAGAAAGAAAGAAAAACTATTTACTTTTTCCCGTCAAAAGTGATGCACTTAGCATAGAAAATTTATAAACGCTCAAGCCAAAAAACCAGTACCTATAGAAAAAAAAATATTGAACATAGAACATGTTTTGAATACTTTAAACTCCGTTTAGCCCTTCGTTTTTGAACCCCCTACAAGGGAATAGAGTCGAGGTGAACCACGTGTAATGGCACATTTTTATTCATAGGCTGCGTCCAGACGGGTTATTGGATAAACCGCATGAGGAATTTTGGTTCGAATTAATTATTACGAGAACGCTACCACACTGGCAGTTAATTTTTTCGTAGTATTTTTTAATCACTTCGCTGTCGTCAAAGTTGATGTGTTGTCCCTCAGGAACCGTATATTTTTCTGGGATTGGAAGTAGCCTATTCCAGACTATACAGGGTCATTGAAAATTTACCCGAAACCTGAAAAAAAAAATTGTTGATAATGATGACTACAATGACTTGTACTCATCATTACCAACAATTTTTACTATGGAACCAACCTTGAAATCATGAAAAAAAAAAATCAGCTGTTCCATACATTACGATCGTGTTGTGTAGCATTTTTGTAGGGAACTGCAGCTGTTTTTTTATGATTTCAATTTTCCATCGACTATAAAAAAAAAAAAAATTGATGAACCACATATTTTTTTGCAATAAAAGAATTACCATGTTCGTAAAGCACTTTTGTATGGAACAGTACTTTTTTTTTAGCTTCCTAGGCATCTAGAATAATTATGTACTGTATCCATGGTAAACATTTTCTTTACAATGTCTTTTAGACCTCGTATTTATTTCCATCTATCCACAAAAAGTCCGAAATTAATTTTCATACAGTAAGTAATTTAAATTTTTCCTTCATATCAAAAATGGTCCACTATCAAACTGAATTATTCAGCGACACTTTAATTGGGGGGTTGGGGGGTATCGATAGTGTTGCCATGAAGACCGGTCAGACACAAAGGATTACAAAAAAGTGTTCAAAATTATGAACCCAAAAGTGTTGATAAAAATAAACATTGATTTCAAATGTTTGTAATTTATCTGTTCAAGTTATCAAAATATGTTTAAATGCTGTCAAAAGTCAGCTTGAGCATTCTATTGATTCATTCTATTGACTTGCACAAGTCAGCGTGACGTTGTTGTGTCCACAAATGGCTTCAATACTTGCACAAAGTCATTCTAATAAAGAAAATGCTTGTATGCAGTATTCAGAAAAAAAACAATCAATCTACATAGCCTTTTCGACCGGTCGACTTCCAGTCTAACCGGGTGCAGCTGAATACCAGCATTTTACATAGAGCGACTGCCTATCTGACCTCCACAACCCACTAACTGGGTAATACGATATCCCTTGGTAAGACTGGTTGTCAGACTTTCGGGCTTCTGACGACCCATAATGACTGTCAAAGATATACTTATGACAGCCGGGACCAACAGATTTACGTACTTTCCGAGGCACGGCGGAGTTTTGATATGTAAAAAAGGTCATCCATCTAAGGACCAACCCCGGCAAGCGTAGCTTAACCTGGTGGATCGAACCGTGCGGCTATTTTAAATTAGACACGAGCTCCTCTTACTTTAAAAAAAAATACCAATTAAATGGAAATAAAAAATTCTCGTCACCTGGCCACCCAGGGCGCCAGTTTAATTTACTTCTATAATACGCCGGATGGCTCACAAAGAGCTTTATTGGATTTTTCTGGCGTCCTTTTGAGTAAAAGGTAGGTTATGATTTGGATGCACAGTGCTCAGCAGAATACCGTTTATGACACCCGTTGGCTTTCATTAAGAACTGGGATATTATATCGGACGATTTCTTCTTACTATCGGTTTCAAAGAAGGTTTTTTAGTCTATTTTGTGGGATCATTTTTGAACTCAACCTTTCTAAATGTTTCAAGTGATGAAGTGTTTTATTCAGTTTCTTTTGTTTGATATATATATTTTCTTACTTTTCTTCTCTATATTTTCTTATTTGGATAATTGTACCAAATGTGTTGTTGATAATCTTTGTTTTGTCAAAAAGGACCAACCCACAATATCTCAATAATTAAATTAATTACGTTGAATGGTTCCAATAATAACAAAATGTTAATGTTATCTTCTTCCAATAACAGTTCAATCTTTGTCTCAAACCTATGTTTCTTGCCCATTCTTCTTCACACAAAACTACCTTTTGGGAGGGGCAACTAGATTCAATTAATTTTTCTTTTCTTGTTTATGTCGTTTAAAAGTGCCTTATAATGGCTTAATTGAAATTGTGACTTTTAATCTATTATCTTTTAACTATATTTCTTTACCAAGTAAACATCAAAGTATGATAGTCATGTATGTACCATGTATGTACCCATCTGTTTATATACCTATTTTTTTTTTGTTTGAAAATCGAAACGATCAATCATAAATAATGTAGACCCATCGGTAATTGTATTTGCGGTCGTGGCTTAGATAGCTATAGTCTATGATCTTAAAGTTAACATCAACCTTTAGCATATTTTATGATACGAGGGATTTTATATTCAAAAAACCACAATTTACGAGCGTTTTCAGTCACGTACGTACGTTGATTTAATATCCTAGCATTAGCTTATTATTTTTTGCTCATACAAACGAAAACAAGCCTGTATAAAATATTCATGTAAAAGATATAAACCTAAAAAATATTCGCATAAAGCGTTGGTATTGTGGTATAAAATCGGTGATAGTAATGATCCGTGGGGTGTGAGTGCGAAACGCGAATTGATGTCGCGGTCGAACCCGCTTGTGTATTAATGTGTTTTTGAATGAATGGAATTTCTGTTCACTCGTTCAAATAAAATAGAGTGTGTTTCTGTTAAGGTGGTAGATAAAGCGATTATGGAAACTGAATTATTCAAAATGGCAATATAATTTAAAAAAGATAACAAAACGGGCAATTCTACTAACATTTAGGTACAATCGCAATCTGATCTAAGTTTCAATTTGTCAAAAATGTTTGTCATTTTTTAACATTGGGTATTGCTGAGATGATTAGTAAAATAATAGCGTTGGTCTTTTGTTTTTGTTATTCCGTATACTTCAGGAGAAAATAAAAATACCTTCCAAAAACACCAACCGCCTCGTCAGTCAAAACCCAGTAGTAATATGACTAGTTCAAATTCGAAAATCACAACATGTAAAAACATACCTATTATATTTTAGATTTTTGATGAGAATCACTAGCATAGTTCCCGTCTTGAATTTGTTGAAAATGCAAAACTACATCTTGTAATGTAGACAGTTATATTCAGCGATTGACACAGATATTATTATGAAGATAACAATTCGAATCAAAACTCCATGTTCAAGTCACAGTGCACGATGCAGAGCAGACGTTTGCTAGTATCCGTTACACGAACAGTGTCGACTGTTGTGAAACTTTCCCTGCTGCTAACTTGGGCCGCTCACTTGCCCTACATTTTGTCTCTTACTTGCAAATTAGGGCCATAGAACAAGGAGCTTTTCTGCTTGCCCTATACCTTGACAATAGTGCTTTAGTACGGAACCCTAAATATTGATATTTGCATAGTTTACCTGAAATTGGTCTTTAAAAATATCGATGTAATTTAAAAAGTGTATTGGTAGGTACACTGTTGGAGAGGCAAACACGAAAATCAAGGATCTTTGCAAATAATGTTGGAGTGCGTCTTGGAATAGAAACGTTAAAATAATATGAAGCTTTATGAAGCTTTTTCGAGCTTTGCTAAAAAGGAATAAACACAAATAGGTGATGGTGTGGTTCATAAAAAGTTTGAAGTAAAAAAGAAACCAAAATAAGACTCGGATTTTCTCAAAGCAATAAAAAAACCGTAATAGAATAATATTTATCCTTATTTATCCTTTGTTTGAGAAAGTCGCAGTATAAAGAAAACCTCTTTCAACTTAGTACCTACTTGGCTAACACTTCCTGTGACCCAAGGGCTGGCTTTTGCCTGGCCAGAGGCTAAGCATTGCCATCCAACGTGGCCAGTCAAACCGGTACATTTCCAGTTGACAGCGAGAAGAATTTTTTGATGCCATTTAGTTTTAGTTACTTACTACTAAGAAATTATTTAAAACAATATCATGTTTCATTTGCTTTTCGTGGCCCAACATTTAAAGATATGGGCGCTTACAAAATTTTCATATTCAGTAAAGTAGAATATTTTATGTTACTCAGTGCATTTCGCAAAGTCTAACTTTCGAAGTTCAGAAAAAGATTTTATAACTTTTTTCGCAGTCAACACAAGTTGTTCATTTAAACGTTAAATTGTTATATAACGTTTAGATGTTTAGACTGGTATTTATTTTTAGTAAGGCAGAATATTGTCTCATTATTGTTCAATTGCAGGGCAGAACATACGAGAGTTGATCACCAAGGGGAATTGGCGATTGCAGACTTATAATAATAATATCCATACCTATAAATTAAATGAATGGCTTAAATGTAAACACAAAACTCAAGAACGGCCGGACCTATTTAGTTGATTCTTTTTTTGTTATGTTCGTAATTTTCCGAAGAAGGATTGCGTGAAAGAAAATTTTTGGAAATTCCACTGGAAAGTAGAAAATTTTCTCAATTTTACGGTTCGCTAGTTTATTATAAAATCTTGGGTTTGTATACGGTGTTTTCGTTTACGAATCTGAGTGATGAGAAGTTACATTTGAAATAGAAAAGTTACATAGGTATTATATACCTACCTATACGACTATTTTTAACCGACTTCTAAAAAAGGAGGTTCTCAATTCGGATGTTTGTATTTTTTTTGTTTTTAGGTTTGTTCGCGCTTAACTCCGTCGCTTGCCAACCGATTTCAAAAATTCTTTTTTTCTTGTAAAAGGTTATACTTCCCAAATGGTCCCATGAAAATTTTATCGAAATCGGACAAAAAATATGTCACTAAAAATAAAATTATAACTTGGTGTAAAAATAGACACTTTCGGGTCACTTTATAAACTGTTTTGGAAACTTGGCGTGACTTAGAACCGACTTAGAACTGCCCTTTAAGAAGAATGTTCGGCCTTTGACAAAACACAATTTACATGAAGTCCAACTTCAATGACTAACATCTGAAACATAAAACCTCCTTCATCCAGTGTTCGTCTTAAACAATTGACGTCACGCCACAGTTTCCCATAGCAGCGTGTAAACAGCCAGTACCAGTACACGTCTGTGGAGCTGTCTAATAGAATCTGCATAACAGAGAGTGTGTGATAACTACTACTCAACTTTTTAGAACTCGACACGAATTCACTCGCAATGCACAATTCTTTTCTTTCTTTCTTTTTAACCCAAAGCCAATTTATCGACTTTATTTTACAACTTTACAAATTTTATAACACAACACCACACCTGTAATCCCCGAAAGGTTAGGCAGAGGTGTAACCATTAGTACACCCACATTTCGCCAGTTATATTAATGTCCCATGTCATAAGAGGCGAGCCTATTGCCATCAACCGGGCACTAATCCAGACTCCGAGGCTGCTTCTGAGAAATTCCTGCGGACAGCAACTATTAATATTATAAAGAAATATTTTTTTATTTAAAAATACATTTTATTAGAACTTTAAGAGCCAGCTAAATGTTCGATCAGGATATTGGAATACTTGTCTGTAGTTGAATTATTGTTCAACAGTTTCTGAGAGATTGTCCTCTCCATAATAGTTGTCAAACTGCAACAAACTATGTAAGGAACTGAGTCATCCTGGCTACGTCACCTACTTTGTAATTGCTTGTCGATTTTCATCAATATTAGGTACTAGTTTCTGCCTGTGATTTCGTCCGTATGGAAGTCAAGTCGGCAATAGTAGGTATAGTTTTTTATCAGTAGAAGAATTTTTGTAATTGGACTACCAGATATTAGCTCTTACAAACAAACAAACAATTTACTTTTTATACTATTTATAGTAGTTTCCCAAGTTAGCAAACACTTGTTATTTGAATTATACAACTAACAGCCATGTAAAGGTTTTATAATAGTTTTGTAGCAGTTCAACAGTTTTATAGTAGTATTCAATTCGACGCATTAGTTATAGGTATATTATTTATTTTGCTAGCTGGGTTGTCTGTTTGTTTGGTACCTCATCACGACTGGTTGTCAAAGTTTCGGACCTCTGACTACCCAGTCAGAGGTCCAAAGTCTGACAACCAGCTTTACCGAGGGGTATCGTGTTACCCAGTAACTGAGTTTTGAAGGTAAATCACTCGTTTTCTGCTGTATCTTGTTAGACTGAAAGCCGACCACAACATAAGTAGTTGGGAAAAGGTTAGGCAGATAAAAAAAAAAAAAAAAAAGTTGTTTATTGGTATCAAAGAGATCATTCACAATATTATAATTTCTAGATAAAAGGTACATTAATCGCAGAAGTTAGTGATACTGGTTCCCAAACTAAGCTATAGCTTGTATTTTGGGACACAGCGTTCAGCCGTGGATAAAGATACAATTTATTGTCTTTGGGTACTTTTGTTGTGAATGTGAATAGGTACTAACATTTTTAGTTTATTTATTATTGTATTATGTGTAGGTGATAAATTTTAAAAGGGTTATAGTAAGGCGATAGGGTGAGTGAGGGAGAGATGAAGAACAATAAGTTCCATCAATTGATGTAAATAAATAAATTTTAATATAATGTGCGAATATTGTGTATGTTGTTATTGTGTGCACATGGCCTGTGTCGAATAAACCTTTTTTTTTTCTTTCTTTTCTTTAAACCCACCTTACACTAGACGTGTAAATTTCTCTCACACTGCAACATACGGTAAGGGATCTTCTTATCAACGTGCATACAACAGACTAGGAATGCAAATTCACTACTCTTATTGGCGCTCTGTTGTCTTGTTCACCAGTTAATTATCTTTCAGAATTGTTTATTAGAACGTGTTTGGCTTTGTTCAAAAGCATGTATTACGGAGATTAGCTTGTGTTGTGTTACTTTGTGTTTCTGTGTTTGTGGTGTAAAGGGTTGTCAAGTAAATGCGTCAGTGAATGAAATCCGTTCCACAATATTATGCTTTATCTGCTAACTTTGGGTTTCTTTAAATGTCTTTGTACGTCACCTTTTAGGTTATATCATTCATATTATTTTAATGATAGTGTGTGTTCCTAATCAAATAAATATACACATCAAAAGTGTCTAGGGATCAACATCCTTAACATTGATTAGGGATGTTGATCCCTAGACACTTTTGATGTGTGTAGATTATTCCTTGTAGCGTTACCAGTAAATGGTAAATATGAATTTTTGCTTCAAATTAGACAGTAGAAGTTCTTATCTGGAAGGATTTATTCTATATCCTTACAATCGAAAAACATGTTCTATTGAGCTTCATATAGGTATTAATTCCTAGCTAATACATTCGTCCGACTCGATCCACCTGTGAATTCTCGGCTAGTTTCAGAAACAATAGCGTAATGTCTATGGAATTACGATCGTGAATTTCTGGTATGCTTTCGACTCAGATAGACTCAGACTTTGGCTATCGTATGGTAAGTGATATATATGTCTTATAAATAAATAGTATATGTAGTACTTACTTTTGCATACGTAGTGTTATAGCCTTCAATAGTTTACCATCACACCTGGAAATCGACTTATTTTGCACCAGCGCACACAAAATCAAAAAGATTTTAAACGGGGAGTATTTTGGTGACAACCAATAATAGTCTTTAATTTTAACTTTTAATTTTGACTTTGATTTTGCACGGCTTGACATACCTTATATCTCAACTTTTTACATTGTAGTAGACATAATTAATTATTTATTTACTTAGTCGCAAGTATACATTGTGGAAGCTTGTCATTAGCTATTAATGTTGTTAGGGCCTTCCAAATAAAAGATGTTATAGAGTGGACTGTATAATGGATGGTTACATAGTACAATGAATTATGGACTCTTAAGAATAGCGCGCGCGAGCGTGTATCGTGGTCGTGGTGTTCTCCCTCGCTGTTGATGGCGTTCTGTCGACTCGCGCCGCAGAGCCGGCGCGCGCTACTGTGCTACCGCGCGCCGCAGTCTCCGCTGATTGGTGCACGGCGCGCGCCACTGTGCTGACGCACGCCGCGGTCTCCACTGATTGGTGGACGGCGCGCGTCACTGTGCTGACGCGCGCCTCGGTGTGTTCTGATTAGTCAATTGGTCACCGTGCTGCCGCGCGCCGCGGTGTGTTCTGATTGGTCACTATACCTTCATGTTGGCCACGCTGCGCGGGCGACGGATATGAGCAGGCGGGTGGTGCGGGACGGGTCGCGCGCCGCGCCACGTGATTGTGTGTCATAGACATTCTGCCGGGCCGCAAATGAGAGGACATATCCGGTTAAATGCTCTTCTGATTGTGCCTGTGCTTGTCTGGATATCAGCCACCCTTGTGACTCCGTCAGGTCCCGGATGGAGCTGTGTTACTCGTCCAAGGATCCAGCGGGCGGGTGGGAGAGCGTCGTCTTTCACGACGACCAAGGTGCCTTCTTTCAGTTGCCCCGACGACTTCCTCCATTTGGTTCTGATCTGAAGCTGAGAGATGTATTCTTTGTAAAACCGCGTCCAAAAATGTTGGCGCAGGAGCTCAACGCGTTTATATCTGGGTAGACGCATTGGATTGCAGTCACCCAGTGGTGGATGAGGTAGAGCAGATAGTGTTCGACCAATCAAGAAATGAAATGGCGTGAGGGCAGTGAGGTCAGACGGGTCTGAAGAGAGTGGCGTTAAAGGCCTTGAATTTAGAATGCCTTCAATGTGGCACAAGACTGTGTACATTTCCTCGTAGGTGAGGTGAGCTGAGCCTAAGACTCGTTTGAGGTGATACTTAGTTGATTTTACAGTGCTTTCCCATAGCCCACCAAAGTGTGGTGTATATGGAGGAATGAAATGAAAGGTGATGCCTTGTTCTGCTGCACTGTCGCTGATTGAGTTCTGATTGTCTGTTAAGAAACCTGCAATAGCATTAGACGCCCCTACAAAGTTAGTGCCGTTGTCTGAATATATGTGAGTAGGTTTACCTCTACGGCTGATAAATCTGTTTAGTGAAGCTAAGTAAGATTCCTTTGTCAAATCGGTAACCAATTCCAAATGTACAGCTTTAACTGCAAGACATACAAATATGCATATGTATGATTTAATTAACTGACTACCACGCCCCCTACGGTTACTGATCATGATTGGTCCGGCATAATCTACACCGACATTGCTGAATGCGAAGTCTGAATGCATGCGTGGCTCAGGTAAGTTACCCATAATTGGTGTTATTGTCTTTCCTTGAAAGCGTCTACATGTAATGCAGGATTGTACTGTTTTTCTGGCTAAGTTGCGACCATTGATAGGCCAGTATGTTTCACGCACTTGGGCGAGTAGCAGCTGTGGACCAGCATGGAGGAGTTGTCTGTGGTAAGTAGAGAAAATTAGTTTGCAAATGTGATGATTAGCATGTAAAAGCATTGGAAACTTTTTATCATAGTGAAATCGCGAATTAGCGAGCCTGCCGCCCACGCGAATGACTCCTCCGGACTGATCAAAAAATTGATGTAATGAAATTAATCTGTTTTTTGCTGGTAATGTTTTATTTGTTGAAAGTAACTCATATTCACTAGGAAATGAATTTAATTGTGAAATTTTTACTAATTTTAATGTAGCGTGATTTAGCTCCTTTGTTGTTAATGAAATAAAGTTTTTTGAAACTGAATTACTTTTCTGTGTTTTATTTTTGCAATTGTTTATAAACCGCCATATGTATGCGGTTATGCGAGTTTTAATTTTGTGAAATTTGAGTAATTATAAATAAATGAATTGTTATTTATCTGTGTGTAACACTGATTGGTGTTTTTGTGGTTCTGGGATTTTGTTTCTGGCAGGTCAGAACAATTGCTGATATGCCCAGGTGATGCTGGCCAGCTGGTGTCATCATCCCTGAGAAAGTCTGGACCAGAAAACCACATGTCTGAATGTATGAGCACTGGTGCTGTGACGCCGCGTGATATGAGATCCGCGGGGTTTTGTTTTGTAGGTACATATCGCCATGTATGTTGTTGTGTAATGGTTTGTATTTCATTGATTCTGTGACTTACGAATGCATTTAGTTTGTGTGGTGGCAACTTATTCCATGACAAAACTATCATTGAGTCACTCCAAAATATGCATTCTGAAATATTGTGTGAATTACGGAGAGAGCCAATGACCTTCTTGTAAAGGCGAGCAGCTGTGAGTGCTGCACAAAGTTCTAGTCGTGGAATTGTTAATGTTTTTAGTGGGGCCACTCTGCATTTAGCTGTTAGTAGTTGTACATGTACGTCACCATTTGTAGTGAGTGTTCGCACATACACACAGGCGCCATAGGCATTCTGAGAGGCATCACAAAATATGTGTAGCTGTATCTGTTTTGGTGAGTCATAGAAAACTCGTCTCGGTATGACTAATTGTTTTAAAGCTGATAATGACTGTATGAACTTTTTCCATAGTATTTGAATGTCATGAGGGACAGTGTTATCCCACTGCAAGTTTAGTGACCACATTTTTTGCATAATTATTTTTGCTTCTAAGATTGATGGACTTATGAGGCCCAAAGGGTCAAATATTTGGCCTATGATGGACAATATTCTCCTTTTGGTAATATTGTAATTGACTGTATTTTCTATGTCTGTTGAGTATGTGATTGTATCTTGATTTGGGTTCCAGTATATACCTAATGTTTTTGATGGATCCTTTGTACCCAAATTAATGGTATTGTTTTGTAAGTCTGTTATTAGGTTTGCTTTCTGTAAAATTTCTGGATCATTGGACTGCCACTTTCTGAGCGGAAATTGAGCTGATTTTAGAGCTGTGTTTACTGACATTGCTATGTCTATCAAATGTGATTTCTTATCAGACCCTGATAGTAGGTCATCACAGTAGAAATCATGGATGATTATTTCTGATACTTCCTTGTTCTGATGGCAGTCCAACCCGACCTGTCTGATACAACGTGTAGCGAGGTAGGGTGCTGAAGCTGTCCCATATGTCACTGTGTTTAATGTGTATGTGTTGAGCGGTTTTGATTCATCGAAACGAAACACTATTTGTTGTAATGGTCGTTGAATTTCTATAACTTCAATTTGCCTGTACATTTTTTCAATGTCGGCTGATATTATGTATTTGTGTTGTCTAAATCTTATAAGGATTGAAATTAAATCATCTTGTACTACTGGTCCTATTGTTTGTATATCATTAAGTGATATTTTATTAGATGTGCGCGCCGATGCATCAAAAACTGCTCTAAATTTTGTTGTTGTACTGGTGTCACGTACTATACCATGATGTGGTATGTAATATGAAGGAGTCTGTGTGTTTCTGTTTGTGTTTTTGGTCATGTGACCTAGGTCAAGATATTCTTGCATGAAATTTAAATACTGTTGTTTGTATGAAGGGTCTGATTTGAATCGTTTTTCTATGTTTAGAAATCGATTTTTTGCCTGATTATATGACTGGCCTAAACATTCTGGTGATTGTTTAAACGGTATGGTGACCACAAATCTGCCATCATCATTGCGAGTTGTGGTTGATGTAAATATTTCTTCACATGATTGTGAAGTAATCTGAGATATGTCTGAAGGAGTAGAAATGTTTTCTAATTCCCAAAATCTGTTTATGTTGTCTGAGATCTGCTTAACAAAGAATGATGATCTTTGATTTGTGTTCTGAGTCTGAGTATCTGAGATGCAGCCTGTTATCAACCAGCCCAACTCTGTTTCTTGTAAGACTGGTTGCTGTTTACCTAATGGTATTTTTCCAGTGCCTATGACTTGCCAGAATATGTCTGCGCCTAGCAACAAATCAATAGGAGCTGGAATATTAAAGTCTGGATCTGCTAGTTGTATGCAACTAGGTATCTGAATAGTATTTCTGTGTATGTATGTGTTTGGCAACGAGTTGGATATATGATTGATTACAAGACACAATGTGTTTGTGCTGTAATCATTGTTGTGCACTGATTGTATCTGAATGTTAGTATTTTCTGTAATGTTTGTGCACTGATTGTTGATACTAGTAACTGTGGTGTCAATAGAATGGATGGGTAAGCCTAGTTTTGAACACAGGTGCTTAGTTATGTAGCTTGAGGTGCTGCCATTGTCAAGTAGTGCTCGTGCTGTGTGTAGTTTTCCCTGTTTGTCCATTATGTTAACTTGTGCAGTTGATAGTAATACTGTTTTGTTCTGTATACTACTGGTGAGTGTGACTGTTGATGATTTTGGTGCTTCTAAATGTAAAAGTGTATTATGTTTCTGTTTACAGTACTTACATGATCCTCCTTTGCATGACTTGTTGTCATGACCAGGGTGTAAACAGTTAGAACAGATTTTTGTATTTTCTACCTCTTTAATTCTCTGTTCAATGGGCATATTCCTAAATTTTTCACAAGAAAATAGTAGATGGTGCTGCTTACAAACAGAGCATGTAGGTTCTTTTGATGCGTGTTGTTTTGTGAATGGTTTTCTGTTCTGTCCCTCCTGAGTGTCTGATTTGCTTGTATTATTATTTATTTTTGTTTCTTCTAATGTTTCTAATAAATCTGCACGATTCTTTAAAAACCTATTCAAGCACTCAAGTGTGGGCATTTCTGTGAGTGTGTTTTTGTGTTCTTCCCAATATCTCAATGTGTTCGAGTCTAATTTACTAGATACTAAATATATTATTAATGTGTCCCAGTAATCTGTTTTTTCACCTAGTGTGGCTAATGCTCTAAGGTTTTTCTGTACTGTATCTGATAATTGTCTCAAGCACACTGAAGATTCTTTCTGAATGTGATTTATGTTGAATAACGCATGTACATGATTGCCTATTAGTTGTCGTTTGTTATCATAGCGTTCACACAAAAGCTTCCATGCTACCTCAAAGTTTTCACCTGTCATTTCTATGGACTTGATAACAACTGATGCACTGCCTGATAGTGAGGAACGTAAGTAGTGAAACTTTTGTATATTGTCTAGTGTTTTGTGTCTGTTGATAAGTGACTGAAATGTTTCCCTGTACTCGAGCCAATCATGATGGTCGCCTGAGAAGCGTGGTAAGTCGATGGTAGGTAACTTAATAAATGATTTGGTCCCACCTGATTGGTCCTCGTTTGATACTGGTTTGGTTACCGGTTTTTCATTTAACTGAATAAGGTGATAAGCCTGTGCCATTAGTAGTTGGTAGTCATTCTCGAATTGCTCGCTTTCTGGGTCTGGCTCATCGGTGAATTCTGAAATATCCATGTTTAATTCTATTAATGTCTGAATATCATGAAACTTTTTGTGAATTGTCTTGAATTCTGAAAGTCTGTTTTTTAATTCAATTACTTGGGTATCTGTTAATGACTGATTGCTCTGAATGAAATTGACATGTTTTTTAAATAAAGTAAGTTTTCTTTTAATGATGCCACGTTGTTTTACCAACTCTGCCTCATTGGATTTAGCAACTGTGGTGGCCATGTCTGTGAAGGTATAGAGGCACACAACGGCAATGTTTAAAGAAAAAAAAATGTAGGTAAGCGTGCGGATGCTATCACCAGTGTTCGTGCAAAGAATTGTGCAATACTCAATCTGCGTGCAGTACAGCAAGCGGCGAAGGCTGGGCTGTTCAGAGTGCGGGGCAACGTGCAAAGATGACTGGTAAGCGAAGATGCGAACACGTGGCAGGCGAAGACGCATGCACGTGGCGGCCAAGGATGCTTGGACGCGCGCACTGATGGCGGCAGCTCAGCAAAGCACAGCCGTACGGCAAGCTCTTGCACTGCTGTGAAATGTAATTGGCGGTATTAGTATGATGAAAGAGGGCTATTTATTGTGGGGACGATTAGCACGACTTGGAATGTTTTTGAGGTTACAATAGCAAATTTTAATGAATTCTTATTGAAATGGGTTTGTACTTAGTTTAGTAATGTAGTCATACAATGAATATAGGGGTCTGAATAGTCTGACTATGCCTGAATGTCTGATTAAATTGCTGATGCAATTTGAGAAATGGGACAAAAAAGTGAAAAGTTAATTGGTCTAGTATTATCTGACTGATCCTGAGGCTGCGCTGCTCCGAGAACGCCGTTTCTGTGAAGTCACGCTGCACGTGGCTGCCTCGAGGATGAAGTCTGTTTCTGATGTGAAGATCACGTTGCACGTGGGTCGAGGACGATCTCGCTGTGATGTGAAGATCACGTTGCACGTGGGGTCGAGGATGAACTCGCTGTGATGTGAAGAAGATCACGCACGTGGTTGCACGCCGCCCGGTCTGAATTCTGTGTTGAACTGTGTTCTGTAATGGCGGCGGCGACGGAGACACGACGCGTTTACAAATTCTTCGTCTTTATTGCACTATTCCGGCGAATGGACCATGTTAGGGCCTTCCAAATAAAAGATGTTATAGAGTGGACTGTATAATGGATGGTTACATAGTACAATGAATTATGGACTCTTAAGAATAGCGCGCGCGAGCGTGTATCGTGGTCGTGGTGTTCTCCCTCGCTGTTGATGGCGTTCTGTCGACTCGCGCCGCAGAGCCGGCGCGCGCTACTGTGCTACCGCGCGCCGCAGTCTCCGCTGATTGGTGCACGGCGCGCGCCACTGTGCTGACGCACGCCGCGGTCTCCACTGATTGGTGGACGGCGCGCGTCACTGTGCTGACGCGCGCCTCGGTGTGTTCTGATTAGTCAATTGGTCACCGTGCTGCCGCGCGCCGCGGTGTGTTCTGATTGGTCACTATACCTTCATGTTGGCCACGCTGCGCGGGCGACGGATATGAGCAGGCGGGTGGTGCGGGACGGGTCGCGCGCCGCGCCACGTGATTGTGTGTCATAGACAAATGTAAAATAAATAAACTTTCGGCCCTCGACTTCGTTTGTGTGTAAGTCAAGTATAGGTACCATAAAACCTATGGCATTCACCAATAGTTTTCTATCGGAGAAAGAATTTTTTTTGTTTTTGTGATCGGATCAGATATTTCAGAAATTACCCTCTTCCTAAATAACAAACAATTATTCTCTTTATTAAATTAGTACAGACGTATTAAGTAGGGATAAGGTGTAGGCAGTATAAGGACCTCATAACATTACGCCTTGCTGTATTGAAAAGAAGGTGTAAACAGAGATGTACAGAACCCTCAACAAAGGCATACAAGGGTATCAGGCAACCACAGATTCTTGATAACTGTATAAACTATACCTTTATGCCGTGGCAATAAGAGCGGTTTTCGTAGTTGAAGTGCAACTACTCCGTTCTAACCATACCTTTATGCCGTAGCAATAAGAGTGGTTTTTGTATGTAGTTGAAGTACTACTGACGTGCAGTTGACTATAAAGTGTAACAGATGGTGAATATTGCTCTTAACTGGGTTCAAATCTAGACTCCGAGTTGCTCCTGAGAATTTTCATACAATATTACTAGCCCAATCAGACAGTAGGTAGGTACGTATATTATGAGGATGGCCATAAGATTAGCCAAACGTTTTAAGGCATCTAGTTAAAGTTACAGTCTAAGGCAAGTGTCTGGCAATAACGAGTAATAGTTTAAAAAAATATCCTGCAAAATATAAATACCATGCATGAGGTCCATGGATGGGCATGAGGTCTTAGGTTCGATTCCCAAGTGGGGAAAAGTGTTATTGGGTTATTCCATCATTAATTTCTCAGTAGCAGCCTCAGAGTCTGGATTTGTTGCCGGTTGATGGCAATAGGCTCGCCCCCTATTACATGGCACTTAAACATAACTGGCGAAATGTGAGAGTAGGTACTAATGGTACACCACTGCCTAACCCTTCGGGGATTACAGGCGTGATGTTATGGTATGTGTATTTAAAAACCAACCGTCTGACTTGAGCGTAAGTAAATAAGGTACCTTCTTTAAAAAGAGCCCAGTATTGAAGCTCGCAAGTACACATACTTTAACGACATTATTCCTCTATCTATTATGAAATTTTCATGGATTTTGGACTGTCAACAATACAACATAAGGATTAAAATCGATTTACGAGTCTACGATCTACTCACACATTGTAATATACATTTGCAATGTCCAGTACATTTTTTCTCTAACATTGGAAGGTCAAATTCTATCACGTAGTCAATAGATCCTTTATCGTTCTTACGTACAAGTTAAATAAACTTGAAGGAGGCTGAATGCCTTGAAGATTGATAACGCTATTGCTTGTTATAATATATTACAGTTTTGGGACAGTCAGACCCACAGAATTAGAGAAAATGGAACGGGCACTCACGTACTGCTACTACCTACACTACCCTAGATATATTGATATTCTGATCTTCCGTTCGTTTCCAGGAATCTTTGGTTTTAATTTAAAATTTGTGGATTTAAAACGTACAGAAAAACCGCAGAGTTAATGGACTTTCTGACACGAAAGCATTACTTTTTACTTTTAATGTGATTATTTTATGCACGGTACGTATTCACGTGTATTTATATTATTTGTGTATACAAAATATTGTAAAACATGTATTTTTAAAGAGTAAGTATGGAGTTTCATGCCTATTTTTCTCAGTAGGTTCGGCGAAACTTTCTTTTGGAAGGCCGAACTAGGTTCAATTCTTTTTTAAACCAACTTCAAAAAAAGGAGGAGGTTCTCAATTCGGCCGGTATTTTTTTTTTTTATGTATGTACTCCGATTACTTCGAGGTTTCTAGTCCGATTAGTGTGATTCTTTTTTGTTTGATGCAGTATACTTGCCATTTGGTCCCATAAAAATTTCATCCAATTTGGTGTAGTGCTTTTTATTTTGTGAGCATTTTTCTAAATTAAATATATCGTGTGAGGTATCGTTTGAAAGGGCTTTTATTAAGGATTTCAAACATTAACACACAAGCACTAAAAAGTGGAAAATAAAAAGCTTTAAAAAAATAAAACAACCGCCTTCAAAAACTACAAAATAAAAATAACTTTAGTTTGGAAGTCGGTGGCAATACCTACATAACAAAAAACAAAACCAAAGCCGCCGACTTGCCGACGAAAGCTTTTTTTCCTGTAATTTTTTCATGGCATTTCAGGAATGTGCCCAGTTGATGGCAATAATGTTCCCTATTATATTGGACTTAAATATAACTTGCGAAATGTGGTTACAATGGGTATACTTCTGCCTAACCCTTCGGGGATTACAGGCGTGATGTTATAAATGTTTGTGTGTTAAGACATTTCACAGTGCCTTTAATGTTCTAATTAAATTAAATGTAAATGTGATTTTGACTTTAAAATTTTATCAATATTCACCAAATCCGAGTCGAGTGTGACTCGTCTCTCAATTTAATATACCTATAGGTATGAATTTTGTCACTAACACGATTGTGTTTTACAAAATAACATTACAAAGTATCACATCCAGCACCAGTTCATCCCAGTATCATCTAGATCTGTATGCATTGGCTCACCAACGCTATTTGTTCTGTCCGTGTCGATCGCCATATCTCACGTTGACGCGCTATTGATCAAACTACTTGTATAGCATATGTTCCTAGTACTTTTGATAGATAACTTGCAAGACTGTGGTTTATATGATGGCGTTTTGTATTCATTGGTGCATAATTTGTTATTTCTGGGGTTTGTTTTGAGAGAAAAACACAAGTACCGCGCAGGTTGTTTGCAAGCAGGACTACAAAGTATTGGGTCTTGGGTTCAATTCTCAGGCCAGGCAGTGTTATTGAACTTTTTCATTAGAAATTTCTCAATAGCAGCACGGAATTTGGAAGTTGGTAGTGGCCATCCCCGTGTTGTGAACTTGTATTTGCGGGCACATTTCTGCCATACATAGTGCTGATTGGCAGTCAGTTTTTAACCGACTTCTAAAAAAGGAGGAGGTTCTCAATTCGGATGTTTGTATTTTTTTTTTTTTTTTAGGTTTGTTCGCGCTTAACTCCGTCGCTTGCCAACCGATCTCAAAAATTCTTTTTTTGTTGGAAAGGTTATACTTCCCAAACGGTCCCATGAAAATTTTATCGAAATCGGAGAAAAATATGTCACTTAAAATTAACAAATAAAAAATTTTATTGCAAAAAAAAAACCGACTTCAAAAAAAAGCACTAAAAAGTTAAAAATAATACTATAACCTACCTATATTAATAAACCTAACCTAACCTACGATTAACCTATACTAAAATTTAACAAACTTTTGGAGTCGGTGCCAAGACCGAGGATTATATCCAACCGTATGGCACTGACTCCAAAAATTTTTTTAAATCAGGTCTGCTTTGTTTTCAAGTGAACGACATGCTCAATAACAATGTTGCGTAAGTAAGTAATAAGTAATATTTTGGAAGTCACGGCTAACATTTAAGGGTACCTACAAATAAGTTCAAAATTGTAATATTCACAAAAATAAATCTGATTAGATGTCTGTTTACATATTTTCATATCACGATCACATCAAAGCAATACGTGTATTGATAATTTTGCACATAATATTGCACGAAAATGTACTCATAGCGTCCTTGATCTACGTTTGTCGGATCACACCGCACAAACTTTAAAGTTTCCAGTAAAAAAGACATGCTTAATCAAAAGTTGGAATATAACAGTGCGTGACTATAGTAATGAAAATTTGATGAAATTCAAAGACTGTTTAAGATCAATTTCTTTTTCTGATGTGTACTTCACCAAAGACCCTAACGTAGCATACAACAACTTTTTAGAACAATTCCAATTGTTTTATAACTTATGCTTTCCGATTACTCACAAAAAAAGAAAATTAATAAACAAACCAAATTGGCTAACACCTGGTATTAAACGGTGTAGCAGAATAAAAAGACAGTTGCTGTGGCACCATAGATTAAACCCATCTAAGACAAATGTGACGAAACTTAACAACTATTCAAACAGACTTAAGAAAATTATGAAATTGACACAATTGGCAAAGAATAATTATAAAATCGAGACAGCACATAACAAATCGAAAATGACATGGCAAATAATAAATGGAAATAGAAGCAACTCTCCTCCAGAGTATATAAAAGAAATAAATTATGACGGAGTTACATTCATTTCACCCAAAGACATAGCAAATACCTTTAATGACTACTTCATAAGCCAAGCGGAAAAACTTTCCACTGCTTCGACACAACTGACCACTGATAGTAAAATAAATCTCTCAGTCATCAGTCATCAGTCAATGTTTTTAGCCCCTACCATATCGGATGAAGTGAATAGAATCATAAAAGAATTAAAGAATAAAAATAGTGTAGGATACGACGATATTTCAACAAAAGTTCTAAAGTATGTTTCAGAAATAATATCACATCCTCTCAGCTTCATAATTAACTTAAGTATTGAATCTGGAACCTACCCTGATAAGCTTAAACCTACTGTCATAAAGCCTTTATTTAAAAAAGACGATGAGAAAGACATCAAAAATTACAGGCCAATAGCTCTTATTCCGGTAATATCCAAGATATTCGAAAAATGGATATATAGGTCCATAGACAGATACCTCAACAAACATAATATACTAGTGAAGGAACAAAAAGGATTTAGGAAAGATCACTCAATAAATATGGCAATATATGACTTTCTTAATGTTATCATAGCTAACATGAATGAAAGAGTCCCAACAACAGCAATATACATGGATATGACCAAGGCATTTGACTTGGTCAACCATGATATACTGCTGAGCAAGTTAAATGCGTATGGGATAAGGGGAAATGTTCTATCACTCATAAAGTCCTACCTAAAAAATAGAACACAATATACAGAAATAAGTCGGATCTGTAAATTAAATAAAACCGTTATAAAATACAAATCTCAGGAACGGAAAATAACTTACGGAGTGCCCCAAGGCAGTGTGCTAGGGCCTTTACTATTTATTATATATATAAATGACTTTCCCCAGCATATACCCCATCCTATGACATTGTTTGCCGACGACAGTACTATCATTGTTAAACCTGACAAAAATAATCAAGACTTTGAATTTGACATAATCAATGCATTGCAACAAGCCGTTAACTGGTTAGAACACAACAACTTAATTATAAATTTGAAGAAAACAAAAATTATGAACTTTCGTCAAAGAGTAGCTAATTCGGAACTAAATGTAAGCTTTAATAATGAAAAAATTGAAGAAGTTGCAAATACAAAATTCTTAGGCTTAACAATTGACAATCAACTAAATTGGAAACAACATACTTCAATATTAATTAAAAAAATTAGTAAGTTTGCTTTTGCTTTGTATAAACTAAAGAAAGTAGTCAATCAAGCAGCGGCAGTCACTGCGTACTATGGATATGTCGATTCTATACTACGATACGGAGTCATGTTTTGGGGTAACTCATGCAATAGGGTCATGGTGTTCAAATCACAAAAAAGATGCATTAGAGCGATCACCGGTATAAAAATAACAGATAGCTGCAAACCTTATTTTGCATTGTTAAAAATAATGACTCTCCCCTGTCTGTACATATTTGAGACTGCTTTATTTGTTAAAAAGAACATGCATTTATTCAAAAAAGCATCTGAACATCGCTATAAAATGATTAGACCGATATATAGACATGAATTATGCGTTCCACCATCGAAGACCGCCTTGATGCACAAAAGCATACTTTGCATGGCCCCAAAAATATTTAATAAATTACCAAATGGAGTTAAGGACTTAAATACTATTCAATTTAAAAACAAATTAAGACATCTTTTATTGGAAAAATGTTATTACACTATTGAAGAATTTATTAATGATAAGTTGTAAGTTATTTGACATTGATATTATTTAATTTTGACATTGATATTATTTAATTTTGACATTGTATTAATTTAATTTTGACATTGATATTATTTAATTTTGACATTGTATTATTATCTTTATTTCCATTAATTAAGTTAAATTGTGCTAAGTATGTTGATTATTCTTCTTTTTTTTATAATAATTATATGTGAAAGAGTGTACACCTTTAAGGTAGATTTTTGAGGAACGAAAATGATTTAATATTAAGATCTAATGTAAAATGTACCAAAAATCACACTAATAAATGAATAAATAAAAAAATAAACGATCGGAAAGTGAGTTCCATCCCCAGATTACATTCGACGTATAATTTTCTATCCGATTGCTGGCACATCGATATAAATTACGTAGAACGATGCGTTGCCAACAAAATGTGTGCAGACGTAGGTAATGCATATCGAATGCACAAACATCATAAATATAGGAGTTATGAGGAGGCTTTCTTGCAAGCTTTGGAATTTAGACTAAGTTACTGCTGTTGGTTTAACATTTTCTTGGTCTATTGGGAAGAGTCTACTTTGTTTCTAGGATACGAGCATCAATAGGATAAATATTTCTGATATCTTTTTATGTAGCTAGCAGTTCAGGAATGCAAGGTAACAACATCATGCTTAAGTTTGCGGCTAAGCATTGTTACTATTTTAGTTTAAAGAGCTGGGATTACCAATGCAAAACTGGTCGTTGAGAGAAGGTCAAAAGGGCCATTAAATGACACAAATAAAAAAATTTCTTAAGCCATTTTGTTTTAGTTTTTAGTTTTAATATTATTGGATATCATGTTAGGTGTTTTATTTTATTTTTTGCATAATTTTAAGTGTCTCATTTAAATTAGCTGTTTTAAATTGATTATTATCAACATTTAATAAAAAAGGTAAGGTACTGATTTCATTACAGGTACCAATTATAAATGCAGCAACAGTACAGCGCAGAGCAGAGCTGTAAAAATCTGCTAACAAAGCTAATCTTCCTAGTTTAAAAAACATCTTACCTTAGAATCGCAAAGACGCTCATGGCAAAATATGGTGCAGTCTCCTTTCCGTACAGATACCCACAGCGATATTTTGCATTACATTTTCATTCTCACCTCGGTAAAGAATATTTTGTTAAAAAATCCCCACTCACGGCTGCACGTGCAATCTTTATTTCCCCAGCATAACTTGAGTCTTAAAATGGAGAAAAATCTTAACTTGAGAACGTAGCACAATAAATTCTATTTCTCATTACAAAATTGACGTTTAATTTAATATTATTGCAGTTTATAGTTAGCTGGTACATTGTGAAGTTTCCTGTACGCTGTAGGAAACAGTTTTATCGGTTAACAATAAGCTTGACGTTGCAAATTGAACTTAACTTCGTGTTGTTAGAAAAGTGTAGCGGGGAATGTGTGGGGCGGGAGTTTGGGAAAGGTTGAATTTTGTGTTGAGGATTTGGTGATTGTTGTAATTTAAACTTTATGACTGTGGTTGAAGGCAACTTTTAGATTTTAACATGTAATTGAGTTTAAGGTTCCGTGGCTTAAAAAACAGAAGCTCTTATAAGAGCATTTTTTGTCTGACTGTCGCAAATGATTGTCGTGTTTAAAGCTTTTATTTAACTTTACCTGTGTGTTAGTCCAGGAATTGCAATCAATATTTAATTTTATTTATTTATATTAGTAATTACACAATTAGTTACTTAATTTACTAACATTATTCTCAAAGGCAATGGTTTTCACCAAATTTAGAGCATAATAACATGACTTGATTAGATCTATTGACCGATAGATTCAATTAAATCATGTTACAATCAAGTAAGTCAATAATAAGGGCGTGTGACACAGAAGGGAATGCACACGCAACACTGTGCGACACTGTGTCGCCGTGAATAGTCTGTGAAGATAATATGATAGGTGACGTAAATCATTATCGGAAACTAACGCATAATTAGTACGCTGAAGTGGAAGTGGGCCGGTCATATCTGCAGACGGACAGACGGTCGGTGGAGCAGACACGTGTTAGAGTGGAGACCACGTTTAGGCAAACGTAATGTGGGACGCCCTGCTGCACGGTGGACCGACGATTTAAAGAAGGCGGCTTCGGATAGATGCGGGCTGCCCAAGACCGGGATGGTTGGCGTTCTTTGGGGGAGGCCTACGTTCAGCAGTGGATGGCTATAGGCTAGTATGATGATGATAAACGCGTAATAAGTGGTGCAGTTCATATCTAAACTAATATAATATGGGTTGAAGAGTGTTCTCTGTTACTACAGTTGAATTGGAAAAATCTTTCTTTTCGTCCACGTCAAAGTATTATCCCATGGGAATCATATTATATTTTTCCGGCAGCCTATGTACTGATTCCTGACTATAACTATATCTGTGCAAAATTTCATCTAGATCCATTCAGCCGTTTTGGCGTGATTAGTTAACAAATATCCTTTCAAACTTTCTCATTTATTAACTTTAGTAGTAAGATTAGGCACACACGGACTGCTCGTTTTTGGAATATGTCTCCATCCTTCAGTATGTGCCCATCCTTATATCAACATTTAAGTGCTTTCAATATAAAATGTTATCATGAATCCTTGTAACTTTCCTACGCGTACTTTAAAAGCCTTTTACGTCGAGAATGTTGAGATCAATGTATGTATGCTTTTAGAAATGATACGATTTAAAAATATAGATATTATCTTAGTATTAAGGTTATGTTTGTGTAGAAACATACATAACATCACGCCTGTAATCCCCGAGGGGTTAGACAGGAGGACCCACATTTAGCCAGTTGTTAGGAAGTGTTGAGAATTTTTACTACTGTTATAAATACGCATGGAGAATGTAAGGATCGTAGCAGGTGGCATTCTGTGGTTTCTGCCTACCCCCATGGGAAAAAGGCGTGAGTTTATGTATGTGTAGACGACGCACCTCCATACCTTTATTTTCTTTTTATTTCTGTCATTTTCATTACGTCAGTTTTATACATTGTTTTTTCTTGTCATTAAAAAATCTTTACTAAAATGTGAAGCGTCTCCTTATTTCACCTCAATCCTCAACAGTATGTATGTGTGTTATAAATACGAAAGTTTGGATGGATGAATGTTTGTTACCTACTCAATCACGCCAGAACAACTGAATGGATCTGGATACAATTTGGCACAGAGATAGATTATAGACTGGAATAGCACATAGTCTACTTTTTATCCCGGAAAAATGTACGGGTCCCATTTGGTTGTCGCCGAAATGAGATTAGATTATAAGCGTTTTTGACTAGTAGAAAGGCTTCTATTTTTAACACTGAAAGCGGTATTATCGTAGCCTAAGCATAAAGTCATCTTTGTCTGTAATATTTTGATATCAGATGTTCCAACAAAACCTAATTCGTGGAACTTGGGGATAGATTACTCTTCTAACCACAATCTCTAACGACATGACAGTGACCATCTGACGCACATTTCTCTTTCACTAGCAAATCTAGAATATCATCAATCAAACAAGATTAATCCCTCAGGATATCAATAAACAAAAACCTTTATTATGCCCGCAAAAAGTCTTACAGTGTCCGTTTACAATCAGCCATCGGCCTTGACGTGGTGTGCCTCGAGAAAAGAAAGGTACAGAAGTTCCATTTTAAACAATATAAAAAAATAAAGGGTTTTAAAAAAAATAACATCATGCTTGTAATCCCCGATAGGTTAGGCAGAGGTGTGCCCATTTGTAGGTACACCCACATTTCGCCAGTTATATTTAAGTCCCATGAAATAGGGGGCAAGCCTATTGCCATCAACCGGGCACAAATCCAGACTCCGAGGAAAAGACATTTTAACGAAACTGAAAAAAACATGTTCTTGCCATTATAGTGATCACTTTTTGTTAAGAACTATACATGCATAGTTAATGGGTATGTAATATCTTTTCACATATTGTTTTTCTCCGTTTCCACCATACCTTCTGCATCTATCTGCAGACTATTCTACGTCCTATGACCAACCAAACAAGACAAATGTTCGCCTGTCAAGATCGCAGCATCGATACGCGATGTCCCATCCCTATTACAAGATGTTAGAAGTTTTGTAGATAAGCCTTTGTTATTTATATGGTGTTTGGGCTGGTGTGAGTAGCTGATTAACGGTTTGTCTTTTGGTTACGTAGTGTTGGGTGAATGGTAGCCTATTATATTTTTTCTTTTACTTTCTTTTACATTCATAATAATATCATCTTATTACTGACTACCAGGGTTGCAGAATTTGTTTGAAAGAGTCACTGCGGAATCAGAAGGAACACGACTGGGTTTTAGTCAGTACGAGTCTTGACACTCCCTTCCGCTCCGCCCAGAGAGGAAAAAATAATTTAAAATAATAATAATAATTTATAAAATCGTTTATTAAAGTTCAAAAAAGAGATCGAGAAAGAAAAAAATATTTTTTGTAATTTCATAGACAGCATTTACAGAACGCTTTAACAATCTAAAGGGGTACAAAGGCAATGACTTCAAAAATCGATAAAAAAATGTCAATAAAATCGTGCATCTAAATTCTTAATTCAACCCCCAGTCTTCCCATCTCAACCCAAACTCACACCGTGATTAGAGGCCGTGATTGATGAGGGCGTCACGACGAATTGATGATCGATCGCGCGGCATCTGCGACCCGACGTACCTCATTGTAGCTGGCTTTCATTAAACTTCATTTGAACTTGTTGATTTTCGTTTAAAGTTCATTAATTAAATTGATATTTAACTGGCAGTGGTATTCTATAAAACTTCCCTTGGTGGCTTTGGGTAAAGTAAGCTTGAGGTGACACCTCATTCCAGCTTAGGATTATAATATAATAATAATTATAGTTGCGTTTAGTCAAATAATTTTGTCAAATATACACATCAAAAGTGTCTAGGGATCAACATCCCTAACAAATGTTAGGGATGTTGATCCCTAGACACTTTTGATGTGTGTAGTTGCGTTTAGTGGAATTCAAGAGGAATTTCCATCCGCGAACTCTTCAGTTCAAGAATAAGCTCGAGGTCGAAGTTGACCAGGGAAATACAGTATAAGATTCTTCAAGAAAGGGGTGATTAGATTCTTAAAAGGTCGGCAATACACGCGTTTTGCTTCTGGTGAGATAACTTGGACTTCAATATTAAAGTCCGAAATCGGCAGTCCGCCTTGGGCAAGCGTGGTGATCAATCCCCCTGTCTTCTCTTTATCAGAAGAGTTCTTTGCCCTGCAGTGCGAC
This sequence comes from Hoplodrina blanda, assembly GCA_949316365.1. Taxonomy (NCBI): domain Eukaryota; kingdom Metazoa; phylum Arthropoda; class Insecta; order Lepidoptera; family Noctuidae; genus Hoplodrina; species Hoplodrina blanda. Next base: position 15,799,256 of record OX438582.1, read on the forward strand.
AATATTATACCGATATAATATATTAAGTAATATTGTGCGTAGTTCACCTCCAATATAATCAATGTATTTAATGGCCAAATGACTATAACGGCTGATTATACTCAATCTGTCTATTCATGTTTTAATTAAGCCCTATTGTGTGATTAATTACTAACTTCGGTCGTATATTATTAACACGAAAGTGAATTTGTATATTCGTTTGTCTACTTTTACGGCTCAACTACTGATTCGATCATCATGAAATTTTACATACACATTGTCAGGTATACAGAAAAGGATATAGAGTACCTTTCATCTAGAAAAAGCAAAGTTCTGTTCGTCAAGGATTCCGAAGTCTTTGCGTCCGCAATAACCGACATGTAAGTGGAGGAAGACGCAGGTATAAGCTAGTTATTATTATAATATAAGTATATTATCATGTTTAGGATAATATGATTAGTTATTAGGTATGATTTGTGGGTAGGTAATTGTTATATACTACTTATTTAATTAATCATTTCTTTTTATTGTGGCGATCTTTAGGGAGTTTTCCTATGGCGTTTGTTACGCGATTTCAATTGTGGACCGATTTCGAAGTACATAACAACAAACAAAACCAAACCCGCGGACTTTCAAAACTAAAATTGTTTATTTTTATTTTGTAGTTTTTGAAGGCGGTTGTCTTTTTTAGTGTAAGATGGATAGTCTCTCTCTTTAGTAGTGAGTACGTGAAAGCCTGCAAAGTTTGTTACGATACGCGCTACAAAAAGATGACACTCGACAAGCGTCAGTAGTGGGGAGCTTGCGCAGGTATGGATGTACAAAATAGTTATCCATAATTTGTGTCTATTCAGGATTTTTTCGATGACTTTAAAATTCTTATAAATATTTTAATATTTATCGCGAAATAATAAAGTTTGTGTGGTGTGTCAAGTTTCATCTTTCCTGGCGCGTATTGTACCAAGGTTGGTCGAATACCTAGTAGGTATTGTTATGTTCTGAGTAGGAAATTCTCATTAGCTGTCTGGAGTCTGGTGTACTCTGTTAGTGGCAATAGACTATTACGACTAATGAAATGTGGGTTTGGGGGTGTGTGTAGGCATTCACCTTTGTCTATAACTTAGGTGGACTTACAAACATAATTATGTTAAAATCAATGAAGGAAGCCTCACAGAGAGTCTGTGTCCCAGCTGTGGGAATATTATATTGTTAACTAGCTCTAACCCAACATCTCTTAATTAGAAGAATAAGAATAAATTTATTGGTCCATAGTCACAAAGCAAAATATAAGATATCTTATTATAAGAACTTAACATTATAGTATGCTACTTTAGTTTTACAACTATATATTTATAATTATGAGTAAATTGTACGGTGGTCCCCAAACTAGGCGGCGCCTGTATCTTGGGGGCCAGTATTATAATTATAAAAACAACATTATCAGCGAGTGACATTAGGCTATATTTTATTTTCAAAATAATTAGGGGTTCCGTAAAAAAAATCCAAAAAACTAGAGGAAGAAACATTCTAACTCAGTTATAGGGAATAAAATAACATGGGTTAGTTTTGTTTTGACAAAACTAAAGCTAATTATAATTAGGAAATAGTTTGACATGACTGTTTCTAACAGGTGCAAACCAAATACCTGTCTATTGAGGCTTACGATTTCATTAAGCCCCACATTAATACATTATGAGGCTTTAAATTTCATTTGCATTTGTACACTTTGATTGCTATATAGAAACAACTATTTCATTTGAATAGATGAATTATTAATGGCTGAAGTAGTTATATGTTTGGTTAAATAACGGCTGTTGAGGTTTTTGATTGGTTCGTGGTTAGGTGTGAATTGAAATGTTGTATGTTAATTTGGTTTTAGTTAATATGGGGTTAGGGTTCTTTATTATTTGTTAAGGTTAAGGTTTAAGATCTTTATTTCTCAAAAAGAATTACATTAACTTGCATTCATTTGCTTGCTTCTTTTTTTGCCGATTTTTTATTTATTTTTTGCTTGGTTGGTTTTTTTATATAAAGTTTTTACAGGATATTGTTAAAAACATACATACATTATTGTTAGTGCATTTTCCATGGGCCATAACTTCAGCCAGATCTTTAAAGCATTTAGCTGAAATTATAACTCACAGAAAGTGTGTGCTAATAAAGTAATGGTTTTTAATGGAACCAAAATCTATACTTTCACGTTGATTTAGAAGCTTGAAATTTGGCAAGAAGCAATGCCATGTAGCGCAAGTAAAGGAAGAAATCCGAAGACTGTTTTGTAGTAACAACATAAAACAATTCCTATCTTGGGATTATAAACTTATGTGTTGTCAAATATTGTACAGTGATACGGTACAGTACCCGACGATAAATATTGCACATCGACCTTTATCGTATTTTCGTATTTTATACAAATAATAAAAAGATACATCAAAAGAAGCAAATCATAATTGTTTTAACAGCTCCTAATAGATATCGGACTGTTTGTATTTCGTGCGACAGAGATAACGCTCTACGAAGCTGACATTAGCCGATTGTCTCTTTCCAAAGATCGATGTGCAATATTTATCGCCGGGTACTGTACCCTTCATGTGCGAGTCTGACTTACACTTGGCCAGCTTTTCTGCAGTGTATCTGTTGTTCCCAACTTCCAAAAGGAAACCGGTGGGAATCAAATGGTATGAAGTCACTCACTGACAAACACTCATAAAAGTACTTACACTAAGCAAAATACAGAAGACAATAGGAAAACCTCCCGTGCTTCCGGAAGATAATAAACCAAACGACACCGCTGTATATTCAAATATATTACACTATCTACATACTACTTATCTTCAAAAGGTACTGCAGTAAATATACCTCTCCATACTAAAACATGTAAGCATCGGCGCAAACAAAGCAGCAACTGAAAAAGAAGAAAAGAAAGAAAATCTATTTAATCACGCGAAAATGACGCATAAAACATAAAAGAATAATTGAACACAAAAGTAAAATAAAAACAAGCTGATATTAAATCTAAAAATTAAAAACAAGTAAATACAAGTAAGAAATATGCGCCACTATCGCGCGAAACGGCTGACGCTCAGTATAATGCCGTGGTCCGTGCACTAAGGCACGAAAAACATGACGCTGGTTTTTAGCGTAACTCGCACAGTTATAATTTACTAGGTTTTGCTCGCGACATTGTCCACGTGAATGTCGCGAATTAAAAAGTAGCCTATGTCCCTTCCTGGAGATCAAACTTAGTCTGTACCATACATACATACATGTAGGAATGGAACGTTATGATAGATGAGTGGAATGAATCGTAAAGATGAGTGACAGATGTGAAGCATGTTGAATGAAAGAGATGAAAGTATTAAATAGTTTAGGAGTGAAAGAGAGAGCATATGAACGTTAAAGAAGGTGAAAGGAAGAGGACTGGAATACGAGGAGAACAGGACGAAGGACGATATCTGCAAAGACGATTCAAATAAAATTTAGGTTTAACAAGAAGTAGTTTGTATTTTATTTTGGCCAACTTCCAATCCCACATATTTTTGGGGGCTCGTCCGGGATGGAATTGGCAAAATAATTACGAATACGAAGAAAGAAGAATTTGATTAAAGACGAACGACGACAGAAAAAAAAGACGGGAGCAGAAAAAAAAGACGGGAGCAGGAAAAAAAACCGACGCCACAGACGTGGAGCGGCTGGGGAGTTTTGCTCTAGCGGAACGACGGAAAAGACGATAGAAGACGGTAACAGTAGTTACAAAAGACGAGGCAAAGACGAAATATGGGTGGACACGGAAGCGATCGCCGACGCAGCCGTCAAGAGGACTATGACGAAGACGACCGTGCAGCAGCTGCATCGACGGGACAACCGTTCTGGCGAGATCAGGGTAGTCTCCAGATGGAGAACTTGGTGGCAAAATTCAGCGGACAAGATAAATCGTATTCGGTGGCAAGATGGGCGACTGACATTGACGATAACGCTGAAATATTTCAATGGACGCCACTACAAACTTTGATAGTCGCTAGAAGATCTCTGACGGGAACTGCAGCCCTGTGGCTTAAATCTGAAAAACCATTCAAAAGTTGGGACGAACTGAAGGCGGGTTTGCTGAAAGAATTTCCCGATTCGATAGATAGCAAAACCATACATGAAATGATGGCCGCTAGAAAGAAGAAGAAAGACGAACGTTGTTTAGACTACTTGTTAGTTATGAAAGAAATGGGAAAGCGCGGCAAAATGCCTGATTATGTCGCCATAAAGTATATAATAGACGGCATAATTGATTCAGAAGTGAATAAAATGGTGTTATATGGTGCTACTACGTATACGGAGCTCAAGGAAAAAATCAAAATATACGAAACAATTAAAGAAAAGATGGGTGCAAATTACATCCGAAATAAGAAGCCTGAAAGCAGTGAGGGTAGTGCTGGTACGAGTTATACGAGGTGCTACAGCTGTGGAGAAAGAAATCATCAATCGTCACGTTGTCCTTATAAAGAGAAAGGTCTGAAATGTTTCAAATGCAACGAATTTGGGCATATCTCGACGCAATGTAAACAAAGCGGAAACATTCGGTCAAGAACGAGTGAAAAGAACGAGGAACGAGAATGGCGTAGTGAAAAAGTAAAACCGAACTCTTTCGAAGATAGACGAGCGATGTGTGTGACTGACTTCACTCCGAGCGTTTACGAGGTTGGCAACGACGATTACGGCAGCCATGACAGCTCGTTTGACAGGCGTACCAACATCAGCGACAATATGGCGAATGCAGTCGGAACCGACGCTAACTTCACGGATGTTTACAACGAAATAAAGACGCCGGCACAGATTCGTTTTGAAAATGCCTGCAAGACGATATTTATCAATAAGTGTGAAGTAAACGCGTTAATTGACTCGGGAAGTGAACTGAACATAAAGAATGAGCAGGTGCGGCAAGATGTGATTGACTGTGTGAAGAATTATAGCCCTAAGCAGGTAAAGGAGGCACCGATTGAGTTGCGCGTTGTGCTCAAGGATGACATACCAGTGGCACAGCGACCAAGACGTATTTCTTTAGCTGAACAGGTGATAGTGGAGAAACAAGTAGCAGAGTGGCTTGAGCAAGGAATTGTACGCATAAGGTATTCTGAATATGCTAGTCCATTGGTACGGGTTCGCAAAAAAGATGGTACCATAAGAGTGTGTGTTGACTATAGAAAGCTAAAGAACTACAAATTCAGGAAGAAAAAAAGAAAGTATATAGGTAAAGCAACTCAGAAACCTAAAATGCGAGTAGCTTGGTAGCCTAATATTGTTTTGTGTTATGTTTAAATAGGTATGTTGTTTATGTTGTATTCTCTTTGTTACGTTGTGTTTTATGTTGTTGTTATAATGTCGTAGTTAAGTTAGATTTAAGTTGTAAGATTGTAAGGAATGTTAGTGAGCATGTCTGAGGACAGACATGAATCAGAATGGCCGAGTTGTAGGAATGGAACGTTATGATAGATGAGTGGAATGAATCGTAAAGATGAGTGACAGATGTGAAGCATGTTGAATGAAAGAGATGAAAGTATTAAATAGTCTAGGAGTGAAAGAGAGAGCATGTGAACGTTAAAGAAGGTGAAAGGAAGAGGACTGGAATACGAGGAGAACAGGACGAAGGACGATATCTGCAAAGACGATTCAAATAAAATTTAGGTTTTTAACAAGAAGTAGTTTGTATTTTATTTTGGCCAACTTCCAATCCCACATAATGTAGGAATGGAACGTTATGATAGATGAGTGGAATGAATCGTAAAGATGAGTGACAGATGTGAAGCATGTTGAATGAAAGAGATGAAAGTATTAAATAGTCTAGGAGTGAAAGAGAGAGCATGTGAACGTTAAAGAAGGTGAAAGGAAGAGGACTGGAATACGAGGAGAACAGGACGAAGGACGATATCTGCAAAGACGATTCAAATAAAATTTAGGTTTTTAACAAGAAGTAGTTTGTATTTTATTTTGGCCAACTTCCAATCCCACATATTTTTGGGGGCTCGTCCGGGATGGAATTGGCAAAATAATTACGAATACGAAGAAAGAAGAATTTGATTAAAGACGAACGACGGCAGAAAAAAAAGACGGGAGCAGAAAAAACCGACGCCATTGACGTGGAGCGGCCGGGGAGTTTTGCTCTAGCGGAACGACGGAAAAGACGATAGAAGACGGTAACAGTAGTTACAAAAGACGAGGCAAAGACGAAATATGGGTGGACACGGAAGCGATCGCCGACGCAGCCGTCAAGAAGACTATGACGAAGACGACCGTACGGCAGCTGCATCGACGGGACAACCGTTCTGCCGAGATCAGGGTAGTCTCCAGATGGAGAACTTGGTGGCAAAATTCAGCGGACAAGATAAATTGTATTCGGTGGCAAGATGGGCGACTGACATTGACGATAACGCTGAAATATTTCAATGGACGCCCCTACAGACTTTAATAGTCGCTAGAAGATCTCTGACGGGAACTGCAGCCCTGTGGCTAAAATCTGAAAAACCATTCAAAAGTTGGGACGAACTGAAGGCGGGTTTGCTGAAAGAATTTCCCGATTCGATAGATAGCAAAACCATACATGAAATGATGGCCGCTAGAAAGAAGAAGAAAGACGAACGTTGTTTAGACTACTTGTTAGTTATGAAAGAAATGGGAAAGCGCGGAAAAATGCCTGATTATGTCGCCATAAAGTATATCATAGACGGCATAATTGATTCAGAAGTGAATAAAATGGTGTTATATGGTGCTACTACGTACACGGAGTTCAAGGAAAAAATCAAAATATACGAAACAATTAAAGAAAAGATGGGTGCAAATTACGTCCGAAATAAGAAGCCTGAAAGCAGTGAGGGTAGTGCTGGTACGAGTAACACGAGGTGCTACAGCTGTGGAGAAAGAAATCATCAATCGTCACGGTGTCCTTATAAAGAGAAAGGTCTGAAATGTTTCAAATGCAACGAATTTGGGCATATCTCGACGCAATGTAAACAAAGCGGAAACATTCGGTCAAGAACGAGTGAAAAGAACGAGGAACGAGAATGGCGTAGTGAAAAAGTAAAACCGAACTCTTTCGAAGATAGACGAGCGATGTGTGTGACTGACTTCACTCCGAGCGTTTACGAGGTTGGCAACGACGATTACGGCAGCCATGACAGCTCGTTTGACAGGCGTACCAACATCAGCGACAAGATGGCGAATGCAGTCGGAACCGACGCTAACTTCACGGATGTTTACAACGAAATAAAGACGCCGGCACAGATTCGTTTTGAAAATGCCTGCAAGACGATATTTATCAATAAGTGTGAAGTGAACGCGTTAATTGACTCGGGAAGTGAACTGAACATAAAGAATGAGCAGGTGCGGCAAGATGTGATTGACTGTGTGAAGAATTATAGCCCTAAGCAGGTAAAGGAGGCACCGATTGAGTTGCGCGTTGTGCTCAAGGATGACATACCAGTGGCACAGCGACCAAGACGTATATCTTTAGCTGAACAGGTGATAGTGGAGAAACAAGTAGCAGAGTGGCTTGAGCAAGGAATTGTACGCATAAGGTATTCTGAATATGCTAGTCCATTGGTACGGGTTCGCAAAAAAGATGGTACCATAAGAGTGTGTGTTGACTATAGAAAGCTAAAGAACTACAAATTCAGGAAGAAAAAAAAAGAAAGTATATAGGTAAAGCAACTCCGAAACCTAAAATGCGAGTAGCTTGGTAGCCTAATATTGTTTTGTGTTATGTTTAAATAGGTATGTTGTTTATGTTGTATTCTCTTTGTTACGTTGTGTTTTATGTTGTTGTTATAATGTCGTAGTTAAGTTAGATTTAAGTTGTAAGATTGTAAGGAATGTTAGTGAGCATGTCTGAGGACAGACATGAATCAGAATGGCCGAGTTGTAGGAATGGAACGTTATGATAGATGAGTGGAATGAATCGTAAAGATGAGTGACAGATGTGAAGCATGTTGAATGAAAGAGATGAAAGTATTAAATAGTCTAGGAGTGAAAGAGAGAGCATATGAACGTTAAAGAAGGTGAAAGGAAGAGGACTGGAATACGAGGAGAACAGGACGAAGGACGATATCTGCAAAGACGATTCAAATAAAATTTAGGTTTAACAAGAAGTAGTTTGTATTTTATTTTGGCCAACTTCCAATCCCACATACATACATAAACTCACGGCTTTTTCCCATGGGGGTAGGCAGAAACCACAGAACGCCACCTGCTACGATCCTTACATACTCCTTTCGCCTCATCTACGTTCATACATCTCGTCATACAAGCACGCCGGTTACGAGTACTCCGCACCTGACCTTTCTGAAGAACCTCACCAATAAGGTCAGTGTAGGTCTTCCTAGGGCGACCCCTCACTACGTTGCCACTCACCTCTGCCATATAAATACCTTTTGTTAATCGTCTTTCACTCATCCTCTCAACATGACCGAACTATCTAAGCATACCCTTTTCTATCTTTGTCACTACATCCTCTTTTAATCCGCAACGGTCCCGTATAACCTCATTCCTCACTCTATCGTTCAAAGTTACACCACACATCTGTACCATAGTCTGTACCATATTTATTTTTATCAATATCGCTTTAATGGTCCAGCCCTGAAAGCGTGACAAACAATGAAATAACATAATATCACGCCTATAATCCCCGAAGGATTCGGCAGAGGTGTACCTACCCATTAGTATACCCACATTTCGCCGAGTTATTCCTTTCTGATCCCCTAAACGGATCCCCTGCTGAATTATTATCATGTTTTATTTGCTGTCTGATCCACTATAAACTTTCGTAATTCCATTCTGATCCCCTTACTGTACAGTTAAGATAAAAACAGTTGTTGATATAATATTAATGTATTGAGTTAGTGGTTTAGGTAGGCTCTTACCGTCGAAACTTGACAGATTTGGTTGCGATGCAAATCCCACGTAGGTCACAGCGCACCGGGTGCGCTTCAAAATAAAATTAACAATATTATATTTTGATTCCTCGAAGCGCACCCACGATAAATCATGGAAAAGAGGATGAACCATTCATATTTAGTGATATCGATATTTTAAAATTCAACTGTATATTAGGTATTTGTGTATTTCTTAAAACTACCAGGAAACCAGAAATTAACTGGAACTAGGTGCTTTAAGCGACGTACTACCTAGCTCGATAATGGTTAAAATACAGGTTTTGAAATTAATTTATTGTTTTAAAAAGTACCAGGGTAACAGAAATGAACAGAAGGTAGGCCCCTAAACGATCTCACTAGAAAGGAAAACAAACATAATTATATACTCACATACACAAACAGCCGGTTCATATTAAAAAATCAAAACTTTCTCGAGCAAATTTCAAAAGAACAATAAACGAAATATCAAAATTTAAATGACCAAATGTATTAGTTAGAAAAATTTTAGAATCCCAATGTATGTGACATCAAATGAACGACTGATCAAAAGTTGCTAGATGTAATTTTAAAATATCAAATCATTACTAATCAAATTTTATAATCACAAATGATTTTGATCGGTTTGCTAATACAAAATATCGAAAATCGTCTCGTTTTGTAAGCGAGCGAAGCGAGCTTGGGACTTAGGGCACCCTGACATGGACAGGTTAGGTTCGAAGGGGATGGCGGGGTCTGAAAGACCTCGCCATCCCCTTCGTGTTAGGTTACTTTAAACCTTGAACGCAGAAGTAGGAGCCCCGCGCAGCGGGGCTCCGTAGACCGGGTATTGTCTACCTGCCCGCACGTCATCTCTTCTGCTTGCGTCTTTTACACACATTACGGGCTGTAGTCGACGGAACCCCGGTCTACGGAGCCCCGCTAACCTAACCTAACCTAACCTGTCCATGTCGGGGTACCCTAAGTCCCGAGCTCGCTTCGCTCGCTTACAAAACGTGACGATTTTCGATATTTTGTATTAGCAAACCGATCATGTTGTTCAAAGGCTATCTGTATCAGACAGGCGCTATTCGCTAATATACTTATTAATATTATTTTTATCTTTTTCAGTTAATCCATTTGATAATTAATAATTTATCCAGTAATCCATTTGACCATTAAACGATTTGGTCAATAGTGTAATAAATAATATAAACATTGATATTCCAGACTTTGGTCAGCTGAACTTTTGATCAAATGACCATTTTTATTTTAAACTTTGTTATTTCGTTTATTGTTCTTTTGAAATTTGCTCGAGAATGTTTTGATTTTTTAATATGTAACCAAACAGCCAGACCCGAAACAACTACTTATCTGTAGATCATACAAGTATTTGTTCCGTGCGGGAATCGAATCCGCGACACAGTGATCTAATTTACAGTACAGTTTGGACGGCACGACGGTTGGCGCAGTGGTTAAGCAATTGGCTGCTGCGTTGCGTGTTGAATTTTATTGAGATCGTTTAAGGGCCTACCTTCTGTTCATTTCTGTCACCCTGGTACTTTTTAATACAATAAATAATTAAATTCTAAAACCTGTATTTTAAGGTATCAGGACACATGCGCGAAAGACATTTGCGCGCAAGACACTTCGCACGGGTACTTTACGACATTTCCGGTGTATTTTCCATTTTTATTTTCATAAAAACCTTGTGCTGAAAATTATGAACACAACAAAAAAGAATCAGCCAAATCGGTCTAGCCGTTCTCGAGTTTTGCGCTTAGCAACACATTTAGCGATTCATGTTTATTATATAAATTATCTACTTTATTGAACACATTCAAACAATACAGTATTAAAAGATCGTCATCACTGTTTTTGAATTTCTTGTTTTAAATGTGTTTTGGCGTAATTGCCTTTAATATTACTTTCTAAGTTGTAATACTCATAAATAAAACTACTAATTAATATCTACTTATAAATATCTATCAGGTATGTGAAAATAAATATTTTTCTACATGAACAACTGTTTTTCTCTCGACTGTACTTACCTGTCAAAAAATAGTAAGGGTATCAGAATGGAATGACGAAAGTTTATAGTGGATCAGACAGCAATTAAAACATGATAAAAATTCAGCAGGGGATCCGTTTTGGGGATCAGAAAGGAATAACTCATTTCGCCAGCTATGTTTAGTACAATTGTTTTTTTTTTTTGTTTGAAATTAGTAACAAAAAATCTAGCAATCTTTTCAGCTTTACAAATAAAGTTCAAAATTGCATGTAAGTTACAATTTCGCGAGGCAATAAGCTCGCCCCCTATTACATGGTACTAAAAAAACACCCCTGCCTAACCCTTCGGGGATCACAGTAGGCGTGATGTTATTTTATATTGGTAAAATCCTACTTTTTACTAGCCTACTTATATTTACAAAAAAAAAAGTTAGTTTGTATTTAGATTTCTTTTTTCAAACCTAAATCTGTAACTTTAAGTTCATTATCGATTTAACAATAAAAATAACTCGAGCATAATGCTGCTTAGTCTGCGCTATCCGTAACTTACCCAGCTTTTATGTCATATAAAAATTATGTCTGCACGTGAATACTACCTATAGCAGTAAAGTTAATATCGATAAATATTCAAGAAGGTAGTAACTATATCGAACTACTGAAGAAAGGTGCGTCCATATTATCCTTTGTCCATGCTTCATTCGTTTCAGAGTCAGTCAAAGTCAAATCATTTATTTCAATAAGACCAATTAAAGACACTTTTGAACGCAATCTACAAGAGAAAACAAAACTGAATCTAGTTGCCGTTTTAATAATTATAGTTTCGTATAGAAGAACGGGCAAAAAAAATATGTATGTAAGTAGTAATTACATTAATTCTATAACAGTATAGATAGTTTAGACACGTTTAGATCACTCGCAGCTCGCATCTCGCACCTCGTAATCCCCGAAGGCAGAGATGTAACCATTAGTACACCCAAATTTCGCCAGTTATGTTTAAGTCCCATGATTACATGGGACTTAAACATAACTGGCGAAATAGGCTCGCCTCCTATTAAGGAGGCGAGCCTATTGCCATCAACCGGGCACAAATCTAGACTTCAAGGCTGTTATGAAGAAATTCATACACATACATAAACTCACGCCTTTTTCCCATGGGGGTAGGCAGAAACCACAGAACGCCACCTGCTACGATTCTTACATACTCCTTTCGCCTAAGAAATTCCTGATGAAAAATCCCAATAACACTTTTGCTGACCTGGGAATCAAACCCTCTTGGGTTTGATTCCCAGGTCAGCATGCTCAGCCGTCGCGCTTTGCGACCACAAAACCAACGATGTAGTCATCTCAGTCGATTTTACCGACAATGGTAAAAAGTCTACACAATATTGGTATACGCATAAATAATTAAGACGCATTAAGTAAAAACCGCTTGACTTTTGAATCCCGAATACAGTACAAAGCTTGGAGCTTACTTAATTACCTCGCAATGATGGATGGCACAACATATTACGAACAAAAGTAGCTTTTACGATATACCCGATGGTGATTTCACTATTTATTTTCGTACTAGCTTACGCCCACTACTTCGTTCAATTTATTTATTTATTCATTCGGGTTTCATCATTCCGTGCCTCGGAAAGCACGTTTTGCTGTTGGCCCCGGCTGTCATACGTGGATCTTTGACAGTCGTTACGAGTCGTCAGAAGCTTGAAAGTCTGACAACCAGTCTTACCTAGGGGTACCGTATTACCCAGTTACTGGGTTGTGGAGGTCAGATAGGCAGTCGCTCCATGTAAATTTAGCTGCATCCGGTTAGACTGGAAGCCGACCCCAACATAGTTGGGAAAAGGCTTACCAAATGATGATTCATTCGGGTTTCATACTTTTTGCGCGGAACAATATTTCTTTTTCTAAAACAAAAGTTACTCTTTATAAAATCTCCTGCTATGTTAGTGAAAGTCCTGGCAAAATCGATTCAGCCGTTTCGAAGATCAGTCGGAACAAACAAACACTCAGACAGAGAAACTTTTAAAAAATGATTTTTTTTTTCTGTGCGCATTCATATTTATTTTGTTAAAATCTGTTATTTTGATATTGCAAACAGACAGTTCAATTTTTTTTTGTTTGTATAGTTTTATTTATTTTCGTAATTCGAGCCGCTTAAATTGCTTGGAGTGCACTTGGTGAATATTAATATTGGACATGTGTATTGTATTTTGCTGGTAAAAAAAATATTTTGTGTTATTGCCATTGCAGCTCTTTGAGATTTCGTGTCGTTGTACTAGTTTATTTTTATGTTCGTTATCTTACTACTATTATAAACGCGAAAGTTTTTTCTTCGTCGACCAAGTCTACTTGTTTTGCCAAGAATACGCACAAAAACCGCTAGAAAGAGTATTACATATGAAGGAGCACAACTATTTAATAATCTACAGGAGCACAACTATTTAATATATACACTATACATATATATTTATTAATACTATACATTACATAATAATCTACTTTGGTGACGGTTACCTAAAATAAGTTTACAGAATGTTATTTTTCTGTTCTCATGTAAGTGGCTTTTTTGTCTTTAATGAGAATAAATGATTTAAACCTAAAGTTTGGATGGATGTTTGCAACTCAATCACGCCAGAACGGCTGAACGGATCCGAATGAAATTTTTGGTACAGAAATAGATTATAGGCTGGAATAGCACAAAGCAGATGAATTCAAAGTCGAATAAAAAGGAGCCTGTGTTCTTTTTTGGCCTTCAAACTTATCCTGTACCAAATTTCATCAAAATCGGTTCAGTAGTTTAGTCGTGAAAGCGTAACAGACAGGAAGAGTTACTTTCGCTTTTATAATATACTAGCTTTTGCCCGCGACTACGTCCGCGTGGAACTTATTTATATCGTACTTGCATACAAACTTCCACCCCCTTTTCACCGCCTTAGGGGGTGATTTCCGGGATAAAAACTATGTCCTTCCCCGGGTCTTAAACTATCTCTATACAAAATTTCACCTAAATCAGTTCAGCGGTTTAAGCGTGAAGAGGTAACAGACAGACAGACAGACACACTTTCGCATTTATAATATTATTATGGATGGAAACGACTTCCAAGTGTTCGAAGCCTCGTGTCAAAGTTAGTTTATACATTTATTTTTGTGTTTTTTCATCCCTCGAACACTATCATTACACTACCCCGTGGTAATTCTGATCACCCCAAACAAATGCGTCATTAGTATAACAATATATGATTGATACCAAAATTATAGTTGGGGCGATGACTTGGGGCTGCTGACCCCCCGATTATAGCTGGGTTGAATAGTGTCTGATTCGATGAGTCAAAACCTATTGATGTTGTGTGGTAAGGAAGATAATTTGGTGTGGTAACCCTCAAGAATTGTTTAACGAGTTCATATACGTGTAGCGACCTGACTTGGGGCACCATTTCCTAAATTGGCAACACCGGACAAAAACTTCTAAATCCCGGACATAAGAAAAGTTGAGACTTCTTTCTGAACGCCTCTGGTGTATTTTATATTTATTTTTATAATTTTTTAGTTTTTTTTTACTTTTCTGTTTATTAAATTAGCATTTGTAAATGTTTTACTTTAATACTGTTAAAAACTGACATAACTTTCTTTTTTATTTTGTGAGTGCGTTTACAAACAAAAACCCACATACATAGGTACTCAAACAGCTAAGCCCGGAATAAGTGTCTGTAGGACATACACATGTTTTTTACGTTAATTAAATAATAAAATAAAACAGCTTTATATTACTTGCAAAAAAAAACATACAATATAATAAAAAGTCGCGACACGCATCGCTGCAGCCAGGCGAGCATAGCCGCAGGTAATATCATTAATAAATTATTGTAATATTATTACTAGATATCTCCCATTTCAAATAATTATTGTAAATGAATTTTCCTTTATGTAGGTACACCAGCCAATTACAGAATATGCATTGTAGTGACATCAACGATACGAAATTACATGCATGAATTATGATTTGTATAAATTGAATTAAACCACCAAGGAAACCTCAATCCAGCGGACGTTGGGTACAGATAGCAAAAACAAAAATATAGATTAATAGAACAACAAAAAAACATCACGCCTGTAATCCCCGAAGGTTTAAGCAGAGGTGTACCCATTAGTACACCCACATTTCGCCAGTTATGTTTAAGTTCCATGTAATAGGGGGCGAAATTAACAGAAATAAAAAAATACAGAAATTTTCAATAAAATACGTTACCCCTTTTACGCATAATTATTGGTTATATAATTATGTCCCCCCACAATTTTCACAAGTTACAGCTACACTGTGAAAGTCAAATCATTTTTTATATTCATTAAAATAATTGTACCTTTTCGAGTTTACGCGCTGGTAACACCAAAAAAAAAGATATCTGTCAAAAAAGTTGGCGGCATGAAAAGTGAAAAATATTTTTGCTTTAACATGGAAAATTGTTTTATTGATAAATAGTGACTTTTGAGGCTGTTTTGCGAGCATAGTCATTAATACTTGTACCTTCTCTTTATGAGAAGAGGCTTTCATCTTGTAGTAGAACCATTATGAGCTGGAATTACGAGTATTATGAAGATGACTGCCTCGTTGGCCGCAAAGCCCGACTGCTAAGCATGAGGTCTTGGGTTCGATCCCCAGGTCGGGCAAGGTGTTATCGGGTTTTTTCCATCAGGAATGTCTCAGTAGCAGCGTCTGAGTCTGGATTTGTGCCCGGTTGATGGCAATAGGTTCGCTCCATATTACATGGGGCTTAAACATAACTGTACTAATGGGTACATCTCTGCCTAACCCTTCAGGGATTACAAGCTTGATGTTTATGTTAGGGGAGATCTATTTTACTCGATAACAAGCCTGTAATTAGAGACTTGTCATGTTTCTTAGAGTTATTGTTATAATTACCACGTATGCATAATAGAATCTGTCAATTATAATTAAAATAGATACACGTTATAGAGTTGATGATTTAATTTGATGGACGTTGGCAAGTATCTCGTTTCGGAATTTGAATTTTGAATTCAACATTCATGTTTATGTGATTCAATATTAACTTTACAATAATACTTAATATTTTTTTTATTTCTCACAAAAATAAGTTACATTTGGACAGATATACAGGACAATTTTAAAAATATTCTTAGTTTTATAGTGAAGGCATCTGTGTCTGAACTAGATAAAAATATCTGTATCTCAGACATCAGAACTCTTTCTTATGATGACCATTACAATACAAGCTTAATTAGACATATTGATAAATCATTGCACAGAAAAAAGTTTAAGTTTAATTTGTAATAAAAACTTCATCATGGTGGTTTCTGGTTAAGACGCCGACCTCTCGTGTAAGAGGTGACGTGACGTTTTCAATTCATAGGTACTTTTAAAGTTTATCTTGGACATCACTGACATCGGTGAAGGATAAACATCGTGAGGGTACTTTGGACATACAATTACTATAAGTCTGAAATTACCAATCCGCCTTGAGCAAGCGTCGTGATCAATGCTCGTACCTTCTCTGTAAGAGAAGAGACCTACAGTGAGATAAAAATAGGCTGATATTAATATTAGAAATGTTTTAGCCGTTCAAACATCAATAATGTACAAAAATTCTTTGATATCAACGCGTAATGACAAAAAAGGAAAAAGTTGCCAACTAACAAAAATAAACTAAACATAAAACAACAATAAGAAAAAATATATACAATACACGTGACTACCAGAATTTTCGAAATAAATCTATGAATTAGTTTAGCGAAAAAAATAAACAGATATAAGAAAAAAATTATAATCATACAATAAGTAAGTACAGTAATGTACCTTTCCATAATCTTACCTAACAAATGTACCAGTGGCTGTCGGAACACATCAGTGGTTAAAAGGATATCATACGATTTTCCTTACAGACCTCTCTTATTTTCTTATTTTCTGGGTTAATGATTTCGTAAGGGCCTTTCGCAAGTTTTTGAACGACGCCTTAATTAAATGTCAAGATATTGGAGATATTATGTGCGCAAAATTAGAACGAATTAGAGGTACCTAGTGGAATCAATTTATTAGTTCAGTTTTATATTTTTTGAGGAGATCAAAAGTAGGGAGGGGAGTTTTTTTTCTATGAGTAATTATGTACAGCCGAGGATACACGGTTTACCATTTTTGAGCTTTATGACTAAGGGCGTAAGGGTGAAAAGTGGTTCACTGCAATTACTTGCTTATATCGATTTAGTTCGTGTGAATGTCCATCCACAATACAGGAGTTTCTAGTGTGGAGTATCGTTATTTTTTTAAAAGGAAAAAAATGAAAGGAAAAAAATATCGGTATTTTTTTTCCGACCGTACCCAGCTTTGCACTGTAATGATTGGCTACTCTAGTTCCATGCAGTCACCGGATAAACTTGCAGTCTACATATTTGTAAATCAAAATATTCCCAATATTCAAGTAACATGATATGACGTTGCTGTTCGCATTTTGATTAATATTTACGACTAGCTTCTGCCCGTGGCTTCGACCGCGTGGTTTTTTTCACCCGCGTTAAGTTATGCCTTTGATTACTGCTCCACTACCGTAGGTGGTAGCGTGGTGTTATAATATAGTATATACTTACCTCATGAATCTGGCTATCTTATGAAAAAATTATTTTTTTCAAACCGACTGATACCTTTTTTTTTTTTTTTTTTTTTTTCGTGGGGAAATCCTCATGGATGCCCTCCGTTTGGGGATAACGGAGGGGTATGTCGGACTTTTACCGACTAAAACCCCACGGTTCCTTCTGCTACCATAAGTCGGGAGCCCGGTATTCGCATTACGCATGATCCGCGCCCCCGACTGGTATTGGACCGCCATTGGCGAGCCCCTTCACTATGTGCGGCCTATCCTGCGACCGCACATTCCACTAGAGAGGCGCGCACGGAACACTGCGCGCCGCCATCACAGGCCTATGTCTGGTCGAGCGACAAACTGCCCCAAGTTTGCCGCTCGCAGGCCCCTCCTCACGGTGGCCGGAGATCGTTGAGCGCCCTCCTGCGCCCTGCTGCCCTTCTGATGCGGGCGGAGTGAGAGGTACGCTCCCGCTCCCTCTCCGCCGCCTCCTTTGTATGCATCACCTCCTCGCAAAAAGAGGCGACGGCATCCCACGCGTCCGCGCTCCCAACCATGGATTGAATCACGGCCGGAAGCGCGAGATCACCCGCACCAAGTGCTGCAACGAGGTCACGGCGCTGCTGCTCCCACGCTGGGCACTCTTCCAACGTAAAACCGACTGATACCTAGTTTCAGAGACTAAAGAAAGCTTTTGAATAAACTGAAAAAAACTTATATTTTTATAGATAGAAGAAAGAAGAAGAAGAAGAAGTTATGTGTTTGAGCCGTTTGGGGTTCAAACACTGGGGTCATGGGGTCCGAGCGCTCACCTTGTTTTTCGGGACATCGCTAAGCGACTGGTCGACTCTTCACATGACCAGAGGGCTGGCCTTTTCTTAGGCCAAAAAATCAGCATTGCCATACAACGTGGCAATGCTGTCAGCCTTTTGGGCACTTGACAGCGACGCGGACGAATTTTTTGATGCCCTATGAGGTTTCTCCTTTCTGTCTTTTTTATAAATTGTACATATTTTATAATTAATTAGTTTAGTTTAATATTTATGGCGATATAATAGATTTTACATTAGTTATGACGGTATGAGTTCTAGATATTTATTCTCAGTATTCTTTAGACATCAACATACGAGGTGTAACAAAACACATTACATAAAAAGTACTTAACATAAATGTGTAAAGCAAAAATGATATCTGGGAAACGAATTTTACTTTCGGTGTAAAAAAATCAGTTTTTGGCAGCGATATAACGCACGCAAAAGAAAAAAAAGAAAATTGTACCTACATAAAAAGCTGTTCTTTTGATACTACACACACACACTTAAATTTTATTTATTTGCATAGATTACAAGCCAATGTCATCCAATGCCTCAGTCACAGTATAAATATACTACCAGTAGTGGCTCTCGGCCGTAACCTTGAATTAAGTACCTAAAATTCCGTGCGACATACTCACGCGTTAGGGCTGCCCGCACATAGTATTTTAATTTCATCAACCTACTTGAGTTTCTTTCTAGTTATGTGAATTTTTTTTTGTTTAAAAAAATAATTCGTTGTTATTGAAATAGGAAGTGTTCAATAAAAATACATGTTGCGTTGTATAATTAAAAGATTTAATAAAAAAAAATTCGCCGAAGGAAACCAAACTCCAATCCTTACAAACTTCAACATCTACTTACTCAACCAAAATGAAAGAAACATCGAACGAGTAATTATAAAATCTGTTTGCATCTCAGCTTATTAACGTTCACATTACTACCTATAGTACCTACAGCTAGGAGCACTTTGGTCACCCATCCAATGTCGCACTGCTGCAAACGTTATATAACAACCATCTCATCGCGTGTGCCGTATCTACAGCAATGAAAATCTTACTAAGTAGGCAGGTATCATTACCAGGTAATAAGTAACTAAGTACCTACGTTCATAAGTAAGCAGATAGCCGAAACTAGGAAACTACCTACCTAGGTACCAGTTGTACGGGAACGGCGTAGTTAGGTCATTCGTATCACTTTTTACACCCTATCCACAATTTATTTATGTAGGTACCTATTTTATTAAATTATTAATAAATTATCAAGTATTTTACTCGGTGTAAAAAGCGAAATGTGTAGGTATTTAAGTATTAAAAAAAAACAAATTACGTAATAGTAGGTAGGTAAGTGTATAATTGTTTTTAAAGTCTCACCTCTCGTATTTAAAAAAATGTTATCTCTGGGTTCGTTATCGAAGAATTCAAGCAGCCAAACACTGCACAATATAGTTTATAATTTCTCCTTGCCATATTAAGAAATCGCACGCTCACTGCTTACAAAAATATTACATCATCCATTCGTCACTACGGCGGGCGGCGCGGCGGCGCGGCGCGGCGGCGCAGTCAAGACTGTTTGTGTACCGAGAGTGTACCGAACTCGACGCGCGTAGGTATGACTCGCGTTGCGACCGTTTCTATGAAGACACAATACTGTACATTTTATTACCGTGCCTCAGTACATCACAGAATTATTTGAGTACCGAGTATTTTAATCGATAAACCTGTCGATACCGGCCGATATCGAGTGCCCTCTCGACTACACGTGCCGTGGCGCATAACGGTGATTTGATTAGTGTATAGGGACTCGAAAAATATAAGAGCCGGTCAGGCGGTATACGCTGGAATTTTATTACATTTTTCATTAAAGTCTAATTTAGGAATTTTTATTCTGAAGCTCCGTTGTTCATAATTTTTTTTAGACGGGCGTTGTTAAATGAGCGAATATCGTTTTAAAAATAGTCGCGGATGGGCTGATTCTAGCGAACAAAATTTAGTCTAAACCAGTGGTATCCTGCCGGGGTTGCGGGACGTCTTAACAGGATACCGTGGCCCCGGAACGTAAAGGGCAATAGAAGGAACAGGGTGGTTTTTTAGTCAGTAAAAGTCTGACAGTCCCTTCCGCCCCACCCAGGGCGTCCTTTCTTCGAATTCAAACTTACCTCCTACCAAATTTCATCGAAATCGGTTCAGTGGTTTAGTCGTGAAAACGTAACAGACATAGTTACTTTCGCATTTATAATATTAGTACGGATTATTTGTTGTTATAGCGGTTGAAGTAATACACACTCTATGAAAATTTCAGGTGTCTACATAGTACAGTTCAAAAGATAACAATCTGACACAGTCGAACAGATGGACATACAGACAGCAGAGTCTTAATAATAATCTTTTTGAAACCACTCTGGTATGAAACCCTTAAAAAAAAATCCGTCGTCAGTATTCAAACCACGAAAATAAATGTACAACAAAAACGGATTTACTTTAATCCGTTTTTACAAATATTCCATGAAAAGCTAATTAGTATCATGTAATTTAACGCGTATCTGAAGTTATTAAGCAGCGGATCTACATTATGAGGGAAAAGTAATTAATTATGACTCCATTAATATAATCCAGAAGTTAATTAATCCAAAAGAAATTTTTATTCGTGTCAAATTACTTTCAAAATTCGTTATTTATAGGAAATTAATGAGGCATATGTACCTACTTAGAATAATTAATATTCTAAATTATTTTTTGAAGATATATTTTTTTAATAACTATTTAATTACTGGCTGTCATAACATTCTGTCTTTTGATGATTTTTATTAATAACTAGCACTCTTCCCGCGACTTCGATCGCGTAGTTTTTCTTACGGATCTCTAATTTCTTCAAACATAATATAGCCTTATGTCACCCAGGGATAGTGTAGCTTCTCAACAGTAAAAGAATTTTTCAAATAGGTTCTGTAGTTACGGAGCCTATTCAATGCAAACAAACAAACAATCAAATCTTTACTCTTTATAATATTATTATGAAATATTTTTGTGTGTTTTAAAGAAATGTGTCCTGTATGTTTCTACACGTCTGTAAACGTAAACATGAAAAATAATATGAAAAACTAAAAATTGCTCAAAACAAACAGTTTTTTTAATATTTTATCCCTTATCACCAAATGCATCGCATTCAACAATACAGAGGTTTTGTTCCCCGCCCGACCCGATCACTCATTCATGTTATACGATATTGCAGTTTTTTGCTTATGAATAGAATATTGACAAAAATATTTTTTGTAACAATATTTGGCTCATATTTCGTATAATGTTAAACCTTTTAGGGTTTCGTGCCTCAGTTGGCTTAAACGAAATCCTTATAGGATCACTTTGTTGTCCGTCAGTCTGTTCGTCCGTCTGTCGAGACAATTTTTCTCAGGAACGCATGGAGTTATCAAACTGAAATTAATAACAAATACTCAGGTCTGCTACCCCTTGGAGCAGTAAAAAAATCAAACTTCTAAATCAACGCAATGGTCAGGTCGTTTATGGCGCAAATTTTGCGCCATCTAGAACGTCAGCGGGAAGTCCCCTAGGGCACCATAAAATTTGGCAAAAAGCAATGTCATGTAGCACAAGTAAAGACAAGCACAAGACATTTACGCGAACGAAGTCACAATCATGTGCTAGTCTTAAAAGAACACGGTAAAAGACTGTAAAGCCCGGTTTCCACCGCGAGCGGAGCGGACCCATTTTTACCTCGTCATACAAAATTGCATTGATAGACAATCATAAATTCCTATTATTATCATACTTGTAAATAAATAGTAATAGGAAATACTTAATTATACGCAATACATTGGCTATAATTAAATATAAAACGTTGAAATCAATATTTAAGGTAAAAGGAGTCATTAATGGGTCCGTTCCGCTCGCGGTGGAAAGCGTAGTCCAAACAGCTTACTCTAATCGAATAATTTTACGTATAACTATACACGTGTACCAAACAGTTAATCCTTTCTGCCGTTTAAGCGTGAAAGAGTAACGGACATCCAGCCATCTATGCATCCATCCACCCATCCTTACAAAAATATGTACAAAACAATTGTTACATAACATAATTTATTTTCAAACTATTTATTTCATCGTACTTAATAATGAGCAAAGTGCAACTTCATACACATCGATAAAAATCAACATAACTTCCATTTTGTTTTCATTGGAAAAAATATTGTTTCAGGATAAAACGATAAAAATATAATAGCTTTTCGTATCCACAGTCTGTTAATAATAATAATACGATCATTTGAAAACCAAAGGACACAGAAGAATACACAAATAAGTATAAGTACGGTAACCCATCAACCTTATGTCCTTACAAAGACGGTGCCACAAAGCAACTTTATAATATTTTATATCTAACATTTTCATTGCACTTCACGTAACATCTCAGCTTTATTGCAAATGGTACTCGTCTGTTGAAATAACTTTTATAATAACAGTACAAATAAAAGAATATATTATTTGGTTTAAAAAATGTTTGTTTGAGGTCATACGTTGGTATTACAATGGGGGTTTTAGGACTGTATGGCTGCTTGGAGCTGTTATACAGTAGATATTGATCTAAGTAACTTCGGTACGACATTAATTTATATCTTTTGCTTAATTATTCTCAAGTACCTACCTATATGCATTGAGATTTTCGGGCACAATTATTAAAAAAATAAATGGACATCGCTTTTATTTCATTTGTTTTTCAGATTTTTTCTTCTGACGAAATCCTAGTATTGGACACGATACCTATTATGTAGATTAGTAACTCGATTCAAATAATAATTGACACCATATTATTTAGTAACACAAACTATTTTCCAACATAAATCCTTCACACCCTACAAAACAAATTCAATATCAAAACCATCAAAAGCAACGCACAGGAAAATCTATCTGGATTTTCAGTGAAACCCTTTTTTTTCTGTATAAAGCTTTACCCGGTACAATCACCAATCGCCTGTGCATAGTAAAAGTTACGGCAACATGCCTCAATGCAGGGGTCGTTAGTACTTGCAAACTATTGGAAGAGGTATTCAGAGGTAGACATTCATTGGCCGATGAAGCCAATCAAGCTGTGAAAGGAAAACAGGTAGTAACTGCTACGATTTGTTGCATGAGATTGTATTTTTATGCAGAATAAATTTGATTTGGGATTTGTCAAAATTATAGCTTTTTACTAAATAAGTATGAGTGTTTACAAATACATAACTAAAATAGCAATTTTGAAAAAAAAAATTGTCTGTTTGTTCCGGCTAATCTCAGAAAAGGCTAAACCGATTTTGACGGAACCTTCACTGGCAGATATCTGATGTTTTAAGAAGTAACTAAGCTACATTTACGCAAGGAAAACAATTAGGTCGCCGCGCAAAACAAATAGCACCGTGTTAACAAGGCAAGGCATTAATTAAATCCGCCTTTGTATAGTGTATTTCTTTTACATTTAAATTAAAATTTTCATAAATAAATAACCGACTTTCATTCAAACCAAGTCTCGGGCATATGCTAGTTGTACCTACCTATAATATAAATATGTATGTATACTCTGTTATGTAAAATTATCTAAAACTAGCCAAAAAAAATTTTGTGACAAAGTATTACATACACATCAAATAAAATCATCTATTCCATACTAAAGTGCAGCAACTATACGATCAAAATTTATGGAACAACTCTTTATTATTTCATTACGGAAGAGAAATTTCAACGCTGGTAAAAGTCTACTTATAAGTTATTTCCATTGATTATAAAGTCCATAATTAAATAAACATTCAAAAGATGTCATAATGTTGATGTTCCAAGAATACTCCAAACCAAGAACATGCCATTGAACTTTCGCCACTCTAATTTAAGCTTTATTGTCATTATATTTCAGTACATAAAAGATCGTAAAAGAACAGATAAATATACATTTAAGTGAAGCTTCAAAGCTATGTTGGGTTCTGTCGGTTTCCTTAGTCGCGGGTTCATAAGGAGATGTTTTTAGTTGTGTGGTGCAAGTTTTATGTATGAAATAATTATGTTACAATTGAACAAGCTTTTCGGCATGTAGACATTTCATTTAGGGCTAGCGCATAAATACAACTTTTAGTTGAACAACTATTTTGTTGTGTTGCATAAGTTTATAGCAATTTAGGAACGTGCGCATACTGTCAACTCGATAGTTGATCGATAAAAAAATCGAAAGGCTGTATCGATCTGCTTTTGATTAAAAAGTTGGACAACTATCGATCACCCGCTCATTTTGTATTGTAATGTACTGAAGTGCGCATAACATCGAATAAACAGTCGATCCGCGATTGTACAGTGTACACAATACCTCTTTTTCCTATTTCTTTTAAATTAAAACGTATAAAAAGCAAAGCACAAGCTATAACTTTATGGTTAAACGGCATTGTACTTAGCACCTTGACTCGAGCGTTGCCTACAGAAGACTGTTGGATTTGTTTAGAAGATAAATCGACTAAAATCGATTGTATGCGTACCTCCATCGACTAAACAGTTTAGTGTGTGGAATTCACGAGAAGTACACAACTCGACTAAACAGGTTTATTCAATAAAAAGTTGTATGTATGTGCTAGTCATCTACTACACTGAAAATACAATTTTTATTGTACTCATATAACTTTTAGGCAAATTCATTTTAATAATTAAAAGAGATACTAATGTTCTAAATATATATATAAAAGCGAAAGGTCACTCACTCACTCACTTATCACGAAATATCAAAAACCGTTTGTCGTATAAAGATTAAATCTGGCAGGGAGGTATTTTATAGTTAGTAAACGTCCGCTAAGAAAATATTTTTCAAAACTCACCCTCTAAAGGGGGCGGGCAGAAGCTAGTAATCTTAATATTATAAACTTGAATCTTAAAAAAGCACTTAACCAAATTGGATGAAATTTTTATGGGACCAAATGGCAAGTATACTGCATCGAACAAAAAAGAATCACACTAATCGGACTAGAAGCTTCGGAGTAATCGGTGTACATATAAATAAAAAAAAAATACCGGCCGAATTGAGAACCTCCTCCTTTTTTTAAAGTCGGTTAAAAACGACTGGTCCAATTTAAAATTATGTGTTCAGAATGAAACTATTCCTACTTTTACGTTCCCATAAACCAATAAGACGATCTCAAAGACTCTTATGCGATTGAAATGCAATTTATCTTTTTATTATACTATAATACTTGAAACGGCCATTAAAATATAAAATCGCTTAAATCCCAATAAAAAACTTAATAGCATTTTTACTCTCAATATTCCAATTCTAATATTCATTCATCTGGTCCCTGTGTCAAAGTTCAGTCATCCATGAAACTCATCGATCAAAGATGCTTCTGAGAATATTCTCGATTCCTTTTTTAATCGTAAATGTATGAGGTGAGGTAACCATCTATGTAAAGTAGCTTACCTACAGCTGCTTTTAAATTATTCCGATACCAAACGTAAGCTTGCTTAAAGTTAAGTTACGATAAAGTTTGTTTAAAAAAAGCGAAAATTATGTTTTTTTCTGACTTCTTCGCTGTTCGTTGCGGGATCCAAGACAGTTGAATCGTTTCTTCAGGAGTCGTCGAGCTTCATTGCCTCAGTGCCTTTCTGGTGAACGCCACTGTTGATTCTGACTTTCAGGAGTTGCAGTGGTTGGGAATAGTTTGCTAACCATTTCCTTTTTGATTTTTAAGGATCGCTATACACATAAGCGGTTCGACATTTTTAATACAAAGTATTGGATACGGTTATCCAAATCCGACTTAAGAACGAACGCATACTGCAACTTTATTGTAAACGAAAGAGGACTAAAAAGCGATTTTTAAATCGTGGTGTAAAAAATTGCATCGCGGTGCACAATTGCTAAGCTTTTCTTTAGTGGAAACATATACATATATACATAAACTACCGCATTTTTCCCATGGGGGTAGGTAGAAACTACAGAACGCCACCTGCTACGATCCTTACATACTCCTACTCCCCCCATATCCCCCTTCCCTCTCATACTCCTTCCTGACTCCTTACTAGAAAGTATAAGTAAGATCGTCAGGTAGATATGAACACCGACAAACAATTTCTTATCACTACTTTCCACAACCACACAAGGCACTTTAAAGCCAGTCAGTTGAGCTAGAACCAGCTAAATATCAGTAACATTAAGCCGCTAGCATATCGAGCATATTTCCAAATATGTAGCGAATATCTGAAACTGGAAACTAAATCTATAGAGCGACGTTAGAATGGCGCTCGCAATGATCGTTGAATGGCTTTCCATACACGTTAGTTATTATGAGTCAGCAGAATTTCTCTAAACCCGATACGAGGTGGAAGGCAAAGCTAATCCAGTTTAGCAAAGGGAATATAATCATTTGCTATATCAAGCAGAATATAGGTAATAATACTAGCTTTTGCCCGCGACTTCGTCCGCGTATATGTCGGTTATCGCGGACGCAGACGAAGTCGAAGTCGAATAAAAAGTAGCCTATGTCCTTTGTTGGGGTTCACACTTACCCTGTACCAAATTTCACACAAATCGGTTCAGTAGTTTAGGCGTGAAGAAAAGACAGACAGACAGACAGACAGACAGAAAGACAGACAGACAGAGTTACTTTCGCATTTATAATATTAGTTAGGATAAGGTGCAGTTGTGCATTTTCATTAAATTTCAGTTTTAAGACAACCTGTCTTAAAAGGCATAATTAATCGTATTCACTTGGTCAATCTAAGTATATAAAAGCGAAAGGTCACTCATTTACTCACTCATTCATCACGAAATATCGATAACCGCTGGACGTATGAAGATGTAATTTGGCAGGGAGGTAGTTTATAGTTAGTAGACGTCATTTAAAAAAGGATTTTCCAAAATTCACCCCCTAAGGGGATGGGGGTCCCAAGTTTTTATGTAGAAATCAACTTTGATGCGGACGAAGTCGCAGGCAGAAGCTTGTTATTAATTAATAATTGTTTTGTTTGTTGTTTATATTTGACTCTATTTCAGAATATACCGCCTTCAGACAACAGAATCGCCCGGTTGCGTAAGCGATAGGCAGTATCGTATGACTATATCACTGTTCTGTGATATCACTATGTGCGTGCGGGTTCATCGCCCGCCAACCTAAACCCAGCGGCAAGATGGCCAGTTCAAATTCCGAAATTACCTACACCTAAAAAGATACCTATTAAAGCGTGTCCCACACTGGCGCGGCCTGCGGTGGCGGCCAACCGCGGGCCGCGGCCCCGCCCCCTGCGACAACACACTGCCGCGGTGGCGGTGGCGGCCTGATGCGTCATTATTAAATTAGTAGGGGAGCCCAAAATGCTAAATGTGGATTTACTCCAGCGTCGTGGGGACCTTATAGATTGTAAAGATTAGATGCTAAAAAGAAAAAATGGTTAAAGATGGAACCCTTTCACTGGTGGAGGGAGAGCATATTAAGTACAGATTTTCAAAAATGAAAAAAAAATCATGAGTAAATACTCGAGCGTGTCAGATATTAATAGTGTATGCGCCCCACGTGTTTCTGATAACAGAGAATATTAATCTGCCGGTTTGCATGGTGGGGGTGGCCGCACGAAGGGGTTGAAAATGGAAAAAAAAATTATGACATTGAAATACTCAAGCGCGTCAGATTAATATACAGACAGTTCAACTTGATATCCTTTGTCGTGCTGATCCTTAATCTGACAATTATGTGCAGGGACTTCTTCAATATGAAGGTTTGAAAAATAAAATCCGCTGCCCTAGACGTGCGGCCCTATATACAGGGCTTAGGTATACAGGGTGGAATTTTGTAATGCCACCTGGAGGGAAAGTACTCTTAATACTGCATATAGAAAATTTTACTCAAAGCATTCCTTTATTTTTGAATAGAAAGCAAACTGCATTCAAAGATTTTCGAAAATTCTCTTCTCCCACACCCCGGGGATCGAACTGGCTAAAATCTGAAAAAATTATACCCTGTACTTTATTGCATCGATCGTTAGGGTCAATTATAAGGATGAAATCTTTCTAACAAACATGCTAAATTAAATGAAAGGAAAACCAGGAAATCTTAAATTAATTTTATTATTTACAAAAATTTAGATTTCCTGGTTTTCCTCAGAAAGAGATTTCATCCTTATAATTGACCCTAACGATCGATGCAATAAAAGTACAGGATATAATTTTTTCAGATTTAAGCCGGTTCGATTCCCGGGTGTGGGAGAAGAGAATTTTCGAAAATCTTTGAATGCAGTTTGCTTACTATTCAAAAATAAAGGAATGTTTCCTTTGAGTAAAATTTTTTATCTACAGTATTAAGAGTACTTTCCCTCCAGGTGGCATTACAAAATTCCACCCTGTATATGGTGGAGGTACTTCACAGGGTGCAAGGTATCCCCCCTTATATTAATCTGCCACGCTCGAGTAAATCCAAAAATCCCTTCCTGGGCTCCCCTACTATACAATGTGTCGTTTTGCATCCTCGTCAAATTCAAGGAGGTAACTATGCTAGTGATTCTAGACCCGAATCAATAATAAAATAGGTAGGTTTTTTTTTTTAATATTTTCTTATTTACGGAAATCAGTAAACCACCCCGGTGAAAATGCGGCCCATCTTAAGACTAGGTTTAGGATCGCTGACCGCGCGCACACACACAAAGAATCGCAAACGATAAAACCACAACACAATAGACGCCGCGCGCGCACCCCTTACCCCTGAGGCGCCCCACTCCCGCGCCCGGGCGCCCGGCGCACCGCGCAAAGCAAAAAAAATATTAAATTAGTTCAAGTGATTTCGCCGCCGGCCGTGAGTGTATCGCAAATTTCGCTCCTTAGGTGTGCTTCGGTCGTATACGTGAATTATGTGATTGTGATGCCATCAGTGGAGACAGCCTACGTGGCTGTCAGCCATCCGGATGTTCGCAGAACGGTTTCCCAATAGGGAACCGCCAACGCAGAGTGTTATGCTGTCTGTCTGCTACACAGAGACTGCGGGATTTTCGGCAGTTTGACGTACCCCGACATGCTCAAGCTCGCGGCAGTGAAGGTCTGCCTGTCGCCTTGCAGGAAGATATCCTGGAGTACTTCCAGCGAGAGCCACAGGCAAGCACACAAAAATACCTAATAAGGTAGGTATTTTTGTCGGTCCTCAGCCCGTTAAAGTAGGAAGGGAAATTTAAAATCAACCAATTTAATCTACAAATAAAAACAAAATCATTACTAATAATTAGGTACTCATAAATCATGAATTTACCTACAATGCGCCAAGAGCGTCATAGCAAAACGTCTCAGGTTGTACCTAAATCCTAGTAGTTATGTATTCTTAGCAAAATCGGTAGATTTGCAATAAAACAGAATAAAGCAAAATGGCAAAACTAACATTTTATCAATCAGCTGATAACGTAGGTAAGTACATAAATCCTAGTACGTATTCTTAGATCTTAATAATAAAAACATGTATTATTAAGACCTAAGGTTAACAAAATCTGTAGATTTGCAATAAAACGTAATAATAATAATTCAAAACTAACATTTTATCTATCAGCTGATAACGTAGACCCAGGTAGATAAATCGTAGTACGAATTTTTAGATCTTAATAATAAAAACAAGTGTTATTAATTAACATCTAAGGTTAACAAAATCTGCAATTTGCAATAAAACGTAATAAGCAAAACTAACGTTTTATTAATCAGCTGACCGTAGATACTCACGACAATCTAAGCACCGTGAACTTTTCTTGGACGCGCATAGCATACCTACGCATGTGATACACTCACGCACACAGAGACAATTGGCGCTAAAGCGCAGAGAGTGATTCTCCAATTTCAAGTTATGGATTATTCTGAAATACGATTAAATTTTAACAACTAATAAAAAAGGGTGTTATTATTATTGTTCAGGTCTCGTAATTTTAATTGATTATTTATGACTTTTATGACAACCTCCTGAATTTTGACGAGGATGCAAAACGACATATTGTATAGTTTGACCGAAACTGCTGTACGGCGCCTTAGGTATGTGCGCGGTGAGACGCGGGGGAGTACCGGCCGCTCCGTGCCGTCAGTCTGCCGCCGACGCTCACGGCGGTAGCTAGCATTCTTGACTTTAAGTTTCTATGAGTATGGAGCTCGATTTTCAGACCACTGTGCGGCGGTATGCGGTAGCTAGCATTTGTTTGTACCGGACCGTCTATGACAGACGCACATGAGATAAATATACAAAGATGGGTCGTGCGTTATCTCGTGATGTCAAGACCGTCATTTTTAAAATGGTCGGATATTTTAAGAAAAGTAGACCAAAAGCTTTGAATAGAATAGTGATGCGAATATTGCCAAAATCGTAGCGGAGGCAATTTTCAATTTAAATGAAAAAAACTTTCTAAAGTTTATCTTGGATGTTACTGACATCGGTGAAGGAAAACATCGTGAAGAAACCTGGAATTCTAATTAATATAAGTCTGGAATCGCATCTGGCTTTACATAAAATATTGTAAACCGATATCGTAAGATCAGTCCGACAATATTGATCTCATGTGAACTCATGGTCTTTTTCCTGGGACCCCACCTCCCCGCGCTTTCCTAAGGGGCGGTACAACACTTTCGGTCAAACTATAATTAAACATTATTTTAAAGTGTGAGATTCCTATATTATCTATTATTGGCATCTCATAATATTACTTTTATGAACAGAAAGTGCGAAA
This sequence comes from Hoplodrina blanda, assembly GCA_949316365.1. Taxonomy (NCBI): domain Eukaryota; kingdom Metazoa; phylum Arthropoda; class Insecta; order Lepidoptera; family Noctuidae; genus Hoplodrina; species Hoplodrina blanda. The sequence continues at coordinate 15,830,254 of OX438582.1, forward strand.
TTATTATTTAAATTTACTATTTCTGTTACAATATTCGTATTTGGCGTCATTTTTCAACGTGGTACACGCGGCCTGTTGCAAAAATTTACAACTGACCGCGTGGTGCCGCGTGACAGAAGCACAGAGTATATTCTACTCATGTGGCAGAAGGGGCGTGACATGGGTAATGTGACCATACGTCCCGTTTTGAACGGGACTGTCCCTTTATTCGTGACTTCGTCCGGGTGTTCCCGAACGATGCTTTGGGACGCAGAATTTTTTCGTTTTTTTTCAATAAACATAAAAACTACGCATCCTTTAACAGTTCTCTGTAATTTTCCTAAAGATAAAATATTTTTTAAAGTGCATAAAAACATTACAAAACCTCAACGAAATAGCCTTATACTTTTATCGTTTAGCTAATTATTCAATATCTACTTAATTTTCTTAAAGAAATGATCTCAACAGATTTATTTTATTATTGCGACTTTACTGACGTCGTACTTTTGAAAATGTCCCGTTTTAAGTCAAAATAAAATGGTCACATTAGCATGGGGGCGGGGCTTGCGCTGCGGTCAGCCGCTCGCGGGCCGCGTCTTGGCCGCGCGTGTCTGAAGGCTCACCTACATTTCTAACGAATACAACTGACCGCCACCGCGGCCGCCACCGCAGGCCGCGCCAGTGTGGGACACGCTTTATGTTATTATTGATTCCTGTAGTTAATCATAGCGCAGATCTACCTCTTTGAATTGAAGACGAAAATGCAAAACTGCACTCTACAGAGGTGAAAACAACGAATAATATTGATAGAATAGGTACGTCGAGCAAATATTACTAAAACGTTGCATTTACTTGCCTGCGCATAGTACCTACTACTTTAGATATACAAATACTCGTATAATATTAACAGCTGCTAATGGGGCTCTCAGAGCCTTAACAGTACGGTTGCCCGGTTGGCGTAGTGGGTTCGATTCACTCACTGAAAAAATAGGGGGCGTAAAGACTCATCACACGGAACTAAAACGGTAGAAAATATCTATGTGTTGTGTTAAAATAAACATCATTTCCCAGCAGTAATAGTACCTAGCACAACATTACGCCTGTAATCCCCGAAGGGTTAGGCAGAATTATACCTATTAGTACACCCACATATGTTTAAGTCCCATATAATAGGGGGCGGGGGGAAGGGATACCTAATTTAATGAAATAAGGTAACTTTAGGATACTATTGAAAAAGCATGAGTATTAAGACTCGGTAGTGTGTCAATTTTGAAATCATTTTTAACTTTTATACGTTTTTTACTGTAACATATTATTTGGATTTAAAATTGGTTCATTGATTTCCATGATTTTAAACTAGAAAGTTTGTATGGGATACCATACATCGACAACGTTCTTAAGTGTTACACGTGGTTATCAACACTGAAGTCCTAACACTTTCTTTTTTTTCATACAATTCCTTAAATCACTTGCTGCTTAATCCATCCACAAATAACATAATACATTTCAGCCTAATAACAAGCATTTAAATTCTGGACTTAGTCGCCAATTCGTGAATGGCCTTCAACCTTTTTTTATGGCCCATTATATTAAGCTGGCCTATGAGAGACGCCTCATTGGGCCTGAAGCATCCATGGTTTGTTAGATCCAGTGAAAGATAACCGGAGACAGGATTTTGAGGGCAATGATCTTTGTAATAGCCGCCTTTGTGAGGACTGTTTAAGAGGGCAGTATTTTTAGATGGACAGAAGGAGGTCTCAATAATTATAGTCGTATATTGCGAGTAACCCCCTATTACATAGGACTTAAATATAACTGGTGAAATGTGGGTGTACTAATGGGTACACTACTGCCTAACCCTTTGGGGATTACAGGCGTGATGTTGTGTATGTTTATTTTTATATATTTTTAGTTTGTTTACTTTTCTATACAATTGCCCCCTCTATTATTAAATTAGAATTTGTGTTTGATGTTTTACAGGATATTGTTAAAAACTAACATAATTTTATTTTCTCCTTATCGTGAGTGCGTGTACAAACAAAAACACACATACACAAACAGCTAAGCCCGGAATAAGTGTCTGTAGGACATACAGGTCAGATTCTAGGTTGCGATGAAAGTACGATACCACAGAAAACTAATTAAATAACATTGACGAAAATAATTTACCATTTTCTACTAGCATCTGACCGTCCGCGTAGAAGGCAAATTTACCGTAAAACAGACCTTATAACACTTGATAATAGTGTAGCTATCTAGATTAGGAACCTTTCACAAACAAATATTATTATTATTTATTACAATTAAACTATTTATTTGAATTATCAAAAAGCCGAGTCAGAAAAGTTGAAGCTAGTTGCTCGTTCCAAAACGTAGAGCTCTATGGAAAAGGAAGAACAAGAATCTCCACAGATACTCTTTATTTTATTCAAATTTTCACAAAATCCTGGTTACATTTTTCTTTTTGCTAACAGCTATAAAAAATATCGCTTCTGTCTTGAAGAATGATTATCTTTCCCGGTATTTCTTCTCACTTGTACCACAAAGCATCTTCAAAGACATTTTCTCACGTGGCACAAGTGAATTCTAATTGCATTTATTTGCGCATCCGCGGTGTCGACTCGCGGACTGTTTGTACGTGTGTGCGACTCTGTGTTTGTGTTAATGATCTTTTGTGTTGCACTTTGTGTGACTGAGATTTTGAATAGCTTTTGTAGATTTGTAGAAAGAAAAACCCGCACCGGCTTCGCAGAGGTTCAACCTAGATGGCGCATTTTCATTAGTCGATAGGGCCCGCATGCGGCGAGTCCCCGCATGCGACATAACAACCAATGAAAGTTACAAGTCGTTACACCGCATGCGGGGATCCGCCGCGCATGCTTTTTACCAACCGTGATATCGACATGCGGGCCCTGTGGCATGCGTTCCAGAAATCTGTCGCACGCCGCATGCGGGTCCTATCGACTAATGAAAACGGTTCACCGAATGCGGGCCCTGTGGCATGTGTTCCATAAATCTGTCGCACCCCGCATGCGGGCCCTATCGACTAATGAAAACGGTTCACCGAATGCGGGCCCTGTGGCATGCGTTCCAGAAATCTGTCGCACCCCGCATGCGGGCCCTATCGACTAGTGAAAATGAGCCAAGATGCTAATTATACTCAGATATTACCTTCTTGGTGGATCACCCCATTTATTGATGAAAACTTCATTTAAAACAGTTGCGTACAGACAGCTGGAAGTGACTTTGTTTTATATTATGTAGACTAACCTCTTCCCGCGACTTTGTTCGTCTTTATGTCAAGTATAGGCACCATAGCACATTACATGGTCAGTCCGTCGCCCGAACAAGAGTGTATCTATATCTAGACTATCTGGAGTCAGCGCCTGACCTGGTGCAGAAGAATGCTGTACGTGGAACACCGTGGGGTTTTAGTCAGTCGACTGACACACCCTTCCGCCTTCCCGAGGCGGAGGCTATTCACAAGGATATAAATTGATTCTATCAGTAAAATATTTTTTGGTAACGATCCAGTACTTAAAGAGATTACTTCTTACAAACAAAGAAATAATGTTACCTCTTAATAAAAATTATTGTTTTCAAAAATCAATCATTTTTCCTCTTACTTATTCAAAATATATAATTGAATTAATTCCTTAATTCCCTTTATATAAAGATATAAGTAACTTTATCGAAAAGCTTTTACAAGGCTTTATAAAAAGAATAAAATGATATGCGCCGTTTTGTACAAAAGATAACCCGCGTAGTTCTGAAAAAATCGCATACCGAGCAAAAATGTTTCGATTTTATTAAAACATACAGCACCGTGAGTGTTGCTATGAAAATATGTAATCCGACTGAACAACAGCAGCTCCATGTCTATATAAATAAAAAACAATCGCCGCATGTATGAAAATCACTTGAGAACGACTCAAACCAAGGGACGATTTGAACCTGAACGGTACCGGCGATCGGTATTGAACCGCCACGCCATTGGCGAGCTTTCCCAAACTCACTAAACTTTGAATTACCATCGATTTTTTTACACAATATCACTGCTGATAATAATTTTTCTTAACTCATCATCATCATATCAGTCGTAGGATGTCCACCGCTGAACAGGCCCTCTATTTGTAGGGGACAAATAGATAAGCCAAGATACTCGTAGATTTCTAACCTTTAGTAGTAAAGTACCTAACTGTAACTTTGCACCTCCATTACGGCAGCCTTTAAAAATAAAACCTAACAGCTTTCGCGCCATTCAGCTGTAGTATTCTGGCTATTAGAGCATTAGCAGCTCATAACGCCATCTTCACTTTATAATTTTAGTTCCCTTTTCTAGTCTATGCGCGGTGAGCATTATTTTGTTAGTTCTGTGTTTAATTACAGGATGATGTTTTAGCAAGTAGTGTTTAATGGTTGTCTGCGAAACTAGGGATTTAAACGCGGTAAAGTCAGTTAAAGTGAATGAAACGTTTATGAGGCTGGATTTATTGGAGAGTGTTTTAGAGCTTTCAAAAGTATAAGAAGTACGGTAAGGGGTCATAAGTGCAGTAGTATGCTAAAATTTGAATTGCTGTGAACACGCGGTACAGGTCGTACCTATGTATGTGTATAAGTGATTAAGACAGTACCTGCGAACACTTCAGAATTCGTACTACGTAATTCGACCCCTACTGTACATGATTTTACGCAGAAGAGAAGGTTTTGTGTGCCTATTTAAATAAAAAAAAATGCTTTCGGCTTCGGCTCGGCTTAAATCCACAGTGTAACTTATTGTAATAATGTGTAGTATAATAATGTGTAGTATGCACAGTGTAGCTAATGGACATGTGCATTCTCCCCATCTTGACTTATGGTGCACAGACTTGGTCTTTGACTAACATCCAGAAGTCCAAACTCAAGGTATGCCAACGGGCGATGGAGCGCAGTATACTCAATGTTAAATTGACAGACCGCATCAGAAACACCACACTGCGCTCCAGAACAAAAATCATAGACGTAGCACAAAAAGCTGCAAAGCTGAAATGTGACTGGGCGGGCCATGTCTGTCGGATGCCGTCGGATGCTAAGCGATGGGCCCGCATAAAACAAGAGTGGAGCCCTGACACAGTAAGACGGGGTCGCGGCAGACCGAGGAGGAGATGGCGGGACGCCTTGGATGGCTTCCTCAGGAACTGGCAAGAGGAGGCACAACACAGAGGAAAGTGGAAGGAATGGGGGGAGGCCTTTGCCCAGGAGTGGGACAGTAACGGCTAATAAAAAAAAAAAAAATTGTTATTGTTAGTGTTATAACTGTTATTGTATCTCATTGTCATAAAGTTTTAATTGCAATGACGAAGCACGCTCATGCAATACACGTATTTGAATAGAATTGCGACAACTCACGAATGCAATTCAAATTGAAATATTTCTGCATGAAGTAATCTTGTTTTATATTTACCTATATTGACATAACGCACACATCAAAGTGTTTAAAGAATTCTTAATGATCTGTCAACAATATAAATGTTGATAAACATTTTTTTAATGACTGATCAATATCTACAAGATCGTCTTTGTGTCAGTGTTATACTTAGAACTTATTTGTTTACTAGCTTCTCTCTGACTTCGTTCGCGTGTTTTTTTTCACTCGTGTTACGTTACGTCTTTGATTACTGCTCCGCTTCCGTGGGTCGTAGCGTGATGTTATATAGCCTTTACTATTTCTCATAAATCTGGCTATCATATACAAAATATTTATTTTTAATCCAACAGGAATTTCCAAGATGAGCATGTATAGAATAGAATAGAATAGAATAAAAGAGATAAAAAAGAGGACGTAGTGACAAAGATAGAAAAGGGTATGCTTAGATGGTTCGGTCATGTTGAGAGGATGAGTGAAAGACGATTAACAAAAGGTATTTATATGGCAGAGGTGAGTGGCAACGCAGGGAGGGGTCGCCCTAGGAAGACCTACACTGACCTAATTGGTGAGGTTCTTCAGAAAGGTCAGGTGCGGAGTACTCGTAACCGGCGTGCTTGTATGACGAGATGTATGAACGTAGATGAGGCGAAAGGAGTATGTAAAGATTGTAGCAGGTGGCGTTCTGTGGTTTCTGCCTACCCCCATGGGAAAAACGCGTGAGTTTATGTTATGTTATGTTATGTTATATTATTTAAAGAAATAATAATAAGTTTAGAGGTAAAAAAAACAGTGCTTCACCAATTACAATAATCAATTTAGAAACAAGTAACATTGAACGAAAAAATAAGTATCTAATGTTGACAATTGTGTCATAAACGTACAACTAACATGACATAGTGGACCGCCTCATACGTCTCTCACAGAATATACTCGTATCAGACATTAAGCATAATTTCACTCCACTTTATACTAAGACAATGGACAAAGTTAAAATTTAAATTGTATTTTCCTTTTGTTGGTTATTGAGATATTTAAGGTTCTAACATTTTTTACAAAAACATTTCAATCATACATACTATTATTTATAACTAAACACCCCACGACTAATGTACCGTTGTTTGGACCCGAAAGCACTATGTTTTGCGTGCTATCCAAAATATTAACACATTATTCACATCAAAAATAAAATCTCCCAGCAAAAATTTTCGTTCAGTATTACTATGTTTAATGGGCAGTATTTGTAGTTATAACGGTTATGTAATGTGTGCTTTTTAAACCCCGTATTTAGGTGTACACACATAAAACCACAAACAATTTCTCTGAAAAAGTAAGCACATTATATTTTAACACTGAAAAACGTTGACATAAATCAACACAAAATCTGCACATCTTCAAAAAGGCTATATTAAAATCAGCTCTTCAAAGAGCACCGTGTCTCGTTTAAAACGATTAACTAATAAAACAGAATTCATTAGGGACGCACGAAAAAGGACGTAAGTGACAAATGCAAAAAGATGGTCGAGATATGGTGGCGCAAAAAAAAACTATGACACTTGTCTTGTCATATCACACATGCGTGGTTGAAACTAGTCGCCGTTACGTCTCTAGAGATGGGCTAAGTTTTGTGTAAAGGTAAAATAATAAGTTAATTTAAGTGGTTTCATGCGTAATAGTAAAATATCTACGACCTTACGTCTTGTCATTTGAAGGTAATATTCATTTATGGAATTTTGTTGTAAAATTATTAATGGCCGGTGTATTTGGGTACGTCTCATACCATATTGATATACACTAGAACATTTTAGTAAATATTTTCAATTCAATAACGTTCATAAACTCGAGACTTATCAAGAGTTGACATAATTTCATTACATAAAACGATACTCGAATATTAATTACTATAACGTTATTGGATGTAACGTTAATTTGATCGAAAATCTTTTGATGTATCGTTTAAAATGTATCTACTTATATATTTTTTTGTTACACTTATCAATTGGTAACAAAAAAAATATTGCGGCCACCATTAGGATTCGTCTCAGAGCAACCCCACACGGATAGATTAGTTTGATAGTTCATTCAACACTAAAACCAAAAACGTGTTTGAAAGTATCCATTTTTTATCACCATTCCTAATCACCGAACTACAAAAATTAAGAACTTCGGCAAAAAAACTGCCCTACACTTCATTCACACGTGTCCCTTGTGTCGCCTCCCTACTGTAATGCTGACAAATCGGCCGTGGTTTGTGCCGAGCGCGATGATTCATGTTTATTGGCGGGTTGCCAGACACTCCCCACCAACCGATGTTTGGTCAAACATTTGACGTGGCAGAAATGTTTTATCGCCAACTATTTTGTTTGTCGTATTTTGGGGACTTATGGAGTAGTGTACGAGTTTGTCAATGATTCTTGTAAGATATCCTTGTAAGGAATTGTCTTTTTGTCAAATGAGGGTTAGGTTCTTCAAAGGTCAGGTCAAGAGAGTTTAGTTGTGGACTGTTGTGTTGATGTTTCTTTAAAATATTACATTTATTTTGGATGGGTAACAATTTAACTTTGTCAGTGCCCATAATTCGTAGCAATAAGAGCTATTATAATTTTTGTAGTTTATATGTTGCTTGTATGCTCTTCCAAAGAGACATATTTATATTCGGTTCTTATAACGTAAGGCAGAACCCTAAGTTCTTCTGATCTAGCATCGAGCATCTAGCTTCAACTTTCTGACTAATTGACCGACTCGTTGACAATTCAAAGGTGCCTGTAAATGGTCTAATTGAAATAAATGTTTTGACTTTGATTTTGAACCACCTAATGTTTCTCAAATATGTTTGGGGTCGGTTTCCAGAGCCGTTGCTTTACGTGTCCACCACCACCTTCCAAACTCGTAGCTGCTACTGAACAATTCATAATGAAAAACTCAATAACACTGACTGAGCTGGGAATCGAACCCAGAACCCCACGTTCAGCAGTCGCACTTGCTGCCACAAGATCAACGGGGTACGCAGCCAGCTCCGAGAAAAAAACATTCTAGAAATATAGACTTACCTAAACATACAAATAAAAAATATGCCCCTATTTCGTTTTCAGACTGGTGTTGGAACAAAAATCAATCTATGTATTGAATTTTCGATCAAACGATACATCTTCGTCACGCCTACATATCTAGCCTAATGTGATAGATGGCACTGCCTATGTTAGTTTTTAGGGCATAACGCTAGGTTAACTTAGATTATCTTCCGTATATTATGTATGTTAAAGGTAATTTGTCATGATATCTAGATTTTATTGAAAAAATGAGCTGCTTCGAGAAAAATTACCAGTAATTTCTTATGTACAGGGTAAAATGTAAAAAAATTACCATAGATTTAGTACATGATTCTAAACACCCCCAGAAACATTTGCTGTTCTAGATATTTTGACCTGGAGTGCAGTTACACACAAATGTCATGCATGCATGCAAGAATAAGGTTTGAATTGCTAGGAACAAGCAGTACATGCCATATCTACATCTGTGTGTATAAGTGATGTATTAACACAGTACCTACATACACCTCAAAATTCGCACATGGCGTCGGAAGGTCGTACGTTTAACCGAATTGTCAATCTATTGTTTTGTTAGATTCCTACTCCACTTATGACCGCCACTGTACATCCGAAACGTATACTTAGCATAGATTTTAAATTAATCAGCATCAAATATTCTAAACCATTACATTTACCTACTTCGAAAAATGGAAGATTTGACTTACCTTAGTTCGTTTTAGAACTATTTCCAGTATCATGTTCCAAGACAAAAAAAAGCTTAGATACACACGCAAAAATCGTCTATAAAACATCGCAGCTCAAAACTTTGTCATAACAGGGGAAGTCAGTATAAATTATAATTTACTCCTAAAGGTCAAAGTTCAAGACAATGGGCTATTAGGGAGATTTTTTGGCTCTAACTTAGCGGAGTTATGGATCAAGTTCCTTTGCAGCTTCATTGCTTCGCACCGTACCGTATTTTAAAAGGGGAGCAAGACACAGGCCTTTATAAAAATAGTTTTCTAAATATACACCGGGTTTTATTAAGGATTTTGGCTTCAAGTTCGTTCTTCGACCGTGTTTTTGGGAAGAATGTTCGTGTGTATTGTAGTCAATAAAATTGTTTCGGATAGTATTTGTTTAGAAGTTAGTTTATTGTACTTTGGGGGGGGTTTTTGTAACGCTTTTATGATTTTACTTAAAAGAAGGTTTATTAAACTTACGGTAAGTTCTATCGATTTTTAAATTACAAATATTCGTTTTGTATAATATTCTTAATAATTATTTAGTTTGAAAATGGGTGATACTGATTGTGCTTCTTTTATAAAATTAAACCAAAATGTTATCGGATACCTAGTCTTGAATTAAACTCGACAGTAGACCCGAATCGAATAATTTTGATTTAGCACTGTCATGCCGGTATGAAATTAGCAACTTAATGTATAAAAGCAGAACTTCGTAACCACTGGGCCATCACGACATTAATAAAATTACAAATAATACTCGTAAGAAAAAATAATACAGATTGAATTAACTTTTTTGGTTAAGCGATACCTTTATCGATCTTTTTAATCATCATTTCCAACGTCGAAAATGATGCCATCTCATCGTAAACAATCCATATAAAATTCATTCATCTGTTAATCGTTCAATGGAGACGAATGCACCAATGAAAATCCGACGTTTATTTCCCCGATATCGCCTCATTTCGCTGTCAGAACGACCATGTTTTGTCGTTCGCCGCTGTCAATATGACACGATGAATGCGCTTCACAATATGAAAATAAGCAGAACTGTCTGATCAAGATGCGCCGCGTCTGATGCTGTGAGACTTAGCGGGAGTATGTCAAGTGGTTGGGAGAGATGATGAGATATATTTTGTGTGTTTACTACGTCATTATTGGGGTTAGTTCTGACCCACACATGGCAAAATGATTCCCAATTTTCGAAGTATCTAATTGTATTTTTTTAATCTATTTTTAGTATAATTTTGGGACGTACGGCGTAGCGTTTTAAGGTAAAGGTAAACACTGCAGCATCTTAATAGGGGCAATTTATAACAAAAAGTATCTTAGTCTGATGTGCTTTCAGATTGAGAGAGAATAATCGAGAGTTGAAATGGTTGTTTTGAGTATGCTAGATAGTGGGAAACGGATTTTGGTAAAAATAGAAATAGGGATTTCAAGCAGATTGATTTAAGTACAATCAGAATAAAATTCCGCCCCCTATTACATGGGACTTAAACATAACTGGCGAAATGAGGGTGTACTAATGGGGTACACCTCTGCCTAACCCTTCGGGGATTCAGGCGTGGTGTGTTATAATGCAGAATAAAAATCTGAGGGGGGTGATTCCATAAAATTTTAGGAATAATCACAATCTGTCAAAAATGCCTCTAATTTACATTGATTTTTTGACATTGATTGCGTTGAGATGAGATTGCGACTGTACTTGGAACGTTATCAATTAGTAGAACTAGAATTCAGATTATACTGCAAGTAAAAAGTAAACACAAGTTACTTAAAAACTTATGTAATTTCAAGTCAAAGAAATCGTGAAAAATAAAATAGTATACTAATGAGTGATCTATTTCGCCATGTTCGTTTAAGTTCCGATAAATTATTTGGTTTAAATCATTTAATAATTCTGTTCCATTATTGAATATTTTTCTGATGATTAGTGTCTATCTTGAGGAAGTAAAACACGGCTTAAGTCTAACAAGAGTAACTACCGGTTAATATAATTAAAAAAATAATATTCTCTGCTTTTTTCTCTCTCCACAACAAATTAATTTTGTCCCTTCTAATGAAATTAAAATTTCAATATTATGTTTTCTCTCATTTTACCGAATCTAATATTAAGGAACACAGGGTAGAATTTTTAATTAAATCCTAAATCGGATTCGGGAGGTAGTCGTTTTTGTTCCAGTTTCAACCATATTGAGTTACAATGTCATTCTGTTCTGAATTTTACACGAGGCAAGTTCCGGCTGACTTACCGGTTAGTCAGAACAATATAGAAAATCAATTGTGTCTCATTACGTGGGACTTGAGTAATTAAAAGAATATTTTGTTGAATTATTTTTATGGCCTAAGTGCAAACAGAATGATGTCAGACAGAAAATGTAACATAACTAGCTTTAGACCGCGGCTTCGCTCGCAAATTAAATTTAAAATTCGATCATGATTCGAAAGACATGTAGCGCCATCATTCATCATAAGAACGTTATTGTGATTTCTCTCGGGAACAGTACTTTTTTTCGGAATGAATGGTACCCTATGTCCGTTTCTGTATACCTGACAACGTATATGCAAAATTTTAGGATGAGCGGTTCAGTGGTTTAGGCGTGGAAAGGTAACAAACAAACTTACTTTCGCATTTATAATATTAAGATAAGTTAACACAACATCACGCCTGTTATCCCCGAAGGGTTAGGCAGAGGTGTACCCATTAGTACACCCACATTTGGCCAGTTATGTTAAACATAATAAGATAAGTTATTAAACATAATATTGTCATACACAGTATTGAAAACTATCTGTAGATACAAATATTTGTTCCGCACGGGAATTTACGACATACAGCGCAGCAGTCAATCGTTCAGCCACTACGTCAACAGTATCGTCGAATAATGGTGCCGATTCCCTTGTTCACAAACTAGACTAAATTTAGAGAATTGACATCTCTTACTGACATACAGCGAAAGAAAAGGACGGTGACATTTAAGAAATAAGTTAGAGATGTCAAATTAGTTTTGCCTTGAACTTTTCCGTATTTTTAATCTACACGTTATAGGATGTCAACTATAATTGTATGGATGTGTCAGATTGACTAAATTTGACAGCTCTTATTTACATTAGTCTCTTTCTTATTCTATTAGATAGAAAAAGATAGAAATAGTCTAATTTTAGTTTAGTTTGTGAACAAGGGAATCGGCACCACTGTCAACTAACTGCAATTAAAATAAAACTATACAGCTAACATTGTAACAAGCCGGATTTGACAGCTATCCAAATCCTTTGTGTAGTGTTGTCAAAACGTCTTGTCAAAATATAAATCGGCAATTAATTCGTGTTTGTGAGTGTATTTTTTCAAAATTAAGTTAAACTTAATGTTTACAAGTGATACTCGTTGTTATAGTGTATGGGTAACATAGTAATTATTCAGGATTGTGAATTGGATTTTTCAAATTATTACGTAGGAGAAACGTCAAATCCGGCCTCTTAGAACGTTAGCAGTTTAAAACATTTCAATTTACGCTTACAAATTAAATGACCCTCAATATACTCGAGTAATTTTCTTAAAGGACATTTAAAACTTACTTCAAATATTATGCGAAAATGACAGATTTCGTTCGGAAATAAGATATTCGGAATTTAGTTTTGTAAACCGAAGGTTTGCAGATGTCGAGACGAACCAGTTCACGTCCAGCGTTCCTTGAACTACATCTTCGACACTTTTGATCTAAAACCATCAATCAAAGTGAATTCCTAAAGGTCTAAGTTAACTGGTCTTTTAAATATTCTAATAAAATCACTATGAGATAACTTTCTTGGAGTTTTAAGCCTTTGAAAAGGGGAAAGTTGAAAGGGTAGCGCATGGGAGCCCTTTAAAACTTGCGACGTAATTGATCGCAGCCATTTCAATTTGAGATATCGTAACCATTCTGATTGATTTGTTCGCGTTAAAATTTCGCTTTCGAACTGAAGTGGATGCAAAATTTGTTATCTGGTTAAAAGGTTCATTCATTTGAATGATGATTTCAATTTGCTGTAAGTTTATGTTATTGTAGTTGTATCTAGTATCGCTATATTTTAAGTTTAAATTGTTATACATATTTACAATTTTTTTTAATAGAAGCTCTGTCGTCTGTGTTTCACGAATTTAAATTGTATTAACATTGTCAAAATCAAAGTTTGATATTATGTAAAACATAATTCAAAGTTAAAGTCAAATAATTTATTTCAATTAGTCAATTTTATTATAAGACACTTTTGAACGTCGTATAAAAAAATTGAATTTAGTAAGTTGCCCCTTGCAAAAGTAGTTTTGTATGGAGAAGAAGATCTAAACTTACTTTTTTAAATAAATGTTTTACAATACAGAATTACTCGCAAATACGACATTATATTACGATATTTACATATCTAGATACAATAAGTTGTAAATAGAGTTATAATTACAATAAATAAATTAGCTAATTAATTTAAAAAGAAATGAATTCTTTTACCTTATTATAACATGCAATCAGTTACAATCCATGTAGGAATAAGTAGTAAATCAGGTTATAGAAGATTAAACTTTACTAAAAACTTTATTACGAGAACATTTCAAACAAGAAAAATTTCAAAAACCATCCATAGTATAAACAGATTTCATAATATTAAGAAATCAACATACCATGCGATGTTGCGAATGACAAGACGCCAGATTTTTCAACATCTACTGAAAGACCGCAAGATAAACTTTAAGCAGTCAGTTGCCTTACAAAAATATTATTTAAACAGACCACGACTTTAAGATCAAAGCATGTTTGACTATACGACTTTACAGCCATATGACCGACCTCAGATTTATAGCATTATCCTGTTTATGCTTCAATAAGTTTGCTGCTTGACTGAACAGACTTGAATCTTTGCCCGTTTTCGATGCACTGTGTATGACGAAGCAACTCAGTTTGATCCTGACCGCCGCCGAGGTAGGACGTGCGTTCCATTTTCAAGTTGTGTTACGAAAATAGTAACGTCTATTTGACGGTTATCTATATTTGTACGTAAAGTGAAAGTGACTAGTACATTGTTAAGTGTAACTTTTTAAAACAAGTGAAATTGTACAGTTTTAGAAAAGTTTGCGGTTATTTTTGTTTTGTTTTGGAGAGGATTTTCTGAATTGAAAGTGAGTATTTTCTCATCGCGAATAATGCCGAGTTTAATTAATATTTCGTTGGTTTCAAAATATAAACTCATTACCGTTGTTTCTTAGTTTACCAAAGGTTGTTTGCTGAATAATTTTCTCGACTGTAATTAATATTAATATGCGGTATTGTGACGGGTTAGATTTTCCTGAATTCTGTATTTATGAGAAATTATAAATAATTTTATCATTGTAAAATCTAGCATTTGACTAACATAATAAACATTACCTAATATAAATTCACATAACCCTTTTATTCGACGATGTGTAGACAACAAAAAATGCATGCAAAATAAAACACATCAAAGAAGAATTTTCCAATAAGGAGCCCAGAGTAAACAAGATTTATAGGATGCAAATGTAAATGAAAATATTCATGAAAATTCACCGATCAAAGGCATAATATCTTAGGGTTCATCGACTGACAGGAGGAGAGAGCAAAGTTCGGACGATACTGTCAGAAGTCCACTGAACGAAAATTGATTCGACACGTTAATAAGTGAATAAGTTTTGAATTAGGTATTATCCTACTGTGCCTGGCTTTCTGGTTACTTATAAAATGGTGTAAAAAGACATTTAACTTGAAGCCGAAATATTCTTCCTATCATTACGATCATCTTTTGTTCTGGTCACAATGTTTTGTGTGCGACATTGTGCAATACCATAAGCAGTGATTTTTTACCAAAAATAATAGTTGTTTCCCAGTAATAACGACCCACTGACCATAATTTATTTTTGCTCAAACTTAGTTTGATGAGCAAGTATTCGTACTTAATGGCTGTGTGTTATGTTTGTATATTTATTGTTACGTACATAATTATTATAACCATTATTATACTGATTGTCATAATCTATTAACAACATCTGATATCAAAAATCGCATCTATAAAAATCTAGTTAATACGACAAATCGATTTAATATGTCGTTGACGCGAATGAGCGCAACAATTGGATTTTTGTGATTGGACCAAATTGTATGGACCAGATTTTCATAGGCATGTAATCGAATATGATAAATTACTTTTAGGACTTGAAATTCTATTAGTTAATAATATTTTTTTTGAAATAATTAAATAACGAGTCAGAATAAAACATTTTTATTATAATATTATTAAGTCGAATGGATTTTGAACTTAGATGCTATTAAAAATTAAAAAAAAATCAATTTGTTTATTTTTGCAACATTAATTTATTGTGGTCTTGGGTTCGATTCCCAAGTCGGGCAGTGTTACTGTGTTTTTCCATCAGGAATTTCTCAGTAGCAGCCTCGGAGTCTGGATTTGTGTCCGGTTGATGGCAATAGGCTCGCCCCCTATCACATGGGACTTAAACATAACTGGCGAAATGTAGGTGTGCTAATGGGTACACCTCTGCCTAACCCTTCGGGGATTACAGGCGTGATATGATGTTATTAATTTATTACTAGCTTTTGCCCGCGCCTTCGCCCACGTGAATTTGCTTACGGATCCTAATTTTTTTATAGTGTTGTGTCATTTTACACCCCGTAATGTCACTGTATAATCTCCAAAACTAAAATATTCATGTCTAAAACTTACTGTTCCACTAATATCAAGACTTTATCTCCAAATGCATAATTTAACAACATCAAAATTTAAGCCGGAGATATGCAAATTCTTCACATACATTCTCCAAGTAATTAAATGAATATAGATTCATACAGAATTTAATTAACGTTGCTAAATCCACGTGGACTCGGAAGTTTGGGATTTCTAGATTCAGCTTTCATTTGCACACGTATAAATGGTACATGGTACATAGGATTAGTTGCATGATATTATTGTAAAATGATATCATAGTCGGTAGAATTATAAAATTATTTTAAAATATAATAGAATCAATTCCATTGTATTTATATTAAATAATATAATTTTTATTTTTATTTTCTTTTTAGAGATTTCAATTTTTAAAATATAATTGAAATGTAACTTATAATTTCAAGTTTATTTATTGAATTAAATAAAATATTATGATGTTTTAACAATTATTGGCAAAATGTATGTATACGAGTATAATCAGTAATAAAAGTTATTTGTATTTGTAATGGTACATGGTGGCAATTCGTTTCTGTTGTGGAGGTGGAATCACACGTTTTAACGCTTGGGTTAATCCTAGGAACGATGTTGAGTCGCAAATGTGATTTATAGCTCACTTCTCTAGCAGTTTTGGCGTTAGTTTTGTAGTAGCGTGTTTAGTTTTCGAGATTGTGTTGCCTAGGATGATGTACGGGAACAAATTAAGAGCGAGCGTTTACACCGTATGGAAACTTAAATAAATGAACCGATTTTAATGAAACTTCTTACGCATAAGCAGGACACATAGGTCTAAAAAGTTATCAGATAACATTTTCGAAAATTGATCTATATACGACGATAGTTAATCAGGTCGGGGTCGGGTCAGGTAGTTAATCGGTATTTTTTCTCTTGGACTCGTCGAGCTTCATTGTCTCGGCGCATTTCTGGTGGCCTCCACTGTTGATTCTGGCTTTCAGGAGTTGCAGTGGGTGAGAACAGTGTTGGCGGGCTTGTCCCAAAAAAAAATCATACACACGTACATTTTTCCCATTGGGGTAGGCAGAAACCTCAGAACGCCACCTGCTACGATCCTTACACACTTCTATCGCCTCGACCACGATCATACATCTGGTTATACAAGCACACCAATTACGAGTACTGCGCACCTGACCTTTCTGAAGAACCTGACCATTAAGGTCTGTGTAGGTCTTCCTAGAGCACCCCTTCCCTGCGTTGCCACTCACATGCCACATAAATTCCTTATATTAACCGCCTTTTACTCACTATCTCAACATGAGTTAAAATGGCAACAACTGACGAACTCGAATAGTGACTGTGAAGTGACTTACATTAGTAACCACTGATAAATAACTCGCATAAAACAAGCAATTTAGAAAACGAAGTAGCAATATTTCAAATTGGTACCACGAATCAATACGAGCATGTTTCATTAATTTGATGAGTGATCTAGATACTCGGGTTACTAAATAACTTTATGTTTGCAATGTGTACCACATAAATACATAAGTACTTTGCCAATTGTTAATTTTATATCTAGGCTCAATATGTAGGGTTCGTGTTAATATTGTCAAAAACAAATATACAAAGTATTTAATTTCATCAATGTTATGTTTGAACGTATATTATTTATTTATAAATTGATGTAACCTAATAATAATAAAGGCAATATATTGGCAATAGGCTCGCCCCCTATTAATAATAAATTATTTATTTCTCACCACAATATAAGTATTACATGGGATTTAAAAATAACTGCCGAAATGTATGTGTACTAATGGGTACACCTCTGCCTAACCCTTCGGGGATTACAGGCGTGATGATATGTTATGTTATAATAATAAATATTTTCGTTAATTACAATGCAACTGAATGTCAGTAAAATAGAAATGAAAACTTTGATAAAAATCGTTAGTTTCAGATACCTACCTATCGAAAAAAAACATCAAAATTTAACTCCTCTATCTGAACTTCGCAATCCAGTAACTGGTTAATACGATACCCTTTAGTGGGAATGGTTGTCAGATTTTCGGGCTTCTGACGACCCGTGACGACTGTCAAAGATCCACATATGACAGCCGGGACTAACGGCTTAACGTGCTTTCCGAGGCACGGAGGAGTCTCGGTGTGTAAAGATGGTCACCCATTCACGGACCAACCCCGGCAAGCGTAGCTTAACCTGACGGATCGACCGGTGCGGCTGTTATTACTTAGCCACTAGCTAATTAATACGTATAACTCTAAAATCTCCAATCTGTCTTGATCAAGCGTAGTGTACAATGCTTATTCCTTCTCTGTATAAGAAGAGGCCTTTGCCCTGAAGTAGAAACAATAATAAAAAGCTAGTATTATTTATGATATAGATGAACTGTATCTAATAATAATGCTGTTATTTATGTAAGTATCTTCGAAAAGCGATTTTCATCCCATATTTTTTATATTATATTGTTTTACTCTAGTCTATTAATAGACTTTGTCTGTCACCTCTTACCTATCAGAGGTGACAGACAAAGTCTACGATGGAGTGAGCTTCTCCAGAAGAAGCCTGTTGACTCTAACCCTTAAATAACGCTCTTTTCATCCTACACCACACAAATTTATTAGGTATTATTGGAACAATTACCATTATTTTCTAAATTGTATTGTTATTATTAAAACGGAGATTAATACACCGTTGTAAACGAAATTGTGGCCAATTAAATGTAACAAATGAACCGTTTTGCTTTAATTGGTAATCTTTGGGTTCAATTCTTCGGTTTTGTTAAGATTTAATACGTAGTCGATAAATTAATATGAAGCAAGAAGGGTGGGTGTTTGATATGCTCTATTTGAAACGTCCTTTTGACCTATTTGAATAAAATGAAATTTAGAAAAGTAAAAACATAAGAAGGTGAACTCATACTCAGACAGACACCGGATCACATACCTACTATATGTTTTTATATGTATAAGCACGGAATAATCAGTTTGATCAAAAGAATTTTTGTCTACATCTAAATATATAAAAGCGAAAGACCACTCACTCACTCACTCATCAAGAAATATCAAAAACCAATTGACTTATAAAAATGCAACCACCAAAAACATTCTGTAAAAAACTAGCCAAGTCTCGATGGAGCTGCTTGTTTATCTCTAAAAAGTAATGAAATCTAAACAAAGTCGTGCCAAGTCTAAGGTTCCTTACTGCGATTTCTTTATTATTAAAGTTAATGTTGTGTGACTTGGCCGTTGAACATTCTTTATACGTTAGTATGTACAAGTCAATTTTGTTTACACGTAATGTTATATCTGTTGTAACTACCTATGTTTGTTAAGCGAGATAATAGCCCATACTGGTATTGGTAATTGGACGCTAGTGTCTCATTTTAGGCTGTTGTTGATTGTGCAATACATGCATTCAGCATTGACAATGCTGACTTCTGCTCTCTTCTTTTTGGAGCGTCAAATCGACCATCGATCTAACATAAAATAGACGTACAGACGGACTTCTATCAATGATTCAATTGACTGGTTATTAAATTAACGTTTTCCAAGTGGCAATTTTCCATCGTCAATGGGTAGCGGTTCTGGCGACAGATTGGTGCAATGGTGTCATGGAGCACCTGGTTTTGTACCCTTCAACGGCCAAGTCATACAACATTAACTATAATAATAAAGAAATCGCAGTAAGGAACCTTAGACTTGGCACGACTTTGTTTAGATTTCATTACTTTTTAGAGATAAACAAGCAGCTCCATCGAGACTTGGCTAGTTTTTTACAGAATGTTTTTGGTGGGATTTCACTTCTTTTTGTAGAAACGTATATTGATTTATTTTATTAGATTTTCTTATTTGACAGAGCTTTTTTTTTTTTTTTCTTATAATGAAGCGGCCACCATGTTGAATATTTTTTGTAAAGGCGGTATGTCGCGATCTCTAATAGTTTGGTTGGGCTCTTATGTTTTCTAATCAGGGTCACCAGGTCCACTCCAGATCTTCGATTATTCTAGTTTTTATAGTTTTCCCTTTATGTGGCCATTAAACCCTAACTCTGTACCAAATTTCAGCTCTCTGAGTTTATGGGAAGTACTAGTTCTATTTT
Organism: Hoplodrina blanda; assembly: GCA_949316365.1. NCBI lineage: Eukaryota > Metazoa > Arthropoda > Insecta > Lepidoptera > Noctuidae > Hoplodrina > Hoplodrina blanda. The sequence continues at coordinate 15,850,210 of OX438582.1, forward strand.
GATGATCATGAGTGAGTGAGTGAGTGTCATAAATGCGAAACTTTGCTTTCGCTTAACTTCGGAACTAATTGACCTATAGACTTGAAATTTTGGATTTTAAGTATATGATTATAGCTTACTGGATGACGAAAATGTCTGCGTTCTGCTCTTATCCAGAGGTTCTCAAATAGGGGCCTGAAAATGCGGCGAAATGGTTCCTGTAAAGGATGGTACGGCAGTGTTTGCTTCGCGCTCGACTTTGGCGGGGGCACTGCCGTGCCCCCCGATTTGGCAGGGAGGTAGTTTATAGTTAGTAGACGTCCACTAAGAATGGATTTTCTAAAATTCACCCCCTAAGGGGATGAAACGGGGTTTCAAAGTTTGTATAAAAAATAGTGAAAACAAGAGTTACAATAATGTAGTCGGTTATTAAAAAAAAATTGCTGTTCCATTTTGTAGGAACAGAAAAATGACCCTCCTGGGGTGTCTAAAATCTTATACTGACTCAATCCATCCAATGGATGTTCCTTCCACCTATTATGAACATTGACATCGAAGTGCCCAATGTCATCCATCAGAAACAAAATGCCTTTTATATTTCCTCAAACGTTAGCATAAAAAATGATTGAAGTAAACAATCTGGTTGTTTAGCTAAAAATAAAAAAAGAGGCGCGTCAGCCGTCATCCACAATTTCTGTTTATTTATCCGCCATTGGCAATTTGTTGGTGGAAACGTTAAATTATTTACTTTAACTTATTGCGTTAAGGTTGAAAGGAAAATAAATTGTGTCGTCGGCTTCTTGTCATAAAATAAAAAGGTCAATGGTTGGCTGTCATTTTGTGTCACTCCTGTTCTTCTTTAAAACGCACTTGCAGTATGGATCACTAAATTTATTTTGTGCTAAACGTATTGCATCATCGCTGTATACCCAGGGCCGGATTATAAATTCGGCAGTGTAGGCAATAATTGTCTTGGGGCCCAGTATAGGCCCCGAGACAATTAAAAAAAAAACTTTACGGTCCGACGAGGGCTTACAGGTCATATTTAACTTAATCAAAATATCACTACATAGTATAAAACAAAGTCGCTTTTTCTGTCTGTCTGTCCCTATATATGCTTAGATCTTTAAAACTACGCAACGGATTTTGATGCGGTTTTTTTTAATAGATAGAGTGATTCAAGAGGAAGGTTTGTATGTATATATAATATATGCACCCGTGCGAAGCCGGGGCGGGTCGCTAGTAGGTAATATGATTATAATTCAGTCAAAATAAGTGAATGATAATTTATGAATAAAGTCTTTTAATTACGTAGATTGATAATCCCGATACAATATTTCGGTATTATATACTTACTCGTAACTTTCGGCAATTGGAATTAATCTGAAAGAAATGACACAGATACACACGTCTTTGATATTTGAATTTCGAACGGTACGCGGTCTAAAACCGAGATGATTTACTTCAAAACATAAATAGGTTAAATTGTGTGCGGTTATATCAATATTTAACATAACATGACGCCTGCGATCCCCGAAGGGTAGGCAGACGGGTACCCACCCACATTTTGCCAGTTATGTTTAAATCTCATGTAATAGGGGGCGAGCCTATTGCCATCAATCGAGCACAAATCCAGACTCTGAGACTGCTACTGAAAAATTTCTGATGGAAAAACCCGATAACATTTTGCTCGACCTGAGAATCGAACCCAAGACCTTATGCTCAGGCGAAGTTATATCAAAATTGATACACTGTTTTTTTTTGTTTACTCAAGAATTTTTCACTGCTGTTTCAAGCGCCATGTTCGATATACGCAGTTTTGTTGAAACAATTTTAACTGTAGCCAAACATCGATTGCGGTGCGGGTCCTTTGGGAGGGGCAATAAATCTATCACTATTTGCGAGCAATTACGATATTTAATCTAGATGGACACGCGTAGTGTGTCGGTCTATAACTCTGTCGATTTAACAGCTTTCTGGGTAACGTCACATGTGGTCAATATCATAAGGCTGTGTACGTTTACTGTATAGATAAGTTAGTCAAAGTTTGTTATGGCCATAAATGCTTTAGCTATAATTAGATTTTTTTTATTTGGAAAATTCATTTGAAAATTTTGTAGTATAGTGCGGATGAGTTCAATTCCCGCACGGAACAAATATTTGAGTTTATTAATATGTTTTTAAACGCATTCATGACACATGAGAAATTCTGAGTTTGAAAAAATGAAGATAAAAAATAAAAACCTAAAAAAAAATCTAAATTCAAACGTATTATAAAGAATATTCTTTAAAATACCTAATGTAATAATCTTAAATAACGTCTCTAGTATCCTGTTGCCTTTAAGAAATCTAAGTCAAACCGTGTAATGTAACACAAAGGAACCAAACTGCTTCTAGCCATCTACCTTATAAGGAAAATTCAGGAAAATAATAATAAGCTTATTCCATACACTCTTTGTAACGATAATATGAACACAAAAATACTTTGTACAATATACCTACACAATATGTGTAAAAGCGGCATGTTTCCACGTCAGTCTCTTGAACGTATTGACATCCCCCTCCTCTTCGGCACAAGTATTTGAAATGCTTCGAAAGTATCAAGATGTATAGCTTTGACGTATGACATGTTACTTTTGAATTTCGAATAAGGTGTTGTTATGAAAGATGGCGTACGAAAACGGTTGACTTTGTGAAGTTATACTCGTAATGTTTTGTAATAGTGTGTGTCGAACATAATTTTGGGGTAAAATAATGTGAAACTAACTTAAATAATTCTCTAGTTATTGACTATAACTTAGATACTTTACGAGCACCAGATTTTGTTATACAAGGTGCAGTTTAGCATCCTCTTTAGATTCAAAGAGGTAACTATGCTAATAAATCCTATCACGTTTTTCGAATTCCAACTAGCCGTCTTCCCGCTGGGTTTAGGCAAGCAGTGCGCCATAACTAGGTATAAACTTGTTTGAAATCTGAATCGATAAACTTTAAAAGTGAATTTCACTGATGAAACTGAACGTGATCAATAAAAAACCGCTCTTGATCGTGTGAGCGCGTTCTTTCATTGGCAAAATAAACCCTAAAAACAATGACGATCTCATAAAAAAAAACATTGCGGAAGTAAATTACAAAAATCGGCACACAGTGTCAAACTAATCAGTCCATTCGGCTGTAAGCCTATAAAGACTCCACGGGGCTCTGTGTTCAGTGTCGTTTCTAGTTCATTGTCAGTCAGTAGGGATCCTAGTGAATTGTGTCCAAAATTTACGACCGTTTTCCAGCTGAGATTTAGATGTGTGTTCCTTTGCATTCGTGTCGCGGATAAGCTTGATTTGTGATTTCGAAATTTGGAACTCGAAATTGCTGTAGTTAAAGTAATAAATACTTTATTAACTATAAGATTGTTTTGGGGGAATAGGAATGAGACTTATTTATTGTTTTGATTACTGTTGAATTGTAAATTGTCTATTATAGATAATGAAGCTAAAATATTAGTAGCCTATAATGGGCGGGTATTTGTTTTTGTTTGACTATTTTTAGCTTTAAATTACTTACAAAAGACTCTGCTGGTATCTGAATATTTGAATAAATAAACCATCCTGGAGATTCTAACCACGTCTTTATTAAAAATAACAAGACCTTGATACAAAAAAAGCAGAATAAAAAGAGCTTATAGACTGCTGATTATTTGCAGCACTTTTAAGATTCTAGTCGAATATTCTTTTATCATGTTCTCCAGAGATTTAAAAAAGCCTGTCTCTACTGTGATCAGATGCTTGAAATTCACAGGAAAATAGTTGAGATAAGTAGAGGACTCAAAGGACTGCGTAATGGCTTTCGCTGAGAGTATAATTTGATGCTTAAAGACTACTCATATCGACTGGGTCCGCTCTCATTTGATTGTTTCCATTAGCGTTACATCATTATTGTTTTGTAGAAGAACTTTATAAAATATACTAGCTATTTTATAATAGCTTCTGTAAGTTACGTTTTTGGTTACTTCTCCACTCTCGTAAACGGTAGCGTGATATTATAATTATAGCATATAGTATCTCTGAAGAATCTGGCTATCATATTTACAACGATTTTTTCCAATGAGACTGGTAGTTCTAGAGATTAACACGTTCAAACACACAAACAAAAAAACTTTTTAACTTTATTGAATTAGTTTAGAAAATAGTTTTTGACTAAAAATTTAATTCGTGTTACTATTTACTAATACTATATTCTGTATTACGCCTAGTATCATGTGCTTTGTCATTATTGATTATTTTCCATGATAGCATCCTATCTCGATTACCATAATTACCCATACATTCTTCTTCAGAATCACGGAAAAAAAAAACTTAAACCGTTCCCCCAAAGTGCATTCACCTATAATGCATTACAATTCTGACGCCATGCCAACTCTTCACAGATTTTATCAGAATTAAAACAAACGCAATCTCAAGTCTTATTTTCCACCCCAAATTTTTGAACGCACAAGATTAACGACTTGTTTTCTTGAACCACTAAGAAGACAAATAGCTCTATAGCATTAAGAACATTAAGAATGGCTAACCATGCGAGAATTTCAAGTAATCCATAAACAAGTTAAGTGGTTTCTAGATCAAAGTATGGTAATATGTCTTTTAGAATAAAACGTGGTGCTTGTCGTGATTCAAGTTGATTAAATAATTCCAGCCTATTTTTGTCCCACTGCAAGACAAAAGCCTCTTTTCAAACAGAGGAGGCATTGATCACCACGCTTGCTAAAGCCAGATTACCGATTTCAGACTTTTATTTATTATAAGTCCAGGTTTCTTCACGATGTTGTCCTTCATCGATGTCAGTGATATCCTTATGAATTTCAAAAGTCACAATGGTACTTCGACTGCCTCTTGCATCTTAACCAGTGGTCAATCACGACGATACAAAAATATTTGTACTAAAGTTTGTTGCGATTTTCTTATAGATCAAAAGGCTTTATTCACGTTATGTGTATACGTCTTAGTGGTTTCAACAACCATGAAGGTAATACCAGGTACGCTGTTAATCCTACAACAGAAAAGGGGCTTCAAATAAGCATCGGAATTTTCCTTATGTAGCAAAATTTCTGCTATACGATTTTATTTCCGCCTCATGTGGTCTTACGGATTGGTGAACCTCCCCTAATAACTAAGTTACATCACTCTTGTTGCCAATATCGATAGGGATATTGGATTCTTGTTTCGGCTACATATCGATTCATATTGAATTTTTAGTCTCTTTCTACCATATAGGTGAAAATAAAACGTTAACGTATTCTTATTACATTGTTCTCGCAGTGAATCCGTAGAACCTAAATTTGTAATATTTTATTTATTCTGGACGTGCAAGAACAATTATGAACACTCAAAATTGCTCGCTCGAGCTATGGTTCTCCATAGAATCCTACTTTTTAGAACGTGCAACTAGCTTCAAGTACTGGCTGACTCCTTGACAATTCAATAGTGCCTGTAAATGATTTATTTCAAATAAAATGGTTTATAATTAATTCCAAGTATCTCGCTTTACCTGAACTGTTATTAACGTAGAGGACAGCAAAACTATTCCTGACATAAACCACGTTACATCGTCCCAAAACATGATATGATACCTCATATAATACCCATGGGAAGAATTTGAGAGTCCTATTCTTAGTTAGGACACGACGTGGCCAAAATACATTTATGGTAAATATATTATTATATACGGTTAGAGTTTGGTCTTAGTTTCACCATGTCCCTAAAGATTAGGTACTATGTTCCTCCGGTTATGCAAAGTTGAGTATATACGCTAATCCCTCAGAGCCTCGACATACTAAAGCCAATCCTTTATATTGACACCAGGTAGCAACAGTCTGGATGTTGCTTAGAACTTTTTAATTGGATAATAGGGTATTCTCAGTAGCTTTGAAGCTGGTTGATAAGTTTTTGATTTGATTTCATCGTTAACTTTGCTAAATGAAATTTTATACCATTTAAATAAATTAATATTGAAAGACGTGCTAAAGTGTACTTAGTAACCGTTTTGGACAAGTTAAAAGGCATCCCATTGTCTCACTGCAGAGCAAAGGCTTCTTCTCATACAGAAATAGCCACGAGCATTTCAGTTTTATTATACCTAAATCCAGGTTTCCTCACGATTTTTCCTTTACCGGTGTTAGTGATGTCCAAGATAAACTTAGAAAGTACATATAGAATGGAAAAAATCACATTGGTACTTGCCCCGGCCCGATTGTGAACCCACTAGACCATCACAGCATTATTAGAAATAACTAAGCAGAAGTGAAAAAAGAACCTAAAATTAAAAAATACAAATGCACAAATTCTCATACATTTTTATAGCACCAGGAATGTTTATTAAACAATGTCGATGCCACAACGTGAACCGCAAAAAAGGGAAGTTCCAACGACTATTTAAATCATAATACACGTATCGTATGATTCAGACCGGTCTTTGTTCACTTCAATGGCTGACAACACAAAGGGACCGCCAACGTTTGAGCTTTTCTCAACTTTTTCAGTAGATATCCCTATTGAAGTAGTGATTTTGCTAGAATTTTTTCAAGTAAAAAAATATGCGGATATTTTACTATAAGTGATTATTGTGGTGCGCACTAAAGCTTTTGATAGTCTTTGTTATCTGAGAGAGTAGTGCGAAAAAGAAAGCTATAATCGATGAAGATTTGGAACTAATCTACCCATTAACAACAGTTTGTAACAAACAAGTAATACTTACTTCAATTTCATTCAAGGTTGTTTCCATACAATTTGTTTCTGTTACTATTCATGGAAAGTTCACATCTTTTTTCTTTTCATAAGGTCTATTCACACCTTTGAATTAATTTTCTTTCTTAACAACGCAGAGTGTGTTACTTTCTTTATCTTTTTCACCGGAATTGGTTTTCTCTTTATCTACTATTCTTTTTTCGTTTAGCTTTGTGTTGAAATTTAATTTTGTATGCTTGTTTATTTATTCAATTGCTCCCAACTATTCCAAGTGAGCATAGTGTCGTATTGTCAACCCTTATCAGCTGCGTAGGTGTTAAGTTAGAAGAAAACTGCGGGTTGGTGAATATATTTAGAACTTGTAACGCTAGACATCTTATCTTTACTTTTGTTGGATTTTTATTATCATTCGTATTCGAATTTAGCTTTTGTCTTGGTTTTGAGTGTCTCTAGATATTGTATATTATGTGCAAAATATTTGGTTTTATCATTTTCATGATCAATATCATCGATATTGGCTGCAGCTTCACTATCTGTCGATGTTATTACTGTACAGATTTAGCTATATTATGCAGTGTGATTGCCTTTATCAGAATTGTAGTTTCTACATAAAAACTACAATAAAGTTAGGCGCTCCTATTTTCAATTTAAAATATATAAAGCTTGGTTTTCTATCTCCATTCTATTTGTGTAAGCAGAATTGTAGCATTTTTTAATAGTTTTATTAATACATAAATGGCGATTATATCTACAAGAATGCTTTTAGTCATGTTCTATATTCTTTTGGTCTAAACCTACCTTTAGATGTCATCCCTTGCAAAGTAGGCTAAGACACAAAAACAGAGTGTATAATGCCAGTGTGCCGAATAACATTACGGAGTCCTAGAACGGTGCTACTACCAATTGTAAAAGCCGTTTGTTTTTCCGACCTTCTAAAGGGTCATCTCGAGATCAAATTGAATGCTTAAGTCGTAATTTGTAGGCAGTAGGCTGCTGGCTAAATTATAGTTTTAGGTAATGGCGAACTGGGCTCTGGAGAGGCAATGTCGAGAGTGTTAGTGAGGTAAGTATTTTTGTAAAATAAATGTCGGTCGTTCAAGAAAATTGTTCTGTTACTTAATGATGACCTTGGCATAGATGAAAGTACATTATTAAGTCTGTTTTTTTATCGACTCGCGTACGTAGGGTACACTACCTTCGTACCTAAAACGTTTCTTGAGACCCTTAAATTTTTGTAATAGCGCCATTAGAAATACACACTTGTTGAAAACAACTCCTACTTATTAAGGTTCATGAGATATAGACCGCTGACAGACAAACGAACAGCGTACGCTCGTTGGCACAGTTCGAGTACGGTACCCTAAACATGATTAAAAATGTCGGACGCCATTTCCAAGTAGATATAAATTATGCACAGGGGCAGATTCCTAGCGAAGACGCCTTAAAAGTCTGGAAAGGAATTCTATTAATTAATTTGTAATTTAGTTAACATTAAGTGTCGCTATGAAAGCTGGCACTTACTTTTATTTTAATGTACGTGTTAGTTTTTGCAACAGTTAGTGTCAACAGAAGTTTTAACGTTTATTAATTTAGGTTTGCCTTGAAGAAATACTGAATTGTGTTTAGTCCAAGTTGGTGCATAAAAATATGGCTAGTTTCTCAGAGCCAGTTTTTTTTGTCTCTACTCCACACTCGGAATCGCTCCTCTATCATGGGAGCGTTTACAAACATAAAAAGTTACATAAGTACACAAATAAACATACCCAGAACAACTATCTGTAAGCCATACAAATATTTGCCCCATGCGGGAATCGAACCCATGACACTCAACGTAGCAGCCAATCGATCTGTTTCAGTTTCAAACATGGCTGTGTTCTCAGGGACTTTAATAAAAACGGTAACGTACCTAAATATAGTATATTTTTAGCACATGATTGAACCCTACTTTGTATATTTCTTTTCTATTGTAATATATTTTCGTATCAAGTGGCTTCCAATCTGCCTATTGATTCATTGAAATATTTTTCCGAGTAACCCAGGTTAGGGAATTCTTTATTTTTAGAAAGACTATAAAAAGCACTTATGTTAGCACGTACGCAAATATTATGATAAAATCATCTGATTCATCATTTAAAACGATTCCAAACGCAAATACCCATCACTAATCCATCTCGAAAATCTAATAATGTAAAATTGTTCATAAACCTACACTGTAAGTAAAACTGAATGAGCCACGTTTTGTATTGTCTGGCCACATTGAATATTGCGTTTTCAGCTCAATATTATTGTACCACTGAGTTATATTAAACTCTTTTGTTGGCCCCATCACAATGGCCCGCAGTGTACATTGAGAGTAGTGCGGAATTTTATTAATTTTGTAATGTTTTTTTGTTTTATTGTACTAAGACTTGACTGACTTTGTTTCAGCATTATTACATGCTGCTTTAGTTGCTGGCCGTGACTTCGTCTGCTCGAATTTTCTTATGGATTTCCGTTTTTTTTTAATTGAATGTAGCTCGTATAAATGTACTCAAGGTTATAGTAGCTTCATATTAGCGAAATAATTTTCAGAATTTAAACAGTCTCGTAGTCCGGATTTGAGCCCGGTTGATGGCAATAGGCTAGCCCCTATTACATGGGACTTAAACATAACTGGCGAAATGTGGGTGTACTAACGGGTACACCTACCTATTACCTAACCCTTCGGGGATTACATGTTAATTGCGTGAGTTTATGTAATGTTATGTAATTTTTATAATACATATATTTTGTTTTATAATATAAAATACAGATAAAGATTATGAGTATTGTTTATAGACATAGTGTACCATTGTTGTATCTCATAAAGCTCATTAGCAAGAAAATAAATTGTTAAGCAGCTTCTAGTATTTTTGGGACCCATTGCCAAAAGACGATGATTTATGGAAGTGCATAATTACAGTAGTCTCAAACATTTTTATAGCTTATCCTTAATTACCTTTTTGTTTTGGAGTGGCATCTCGCAGGTCAACCTAGGCAGTTGTCGGCTGCTTAACCTGACTTTTTTGTGGTACTTTAAAAATGGAGGCTTTCCGCCAGGGCTTAAAACTTATAAACTAAATGATTACAAGATAAAGACACCCCCTTTAGGGTACAGATCTCGGCTAAGGGAGCTAAGGAAGGACAACAAAGGGACAGACTAGATCAGATCTCGATTGTTTAGATTTAGTGATATATACAAAAGCATCTGAACTATTCAAATCAGAAAAAAAATGTATTTTTGTACGTAACTCAAAAACTTTCACCTATAGAAAGCTACATTATCAGTGAGTTAGATAATAGTTACAGTTAATAATAGTTATTTGAAAAAAATAGGGACAGTTAGTAAAGAAAATCGACGTGAATATAAAGATGATGCATCTATGTATTTTACATACCAGAAAATATTACCTGCCAACCAACACATATATTTCCTATTCTTAAATCACATACAGGCACACGCCGCAACGAATAGAAAATTTTGACACATCATCAATCATCGACATTTAGAAACTAGATGCGGTAACAGATGTTTTATCAACAAACAGGTACGCTCAGTGTACCCCTACGCTGTATTCACCGAAAGTTGAACTACTCCACTCCTCGTGAGCACAAACTAAGTAGGTACTAATCAAGTACGTAAACTAGAAACCTGTAATCAAATCAGAAAGCAAATGTGGAGTTTTACTACAGTTAGTTATTAAAAACCTATACTATATCGTAGTCGTATATCTTTTATATTCGTGCAACGAGTACTTAACAACAAAAGTACTAACAGTTGGTAGTTCTGTCTAGCGGAGTAGCGACATTCGCTTTATTAAACCGCTCTCTGGCTGAGTCAAGAACAAGAAATGTCGCGTAGATATAGCTGATAAACGAGAAGTGACACTATAAGTTAAGCTACATAGGTACTGTTACCTGTTATATAGCCTTGTTTTGCTGGATGAGGTACGTTTTCATGAAACAAAGAACATGAAACATAGCGTGTGTAGTGAATTATTTAATTTCGATACTTTGTCATTTAATTTTGAATTGTGGTGAACCATGCTTGTTAGTTATAGTTGATGATTGTGAAAATAATGAATGGCAAGTGGTTTTAATAGAGAATTCATCACAAATTGTCTACTTGCATTATTGAATTAAATAAATTATTAATACCTACCAAATCATATTTTCCTAATTGACTTTTAAATTGTGATATTTCACTGTATTCCATTGACATACCTTCTTGATTGTAATTTATCAATTAAATATCTATTTAAATATCATTTAAAAAAAAATATTATTTAATTTAAATATCTATTTAATACCTCAATTTAATACGCCAGCTGTTCGGTAAAACATACTAAGTATATTTTTCTCATCATACTACCTATATCTTTACAAAATAAATAATTTACTGATTCATAGAAATGTGTATCATGTCGAATCTTGCCTTCCAAAATAAGCATTCTTAAACATTATCTTAAAAGTTATATAAAAGTATAAGTTACATAATAATAATTTGTTCTGTCAAAATAGAACATAATTCTCCTAGCGTTATTTTCTCCTCTACTTTACTTTTTTATTCAAAAAAAGAATATTTATGACCAACCAAAAGAAAGAGTTATATTTTCACGATTACAATCGTAAACCTTATGGATATTTAGGTTACGGTAGATTTTTCATGCTCAATTTAACACGTCTTATAGCTGTTCTCAGGACATTACACCCGTTATTTATTATGTGGGTAATGTTATGGATTTCGATGGTTGCTTTAATGCTATGAACAGTTTTGGATTTTAATATTTACATTTGTCTACTATTATAGCTATTGCATCAATGGAAAATGTAGGGGGAGGTATAAATATAGGCGTAGATGTTAAAGTTTAAGAAAATATTGAAATCTTCTTTTCTCAGGACAATAATTTGAAATAATCACTGCATTTACCACCAGGAACATTCTTAAATCAGCTTAAACTTTTCGGGGAAAAAATATGTAACGGTAAAGAGTTATTTTACATACATACAAACATACATAAACTCACGCCATTTTCCCATGGGGCTTAAAACACAGAACGCCGCGCCGCCACCTCTTCCACGTTCATAAGAATTATTTTAATTTCTTAAAAATAGAGAACAATTTGAGTAGTACCATTTAGAATATTTTTTTTAAATACATACTGTACTATTCATGATGTGTTTCAATGTTACCATCAATCATCGTCATGACCATCAGCAGTTCTAGTATCTTTTAGGAACATTCGAATTATAATCTTAGTCTCAAACTGTCAAAAATGTGCTTCTCATTTACATACAAGATTAATTTTGACGTTAATTGTAAGTAGCTGAGATAAAATTGTGACAAGATTTTGAAAATTTTAACAACGAAATTTGGCATTTTGAGCTTCTTTCGTATCACCTACCTGCAGTAGATTTCTTAGAAATTCTTTTACAAAATCTCATTTATCATTCAACATTTCTAGAACTTCCAGTGTTTCTACATCTTGAAAGTCTTCGTGGCCTGTTCCCTCAGTGTTGTCGCCTTAAATAAAACTAGAGTTAGGTTTTACCATGTCGTTGTATTTATTTTTACGTGACATTTCCTTATGAAGATTGTACGTGAAGTCAGTTGGTATTAGATTTGTGTTGCATTCTGTTTGAAATAAGATGAATATTCTCTCTCTTAGGTTATGTAAGGATATTCTTTTGTGGGTTATTCATTTTTCGTAAAATATCGTCGCTGTATACTTAGAGTAGATAAAGATGATCAAGCTTTAGTCCATTGTAAGAGTTTTTTTTGAAGTTAATCAAAGCTTTTGGTGATTGGCAAATGACATCTGAAGGCCATTTTAATAATTAAAAAAATAAAGTTGAAAAACTCAACTACGTAAAAATGTTGACTTAAAAGGACGAAACAAGAAAATAGCTCAAATAAATAAAAATCTAGGAATGCATATGTACAAAAATGGTCATAGCCAAAATCATTACCATTCCTTTTGGCTTCGCCATAGTCAAAATCTAGTTACAAACTCATCTCAGCGACAGTCGATGTCAAAAAATTTAGGTAATTTAGAGACATTTTTGACAGATTGAGATTCAGATTAGATGGTGATCGTTCTTAAAAGTTAGTAGAAATGCCCTTAAGGTTTGCTTGTTAACTTTTTTATATTGTTCCTTTCCTATCTGTTAATGTCCAGATTTTACTTTTTTGCCTCATCAAGTAGGAGTATTAAATTCGGTAAAGAAACTAATATGGGTATTGTTACCCTTCCAAATAAATGTGTTTTGTTCCGCTAATGTACTTACAGCTTGGGGGCAAATCGACAGTTTAATTGAGCCGATCAATCTATTTGGATTAATCAATTACTTTCATAGAACCAATTCTAAGCAGCTGCTATATTATTATTATGTTGAAAAAATATGGGAGACGTCCCCACCATCCATTGTTAGATCATTTATTTGAAGAAAGTAATGTGACTCATATTTGTAGTTTACTTTACCTTTGTAGGTATTATAAATGGTAACTTTTCATGAGATTTTAGTTACACAAAAGAGGGTCTATTAGAGTACTAGGCTTAGAACGAATTTCACTAATTGAATTGAACGTGATTGGAGCATTTGAACCATGTCCAAGAACTGTCATGCCATCTGACCTTATCTACATACGGACACTGGTCAATTTTCAATTGTCTAATTGCTAGCAGAAACATTATAAACATACACGCCTGTAATCCCCAAAGGGATAGGCAGATTTGTAATTAATTTCTGAGAAAATCCTTATGGAAAACCCCAATAAACTTTGCCCGACCTGGGAATCGCACCGAAGACCTCACGCTCAGCAGTCGCGCTTTGGGACCACTACCACTAGATTAACGATGCAGTCATTATAAACTAATTTTTATTTTAAACTAGCTTATGCTTAGATTTTATCTTTTTGCATGGTACCCTAATTATTTTTCTAAAATAAAAGCAGGCTAAGTCACCCCTTATTATATCAGCTATCTACCAGTGAAAGTCCAGCCGTTCCAGAGATTAGCCGGAACAAACAGACAGACAGACAAAAATTTAAAAAAAAATGTTATTTTGGTATAATTATGTACCGTAAATACATTCATATGCATGTAGTATAAAGCGGTTATTTTAATATTACAAACAGATACTCCATTTTTATTTACTTGTATAGATAGATTAATACTCTGATTCAATGCAGAAACAAATTAAGAACTACAACTACTTGCTCTTATATTAATTAATACATATTCAAAAATTAATTTCCTTTGTTGTCTACCATAATAATAAAAAGGGTTCATCAAAGTTATTCCAAAACCGAATATTTGTTTATAAAATTAATTAGGCTGTACATGATACTCTTATTGGTCTATTTCATTTTGTTTTATTATTGTTGTAACAAAAACTCGTTTCAATATTAAAACAAATGTTAACTAATAATTGAAAATTCATAAATCATAAATTTTATACTTTGGCTCATCGAGTAATATTGAGCAATTAAGAAAATACTTTATATTATGTATAAACTTTATATATTGCGGGGAAAGTAAAACTATTACTACTATACTAGCGACCCGCCCCGGCTTCGCACGGGTGCATGTATTATACATATAAACCTTCCTCTTCAATCACTCTATTAAAAAAACCGCATCAAAATCCGTTGCGTAGTTTTAAAGATCTAAGCATATATAGGGAGTAGGGACAGACAGACAGACAGACAGGGAAGCGACTTTGTTTTATACTATGTAGTGATAAATGTGAAAGTTTGGATGGACGGTTTTTTACTAAATCACGCCAAAACGGCTGAACGAATCTGAATGCAATTTGGCACCGCGATAGATTACAGTCTGGAATAGGACATACTTTTTGTGTCAAAAAATTTACGATTTCCATGAGCGTTTACGAAGTCGGGGGCAAAATCTACATAGCACAACAAAACATCACGCCTGTAGGGGAGCGGGGGGCACGTTGTTACAATTTTTAGATAGTTGTTAATATGACAAAAGCTATCAAATAAATTATACATTTGATTACTTGTAATGTTAGTATGTCTATTTAGCTATTAAAATATGACTGAAAAATTATTAAAATTTATGTAATTTTTTCACAATGGAGAGTTTAACTAAACAAGTAGATTGTAACATCTTACCCCGGAATTGGGGCTAGTTGTTACATCATCGGGGCACGATGTTACGGTAGATAAATAAACAAAATCATCAGTGATACATATTTTTTTATTAGTATTTCAAAACGATATAGACAATAGAGATCACTTTATACAGTCTTCTAACATTTATGAGTAATTATAATATCTATTATGGTAATTATTTAAGTTTTTTTTTTGTAGTAAATCACTTTGGCAGGAACATTTTTAAATCACTACATAGTATAAAACAAAGTCGCTTTTTCTGTCTGTCTGTCCCTATATATGCTTAGATCTTTGAAACTACGCAACGGATTTTGATGCAGTTTTTTTTAATAGATAGAGTGATTCAAGAGGAAGGTTTATATGTATAATACATGCATAATAAAGAAGAGAAACACTGATCATTTTAGAGGTTTCTAATGTGATGTCGTAAATAAACACATTTTTTTGCGCTTACATTGCAAACGCTGGCTGAACCCTTGGAGATGGATCAAAATAATGTATTACAGTATTGTACACCTTAAAAAGGTCTACAAAAAAGTCCGCGATGGTATATGTCTATCTCTTAAGGATCACCTACAATAACCATTTTTTATCCTTAACTTTTTACGAGAAATAATGGCTTATTTAAGAAGCAATTTTAGGCAATACAGCATTAATCCTTATCCAATTAAGTAAAAAAATTGTGCATTTCATATAGATCATTATGGCCCTTTACAGCATGTAATTTAAATAAATATTTTCGAAGATATTACAGATTTAAAACGCAGGTACATAGCGTCTGCGGCGGCGGGCGGTACCGAGGAAAAATACAATTATTAGTAGGTACTGTATTTTTAATTATAAAAAATTATAGTTTAATGAAAGGTAGGATAAGTTAAAAAAATAACTGAATAGAATAGCCTACCTTTTCACTGAACGAATCAAAAATCGTAGTTTAATGTAAGGTAGGTATTTAAGTTAAAAAAATAACTGAATAGAAAGGTATCTTTTCACTTTGTTGATAATTGTATAATCTTTTGTTCTTAGTCGAACGAATAGTAAGTAAAATATTTGCCATAGTATCAGCATTGCACCCGTGCGAAGCCGGGGCGGGTCGCTAGTCTTATATAAAAACACAGACTTAGTCTGCAAATAACAACTTGTAGTAATTAAATTATTCACTTTCATTTCTTAATTAGTTTTTCCTGGTTTGTTGTTACATGTACATGTTGTTACATGTAACAACTTACCCCAAACAATTGTAACTACTTGCCCCATGGCACGTTTTTTAATATAAATTGAAGTCATTATTAATGGATATCGATAGTAGAATAAAACAATATTGTAAATTAAAGGTAGATATATTATGAAACTTCAAGGTTAAAAAATTTTACAAAATAAAAAATATAGTCATCAGGAATCAAAAATTTCGTAAAGGATTTTTTTACTTACTTGGTTGAAATCGGGACAGACGCACACAACCTAGTAGCCCAGCGCTTGGCTGGTCACTTATTGTTTTTATCTAATGCACGATGTTATAAGATAACGAATGAGTCCAATTATGTCCATCAAAGAGTTTAAAATCCCGGTAAAAAACGCGTGTAACTTCTTACCCCTGTAACAACGTGCCCCCCGCTCCCCTAATCCCCGAAGGGTTAGGCAGAGGTGCGCATTAGTACACCCACATTTGGCAAGTTATGTTTAATCGGATGTAATAGGGGCGAGCCTATTTCCATCAACCGGGCACAAATCCAGACTCCAAGGCTGCTACTGAGAAATTCCTGATGAAAACACCCAATAACACTTTGCGCGACCTTGGAATCGAACACAAGACCTCATGCTCAGCAGTTGCGCTTTGTGACTACTAGACCAACGAGGCAAAATCTAGTTTAAATTTATATTCAAAAGGAAATTATATTTTCTTAGGTCTCTACGTCCTATAGTCCAAATCCGCTTTATATTAAAATAACAATAAGAACCTGCAGATAAAAAGCTCGACCTCAATATTGAAAGTTAATATTTCAAATCTAGATATTGATATCGAATTACGGGCACTCATATTCTATTTCGATGGCAGCAAAGTAGAAACGGACATCTACATTTTTTCGAAAATGCTTTTTTTACAAAAATGAGCTTATATTAATCCTATCTACAAGTCTGTATTAAAATTTTTTCAAAATTCAATATAACAAAGAAAATTTGACACGTAAATGAAGACATCTACACTGGATTTTTAAAAAACATCGCAGTAGAAACGGACATTTGAATTTGTCCGCCTTTACTTCGGAGCTTTGACAGATGAATGGAAACGTCAACAAAGACATCAGTCAGTTGTCACATTCTAGCGCGTACCGGTATAAATGTAATAATAATGATAGTGTTTACAGTTCATTATTAGTGCTAGTAATGAAATCTTAGAGTGAGTAATAAAAATTATTTTGAGGTTACGGTTCGACGTAAACACGGACATCTGCCACTTGTTCGTTTATAAAGATGTTCTTTAAATATCCTTAAATGTATTACAGGAGATTATTATCTTACTTTATTAAATATTTTAAATGAAATGGGCACTTTTTTATTACAATGTAATAAAACTTTGACGTAGAAGAAGACATCTGCCTGATAAACGGTTATCAGGCAGATGTCTTCTTCTACGTCAAAGTTTTTTCAGAGTAAAAAAAGACATCTACATTATTTCAGTAAAACAACGATAAAGCGATAAAACCTATTACACAATTCATAAAGAAGGTTATTTTAAAGCATTATAGAAAATTTCAGGTTAATCGGTCCATAACTCTCAAAATAACCACTCTTTTAAACTAAATCTGCTCTCCTGTAAAGTTGCGATTTTGTAGATGTCCGTTTCTACTTTGCTGCCATCGATTTAATCTGCGGATCAGTTCGAAGCCCAGTCAAAAGTATTCATTACATAAATGGAATTGTTATTTTTGCACTGTATTTTCTTGTTCATTCGGGCAGAAGGTTTTGTTCAAGAATGGTTTTTTTTTGAAGTGAAAACTTCTTTAGCGGCGTTGAGCACTTTTTCTGTAATGGGTATAAAATCTTAAACTCGCGTCAGGACACGTGCGCGTCAGGACACGTGACCTGATCGAAAAAGCGTAAGACGGATGGAGAGTAGACAGCTATCCCCTCTCTACGGCGCGGCGAAAATGTATGCCTGGGCCTACTGTTTCGTTTTACGTTAAACGTAAACGTCGTTAAACGTAAACGTAAACGTTAATAATCAAGTTTTCACTTCTGCCGGCACTCCCGGAGTGCAACCCGTTTTTTCACGTTGTAGAATGTCGGTGTTATCATCATTTCCTTTATTCATTATTAAAATTGGTTTTAGTTTTGTCAAAAGAAACAAACATGTGTCAAAAATGCCCTTATTTAAGAAATAGAAAAACCGCAATTTTGGTAAAACAGTGGTCCCCAAACTAGGCGATGCCTGTATCTTGGGGACCAGGGATAGGTCTTGGGATAGGTAATTGTGATGATAAATAATGATAAAGTAATTATTATAATAATAATAATATCATATAATAATGATAAAGTAGGTGATTTTCGAATTCCAACTAGCTATCTTGCCGCTAGGTTCAGCAGTTCGCTGGCATGAATCTGCACGAACACAGTGACATCATTAATGTGTCCACTGCCTACCGTACACGCAACGGGGCGATTCTGTTTTTTGAAAGAGGTGTATTCTGAAAAACTGCCAAACATAAACAACTGAAAAGCATATATTGGCCAGGGGCCTTACCACAACCTCTTAAAACAATATTACTTTAATATGATAATGTTGGATTTTCAACGCACGGATCAGCGCCGAGAGTTGAAAATGCAGCAACAGAAATTACAAAGTAATATTAAAATAATATTGTTTTAAGAGGTTGTGTTAGGCCCCCTGGTGTCGTAATTTTATTTGATTATTTGTATTTTATGTCAACTTCCTGAAACTTGACGCGGATGCAAGACTGCACTTTGGAATATGGAAGATTTAGCGATCGGTACACTTGAAATTGGCAGTGGCGCATATTTCCATTTATAAATGTAAATTTTTTTTCTTAGTACTTCTTATTTGGCTTGAGCTTTTGAAAACAATTTTTATTTTATTTTATTTGCGTCATTTTCGAGGGAAGAAATAGTTTTTCTTTCTTTCAAATTACAAGCAGCGGTCAAAGATCGCTGATCGAGAATGAGGATTGAAACACATAATTATTTTATATCGACATTATTGAATATGTATGAGAGGTGAGCACTTTAATCACTGACCCATCATGACATACGACAAAAAAAAATACTACGAAAGCAAAAATAGATTACAACCACAGTTTTGATGACCAACATTTAAAAAACAGTTACGCACAATAAATCAAACAGACCCGATTTATTAATTCGGACATCGACATCGCCCACACAGCGTAAAAGTTTTAGCAACAAATAAACCAAACTAAAATAAACCGTTTTTAGTCTGAAAATGTTCAGTGTCGCACCACTGATATTGATTGGAATGCGCCCACTAGTGCTGTCAAATATCCCGGATTCTCTCCGGGTTTTCAACCCTCACGGGATTTAAACTGCCCAGAATTTGCAGACATTTAAACTCTCATTGATAGCTGTTCATGTTGGAAGCTGTATTATAAGAATGGTACGTCTATCAGCTTTCTTAATAAGTGATTCAAAATGGTTAGCTTTCAATTTCGTTTACCTAGTATTTGTGCTTATGCGGGTAACTGAAATTTTGAATACCAAGGTAAGTAAATAGGGTGCTCTTATTTTTAAATTGACTAGACAAACTGGTCATAAAAAATCGAAGCTTAGATGGTTCGGTCATGTTGAGAGGATGAGTGAAAGACGATTAACAAAAGGTATTTATATGGCAGAGGTGAGTGGCAACGCAGGGAGGGGTCGCCCTAGGAAGATCTATACTGACCTTATTGGTGAAGTTCTTCAGAAAGGTCAGGTGCGGAGTACTCCTAACCGGCGTGCTTGTATGACGAGATGTATGAACGTAGATGAGGCGAAAGGAGTATGTAAGGATCGTAGCAGGTGGCGTTCTGTGGTTTCTGCCTACCCCCATGGGAAAAAGGCGTGAGTGTATGTATGTATGTAAAAAATCGAATTATCATTTGAAAAATATAATAAGTACTGTCCCGATAATCGCCTTTATTTAATTTATTTAACAGACCATTTTGAAATAAAAGCTTGCAATGATATAAAAAATCCGACCAAGTGAGTTGGACATCATACAATATTAAGATGGAGGAAAAGAAACGGAAAAATAAATTTTCTAGTATGGGAAATGCCTTAAATTTTTTACTTTATTATATTTTTTTATGTATCTATAGCGCCCATAATAATATAAGTGTATTTGTGGAATTTTTAAGTATCTACTTATCGCAGTTTAAAAGATATAGCCCTGTGACAGACTGACGGTCAGTTTTAGTAATAAAACCCCCAAAATTTTCAAATAAAGCTGTCAAATTCAATGTCAATACTTTATGAATATTTCAAATAACAAAATTGTACCCTCAAAAATCTCTTTTACAGAATTGAATCAAACACTAGCACTTGAAAAGGACTTTATATAAAAGCTCCCACATATGAAATGAACTCCTCTCACAATGGAATATCTGGACATGTAAAATAATATCACGTTTATGAAGAGTCTCGATTGAATATTGGATGCAGTGGAATTATTTGAAAGGAATTCTTGAAAGTATTGAATTGAGTTGCTAGAGAATATAGAGTGAGAGGGTAGCAATGCGAATACTCCTATACTAATATAATAAAGCTGATGAGTTTTTTGTTTATTTGTTTTTATTTGAAACATTTTTTTTTTGTAGGTTTATGACAGCTAGATTAATGAGGTATAGTATCTAAATATTGATTCTGGAAATCCTAACTAATATTATAAATGCGAAAGTAACTCTGTCTGTCTGTCTTTCTGTCTGTCTGTCTTTTCTTCACGCCTAAACTACTGAACCGATTTGTGTGAAATTTGGTACAGGGTAAGTGTGAACCCCAACAAAGGACATAGGCTACTTTTTATTCGACTTCGACTTCGACTTCGTCTGCGTCCGCCATAACCGACATATACGCCGACGAAGTCGCGGGTAAAAGCTAGTATGAAATAACGTAAGGGGCAATAACGTATAATTATGTCGCTTATAATTTTATTATATGTCCCTAACGTCCGTCCAAATGTCCCTTACGTTATTTCATATTTCCAGTATCAATATATAAAAACGAAAGGTAACTCACTCATCACGAAATATCGAAAACCGTTGCTACTGACAAATTCCTAATGGAAAAACCCAATAACTGCTCGATCTGGGAATCGAACCCAAGACCTCACGGTATGTCTTTATCGAACTGTAGTAAAGAATAATGGATTTTTGTTCTTAGATAACTAATACCCAATAATAAAATCCGATAGAACTTGGACGCACTCCGCTAAGTGCATTAAGTTTTACATCGAAAGCGCGTAGAGAAATGCACATAATATATGTATCTTTGAAAGTAAAACGACCAAGTTGCACGAAGAAGCGGGCAATTGCTGTGCAAAATAAAACATAACTTTACCCAAATACGGAAAAAACATGGTACCAACTTAAGTACTTACTTAATTTAAGTTGGAAAACTCGTAATAGCTTTTATACGGGGACCCGTGGTCGAAAAGAAAAAGTTCTGTTTAGATTTCGGAAAAAATAATATTTTTGATGTAAACTTACAAATTATGTTTACCGTAGATCCAAATCAATCTGCGTCGCCTTTTCCCAACTACGTTGGGGTCGGCTTCCAGTCTAACCGGATGCAGCTGAATACCAGTATTTTACATGGAGCGACCGCCTATCTGACCTTCACAACCCAGCAACTGGGTAAATACGATATCGTTTGGTAAGACTGTCAAAGGTCCTCATAATGATAGCCGGGACTAACGGCACGGCCGAGTCTCTGTGAGTAAAGATGATCACCAATTCACGGCCCAACCCCGGCAAGCGTAGCTTAACCTGACGGATCGACCCGTTTGCTGTTATTACTTAGCCACAAGCTCCTCATGTTTACTGCAGATGTAAACGTCAAATTAATATTTGTTTTTTCTGCTTCGTTCGTCTCGTGGTCACAAACGCGACTTCTGAGCGTGGACTTCTGGTTTCGATTCCCAGGTAGGGCAAAACTGTTTTGCGGATTTTTCTATTAGAATTATTTCAGTAGCAGCCTGTTTTGAAGTTGATGGTGTGACACCCCCATGTCTTGGAAGAGAGGAAGAGGGGTAGGGCACCTATGATGGCGTACAGACTTATGTACTATAATATCCCCTGCGTAATCGATCAGTCTCAATTAAGATTGGTCGTCATAACTGAAAATCGATGGGGAGGACATTATTATAATAAGTTTAGTGGACTCAAAGTCAAAGTCAAAGTCAAAACATTTATTTCAATTAGGCCAAATGGTCTAATTGCACACAGGCACTTTTGAAATGTCAAGAAGTCGGTCAGTCGAAAAAGCTCAGACATTAAAAAAAAAGTATCTTTACCTATTAGTATTAAGATTCTTAATCTTGCGAGCTCTTGAGCCTGCTTATACATAATAATGTTTATTTAAGATGTCAGATCCTAGAAAATTTAAATTAAAGTTTGCGTCGATTTTCGTTATTTCTTAAGAAAATTGAGAGGAAACTTGATATGTTTTTAATCAAATTGAGTTGAGATATGCTTGCTTTACTATCTATCGTTTTAACTTAAGAGAATATTTCATTAATGGAATAATGTGGATGTGGTCAGTTGTTTTTAGCTAACGGGATTTCATTACTAAGCCTCCGCTGTCGCTTATAACTTAAATGTCGATTATCGCGGAATAAAAAGTAGCCTTCTCCTTTCTTAGAGTTCGAACTTACTCTGAGCCTTATTTCATCAAAATCGGTTCAGTGGTTTAGAAGCGAAAACGTTGCAGATTGATAGACAGATAGAGCTACTTAGGCATTTATAATATCTATTTTTAGAATATACATACATAGATTATTAATTAATTTATATTCTAAATTCTGTAAATAGAAACACTTATAAACTAGAGCGTGCTAAAATTTCAAATACACTTACCGATCCCAAAATCTAGTTGGAGCCATTCCAAGGTTTTAAAACAACCAACCTATAGTATATAATGTACGAGTATTACAACGTACATTTTATTTTTAAAATAATAAAATTCAGTGTTTATTTCAGACCAATATATTGTTTTAACTGCCAGGATCGGATTTGGAAAGAAATAAATAAAATATGAAAAAAGTAAACAGTGACATAGGTTACATATAAGTTAGGTTATAATTCTATATTAAAAATATACAAAGCTAAATTTTGTTAGTTTCTTTTTGTATGAGGTAATCTCTGGAATTACTGGACCGATTACAAAAAAATCTTTAACTGATAAAAACCTACACTATTGCCGAGTGCCATAAGATATTTTCAATGATATTTCTGATTTGCGGACGAAGTCACAGGCAGAAGTTAGTTCTTTATATTCTACTAGCTTTTGCCCGAGACTTCCTCCTCGTAAATGTCGGTTTTAAGTACCTATACCTAAAAAGTTAAAAGTCAAAGTAGCCTATGTCATTTCCCGGGTGTCAAACATACCCTGTACCAAATTTCATCAAAACCGGTTCAGTGGTTTATTCGAGAAACCGTAACATACAGAAAAACAGTCAGAGTTATTTTCGCATTTATAATATTAGTATTGGATTTAAAAAAAAAAATATTTAAAATATCTTGGGACAACTCACATACGGCCATCTGATCCCAAGCTAAGCAGAGCTTGTGTTATGGTAACCAGACAACTGATATACATACTTATATAATTTATAAATGCATACATATTATAGATAAATTAGATTAAATATTTCATATGGATATTCCTTACAAATATCGACCAACACGAACATTAATTAGTAGATATTGTTATCTCTAAAGTATTGACACACTCCACCTTTTTCTTCACAACTTTATCACAACCATGCCACAATAAATTCTCCAACAAAGTCTCGACCACAATCTCCATCTTCAATATCCTTAACCCCCAGCAATTTATTTCACCAAATGTTGCCGTCTCAGCTATTTTAAAAGGAAGAACATTTAGAGTCTTCCGTCGTCAAGTACCATTGCGTTTGGGAACGTCGCAGCCTTGCCTCTTGACTCTCAACTCGAACTGAAAGTTTAAACATGGACGCACTTGCCCTACCACTATTTACTCGAAAAGTGTGGTGGTTTAGGTTGTTCAAAATGTTTGTTTGTATAGGTACAGTACATGGATATGGTTTTAGCAAAATTGTTGCGAATTTATTTGAGGAAATGTATGTATTACAATTAGCTTCTGCCCGCGTGTTTCTTTTCGTCTGCGTTATGTTATGTTTTTTACTACTGCTTCGCTCACGTGGGTCGGAGCGTGATAGCACTCAACCGCCAGCTGGTCAAAATTGAACCTTAAGCAATAACAAATAGGAATTCGACTGACAATTTCAGAGGTTAAAGAATAACGCGTTTAAAGAAACAGACTCTTCCACTTTATAATATAGGTATTGGTATTCATTTTGCTAGACTGGTAAAATCTTTTTTTTGGCAAATAAATCATCATCTCAACGATTCTGTTTTTCTCAGTGTTTTCAATATTTCTGTTGTTGCAATTTTGGTGATAATAAAAACTAATTAAAAAAATATTTTTAAAAACAAGCTTTTTTTAATCATTACAATATTGAGTATTGGACATTGTATTATCATCAGAACTAAATCGGATCAATCGGATACCAACAAATGGTTGAAAAATGGTTTGCAAATTTTGAAAGGACTACTTAGGTACTTACATACATACTTACATACGAACAGTGCAAGCTAAATAAAAGCTTGTAAAAATAGGCTGACAAAACAATTTCTTTAAAAATATAATCTTCAAATTTTTTATAATAAAAGTCATCACTTCAACAAATCTTCTTTTCATTGTGTTCTGACTTTTCTCTTTGTTTTCTGCTGATTCAAATTGTCTGACGAAACAATTTGTTCAAAATATTATTTCCTAATTTATTGGTCTACTCCATGAACCGGAGCAATTCGAAACCGACTAGGAAGCCCAAGTTTAATCAAGAGAACGATTTAACAAAGGCAATTTGATAATCAAATTGTGAACCGGACTCACTAAATCAAATCATATGATCGAGTTAAGTAAATTCTTGTTCTCAAATTGAGTTATAGTTCAGGCCAATCATAAAAGTTTGGAGCGATAAAAATCGTGAACTCTTGGAAACGACTGGAATACCTAAGTTGAACAGGTAGGTATCAGTCTTTAAAAAAATATCGAGTCTTTAGCTACAATCTATACCTACTCATAAATATCATAAAACTGAAGAGATTTTTTGTCTGTTTGTTTAAACGCGTTAATCTCAAAAACTACCAGTCGGATTCAAGAAATTATTTTTGTAAATCATAGCCAGATGTATGAGAAGTAGTATAGGCAGTATAACATCAGAAAAGCCAGGACCCATTTTATACAAATAATAAATAAAGCTTTATATGTTTGTCCTCTATGCGTTTGTTAACCATTCATCTGATTGTGGTTTACCAAGGCTAATAAATAAGAAAAATAAACACCATAAATGAAGTCGCGGACCGCAGCTAGTCTGAACTAATATTACGCAGAAAAAGATTTGTATTTTTTTTTAAATGGTTAAACTCACCAACTTCTAAACCGATTTTAAAAATTCTTTCACCTATGGAATGCTACATTATTTAGCGAGTAAAATATGCTTCGGCATATAAATAAAAAAATGGGGATCCGTAAAAAATTACACGGACGAAAAACTAGTTTAAAATAAAAAAATGTACATTAAATTCAGTCCAAAATAGACAAGCTTGTTAGTCCACCAGAGAATATTCAAACCAAATGATTTAGTAAGTAAGAAAATTAACCTATTTCAATAGGCACAAACCACAGAGCTAGGTTTAACTGACTAAGGTCTGACATAACCTTTTCAACTATTCAATAACAGATTGTTTTGAGTTCAGACGGCCAAGTCAGTGATTTACAGCCGAGTGTTGTCAAGTGCAAGCCAAGTTCGCCGATTCTCTGATTCAGTTTTGAAGATGATTTGGCTGGTAGAATTAGGAGAAGGTAGGATACGTACTTATCTATAGGTACTATTATAATAAAGCTGAAGAGATCTTTTGTTTGTTAAATGCGCTAATATTTTAAACTACTAGCCGGATTTGGCTAAAAAAAGTTGTAAATGATAGCCAGCCCTACGAGAGCGAAGCAGTAACCAAACGTAACATAGCACGGGCGAAAAAATATGTTGAAGCATATGGGGCCATTGTGCGTTACAAAATAAAAAAAAACCAAAATATTTCTTTGGGAAAATGGTTTTTTTTTAAGTTTTGATCACTAATTACGAGTCACCAAACTACACTCAAAATTGAGTTTTAAATGTACTACACTTAAAATTCAAACTGTATGAGACTTCCATGCTGCAAAACAATGAACACTTTCACCGCTGGGCCAAAACTGTTGAAAGTCAAACCTCCACTAGCGTAGGGCACATATGCCCTACGCGGCGGTTAATGTGTTAAGAATAAATTTTACACAAATAAAGCCTTTAGTACTACTGCAGCTCAACTAGCATTATAAGAATACAAAATATTAATGCACTTTGTGTTATTGTCACAATTAAAGTTAACATTAATTGGCAATATTGCCATTCTCGATTCGATGAACTTTGTCGGGACGCAGCGGCTCAAAAATGGCGAAGTTAAAGGATTTTACGAAAATTATTGTTTGTGATATCATGCTGCCGGCTATGATTTTATGGATGGAGTATTCTTTAAAACAATGGCAATTTAATGTGGTGTTTTACAACCTTTTATAATATCACTTGAGATTTTCCATATGAATAAGAAAGTATTGAATGTAAGGTAAGGGGTGGTTTAAAGTCAAAGTCGAAAACATTGTGAGGAAACCTGAAGTTATAGTTAATATAAGTCTGAAATCGCTAATTCACTTTGAGTTGATCGATGCTCGTGCCTTCTCTGTATGAGAAGAGGCATTTCCCTACATTGAGACACTAATAGGCTAGTGTAATAAACCATTTGCAGGCACAATAATTTGTACAAAAAATCATTTGTACGGACCTGAACAAATTATTTTAAAACATTTTTTGTTTTTTAAAGAGTAAATAATTATGAAGTTTCTTGTACATTCTTCTCCATAACAAACTACCTTTTGGAAGGGGTAACTAGATTAATTTTTTTGTGATGTAAATGACAAAAAAATTAATGTAGTCAATCGTCTTTTAATGGTGTAGTTGAAATAAATGATTTAACCTTGACTTAACTTCAAAACAGAAAACAGTGGATTTTTTAGGTTAGGTATATTTTTCGTAGCACTATTCCAATCCAATTAATTTTTAAAAAATCCTGCAACATACTGCAGGCAGGCTATAAATGTCAACTCTATTAAATCAAACTCACCTACGGTACGACCAAAACAACTGCCTCGGTTTAAAATATTAAATGTACGTGACATAATATGCAGCTGAAAAAAACATTCTGACAGCACTAAATTATGATCAAATTGTTTTTTTGACCCGTGAATGAAGTTCATTGCGTCATTGTAGTGGGTCATTGCAATTGTGGCAAATTGTCGGTGGTAAAGGGTTAAAGCAAGGTATATTAATTGATTAACTAGGTATAACCTAAAACGAATAACTTGGTTAATATGGTTTAATCCGTGTGGAAATTGAACAGCCAATCGCTTAGCCACTGCGCCAACCGTGGCTCAAAAGACTGTGTGTTGGTTTCTTCTGACAAAACCAAGTTTAATTATTTATTTAACTTATTTATTTCCAGACTCGCCAAGCGACCTTTCTTCTTTCTTTTTTATAAATTGTACCTACTTTGTATTTTTGGATTGCCTCGTTGGTCTAGTGGGCGCAAAGCGCTACTGCTGAGCATAAGGTCTTGGGTTCGATTCCTAGGTCGGCCAAAGTGTTATTGGGTTTTTCCATCAGAAATTTCTTAAAAGCAGCCGCGGACTCTGGATTTGTGCCTTGTTGATGGCAATAGGCTCGCCCCCTATTACATGGGACTTAAACATAACTCGCGAAATATGGGTGTATTAATAGGTACACCTCTGCCTAACCCTTTAGGGATTACAGACGTGTTGCTTGTATTTTTATAATTATTCATAAGTATTGTATTTAGCTAAATAACAAACTTACAAAAGTATCGACTAAATTTGAAGATGTTTCACTACTTTGAAAACTTCTGGAATAGGCTCAGAAGATGGCAGACCAAGACAAATAATTTACTGTTGTTTTTGTGTCCGCTAGGGTGACAATCTGCTATGATTTGTGAACTACAACTATGATTTACGACCACAAAATCTAATTGGTTTTAGTTCGTAGCGGTTATAGGCAGCTTGTCAAAAACGTTCTGTTCCAAACTTTGTTTTACGAGTGTTCATTGGTAGTTGGAACTTCGGTAAAGTAAAACCTGACTTATAATTAACTAGCGACTCGTGAGTGCAATGTATATACTAGTATATCCTACATATAAACCTTTCTTTTGAATCACTCTATCTATTGATGATCGCATTAAAATTCTTTGCGTTAGCGACTTTGTTTTATACTATGTAGACATGCCCTTCCGTCACTCCCACGACGAAGGAAGTCGATGAGAATTTCCACAGGGCACTAAAAAAAAATAAGCAGATACCAAATCATGGGCAGAAGCTAGTAAATAAATGAATATCGATTGGGGCTCAAAGCCTCTTCTTTTATGACATTTTCGCACCATCTAGAAGTATAAAGATGTTATTAAAAGAAATGTAGCTCCTAGGAATAAAAATAAGCTTAAACATTGCTCTGTGTACCAAAATGTAGTCTAGGATTGTACAAAAGGAACTCTTACATAACGGCTATAAAAGTGTATAATAAATTACCAGATGCCTTCAAAGATTTACCTTTGACTATGTTCAAAAAAAAGTTGACACAGTGGTTAAAGGAACATTGTTTTTATGATTTAAATGAATTTATGTCGTATAGTGCAGTAGTACAATCTTAATAATATTGATCTGATATAGTATAATTTAACACCGTTTAACTTATATAATAATAAATTAATGATGAAGCTTATTGAATCGTGACATTATAATTATATGGAGTATTAACATTGCGTTATATTCGCAATTTGACATTTAAATACATTTTCTCTTTTTTTTTTGACATATTTGCACACCATATGTTATGGTAGAATGTAATTGGGCCACGATAGTCTTAAGTTCTTAATTTGTACCTACATTCTTAGCAATAAATTAATTTGAATTTGAAAAAAATTGAATTTGAATTTCTATCAGTCCACCATTTTGTATGACCACAATAAGCAACACTTCCTGTGCCAGGGTTGCGGATTTTGTTCGAAAGAGTTACCGTGGCTCTGGAACACGAAGGGCATTAGGAGGAACACGGATAGCCGCCCAGAGCAAAATAAGTCTTTAAAAAAGAGCAACACTTCCTGCCGCAACTATAATCACCATTACCAAAATCAGTTTAGCTCCTCTTAAGTGCAAGAATGGCTTTTAAAACCCCTTTCATAAAGATCCTTATGCCTTCGACCAAATTCAATTCCAAATAGATTGGAGCATTTGTTTTTATAAATATAGCCCCGTTGGGCCGCAACACAAATCTGTGGCTTCACTTTACGGGCCCTTTTATTGTTATGGAAAGCTATTTTGAAACTTTATTGTGTACTATTATGTTGGTTTGTATGTGTACTAACGAATAGTATTCTTTACCATTTACGCTTCGTTGTTATCGTAAAACTGCAGCTTGTTTAAGCTGCTCTGGGTTTATTCTTAACTAGCGACCCGCCCCGGCTTCGCACGGGTGCATGTATTATACATATAAACCTTCCTCTTGAATAACTCTATCTATTAAAAAAAACCGCATCAAAATCCATTGCGGAGTTTTAAAGATCTAAGCATATATATAGGGACAGACAGACAGACAGGGAAGCGACTTTGTTTTATACTATGTAGTGATTAGCTTATGTCTTCGTTGGTCTAGTGGTCGCAAAGCGCGACTGCTGAGCATGAGGTCTTGGCTGCGATTCCTAGGTCGAGCAAAGTGTTATTGAATTTTTCCATTAGGAATTTCTCAGTAGCGGCCTCGTAGTCTGGATTTGTACCCGGTTGATGGTAATAGGCTCGCCTCCTATTGTATTGGACTTAATCATAACTGGCATAATGTGGGTGTACTAATAGGTACAACTCTGCCGAACCCTTCAGGGATTACAGGCATGATGCTATGTTCGTTCGCGTGAATGTCAGTTATCACAAGGTTTTATTTTCTTTTGCGCAAAACCCTAATTCTTGCTCTAAACTAATAGTAGCCAAAGTTATTTCTTTAAAATTGGCTATCTATGAACGTCCCGTCAAAAAAGCCTATTATTGTCTCACTGCAAGACAAAGGCTTTTTCTCATACAAAAAAGGCACACATATTGAACACCTGGCTTGCTCAAGGCGGATTGGCGATTTCAGACTTATAAGTCCAGGTTTCCTCACAATATTATCCTTCACTGATGTCAGTGATGTCCAAGATAAACTTAGAAAGAATGTAAATTAGGATAATTAATGAAACACTGATTAAATTAAAATCTATTCAAGCGGATGCACACCGACCCATGTTTACTTGATAGTAATGGAACACACATTTGGCATATTACATTAGTTTGACGTAATTAATTACATTATTGAAGTGGGTTGATTACTTTTGGTAAAACTAAGCTCAGTTATAATAAATAGCTAAATAGAAGAGAGAAAGAAAGAAAAAAAAACTGTTTATTCACGAGAAAATAACGCGCAAAACATAAAAAAAAATTTTAAGTAAAAGCAAAGTAGAAAATAAAAATCAAATAAACACAAATACTTAAAATATAATTCAAAAATTATAATAATAATTTTAAAAAAAGTTGAATAAATTAAAATTATATTAAAAACTTCAGAAAGACCAATTCTACTAATTAAAAACGTTCAAAATCGATATAGTCGCAATCTCATCTCTGCGACAATCAATACAGAGACGTTTTTGATAGAATGAGACTCAGATAAGGTTGCGATCATTCTTAAAAGTTAGTAGAATTATTGCCCCCTGGTCATGCTCTAAATGACGCTCATCACAAAACGATTATCCAGTTTTACAAAAGATTTGTAATCCATATTTTTTGCCCACCATTTTATCTCGCGCATTAAATTAGTACGATTCAACTACTTCTGCTTACCCCCTTAATGGATCACGTACACAGAACATTAAGGTTGATAGTAACAGCGGAACGTTCGGTACTTGTGAACTTTTTACCGAGTCTACCCGGTTCGAAGTTTTTGTCAAAGCTTAATGTGAAGTCGGAATTATTTATTGCAGTTATGCTTCTGAAAAGGAGAATAGTTAACTAGCTTTACCCTGCTGATTTACTATTACAAGGTCTTTTACATTTTCCGGGTAACTACTTACTCTTCGTCTTTTAATATTTCCGTGTATCTCTTTAAAGGAGCATGGGCACCTTTGTATGAACCCTGGACCCACTTTCAACATTGCTCAACAGTAATGAGACCTATGTCAAATGAAAGCTCTTAAGATAGGCTTCATTTCATTATATGGCAGCTAAGTTCAAATCGAGCGCGAAAATGGTGTTTTAGTGCATTTTGTCATTTTTATTAAAACCTTGAGCCTAGTTTTCCACATTGTTCAACAGTGATGAGACCCATGCCAAATGAGAGCTCTTAAGGTGTACTTCATTTCATTCTAAGGCAGCTAAGTTCAAATCCAGCGCCAACATGGTGTTTTAGTACGTTTTCAAAAAAATATATATTTATTACAATTATAACTGAAAAATATGATAGTGCTTCTCAACAGTGATGAGACCCATGCCAAATGAAAGCTCTTAAAGTGTACTTCATTTCATTCTAAGGCAGCTAAGTTCAAATCCAGCGCCAACATGGTGTTTTAGTACGTTTTCAAAAAAATATTTATTTATTACTAATCTAACTGAAAAATATGATAGTGCTTCTCAACAGTGATGAGACCCATGCCAAATGAAAGCTCTTAAAGTGTACTTCATTTCATTCTAAGGCAGCTAAGTTCAAATCCAGCGCCAACATAGTGTTTTAGTACGTTTTAAAAAAAATATATATTTATTACAATTATAACTGAAAAATATGATAGTACTTCTCAACAGTGATGAGACCCATGCCAAATGAAAGCTCTTAGAGTGTACTTCATTTCATTCTAAGGCAGCTAAGTTCAAATCTAGCGCCAACATGGTGTTTTAGTACGTTTTCAAAAAAAATATATATTTATTACAATTATAACTGAAAAATATGATAGTGCTTCTCAACAGTGATGAGACCCATGCCAAATGAAAGCTCTTAAAGTGTACTTCATTTCATTCTAAGGCAGCTAAGTTCAAATCGAGCGCAAAAATGGTGTTTTAGTGCATTTTGTCATTTTTATTAAAACCTTGAGCCTAGTTTTCCACATTGTTCAACAGTGATGAGACCCATGCCAAATGAGAGCTCTTAAAGTATACTTCATTTCATTCTAAGGCAGCTAAGTTCAAATCCAGCGCCAACATGGTGTTTTAGTACGTTGTCAAAATAAAAATATATTTATTACTATTATAACTGAAAAATATGATAGTGCTTCTCAACAGTGATGAGACCCATGCCAGATGAAAGCTCTTAATAAATATATTTTTTTTTTGAAAACGTACTAAAACGCCATGTTGGCGCTGGATTTGAACTTAGCTGCCTTAGAATGAAATGAAGTACACTTTAAGAGCTTTCATTTGGCATGGGTCTCATCACTGTTGAGAAGCACTATCATATTTTTCAGTTATAATAGTAATAAATATATATTTTTTTGAAAACGTACTAAAACACCATGTTGGCGCTGGATTTGAACTTAGCTGCCTTAGAATGAAATGAAGTACACTTTAAGAGCTCTCATTTGGCATGGGTCTCATCTCTGTTGAGAAGCACTATCATATTTTTCAGTTAGATTAGTAATAAATAAATATTTTTTTGAAAACGTACTAAAACACCATGTTGGCGCTGGATTTGAACTTAGCTGCCTTAGAATGAAATTAAGTACACTTTAAGAACTTTCATTTGGCATGGGTCTCATCACTGTTGAGAAGCACTATCATATTTTTCAGTTAGATTAGTAATAAATAAATATATTTTTGAAAACGTACTAAAACACCATGTTGGCGCTGGATTTGAACTTAGCTGCCTTAGAATGAAATTAAGTACACTTTAAGAACTTTCATTTGCCATGGGTCTCATCACTGTTGAGAAGCACTATCATATTTTTCAGTTATATTAGTAATAAATTTTTTTTTTTGAAAACGTACTAAAACACCATGTTCGCGCTGGATTTGAACTTAGCTGCCTTAGAATGAAATGAAGTACACCTTAAGAGCTCTCATTTGGCATGGGTCTCATCACTGTTGAACAATGTGGAAAACTAGGCTCAAGGTTTTAATAAAAATGACAAAATGCACTAAAACACCATTTTTGCGCTCGATTTGAACTTAGCTGCCATAGAATGAAATAAAGCCTATCTTAAGAGCTTTCATTTGACATAGGTCTCATTACTGTTGAGCAATGTTGAAAGTGGGCCCAAATTGTCGCATGGTCCTTTTACTTACTTAAACTTTGTGCACATGTAAATAAAGTTCACTGTACAAAGGCGGACTTAATGCCTTAAGCATTTTCTACCAGTCTACCTTAAGGTGATGCAGAGACAAAACATAGTAGGTGCACAGATACAGAAAATTTTCGACATTAAAATCTATACATATAATAAAATCGTAGCGAAGTCAAAACTGTACATTTAATATTTTTGAAAAAGAGTAATTGCTATGAGTTCGGAAAGTGATTCTAATGCCGAAAATATTTTTTTTAGAATTTTTGTCTGTTTGTCTGTATGTTTGTTAGAGCATCACGCGAATACTGCCGGATAGATTCTGTTGAAATTTTGTGTGAATATTCCACATTGGCCAAATTAGTCCATAGGCTATAAATTATTACGCTATTTACTTTGGGGGGTGAGCATTGTGGCGTTATGTTCATATTTTATACAAATCTCAGTGACATAACGTTACAATATTAAAGATAGGTGCGAATTGAAGTTCTAAAATAATTATAATCACGCTATACCTTCTAGGAGTTAAGCAGTCAATTATGGAAAACTAGAAAGGCTATTTCAGAACAATTGCCATCGAAGTAAATTGTCTGTCGGTTCTACGACCGCTTTGCAAACCGATGTGCGTAAGTTCGGTCCCCAATATCAGCATTAATTTTTGTATTTTTTCTAATATTTTTTTGAATGTTTTTTAATTGATTAATGAGTTTTCCTCACAATAAAAAAAAAACTGATTTGTTTACGTATTTTTTAAAATAGTAATGCAGAAAATAATATCTAAGTATATCTATACATAGTTACACATAAATCAGCAGCTAAAGAACTTTTGTCTGTTTGCGCGACTGCTAAGCTTGAGGTCTTGGGTTAGATTCCCAGGTCGTGCAAAGTGTTATTGGGTTTTTTCATCAGGAATGTCACAATAGCAGCCTCGGAGTCTGGATTTGTGCCCGGTTGATGGCAATAGGCTCGCCCCCTATTACATGGGATTAAACATAAATAATGTGTATAGGTAAGGGTTATCGCATTATGGCTATTATTCTTAAACATTTTACTGCTGGATTGCTATAAAACGACACCAAGGTTACATATAATACTGCAGTTAGTATTAGTTGTAATTTATGCTCTGAAATCAAAATCATTATGCCATAACTACAAGGAGCTACTCAACAAGTGACGGACGGCTTATCGGCAAACATTTTAAAGTATACAATATTTTATTGCCTGGGCTTAGCTAAGTCAATCTTGGCACAACAATACTGCCAAGTATACGGAGGATAAGTATAAGGAATGGCGAGCGTAATTTTTTTACGCAGTAATAATTAGTATTCCTTTCGTTGCGCGTCCGAATTATTTTATAAAAAGATCTCAGTGTAAGATTAATGATTAGGTACCAAAAATAATACTTCTATTTCAGTGGTTAGATAGGAAGAATTTGGCACAACCGAAAGTGCACCAAAATCAATTAGGTAGTTATTAACTTTGTGTATGCTGTGGTCTCCTTTAAGTGAAGGAGTACACTTATTTAATACCTATTGATTATTAATGTCGTATCTTGATATGTGTATATCTTTCGTTGGAGATCCTAATAAATAAATAAATAAATAAATAAATAAAAAATCTGCTGCGGTAATTCTTCTGTCGGTGAATGTCTCACAGACTTAAAGCTTTCAGGGTACTTGGTTTGATAAAGCGACTGTGATCGCAGGCAGAGTTTTGTTTCATAGGCACCGTAAATAGAACATAATTATTCCACATGCTTTAAAATCAATTTCTAAATGGCATTACATTGTTTAGGTTACTTATTACCGCGGCTGTGCTGCAAGAGATGAATCTTTCCATCTTCGCAATATATTCGCAAACAAGACACTTAGTATTTCGTGGCGAGTAAGTTACGTAGAGTATTGGAAGAACCCTATGTACCCTGGTGTTGCATTGGAGAGAGCACTAACTTTTGATGTACCTGCATTGCCACAACACCAATCAAAAAGTCGGGGCCTGAAGTAATCTGCTACGACCTTATTTTTACCAACTGAGCACCCGATGCTTTTCGCACAACTGTTACGTCTCTATGCTCCTACTGCTGGTGAATTGGCGTGTTCAGTGTGTCATTGACCAAAAAGCAATATCACCCTTAACGAGACGTGTAGAATTATATCGGGGCTGCCTGAAACTGACTCTGCTCAATAAGCTCTTCCCATTGGCTGGAATTGGACCACCTGTCATTCGTAGGTATGTATGTCGCATGCACAGATGAAACAAAATCAAGAATCCACTTCCTTACATCCCCTCTATCAATATGCAGTAGCTCTGGGTAGATTGAAGAGTCGGAAGAGTTTTCTTCGATGCACACAGGCCATCCAGGACCAGGTCGCTACCCACCATCACACAACTTCAACCAAAAATAGTTCAACCCCAGGAACACATGCTACTCTGTTGTGATCTTTAGTGGCCTATATGGAAAGCGCTCAATAGACTGCGCACTCATGTAAGCCGCTGCAAACGTAACCTAGCCAAATGAGGAGTTATAGATCCCGCAGATACTCAGTGCAAGTGTGGTGTTCCTTTCATATGATGGCTTACTTACTACAACGCCAATGAAGTCCTTATGCCGCGATAAATGTGGCTAAATAAAATAAATATTTCTTCCAAAAACATAATATATAACACGAAGGTCAGATTCTGATTTCAGTTGCTCTGATTACAACCTGATCGGTCTTGATACTAGGTAAATCGAAGCTACAATGTGAGGTACAATATCACAATCCCTTAAGACCAGGGTCTTTAACCAGTGCGTCCTGCCTGTAATGACCTATGGAGCCGAAACGTGGACACTCACTGTGGGGCTGGTCCATAAATTCAAAGTCGTCGTCGATTCAAAGTCGATTCGATACCACTTCATAATATTTTGGAAAAAGGTAATCTAAATATACCATAAATATAATTATATACAAAAGCGAAAGGTCACTCACTCATCACGAAATATCGAAAATTTCGCGGGGAGGTAGTTTATAGTTAGTAGTAGTAGTAGTCCGCTAAGTCACGATTTTTCAAAATTACCCATTTCCTAAAGAGTGGTAAACGGGGGTCCAAATTTTATATGGAGAAATCAACTTTGACGCGGACGAAGTCGCGGGCAGAAGCTAGTATAATAATAAATACACATTATTAATAATCATTATCATTATCTACAGATTTTCTGCCCATAGAAATTCGGTCGTCACCAGCACTAATCTCAATACTCAATATCTTTATGCTTTTCCATATATTGTATTCTTAGGTGGTAATTTTTATAATCGAGATTATAGACCCTGTAGCAAAAGGCAATATCTCAATGAAAGCTAGCCAAATACACAAGATATTATGGTGTAAGTACTAGTGTGTGATCAAACACAGATACACTCTTCACTCACTATTATAATTCGATGGGACGGCAGTTCGACACGACCCACAGACGACGAAACAGAGGTATCACAACACACTAACTCTTGCTTAGCTTGTGCATCTGCGTATATGGCTAGTCTCCATTGTGACCAAACTTCGGTTGGACATACCTATATTTTTAACTGTATTAATAATAAATAATAATAATAATAATTCCTTTAATTCAGGCAACTTGGCCCATAAATTACAATACATAAATTCAACAAAAAACACAAAACACAACACACAATACAAAACAAACACACACACAAACACATAATACAATTGGGTTGTGGAGGTCAGATAGGCAGTCGCTCCAAGTAAAATACTGGTATTCAGCTGCATCCGGTTTGACTGGAAGCCAACCCCAACATAGTTGGGAAAAGGCTAGGCAGATGATGACTGTATAATTGTACTGTTTAATTATCAGTACAATTATATACTTTATTCTTGAGTAATTAATATTTCACCTGATCTCATAAAACAAGACACAGTAATTAAAACAAATGAGGCTATACATAATGCAAGATAAACCTCAAGTACCTAATTCTGCTTACGAAGTAAAGGAACAGTTATTTAGTTATCTTAAACCTTAAATTACATAAGATTACACACTAAACTGCCTGACTTTATCCCAAAACTGACCTATCTAAATTAGGTTGTGGCTTCCTCTTATAATGTACATGTAGTTATATTTGAATAGACCCAATTATAGTCAAAGGATTCCGGTATTCCGGGCTAGAACGTACTCAAGGAAGGTTATTAGATATTCTGATTAGATAATCTTGACTCAAAATGAAATAATATATTGTCTGGTACGTGCGGCTTTCTTAAAGTGTAAAGCCGAGTTACAGGTCGACGTCTGGATTGACTGAAAGGGATTTGACATGGAAATCTTCTTATGGTAAATATAACGTATGTTAAAATATACTTAACACTTCTCATCATTGTGGTAATTTTATTGTTGTTATTACAGAGTCATTGAAAGGTTAAAGTTTCAAATGACTTTTAGGTTATTAGGTCCTAACGTCTATAGGTAAAATGCGGTGAAAAATAAAGCATCT
Organism: Hoplodrina blanda; assembly: GCA_949316365.1. Taxonomy (NCBI): domain Eukaryota; kingdom Metazoa; phylum Arthropoda; class Insecta; order Lepidoptera; family Noctuidae; genus Hoplodrina; species Hoplodrina blanda. Next base: position 15,888,284 of record OX438582.1, read on the forward strand.
TACATGTACAGTTTAAGTCTAGTAGAATTCCATTCGTTAACTAAATCAAATGACTTATCAAATTGGAAGTACTTAAAATCTCGACCTCCTCCATAAGTAGATTAAAACAGCTATTGAGACAAAAAATCACAATAATTATGAGTCACAACGAAAGCATAACAAAGTATAAGCCCCATAGCATTAAAGCCAGCGTCAGCAAAAAATGAAAAAAAAAATCCTCGCAAAATTTCCTTCATAACCGTGAAAAAAATCGTTGTCCTCCGCAGGTAAGGATAATCAAATATCTGGGCGAACAGTCCCGTATATCAAAGGCCTCGGTGGGGTGCTTACGTGAAAAGCGGGTTGGAATAACTTAGGACCCTAAGGTTGTTACTTTAGGATGCTAGAACAACCGGATCGTCGTGCAAAATTGTGTAAGTCAACTATAATAAAATTATGAGTGTACAGGGGATTTACGCTCTTATAGGGCAATGTACCGTTAAGATAGTGTGAAAATAACAAGGTAAAGTAAGTGTGGCCGAAAGTATACGGAACTACAAAAACCTTTTTCGTTTAATACGAAAACTATTCTTTATTTTCGGCCGGTCTATTCTGAAAATTCTCCTGCAGATTTTGAGTGACTTTTATATGAGTAGAGAATACCACTGTTGATACTAGAGATTGTCAGCTCACCTCATGCTCACTTCACTTAAATTCCCTGACGGATTTCCAGAATAATGTCAACTACCAACAATCTATCTAGAATAATGTAACTTTCTAGAGTTTATCTTGGACATCACTGACATCGGTGAAGGAAAACATCTTGAGGAAACCTGGACTTGTAATTAATATAATTCTGGAATCACCAATCGGTCTTGAGCAAGCGTGGTGATCAATGCTCTTGCCTTCTCTGTATGAGAAGAGGCAGAGGCCTCTTCTTCCCTGCAGTGGGACCGTAATAGGTTGGTATTACTAATGCAGTTGGCATTAGTAATACCAACCGTTACAATTGAAAAAAAAAAAACTGTGTTTGCACCTACTATTCTAATCTAAGAAACAGTTGGAAACGCAGACCTCATGAAGTAGGTCAACAAACTTGAACATTTTTAAAAGATTTATCTTCTCAATGTTGTGATGGTTAAGGTTGCTGGGTCAATACCGGTCAAGTCCCAAGGACATTTTCAATTCACGTTTTCTTTCTAAGTTTAACATCGTGAGGAAACCTGGACTTATATTATTGGCCTATTACTGGCCTACTCAAACCATGTCAGAGGCCCTTGAGGCGGTTTAGAAACTCTGACACTAGGGTGTGTGGGGTCATAAGACCCTTACTGCCCACACGATAAAGAAGAAGGTAAGTTTATCTTAGAGACTTGGACATCACTAACATCGGCAAAGGAAAACATTATGAGGAAAATTGGAGTTACATTAATATAAGTCGAGCAAGCGTGGTGATCAATTCTCGTGCCTTCTCTGCAAGAGGCATTTGCACTGCAATGGGACAATACTAGGCTGATATTATCTTATACGAAACAAGTATTTGAAACATATCATCGCAGAGGCTTTCGTTGAGAATGTCAGTATCAGTTTTCACAAATCTGGCTAAGTACAAACTCCAGGCGAAAGGTAGACCCTGGCTCATTGCCAGAATCTAAAGGAAAAATGTTGGGAACTTGGAAACATTCTTTCCCGAATTTAACATGAAACAAAACGCTAGAAATAAAATAGTCTTACAAAATTGAGATTGGGTAATACATTTAGGGCTGGTCCAATTTTTTTGCTTCTATTTATTTGGTCCAGTTTGGGCGAGATGTTTTATTGTCTCTTGTGTTTGTGTGTGAAATAAACTAGGCAAATTATTACGACGTATATTTCATGGACGGACTATTCATTGCATATCATTAGATTTTATCAAATACAGACAGAAAGCCACTTAGTAGTTAGAACATAGTAACTCAATAGTAAAAATTCTAGACGCCTGTTACTTTTTTTTATAAAAAATCCGTTTATGAAAAGGACTCGTACTTGAAGATTCCGTACCATCGTAACATTAATATTTAACACTTAAAATACCACGATTTTATTACTCCCTTTAATTTTTAAGTTTATTTTATTTTGATTATTTATTTTTTACACTGACCTTATTGGTGTGGTTCTTTAAAAAGGTCAGGTGCGGAGTACTTATAATCGGCGTGCTTGTATAACGAGATGTATGAACGTAGATGAGGTGAAAGGTGTATGTAAGGATCGTAGCAGGTGGCGTTTTGTGGTTTCTGCCTACCCCCATGGGAAAAAGGCGTGAGTTTGTGTATGTGTATGTTATCTATACACATCAAAAAAGTCTAGGGATCAACATCCCTAACAAATGTTAGGGATGTTGATCCCTAGACTTTTTTGATGTGTGTATATATATAAAACTCAAAGGTGACTGACTGACTGACATAGTGATCTATCAACGCACAGCCCAAACCACTGGACGGATCGGGCTGAAATTTGGCATGCAGGTAGATGTTATGACGTAGGCATCCGCTAAGAAAGGATTTTAATAAATTCCACCCCCAAGGGGACAAAATAGGGGATGAAATTTGTATGAAACTTTGTCAATTTTAAACCGATCGGGCTGAGACATTGCATGCATAAAGCTACTATGACGTTGGCATCCCCTAAGAAAGGATTGTTTAAAGTTTACCCTTTAAGGGGATGAACGGGGGTCCGACATTTACGCGGACGAAGTCGCGGGCAAAAGCTAGTTTATTATAATTTACTACATTACTAAATAGATAGACTGTTAGAAACTTAATTAAATTCAATATTATAATTATTATTTACGTTCAAAAGAGCCTAATAATGGTCAAATTGAAATAAATGATATTACTTTATTGTTATAGCGGCAATAGAAATACCCGCTCTGTGACAATTTTAATTCAACTATTACGGTTCATGAGAATCAACCCGCTGACAGACAGACGAATGGACAGCGGAGGCTTAGTTATAGGGTAGGGGGATCCCGTTGGTATATTTCAAGCACGGAACCCTAAAAAGTATCTTCAACAAACTAGAGCTAGCTCAATTTTTAGAAATCTCTAAAAAAGTAAAGAACAATTTATCAAACGAATGTTATTCTACGAATTTCCCTTGAGACTAATTTGAGAACTCCGAAAGGCCTTTAAGTCAATTAAATTGGATTTTTAATGGCTACTAACTTACCTACGTCAACAAATTTTTTCTCCATTCAACATTTCCTTGCCGTAATTGAAATTTCATCGGATCCATTTTACCTGAGAGCGGTCAAAGTTTCAAGATAGCGGTATGAATAACTTTAGCATACATAAATTTCTCCTCATAGTGCTAAGGATGTTATAAGTCAAGGGAAATGACTTGATATGGTGATCATAGTGGTACTAACTTATACAACGTGTAACGTTAAATGCGCAAAACCTCAGACACCCCAACTGATTTTTAATTAAATTTACCTATTTCAGAGAAAAAATCATTAAAACAAAAGTAAAGGTTTTATGTGCTGATTTAGTTTTACTGGCAATTCTGATCGTTTCTTGCGTTTGCGACGACGCTCTATCGAGGGAGAAGTCGTCACCGGGCCGCTGCGCGCCGGATGGCTTGACCTACTAATAAATAGACACGGCAACTTTTTTAATGAAGATTTTTTTTTAAATATGACCTATATTAAAAAGTGGTTCAATTGATTCTGCTCGTTATTCTGATCAAACTATTTTCAGGTTTTGCGCATTTAACGTTACACGTTGTATACGTAATCGTTTCCATAATACTCTTGACTAGGTTCGGCTTGCAGCTTCGTCCATGCCTTCTTCTTTACGTATCTATGATACGTTTATACTACATATGACTGCCTCGTTGGTCTAGGTTGCAAAGCGCGACTGCTGAGCATGAGGTCTTGGGTTCGCTTCCCAGGTCGGGTAAAGTTTTGTTGAGTATTTCCATCAGAGTTTGGATTTGTGCCCGATTGATGACAATAGGCGCACCCCCTATTACATGGGACTTAAACATAACTGGCGAAATGTGGGTGTACTAATGGATACACCTCTGCCTAACCCTTCGGGAATTACAGGCGTGGTATTATGTTATGTATGATATCTCTATAATAATTTATACTGCTTGGGCCAAGCAGGTGGGCACGTTTATTTCCGCGTCAAAGGCGCTATTCAGATCGCCAAGACATAGTCAAGTCAAAGTCAAAGTCAAAACATTTATTTCAATTAGACCATTTACAGGCACTTTTGAATTGTCAAGGAGTCGGTCAGTTAGTCCGATAATTGAAGCTAGTCTGATCAGGAGCTCCGTAATTACACTGGGTAGTAACAGACGGGTCTATGATACTCTGTTTCACTATAATAATGTTTGCAAAGGCCTACATGGGTGGGCAGTCGATTCAGTGCCCTCCAAATAGACCAGTGCAGTTCACGACCGGGAGGCAGCTGCTCTAGGGACTAAAAGTTAGTCAGACTGGATGTCCAGTATACAATAAAAAGCTTTTTTACAAAAAAATAAAAAAGCTTTTTATTTTTCACTTTTTAGTGCTTGTGTGTTGACTACATGTATAAACAAAGCAATTTTACTTGTTACGACAGTTATGCTGTGATTGTATAAGGAGTTCCGTCCCATATCTCCGAAGTTCATCATCAGGTCATGATAATATTTTTATGGGACCTATTCGGAAGTATACTCTTTCAAACAATAAAAGAATCATCCAAATCTATTCATAATTGGCTGAGAAATCAGGTAACATACATACAAAAAAAAAACATACGCGCCGAATTGAGAACCTCCTCCTTTTTGAAGTCGGTTGAAAATATACCCTATGATACTCGACAATAATGTAGCTTTTTATCATTGAAAGTTTTGTTTGTAATCGGACCAGTACTTCCACAGATTACCTCTTGCAAACAAACAAACTATAAATGGTCTCTTTTTACAATATTCTAATAAGTACAGATAAAAAGTGTTATTACAATCCTTTTTAGTAGGTACTGAAAGTCATTAATTTCTTGTAGTCTTAAGTTTGCTTGGCTCATTATTACAGCTTTATGTTTTCCTCTCGGGGTTTAAGATGGATGAAATGGATTAAGCTTTAGTGTCAAAGAAAATTTGTGTTTAATGATCGTAAAATTTAATGTCTTACTGAAAATTTAAACAGTTTGGTCATGTCAAGTTAAACCTACCGTTTATGGGGTACAAGAGTACTCGATGAACGCACTGTGTTGTCGTCCTCTATCTATAGTTTCTCAAAGATTAAAATACTCATACTGTAGAGCTGTAAAGTTTGAGTCATTTACGCACGTGTGCTGTTTATTTTACGTTACCGCACTAGTGCGGTAGTGAATATTTTTTAAATTTTGACAAAGTATTTTGATTGTTTTTTGACTAAATGAACAAATGACGTAAATTATTGAAATAAGTATGTAAATTATTTAATAAAATATGATAAATAAACATATCATTTCAAAGAAATAAATTAACATTTATTTGTACTACATATTTAAACAAAAATAAAATGCAATCGAGCATCGATCGTAATGACAACCTCACCTCACTAGTATCATAATGTACTATTATACGCACTGCTGTTTCGTTAAACCTCTTATCTGCACACAGGTACATGTTACACGTACACAGGATAAAATATCTACCTGAGCCTATCTGAAAACGGGACTACCTATCCGCTGAAACTTACTTTTACAATGAAACCAACTTAATACTTCGGGAGTCGTATGTAACTGAAATTGCAGCGTGCTTTGAATTTGGAATACACACTTTATACAAAGAATGTTACGGTGTTAAGTCGAGTGCGTGAATTTTTCCCTTTCGCATGTTACCTGCGTTAAAAGGCCTAGCACGCTGTATCGCACATAATGTGTATTTAGTTTGTGGGCTTTTTTCGTATCAATGTGATACTTATTGTGCTGACGAATTAAAAAAAAACCTTTATTTTTTTTGCAACTTATAATTATAATTTTTATTTATTTTTTGTTCTTTAATTTTATTTATACTGCGAAAATACAACAACCTTTTTGGAAACAATATGTTTGAGCCGATTGGGATTAACTGAGTCCCAGTGCTTACCTTGTTTTTCAGGATATCTCCAAGCAACTGGACAGCTTTCCATATGACCTTTTCTTAGGCCAAAGGTTTAGCATTGCCATCATACAACGTGGCAATCGGCTTTTGGGCACGTACTATGAGCTCCTTTTCCTCTCCCTCCCTCCTTTTATTAATTGTTCATACTATGTACCTACTATAATTTAAATTAAAATAAAATGCTTTTCGATAGTCGGATTTTAAATTCGAAAATCGACTCGCCTAAAATGATTTAATGCCTTCGCAGACGTGCTAGGACCTCCGAGCTTAAAACTAGCAATCTTGAAGAACAGGTGCAGAAAATAATACAAAGTTACATAACTATTTCCTTTCTCAAAACAAAAACATATTACTTTCATCCGTCATAAAACTTCTCCCCAACACTAAATCAAAAATAAAATGCTTATCCGTGCGGTTCGACAGGCGCCAATGATGCAAAACTTAATACCACTAGGGAACTTTTAAATTACTTCATTTTCTGCGAATTTCGTCGAGGCTAGCTCTCGCAAGTCAGCCAAACGTACAAGTTGGGAACTGAAACACTAGTAGCAGTTTACGGAACTTTCTCAACACTTGCATTCCCCGCTTGAATTATTGCATAATATACGTTTGGCGATAAAACTAACAGTTCCCCATTGTTCCGCATCATTGTTTTTATTGGTGCTTGTAAAATGTTTGATGGTGCTCCGTGCTTTATAATAGTTTGTTTCTTTTTGGCAACGTTTATGGAGTTCTAATTCTTGTTATATGGTGCTTTAAATTTTGATCTGTTATATGTTTTTGCTATTCTGTTTTCGGTGGTGTTTGTCATCTTAACTTTAACCCATTAGCTTTCACGACAGGCACATGTGCCTAACGCTAGTGGAGGTTTGAACTTCAACTTCACCTGGCAGTGAACGTTAACACGCACCAACGTTTATAATTCAACATTGACATATTTAAATAGTTAAAAATCTGATAAATATGCCTCTCTCATCTATCATTTTTAGTTAGTAGAATAGATCTTCTGAACGTCAATTTCACTAATTAAAAACATACCAAATCTAGTCGCAATTATCATGTCAGCGATTAAATAATCAATGTCAATAAATGTAGAATTTTATTCGTGTCATTTTTGACAAATTGAGACTAAGATTAGATTGCGATCGTACCTAAAAGTTAACAGAATTGTTCCATTGACATATTTTGTTTGTCTTCAATTATAATATAAAAAAATAAAATCCGTTTTTTTTTCAAAATAATGAAATAGCATTAAAGCTCACATAGATCTTATCCACTATGTTCAATTGTCTGTTCTTTGGAATTTAATATGCTCCAGTAATCTTGGTCGAGAAAAATGCATGGATGAGAATTCCTAGACCAAAGAAGTGTGGAAAAAAGTATTGGAAGTATAAATTGAATTCCTACTGCGTTCATTTAATGTAAATATAATTCCGAATACAAAACAAATAGATGCTGTAACACATCTTGCAATAAAACCGGTGTTATTTGCATTTTACCAGAGTACAAAATAAGAACAGTGTTACGCAAACTAGAGATACAAATAAATAAAATTAAAGTATCTGTTTGTAAATCAAAATAGCAGCTTTTTTAAAATATGTGTAAACATCCAATTTCATTTATTTTTGTCTGTCTGTCTGTTTGTTCCGGCTGATCCTATTTGGTTGCGACTTTCTCAGGCAGATAATTGATGTTAAAGGTAACGAAAAACATAGTACTTATTTAAAAAAAAGAATTAGGGTTAAAAAAATAAAACCTCGTGATAACCGACATTCCCACGAACGAAGTCACAGACATAAGCCAGTCTAAACTCAAATTATAAAGAGGTAAAATTGATTATATGTTTGTAAGAAGTGTTATATGGAAGAGAAGAAGAAGAGAAGAGAAAGAGAAGTGTTGTATGGAGAGAAGCACAGATCCAATTCCAATAGTATTTCACTGATAGAAAGCTATAGCATTATCAAGTGTCATACCTAGGATATGTTTCATGATAGATAGATAGATAAAACATTTATTCGGTGCACACAAAAGACACATCACAACACTAAAGTACAATCAATCAGCTATGGACTACTTAGGACAAAGTAGGGTGTGTGTCAAGTTGCACCAAATGGGAGTCCAGCTCAGCATGTGCCAGGCAAACATACCTGACGCTGATATTCTGCTGAATCCCTGCAGTGACATGCGGACGTCGAGCAGATGAGATATATTGGTGTTGTGGCAAAGTTTTATGCGCGGTCTAAGTTTTGTTAGTATACCCGCAATTACAATTATATTGTATTCTACAATAAGTTTTGCATTGAAACGTTCTTGTTCGTTGTGTAAATTATGTCTTGATTACTTGATTATTCAAAAGTACATGTGTGTATAATATATAATGAGTAAACTGAATATAAATATAGTGGCATAAGTGCGAATAAAAAAATGATAGGTAAACTTGACTTCCAACCGGACGAAGTCATGGGCAGAATACTTTGTTTTTTCACCATTTAAAACACCCACACACACATCGGTCAACCTCAACACCATGTTTTATGAGACGCCTTCAATCTCCAACGTATCTGGGCCCGCCAGCCATTTCACTTTCCCCACAAATCGTTTCAATCCGAAATAAAATGAAACATTTATTCCCTACTTTATTTCTATCTCACAAATCTGGAAACGCTCTTGATCACACAATAAAACGACGAGAAGAAACCCAAAGCCGTAATCCAATTTACTGCGAACAACAAACATTATAAATAAACACGGAGACCCCACAAATAGCGAAAACTATAAATAATACGAGCACATAAACATCGCCATAGTTCAACACCATGATATTGATAATAAAATTCCTTTCCGGACAGCGAGGGGGATCGTGAGTTCCGCACTGAATGCCGAAGTGTGGATGAATTGAGATCTGTCGAAGATGGTTTTTCGAAAACGAACTTATTCAGTACCTATTTCCTTGAGATTAAGTGAGCTTGTGGTGTCTTGACGTGTGATTCGTTCGAAGGGTGAAAATTGGTGGGAGTTAGAAAATTATGGTGTTTCAGCTGCTTGCAGTCCCACGTTTGTGATAGACATTGTCTATTGTGGTAGGGACGGCATTAAAACCGCTTTGAGGGGTGATGATAACTTTTACATAACATAACATCACGCCTGTAATCTCCGAAGGGTTAGGCAGTGGTTGTACCCATTAGTACACCCACATTTGGCCAGTTATTTTTAAGTCCCATGTAATAGGAGGACTCCGAGACTGCTACTGAGAAATTCCTGATGGAAAAACACAATAACACTTTGCCCGACCTGGAAATCGAACCCAAGACCTCATGCTCAGCAGTTGCGCTTTGTGACCACTAGACTAATGAGCAGTCACGATGATAGCTTTTAATTTGAAAAATAATTTACATGTATAGGTACATAGGTACGGACCTACAACTTCCTACAATATTCTTTTAAGATTTATAAGTAAAGAAACTTGGCACTCAAAGACAAAGTAATGTTCAGGTAGAAGCAACTTCAAGATCTAATCAACAGCAATACGTGTTTGAGGCTCCAAGATAACTTACGAGAGCCGCTTAGCTAAATTCAGCCCAATTCTTTAGCCATTAAGGATTATGCAATAAATCTTTATTTCCTTTCTTAACATAAAACATTGACCTCAGCAAGCCTTAGGCAAACTAGCTTCTTCCAGAGATAACTTCGAGAAAAAAATTCAAATCCAAAATTAAGTAGCCATTTGTCTTCCTACGCAGGCAAATCCGAATATTTTACATAAGATCGAATACGTAGACTACGTCGGGTCGAACCCTAAAGATAACCTCGAACGGATGTGAGTGCGGCCACAGTAAAAATATATTCTTTCAAAGAGTCAGTGCGTTCACGAAGAATTATAGCACTGGAACGTTGTATTAACTTGAAGTTTGAATTTTAATATGCTGTGTATTTTATTGTTTGCAGCTATGGGTAAATGATCTTTGACAGCAGTAGCTAGATTCTTTATTCAGTATAATGAGGTCCTAATCTTCCGCTGTCCGTTCGTCTGTCTGTCAGCAGGCTGTAACCTAGGAACCGTAATAGATAGAGTCGTCATTTTTGCGGAGCGCGTATTTCTATTGCTACTCATCATCATCTGCCTAGCCTTTTCCCAACATCATTGGGTTCGGCTTCCAGTCTAACGAGATGCAGCTGAATACCAGTATTTTACATGGAGCGACTGACTATCTTTCCTCTACAACCCAGTAACTGGGTAATAATAATAATAATAATAATAATAATACGGCCAATGGCATAATAGCCAAGAGCCTCGACCAACACCTTAGGAGGCTCTCGTTGGGCGGTTGGATCAAGGGCTTGATTCAGAAAGCGGTACTCCTGGACACGGCGCGTATTGTTAGGAGATTCCTTTCTCAGGAGCCCTGACCACCGGTAGCTTGGACCCTGTTCCCGATGCCGGTGGGCTACTATTTTTTATATTTTTAAATGTTTTTATATTTTTTTATATTAATATTTAAAAATGTAACTATTTATGTAAGTAAAATAAATAAATGGAATAATAATAATAATAATAATAATTCCTTTAATTCAGGCAACTTGGCCCATAAATTACAATACATAAATAATTATGATAACTATAAACTAATACATATTAAAAATAAACAAACATTATAACTACTGCACACGAAAAGACGGCGTCGTGTTGCGCTGCGAGGTGTCACGTAGTCTTCCACGAAACCGTCGAAACAAGACACCTTTCGGCCAAAACTCTTCTTTGAGGAAAGTCTCCACATGATGAGTCGGCACCCGCACCACAAACGATTTGAAATTGGTGTTGTGACGCGACTCCAACTCCACGACCCTCAGAGTCCAGTTGGTCTTCACTCGTACATACTCCATAACCTCCTCAACCTTCGTGGAGTGATGTAGTCTGGACACGTATAGCTGCGTCGATGGTATTGCTGGACGTAGCAGCATGTTCGGTCCTGACAGCGCGTTACCGCACTGGTTCCGACAAGGAGGCTTCTTCCTCTTCTTCTTCTCCACCTTTATGAAGCCGTCCTTATCACACGAGGCCTTAACTGACCCTTGCTGTGCCACGCCCTTGTTGACGGACTCGGTACAGCTCTGCTTACCCCCTGTAGTTTTTCCTGCTAGCCGCTTTTTTTACCCCTTGGTAAGACTGTCAAAGATCTACGTATAACAGCCGGGACCAACGGCTTAACACCACGGGTAATACAACAAATAGTTTAAATAAAACAAATTAAAAATGACGTGTGTGGTACAGAACTCTTCATGTGCGTGCGAGACCGACTCACATTTGGCCGGATTTTGCATTTTATCTGCTAATAATTTGATAAAAATTACAAATTAATTACAACTTTATTTATTGTTTGTTTTCAGGTAGTGCGGTCGTCCATTTAAAGTGTTTATTGGGTATGTATTTCGAACCAAAGTATCACAACTATAAGGCGATTAACCCGGGGTGCGCATGGTGAAAAAGTGTTACACCGAGTGTAGGGTTGGGTCGAGATGACCCGATTGAAAACATGAATGTTTTTCCAATATACGAGATATTTTATAAAACTGTTACTGTAACTTCATTATGTCACTAACACTGAAAAGGTTTCAGATAAAAATAAACGAATTCATCATGAAATACGTGTTTAATGTAAATTCAAATAAAGTAGTACGAAAAATCAACAAAAATGACATCTTCTGTCTTATAGCAATCAAAAGTTAACAAAACATAAATCTTCTTAATTGTAATATGGCTAAAATCCGCTGTCGCTCGAGTTCTTCCCGGTTCATTTTGAAAATAAACCTAAAAATAAAATGATGAACAATAAAAAAAGCTGAATAATTGGCGCAAAATAACGACATCGAGTGTATGGTTTGGTCATATTTACCTTTTTAGTCGTTTGGCCTCGTGTATCTCCCGGTGTAGTTGCGACCCGACTGAATAGCGGTAACAAACGAATAGGGGAGAATGTTCGCTCCAGCTACTGAGAAGTACGGCGACATCGCACTAAAATTCTAAAAATAACACACGATTCAAAATGGCGTGGGTCAATTTGACCCAACAATGCGCTCCCCGGGTTAACACACGGCACCGTACGCCGCTCCGGCATGCGGTGATGCGGTTCTCACGTCGCACTAGCCTCTATGAAATCCGCTTGAACCTTGCACACGAACACCGCACGACCGCGCGGTCGAGCGGTGTTCGAAAATCGAAATCCGCTTCACCGCTACCGCATGCCGGAGCGGCGTACGGTGCCGTGTGTTAATCGCCTTAATCTATTAAAATAAGATAGTATTGGGAACAGGGTTTAGTAAAGAAGGTATTGTTACAAGGTTTAGTTTGACTTGTAGACTGCTTTGTGTTTTGATTTTTTCTTTGTTGTGTCTGTCACAATAGATGTGTCATGTACCTAAATAATAATTAATACTTTAGGCATTTTTTTTTTCTTTGTATACGAAAATGAATTAGAAATCTCTTTTAATATTATACCTACATAATTATATATCTTAGATATTAACTATTATTGAGCTAGAAAACAAAGTCATTAACGCTTACAAAGACACTATTATAGGTACCAATATCAACCTTTAATACCCTACTATCCATACTATACTAATAAACTAATATTATAAATGCGAAAGTAACTCTGTCTGTTACGCTTTCACGTCTAAATCACTGAACCGATTTTGATAAAATTTGGTACGGGGTAATTTTGAACTCCAAAGAAGGACATGGGCCACTTTTTATTAAGTTTCTTTGTCTCCGTCCGCGATAACCGACATTTACGCCGGCAAAAGCTAGTCTATACTACGAGTAATAATCTATACTAATATTATAAAGAGGAAAACTTTGTATTTTTGTTTTTTTGTTTGTTTGTTTGTTTGTAATGGATAAACTCAAAAACTACTGGACCGATTTTAAAAATTCTTTCACCATTAGAAAGCTACATTATCTGCGAGTGACATAGGCTATATTTTATTTTAGAAAAAGTAGGGGTCCGTAAGATATTTGGGTTTTTCGGACCCAAGGTGTAAACTCGCTAAAACTCGAGAACGACTGGGCCGATTTAGCTGATTTTGATTTTGAAATGTTCGTTCGTTAGGGTAGGGGTAGTGTAGGGGTAGGGTAGGGGTAGTGTAGGGGTAGGGTAGGGGTAGTGTAGGGGTAGGGTAGGGGTAGGGTAGGGGTAGGGTAGGGGTAGGGGTAGGGTAGGGGTAGGGTAGGGGTGGGGTAGGGTAGGGGTAGGGTAGGGGTAGGGTAGGGGTAGGGTAGGGGTAGGGTAGGGGTAGGGTAGGGGTAGGGTAGGGGTAGGGTAGGGGTAGGGTAGGGGTAGGGTAGGGGTAGGGTAGGGGTAGGGTAGGGGTAGGGTAGGGGTAGGGTAGGGGTAGTGTAGGGGTAGGGTAGGGGTAGTGTAGGGGTAGGGTAGGGGTAGGGGGTAGGGTAATGCAGGGTTAGGGTAGGAGTATTGGTAGTGCAGGATACCACGCGAACGAAGTCGCGGCGGGTCAGCTAGTAATATTATAAAGAGGAAAGAATTGTTTGTTTGTTTGTTTGTAGTGAATAAACTCCGAAACTACTAAACCGATTTGAAAAATTCTTTCACTGTTGGGAAGCTACACTATCCGTGAGTGACATAGACTATATAATATTTTCAAAAAAGTTAGGGATCCTTAAGGAAAATAACGCAAACGAAGTCGCGGGGAGAGTGCTAAGTCTCTCATATATAAGTACACATAAATACATCAAACCCACACCATTACATACCTACATCAAAACCAATAATACCAAACGTTCACGCGTGGACTTTCACATCCCAAATCCCTATCCAATAATAAAATAAACAGTTAACTCGTAAAAGTACAACATTTGTTAACCTTCCCACCAAATTAGAGGGAAAAGAAGGTGAATTACACGAACCAACTCGTAATGAACGATGTTTTACTGCAGGGTTCTGAAGGAACTAGCTATGTTATACTAACATCATTGTTTCATTGTTTTTTGTTTGTTTAATAAAAGCACACAACTTTACTACCTATCTATGCCTCGTTGTAGTCGCAAAGCGCGACTGCTGAGCATGAGGTCTTGGGTTCGATTCCCAGGTCGAGCAAAGTGTTATTGAGTTTTTCTATCAGGAATTTCTCGGTAGCAGCCTCGGAGTCTGGATTTGTACCCGGTTGATGGCAATAGGCTCGCTCGCTCACATGAGACTTAAACATAACTAGCGAAATGTGGGTGTACTAATGGGCACACCTCTGCCTAACCCTTCGGGGATTACAGGCGTGATGTTATGTTATGTTTACTATCTATCTTATACTAGCTTCTGCCCGCGAGTTCATCCGCGTGGTATTTTTTACCTGCGTCATGTTACGTCTTGATTTTTTCCAATAAGGCTGCTAGTTCCAGAGATTTACGCTTTTAAGCAAACAAAAAAACTCTTCAACTTCATGATACTAGTATATAATAGATTTTACTATAATTGACATATCTCCTTAACAAACATAGACTGAAAACTCTTTAAAAACTTGATTTGAAAGACGACATACCGAATGTAAATAGTTCTTTAGGATTTCGTTCCCAAAGGATATCAAATCGGACTATTGCCAAGACTCCGGTGTCTGTCTGTCTGACCGTCTGTCATAAGACTGTGTATTTTTAAACCGTAATAGATAGACACTTGAAATTGTACTGAGTTAGTTTCTATAGTCGTTAGAACAACAACAAAAAAAAAAGAAAAAAAAAAGTGTTTCTTTTTATTTAATAATTTTGTTGTGTTCATGTATAGTGTTTATAGTAAGGTTTATTTTTTAATCTTTTTAGTGTGCTAATATCAAAGAAACAGCGCCAAAAAATAAACATGAATGTGTTTTCAGAACCTAGGTCAAGGTGACCTCTAAAATATAAACCGCGTGTGAAAATGCTCATAATATTTAACTGTCTGCCAAGCTTTAAAAGAGGTCAAGGATCTAGTCTCTAGTTTCTCTGTGTATACATTAAAATTCTCTGACAAGTTCTCTGAATTTTGACTTTGCTGATATAGTATTTCCAAGATCTAATAATTAAAATTTGATCTGCTAATCGTGTTACCACTGGCATTCGTATCAAGAATTTATATTGAGTATATCGTTAGCCAAGTAGGTGCATGCGCGACTGGTTTTGATTTTCAAAATGGACATAATTTGAGGTTTGGATATGTTTCTTATTGATGGCATATAGGATCAGCATCAATTTTAACAGAAAAAAAATGTTTGTCACAAAAATATAGGACAATACATTTTTTAACAAGAAATATTTTTTATAAGGTTCGTATTTTTTTTAGTGATTTAAAATTTTCGTGGGTGCATCGAACATCTGATGATATTTGATATTTCGTATACGTCGTCCTACCTACCTACTGTCTAAGCAAATAAAGATTATATTCTATTCTATTCAGCAGCCGCGGTTCAAAATGCAACAAAGTAATGCAATTTAACAAAACAAAACAAAATCAATAAAATTAAACAAATAACAACTTTTACAAAAGTATACTTAAGATCTCAACAATCAATTTACTTTGTAACATTAAAAAGAACTATTTTAATAAATTCCTTTGCTCAGTTCCAAGCGATTCCACAAAGAATAATATTTTTTGTTACAAATGCAAGGCTTTGCTTTTAATGGAAACTTTCCCTGCAGCATCAAGCTGTCAGCTTTGTAACTCCTTTAATAGTATTTTATAGTTTTAACTTCTGTTGTTGCTGTACGAACGTAAAAATACGGGTAATATATTGCAAATGCGTTATGTTGTTTGTTCGTGCATTCTGTTCTGGAATTGTAAAACTGTTTTATCTAGTTTGCCAATTTATTTCATGTGATCCTGACCAATCAAGCTTTTTGCATGCTGTCTAAGGAGTAGCTGTAAATAATGAAAGGAATAATTATAAAAATAGGAGAAAAAAAATGAAACAAAGAACGAAAGAAACTTTAAAGACTGCCAATTTCCAATGTAAACAAAGATAAATGATTTTACAAGTTTAATGATCGGCATTTTAGCATAAATTACAAGATTGAAAATTTATATCAAAGGTGTCTTAAGGAATATAATGATACAAAATTAATAAGATTACCCTGTGCTCTGGAGCTTCTAAATATAGCGTTAGGATACTAGGGTGCTTGCCAGTTGAGACTTAATTGGGTTGTAGAGGTCAGACGGTAGTCTCCACGAGTAAGATAGTGATATTCAGATGGCCCCAGTCAGCTTGGAAGCCAACCTTAACATTTATTAAATTCATTAAAATCCTTGATTGATGAGGAATTTCTTGAAGCTTGGATTTTGTATCACTACGATAATTATTTATGGAATTAGGTAGTGTTTTTTTTGGATGGTCGGTTTTCGCCGATGTTGGTTAAGTCGCGGATTATAAAGTAGCCTATGCCCTTAACTAGATCCTAAGCAACCTCTCTGTCTTATTGTGATTGGGTCATTGGTTTTGCCTGGTGAGGTAACAGAACAACAATGGACTGACATTTTATTTTTCGAATTGTCATCTTGCTGGTTTGCCTAGGAGGTTGTCGGCAGTACGGGAGTTTCCTATGTCTTAAAAATTTATTCCTCTAGCACAGAGGCAGATTTACTTTCACATTAAATTTATGGTTGGATTTAATTTTTTTTAACCTTTGCTAAAATATGAAACTTTGTGAAACTTTGTGTGATGAGCATAATTGTTTGTTCTGTGTCTGGGTGTAATTTATCTATAATATGTATGTATTTATTAATTATATAAGTATGTATATCAGTTGTTTGGTTACCATAACACAAGCTCTGCTTAGCTTGGGATCAGATGGCCGTGTGTGAGTTGTCCCAAGATATTTATTTATTTATATCTCAAATTTATATTGTCATCTTCCAGTCCATTGAACAAATTTAAGAAAAGAGAACGTATTTCATCGGTTTTCCTACGTGTGGTCTATCGAACGTTCCGTAGAGACACTTAATTGGGCGTTGCAACCAGACTATAGCCGTTGAATTGTGTAACATAGTTTGTGATGCCTGGTTGCATAGTGAGCGCCCACTATGTAGGAGAAATTGCTCCTTGCTGTCTATGCTTCGTATTTATTTGCTGTCTCTGTTGCAGGGGTATAAACCAAGTGTTAAGGTACTGATACACATGCTTTAAACTAGCATGCTAAAGCACGAGAGCATGCTACTTTTAAGCAAATGCTACTTAGTAGCATGTGTATCGAAACCATTTGCTAATAATGAGCATGCTAATTTTGAGCATGCTCAAAAATCAAGGTCGTTAGATTCGAAGATTGTCCATGACTTTGTTAGAACTGAGAGCGAGAGAGCATGCTTATTGAGTAGCATGCTTATTGCTAGTAAACGCTAGCAAATGTAAACTATTCATAAGCATGCTCGAACGAAGCATGCTCATAAGCATGCTCTTTTAGCATGCTAGTTTAAAGCATGTGTAAACGAACCTTTATTTAATTTTGTTTCAAACTTTCAACACGTTTAATATTTTGGACTATATCAATAAGTTCATGTAATATAAACTTAGCCATATACTGGTTTAAACTAGGTTATCTTCTACACTAGGCTCGCTAATATTCTATGCTATAACCAATGTTTTGTTTCTATTTCTTTTTTTGTTTACAATTGTTTGTTGTTCATAATAAAAGTAAATATTTTTCTTATTGTTAAGTTTCTTTTTTGTTTGCTATTCTTATATTATAAAGCTAAAGAGTTACTTTTTTGTTTGAACCAATAAATTTTCTGAACAACTATGTCCTATTCTAAAAATTCGCGAATACAAACGTTTTCCCTGACTACTATAGGCTATTATATTTTACTAAAAAAAAAAATTGATATTCTCATAAAAATTCTCGGACAAATGCTACTGAATAATTTATAATCAAAATCAATCCTGTATTATCAGCTTTACCAAATAGACTAAATAATTTGCTGTCAGCACCAGCGCATTTACTGGAATTGTACATTTTCAAAAGCTCGCAACTATCCACAGTTTCCTATAGAGAGCTACACAAATTATACAAATCAATTGCCCCTATCCTTGAGTTTGGAATTAACGGAATCGTTTCTATCCTCCAATACTACGACTCTGTAAAGTTTTCTTTGTTCCGAGAATGTTCCGAGAACTATTATATCCTCTTTGCGCAGTCGGCTTCCACTTTGTGTCCTTTATTATATTTCAATACGTTTAAACTATTAAGTCGGTGTATTACCATCGGGTTCCGCATGTTTCGTAACAATATCTAGAACAGTTTCTGTAATTAAAATGGGTATTAAATTGTGTGAAATTAAGAATTTTAAAGAGTTTATACATACCTACATAACATCGCGCCTGTATTCTCCGAAGGGTTAGGCATAAGTGTACCCATTAGTACACACACATTACGCCAAGTTTATGTAATAGGCAGCGAGCCTATTGCCGTCAACCGGGCACAAATTCAGTCTCCGAGGCTGCTACTAAGAAATTCCTGATGGAAAAACCCAATGACACTTTGCCCGACCTGAGAATCGAACCCAAGACCTCAACCTCAGCAGTCTCGCATTACGATCACTAGACCAAGGTAGCAGTGACGATAATAGTACACATAATTATATTGTGATTATATTTAACCGGCGTGCTTGTATGACGAGATGTATGAACGTAGATGCGGCGAAAGGAGTATGTAAGGATCGTAGCAGGTGGCGTTCTGTGGTTTCTGCTTACCCCCATAGGAAAAAGGCGTGAGTTTATGTATGTAATGTATGTATAATTATATTTCTAATATCCTTACTAATATTATAAATGCGAAAGTAACTCTGTCTGTCTGTCTGTCTCGCTTTCACGCCTAAACCACTGAATCGATTTTGATGAAATTTGGCATGGAGATAGTTTAAGACCCGGGGAAAGACATAGGCTACTTTTTATTAGACTTCGACTTCGACTTCGTCTGCGTCCGCGATAACCGACATTTGCGCGGACGAAGTCGCGGGCAAAAGCTAGTTCTTTTATAAAAGGTTTGTGATCTTTCAGTTATTTGCACGGTTCCAAGCCAGATGTAGGAGTAATACGGTTGTTTAAAGGATCGTAACAATATGTCACCGTCGCCGCCGTGGCCAGTGTCTCTAGTATTACTTGCGCAGTAAAAGAAGAGTGGTGTTTTCTGTTTAGACGTGGATACACGTTTGCTATTTATTTTATTATATTCTTGAAGTTTTATTTTGCAGTTAATAATAAGGTTTAGAATTTTTATTTTAAACATTTTTGTTTTTCATTTCATTAACTTTTAATACTTACTAGCTTCTTTCTACCCGCGACGATTTTTTTCACCAGGCGTTAATTTACGTTTTTTGGTGGAAGTGGAGCACCACTTCCGTGGGTCGTAGCGTGATGTTATTTGGAGAGTAAAAAGATAAATCACATACCCGTTAACTAAGTATACTGGCCAACAAACTAAGTAACTTTTAGCAAAAATTATTGTTGGCATACAACATTTTTTGGCGTAATTAAAAATACTATTTATGCATTGCACACGCAAATTATTATGCTTATGGGTACATACACCAATACAATACACAAAAACACAGCAACTCCCTTCGATCAACATTGGTCGAAGGCAACTCCATAAATAAAATTTTAAGAATAATAAAACAATCAAAGTGTCGTTTTATTTCCCGCACAGATATTATTGTTTTTGGGGCAAAAAGTAAGGGGCTGATGTTTAATTTAATGGGAATCCCATATAAAAACATGAGGGAAATGTTTAGGGGACGTTCTGTCGATTTCTTCTCGCAAGTTATTGAAGGGTACTCTAGAAGGGTAACACCTGACATTTAACTTTCAACTCTAGGTTCTAGATGATTCAGTTCAAAATTCTTTGCGGGTGACGAGTGCTTATTTTTAGTATCAGCTATTAAATTATCAAAGTAATCTAGTGATAAAAATCTCGATGTAAAGGAAATGTATCACTTACGCTTTCTTGCGTAGGGGTGAGGTAGGAGTACGTCGTACTGTGACGAAACTCATTACTGCAATCCGTTATGATAACATTATTTAAAAATTCTTTTTTGTCCATACCACCCCATGGACAAAAATAAACATAAAGATAGATACAGATAAGGGACATCGTGATGGAAATGTTTACCATGGATTCAATATAAATATGATTCTAAAATTTTCGGCAAGTATAAAAAAAAATTGTTTCTATTCATTTTGACCGTGTAGGTGTTGCACGGAACAGCTGTTTTTTTTTCCATTATACTAGCTATAGAAGATTGACGAAACGTAACGAAACGTATTTACAAATATTACCGTTTGTGTCATTACTAAAGTTCTCTTCCAGATTCATTAGAAACAAAAAACAATAGTCAGTCATGGTCAAAGTGTTACTTTTGAATATCATATACGTACATGAAAAAAATATGTAGTTTAGTTGCTTCTTCCAAAAGGTAGTTTTGTAAAGAACAATAGGCAAGAAACTCCATAAAGCATTATACAGTATTTTGATCCTATTATATTCACATCTATACCGGTCCGATGTCGGTGCAAAACAAACAATATATCAATTGGACTCCGGAATAGTCCCTCGCGGTATATTGTAATTAAACTTTTTGTATGTTAGCTGTGTCCCAGTTTCCTCTACGATACAGTAGTAGGCTGACGTGCTATTGTCCTTTTCATTAGAGTTACTTATGTACTGAAACCCCGGAGTATCTTATATCCTGTAAAGCATATTATAAAGACATATAACAAAGTGGAAATTTATATGTTTGATTTCCCCATCATTCTTCTTCTTCTTTATCGTGTGGGCAGTAAGGCCTTACGACCCCACACACCTTAGTGTCAGAGTTTCTAAACCGTTTCAAGGGCCTCTGACATGGTTTGAGTGGGACAGTAATAGGCTGATAAAAGTCCAGGTTTCCTCACGATGTCTCCCCATCATTGTGATAATTTTTTTTTCGGGATTATATCTGGGAACCTTATTCTTACATAGATATTAAAGATATTTTTTTAAGGTTTTTTTACGAAATCAGGTTTGAAATGTTTTAACTGTTTTATGTGAGTTTATTATGTTTGTAAACTCTCCCACGATACAGGACAAATTCATAGTGACCTCTGTACTGCTGGATGCATCCTGAAGGCAAAGTTTTATACTTAACTTTTATACAAACAAAGCCGCGAGCAGAAGCTAGTAAATTAATGAAATCCATTTTAAACTACTACGAAAATAATGGTGAACCACATTACGTGTGCTAATAACATCGTCTTCCAAGACATTTCATAGAGACAAAATTTTCGTAAAATTTTCCGAAAGTAGTTAGCATCTTGCTAATTAAAGTCACCCGCTGTTCCAATTTTTAATTGAAGCCGGTTTTGGTTTTTATAATTACTTTGGGCTTTTTAATAATTAACGTCGACCTTTTTTGTTTTGGAAAAGAGACGCTTGTTAATTTATAGGAGTAGGTACCTATATTATAATTAGATATTTTAATCTTGACATTTTAGAAGTACTGGAAACAACATAATTAATAATGTAAAGCTTAAGTCTTGGGCCTTATCCAGATATGAATCAAGGTCAAAGTCATTTTTTTTTAACTCATAGGTAAGTGCCTGCAGGCGCTTTAGTTTACAGGCACTTTTAAGTTCTCAAGGAATGAGTCTGTTAGATCAAAAAGTTGAAGCTCCAATACGTAATAGGTAGGTCCCTATGTAGAAAAACGAGAAAAAAACTCCACGAACACTCTTTACAATCAAGTTTCTACAAAATCTTGGTTATATTATTCTTGTTGCTTCTATATGTGAAAACAATGTAGGTGAATAGCAATAAAAAATAAAGATTTAAGCTAGTGTAGTTAATAGATGACCAATCCCAACGGACAGCGCCCATTTACGAACATAACGAGTGGATCAGCACCATTTAGCTTAACCATCTTGACAGGGAACCGAAACTTCGAAACGCAGCACAGCAGCTTATAAATTGCTCAGGGATAGAAAATCTTCATAGATGTCCACCGCCTTGGGGAGGGCGGAGGGGTCTGTCAGGCTGTTACTGACTAAAAACCACTTCGGTGTTCCCTCCCCACACTTCTTTTTCTTTATCGTGTGGGCAGTAAGGTCTTACGACCCCACACACCCTAGTGTCAGAGTTTCTAAGCCGCCTCAAGGGCCTCTGACATGGTTTGAGTGGGACTGTAATAGGCTGGTATAAGTCCAGTTTCCTCACGATGTTTTCCTTCACCGATGTCATTGATGTCCAAGATAAACTTTTGAAAGTACATAATTATGAATTGAAAAAGTCACATTGGTATTTGCCCGGATTTGAACTCACAACCTCAAGCATAAAAGGCGGGCGCCTCAACCGCTGGGCCATCACGACATCCCTTCCCACACTTACGCCGCGCCGGGGATCACGGGAACAAACGCGCCTTTCGCGATCCCTGACTAGTACTGGCCCGCATCCGCGAGCCATCTCAGGTCAAGGTCGTTCAGCCACTGCGCCAACCATGTCCTCAATCTTCTACTGAGTTTGCATAACATACTATTAGGGGGTACCTTTGAATGTAAATAAAAAAAGTATATTCTTTTTTCATTTTCTTCCATTCCAATCAGAAAAATACGGAAATAATATTACATAGGTAGGTACTTCAGGCAAGAATGCTTCGTCCGGATTGGTCGTCATAAAATATTTTGCACGTAAAACGTGCACTACTTTGAAGAACATTTTGGTTTATATTTTTCTGATAACGTCGTAAACATCTTCTTGGGTGGAGCGTAAATAATGAATCCGGTTTATAACTTTTTTCTTATTATGTTTTTGTTGTGTTTTTATACTGATAGACTGGGATATACTTGGATTATTGACTTTTAACTTTAGGGTGTTCTTTTCTTGGTCTGGTGGTTTTGTTTGCATATGTTGTGCTTCCAACACATATTTCACTAAGTCAGTTACATAGCTCAGTACCATGTTACCATGAATTTAGTATATGATTCTAGACCATTCAGAGTTATATTTTGTGTCGGTTTTTTTTAAAAAGACAGTGTCTCTGCTCTTTTATGTGTTAGATAGCAGATTTTTGTTTTTACTCCCTGATCCAGCTTTTAGTTTTTTTAAATTATTCACTGATCCAATCTTTAAACTGACAGACGGCTGTTTAGGTATCTGTTTAAATTATTTTTCATTTTTATTTAATTTTTTGTCTGTACAAAAAATAAATAAAGGAGATTAGCCAAGTGCTCAGGAGATATTATGGTGCACACGTTTGTGCGCAAACACAGGTGCACTCCCTCGTCCCTTATTTTCGGCAACCCGACACGACGACAGAAAGATCATTCGCAGGAGGATGTCGCACCACCACATTCCAAACTCCGAGAAGCTACTAAGAAATTCGTAATAGAAAAACCCAAAAACACTTTTTGCCCAATCTGGAAATCGAACCTACCTCAGCAATCGCGCTTGCGACCACGAGAATAACGGGGCTTTCAAAAGCTGCATTTTTCATATAATCATACTACCTATTTCTGTGAAAACATTCTAGTGATATAATTTAATTTATTAATTTCAGACAACATAGTCCATTGTGTTAGTAAAATATCTTACAACTAGTGTTAGTAATACACAAAAAAGTTAAACAAAAAAATAAATAAAAGAAATTTAGAGAGAACGATAAAGCAAAAAAGAGTTACTTGACCATTCTCCCCACATAGTGTCTCAAAAAAGGGGAGTAAGGACTCTCCACCACTGTTTTTAGGATGCTATTGTCGCTGACCCGCGTTCTACGCATCAGACATGCGACTTTTTTGCAAATTACTGCATGGAAGCCATCAGTTCGGTTCTGTATCGGTTCTGTATAGCCATCAGTTCGGTTCTATATAACACTGTCTCAATATTTTAATACTCGCTGCCAATCAGCTTTCAATCCTTATTCGCTGAACAAAACTAACTCTCGGCTAAACGGCAAAATGGGGCTTAGATAATACAGACAAAGGGGTGTGAACTCGATGACTGATTTGTAACGTTAAAAACACTTCCAGATAAACATGTCACTTTTTATATATAACACCAACACATTGTATCTTCAAGTGTTTTGTTTTATGGTGCGTAAAATAAATTACCGACGCGTACATTATCTTCTGTTTTACGATAGGGGTAAACTTATAGGGATGGGATGAATGTGGATGTTAATGTACGATAGGATTTGAATTAAAATCGATTACGAAATCAATTTATTTTTAGATAATTTAAATTATTGTAATTCGTGATGTGGACTGCCTCGTTGATCTAGTGGTCGTAAAGAGCAACTGCTGAGCATGAGGTCTTGGGTTCGATTCCCAGGTCGGTTAAAGTCTTATCGGGTTTTTCCGTCAGGAATTTCTCAGTAGCAGCCTTGGAGTCTGAATTTGTGGCCGGTTGATGGCAAACGTATTACGTATGGCCCTATTACATGGGACTTAAACATAACTGGCGAAATGTGGGTGTAGTAATGAGCACATCTCTGCCTAACCTTTCGGGGATTATAGGCGTGATTTTATGTATGTTATGATTCTCAAAATTACAGTTTAATCGAATTACAGTTTCCAACACTAGTCTTAATAAACGGCGACCCTAAACTCCGATTAAGGTCGAAACATTGTTCAAATTCTGTTGTATATTGGACATCAGATGATAATTTATATGGCCGATTTTATTTGCCTATGTAAATTGTTGCCATTCCGCTATTGTTTCACACAATTTGGGTTTCTAAGTAAATTACTATAGGTATGTGTTTTGCGTAACACTGGTAGGGGTGCATACGTAATACGGCATTATGTTGATGATGACTTATGATATATATTTCCATACTGATTTTAGGTAGTGGGGAAAAATAAAGTTTTGATAGTTTTTTGTTTTTTCGGAATGCTATCTTTGGAGGTTGTCGACTGGTTAAGACTTTCCTATAGTCCTTTAAAATGATGGCCTCCAGCCAGGCCTGGGAAACATGTAAACTAAGCGACTTGGGCACCCCCTGTGGCGTTGTGCACGCTCAGCTATATACAGCTGGCCGTGCACATTGCTTGCTGCTCGTTAAATTTTACGTGTAAATTTTATTCATAAATATTTTTTGTTTTAATTCATACGGGACTTCGTTTAGAACGAACAATTTTTTTTGCGATTTTAACTTTGGGAATCTAGAATAACGCACTGAATTCATGTTAATAGGTTTTGCTTCGAGCTCCCTTCCATCCTTCACACCCAGTATTACAGATGTATCTGCATAATTATTTTGGTTCAATTAGCATCTTAAACAACATTATTATGTATTATGTAAGCAACACCATGTTTAACTCATTGTTAGAACAATTATCTTACATCATGCATAATGTGTGCGTAATAGATTATGGATAAGTATTATGTCACACTAGTAAAAAGGTTCGTTTTTATTGAAAAAGCGTTATTTTCGCAAGTATTTTTTTCGTGTCAATATCGTGTAAACATTCATATTTATTTTGTAAAAAAGCTGAACTTCTCAAATATAGACTATTTAATTTTATTTATTTGTATAAAAGATAAATAGAATAAATATTAATTTGATTTATGTAGTCTGGTTTTTGAAGTCTCCAAAACAAAGTTCACAAAAGTTACTTTCACAAATTGGTATCCATTTAAATACAGGCAACAGTTTCAAAACTAAAATGTGAATAAAACGTCCAATATTTTATTTCAATTGAATATTGAAATATTTCATTGTGAAGAGTTGCGATAAAATGGAGTCCCGTATAAACTACTGTCCATTAAACAAATAAAATACGTTTGGTAATAAAATTGGGCAGAACTGACTAAATATAAGGATTGCTTTTTGGAATATTTGCTTTGTTCATGCCATTTATGTTTTTTAGTGCACTTTTTTATATATTATTGTGCTTGAAGACTATCTACACTAATATTTTAAAGAAAAAAGATTTGTATTTTTATATGTTTGTAACGAATTAGCTTAAAAACTACATAACCTATTTTAATAATTCTTTTACTTATGGAAAGCTTCGTTATCGGCAAATAATATAGGCTATATTTTATTTTCAAAAAAATAGGGATCGGTAAGAAAATTCATGCAGACGAAAAAAACTATCTGTAAAAAAAAAAAGCCCATACAAATAACTGATGGGTACGGGATCGTCAGCCATTGCGTAGCTAATCGCCCAGCCATTGCGCAAGCCGGGGTTGCGCCGGAACGTAAAGGGCAACAGAAGGAACAGGGTGGTTTTTTAGTCAGTAAAAGTCTGACAGTCCCTTCCGCCTCACCCAGAGCGGAAGGAGTCATTTGATGATTTTTACCACCTAAAAAAAAATAAAAGCCTTGCGCAAACTGTGTCGCCAAGATTGTAGGTTGGCTCGTTATGGCTGAACGTCAATTGTTATTGTTTCATGTTCAGATTACAAAAATAATATGCATTAAACTGTAAACAACCTTATTCAAACGCGTTCCTTCTAACATTATGCTATAAAACATCTATCTATACATATAATAAAACAGTAAAAAAACTGTGTCTGTACATTGAATATATTAAAAAAATAATAATTGAGGGGGGTTTAGAAACAGTAATAGAGCACGAAACAAAAAAAAAATTTCTGTCTGTTTGTCTGTTTGTCTGTTTGTCTTTTTGTCTGTTTGTTTGTACACGCTAATCTTCGGAACTACTTGACGGATTTGAATGATTTTTGTTTTGTTGTATAGGTATTAAGTCTGGGCAACATATAGGCTATAATTTATTTTGGAAACTTGAACACCTGATGCAGAACCGCAACAGACCATCTAAACTATAAGAGATACAAAAATGGTACAATAGCAAAAATTGTTTCACGTGATGAGCACTCTCTGTTGTCGTATAAAATTTGAAGATCTGGAACAGTTGATGTGGAACTCCTAGAGCCCAGCTACACTATAACATATATAGGGATGACGTCTTAGCAAGAGTTGTTCAGCCTGATGAGCACTCTCTGTTGTCGTATAAAATTTGAAGATCTGGAACAGCTGATGTGGAATTCCAAGAGCCCAGCTACACTATAACATATATAGGAATGACGTGTTAGCAAAAGTTGTTCCGCCTAATGAGCACTCTCAGTTGTCGTATAAAATTTGAAGATCTGGAACAGCTGATGTGGAACTCCAAGAGCCCAGCTCCACTATAACATATATAGGAATGACGTCTTAGCAAGAGTTGTTCAGCCTGATGAGCACTCTCTGTTGTCGTATAAAAATTGAAGATCTTGAACAGCTGATGTGGAACTCCAAGAGCCCAGCTCCACTATAACCTATATAGGAATGACGTCTTAGCAAGATTTGTTCAGCCTGATGAGCACTCTCTGTTGTCGTATAAAATTAGAAGATCTGGAACAGCTGATGTGGAACTCCAAGAGCCCAGTTACACTATAACATATATTGTTTCACGTGATGAGCACTCTCTGTTGTCGTATAAAATTTGAAGATCTGGAACTGCTGATGTGGAACTCCAAGAGCCCAGCTACACTATAACATATATAGGAATGACGTCTTAGCAAGAGTTGTTCAGCCTGATGAGCACTCTCAGTTGTCGTATAAAATTTGAAGATCTGGAACAGCTGATGTGGAATTCCAAGAGCCCAGTTACACTATAACATAATAGGAATGACGTTTTAGCAAGAGTTGTTCAGCCTGATGAGCACTCTCTGTTGTCGTATAAAAATTGAAGATCTTGAACAGCTGATGTGGAACTCCAAGAGCCCAGCTACACTTTAACGGATATATAGGAATGACGTCTTAGCAAGAGTGGCTCAGCCTGATGAGCACTTTCTGTTGTCGTATAAAATTTAAAGATCTGGAACAGCTGATGTGGAACTCCAAGAGCCCAGCTATACTATAACATATATAGGATTGACGTCTGAGCACGAGTTGTTTAGTCTGATGAGCATTTCCTGTTGACATACAAAAATGAAAGATCTGAAACGACTCCAATAGTCTCGCTCATCCCGTTGTTTTTCCGTCCCCGGGCCTTAGAATTCTACATCAGACGTATCAGATCTTCTATTTTGACGACCCCGCTGTCGCTGGCATAAGCAACAGGATCCGCGTACGAAGTCGCGGGCAGAAGCTAGTATAAAAATAAACTACAAAGGAAAAAAATGTAGTGAGAACCAACCTTTTCTTCTTATACAAACTACGTAACATTAATTACTAAAACAGTTCGTTAAATCGACATACACTGCGATCATCGCCCTTACACCGTTCAAACTCTAATGAGCTTTAAACTTTACAACATAAAGTTAATTTTTAATTGCGGTCTGGTAAAGCTATCGATCTATTTGTAGAAAACAATGTTGGGTTTGTAATTAAAGATGTTATATACATTTTCCAGTAATAAGCTCGTTGAGTTTTGTTTGGTTAACAACGAGTTGTTTTAAACTTGTGTAGACAACAATTTGTTTTAGAAAAACAATACATATTGTAATGAGGGAAAACCATATTTTGCGCTACAAAACAAATTGCCCTACTTAATGTAGGACTGGGTAGGACATGTTTGCCACGTGCCGGACAAACTGTAAGCCCAAGTAGCACAAAACTGGTGCCTTGAGACGAAGAAGATGGCAAGATGAACTGAATAGAGTCCTCCAAACTGGAAGGATGAGGCACAGAAACGTGAAGGATGGAAGTTGAGGAAGGCCTTGGCCCAGAAGTGGGAAAGATCAGACTAACAAAAAAAAATTTGGGTGGGAAAAGTGAAATTGTATTGCTGCTATCGTCATCAAATTATTAATGAATAATTTTGGTTTGTAAATGTGAAACGGCAGCCGGATTTTTTTCTGTTTTCGGATTTATTTACCGTTACAAAATACTTCCAGTATGAATTACTGTTTGTAGTTGTTTAATATTAGACCAATTCTACGATATATTTTTAAACCCCGTATTTTTAAACCAATCATTCTGATCTTAATCTCTGTGTTTAAAATAACTTTTATTTACATGCATTTTTGGTAAGTTTTCGACATTGATTGTCGCTGAGATGAGATTGCGACTAGATTTTTTACGTTTTTAATTACTGGAATGAATCCTTAGTTGTTCCCACTTAGAATGAACATCAAAAATATGAATTCAATATTTAAATGGATTCATTGCATCAAATATTATTATGGTAACTACATTATTATTAATGATTTAATTATTTTTTATTAATATAAAGTAAAACTGCTTTTTTATGTTTCCTTTTTAAATAAAAGGACATAATTATTTGCACAAATTATAAAAATCCAATTTTCAAACTTTATTTAAAACCGCATAACAATATCAAAATTCGCTGCACTCATAACAAAATTTATTATGTTCACGTGAATAAACACTGTAGAACTAAAGACTTTATTATTGAAGTTGGAAGGTTCATTACAGCTTGCTTGCATAATTATGCTAAATTGTCTTTGTGAAGACATGTCATGCGCGGACGAATGTTATGCTCCAACAATTTTAGTGCCCACAATATTACAATGATTCCTCTGGGTAACACCAAGAGAACGTCCTGAAAGTGTAGTTTGTTGGTTATCGTATAGCTATTAAACTTAGTAAGGTTATAACAGAGAAAAGCTGAGTTGTAAAATGAAGTGAGGTCTTAATAATGAAATAGACTGAGATCACAGTCGCCAGACCTTCGTCATTTTAGAAATTCCTTAATGTTGATGATTTTAGAGTTCAAAAATCAAATTATCATCATACCATCTTATACAAAAAACAATTGAGCATCACTGACCACCCGGCAGTCCCTTTTTGTTCCTTAGTCGCGTTTTACGACACCCATGGGAAATACAATAGTCTTTTTCCTTGCAACAGATCAAAATGCAAAAATACAGTGAAAAAAACAACATAGTTAAAAAGCAAGGGTTAAGAAAAATATCCTATTATTAAATTATATAACACAAGTTTTTCCTGCGACTTTGTCTGTGTGTTAGTCAGTTATTAAATCCTTACCCAGACAGCCAATTCTACTAATTAAAAATACTCAATACTTACTAAATATATCATTATAGCTTCTCAAAAAAAAAATTCAAAATCTAGTCGTAATCTCATCTCAGCAAGCAGTCTAAATAAAAAAGGAAGGTGAATTAGAGGCATTTTTGATACATGAGACTGAGATTAGATTGCGATGGCTCCTAAAAGGTAGTAAAATTGCCCACCTGATCTCATGCTATCTCTCTGTCTATAATGATTTGTTCCGTGGTTTAGCCATGGAGAGGTAACAGGCAGAGTTACTTTCGCATTCATAAACGTGTGACTGCAGAAAATAGGACTAGGCAGTCATCATCATCTGCTTAGCCTTTTCCCAACTATGTTGGGGTCGGCTTCCAGTCTAACCGGATGCAGCTGAATACCAGTATTTTACATCGAGCGACTGCCTATCTGACCTCCACAACCCAGTAATTGGGTAATACGGTACCCCTAGGTAAGACTGGTTGTCAGACTTTCAAGCTTCTTACGACTCGTAACGACTGTCAAAGATTCACGTATGACAGCCGGGACCAACAGCTTAACGTGCTTTCCGAGACACGGAATTATGTCAGTAATGTCTAAGATAAACTTTAGAAAGTACATATGAATTGAAAAAGTCACATTGGTACTTGCCCGGATTCGAACCCACAACCTCATGCGCCTTAACCGCTAGGCCATCACGACAAAATAGGACTAGGCAGTGAAACGTAGAAAGATAGAAAACGTAACTGAGGTAAAACAGCTAGCTAGTAAAATATTAGTGAAACAATGTAAGCCTATGGCATAAAACAAATGGAACATTTTTCTAAACGGACTTTTATGAGTCGCACGCCACTACAGCCGGCTGCAAATTTTGCTCGTAAATTTCTGTGGAAAATTACAAAGGTAGTTTGTGGATATTGTGTTTTGTATTACTAAATATTACATAGCTTGTTGAGTACCTACTAAAGTTTTTCGGATATAGGGTTATTTACATATGAAGATTAAAATAATGGCAATAATATCTATCTCCATGTGTAAGTAAAAGAAAAAGAAATACCACTTCATTTTAGAATAGAATAGAATAGAATAATTTAATTTTCCTTAATCTCTATACAAATAAAATAAAATTTAAGTGTCTGTTTATAAATAAAAACACTTACTTATACCAAAAAAATATTTTTTTCTATGTTTGTTCTAGCTAATCTAAGAAACGGTCGATTTTTTTTCACTGCCATATAAGGAGTAACTTACTTTTATTTAGAAATAGAATTAGGGTTCCGCGTAAAAGAATAAAAACCTTACAGATAACCGAGATTCACGGGGACGACGCGACGTCTCGGGTAAAAGCTAGAAGTTTATAAATCGAATGCACAACCAATTCTTAACTCATCTAATAGGCTTTCCTATTAAGCCTTTCCAATTAATCTAAAGAGTTCGTTCAATAGGTTCTCATACAACAGAGACGGATTCTAATCGACGGTTTTCCAGCAATTAGTTCACATTAATTTGTTGTGCCTTTTCATTAATTCGCACTTTTATTGAGGAAAATTATTCAAGACTTATTAAATCTCAAAAGAAAACATTTAAACATGATCATTTTTATCGTACAATACTGACAACTTCAACATAAAAGAGGCCAAAATGTCTAATTTAATTTTCCAAAAAACAAAACAGATTAATTTTACATAACAGCCCTTATTTTAACATTACATCTACGAACAAATAATTGGGTACTTCTAAACCCCGCTTTAAAAACATGGCCCAATTTTATTCTGCCTCTGAATTATTTGCAAATAGATGGGTTTTGTACGACGCCCTGATTCGGTGCCTCAATTTCCTAATTCAAATCAGACGTTGGCCTTATCTCAGTGTTAAACAAAGACCGCGCTTAGTCCGGGCTTGAGGATATCTTGGAAAAAGTGCGTAAGAAAATAAATAAAGGTCAGTATTTGTCTGTGGAGTCGCTCATTTGGTCAAAGTGTAGACTTAGGGCCTGACGAATTGAATTAGGAAACCTTTTAGGAGAATTTTGTCTGTGTCGTTGAATTTTATTGGCTGCCTTTTGGAGAAATCTTTTTGATTAATTTTTAATTAGGTACCTACTTTCACAGTGGGTAATTAGGTACCTATTCGAGGGAAGATAATTGTCTCCTTTTGTTGTAACAGTAAGTAGATGCTGTAGTTACATAACATCACGCCTGTAATCCCCGAAAGGTTAGGCAGAGGTGTACCCATTAGTTCACCCACATTTCGCCAGATATGTTTAAGTCCCATGTAATAGGAGGCGAGCCTATTGCCATTAATCGGGCACAATTCCAAACTCCGAGGCTGCTACTGAGAAATTCCTGACGGAAAAGCCTAATAACATTTTGCCTGACTTGGGAATCGAACCCAAGACCTCATGGTCAACAGCCGATCTTGCGATCACTAGACAAACGAGGGAGGTGAGGCAGGGGAGGGAGGAATAAGCTAATTATAATTAGAAATAACACATTAAAAATACGTCATATATTTTTCCAAATCTTTTTTCGGTAGAGGTTATCCGTAATCCGTCTTCTCTAATGGACCAACAAAAAGATGTCGAACAAAGAACTACAATCGAGTAATATTTTGATGACAACAAACAACATTTTTCTCTCAAATCATATAATCGTTACAAGGAAAACATGAGGAAAATTGATACAAAAGGGATTAATGTTTAAATTCAGCTCCCAATATCGCTGGGGCATAATATTATTGATCCCTTGCGGCAACAATGGGTAATCCTGAGGGATGGTGAAGGTATATTGACGGGTAGAAAGTATGGGAGCAAAGGGACATAGACTGGAATTACAAATCATGATCTAATGTATACAGAAGCGATTGGCAAACATTATTAAATAAAAAAAAAAACAATTGCCGAATGGATGAAAGATCATCACTCAAAACGGCTTGACCAATTTGGCTATTTTTTTTTGTTATATAACTAGCGGACCGCCCTGGCCTCGCACGGATGCAAGCATCCTACTTATTCGGTGGAGTTTACAGAAAAAAATCTTTCATACAAACCAACAAAAAGAATTAGCCAAATCGGTTCAGCTGTTCTCGAGTTTTGCGCTTATCAACACATTTAGCCATTTATTTTTATTTATAATAATATAATAATAAATTCGTTTAATTCAGGTATTTTACCCATATTGACAAAGTTGAAAATTACATAACATTACAATAATAAAAATAAATTAAAATAAAATTCAAATTAAAATAATAATTACAAATTAAATATTACTAAATAACATGAAATTAACTTAAATTTATATCTAGATAGATAGATAGATTGTCAAGACAAGGTTTGCATGAAATAAAATCCGACGGATGGAACTGGTAGGTATATTTGTATGAAAATGCGACGTTTAGTACCTAAATTGCACTAATATAAAGCCAATTGATATGGTTGATGGTTTTTGTGTTCGTAATAATCATTACAAGATTTTTTTTAAAACAATCTTTTAAGATCCATCAGAACTGATGGAATATCCATCTTAAAATTATGTATAGAATATATATCAAATAAATAAAAAAAACTACCAACTCGTGTGAAGCCGGGGCGGGTCGCTAGTTATTATTATAAACAATGTCTGTAGTTCTGTTTGCTTGTGTCACACCCAGACTGTATGACATCATCGCCTTTGTCTTAAGCCCTGAATTTATAACTCAGTCTCGGCATGTTTTTCAGTTCATCATAACACGTTCATTGGTTAAACAATTAATACAAAACAACACATTTGACACGATTTGTTCTTGCGACATTGTTGTATGATGATATTCCCGACAGTCCGACCCATACAAAATGTATTCTTTTCTACATTTATTTTTCATCGTTTGAATTCTTTTTTATTTTTGTACAAACATTTTTTTTAACACAAAACTTAAGAATAATAATAAATTATGTACAATTTAAAAAAAAAGAAGAAAGGAGGAACTTTATAGGGCATAAAAAAATTCGTCGACATCGCTGTCCATGAGGCAAGTGCCCAAAACGCTGGCTGCTGGATTCTTTGGCCCAAAAAAAGGCCAGCCCTTTGGTCATGTGAAGAGTCGACCAGTCGTTTGGCAATGTCCCGAAATACAAATTTTAATCATCATGAAATGGCAGCGAGTTTAATTACTTAAATTAAATTCGCTGACATTTCCTAGATAAGATAAGTACTATCTAATGTACCTATCTATCTAAAGTACTATCTAGGCTTAAAGTTAGTCCGTTTCACGACAAATAATATATACACATCAAAAAAGTCTAGGGATCAACATCCCTAACAAATGTTAGGGATGTTGATCCCTAGACTTTTTTGATGTGTGTAATTTCAAAGTTATAGGATTACAAGTACCGATTTAAAAACCATTATTTTCAACAAATTATTTTATTTTGATGGGAAACTGACTTATCACAAAGCCTAGATAATTTTGAGGGAATCAATAAAAAAAAATAAGTATGGAGTTTTTTTACTCTGCATTCTCCATACGAAATGACTTGACGAAATGACTAGATTCAATTCGAATCGATTTGAATGTTATGTACAATTAATACAATTAATAAAAAAGCTTATAAAGCTATGAACATTTATTCAAATTAGAGCATTAAATGGCCTTAATGCTCTAATTTGAATCAATGTTCATAGCTTTATACTCTAAACATTTCGGAACCCATCTTGGTAAAAATGCCAGTGGAACATTTCAAAAAGTTCGTTTTCGAACGTCAATAAGTACCGTCAACCTACTACCATTCAGCTCTTTAGACCATTTGACATGTAACTCGTAAATCTAATCCTTTCTTTCTTTTTCTTTTATTCGCGCTGATTGACAACCTGTTCCAATTTTGAAAATGAATAAAACTCTATTAGGTTCTGGAGGATTTGAATTTGAGTAGGTATGTGTCGACGGCTAACTAAAGCATGGATGAAAGAAATAGGCTTTTATTTTATCAGTTAAGTGAAAATAAATACTTAGCCATGTTGAAAACTTTTGAAAGCACTAATGCTTTATTTTATTTAAATTATGAAAGCAAACACACTCCGTTTTAGAGGTTTTTAATAAAAATATTAAAAGAATAAAGAATTAAAATAATAATAACAGTCTATTATTATTCTGCTGTAAGGTAAAGGCTCTTCTCATACAGAGAAGGCACGAGCATTACTCACCACGCTTGCGAAGATTTATACAAATTATAAGTTCAGGTTTTCTGACGATGTTTTTCTTCACCGATGTAAATGATGTCTAAAATAAACTTAGAAAGAAAACAAAACTTATATAACATCACGCTTGTAATCTCCAAAGGGTTAGGCAGAGGTGTATCCATTAGTACACCCACATTTCGCCAGTTATGTTTAAGTCTCGTAATAGAGGGCGAGCCTATTGCCATATCAACCGGGCACAAATCCAGACTCCGAGGTTGCTACTGAGAAATTCAGAATGGAAAAACCTATTAGCTCAGCAGTTTGCGACCATTAGACTAACAAGGTAGTCTGTTAGAAATAATTTAAAAAAATAATTAAAATACTCAAATAATTTTACAAACCACAAACATTACAATTCGGATAGTTTCAAAACAAGATGTAATGTAATCAATACCTTAGGGGGATGATGCGGCCCATCCGTTAGCAGCCTTTTACGACACCCTAGAGAATTGTTGGCGTGATCCATTTGTTGCTAAAACCACACGGCGTTCATTACATTACATTACGCAAACTAATTAATTTACATTTCACGAAAACGTTGCCATTATTGTTTTTTATTCACCGTCAATTTTTCACATAAAAATATACTCTCTCTTCTCTTCATCGTGTGGGCAGTAAGGTTTTACGACCCCACACACCCTAGTGTCAGAGTTTCTAAACCGCCTCAAGGGCCTCTGACATGGTTTGAGTGGGACAGTAATAGGCTGGTATAAGTCAATGATTTGAACATATTATTAAACATATTATTTAAATATGTTTTTTTACACCTCGTAGAAGCAACAAAAATATTGTAACCAGGACTTCTTATAAACCTAATTGAAAAGAGTGTCCGTGGAGTGTCTTGCTCGTTCTTCTCCATAGAGGCCTACCTACGTTTTGGAACGAGCAACTAGCTTCAACTTTCTGACTAACTGACCGACTCCATGACAATTCTAAAGTGCCTGTAAATAGTCTAATTGAATTTTGTGCTTTCACTTTTGACTTTGATTATAGTCTACATTTATAAAAAAAAATCTTAGCAAAATAAATATTAGGTCTGCCTAATTCAATTCAATTTGAAAGACACTTGGATTAAAAGCTATTAAGAGAGGCACGTGAGTGGCTCTCCAATTTATTAATTATGCTAACTTTGACATCCATTTTCAGTCTAGACTAAAAACAAGTCAATATAAGATTGAAAAAATGGAATAGAATTTTGCGGGCGTGACTTTTATAATTTACACTTTATTCCCATGGGATAAACAAACTGTGTTTTTGGTATATTTATTGACTGATAACCAACTTATATTTTACAGTTATAAAGGTCAAGTCGGTAAAATTTAATTCATGATCAATGTTTCATTATTTACAAATACAAATCTAAATATCTAAATATCCTTTACAAATATCAATACAAAATCGCATTAGCGCACCCGCAGACTTACAATTTTAAGAATGCACACTATCGAACAACTAAATTGCGTTATTTCACAATTTAATCGGCCAAGCCTGAAAGTCTGACAATCTGTCTTACCAATGGGTATCGTATCACCCAGTTACTGTGTTGTGGAGGTCAGATAGGCAGTCGCTCCATGTAAAATACTGGCATTCAGCTGCATCCAGTTAGACTGCGAGCAGACCCTAACATAGTCGGGAAAAGGCTAGGCAGATGATGAACTGCTGGTAGGTACGATGAACTTATTTTCAAGTCAGAGTAATATTTAAGAATATAAATAAGCAATTTATAATCGCGGCCCGACCTCACCTCCGTAAAAGCAAGTAAATAAATAAATTTCAAGCGTAATCTATTAAACAATTTTGCGCAAAATTGAAATAGCTCGGAAAAACGTCAACATCGCTAAACGACTCATAAATCGATTCGACAGCCACAATAAGATATTTTCTCCCAACACACAGTAAACACTGGACGAACTCGCTTTTTGTTCGATTCGCAACAAAGAGAAGTAATAAACTCTTTTCCTTTCAATATGTCGAGTAGGGAAGCAGATGGTTAAAACAGTATCGATTATCTGTAATCGATACTACTTTAATTTCAGCACTTTGATGCAGACATCATTTTGTTGGAATTATTCGAATTGATATCCAATATGAATTTGTTATTCGTGTTTTTTATTTTTTCGTATTTGTGTTATTCTTTTTTTGATTATTGGTAC
Source organism: Hoplodrina blanda (assembly GCA_949316365.1). Lineage (NCBI taxonomy): Eukaryota > Metazoa > Arthropoda > Insecta > Lepidoptera > Noctuidae > Hoplodrina > Hoplodrina blanda. The sequence continues at coordinate 15,925,697 of OX438582.1, forward strand.
TGGGTCTTTGATTGTGTCATTCTGTGCAATATTGTCATTGTCACCTAATATTGTATTTATCCGATTAATTTTCTTTGACGGAATCAATATTACTGTACTTATAGACACTTTTACAATGCAAATCTCAAATCTTTAAAACATCAATCCAAATTGTATTTCCAAACGCATTCGATCCTTATTTCTTCAAAGTTAGAGTGAACAGGCTTCTTCTGGGAAAGGTCACTCTATTGTAGACTTTGTGTCTCCCAATTCTGACCTAGACTAAAGTCAAGAGCAAACCTATCTCATATTAAAAAAAACATACAAGTGGTAAGTTTCATGATTTTTATTATATATTTTCTATTACTATTAACGATTATGTCAGGTATAGCAAAGTTTTAAATAAGTAGGAGAGAGAAATAAGACCCGTAGTGCACTAGCGGCCTGGCCGCAGCGGCCAGCGACTCGCACATGCGTCGTTCGATCTCGCTGGCCGCTGCGGCTTGGTGTGGCCGCTGGCCGCGTGCGGCCAGGTGCGCGCGCTCTGTGGCGATTTCATACTGAGGTATGTATCTCGATGGCCGCCGCGGCCTGGCCGCTGCGGCCAGGGCCGCTAGTGCGCTATTGCTCTTACGCTTTACTAGTTTTCCTTATCAGTTAATATTAAATAATAGTTATATCATTTTATCACTCATTTATTTATTTCTCTTAATATAATATGTGTCTATCTATGCATGCCTTGCATACACCAACAACCCGTTTAATCAATATCCAGTGATCAATCGATTCGAATTGCTGAATCGATTTATCAATAAATCGATACGAACCCCAACCCTAGATAAGGGTGCTGGAAATAAAACTTGGGGTAAAGTCGAAAATCACATCTCAGAGTTTCAGCGTATTGTGATGAAATCTTAAGTTCGCGATACAAATGCTGGGAGTAAATGAACGTTTAAACGTGAAGGCAAAAGTAATTTTACAGTTACTCAAGATTTACCTACAATTGGAGATGTGTAAAGGATCTTTTTATTTGTCTATAGTATACTGGCTTCTGCCTGCGACTTTGCTTGCAGTTTTAACAGAATTGAATTCTGTTAAAAATCAACAAGTTATTTCCTTCCAGACAGTTTAATCAAAAATGCGTCTATTCCAACAAGTTCGTCCTACAATAGGAACAGCTGAGTAGTGTCAGCACAATTTGCGAGTCACAGTTTAATGTAGGGACAAGGACAAGGGTTCCCTTGATATGTTAGCAACCTGTTAGTACAAACTAATCCGTTCCCACCGAACCCTCCTTCCTGTCTACATAGTTCAAGTTCCATTGGGTTCAAATTTACAACTCACACCCTACTAAAGAACACAAGAACATAAACGTATATTGCAGAACCTAACACAGAACCAAAATATATGTAGATTTTTCACTGAATCGCCAAATTCTGTTGATGCAGAAAGTTTTAAGAATAACGGCCGTAAAATTAAACACGACTTAAAAACAACTGAAGACAAAGTACTTTTAAATTAAAAAGAAAATTTTTATGTACAAACTCATTCGCGGCAAGGTAAATTAAATTTGTTCCATCATTTACCGTTTAATGTTAAAGAACCTCAATTAATACTTGTCAATGGTGTCGTAAAAAGTTGAACGGCTCCATTGAAATAAAATTTGAAGTGCCTTCAACGTCTCCATTTATTTTTTACTCCTTCATTTTATGGAACAAGCATTCGAGGAATATTTTTAGAATTTGTTTTGATAATAAAATAGCCTATGACTATCAAATACTTCGCTTCGCTTACCGATGGCCTAAGTCAAAGTCAAATCGTTTATTTCAATAATTACACCATTTAAAAAGGTCGAAAGTCGACGTTTTGAACGTCATTTACAAAAATGAGAAAAATAAATAGTACTTATTGAATCTAGATGTCCATTCCAAAAGGTAGTTTCGTTTAGAAAAGAGTGGATAAGAAACTACATACATATTCTATTAAAAAAATATAATAATATGCTTTACTATAAGTAGTAGGTACCTACATTAATTCCATAATTATACGAATGTGAAGACAATGTACCTAAAATAAAAGCCATGTAAAGTACTATAATACATAACAAGTGAAGATCATGGATTCACTGGATGAGAGAAACACAGGACAAATGGTAACGATGTTTTGGGAATGTTTTTGGTTGAGATAATAATGATCAAATAGTTACGTAAAAATAATGGCTGATTAATGAGAACCTATAAATATACATGACATCAGCCATAAACGAGAATGATTAAAGCAATGAAATAAGGAAAAAAGAATAATAATGAGTGAATTTTCTGGGTATCTTTCCCTTTACCTACAACTTTCATAATTATTATTACCACGAATATATGGTTTTAATATTTATGTGAGTCGTTTTTGGTAAAACATAATTTTCGAAACTATATAACACGAAACAGTTAGTGCTTTTTTTTTTACCTGTTTCGTATAAATTTTGATCAAGCACCCATAGTCCTTCCATAGTACCAGGAAACCTATTCACATGAGCCACCCATAGTCTCATTCTTTGTTTCCATATACTGCAATAGTCCTGCTCCAAATTGGGTTTATCCTTGGGTGCACTTGCATACAGAGATAATCGTCGGTTGGTGTCTCATCGCATCTAAAGTTACCTAGGAGCCTCTGTGGGTTGGCTTCAGCCCCTCGTACACTATCAAAGGCCCGGGATCCCAGAGTCCCGAGAAATATAAAGTAAAGAATACTTCAGATACAAATAATAGCCAACCGCAATACTCAACAGAGTACCTACCACAAAAAAATATATATCAACCAGAAAGGACCAAAGTGAACCACCCCTTTAGAGTCGGGAAACTAGTTAGCAACAGAAAAGGACAGTTAAACTGTTGATCCGTTGATCCCGGATGAAACACTCGCTCAAATTATTGGGGTCGGGTATCGAAAAAAAGACCAAATGTCACTGCCGGATATTGCGTAGCTCCTCGATAGGTAATGATGGAAACTGTACTTGTACCTTCTTTTCTTTCGGTTTTCCTGTCATAAACGATATTATATTCGGAATCTAATCTTTCGTGGACAGACATATTGATTTTATTAAGTTTGTTTTGTTGTAATGGTAGATAAAAGACTTTTACTTATTTGGAGTTTTTGTGTCATTACATTTTGCATTTGTTGACTTCAAATAACTAGTAATCCTTTTTATTTTCTTAATAACAAACACTATGTCTGCCTTAGAAAATATTTTCTGTAGCACTGAAACTACGTGTAACATTAATAGTGAGTTTAACATTTTAGAGCTCACACATTTTGTTTTACGATTCGATATGTATATTTGAAGTTGTAACAGTATTATTCACGTGATCAATCCCCAAAAGCTTTTAACACCCAAATATTCACCAATCCATCAGCTCATAATTTTTCATTCGTATTTTTCACCGAAAACTGATATGCAAATATTAATAACCCATCAATGGGATAAACAAAAATGGCATGGAGCAATCCCCTATTGATGTATCAGCGTGTGGCGAGGTCGTCCAATTTGTATAGATTACACCGTCCGTTCTCACACCAGGGAATTACTTGAAAAATGGTTTTTAATTTATCTCTTGCAACGACTACAGTCCATAATCCAGGAAGCGCCCGCGGTTGGAAATTACTTTGCTGATTTGTGATCAATACTCTTTTCAACTTTGGTATTAGCTTTTTTGCTGCAATCGTCTTTGTTTGTCTTTTAAGGCGAACTGTCTTGTTTCTTTGTTTTATGGATCGACGGTCGTCTGTGAAGCTTTGTTGGTTGGTTTATAAAAGGATTTGTTCTACTACCTTATGGATGGAACAGAACAAAATGAAAATTTTCACTTCCGTTGAACTTTGAGTTTCTCTTGTTGTTGTTTCATGCCAATTTTGTTTGTGTTTAAGTAATAATTGCTTACAATTTGAATATGTACGAGTTTGTGTAATTTTGAATTCAAAATAAGTTTTACGTTGGATTTTGTATCCAACAGTGCTGTGTATGAGTATCATATGTTGCTTTGTATTTAATCCGAATGTCTCCCAGAACAGCTATAATTCTCAATCTGTGTCAAGCCAAATTCCTGTAAAACAAGAAATCGTTGCAATCAATTCCCTTGTCACCCATAACGAAGAACAAGAGTTTACTAAACAAATCAACTGAGTAACGTTTTGAATAAAATTAAAACACTAAATCAAATCCTGAAGGCAAATTGTTAATTTTATTAACCTTACATAAATCTCTAGGGATATTGTGAATTGTTCATATTTTATGTTTGCCTCCATTCTGCTTTGTTAACATGTTTTGTTTTTCTGCTTCGTTTTTATTTTTGGTGAAATAGCCATGTTTATTTATGTCAGCGCTTCGTGTGACTGTTTATCATGAACTTTGTATAAGCAGGTGATTATTCGATGTTTTTTTTTAAATTAGGAAGACCTATATCAGTTCGAATCCAGCCGGTTCGAAACTTGCAGTAAGCTTAAGCTAAAAGTAGGATTACTAAATAAACAAAGGATATATTCCTTTTTTAAAGACATGAATAATGATATCAGCCTGTCATTGTCCCACTGGCAAAGGCTTATTTTCTCAAACAAAAAGACGACTATTGATCACAACGCTTGCTTAAGGCGAATTGGTGATATCAGAATTACATTAACTATTATAAGTTCAGATTTCATGCCTATGTTTGGTTCTACCGATGTCAGTAATGTCTAAGATAAACTTGATAAAGACGACACAACACGACATTTCAAGGATACACATATTATAATACTTGTTTTTCCACTCTTGTTTAACAAAGACGTGTTTATGAAACACGTCTGGGCGTGTTTACGAGAAGAAACGTCAAACTTCATAAGTAAAAAAATAAATTAGAAAAACTAAACGTTGGTCGTTAAATAAATTGAATTTTCTTTGTGTAAGCAAACTTTTGTAATTCATAGTTTTTTCTTCGTTCAAATATTTTCCGAGAAATTCATGAAGAAATATTAACTTCTGGGGGAACTTATAATGACCTTGGTCTTTGTTTAAATTGTTGAATAAATGTTAGGACTGGGGTGGACTGTCGTTAGGAACCGTTGATTTAAGATTTTCGTAGGTTTTCTCTTTAAATGATTGCTTTAACTTTTTGAGAGTGATTTTTCTTTCGTCTTTTCCTTTCTTTATCAATATTTTATCATATACGGTTTCGGTATTCAGGGTATGTATGATAATGTTCTATATCTATAATGTCAAAAATGTAGCTAATAAACAAAATAACAGTGGATAAATAAACCGGGAGCCTATAGTAGATTTAAAATGTATATAGTTTTAATATACCTATATATAGATATACTACTATAATCCCCAATAATTTCTTGGTCGTAATTTAATATTTGCAATGAGTAATTAGTTTGTGTTTCTCCATATATAATGTATATTATGTGATTTCTATTGTGTTATTTATTTTAATATAATGAACGCCTCTTAGTTATTGTATTAGGCAGTGGACTATCCAAAGCAATATTATAAATGCGAAAGTGAGTTTTGTTTATTTGTTTGTTACACTCTCACGGCTAAACTACTGAATCAATTATGATGAAATTTGGTGCAGACTAAGCTTGAACCCCAAGATAGAACATAGGCTATCTTTTTTTATAATCCGCGAATATTTTTAAAATCTTTTGTCCTTTAAACAATAAACATGCACTATACGATATGCATTTTACATAAATACTTAAATAAAACGAGACTTCGTCTATATTTGCGATAACTGCCATTTACACGAACTAAGTCGCGGAAAAAAGCTAGTTCAATATTTTGATGTAGTGTATGCCTCCAAAGTCAAATTCACAATACAATAATTATATTATCTTTCAACTGGACCCAAAGAATTTATGAGAGAACCCTGTTTATATTAGGCACCTACATTAATTTCAGTTGATATAAATCTAGGTAATATTTTGGCCTAATATTACTTGTAAGGCTATCCTCAGGTAATTTAAAGACTTTGATGTATCGCCCTTCCCTTCTTATCTGAATTTTAACGTTAACGAAAAATTCTTTAGTAAAATTTTCTCTGTGGTCGTCTTTTATAATCGTTTTAGGGTGAGTTACAAAGAATTTTCCTCCTTTAACTTATGGCGATAAGTTCCAAAATTCAATGGAAAGTTTTTAATATGTAAATGGTTTTTGTTAGATAGTATAGAAGTATGATGAAAGGGACGGTGAGTAATATTCTTCTGTATCATTCTTCGTAAAATGTGATGACAAAAGACAAATGGAAGATTGAAAAAAACGTACTCTTTTAGAGTCGATTAAGTCAAAGTTCCAATTAAAGGCAAGAAAAATATACAATCCTAATGCAAAAGCCCAATCAAAATCAAATCGTTTATTTCAAATAGGTATACCTACCTACTATTTACACTTTTGAATTGTCGAGTAGTTCCACTTTGCCCCATCAAGCCGCCATCCTGCTGTGGCAAAGTAGACTGCCTCAAATTTTGCAGTGGAATATGCCCCACTAGTTTGATTTGATCGGGCAGATTCTACTAGTATAAAAACTTAGTGGATTCTGCCCCAGGGCCCAGTCAATAAAAGTCTGACAGTCCCTTCCGCCCCACCCAGGGTGGAAGGACTCTTTTGATGGGGAACTCTTTTGATGGGGGAAAAAAAGGGGTTGACATATCAGATTTTGTGTAGGTAGGTTTGCTATATTTGTTTGTCGACGGCGGGAAGCGACTAGAAAACAAAGTCGCTTCCCGTAAAGTAAACTACAGGTTACTTTGGCTTACGTCATAATTACTCAATAATTAACAATTTGAGCACGTAATCAATGATTCAGATACCATTAATTTGTAAGTACCTACGAGAACGAAATATATCCAATAAAGAGATAGCAAATGATCATAAGTTCAGTGACAGGTTTAACGCCACAGAAACAGTAATAATTGATTAAGTTATTGTGGTCTTCGTAATTGATTTTATTGTGTTCGTAAAGCTGTCAATTATTACTAATATTTACGCTCTTTCAATACTCTGTGTCACTGACTACGAGTCAATGTCAATTTATTATTATACTGGTTGATTGGTAATTAGTTACCGATACACATGATTGAACTTATAATAATAAACAACTTACCCAAAGTAATGATTTTTTGAAAATTGGAATTGGCTGCCCTAATCATTCCAAAGAAGTGCGCACGCGAACGTTCTTTAAAGTTAATAGTTAAATGAAAACCAGATCTATACAGAGTTAAAAGTATTACAATTAATTATACATATTTGCATACTTAATTGTTGCATAAACTTTAAATAAATAAAAAGCTTCAAACATAATTGTATTTTTATACTTAACTAGCGACCCGCCTCGGCTCGGGTGCAATGTAAATACATAAACTTTCCTTTTGAATCACTCTATCTATTAACGAAAACTGCATCAAAATTCGTTGCGTAGTTTGAAAGATCTAAGCATACACAGGGACAAACAGCAGGTCAAGGGAAAGTTTAAATAAATAAAAAGTTCTATGAAAAAACCAGAACAACAATAACAAAGATAGAAAAAGAGCAGAAGTAATCAATCTATCCGCTTATAGTCACACAAAATAATTCAAAAGAAATCCCAAACATAGAAATGTATTCGTTTGTATATAAATAAATACAACAAGATCATATATTTTCCTTCTTTTTTGCGGCGGTCAAAGAAACCTACTTAGTTGTCCTTTACGAAAGAGCTTTGCATTAATTATTCCCTTTGTCCCAGCTTAGGTCAAAATCAGGCTTATCCTTGTTGGCCTCAGAACCTGCAGTAATTATTTGCGAAAAACCATTTTCGTCTGTAGAATATTTTCATGTTTGGTAAAGGTGAAGAATCAATCTTGCGTACTGTAGAGGCTCTGAATGGCTAAGCCATATACCGTTTTATTTATTAACTTTGTATCTGTGAAATAAAATATGTTTGATATAAGAAAGACTTGAGAGTCTGTCACGATAGCTGACAGCTCATATTTAAGTAGATAAAAATAATAATATAATAATAAATTGATTCGATAAACGTCAACAATAAATAATAAAGTCTTCCAATTCAAGTAGGATGAATAGGTACTCATCTCATTGCCAATCACAAGCTCTCCTGTGGCTCTAGGAATACATGGAGTCGCGACTGCGTGACCGCCAAAATAATAAAAATATTCACGGAAATATGTGTGATGGACTGATGGGGGACTTTACACCCCAGCGAGTGGTGTTAAGGGTTAAATAATTTAAACTAGTTAGGCCCAGTAGGTCGCCACGTTTACTGGCGCACCTGAGGCGTTCAACCATTAAAAATTAAACTAAATTAAATAAGACCATTAAAAGAAACTTTTCAAGGGCAAAAAAAATCTATTTAGTACTCTTTGGTTTTAAAAGCGTACCTAATGTCGCTATTAATTTACCTTTATAAAAATAGGTATACTTAGTACTACACACAGTACATGCTTTTATAATTAACTAACCATGACTTTATACATTCGATTCTTTTTTTTTATTTGAAGTCAAACATCACTCATGAAAACAATTGAAACACATTTCAGCGTTCGCAGAAAAACTGCTGAATTCGTTATGAATGACGCGTGTGTTACTTTCAACTTGCTAACGCCTGTCAAAGTCTCTTTAATGTTTGTGGAAACATCGGTTGGCAGTCATGTGGCTTTACAAACAAACCTGCTATTGCGTGGAACGGTGTTGGCTGACGGGATTTTGGCTTTGGTAAATGTTGGAACTAAAACTATAGAGAATTTTTATACAACAACAACATAACATCACGCCTGTAATCCCCAAAGGGTTAGGCAGAGGTGTACCCTTTTGTACACCACATTTCGCCAGTTATGTTTAAGTCATATGTAATAGGGGGCGAGCCTATTGCTATCAACCGGGCACAATTCCAGGCTCCGAAGCTGCTACTGAGAAGTTCCTGATGGAAAAACCCAATAACACTACCTTACCTGGAAATCGAACCCAAGACTTCATGCTCCCGGGGTTGCGGGACGTCTTAACAGGATACCGTGGCCCCGGAACGTAAAGGGCAACAGAAGGAACAGGGTGGCTTTTTAGTCAGTAAAAGTCTGACAGTCCCTTCCGCCCTACCCAGGGCGGAAGGATGATTGATGATTGATGATTTTTACCACCTAATAAAAAAAATGCAACCACTAGAACAACAAGGCAGTCACAGGGTTTTCAAATAATCATACTATTTCTGTGAAAACATTCTAGTGATAAAACACTGTTCGTCTCACATATTTTATTACTCGCTGCCAATTACTTTCTATCCTTATTCGCTGAACAAAACTAACTCCCGGAAATCCGGAGCAATCCGTCAAACAAATGAAGTGTAAAACCCGTAGCCGGTACCTATCCGTGCTGGTGCGGCCACAGCCAATTTTTCCGGATTACAGATTTACGATGTATCGGACCGGACCGAACGGCGTCGGAAAAAAAAATACGTATATTCACAAACATTGAGTTTAAGTCGGGCTATTTATTTACACGTAAGGAAGGATAGCTTGTATCAGTTGTAGCCAGAAGTTATAGGGTTTGATTTGATGACAGCAAATACCTTTGCCAAAGTGCCAACTGTGTCGTTAAAATTTGTAAGCTACTGATTGAAAATGAATCACAAAAATGTTCATTTTAGGGACAAGCCCATCACGCTATTCCCAACCACTGGAACTCCAAAAAGTCAGAACCAATAGTGGGCACTACCAGAAAAGCTCTTAAAAATGATTTAACTGTTTTGGATCCTGTAAAAAAATTAATCAGAAAGGAACAGCGGAGAAGTAGGAAAATTTTCACTTCCCTTCAAACAAGTAAGAGATAGGCAAAGGCACGTTGACAACTGGGAGAAATCCAGATTGCCAAACATAAATGATTACAATTAACATTAATGGATGGGTCCTCAACGCATCAACTTATAGATAAAGTCAAGTATCTCTTAAGCCCGTTTTGTTATATTTACGGCCGAATACTCAAATCAAAATGACCTTTACAGTCCTCTTTTTCAAAACTATTTTGGTTTTTACTGACGAGTTAATAAATTAAAGCATCGAATGTCAAATAACATGTTATCCACGTCATTATTATGTTCTCTAACTTTTCATTTCAAAGTCAAGTCGATTGACTTTCCTAACTCCTATTACTTGTCTGCTTCGCTTTTGATATCACCTGAGATATTACGTTGAAAATATTGAACAGAATGTTCATTCTCATATCAAGTTAGTTTGATAGATAAGTTTATCGTGTCTCGTCTTCAGATATATCTCGTAGTGTAATAACGTTTCATATGATCTTCTACGATGCTACTTTCGATAACTACGTACTATATCTATCAGTTGTGACACTTATCGTGAGCTGAATCTTGAGAAGTTACGAGTAAGATAGTCACTTCACTTAAGTTCTCGTTTGCTAAAGAATAGATTGTGCTTCGTTCAGCTTGTTGTGTAGAACAAAATACTATACGTTTTTTATCTTTGCTAGAGGATTATTAAGAGCTTGGAACCTCATCCGCTTTCTGTAGTCTTATCTCAATTCATTCAAGATTAGTGCAGCACTTTGAATATCTCTATACTTTTCTGTCACCTATCATTATAATAATTTACCCTCCTAGCCATATCATCTTTCATATATACACATCAAAAGTGTCTAGGGATCAAAGATGTATTGGTAATAATACATCTTTGATCCCTAGACACTTTTGATGTGTGTATTTATATATCAGTTTCTTAGTCTTCCATTTGGTCCAAGATTCCCGAGTCACCATACCTATGTCATGTTATTATGGCATGGCGTGATTTTTATACCGTGTTGACTGCATATTAATCTACCTTTTCTCAAAATTTCAGCCATGTCAAAACTTAGGACTAATATCTCTAGGATCTCAATCTTTTTGTAATCGTACAAATAGATTACTTTCACCACAATATTTTATTCGATCAATTGGACCTAACAGATATCTTCCGTGTACGAAATCGTGGCAATAGATTTATAACAAGACGTATAATAAAGCCTTAGGTTTGGGGCGATCCTATCCTAAAGTAATTCAATAATTCCACAACAGATACTGATGAAAACCTTTCGGCTGTTGCTAAGCCAAAGAACTCCGATATCTATGATTTTGATCCTGAGATATATATAAAAAAATGGCCAAGTATAAGTCGTACTCGCGGACAGTTGCGTGTTACTGTTCAATATTTAACACGTAAAAATGGGAAACCCCTTTCATTTTAAACTTTATTTTATTTTTATTATTTGTAGTTATAGCGACAATAGAAATATGAACACACTTAAAATTTCAACTCTCTACCTATTCCGGTTCATGAGATACAGTCCGCTGACAGACAGATGAAACGACATCGGAGGCTTACCTAGTAATAAAGTCCCGTTAGCACCCATCGGGTACGGACCCACAAAAAGTAAGAAAATAACAGATCAAGAAGATACGTTTCCCATTTTAAAACAACTCAAACTCCCCGAAAATGAAATCAAGTAATCGAATAATCGTAATCATCTCGATCCTTTTATCGATATAACCGCACACATTCCTACAAAACCGAGTGAATTTAATAAGCGGCCGACTTAACATTATTCAAATAGAAACGGAAGAAATTCGTAGGCGTTTATATAAAGTTATTCAGCATTGAGATAAGGCGAGAAAAACAAGCGTCTACTTGCACGAGATACTGAGTATTACTTTGAATGTAACTGGGAATTGGGTACATTGTAAAAAGACTTCATTTCTCTTCTTCTTTCTTCTTCATTGTAAAGGTTCTGGGTTCGATTCCCAGGTTGGGCAAAGGGTTATTGGGTTTTTCGTTTAGGAATTACTCAGTAACAGTCTCGGAGTCTGGATTTGTGCCCGTTCGATGGCAATAGGCTCGCCCCCTATTACATGGGACTTAAAAACATAACTGGCGAAATGTGGGTACACCTCTGCCTAACCTGTGATGTTAATTATGTTATGTAAAAAGACTTACATTTTAATTTTACAAAGATACTATCGACTTGCTTCGGTTTCGCACGGGTGCAATGTAGATACCTACGAATTATACGTGTACTTATAAACCTTCCTCTTAAATCATCTATTGATGAAAACCCTATTAAAATCCGATGCGGAGTTTGAAAGATAGTGCATACAGACGGCGAGAAGAGACTTTGTTTTATACTATGTAGAAACTAGTTTCTACGTAGTATAAAACGCGATTTCATCTATGTAGACTTTAGAATTAAGCCCAAGTTCTATAAGATGCCACGGGAACATAACAACGTGATAAAAGATTTCCTGTGTTCATCTAGATCAACCGTATTTAATAGAAAGAGACAGAGAGAAAGAGACGGTAAATCGCCTGAACGGGGTGTAATGCTTTTTCCTTACGTAACGTTTTTTGACAGTTAATTCCTACCATAAGCTCGTTAAGAGAGAAGAGAAAAAGAAAGAGACGGTAGGTCGCCTGGAGGGGGCATAACGATTTTTCCTTACGTGACGATTTCTGCCAGCTGATTATTTTTGTGAATAAGGAACTTCGTTCCAAAAATAAAAGAAATATTCATAGAATTTATCATTACTTACCACAGACCACATAAAAATGATGGTGTCTCAAACTGGAGCGTCTGAGTTCTTTCTAACAACCACTTTAGTGAATATTTTGAGAGTACCAAGACGATTGCCGTTTAAAAGCGAGAGCGTAGAGCGATGGAAGACGACAGTAGGCACCTATCTACTAAAGTACGCTAAGGCTCCGCGCAAACGGGCCACCGACCACTGCCACCAGAGTCGCTGCCGCGCCCCACCTCCTTTGGTACAGCGCAAACGAATGTGTCTGTCAGTGGCTACAATTTGTAACACCCTCCTGCTGTACATACAAGTGACTTACCACTGGTGACATGACATGTCGAAGACACTGAGTTGCGAGTGACCACCATCAGTGGCGTGTCGCGGACACTGAGTCGCGAGTGGACGCTACTCGCTACACGTGCACGGCAATTTTATACAAGACGTGTTATGGTGCAGTATGAAGCAAATAATGACACTGAGGAATGAATGACAATAATTGCGCATCGCGGCAAAAAATAAGGACCAACCAGGGAATCGAACCTAGGTCCTCATGCTCAACAGTCGCGCTTTGCGGCAACTAGACCAACGCGGCAGTCCCTTGTCCTTGTCCCTTTATTATCATTACATTAAATACAATAGTTTACGCTAATTATAAGAATTATGCGACGGAAAATTTTGAGCTCTGTTCTACCTTTGTTTTTTCATGACACTATTCAATCATTATAAAATATTTTTGAATACATCTTTTCTTGCTATATTAGATAACATAACATCACGCCTGTAATCCCCGAAGGGTTAGGCAGAGGTATCCATTAGTACACCCACATTTCGCCAGTTATGTTTAAGTCCCATGTAATAGGGGGCGAGCCTATTGCCATCAACCGGGCACATATCCAGACTCCAAGGCAGCTACTGAGAAATTCCCGATGGAAAAACCCAATATCACTTTGCCCGACCTGGGAATCGAACCCAAGACCTCATGCTCAGCAGTCGCGCTTGCGACCTCTAGACCAACGAGGCCAACGAGGTCTATATTAGATATTATACTAAAAAAAATTCTGGCTTGAAATGTGTACAAATAGGTATAGATGTGTGACAAAAAAAAACAAGCGTTTTATAGTGTCATACGTTTGGGTAGCGCTTTTAATCTGTAAACTTACTTGTCGCCAGCCATCGGTGGCTGTCGGTGGCCCGTTTGCGCAGAGCTCACACTCGAGGATTTCGGTAGTGTTTCCTCAATTTATTTGGAGTATACCTACTTAAATTTTGTTAGTCGCGAGTGTGACAATAATACAAGAACAATGTTTTGGAGAATGGAATGGTAATTGTTTGTAAGCGAGGCGTGAGTGGTTAAGTAGGTATGCCTACAGGCATTGTTATTCATACGCAACGAGCATGAGTGATCAGTGGCATTCAGTGGTATTCTGTAAATATATCTCTCTGTGAATTTTGGTGAAATGAGTTTGCTGAGAACTGTCAGTACCTAGCATGGTGATAACAGCTCACCTGAAGCCCACTTCATCTTAGAATTTTACAGAATAGACCAGCTGGTAAGGAAGTTAGCAGTTTTCTGATAAAGTTGCTACTAGTTTACTATTCAATTATTGTCGTGATTGCCCAGTGGTTTATGAGGTTGCGGTTTTGATATCGGGTAAGTATCAATGTGAGTTTTTAATTTATATGTACTTCCTAAGTTTATCTTGGACATCACTGACATCACGCATTGGTCAAGGAAAACAGCATGTGGAAACCTGAGCCGCCAATTAATAAAAGTCGGAAATTTTCAATCCACCTTGGGCATGCTTGTTGATTAATGCTTGCTTGCTTGGTTGTTGCTTGTCGTGATGGCCCAGTGGTTAAGGCGCCCGCCTCTCATGCATGAGGTTGCGGGTTCAAATCCGGGCAAGTACCAATGTGAATTTTTCAATTCATATGTACTTTCTAAAGTTTATCTTGGACATCACTGGCATCGGTGAAGGGAAACATCGTAAGGAAACCTGGACTTAACTCAAACCATGTCAGAGGCTCTTAAGGCGGTTTAGAAACTCTGACACTAGGGTGTGTGGGGTCATAAGACCTTACTGCCCACACGATAAGGGGGAAGGAATCCTCGTGCCTTCTCTGTAGGAGAAGAGGCCTTTGCTCAGCAGAGGGACATTAATAGGCTGGTCTTACTTGTTCTTATTTATAGCTACTGAGAAATTCATGATGGAAAAACCCAATAACACTTTACCCGACTTGGGCATCGAACTCAAGAACTCATGCTCAGCAGTCGCGCTTTGCAACCACTAGACAAACGAGACCGTCAATATTGGTTGCTTTAATATCAAAGGAGATTCTGATGTTATTCGTGTATGTTTTATCAAATTGTCACACCTTTTCTCTGCCAACGCAGGTAAAAATTACCATGAAACAGTCGGTCGATTTACAAAACTGACAAAAAGCTCCACCTCTCAAAATCAATAAGTGTTTAATGCATAAAACATGGAGGATCTAAAACCGAAGGTAACTCGTGAAGACAGGAGTTGATCTTACGGTATTTGAACGTATAAAACAATGGATTGCGAGGATTTAAGTGGTATTCACACTGACTTTGTGTTTAGGTGAATAAAGATCCTGCATCTACGTATAGCAGCTTTGGAATTCTATTGTCATGGTTTATTTGATATTTCACAATTTCTTTTATAACAGTAGTCAAGGAGCTTGGTTTTCGTTAAGACTTTTGTTGTCGTGGGCAAAGTTTATGATGTATCGAATAAGATTAATCGGACTGACATAAAAATGTTACATGAAAGTCCAAAAAAAAAAGAAACAGAATATGTAAATGAGATAGTAAGAGAACTAGATTCTGCCCGCAACTACTAGACTATAGATTTCAGTCCTAAATTATCCCACAAGAATACAAAAAGGAGACAAAAATTATGTGTTAAGCTAGATCAATATTTATTCATAATTATGTAGGTATGCCAAATTAGGTACTAGTAATTTTGTTTAACCGTTATGCGCAAAAGAGTAACAAACTTCCATCCATCCATCCATTCTCATAAAAATCCGTGTTTATAATAGTTATAGGAAGGATAGTAGGAAATAGGCGTAGGAAAGTATGATAAAATATTTAAAAATTATAGTACTTAACAGAAAAGTTAAAACAGCCACCAAACATTTTTGAAGTGAAAACTTCTTTAGCGGCGTTGAGCACTTTTTCTGTAATGGGTATAAAATCTTAAACTCGCGTCAGGACACGTGCGCGTCAGGACACGTGACCTGATCGAAAAAGCGTAAGACGGATGGAGAGTAGACAGCTATCCCCTCTCTACGGCGCGGCGAAAATGTATGCCTGGGCCTACTGTTTCGTTTAGACAGCGCAGGGCGCTTGCGCGAATGTTCGTGTATGTTAAACGTAAATGTAAACGTTAATAATCAAGTTTTCACTCCTGCCGGCACTCCCGGAGTGCAACCCGTTTTTTTTTTATTTTTAATACTCGTATACACATCAAAAGTGTCTAGGGATCAACATCCCTAACAAATGTTAGGGATGTTGATCCCTAGACACTTTTGATGTGTGTATTTGTATCCATATAAATCTAAGTTCTCTCAGATGTTATGTTAAAAAGAAGAAATAACTTCAAAGATAGACAATATTTCATATAAACAGTTCCATGTTTACTAAAGCATAAATCGACAAAAAACACTACAAAAAATTCGCATACCTTCCATTCATTCAGAAATAATACAAACTGAAAAATGTAAACTCATAAGTCCAAATATTTAAACTACTTCCGCCATATTAAAAACGACAACTATAAACAATATTTCACTAGGTTATAGCAGTATAGCTTATACATGCAAATCATAAAAGGACAGACAAGCGAATGATATAAAATAAAATTAATAAGTCTGCATTCGTTCTTTGATGTCCGATGTTCAGTAGACTGAGAAAATCATAGAAGTGATGCAAGACAAGTTCCAAAGAAAAATCTGCTCATTGGTTATAACTAATGTCTTGTGTAAAGTATTAGTTGGCTTGTAATATTGTCTGTGTGACTGTTTTATTTTTATGCTGAACTAGCTTAGGCCTGTGACTTTGTTTTTTGAATGTCGGTTATCATGAGTTTTTTTTGCGCGATACCTTATTTATTGGGTTATGTTATGATATTTTTGTAGGGATACTTCAATTATATTTGAACTTGTGCAAAGTGATATTAAAATCTGACCGAGCAGTTTAGAGAAAAATATTTTTTTTTAAATGCATGTTTCATTTCTTGTTTTTTTTTAGCGTTCCATTAAAAAATTTTCAGCTAAAAACCAAATCTTTATATTAGGAAGGGGATTTACTACCCCTACCAATTAAAACCTAAATTTCTTAAAAGATAGATATTGACTGCTAATGATATAGTAAGAAAAGCACAAAATCTTTTCTATGGGTTTCTTTATTCGATATTTCTTTTTATGATTAAAAAGTAATGTAATTAAAATCTTAACAATTCCAAGTAAGTCAGACTAGTTTTTTTGGACATTACTGTTGATAATTCATTACTTTCATCAAATCCTTTGGATTTGAGATTAAATCATATCTCAAACACCAACTAAAATTAAATGGTAGAAGAACATTCACAAGAAACCACTGGCATCGTATTCCGAAGCCACAAAACAAGAATAGTCCGGAAACGCAAAACCCAAACCAAAACGCGTCTTCTAGGTCACTTGAGTGCAACAGAGACATAAATAGAAAAACACAACTGCAAGAAAGAGACACGAGATACACTAACGACTTCTCATTTTGACATCCTGGATGTTTGTATTTATAGTTTCCGTGAATTGCCGCTGATTGTCCCAAAGGGTATAAATTCTCGATTCTTGGAACATTAATATTTGGAATTTAGTTATGTACTAACCATTACAAATATTTGGGATGTTGATCAGGTGGATGACATTCCTGGATATTAGTGATATTGAGGTCATAATTTATGACCTTGTTTGACCTTTGTCTAAAGTAACCCTACATAGCTTTACTGTTATATCTATCTATAAAATCTTTTCGTATATGATAGTCAAATTCATGAGAAATAGAATATATTATACTTATATAACATTACGCTACGAGACAGGGTCAGCTTCCAGCCCGACCGAATGAAGCTGAATACTAGTATTAACATAGATCGACTGTCCATCCAACTTCCGCGATCCAGTAACTGGGTAATAAGTTAATAACAGCGTGTATACTTCATGTTGATACTTAAGAAGAAGCAATGTCAGAAGTATCAAAACTCATTGAGCCGTCAAATTACTTTAATAAGTTAACAAAACACTTGTCAAACTGATATTATCAGATGACACCATTAATCACAAAACCCCTCGCAACAGCTTAGTATACCATTAATATAAAAAATCATCCCTTTTTAACACAATAAAAATAATAATCTTGATAAAGTAACAACGTTATTTAATATTATTAATGGCTAAACAAGTGAAGTGAATCGAACAATTAGATCGCCCGTCACGGAAACAATCAAGGAATTAACTTTCTTATTGACTAGGTAGTAAAGTCTATAGTACCTTTTGTCTCGAGTTTCATTACGATCGTATCAAACAATTGACCCCTATATGACGTCAATTGGAACTCGGGTTTTTGGTACAAACGTTAGGGTACATCTTAATGGTACATTAATTTAAAAGTAGACCTCAAATTGATGATGTCTCTTTGATCTACAGCCGTAAGTGCTTAGTCAAGATTGTATTATGTCGGTACCTATTTCAATTGAATTGAATGAAGTAAAGGTGCGTGCACATACGTCAGACACGTCAACGTCACGTCGTCGACCAGTCACGTCAACGTTTGAGACGTGACGTATGTGAATAGGGGGTTATATGGCGTAACACGAGAGCACAGAGTCGTCGTAACGTAAATTCGATTGATTTTTAAAATTGGACGCACCCGTTGCGCACGTAATACTTATTATGTATGAAGTCTTTATTAATGTCAGTGGATGATACTTGTTTTTGTCGTATAAAAATAAACCAAAATGTTAAAATGTCGTATCTCCAATTTGAAAATCGACTCGAATCGAATAATTTTTCGTTGGCGAATACAGTTTCGTGCACAACGATAGGTACATGTTACAGCATGCTCGTAATTTGTCACTGACTGAGATGCACTGCACCAGTCATAACGTGACTGACATGTACTTACGCCTGACGTACTTACGATTTCTACTAATCTATTGACTGTCTTGTTGGTCTTGTGGTCGCAAGTTCCTTATGGCTCATTTTCACTAGTCGATGATAGCGCCCGCATGCGGCGTGCGACAGATTTCTGGAACGCATGCCACAGGGCCCGCATTCGGTGAACCATTTTTACTAGTCGATAGCGCCCGCATGCGGCGTGCGACAGATTTCTGGAACGCATGCCACAGGGCCCGCATGTCGATATCACGGTCGGTAAAAAGCATGCGCGGCGGATCCCCGCATGCGGTGTAACGACTTGTAACTTTCATTGGTTGTTATGTCGCATGCGGGGACTCGCCGCATGCGGGCCCTATCGACTAATGAAAATGCGCCATTAGCGTTATTAAGTCGTTCCATCAGCAATTTCTCAGTAGCAGCTTGGAATTTGAAAGTTGGTAGTATGCCTCGGAAAGCACAAAAAGCCATTAGTCCTGCGCCTTACGTCTCTCCGGTGGAGTCAGATTGCCGTCCCATTGGACTATGAGAGTGATGGAAGAGGGAATGCACTTGTGTTTGTGCACACACTTGTACACTACAATATCATCGGCATACTTGGGTCTGTGACCGATTCTTCTTCTTCTCGTGTCGATTGACTCAAATTTTGTCCGACCAATATTGAGCTACCTGTACAGCTCTGCTATTGGCCTCATTAAGGTCTTGGATGGTGCAGGTGGTAGTGCACGACGGGCAACTGAGGAGGTGACGCATGTCCTGTGATGGTGCTCCACACTGGCACTCCGTTTGGGATGAGTGAAGCCCCATTTGGCCGATTAATCAGTCGGGAGTATATATATTACTAAACTATATTTTTACCGTGACTGATAGGATTGGCAATGTGCGAATGGACCTTATGTTTAAATTGGCTAATTGCTTCGTCGTGGTTACTGACGCAGTTAGTGGAGTCATCAATATGATATATTGATAATGTAATGTTCGCTTTATGTGCATGTTAGATCAACTATCTCGAACAAATTAGCATTACTTGTAATTACGTTAAAATTTAGTGAAGCTGTTAGTTTGTATACAACAATGTTGGCTTGTGTGCTTACATTTTAGTATGTCTTCCATTAAATTAATAATAGAATTTATCGTCTGGCATCCAATGTAATATGCAGACAAGGTTAATAGTCTAATTGGCTGTTCCTAATAAGAACTCATAGCTTCCTAATTATGTTTGAATCTCGACTGCCTTTCGTTTTTAATTTCCTGCAATTTTTTTTTATTGTTTTCACATTGAGTTTATTTTTATTTAAAAAAAGATTTGTTTGGAGTAAGAGGTTAATATTATAAGTCCTGCTTGCACCAGTCAGGTTTATCTTATAACTTCGAGTTAGTTAATGAAGGTTTTATTAACATAGGCTTATTATGTCATTTTGTAATTTGACCTCGTGTTAACAACTAACTCTGAGTTAAGTGTTTGGCACACGTGGACCTTGGTAAGCAGAACTTTGATTACCAAATTAAGTGTTAGATAATTTCGAAAAACAGGAATTTTGTTTTCAAGTTTTGCCATTAAACCCTATTTACTACTTACAACCACAGCAAATTAAACACAATAACTTAATCCAAACCACAACTACTTAAGTATTGACAGCTAACCCTTCAACTGCAAACACCACTAAATAATAATAATTATTAACCTCAAAGATAATAAATGTTAATAATCATAAACATAATCCTATCCAAATCGAGAAGGAAATTACATTTCGATAGTATCTTGTGGGTCCCTCATTCATTATCTGTATTAAGGTTGCTATCGGTTTGATTATGACAATGAAGTGATTTTCATAACGTAATCGTTATTGTTATTGCTTTGTTATTTCGATGTATTGTTATTGAGGTCATTTGGGGTTGAACTGTGTGGTTTAATTGTTAAAACCGTTTTTGGTGAATTTGTGTATCTAATCGTTTTGATTTTGCGTTGAATTGTGTGATGTACCGTCTATAGAAATATATAAATGAGTTATTTTTGGTGATTATAAGTGATGATAAATGACTGCCAAAAATTAATGCAAGTTGAAGTAATGAATTTGTGTGTAAAGATTAATGTTTGGAAGTATTATCATACTTCTTATAGTAAAAACCCATATTTACAGGAGAAGAAATTGATATGGGATGGATATCGTTGGGAAAAGATTTTTTTTTCGATGGCCGCTGATCGTTTGTTTAGAAACGAACCGCAGTATTCCTAGATATAGATTAAATCCATTCTCTCCATTCATAATATACATCCATTTTATAATATACAAACATTACAGAATATTAAAACTAAAATGTATCTAGGAAGTTACACCACAATTTAACTAACACGATCAAAACTATAACCACTAAAACAAGCACATAAACACAAAATTATTAAAAATCTATATTCAGCTCCTAACCAAATGATCGACGTGACCATAAATACACATAAACGCCGTGGGAGGGCGCCACTCGAAAGTAATTATAAATTATAATAATGTAAACGCGTTTGATGTGACGTAAACAGATGGTGACGTGGCGTGGCGTGGCGACTGATAAAGGTGAACTGTCACGCCCGACCGGGGTTATAAAATTTAATAAATTAATTATTGTTTGTTTTATCATGTTTCGAAGTAATTTAGGGTTAGGTGATGTGTTTAAAAATCTTTTTTTTTTAATTCGTCGTAATGTATTATGTACTCAAAATATTGCAAATGAAATTAATGATTTTGTAATTGAATTAATTCAATGAAATAATAGTCGCGAACATACCTACTGTAAAAGCTTTATTATTTTCACACGATTCATCCTTGAAAATTATTATAAACTAGCTTCTTCCCGCGACTGCGCTCGCGTGTTAGTCCAATATATACTTTAAAACATATCCAACGACACTGGGCAATAGAGTAGAAAATTCTCAGTAAAATAAAATCTGATCAGTACATCCAGAAAAAAAAACCAAACAACCTTTACATAATTATAATACTAGTATAGATTAATAAATAGGTTAGTCTGTTCCATCAGAAGGTACTTAAACACATCTCAAAAAGCGGCTAGCAACTGCATGAAGGCAAATTAATTTAATAACACACTTAATCATATTTTACTAATCATTTCATCAATATACAATGCAGACAAGTCAGTTATACCTGTTCCAAGAAATAACAGAAGAAGTATATTTAACACTATAATTAAACAGGGATATTGATTCCCCTGTCATCATAACCCTTACACCACAATATTGTAACCTAATATTATATTATTAGCGTTGAAAGGGTTACAATAAGGATCGAACTTAATTATTGTTAACGTCAAATACTTTGTTCATCTAGATCTGTAAATGGAAGGGAATTGGGTTACATTTTGATAGTGTTATTTGAGTAGATCGTGTAATAATTATAATTATTAATGATAGCACGAAGATCGTGTTATCGTGTTATAATTATTATTGAAAGTGAAATAAGTACCTAATTGACATGACTTTCTTAGCAATAATTATTTTTATAACTAAGTGCACGATTGAGTGGTAGAATGTTAAGGTTTTTTGTATTTTTATTTCTTGAAAGTTTTCTGTTTACCTTAATTTATTCACAGATAAAGGCGCGGTAGATGCTGAGCGATTTGGCTGTCTCGATACTTTATAACGGGTTTGATACCCATAGAATAAATATTTGTATGATCTACAGGTAGTTTTTCTGGGTTTGATATTTTGTGTATGTGAGTTTATACGTTTGTAAATGCGCCCACGATACAGAAGAAATTCCTAGTATAGAGCAAGGTTTTCTTTAAATGAAAGCAAAAAATAAAGATTCGTTTTATTTCCAGTAACTGAATAATATGAACCGATTCAACATAAATACTTGAAACATAAAAATATGTTGAAGATATAAAAGGAAAAGATTCAAAGAATTTTATCGTCTTTAATATTATAGAATGCAATAAAATGCAAAATGAACTGGGTTACTGTGATTTCTTTCTTAAGATCAATTCACTTGAGATTATGAAACATAATTAAGAATCAATCTCATACCTACATTATTATATTATAAGGACATGACTCTACTAGCAGATATTTACTTGAAGTCAATAAAAAATAAATAAATGGTAGATATTTTAGGCCTGACAGAAATGTTTCAACATATCATACCGTTGACGTAAAGATTTCAAAAGGTACTCATAATTATAAAACTCAGACTTCAAAGTGTTAATCCTTAAAATTCTTTCGCTAGTAAGAAGCTACGTAAACCTTGAGTGATTTTAAAGAAAAAATAAATAAAATAAAAAGCATTTTTTTTAAATTTTCTCTCAATGAATGTGACTAATTATCAAGAACGCGTAAGCTGCTTCGATTGGTCATTGATAAAATTTAGCCAACCAATCACAGATTACGCGTACTAGATGATTTTGTCATATATTTTTTAAAATTCGGTAACCCTAGGGAAACTTTACCAAACAATAAAGACTGCTATAAATTCTCAATCGCAGACCTATACCAGACAAACTTTAAAATTAAAGTCTTAAAAATTCCCACAAGAACTATCAAAGAGCAGATTTTTCATGAGAAGGGTCCATTAAATGAAGAAATTCCCCAGAGTCTGTAAATCGGTGCAGAATTTTCGCAATCAAAATATTTTTCAACGCGACCGCACATCGCCAGAAGAATGGCGCGGGAGACAGCGAATGATTTATTTTAATCGATTGTTTACCGCTGAAAATCTGTTGGCTAAATCGTTTTATGTGACGTAATAAAATTGATAAAAATTGAGTAATGGTTTTAAGGTGTGGCTGAGGTTTTATGTGCATTGTTATTGTTACCGACGACTGCGTTTGTTAAGTCAGCAGAAAGTGTTAATGGTGTATATAAAAGGCAACCGTTGCTGACTGACTGATCTACTATCACAGCTCAAACCACTGACCGGATCGCGCTGAAACGACATGCAGATAGATATAATGCGCTTAGATTTTCCAAAGTTCGCTCCCGTTTTTTTTTTTAAGGATGGGTAATCATCAAATGACTCTTTCTGCTCTGGACGGAGCAGAAGTGAGTGTCAGACTTTTACTGAATAAATAAATTTACTCAATTCACCCCCTAAGGGGATGAAAGTGCGACATGTACGCAAATGAAGTCGCAGGCAGAAGCTAAAACTAAAATTTAAATAAAAAGCAGTGTCCTGTACAACAACAGTTTCATCCTGCTCAGATACACGCTACGTGAGCATCACATCTACTAGCTAATTATGCATAATGTGATCATTAACGGAACGCGTTACTATTGCACGTGGTGAGGTTTCGGATTATACTGGGATACTTAAAACTGCTAGGATTTCAACTTATTTTTAGGGACAATCCTGCGGTTTCACGAACGAAAATGAATGTGAAGCGCGCGTCAGCTAATTTGATTGGTTGACTGGATTATCCACGACCAACCTCTTTGTAGGGCGAAAGTCAGTTGGTCTTAGGTACTATCGCACCCAAGTGTTAAAAATAGTACACTTATATTGTTGTGACTCAATCAATCATTAAATTTTTTTTAAATCCCAAAAACACCTAGCTATTACTGTCCCTTTTCAAGGCACCATTTTAACCTCTTCTCATTAACATTGATCACCACGCTTATCCAAGCTAGATTGTCAATTCCAGATTTATATTAATTAAAAGTCCAGGTTTCCTCACGATCTTTTCCTTCACCAAAGTCAGTGATGTCTAAGATAAAAATGGAAAGTAGATTTAAAATTTCGATATCGATATTTATTTTGACAATCTCTATAGCATGCTCATACAACAAATATTTAGAAATGTTACAACTTACACAGCTGTAATTGAATTAGTGATGCGAATTCCAATTCTCTAGTTCAAAAGTAAACAGTGAATTGGTTGCAAGGACTTTAGAGAACCTGCTACAGAATTCTCAATTACAATTTAGTGTTGTAATACCGGACATCAGAGAACTCTAAGTGTATGACTGTCTCTCCAGCATTTGCAGTGGTACTAACTTTCTCTACACAACGCAACCTAATCTAGTACAGTCTCGTCTATTTAAGCGCACCGTTTGGCCAGTCGCCAGCTGAACATGAATCATGCGCTGTGCTGTCAATGAAACATAATCCGATCATTTCGTTAAGTGACTTGTTACATTATCCTCAACTCGGATTGACGGATTTTGAAATGTAACACAACGATCGTTTATGTTGTTCATTATGTGTTGTGTTTAATGTCAACTGTTAGGTTTGTAATGTGATTATTTTCTGTGTATGTAGGTACTTATTTGTTACTTATTATTTTGAAGATAAGAAAATTCCTTTGAGAATTATTTTGCCTTTTCTTGTTACTGTAGTTCACATATTATAGGAGTGAACACGCAAGAATACTTTTATTTAATACTAGCTTCTGCCCGCAGCTTCGACCGCGTAAAAAGTAACCGTAAAGTAAGTTGAACTATTATCCCAATGGAACATATTACCCGGGGTTGCGGTACGTCTTAACAGGATACCGTGGCCCCGGAACGTAAAGGGCAACAGAAGGAACAGGGTGGTTTTTTAGTCAGTAAAAGTCTGACAGTCCCTTCCGCCCCACCCAGGGCGGAAGGACTCATTTAATGATTTTTACCAACTCAAAAAAAAAGGGAACACATTACCGGAATAAAAAGTATTCTATGTACGAATTAAGCCAGGAAATTGCCTATCTATGTGCTAATTTTCATCCAAATCTGTTCAACGGTTTGCGCGTGATTGAGTAACAAACAACCAAAAATCTTTACAAACTTCCACATTTACTTATGATATTAGTATGATTATAGGTAGTCTAGATATTATAAGTATATGTATAATAGATTTACTAAATAAGTAGGTTAGATACTCATTGCAAGTACCTATATTTGTATATTATCAATCTCAATTACGCATCAGAGATGTAAATAAATAAATAAATATCGCTAACTTTAATTCAATTGCCCGGTTTATTTTGCTTAGCCATACTAGGAGAGCAAAATTTACTTTGTGTGTTACAAAAATAAGACAAATAATATTATTGTGTTACAAAATCTTATTAATCAACTGATACTTTTCTTTTCTTTTTTTTTCTTTTCTTTTTGCAACCTCGGAGTCTGGATTTGTGCCCGGTTGATGGCAATAGGCTCGCCACCTATTACATGGGACTATTTAAAAACTAGCGAAATGTGGGTATACTAATAAGGTAGGTACACCTCTGCCTAAACTCTTCGGAGATTACAGGCGTGATGTTATGTATTATGTATGTGTACTTTTTTCTGTATCATAGATACCTACTTATATTTCGCCACCACAATTCAGGTTAAGTTTATTCATTCACAACTCCATCGTCGTAGATTGGGTCGTCACCCATATATCTATCTGGCTTTGTTTAAATTGTCCCGTGGGCTCATCCAGGATCGTTAGTTTGCCGTGGCGCAGTTTATACGACGCGTTGTAACTAACACGGGCTATATTTGAATGGGAGTTAGCCAGACTCGTTACTTACTTATAAATTAGCGTGGACGACGTACTTAGAATAAATCTTGAGCTTATTGCAAAATTGTAGCAGTCATTTGTACTTTTATAGTTTTTTTACTCCTCTGAAGTTCTTTTTCTGATTATTTTGTTGCGGGGTTGGAGACAGTTAAATCATTTCTTAGGGATTCGCTGACTTTTATGAGTTGCAGTGATTGAAAAAAAGTGGCGAGCTTCGCACAAAATAAAATAATTATTAGTATAGTCTTAATAAACTTATTTATCGGTCCATTCTATAAAAATCTTTCTCAGTGAATTAAGGTAGAGTTAGTTTAAGGTGAACTATAATCCCACTGATACTAGGATTGACAGCTGCTCGAAAAAAATTATTTCAGAATATTACTGCAGAAAAAATAATCTAAATTGTATGTCTTATCTCTGTAGAAACTTCCCTCGTGGAGTTTACCTCACCTAAATTCATTAAGTGATTTTTTTCAGGATATCACTGCAGAAAAGCTAATCTAAATTGTAATGTCTTATTTCTGTAGTTAAGATGAAGTGAGTTTGAGGTGAGTTATCAATCCTAGCATCTGTGAGATGACAGCTAACCTCTAACTCACTTTACCTAAATCTCCGAGAGAGGAGAGAGTTTTACAGAATACCACTGCAGAAAAACAGTTCCAAATCTTATTATGTCTTGTCACTCTAGTCTATGACAGCAGCACTTAAAAATGACATCATAATTTAAAATCCTCAGAATATATTCATAAATTCTTCAAATATTTTAATAAAACTACAACTTTAAGTGAAACTTTAAGTAATTTTGAATCACATTTCGTGCTGGCTCTATTCCAACACATGAATCACTAAGTTTGATCTCAGACAATTTGTTACAATTAACAAATCCAGAATTAACAATTTTTCACTACAATTTCAACCTTATCTTCTGTATGTTTAAGTCTGTTTCCGTTAACGTGTCTGTTTGGTATGGCTAAAGCTAATGTCTGTATAACTAGCAATTTCACTCCGGTTTCCAGGATTTGAAACGTTCCCGCTCACAAGAATATTAACTTTCAAATTATGCTCTTTGTATGGTATGTATACTAAAATATTGTTTTGCTTATAATAAATGCTAGAAAGATCATTAGATTAACTAATTTAAGAATAGTTTTACCTATTTATAAATTATCGCTATTCCTATGTGTTAAGCCAGATCAATACCTACATGTGCGTGCCAAATTTCAGCTAAATCCGTTTAAGCGTGAAAGAGTAATAAACTTCCATCCATCTATCCTCTGCGACTTTGTACGCGTGTTTTTTTTCATCCGCGTTTACGTCTTCGGTTTCTACTCAGCTCCCGTGAGTCGTAGCTTGATAACTCATCATCATATCAGCAGAACGACGTCCACTGCTGAATATAGGCTTCCTCTAAACATAGACACAATGACCGGTCCTGCGCTTCCCGCATAGCAGTTTCTTTCGACCTTTATCGGGTCGCCTGATGAATCTGGCAATCATAATACAAAAAAAATAACCGGCTGGTAATTCCAAAGATAAACGCGTTTAAACAAACACACAACCAAAAAATCTCCACAGCTTTATTTATGAGTATAGATTTTCACTCTACTGCTGTAATGAGTGTTGACGCATTCCACTCACTTGAACTCATAAAAACACTGTCAACTAAGCACACTTACTAATTTAAATTTCAGCTCCACGAGACAGGTATATAATAATACATGAATGATATTCCACGAAATACAAACAAATTAGTCAGTAATTTTCCAGTTCAGTGTGTTTACCTAATTATAACGTAAACGGTAATCCTCATAATGTATGAGGGTCCTTTCGAAATAAACGACACGTAATAATAATTTTAATTATCCCGAAAATTCACGGGGATATGAAGTTTATTAATAAGTATAATATTACTTGGTACTTTTAGGCGATGATCACACAACGCCGCGCATTGAATAAAAATTGTTGTCTCCCTGTTTGTTCTGGGTAATCTTGAAATGGCTGGAACTATTTTGATAGCACTTTTCTAGCGGATAGCTGGGTGTCATATGGAGTAGATTACTTTTAATTATTTTTATATTGTTGGTAATTTAGCAATATTATTTTTCTAATAATTAAAGGTAAATAACTGACATTTACACGGAACCAAGTCGCAAGAAAAAGCTAGTTCTTCAAAACATACATACATACTTAAAATCACGCCTTTTTCCCATGGGGGTAGGCAGAAACTACAGAACGCCACCTGCTACGATCCTTACATACTCCTTTCGCCTCATCCACGTTCATACATCTCGTCATAGAAGCACGCCGGTTACGAGTACTCCGCACCTGACCTTTCTGAAGAACCTCACCAATAAGGTCTTCCTAGAGCGACCCCTCCCTGCGTTGCTACTCACCTCTACCATATACCTACCTTCAAAACCTCATTACATTATTTTCATTTATTCATTAGTTTTGTGTATAATAACAACAATGAAATTATAAAATGGTGTAAAAATACACATCATACTGCCCATCAAACTATATAACATTGAGTTCACACATCATTGCAAGCGCGACTTCTTAGCTTGGAATCCTGAGTTCGATTCCCAGGTGAAAGGCTTTTTCCCAGGCAAAAAGTGTTATAAAGGCTTTCCATAATAAACTGAGTATAGCAGCCCGGAGTTTAAAAATTGATGGTGTGACACTCCCGTGCCTCAGAACGTTAAACCATTGGTTCTGATCTCTCCCCGGTCGAGTCGGATTGCCGTCCTATCGGACTATGAGAGTGAGGGAAGAGGGAGTACAGCTTAGTTTGCGCACACACTTGTGCACTAAAACATATCCTGCGTACTTAGCATGACATGATAATAATAATTATATAATCTTACTAGCTGTCCGCCGCGGTTACACCCGCGTCTTTGGTTACTACTCCGCTCCCGTAGGTCGTAGCGTGATGGTATATAGCCTATAGCCTTCCTCGATAACTAATCTATCGAACACTGAAAGAATTTTTCAAATCGGACCAGTAGTTCCAGAGATTAGCGCGTTCAAACAAACAAACAAACAAACACTGCAGCTTTATAATATTAGTATAGATGATACTGATCTATATTTTCCTTTTAATACAAACATAAATTTTTAATAGCTGATGATTTAAGAATTTTATAATAGTAATTTACAAATTGATCTAAATAAGTGTAATAATAGTGATGATATAAATAATTTCAAATGTTTGCATGCCGATTGGTAAAATGTGGCTGGGCTAAATGTAATCTTAAGAACTATTATGTATTATCCATATTTGCAAAATAGAACTCTATTCTATTCTATTCTATTAGCCAGTCTCCGTTGAGATTGATCACCGTGACCGAAATTCGGTCAGAAGGATAGTATCACAAACCTCCTCCATACAAATAAATTCTTTATCATTCCCAACCAGTATGTGGGTACGTTTATAAAGGTCTTTATCGTTAACTGTCAGTGCGGGACGATTAGCGTGAAATCATTAAATTTTCAGTGAGCGCTGGTGCTAATACCGCTTTATCTGTCGTCAGAACCAACATTAATTGTTGAGGTACCATTTTAGTACCTACAGCATCCGTAACTTTTATGGATGGTGTAATTTTTATATCTGTTGTTATAATTATGACTTCATTTTATTTTATTAAGATCTTTATTAATGGTATTAATATTAATAACGTTGCAATGTTTGTTTAATGTTTTAAAGGAAGATGGGCTGAATAAAACATAATATAACATCACGCCTGTAATCCCTGAAGGGTTAAGCAGAGGTGTACCCATTAGTGCATCCACATTTCGCCAGTTATGTTTAAGTCCCATGTACTAGGGGGTGAGCCTATTGCCGTCAAACGGGCACAAATACAGACTCCGAGGCTGCTACTGAGAAATTTCTGATGGAAAAACCCAATTACACTTTTCCTAACCTGGGAATCGAACCCAAGCACTCATGCTTAGCAGTCGCGCTTTGCAACCACTAGATCAACGAGGCAGTCCCGCCTGCCAGAAACCTGGACTTATAGGTAATATATGTAGGTAAGTCTGAAATTGCCAATCCGCCTAAAGCAAGCTTGGTAATGAATGCTCGTGCCTTCTTTGTATGAGAAGAGATCTTTGCCTTACAATGGGACAATAATAGGCCGGTATTATTATTTATTAATAGGCGTGGATAAACCCCAAAACCACAGCAACAGAATAAGGTAAATCTCAAGAGGAAAAATCTATTTTCAACAGAAAATATCAAGGAAAATTCTCAAACACCTTTCCAATTATTATAATTTTATACCGAAACCTCAATCCGAACGTTCCATCATCTGCTTTTAATGTTTCAAGTTAACAGATGCGTTTCTGAAACTTTGTTCAACTTTTCAAATTTGTCTCACCGGCCAATTATAAGTTTCGTTTTTACCTCGACTTTAGTTAATAACCGTGTTTTGCGTTAAAGCTGTTCGTCCGTGGTTGCGGGACGTCTTAACAGGATACCGTGGCCCCGGAACGTAAAGGGCAACAGAAGGAACAGGGTGGTTTTTTAGTCAGTAAAAGTCTGACAGTCCCTTCCGCCCCACCCAGGACGGAAGGAATCATTTGATGATTTTTACCACCTTAAAAAAAAGCTGTTCGTGGGTCGTCGTTAATGGAAAATGATATTTCTTGAATTGAAGACATGACAGGTAATAGAGATATGTCAGAAATAAATTGAAAGGTTTTACTTGTGTCGAACGAGTAACAGAAAAATAATATTACGTGAAATATCGTTTTCAATAACAAATCATAGTATCACATATTTTTTATATATTTTTTAAAGGCCCTCAAATATTTTTTAGAAATCTATAGGTACTAGTTGTATTATAAAAATGTACATAGGTACTAGGAAATTGTATTATTATTAATTAGTTTTGTGTTTAGAATAATTTGTTGAAAAAGGCATTGATTAACTTAGTATGGACTAGCGGCGTCATGTTTTTTTTCAGTGGCCACAAATAATTATTATGTTACTTTGTTGTGTTGTTAAGTACACATAATATATGTTCAATTATTTTTATCCTAAATTATATCGAAGTTGAGATAATTGCATTTGAAGATTTTAAAAATGTCGTCAATATAAAAACTTCAATTACTGTCCTGCGTACAGAAATCTTAGATATGTTTTTGAAGGTTGTTTTTAGAGATTGACTTTACTGTTTCACGACCATGTGTCAATGTTACGTTACTTTTGGGTCTTGGGAAATAATAAAGACACATTACCTCGCTGTAGAGCAAGAAGTCATTAAGTGCAAAAAGGTAGTTTCGAGATAATAGTGTTTTAGAGACTTTTTGTTTTTTAATTCGAAATAACACATTAACACTTATAGTTACAAAAAAAAAACTACTCCATATTACTATTTCAATGTGTGTAGCCATATCCATATGAAAGAGTTTCTATGTAGTTGTAGTATTCATTAGCAGGCCGGTAGATTTGTTGGTCAACTAATCATAACTAGCAAGACCGCACAAGACAACGCACGTGTCATTTTCATAGAGTATGTCAGTGCAGCGCCATACTAATAATAATGAGTAATTAATGACGCCGCTAGTCGAGCGACAAATCGCTGATTTGTTTTTGTTTCGAGAGCCGTCTCAGTACGCACACATTGTGAGTTTGTTTGTACGCACACGTTGATACTTTCACAAATACTTTCAAACATTTTGAATTTGTGGAGGGGTGCGCCATGTGTTATAGTAGTTTATCTTTAGGTTGCGGTAAGTAGGTAGTTACTAAAAAAACCTCAGAACCTTAAAAGGGTTTATAAGAATATATAGGTATAATAACTTCTTCGTGTTTAATGAGCTATCTAAACCAAATATCTCCGTTCCGATAAGGTTTAGAGAAATGTGTCCATATTAGTTTTTGATCGCATTATTCTGATCTTTCAAAATATCTAAGTTTCATTAGTGGCCATCCAACTTCAAAATGACGCCACTTTTACGCAAACCCCTTTATAATATTCGTTAAGATTGTTCTAAAACACAAAATAGTGATATTAACCCAGTAAACATAAATGAATTTAATACCTACTCCATTGAACATAAACGAACTAACTAGCGTTATAATTACGGTCTGCACTCAGGTTTCCAATTCCGTTCACAACTCTGTTATGGTTATAACAGAATAATACTATTTCACATAACGTGGGAAACAGCATTAAACACCCAATGATGTCTAAAACCACTTTCAATAACCATAGAATGTAATTATAATAGAAAAACCCAATAACACTTAGCTCGACCTGGGAATCGATACCAAGACCTCATGCTCAGCAATCGCGCTTTACGACCACTAGGTCAACAAGGCAGTCAAAATTAAGTTTTTAAAGCAATTTCTCAACGACCAACTTGTTCTCATATTATCGCTAATAACAACAGTGTATTTGTTCCATAATACCCCCCTTTTTTTTTGGGTAGTAAAAATCATCAAATGAGTCCTTCCGCCCTGGGTGGAGCGGAAGGGACTGTCAGATTATTACTGACTAAAAAACCACCCTATTCCTTCTGTTGCCCTTTGCGTTCCGGGGCCACGGTATCCTGTTAAGACGTCCCGCAACCCCGGCAGACGTTTGGCCCTATTGGGGCCCCGTCCCTGTGCTGACAGGACAGCTCTTTGAGGTGCGCGTCGAACAAAACGCGCCGTCGACCCGGGCCTGGTCCTTGATCGGACGGCGAGCTTCCCATGCAAGCTCGCGTAATCCATAATACCTTTAGCTTGAAAATTAAAAAAAAAAATAGAAATAAAACCTCACAAGTCACAATAGAGGTCCGTTGCCTAGCAACGTTAATCCGGTTGACCGCGCGATCCCTGTAACGAGACGACGTCAGTTAACTGATTACCCCTGGTCTCTCTAACTTGAGTTATGTTGTTAGAACTCGTTACTGTACCTAGTTCGGTTTACGTAAACGTGTGTGATAAATTGAAGGTACAGTCAGATAAGCTATTTAGTGTACAGGCAGATAATTGCAACTACTTTTAAACAAGGTTTCGAGTGTGTCAAAAGATTTTTAGACACCTTTTCACTGCCTCGTTGGTCTGGTGGTCGCAAAGCGCGACTGCTGAGCATGAGGTCTTGGGTTCAATTCCCAGGTCGGGCAAGGTGTTATTGGGTTTTTCCATTAGGAATTTCTCAGTAGCAGCCTCGGAGTCTGGATATGTGCCCGGTTGATGGCAATAGGCTCGCCCCCTATTACATGGGACTTAAACAAAACTGGCGAAATGTGGATGTACTAATCGGTACACCTCTGCCTAAACCCTTCGGGGATTACAGGTGTGATGTTATGTTATGTAGACACCTTTTTTTTGGGTTGGTAAAAATTATCGAATGAGTCTATCCGCCCTGGGTGGAGCGGGAGGGACTGTCAGAATTTTACTGAGTAAAAAACCACCTTGTTCCTTCTGTTGCCCTTTACGTTCCGGGGCCACGGTATCCTGTTAAGACGTCCCGCGACTCCGGATTAGTAGACACCTCAAGCTTAAAAAGTGAACACAAAATAACACTGAATGGCAATGTAGCACAAAGATAAATAATTATTATTGTTGTCTGTATAATTATTAATGCAATATTAACTTAAAACTTAACTTAGAGTTAGTTGCTCTCACAAGTTTAAATTGAAAAAGATCCTTTCCCCTGTAAGCAACTAACTGGTAGTTAAAATTATAACCCTGGTTGGTGCAAACAGGCCAAATACAATTACCGTCATCTAGTTCTTTAATACGTGCTGCTTTTGTTTTCTTTGCATTGTTTTCAATTCATTGTATTTAGAACAAAACCCTATTTATTAAAATGTATTTCAAACTAATTTGGTCGAGCAAATCTGTAGACAAATAAATAAATAAATAAATAAATATCTTGTGACAACTCACACACGGCCATCTGATCCCAAGCTAAGCAGAGCTTGTGTTATGGTAACCAGACAACTGATATACATACTTATATAATTTATAAATACATACATATTATAGATAAATTACACCCAGACACAGAACCAACAAATGGCGACCTATTATCTAGATTGACTTTAAAACCAGCAAGACAGAGTGAATTGAAAATGTAAATTGTATTATTTTAATGGACTGTTACAATTAGAGAAATGTAAAAGAAAATACGTTTGTTAGTGAATAAAACTGGGCTTTGTAAAATGGTTACTTGCCTTTGTGTAATTTTATTGACATTAGAAATTTACGCACGTTTGAATTGAATGTAACGTAATTTGTTTTAGTAATAGACTTTTATTTGTAAAAGAGATAACAAATTATTAAATTGAAACACTGTTATTAAATTAACTCTTTTAGAGTACCTACCTAGGTAAAGTATTTTGTAGTAAAATTATCGTACTGTTTGGCGAATATATAATATCGTGACCGGTGAAATATTGCCGGCCGCGCGTTACTTACAAAAGTATTCTAGTCAACATTTTGGCCAATAAAAATCGATGAAATTTTTACTAGGTATCTAGGCTGAAAACTGCAGACTAACCACAAGTTAGTCAGTTTTCTGTCCCGTTGATTTTGTATTCTCATGTGTATAAAATATTGTAAACTATTGCAGCTATTGTTGTTGTATATTGTAATTAAAAGAAAATGTGTTGAGTTTCTTGCCCATTCATCTCGATATGGAACTCAGCACATAATTATATTTTTTTTATTGTAAAAAGTGCATAAAGTGCCTTTAATGTTCCTGTTGAAGTAAAATAAAAAATAACTAGGTATAACATATGTAGTGCGGCGTCGGTAAAGTCTCTTGACTTCGGCAGACATTCAAACCTCGCTTCATTTGTATTATAACAATACATACTACTAGTTCCCTGAGTTACCCAAAAGTAAACATCACGTCGATTAGAACTAATAACTAATAATTCTGGCTTATACAAATCATTGTTGTTGAACAGTTTTCTCGTTCGGATCGCAAGTGGGGGAGTGTTTTCGTACATCACTATGACTCGTGCATTGTTACAGTTGGCTGATCTCCGTCTTTACTTTGTTCAACTTCGGTAAGTCCGGAAAAGAATAGGGACTCGATTCTTTATCGACTACAATCGAAATTGTTATCGATTTGAAAAAACGTGGTACCGCGCATCGTGCCAAAGTGGTGCCCACAAAAATAAAGTGTTTTTGTTGCGAGTTAAAATGAGTTTGATGCAGATGTTACGTGGTTTATTTTGTTTCAAGTTTTTGTTAAGTTTAGCAAGTATCTAAATTATAGTAGCGGCCTACCATAATCTTGATACTTGCAAAAAAGTGCTGCAGAAAATATGTACCTAGGCGATAATAATAGCGAACCCAATCGAAATTAAGGATCACATCGATTTTAATAATATAATTATTTTAAGCAAACTTTTTTTTTACTAGTCTGTAATGCTCCTTTTCTGGGCAAAGGCCGCCCCCAAGTCCGTCTAGGTATTCTTTTCTTATGCCACCTCAAATCAGCCGGGGTCAGGGAAATAAACAAAAAAATTTGTGTCGTTTGTCCTTTTTCCACGACTAACGTGGCCCGCCCAATTCCATTTCAATTTAGCAGTCTTTTTGACACAAACACATAAAATAAAAAACTTCCACCAGCTTGTTTTTACTAAAAAAAAAATTAATAACATTCAACTATCGACTATTTAAATGCACATCTCTATTCGAATACATTTCTGAAAGGCGTTCGATTCTGCAAGTCATTCAAAGTGGGGTAAATAAAAAAGAAAGCGTGGGCTTCCCTCAGTAAAGCATATTGGGTATGATTACCCATAAATACATAAAAAATGAAGGCAACCTTGGATTATGAACAGGCAATTATATGGCGTACGTTTATACGACAACGAAATATATTATGTTCAATGATATAATATGTTTTCCTTGTATGAAAATGACAGAATGAGGGACGATGGTTTAGATCTATGTATTTATTCATAGATATTCTAGATTTCTAAGGACTATAATCTTAAAATAGAACCAAGTAAAGTTGTTTATCTTTTTGGCTGCCTAGTCGGAACCACATAAAAGATTTTAATGCGGTTTTCATTTTCATCATTATCCGCCTTTGTACACCCACATTTCGCCAGTAATAGGGGAAATAAATAAAACCACGTAATAGGGGGTGAGCCTATTGCTATTAACAGGGCACAAATCCAGACTCCGAGGCTGCTAATGAGAAATTCTTGATGGAAAAACCCAATAACACTTTTCCCGACCTGGGAATCGAACCCAAGACCTCACGCTCAGCAGTCACGCTTATAGTTAGTGGCTGGAATCGCTAATCCGCCTGAAATAATAAGCGTGGTGATCAAATACTTATCTGTATAAGATAGATAGATAGATAAAACATTTATTCAGTGCACACAAAAGACACATCACAACACTAAAGTACAGTCAATAAGAAGAGGCCTTTGTCTCCTAAACATGATACGCATATTTGAAAGAAGAAAGTCTTTTCTTCTTTCAAATCTGCGAACTATATTCTGCATCATATAATAAGTATTTGGTGTCTACCAAGATATGTGATGTAGTTAGTTCAACTTGATTTTTCTACCAAACAAAATTAATTTATCTCGTCTTTGTCAGCCATAGCTCCTAATAAAGCCCCGCTCGGCAAACCTCGTGTAATAAATTGTCTGTAACTGTTTAATCAAAGTGAATAATTATATGTCAACATTGCTTACTTGATTGAGATAATTATTAGCTAGTTAATTCCAAACATGTCGTACATGCCAATACCGCACAACTCAATCATGAACTTTACTGGACTAGCAAAAGCTCGCTGTTTCATCTACGTTAAGTTACATCTTTAAACCACGCTATATAACGCAGAAAGATTTATTCAAATCAGACCAGTAGTTTCAGGGATAACCGCGTTTAAACAAACTTACAAAAAAACTCTTCAGTTCCATTATATCTATAGATATAGATAGTAAGTATAGATCTTGAACAATATGGAAACAGATCTTGAACAAAATGGAAACAAAGGACAGCCTTTGTTATTGGCTTACATATGGAGCATCACGTCATTTTCCACCAATAAACAGTAATATCCTTTGACGGTCTTAATCACAGAATTACGCATTGACGCAGCCAGACTTTCTGCCCTTGAATCATATGACCTTTACTTCTAATACACTCATTCATCACAGCAGTGATTTATGAATAATTTATTTTCAAAGTCATTTTATATTCATGGAAGTATGTCGGAGCCATTTAAAAGTAGATGTATGAGCTCCATTGTATTCGAGGAAGCATGTCGTTATCTGTTGATCGACGGGCTGTAGTGACCCGTGACGGTGGACATGGCGGGTAATTTCTATCAGTGCGTCGTGCGAAATGCATTATATTTTGATTTGAAATATTGATTTTGTAATCAATAGTTTGTCTTGGTTCTGTTAAAACGAACCGAAAGTCATGACAAAATTTCTACAGTTTTCGATCATCGTCATATCAGCTGTACGAGGTCCACTGCTGGTCATAGACCTCTCTTAAAGGTCAACAATGACCGGTACTTCGCAGCCCACATCCAGCGGTTTTCCGCTAATTCAGTATTTTGTCCCATTTAATAATAAAGTATTTATTTATAAAAGGGTATTTGTGACATTATAATTGGTAATGTTTTGGTTTTTGCTCAAAAAATAGAGCTTCTGTAGCCAAACTAGACGGAGCCTGTTTTTCAGCTTTCAGTGCTAATACCGTGGAATACAACTTTGCAGCTATTTAAAATAATATTACCGTAAACTACCAATGTTTACTTTTAGGCTCTAGACAGACGGACTGCATTTCAACTGCAATCCAACTGCAAATTTGCAGTTCGGATGCAGTTTGAATGCAGTTGACACGACTGCAATAGAACTGCAAACCAACCGTGCGGTCCAATTGCAGTCGGCGTGCAGTCGTGTGAACTGCACACCGACTGCAATCGAACTGCATCCGAACTGCACCATACCCACCCGCCCGCACTACTTTAACGCTCCGCCCCCCCGCAGTTCGGATGCAGTTCGATTGCAGTCGGTGTGCAGTTCACACGACTGCACGCCGACTGCACGCCGACTGCAATTGGACCGCACGGTTGGTTTGCAGTTCTATTGCAGTCGTGTCAACGGCATTCAAACTGCATCCGAACTGCAAATTTGCAGTTGGATTGCAGTTGAAATGCAGTCCGTCTGTCTAGAGCCTTACAGTAATCGATCGATCTACTTAATTGTAATGTTTTTGGATATTTAACGCAGATTAATTTTAAGCATTTTGAGATGTAGTCCATTGATCTGTTATTGCTGAATGGTAATGTTACACATTTGGCATTTTGACTAAATTAACGTTATTCATTTAAATATTCAGAGGTTCCGATTTTGATACTGAGTAAGAACCAAAATGACTTTTCCAATTCAAATGTACTTTCAATGTTTATTATTAGACATCACTGACATTGGTGAAGAAAAAAATTCGTGAGGCAACCTGTACTTATAATTAAGACGGAAATCGTCCATTTGCCTTGAGAAAGCGTGATGATCAAAGCTCTTACCTTCTCTGTATGAGAAGAGGTCTGCAATGATACAATAATCGGCTGGTATTGCAATTTTCCTGTCAATCTACCTCGAGACAATTCTTAATATATTTTTCTTCTGTTCCAGATTTTCCGAACTCCGAGTGACAGTGTGTGTGACAATGATTCTGTGACGTGTGACGGAATAGTGTGACGTGTAATAGTGTTGTGTACAAATATGTGGTCAAGATGAAGCTGTGGAAAAGCCTTAAGATATCTATAGGCAGTCGCAGCGACCCCAAGTCTTACTCCCAGGAGTTACCGCAGTGGGGTGGACAGGGGTATGAACTGGATGGTGAGTTCTTATTCATATTCATTTATTTGCATAACCTTCAAGTTGTATATAAAAGTTTATCCGCAAGGTTATTTTTCACCCGCTGTTTTCAGTTACTGCTCCGTTCCTGTAGGTTTTAGCGTGATGTTATACATCCTTTACTTTTCCTCATAAATCTGGCTATGATATAGAAAAAGAATTATAAAATATACTATGTTGATGTGCCCTGAATGGGTCCATTAATGTTTTTTAGCTTAAAGCCTTATGTATCTAACATTTAGGTAAACTGATATAAATAAACCTGACAATTTTTTTGCTTGTTGCAACATCGTATCTTTTTTAAGAATGGATTACGGATTTATAAGTAGTGTAGGTTAAAATGTTCTGTAATGTAAAAGATTATTTTAAAAAGAGTACTTATTCTATAAAGTTTCCTGCCCATCCTTCACCATACAAAACTACCTTTAGAAAGGGGCAACTAGATTTAATTCTTTATTTTTTTTCTTGATGATTTTTACTTGGTGTTACTTGTGTGTTTCTTCTTGTTTTCTTTATTTACTTCTTCTTGTTCACTTTTGAAATGATTTGACTGACTTTCAATGATTTTAAATTATTCTGTTCAATAATTATAATGTATTATTAACTGGTTATGGGAACTAAATATGTAATTTCAGCTGCGTCTATTAAAATCGTTGCCATACTCCCATGGTCGCTACTAATTCTACTCGTCAACGACTTTTTACAACAGGCAACACAAAAAACGTGTGATGATAAAGGACATTATTTATCAAACTTTGAAGATAGACAAGATCGTGTTGTTGACGAACAAGGAATGACTTGAGAATAAATAAAAAGCAAAGCCACGTGGGAAAATGTTCCCACGTGGCTTTGCTTTTTATTTATTTTTAACTTGATGATTCCTTCATTGGTAAAAGACATGGATTTAGAAAATGAAAGAGAATGATGAATTTATTTATCCAAATGAAAAAAGATAGGCAGTTTAAATATCAATCTGCCTAGCTTTTTCCCGAC
The DNA here is from genome assembly GCA_949316365.1 of Hoplodrina blanda. Lineage (NCBI taxonomy): Eukaryota > Metazoa > Arthropoda > Insecta > Lepidoptera > Noctuidae > Hoplodrina > Hoplodrina blanda. Next base: position 15,965,760 of record OX438582.1, read on the forward strand.
TATGTTGGGGTCGGCTTCCAGTCTAACCAGATACAGCTGAATACCAGTATTTTACATAGATTGACTGCCTATTTGACTTACACAACCCAGTAACTGGGTAATTCGATACTACTTGGTAAGGACTGGTTGTCAGACTTTCGGGCTTCTGACGACCCGTAACGACTGACTGATGACAAAAACTAAGAAAAACTAAACAGTGACTAATTTTAGTTTTATTTAGTCCTAAATAACTTTTATTAATAGGTATATACATTATTTACAAGCTTAATAACAAAAATAATAAAAAAACAACCAGAATAAGAAAATAAAAAGAGAAACTAAAACTAAATGTTTTCCCAAAGAAAATAAATAAATGGCATCAAAAAATTCATCCGCATCGCCATCCACTGGAAATGTACCCAAAAGACTGGCCGCATTGCCACGTTGGATGGCAATGCTTAACCTCTGGCTGGTAATAACCAGCCCTTGGGCCACGGGAAGTGTCAACCACTTTTAGTTTTATTAGGTATATTTTCATAATTATCAAAATTAGTTTATCTATGAACCTATGTGTACCGATTAAGTAAATAAACCCACGCATTATAAAATATCAAACCAGTAACTTTAGGTCTCTACAAAAAATATCACCCAGCCTTTGTATACCTACTCATTTTGCTCAAATCACATTTTTCCTTATCCCGGTTAAGGCGCAGACACACAGTTACCCTTCAGTCAAGTTCAGATGACAAGGGACCAGCCTTTTGAGTCTGAATTTGATGTTAGATATCGCTATTTTTAAACTGTTTTTTTTTAATCATTTCATATTTGAAGTAGTTGAAATTCAAGGATATAATCGAAATAGTATTTTTTTTTGTTAGATTAAATATACATGTCTGTTAATTGTCCCTCTGTAGGGCAAAAGCCTCTTCTCAAACAGAGTAGGCACGAGCATTGATCACCACGCTTGCTCAAAGCGGACTGGCTATTTCAGACTAGGTAATATTTATTATCATCAAATTATAAATCCAGATTCCCTCACGACATTTCCTTCACCGATGTTAATAATGTGAAAAATAAACTTAGAAAGTACATACCTATTATTATTATGAAATTGAAAAAGTTACATTGGTACTTGCCGCAATCGGTTGCGAACCCACAGTCCCGTGGTTGAGAAGCGGGCGCCATAACCACTGTTCTATCAATATATCGACATGATTTTTATAAGGGTAGTTTTAGGAATAATATTAGGGGAAAGTTTGGTATATTGGACCATTCGTTAAGTTGGACCACCATCAAATAACAGTTTAGTAGTTTATTGATTTGATTATTGGCAACACCAAACGATAATCAACTAACTTCACTACACATCGGCTATTTTGAATTTCTCGTAAAACAGCGCGGCTAGTTGTCATTAACTAAAAACGAATTTCATTGTTTTTAATGTAAATTTTGGTGTTCTTTGCTAGTGGTGTAATTAAGGCAAAGTTAAGCTGTCTATATTTATATTTTTAATTGAGATTCGTTATTAATTAACAATTAACTGGAGATAAACATTAGCCGGCTTAGATAGGTTATGTTCTTGTCAAATTCGTTTTTTTATGCGAGTAAACAGTTTGCTTAATTGGACCACACATGGTCGGTTAAAATTAATCTTTTTAAATTAATCTTTTTCGAACTAATTCAGAGTTTTGACTGTTTTTTTTAAGTCTTTTTAGCCAAAGTTAGATTTTCTATCGTTGATTTTTGTAGTACGAGAGATATTTTTTTTAAAAGTGTTTTTGATTAGTTTTATAGGTAAGTTTTCTCAAGTCCAAATTACCAACAGCGTGGTCCAATTAATCCTACCAGTTGGTTAAATTGAAACAAATATCTGATCTCAGAAAATGATGATTATCTTAAGTTTTGCTATAATTATGTTAATTTTTATTAATTATATGTGAAGCCAAATAAATAATGTTTCATTTAATACAGCTGTTGTCTGTGCCATTTTTAAAGAAGCATATCAAAACCGCATTTTTACAAAAATGGTCCAAAATAACCGACTTTCCCCTATAAAAATTATGTAGGTATAAATTTTTCACAAAGCCCAAACTCCTAGGCATAGTTTTTATTGGCTTCCAATGCTTCTGACATAACTTTCTGTTTGAAAAACTTTTCAAATTTTACCCAACTATTTATCCGGCCAAAAATCAATTATGTGTCCAAGCCTTTATACGTCAGAGGCATGATGAAAGGCTTTTTTTCCTTCTAATTTTTAATCAACGGGTTATCATCGAGCCGTGCTAAACTCGCGACATCAAAGTAAATATTTCGGATTCATAGTCAAGGTAATTGGGTAAAACGGTTGTTTATAAAATTTCCTCGTCGTATTTTTTTTAATTATGTTTTTTTGGGACCGCCTACGTTATGACAGATAAGCACTTTATGTATATTGATGAGACGCGAGCGGAGTTTATTTGTGTTTCATAATTAGTACGAACCTTTTATAACTCTGTTTTCACAGAGAATTGTAAGATCAAAGGCACAATATGAATGGCTTCAATAAAAGCAACTTTACTTAGCTGTGTGTGAAAATAGGTCAAAGATAGAAAGACTCGCAGGCGGTGCATATTTCCGCTAGAATAAGCGTTCAAAACTTTTTTGAGACATTGTATGAACGACAAACTGACTGATTTCTCTAAATGATTACAATCTGTGACTTATGTTTATACAACAATAGACATACATAACATCACGCCTGTTATCCCCGAAGGGTTAGGCAGAGATGTACCTATTAGTACACCCACATTTCGCCAGTTATGTTTAAATCCTCAGAGGCCTAAAAGGACACCATTTAAAAAACACAAAAATGTACGAACAGGCAAGGGTGACAATGAACTAGATTAACTTATTATTTTTACTGGAGATTCTAGTCGTCGTATAAATCCGAAACGAAGAAAGAAAATTTCACAATATGAAAAGCTAATTTAAAATATCTAACCAAAAATACAGTTCGAAAATCCAATAGTGTCCGGGCTAAACTCAACGCTGCCCATGTATGCAATGATTTGGCAATTTCGTTCAAGACTCGCCTTTGAATATTCTCCTATATTGTGGACTGACTAGGCGAATTTAAAATAACAAAATGAATTTGTAGATTCCGTGCTTGGATTTCGAATGTTTTTTTTTTATATTTAGCTTTCTTAAATAAATTTTATTCGTTGGTCTTTTGGCCGCAAGCGTAACTACTAAACGAGGGGTCCAGGGTTGGATTCCCAGGTCTGGTAAAGAGTTACTGGGTTTTTCTATTGGAATTTGTTAGTAGCAACCCGTAGTTATGAAACTGGTGGTGAGACACCTCCGTGCCTTGGAAATATCGTAAACGCGTTACTCTCGACTATCATTCATAGATTTTGGACGGTCGTTACGAGTAATCGGAAGCTCAAAGTCTAACAACCAGTCTTACCCCTTGGTTGTTTATTTTGTTGCTCAATAACTGGGTTGTGGAGGTCAGATAGGCAGTCACTCCTTGTAAAATTGGTATTCAGCTGCATTCGGTTAGAGTAGAAGCTCCAACATTGTTGGAAAAAAGCTAGGCAGAGATTTCGTTTTCTTAAGTTTAGTAGGTACATACATACATACATACATAAACTCACGCCTTTTTCCCATGGGGGCAGGCAGAAACCACAGAACGCCACCTGCTACGATCCTTACATACTCCTTTCACCTCATCTACGTTCATACATCTCGTCATACAAGCACGCCGGTTACGAGTACTCCGCACCTGACCTTTCTGAAGAACCTCACCAATAAGGTCAGTGTAGGTCTTCCTAGGGCGACCCCTCCCTGCGTTAAGTTTAGTAGGACTTTCATAATGTTTGATTGTTAGAATAAGATAAATAACGTAACAATTTTATTGTAGCTTAAACTTTTACAAAAAATATTATAATTATCAAAATGTAGTAGTTTTAACGATAACTGCCATTATTTAGGTTTTATTTTTCAAATTCTTCAAATGGAGTTTAGAAAAAGAAAAATTTCTAGCCATTCGAATATACTTCTGTTTGGTTGACAGTATTATTATAAGACTAATACCTAGTATTATTTTAATCAGTAACAACCTATACTTAATTCTGCCCAAAATGAGTCCTAAAATTAATAATAAAATTATAAATCTTTATTTACCTATACAAAACACCAGGACAAGGGTAGAATAACAATGAAGGCAAAGTATCTCATAGGTATAAATAACAAATAATGATCTTATACAAGCTTACCCTGTATTCAATCCTGCACTATATCATCAAAGTCCTGCCTCGTCAGCTTCTGTTGCAGTTACAACTACAGTAATGGGTGCACATGTCTCGTACGCTGCGTAATAGCAAGCTCGACAATTAGCAAATCCATTACATACTTGCCGTTGTACACCGTCCTCTGCTATTGTTTAAGAACTAGTTATATAGTTGTTAGCAGTCGTATAGTTCTAGTTACGGCTTAGTCTGAAAGTTTTGTGCTAGTTGCAGATGAGATTTTAAATTTCTGAGACTTGTGGGGTAATTGGGTAACACATACTTGTAATGTCAATTTGATGGATTTTGACAGCAATGTCTTATTCATTGCTTCCTATTATGTTTGAATCCTTCGTATGCTCAACAATGTGATTAACGCAATGTATACATGTTTTAACATTCTTATGTGTTACGCTATTAGGGTTGCTGTGAAGACCTTAAAGCCAATTCTTGTATGTTTAATAAAAACATTCCAAATCTAGTCGCAATCTCATCTCAGTCGCAATTATAAATAATGTTGGCTTAGAGTCATTTTTGACAGATTGAGACTGAGATTTCTTAAAAATACAAGAATTGCTTCTCTGAAGTTTACACATAATTATGATAGTTGGGATACTTTGCTATAAAATTAAAACAAGATTAACAGTTTGCCAGTCTGTTAAGTTTTCGGCTGAATTCTTAAATGCAAATAAATTTTAATTTACCGTTACCGTTCGCCACTATAAAGCCGCATGAGAATTTTGTTTCGTCTTGTATATGTGTATTTGGGAATTATACAAATTCCCAAACACCCGTTAAAACAACTTAAACCGCACCTATTCTAAACGAAATACAATAAGAAACCCTTTGTCTCAACCATTTTCAGATCACAAAAGAAAAACTTTCTTGTTAACAAGGCTCCTCGCAAATACTTGGAAGCCCAAGAAATATTTACCCAAATACAAACATCAGTCTCTGCTCACTCAGACAATAACCATACCGTGACAATAAGACGTAATGCCGTAGGTCATTGACATCTGACTGACTTTGTTTCTTATACTTATACAAAATAAAAGGGGACGTGTAACCTACTTTGACCGACTGGACGACAAACGAGATGGGGGAAGTGGACTCGCATGACCTATTTCAATATTGACCATTTTGGAATTGAAGATAAGAATGTAGAATATTTTTAAGAATTATTTAAAAATTGAGAAATAATCATTTTAAGTCATTATGTTTCAAACGCTTTTAAAGGCTGATTTTTCAATCGTCGAATAGCTTTAATATTAAGTAATTAATATTTTGACAGTTTTTTATACAAAACTGGCTTCTTTGTAGTTTTTTTAATTCGACTGGAATTTAAAAAAGCGTACCTATTTAAAAACGCTCTCTTATTGAAACGCAATATTGTGTAAAAATTTCAACTTAATACATCGACTACTTTCCGAGTTTTGCTGACACAAACATGCAAAAGCTGAATTTTTATATGAAATATACTGATCGACTTTACATAGATTCTGAAATATCGAACTATTTACCTTATAGCCCTAAAAATATCTCTTTCAGAAGGACACTGTTTTCCTGCAATTAGTTTCAAGCATTTGAACAATAATCAGCAAATAAAATAATTTACATACAATCAATAATAATATGACAACTGGACAAAAACATCCAGTTTAAAAACCAAAATAATTCACTTTAAAAATAAAAAATGATCTCTCCATTATTCTCATTTCGCGGCCAAAAATCAAAAAGGCCCGACATTACCATAACAAAATGAGGCACACTTTAACTAAATCACCCAGTTTCTTAATTAAGATCCCACTTTTTCGGGACAGGCGACAAAAGGAGGGCCACAAAGGATGATTTGTTTTTGTCTCAAGCTTATTTTTTACACGTAAAAAATTGCACGGGAACCCGCAGAATGAGCCAGTGTTGCGTTGAGTGAATTTAATTGTACAGGGACGGATTTTTTGACAAAGCACTCAAACGTGCTTTTAAATGGGTCCTGGGTTAATTTGTGGGATGAGAATTAAGCGTAATATTTCTTAGCCACATCATCAGCAGAGACAAGCTAAATATTTTGTTGGAATAATTGTTTTGGCGGCCATTTGTAAAGGCTTTCTTGATTTTTAAATGTGATTGATGTTGATTATAATTATAATACCAGCCTCTTATTAAGTCCCACTGCAGGGCAAAGGCTTCTTCTCATACAGAGAAGGCATGAGCATTGATCTCTACCCTTGCTTAAGGAGTATCTTCAATTTCAGACATTTTATAATTATAAGTCTGGGTTTCCTCACGATGTTTTTCCTTTACCGATGTTAGTGATGTCCAAGAAAAATTTAGAAAGCACAATAAGATTTGAAAAGGAATTATTGGTACTTACCCGGTATCGAATCCATAAACGTATATATAAGAAGCGGGCGTCTAAGCCACTGGACATCCCAACACTCACAATTATAATTAGATAAAACCATTTCAGAAATCTATAAGTAGGTTTACTGCTTCATAACTTTAACGATCTTTTAAGCTTATTATATTCTGTCTGCATCTATTTAAATATAGGTATATAAAAGCAAAAGGTCACTCATTTACTCACTCATCACGAAATATCAACAAGCTACTATAATAAAAAAAATAAAAAACACGACTGCAAAAGTTGCACATGTTTGTACTTTGTTTACTCGTCAGTTTTTTTTACGACGATTTTCATTTACAGTGTTATATATTTTTTAAATTTACTCGTCAAATTCTAGACGATAAATATAGACACGACCAGATTAATTAAAAAATATAAATTGAGGTTGTTGTATTAATTACGTTTTAAAGTGACCACACCGGTTTCTATGTAGGTATATATTTTTTACTAACCTACTACCTACCTACTTTTGTTACTCGGAACGATGCAAGGATTGTAACGATACCCCATACATCTAAATCGGTTCAGACGTTTAAAAGTTATGGTGGAATAAAGAAACTCACATACTACATAATATAATATATTAACCTTGAGCACATAACACTCCTTTTTTTGGGGCAGTCGTGTAATAAAGATACAATTTGGCAGGGAGGTAGATTATAGTTAGGACACGTCCACTAAAGATTTTCTAAAATTTACCCTTTACCCTAAGGGGATGAAACAGGGTTCGACATTTACGCATAGGTAGTCGCGGGTAAAAGCTAATGACTTATAACATTATTTAGGTACTGCAACATAAAAAGGTCAAATAAATATTAAATACTTAATGGTCAAGCCCTGAGAAGATTTTTAACAACATGTCGCCGAGTAAGATAAATTGGGAGAATCTAGAACAATTTGGACCTCGGCCAAATGATATTGAAATGAAAAACTCTCCTAATGAAAGCGCATGCATGAGCACGTTAAGTAATGCTGACGAGCCGGCAGTGCTCTGCATAAATGACCTTAGTTTGATAGTAATTACATGGGAAGTTTACAACGCACAGCCCAAACCACTGGACGGATCGGGCTGAATTTTGGCATGCAGGTAGCTGTTATGACGTAGGCATCCGGTAAGAAAGGATTTTCCAAAATTCACCCCATAAGGGGATGAATCAGGGTTCCAAAATTTGTATGGAGAAACAAGATTAGATCGCGAATAACCAACATTTAAACCAACATTTTAACCCCCTCATTCATGAAACTCAACGACCATATTTTATATACCTAGACTTCTAATAACAGACGACCGATGTCTGTCAACACATTAGGCATAAAAGTCTTAAAACCGTCGTCAATCACCAAGTTCGTATTAGTTTCGACCACTCCTGTGAGCCGTAAACATGCACTGACCTTGAGTTAGCCAATCAGAACGCAGTACTCCGTCCCCCTCGAGGACCTAGTACCTTAGCAAGTTGGCAGAATAGTTTTCGTGCGTTAGATCGTGTATTAGGCGTCTATAGGCTGTATGGTCGTTGATGGAACTACTAATGATTGAAACCTGGCCATTACTACTGTATTTTTTTTCAATTCATAATTATATTATTTTCTAAGTTCATCTTGGACATCATTGACATCGGTAAATGAAACTGGACTGACAATTTGAAAGTTGAAATCGCTATCTCACCCTGAGAAAGTGTGGAGATCAATGCTCGTGTCTTCTCTGTATAAAAAGAGGTATTTGCCCTGCAATGGGACAGTAAAGGGGTGGTATGACACGAATAAGAGTCATTACCATAAAAATAAGACTGTAAAATAAACTCTGTGCCCTACAAACGTTTACCAGAACATGAATATAATTATTGGAACCCCTGGATTTCGCATAAAGCTATTCCTCATTCTGACACGAGTCGTTAGCATAAATTTTCAAAAGATAAAAAGGACATACAATTTTGTACAATAAACGTGGACTTTTTTTTGTAAAGAACGGCGTATTTAAAGGATTATTTTGTTTTGCTACTAGTTTCTGACCGCGGCTTCGTCTGCATGTTTTTTTTACCCGCGTTATGTATGGTTACTTATTCGCTTCGTCGCAGTGTTATGTCGAAATTCACGCGAATGAAGACGCAGCTATAATTTAAGCTAGTATGAAATAAAAAAAGTGGCATTTGTACAGTCAGCAACAAAAGTCGATTAACATTTATGATTTTTTAATCCTAATTATTAAGTACAATATTAAAAGTAAAACGCAATGAATAAAAAATTATGATATAATAAACCCTTAGTTATTGCCTGAAATTCTGAAAGACAGTACATTATGTGTTTAGTGTCTGTTTAAATTACATAAAAAAGTAACATTGTTAATCGACTTTTGTTGCTGACTGTACTTGTCCTTGCTCGGGGGTGAACCTACAACCATGAGAGGCCTGGGTGCCTTATCTAACTATTATCAAATCAATCCTGTAGGTACTATTCCTTATGAAACAATTTGACAGAAAATTCCAGAGATTTACGTTTAAGAATCAAAAAACTCTTCAACTTTATTATAGTAGTTTAAATTACAGATAGGTTATCATACAATTCCTTTTTCTATCCTCTCTGGTACCTACTTATTTCTCTTTTTAATCATATTAAGAGTGATGTTTGAAGTTGGCTCATGTTCTGATAGTGATTGATTTAGCATTTGAACGTAACATTTCCAAAAGCAATATAGTTTTAAGAACACAGAAGTCTTGTATTTGAAATGTTTGCATTCTAATCTGTCAATAGCGCTCAGCACACGCACAGTTCGGACCGCGGGAAACAGCACGCGCCTCGCTCCGAACTGTACGTGTAAATGTGCGGGTCATACATTTTATACAGTTCGGAGCGAGGGATTGGAACGGCGCGTGCTGTTTCCCGCGGTCCGAACTGTGCGTGTGCTGAGCGCTATTGCATTTTCGAATTGATGAGATTGCGACTAGATTTTGAATGTTTTTAATTATGGTAGGTAATTGGCTTTCAGAAAACTTTTCAAAAGTTTTCTTTATATTGCGATTTATAAACAGCCAGTACTGAAATTAATTCAAATTTTTTGACGTCGCATCATATGGTCATATTATGTATTAAAAAAATAGATAGAAGATCAAGCCTCTAGAGGATTTATGTCCAAATTGTAATTTTAATACTATTTTTAATCAAACATTGTGATAACAACAAAGTTCGTCGAAAATAAGTAGTCCCTGAAGAAATTTATTTTTTTCTTACTCTCGCAAAACTTTAACAGTAAAACACAGTATTGTGCTATATTTCATACATTTTCTACATATTACAAGACAGATACAAATTATGTTGCTTGGTCCATTATAGCAGTATAATAAAACATCGGCCCTGGGGAGCATGTCACTAATAAAGTACTTTATCTCTGCTATATCGTAAAAATTGCAAAATTGTATTTTCGTTTTTAGTACCCTTTATTATTCCAGTTTGACGAGTTATTTTATTTGTTGTTTTGTCAAAAAAATTGTTTACAATTTTTGTCATTATTTTTTGTGGAAAATGTTTTTCATGTACGGCTTAAACTAAAAAAAACTTTTGTATTGAAACAAATATTTGAAACAAAATGTATACAATGCAATCCAATATCCACAGCATTCATAATAAAAAACAAAATATTTATAAAACCAGCTTGTTAACAATAACAGGCCTTTGCCCTGCAGTGGAATAACATACTGCAGATATAGGCCTCTTCTTATACAGAGAAGGCCATTGATCACCACGCTTGCTCATGGCGGATTGGCGATTCCAGACCTAAATTAACAGGTCCAGGTTTCCTCACGATGGATTCCTTCACCGATGTCAGTGATGTCTAAGAAAAACATATATAAAGTAGGTACATAAAAATTGAGAAAGTCACATTAGTACTTGCCAACAGCCTCATGTTTAAGAGGCGGGCGCCTTACTGCTGGACCATCACGACATTCACAATAAAAATAATAAAATTCAACTAATTGAATGAAGCCGTCAGTTCAAAAATACCACTGATTACTTGATTACAGGACACAAATAATTCATTGATTACAGTGATTTCGTATTTCTCGACGTAATCGTATCGTTGTCCAAATAATGAGTCACGGACTTATGAAACACTTCCTTCCCTACACAGCATATTTTTTATCTTAGATGGACCAAAACCAAATCTTTTTAGGATCGAAAGTAGTATACCACACCGCTTAGGCGCATTAGCTGCTGAGCTACGTGTTTCTGGTTTGGTTCCCGCCCGGTACAAATATTCGTATGGCCTTTTTTTTTTTTTTTTTGAGGTGGTAAAAATCATCAAATGAGTCCTTCCGTCCTGGGCGGGGCGGAAGGGACTGTCAGACTTTTACTGACTAAAAACCACCCTGTTCCTTCTGTTGCCCTTTACGTTCCGGGGCCACGGTATCCTGTTAAGACGTCCCGCAACCCCGGCAGGCGTTTGGCTCCGTTGGGGGGCCCCGTCCCTGTGCTGACAGCTCTTTGAGGCGCGCGCGAACAGAACGCGCCGTCGACCCGGGCATGGTCCTTGATCGGACGGCGAGCTACCCATTACTCGCCGTCCGCAAGCCCGCGCCTACGGTGGCCGGATGTCGCCTCGCGACGTCCGACGCCCTGGGCGTCTCCCGCGGCGGCTGGGGCGTGAGGTGGAGGGTGTTGTTCTCTCCCTCACGCGGCCCGCCGACACAGGAACCTCCCGAAACAACCGTGTCCGGTGAGGACCTGCGTCAGCCGGAAGGTGAGGACGCCGTGGCGCCTCTCTAGCCACTCTTCAAAGAAGGGTCTTACCGCCGCGATTGCAGCGTGCCCGATTCGTATGGCCTTCAGGTAGTTCTTTTGGGTCTGGCTATTTGTGTATGTGAGTTTATACAGGAACGATACAGGAGAAATCTCTAGTGTGTGGCAACGTTTTAAAATAAAAAATAAAACATTCTAGCTTTGCAAATTTCGGTTTTCAAACAAAAATATTCCACGACATTTCTTCCATTTCCTTGCCTTAGTTAGGTATGGCAGCACTAACTAATTAGAGAAGACAGAAGACTTTAATTAAACATGAAAACCTAGACGTTAGTGCTCCACTCCTGGACACCGTCGGGATTACAGCTAAAAGCTTCTAAATGAGAGAAGAAAGGCTTTTCTCATGTGCTTCTGAAAAATAAAATGTTAAAGAATGTTTATCTTCGTAATAATGTTGCTTCGCCTTAGAAATTTATTGGAGAATTGAATTTTAAGAGTGCATTAGCGAAAAAATGTCAGACAATGGAGATGAATATTTTAAGGCAATATGGCGTGATGGGACTTTTCCTTTTAAGCGTGATGCTGTAGACAATCAATCAATCGGATCGGCTTATCGAAATATGCTGCGTACATAGGCTGATTTTCAATAGACTCTCAAAAATGTAACTTATTTATTTTTCTCCACAAATTACAAACTTAGGATATAGTAACTAAAGTTCAAAAATAAATAGAAAACAAAAAACAAATTGTGGAAGATTTAGAGTCAAAATTAAGCCTAGGCCTTAATCCTGGAATTGCGAAGTCAAAAAAGAATTATAAGATTTTTTTATTTATTTATTATTTGAGGATAGTAATCTCGTTAGTAAACGAGAGATACATTAAAATTATTGACTCCGAAATTTAAACTTGTACCTACAAGTTACATAAAAAAACTCAGTCTGTCTATATGTTACACTTTCACGACTAAACCACTAAACTGATTTGATGAAATTTGGTACGGAGTAGGTTTAAACCCCAAGAAAGGACTTAGGCTACTTTTTATTCAGCGACTTCGTCTGCGTCCGCGATAACCGACATTTACGCGGACGAAGTCGCGGGCAAAAGCTAGTTCTTTAAAATGCATTCTCAATTATAGGCAACTACAGCTTACACACTATCAAGTATACGTGCTATAAATATAAATAATAATATGACTAAATTAAACAATACACAAAAATTAACAATTGACGTTCTATTTGCAGAACTAATAAAAATGATAATTTTATTATCTTCTAATAATATTCCAATAGTGTAGCCTAACCTTATAAAAATATAAGAAATCCATACTACTGGCTACTTAGTATTCCGTGCTAGTCTAGTAAAAGGGGTTAGAGTAAAGCTTGTCGGTGAGTGAGCAAGTAACTAACCAATAATTCACTGGCGTAAGTGGTTCAAAGAGGTATTAAGGCGTTAGGTACCTCGTGATAGTTTCTCTTTAAATGCTGACAGAATTAATGAGCATTGAATGAATTATATTTAACTCAAATTATTAGCTTCTTGCTTCTGCCCGCGTTGATATTATCTCATGGGAACCATACATTTTTCCTGTGCTATTCTAGACCATAATCTATCTCTGTATCAAATTGTATCCAAATCCGTTCAGTCGTTTTGGCGTGATTCAATCATCATCTGCCTAGCCTTTTCCCAACCATGTTGGGGTCGACTTCCAGTCTAACCGAATGCAGCTGAATACCAGTATTTTACATGGAGCGACTACCTTTTTGACCTCCACGACCCAGTACCTGGGTAATACGATGTCCATTGGTAAGACTGGTTGTCAGACTTTCAGGCTTCTGGCGTGATTCATAAACAAACATTAATTCATCCACTGCCTCGTTGGTCTAGTGGTCAGTGACCCTGACTGCAAAGCCGGAGGTAGTGGGTTCGTTTCCCACCCAGGATAAACTTTGTGTGTTGAGCATAATTGTTTGTTCTGTGTCTGGGTGTAATTTATCTATAATATGTATGTATTTATAAATTATATAAGTATGTTTATCAGTTGTCTGGTTACCATAACACAAGCTCTGCTTAGCTTGGGATCAGATGGCCGTGTGTGAGTTGTCCCAAGATATTTTTTTTATTTTTTTATTTATTTATTTATTTTATTTATCCAAACTTTGGCATTTAAAATAGTTGTAAGATTTGTGACGTAGATTTGCCCACAGACGTTTTGATATTTTTTCTTACTCCTTCGCTGGTCTTTGACAGGATCTAAGACAGTCTATTTATTTAGGATCTCCAACAAAAGACATGTACACAAATCATGACTTACAAACAATGGTCAACAAAAGGTATTACGGAGGTACTGAATTTAGCTTTGGTAGTATGTGTAGGGCTTCAATTACATAATAATAAAACGAATAAACGGACTTATATATAACTTACTTATATATTTATATTGTATTGAAATATTTTTGACTTTTGTGCTCGCAGCTGAGCGGTGGACAATCAATCGTCTTTATAAAAAAACACCTTCTCGCTTATTTTTCTTAATCAGAATTCTAAAAGAAATTCTGAGGTAGAGTAGAGTTCCTTTCAGTCAAATTGCTTTGGCGTGCAACCTTCACAGTACTTACACAAATCATGTAATGTAGTAGAATCGTTTTCCGGGACTTGTCCAGCTCTATTGCCTCGGCGCTTTTCTGGTGGTCGCCAGTTTTGATTTTGACTGTCAGGAATAACCCAACCACTGCAGGTTGGGTTTGACTTTTTGACATAACAATGTAAAAAGTCACATACGTGGATGATTTAATTCACGAAGGCGGGTTGGTCTTGATTGTGTGCGTGGAATTGTGGGTGCACATACCTACACATTGCTTCTGTGTGCAGGACTATATCTTTTGTTATGTACTATGATGTACTTATGTAATTAATCACAAATGGACTAGGTACTTACGAGGTTTCGTCAAAGGATGTAATCAGTTGATTACTTCTTATCGTTACTTGCAATCTATTCAAAGCATGGCTATGCGCGCAGGTTAAATGGATTAGTATAGCTACCTACCTACTATAATAGTTGATGCCTTAATGTCCATGTTGTTCCTACCGATAGGGTTTTTTTTTCTATAACAAACTGAACCATGTACCTAGTAGGTACCTACATAAAAATGAAAAATATTTTTTGAGACAGACGGACAAAAAGAGATCTTATAAAGATTTCGTTTTTCCCTTTCAAGTACCTACAAAACTATTAAAAAATTGTTAAGTATTTCTAAAATACCTACTCCGAATTTCTGTTCGTTGTTGGATAATAATGTAAATGAAACACACAAATGTGCGATATTATCATCTGAAGATACATCAGTAGAACAAATTCTATCATCCATAGGCATCAAATGCAACCTTTAACGCTTACGATTAAGCGTTTGTATTCAATAGAATAGAAATGACTACGAGCGTTTGACACTGTCTAGGCCCTCTGAGATATTATCTCCCCTGTGATAACGTCACTCGTGTGGAACTTACAAAGACTTTATGTAGCGAAATAATCTCGGGAGATCAAGAAAGAACGACCACAATCCAAAACGAAAGCTATATTCGTATCTGACTCTCAGAAACGAATAAAAAGATACTTATCCACTTTTACGAGTCTCACTGTCATGGTTATCTTTTGGTATCCGTCAAACGCCCTTTCCGATAAGACAAAACTAAATCCATGGTGACACAATTTATTGCCATATTTTTTTTACAACCATGAACATTCGATGGCGTTTTTCATTGAACTTTTTGATTAATTTACTTTTTTATGTCCAAAAGATGTCCTAAAAATTTTATGGACATTCTCGAATTTCTTGGTTAAAAGAACTGTGGGCACATTAAAACTTTTTAGGGGTCCCGAAAAAATTATCTCGAAAATCAACTCAAAGTAAGTTCGCCGATGGAAAGTCGGGAAAAAAACTTTCGTAGGGTAATATTAAGTGAGTAAATTAAAATTGTTCAGTAAGTGGTCCTTTTGCCGAGAAGTTATTGTATGATAGGAAAGTTTCAGTTATTTCTTTTGTATATTTTTTGTTTGACTTTAGAAATTGTTTTTGCTTCTTGTATTTCTTTTTGTATTTGTTACTAAACTTTGCTGTTTCCATGGGTACATTTTGTGGATATTTGCAACTGGCTTCTACCTGTGACTTTGGTCACGTGGAAGAAGTATGGGTACCAGTGAACCACCATTTTTTATTTGAATTATTTAGTATCGGTTCTTGGCCTCAACTTGAATGTCGAAATCAAATCCCATATGCTACCTCTTTGTTAAACACTAGTTCCTGCAACTGCAACTGCAACTGCATAAAACAGCCTATGGCACTTGGTAGTAGGTAGCGTTGTTTTTATCAGTGAAAGATTTTTAGTACTTTTAGGGATTATTTCTTAAAAACAGTTTAACTTTGCCTTTTTATAATATTAGTATAGATTAATCTAGCCCACTGTAGTCAAGTTGGAACCGAAAAATAGAAAAATGAATATTACTCAACAAGAAAGTTTACCTAGTAACAAATATTTTTTTTTGTTACTAGGCTTATTGGTGAGGTTCTTCAGAAAGGTCAGGTGCGGAGTACTCGTAACCGGCGTGCTTGTATGACGAGATGTATGAACTTAGATGAGGCGAAAGGAGTATGTAAGGATCGTAGCAGGTGGCGTTCTGTGGTTTCTGCCTACCCCCATGGGAAAAAGGCGTGAGTTTATGTATGTATGTATGTTACTAGGTAAGATCATGTGAACAGCGTCTTTTTATTAGAGAGAGAAAAAGGCAAAGTTCGTTTGTACGGACAAAATTGCCTATTTATAATATGGTATTTAATATGAATGATTAATATAGTTTACACTAAATACTCAGCATCACCCGATCCACCTCAATTAATTGATGACCCTGAACAACTGAATATTAACGTAACTAAAATCTTATTCCATTTTTCATATTCCAATTTTGAATCACCAATCTTCGTGTTAACCCTAAAATATGCACCAATAAACGTCAATTCTTCTGATCCTCAATCTAAATTCACAATAAAACTCATACGCATGTCTGGTAAGCTACACAGCTGTCAGATATTTACGATAATGATGTCTCTTTCTAACAGGGAGGTGGTAGTAAAATTATTTTAAACGACACATATTTCCATAATGAGAAGCAACAGATATTGTTTTGCGTCAAAAACAGGTGCTTGTTGTTATTTTGGTCTAGAAATTTAAAGGAACAGAAGTCTTGATCGAACACGTTATACTAAGTTCTAATTCTGCATTTCACTCATCATGTACTAATGTATTTTTCTTTGATTTGTACAGGAATAATTGCCATTGTAAAATGACACTTAACATTTCTCTTTTTTTTTGTTCTTGACCACAACTTAAGAATCATAATCGTCAAGGTCAATTGTGGTCAAAGTTCCAACATATTTTTATGTTTTATTTACGAACATCATCATCTTCCTGCCCTTGTCCCATGTTACTTGGGGTCGGCGCAACACGTTTTCTTCTACCATTCCGTCCTGTCAGCTATCATTGATTCCCTTCTCTTTCATATTAATAATTGATTTTTTTTTGATTTCAGATTAGTAATTGATAACACATTCTCGTGGATTTCGCATGTGAACAATGTCTGTAATAAGCTTCGCAATATTCTGGCTAAATTAAAAAACCTCAAATATGTTGTCAGCAGGAAGGTATTGTATTCGCTGTATTACGCACTGGCTGACTCTGTAGTTGACTACGGCTTGGGTGGATATGGTCTTGCGTTCCCTACACACCTAAATAAAATTAAAAGCTTGCAAATTAGATTCCTAAAATTACTTGTAGACAAAAAAACTAAAAAAAAAGTGAATAATAATTATGATAAATTGTTTAAAATCTGTAAAATACTCCCAGTCCATGCAAAATGTAAATTAAATATCTTGAGTGAACAATTTAATACTGAAGAATGCAAGGTGGAACGTGAACATATGTACCCAACTCGTGCGTCTAAGAACAAGACGCTTGTTGTGCCGAAAGCGACTAACTACTTTGGTAAGCGCACAAGGAGATACATAACGCCGACGTTGGTGAATGAACTACCACCGAAGTTGATAGATTGTGTAAAACACAAATACCAACTGAGGAAAATCCTAAAGAAACACTATCTGTCATTGTGTCCGTAGTTCTTTGTTTTTGTAACGCACTAAAGTATATTTAAGTAATAGGATATAAGTTTATTAATAAGCATTAAGTTTTAGTAGGTAACTGTATGTTACACACATACGTTTGTAAAACAAAAACTTATTTTTATTGTTTACGAGAACAACTGCCGACAAACTGTTATGCAGTTTGGCAGAATTTGTGTAACTTTATTTTCTGTAGATTTTGAATAAATAAATTAAAAAAAAAAAAAAAAAAAAAAAATATCATTCTTCACACAGTCCATCCATCTTTTCTTTTGCCTTCCTCTTCCTTTCCATCCATCCACATTCATATTTATAACTCTCTTGGCCATTTAACTTTGAATATTGCTAAAAACTACCAGTTAGCACAAAGATTTGCGTGCGTCATATAACAGTGATTGATTTCACCAAGTATTTAGTCAGCTATTGCTGACTAACGAGTTTTATATTTGTTGAAATCATTGTATCATTTATTATGATTGCTTAGTTTGATGGTCAGAATCTTCTAACACTACGTATTAAATATCCCGACATTACTGACAATCCCGACAATTATTAATATAACTACAACAATAGGAAGACGATCGCTTAGTACCTACTTGTACAAGATGGAACTTCTGCACATCTTCATTTTGGATTCCACGTCTCCAAAGCGATAATTCGCAGCTGTTCGTCTGTGATTACTAAAATTTCGAAGATAGGTATTGGTTTTTGGTATGTTGAATCGTTCAGTATTGTTCGGGTTGTCAGGCGGTGAGATAATATTTTTGATTAAAATTATTAGTAAAGTAAATATTGTGCTTGCTGATTTTTGTTAATAAAGTTTTTGTGGATGTCTCTTGGCAACAGACTTCTTTTATCGCCTCCAATACAATGTCAAAAGATTCGTTTCGACTCACAGTTAGTCACAGACAGTTATTTATCAGTTTCACGTACAGTCTGTTGGCAAGGACGTCTGACCCACCATAAAAATAAACGAATTTGGACCCTCAGCTTGTAGCATTAAGGTTTATTCAATTTATATGAGCTTATCAAACTAGTGCTCGAGAACTCGATGAACAAATACAATAATAATACAGACACGCAAATTTGATCTTTATTACGTTAGCATTAGGTTATATATTATAACTACTTGTTATAATATTATTAGTGTAATAGCTTATTTTAATGATTGCATTCAAGTAATTCTGGTCTCGTGGCCTGTATATAAGACTGCGAAAAACGAGTTGTGAGATCAAATCCTGCGACGAACTTATTGTTTTGCTTTCAATTTAGAATTTATTTAAAAACTATTTCTTGTATTATTGTAAAGAACTATAGACGGATAATCTTCAAATAAAAACTTTCTAAAATGGTAATATTTTCGCATAACTTGTAATAAGTGGGTAGTTGAAAAATAAATATTAGTATTCATTATAAAACTGGTATTTTCAAATGCTACGGGTATGCAGTGACTACGCGCAAACATATTTTACCTTGCCTTACTAAATTCTGTGAACTTTAAAGTTTTTTAATTTACCCACCAGTTTAAAAGATAAATTGACGTAAATCATATTGCTCGTTCTATAATAATGCAACCAATATTGTAGAAATGAAAACAAATTAAAAAAGAAACTGATAATAGGTGGACTGTGTTTTGACACCCACATGTTGTTAGTCGCCAATCCAGCATCAAACCGCTAAGCCACAAGAACTTGTTGGGAATACGCGAAATTAAAGATTGGTTTGTAATAAAATTATGTTGTGTAACTTAAAAGCTTTTCAACTTTAATGTCAACGAGATAAGGATTAAAATAACTTAACAAAATTATATATAATTCTGGTAGCTCCGACAATGTTACCTTAAAGTTACGTGTTAAAGATCAAATTTGCGTGTCTGTTTTGTTATTGTATTCGTTCATCGAGTTTTCGAGCACTTGTCTGATAAGCTCATATAAATTGAATAAACCTTAATGTTACAGGCTGAGGGTCCGAATTCGTTTGTTTTTAGGGTGGGTCGGACATCTTTGCCAACAGACTGTACAATACGTGCCACGAAAGATAAGACTTGATATACCACACAAACTTTATTATTTCGTAATAAATATTAAAAACTTATCAAGAATTTTAATCATGCCATTGAAATGCCATTGAAATATCCCTGAATAGATACACAAATTATGGAAAACTATTTCATATATCCATACCTGCGCAAGCTCCCCACTACCACTGACGTTAGTCAAGTCTCATCTTTCGTTGCACGTGTTATACCTAATTGCACTTACGTTTTGTGGAGACTGCCTCGTTGGTCGCAAAGCGGCTGAGCATGAGGTCTTGGGTTTGATTCCCAGATCGGGCAAAGTGTTATTGCGTTTCTTCTGGAATGTCTCAGTAGCAGCCTCAAAGCCTGGATTTGTGCCCGGTTGATAGCAAAAGCCTCACCCCCTATTAACAACGTTGAACTCGCCAATCGACAATAATAGGCTCGTATTATTATTTAAAGTGAGTCCATCAAGCGAATTTGCTGTGGAAGCGCTGTTTGCTCAGCATTCATTACTTTGGCAGTATTTCCTTAATTGAAATGAATTTATACAAACAAATGGTTGAACAGTGACTTCGCGTGTTGACTGGATGACTGTGCAGTGTGACTTGTTAGTACGTAAGTCAGTGATCACCTCATTCATTAATGAGGTGATCACTGTACTCTAATAATCTTGACTGACGCATTCGTCAGTCAAGATTATTAGAGTACAGTTCAATAAAAAGTACCTACGTAGTACCAGGCTGTAGAGATTTTTAAAGATCCTGGTTTATAACACCCACTTGTTTAAAACAAAATTAAAAGCCTTTTTATTAGAAAAATGTCTGTATAACATTTCGGAACTAGTGACATACAATAATAAATGACTTCTGACATTATATAATTGTAGATTCTTGACATTATTTCAAAACTGTTGACATTATAACTTAAGCCTGTTTGACATTTTTATTTTTTTAGAACTGCTTAGCACTGATCTGAAATTTTATTAGAATGTTAATTAATAATTTAGAGTTCTTGGTAATGGATTGGAAATTTAATTTGCATGTGTGTATTGTAGGTGTATTCAACACAATGTATTTTATTTATAAATAAATGAAATGAAATGAAAAAAGCAAATAATGTGTTAGTGAACTACAACATGAACTTTATTCATAAAAATAGCAATTGTGATGAATACGAAATGGGACTGAACTTTATTATATTGGTGGAAATGGGCTATGGTGGGTTAACAGCTCATCTCGATCTCACTTCACTTAAATTCACAAAGGGAGTTTTTTTTAGAAACGACGGACAGAATATTTACATTATATTTCTACAAAATAACATTAATAATATTTAATATTGTCCGCGTGAAAGCCAAGGTCCGTACCCCACAAGTATCACGTCTGTAATCCCCAAAGAGTTAAAAAAAAAAAAAAAAAGGCAGAGGTGTACCCAATAGTACACTCACATTTCAAAAGTTATGTTTAAGTCTCATGTACCTAATATTGCCATCAACCGGGTAAAAACTTTCTCGTTGGTTTAGTGGTCGCAAAGCGCGAGTGCTACGCATGACGTCTTGGGTTTGATTCCGAGGCCGGGCAAAATGTTATTCGATTTTTCCATCAGGAGTTCACTACACTAGTGTCCGACCGAAGCTTCGGCTTCGGCTTTGGCTTCGGCCACCTTCGGCCAAAAAAGCACCTTCGGCCAAATCTTCGGCTTCGGCCAAAAATTTGCCGAAGGTTTGGCCGAAGCCGAAGGTTTGCTAGTTGTCAAAATTTAAAATTTACTGAACGATGCTAGAGCGAGACGGAGTGTGCAGAGCAGCAGAGTTTCGCCGCGCCGCCGCACCGGACCAAACGAATCGCCAATATTTTATTACCTACTTGTACCTATATGTTGGTCACTCGGCTCGTTATTGGGCTAAATCTCTAAAGCTCTCACAATATGTATCTAGTATTATACCTATTCTGAGATCAAAGTAACTATCGTATTTCTCAAGGTCAATGACACCTTCGGCTTCGGCTTCGGCTTCGGCCGAAGGTTTTGGTGAATACCGATTAATCGGCTTCGGCTTCGGCTTCGGCCAGAATTGCACCTTCGGTCGGACACTACACTACACCAACTGTATGGTCAAATTACGTCATCAAGACCACGAGAACAACACAATACCTACCCCCTTCTCTAACAATTATTATCCTAGAATATTAACCTTACTTAAATTCACACGCTACATACATTATTCAGGAGACATTTTTTTCCTTCAGAACAGTGGCGCGTTCCTAATTAGAAATGAATTAAACAAGCACGTCGCAACAAAAAGTCTTTGCTCTCGCTTGTCGACGTATATTATAAAGAGGACAAAAGAAAAATGTACTAAGTGCTTGCGAAGAATAATGGCGTTTATGTCATAATTAACGTTGACAAGATAATGTTATAGTGCAGTGCATTTTTCTTACATATTATGTACCTATGAGTTTGGACTTTAGTCCGAGATTAAAACTTGTGAGCCAGTTATTGTATTCTGAACTTTATTCCGAAGATGGTTGTATTCTTTCTACAAAATTGACAACTAGACAAGGTTCTATATTCAGTATTTCGTATTAAGAAAATTATCGTTGTCGATAAACTATACAGGGTGTAAAAAGACAAAGACTTATCCGTTGATTATTTATATTGAGCAAAAATTAATGCTGGAAAAAACTAGTTACTCCTGTTTTTGGAGTGAAAAATCACCCTGTATTGTACGTGTGTGTCGTGCTTACGAGTACATGCAATAGTACTTGGGTGGCGAGATTTCAAAATTGAGTTAAAAAATTAAAAAAAAAAAAAAATTGGTAAAATAAAAGTTGCAACGTTGACTTTCAATATTATTATCTAATAGGTATGGCCCGGAATAAAAAAAATAAGTTAAAAAAACTATAACACAACTACGGAAAAAAGGGGTCTAAAAAAGACTAAACAAGAAAATAATTCAAATAGAATTCCAGAAAAGCATAGGTACAAAAATGGTCAAAGTAGAGCCGTGGTCGCAACAGCAGCACTCGTGCTTGCGACAACAAAACCAACAGGGCAGTAGTATAGTAGAGAATTCAGAAACCGTCAAGCAATTAGGCGTAAAAGTACGGAAGATTACTCCGTAGAAACATTAAGATAAAATACTGTTTCAAATGACAGTAGAATTTTTAAATTGTCTCGGAGAAGATCTGTTATTACGAAAGTGTGGTGTATTCTTGAATTTCATTAAAATAGGAGACTACAAGATCAGCAGGCATTACACTACATATTTGAGCCACACCTAATTCACTTCATACAATACATAGTATACATAAACTGACGTCTTTTTCCCATAGGGGTAGGCAGAAGCTACAGAATGCCACCTGCTACGATCCTTACCTATTTACAAATTAATTACAAATTCACTTCAATTAATTGATAATCCTGTAAAACGGAATATCAGTAGGTATAACTCAAATTTTATTCCATTTGTCATATTCCATTTTTGAATCACCAATCGTCGCGTTAACCCTAAAATATGCACCAATAAACGTCATTCCTTCTGACCCTCAATCTACATTCATTCTTATATTATTATAAACGGGAAAGTAACTCTCGTCTGTCTGTTACGCTACACAGATTAAGTACGGGTAAGTTTGAAGCCCAAGGAAGGATATATGCTACTTTTTATTTGGCGACTCAGTCTGTGTCCACAATAACCGACATTTATGCGGAAGAAGTCGCGGGCAAAAGCTAGTATCATTATAAACGGGAAAGTACCTCTGTCTGTCTGTTACACTTTCGCGACAAAGGTACGGGGTAAGTTTGAACCCCAAGGAAGGATATAGGCTACTTTTTATTTGGCTACTCAGTCTGTGTTCACGACAACCGACATTTATGCGGATGAAATCGCGGCCAAAAGCTAGTATGACATAAAAGTCAGCAGTCAAACCAATCTTTTAACATTGAGACTAAATTAGAAACTCATAAAGCATAAAATCCTTTGCAAACCATTCAAATTCATTGACAGACATAAGACATAATTCCCTCAAGCAATAGACTAACGCACTGTCACTACCCACACTCTAAATTAAGATAGATCCGACACTCATCGTCTTTTTATACTTTCTACCGTAGCGAGCACATTTTATTTTTGGAGTTGCCGTTTAAGCCTTTTTGTCAATCCACCGTCCAATATGAATTCCTCTTAGCGAGGCAGGATGTCTGAATGATTCACGAGCTTTGGTGACTAATTATAAAAGCCGGGTTAGCTTTGTGTCCTCTAAAGTTCTAATATTATTTCTGTGAAAGTGCAGGAGTGAGATGTGAGCGAATATGAACCTTGAGCTTAACAGTTAAGGGATCAAATTATGAGGATAGAAAACTTTTAGTATTTTTTGCCTCTAATTGAAGAATTTGTTCTAAGTGCCTGCGTTAATGTTTAAATTGTGTCGAAATAAATCTAAATCATTTGATTTGGTTTGTGGTATGGTTGTAGGTATGAGTACATGTTTGTTTTACCGTACTTTTTTTAATGACCAAACCGAGACGTATTAAGCGTGTCCCACACTGGCGCGGCCTGCGGTGGCGGCCAACCGCGGGCCGCGGCTCCGCCCCCTGCGACAACACACTGCCGCGGTGGCGGTGGCGGCCTGATGCGTCATTATTAAATTAGTAGGGGAGCCCAAAATGCTAAATGTGGATTTACTCCAGCGTCGTGGAGACCTTTTAGATTGTAAAGATTAGATGCTAAAAAGAAAAAATGGTTAAAGATGGAACCCTTTCACTGGTGGAGTGAGGATGAAGGATGAAATCTCTCTAACAAACATGATAAATTAAATGAAAGGAAAACCAGTAAATCTTAAATTAATTTAACTATTTACAAAAATTTAGATTTCCTGGTTTTCCTCAGAAAGAGATTTCATCCTTATAATTGACCCTAACGATCGATGCAATAAAAGTACAGGGTATAATTTTTTCAGATTTAAGCCGGTTCGATTCCCGGGTGTGGGAGAAGAGAATTTTCGAAAATCTTTGAATGCAGTTTGCTTTCTATTCAAAAATAAGGCGATTATCACACGGCACCGCACGCCGCTCCGGCATGCGGTGGCGATGAAGCGGATTTTGATGCGGTTTTGGTTTTAGCCAGTTATTTTTTACCGGTATTGACCAGTTTTCAGGGTGTCCAGGTTGGGGTTTTTTTTCCCCCCAATTTGGGGAAAAATTTGAGGGAACTTTTGGTGAAATTAAAACTGCGGGGAAAATTCTGGGAAAAAAATAAAAAATTCTGCGAATCCACTAGCGCGAATGCAGATAAGCGCGAAGCATATTTTTATAAAGGATAATGGGAAAATTCTTAAAATAAGGTTCCGTACACATACCCACATCACTTTATCTATTAGATAAAATTCATAACGGCTAGTAAAATTACGCGTCATGGGTGTCGTGTTTATGGTTTTCGAGGGTGCTGATGACGAAAATGACGTCAAAATGATAATCCAAGATGGCGGCCGCAAAATTTTACAAAAAATTTTTGCGGGCGCCATCTTGGATTTTCATTTTGACCTCATTTTCGGCATCAGCACCCCCGAAAACCATGGACACGACACCCATGAAGCATATTTTGTAAAATTTTGCAGCCGCCATCTTGGATTTTCATTTTGACCACATTTTCGTCATCAGCACCCCCGAAAACCATGGACACGACACCCATGAAGCATATTTTGTAAAATTTTGCAGCCGCCATCTTGGATTTTCATTTTGACCACATTTTCGTCATCAGCACCCCCGAAAACCATGGACGCGACACCCATGAAGCATATTTTGTAAAATTTTGCAGCCGCCATCTTGGATTTTCATTTTGACCTCATTTTTGGCATCAGCACCCCCGAAAACCATGGACACGACACCCATGAAACATATTTTGTAAAATTTTGCAGCCGCCATCTTGGATTTTTATTTTGACCTCATTTTCGTCATCAGCACCCTCGAAAACCATGGACGCGACACCCATGAAGCATATTTTGTAAAATTTTGCGGCCGCCATACTGGATTTTCATTTTGACTACATTTTCGGCATCAGCACCCTCGAAAACCATGGACACTACACCCATGACGCGTAATTAGCCGTTATAAATTTTATCTAATGGATAAAGTGATGTGTGTACGGAACCTTATTTCAAGAATTTTGCCCATTATATCCTTTATAAAAATATACTTCGCGCATATCTGCATTCGCGCTAGTGGATTCGCGGAAGTATCTATCGCGCAAGTGTAGGCGCACAAATGTCTATCGTGGAACTGTCATTCGCGCAAGTGACCTATCGCGCAAAGGGAGTCGCGCAAGTGTCCGTGCGCGCAAAGGGTCTCGCGCAAGAGTCTTGCGCGTAAATGTCTTTCGCGCATGTGTCCTGATACCCACTATGCTGCCTAGGTCAACAAATAAAAAAATAGATTTAATAATATAAGAAGCCAAAAGTCCCTAAAAATACACCTTAACATATAACGCCCTTTTAAAAAATTATATTACCCCCTTTTGGGGAGAAAACCCCTAAATTGGGAACCCTGCACGATGATCCGCACGGTGATGCGGTTGTGACGAGAACACCGCTCGACCGCGCGGTCGTGCGGTGTTCGTGTGCAAGGTTCAAGCGGATTTCATAGAGGCTAGTGCGACGTGAGAACCGCATCACCGCATGCCGGAGCGGCGTGCGGTGCCGTGTGTTAATCGCCTAAAGGAATGTTTCCTTTGAGTAAAATTTTCTATCTGCAGTGTTAAGAATACTTTCCCTCCAGGTGGCATTACAAAATTCCACCCTGTATATGGTGGAGGTACTTAACAGGGTGCAAGGTATCCCCCCTTATATTAATCTGCCACGCTCGAGTAAATCCAAAAATCCCTTCCTGGGCTCCCCTACTATATAGTTTGACCGAAACTGCTGTACGGCGCCTTAGGTATGTGCGCGGCGAGACGCGGGGGAGTACCGGCCGCTCCTTGCCGTCAGTCTGCCGCCGACGCTCACGGCGGTAGTTAGCATTTGTTTGTACCGGACCGTCTATGACAGACGCACATGAGATAAATATACAAAGATGGGTCGTGCGTTATCTCGTGATGTCAAGACCGTCATTTTTAAAATGGTCGGATATTTTAAGAAAAATAGACCAAAAGCTTTGAATAGAATAGTGATGCGAATATTGCCAAAATCGTAGCGGAGGCAATTTTCAATTCAAATGAAAAAAACTTTCTAAAGTTTATCTTGGATGTTACTGACATCGGTGAAGGAAAACATCGTGAAGAAACCTGGAATTCTAATTAATATAAGTCTGGAATCGCATCTGGCTTTACATAAAATATTGTAAACCGATATCGTAAGATCAGTCCGACAATATTGATCTCATGTGAACTCATGGTCTTTTTTCCTGGGACCCCACCTCCCCGCGCTTTCCTAAGGGGCGGTACAACACTTTCGGTCAAACTATAATTAAACATTATTTTGATGTGTGAGATTCCTATATTATCTATTATTGGCATCTCATAATATTACTTTTATGAACAGAAAGTGCGAAATTATTATTTAAATTTACTATTTCTGTTACAATATTCGTATTTGACGTCATTTTTCAACGTGGTACACGCGGCCTGTTGCAAAAATTTCCAACTGACCGCGTGGTGCCGCGTGACAGAAGCACAGAGTATATTCTACTCATGTGGCAGAAGGGGCGTGGCATGGGTAATGTGACCATACGTCCCGTTTTGAACGGGACTGTCCCTTTATTCGTGACTTCGTCCGGGTGTTCCCGAACGATGCTTTGGGACGCAGAATTTTTTCGTTTTTTTTCAATAAACATAAAAACTATGCATCCTTTAACAGTTCTCTGTAATTTTCCTAAAGATAAAATATTTTTAAAGTGCATAAAAACATTACAAAACCTCAACGAAATAGCCTTATACTTTTATCGTTGAGCTAATTATTCAATATCTACTTAATTTTCTTAAAGAAATGATCTCAACAGATTTATTTTATTATTGCGACTTTACTGACGTCGTACTTTTGAAAATGTCCCGTTTTAAGTCAAAATAAAATGGTCACATTAGCATGGGGGCGGGGCTTGCGCCGCGGTCAGCCGCTCGCGGGCCGCGTCTTGGCCGCGCGTGTCTGAAGGCTCACCTACATTTCTAACGAATACAACTGACCGCCACCGCGGCCGCACCGCAGGCCGCGCCAGTGTGGGACACGCTTTAGAAAGAAAAAAAATACAAGTTCAGAAGATGTGATCAGACATGTAACAGATAGATGTAAAAAAACAGCAGTTTTTGAAATGAACCTTAGCTGCATTGAGCGATTTTTAGAGCCTGATCACCAACATGCTTATATGGCTGCATCACTAATAAACTAATGTGACTGTGTTACCAACATGCTAATGTGACAATAAGTTCATACTTCTGTCGGTAATCCCGATGACTGCTTTTTTTCAAATACATAAAAGCATAGCCTAAGCATAGCCAAAGCATGCCAGTGTTTTGTTTAATATAAAAAAAATAACACAAACTATATACTATGCTGTTTTCTATTCAAGAAATGATCAAAATATTTGCGTTTTGTTCTTAATCTTCTGAATTTTACTTTCCAGCCAGTTGTCAAGTCATAACCATTAAAACTTTGAAATGTAAAAAGAATAAGACGACGCAATAATTTCTTACTGAATTGACAATTTTACTTTTCCATTAAGACTGTCTGTTTATTACTATTATGACCAATATGGGCATGGCAGTAAAAAAATCAAGTGCTATCATTATTTAATATAATTGTCTTAACTAAAGCTGTTTAATATTTAACGGTTAAGAAGGCTCATTGGATGTTATGTTTAAAGGAAACGTGTTGATTTTTTTTTAAGACATAACACACATAACATTACGCCTGTAATCCCCGAAAGTATAGGCACGGGTGTATCCATTGGCACACCAACATTTCGCCAGTTATGTTTAAGTCCCATGTAATAGGGGGCGAGCCTATTGCCATCAACCGGGCATAAATCTCTAAATACTCCGAGGTTGCTACTAAGAAATTCCTGATGGAAAACGATATAACACTTTGCTCGACCTGGGCGAACCCAAGACCTTAAGCTCAGCAGTTGTGCTTTGCGACCACTAGGCCAACAAGGCAGTCCAACATCACAAAAACTATTATAAAAAAATATTTAACATTATTAATTTGAATGTAGTGCAAAATATTGTACAGTGGTACGAAATCCTTCGCGTGCGAGTCCGAACTCGCGTTTGGCCCCGGGTTTTTAAGCTACCTTAATATTTCCCTTAGTTCTCAAATCAACTTAACAACTAGGTATACCTAATGGCCTAACGAAATTATAAAAAGAAAAACTACTAACTTTCTTCTTTCTCTTAATCCTTCACGATCTTGAGAAAATATTATATAAAAGAAAGGAGAAAAGAGCTAATTTGAAATTTTAAGAGGAAAGCGCTCTATTCATATATCACACGTTATTATGCTAGTGAGAATTTTAAAACACTACGTTCGTGAAATTGGAGCTTTCAGTACTTAAGACCGTCTTAGTTCGTTCTTGAATAATTTATTGTTATAAGTGTGGGGTTAACTGAATTTGTTCAGTGTTATTAGGAATGGATGGTTGATTTTTGTTTAACAGGTATAAAAAAGACATTTGACGAGCCGAAAATTACATGTTCATCTTCATTGTAATCATTTTATTCGAACAAAAAAAAACACATTTTATACAAAAGTCAGTTTTAATTGTTATAGCTTAAAATTGAACTTTAAATACACTCACGACCCTTTAACTTGTTTCATATACTCGTACGCTCAATGTCTTTACACCCCGCATTTGGTTGAGAAATTATATTTCCGTGTAATTTAAAAGAAATATTTAAAATAAACTTTTGTATTTTAGTATTGGCTTGTTATTGATAAATAATACAAAAAAAATAAACGAGATTTTCTGTTAAACTATAATTACATTTTGACTTTGTTTATGTATTATTAAACAAATATCTTTCTGTATATACTATTGTTTATTATTCTGTTAAGAGCTTCATTTTCTAGTTATGTGCCTCGTCTAACTTATTCTTAATTAAAAACATAATTTATGAGTAATTTCAAAAGGTTTTAGTTTTCGACTCCAATTAAATACCTAACAGTACCTACTAGCTTAATTAAGACGTACCTAACTGATACTCAAATAATTTAGTTACCTCTTACATAATTCTACAAATTAAATTAAAAAAACACACCTGTGTTGTTTAATTAAAACAGAAAAGAACACACCGTGTGTGTCGTCATAATGAACAGGTGACTCATTTTATGACCACAGGGGTGCCTTCGACGATCCTGATTGGAAAATGTTTACACTGTATGAAACGTTAGAAGTTAGGTATTTGCCTTTTAGTCACGTTATTGGTTTTCCAGTCGTTCTATTCTGTACACCGATTTTAGGTATTGACAGCTTATTTCACCTAAGTTCTTCGAGGGATTCTGCAAGGGGGTCCCTACAAGTAATTAGATTTGGTTGTAAACTGAGTTTAGTGGGAAAATTGTAGAAAAGTTTTCTATGCTAATGAAAAAGTAATGTTTATTTGTTTTATATTTAGTCCTGGCCCGATAACAAAGATTTTTCACTGATAGGAGGTATACTATTGTAGTGTCATAGGTTATTATGTGTATGTATGTTTAATGGTATATTTGACTTCCAAGAAGACAAAGTCATGGAGAGGAGCCTGTTCTAT
This sequence comes from Hoplodrina blanda, assembly GCA_949316365.1. Classification (NCBI taxonomy): domain Eukaryota; kingdom Metazoa; phylum Arthropoda; class Insecta; order Lepidoptera; family Noctuidae; genus Hoplodrina; species Hoplodrina blanda. The sequence goes on from OX438582.1 coordinate 15,996,061, forward strand.
AAGCTAATTGTTTATTTTTTTTGTATTGTATTTTTTATTTTATGGAAGAAATGGAGGGAGGCCTTTGCTTAGCAGTGGGACAGTACTAGTTATAATAATATACCTATATAATTGTGGGTGTAAATATTTTACACTGTTCAATATTTATTCATAATTCAAATTAATAAATATATCCTAAAAATGATAGCAAAACTACAAGTCAAAAAGAAGATTTTTCTCAGTTCTTCAAAGTTTTATACCAGCTTATTTAAATGAAAGGTTATCAAACTTTCTTTGAAGTTTTTAGTTCAGTCAAAATTAACGGACCAGTATTAGACGCAAAATTAAAATTGTCTTAGAAATACCATTTAAAAATTGGACCGCTTAACTAGGGTGTCCCTAAAAGGTCAAAAGGCGAAACGATGACCTTTTCTTTTGAGGCAATTAGCATAATTAATTTACCTTTTGCTTAAATAGCTGTGATATATTTTATAAGACGAAACTAAGGTTGATGAAAGAATTTTTAATATTTTTGACATCATCTTTATGAAATTCTTTATTAAATGCATAATTTATTAAATTAAATGTTCGTTGTAGGCCCTACATATTTTTTGTTCGTGATTTTTTATTTTTATATTAAGTTAAGATTTACGAGAGCGCAAAATAAGCTATTCTTAGTTTGCTTGTCTACTTTGACGGCACGGTTGTCAGTAGCGCTGCATGTCGCGTGTTTGATTCCCAAACGGTACAAATATTTAAATATGGACTACAGGCTCCGAGTTATTTTTGTAGGTATGAGAGTTTATATGTTTATACGTATGATCCAAAACTAAAAAAATATCGCAATTATGACGCCCACACTTAACGGAAAGAGGCGAGGACAAAAAAGAAGACCAACAAAAAGAACTTTTTATTTTATTATTATTTTGTTTTGAGAATCACTTGGGGGAGGGGTCGCCCTAGGAAGACCTACACTGACCTTATTGGTGAGGTTCTTCAGAAAGGTCAGGTGCGGAGTACTCGTAACCGGCGTGCTTGTTTAGCGAGATGTATGAACGTAGATGAGGCGAAAGAAGTATGTAAGGATCGTAGCAGGTGGCGTTCTGTGGTTTCTGCCTACCCCCATGGGAAAAAGGCGTGAGTTTATGTATGTATGTAATCACTTGCATACTACATTACTTCCTTGAATTGAACGTGGATTCAAAACTGCACCTTATTAACTTATCTTGTAACTAATATTGAATAATTTTAGTTTGACTATCGTCGTAAGGGTACTTGATTGAAATTACAGTAACCGCTAAGTACTTGGGTACACCCTTCTCTAATGAGTCATAGCACCTCGCCCCTCTAAGGCCCCGCACGCATGACCCTTCTATATGAAATATCGATGGTGGGTTGTAATTAGATTCAAAGTTGGTTAGCACAATATGGTGTGGGATTTTGGGTCATATTCATATGATAGTGATCAATTTCCAGCTAGTATTTTTATTTGATGTTATATTTCCCCTTTATCTATACAATCTTTACAAATAAATAAAATTGGAGTGTCTCTGTCTGTTTGTAATGTCAAAATAGCTTTTTACAAAATAAATATGAATGTTTACACGGTGTTTAGAATAAAAAATCTTTTTTTTTTCTATTGTCGGTCTGTTTGTTCCGGTTTATCTTTTATTTTGTCAGGACTTGTACTGGCAGGTAGCGGATATTATAAGAAGTAACTTAGGCTACTCTTATTTTAGAAATACAATTATGGTTTTGCGCAAAAAAAAAACTCCGATATCCGTTTAGCGCTATTGCGGTATCGTATTACCCAGTTACTGGGTTGTGGAGGTCAGATAGACAGTCGCTCCATGTAAAATACTGGTACTCAGCTGCATCCGGTTAGACTGAAAGCCGACCCCAACATACTTGGGAAAAGGCTAGGCAGATGATGATCCGTTTCAAAGTCAAAGTCAAAGTCAAATCATTTATTTCAATTAGGCCATTATAAGGCACTTTTGAACGTCATATACAAAAGGAAAAAAGGAATTGAATCTAGTTGACCCTTCCAAAAGGTAGTTTTGTATGGAGAAGAATGGGCAAGAAACTCCATACGTACTCTTTTAAAATCAATGTTTACAATATTTGTATACAAAATCATACACGACATGGCACGTGAAAGCAATGTACTACATACCCTATATAAAATCTACCAAATCATAATAATTAAAAGGTATTACAAATTAAGAATTTAAAGGTAAAATATGTTCATGTACATAGTGTTCACGTGTTTACAAATATTAGAACTACAGACGACCACTCTTAACATCTCAACCAACATGAAATAGTGTGTTGTTATTTACCTCTAGTACATTAATTTGCACCTACCATGTTATCTCTTCACCACCTTTGGTCGACTGTTAGAGAATGCCTAAGGCATTAAGTCCGCCTTTGTACTTTTATTGCATAAAGTTTAAATAAATAAATAACCGACATTCACGTAGACAAAGTCACGGACATAAGCTAGTCTATAGTAAAAGATCTAATTACAAGCCGGGTATAAATCATAATAGCAACCGTCGGGCAGTAGTCAAGATACGATCCAGCCTGTCAACATGCTGTTCTTCCCCAACGACGCTCTAAGTCGTGGTCCGTAACCCCAAGAGATGCCTTAAGCGTGTAGTCGCTTAGTTTTTAAGTTTTACGCTCTGTCTGGAGGCTTTAATTCTTAAGGCACCACAGGAAAGTCCGGTTAAGCAGCCAACAACTTTCTAGAACGCTATGCTTAAAACAAAAAAGCAGTACAGTACCCCACCAGACAAAACACCCGGAGGAGGATCCTCTCTTTTGAATAAAGAATGAGGTACTTCCCATGAAATGCGTAACTTTCAGTGGAATAGTTACTTTTTAGAGGTATGAGGAACAGCCTCATACCTCTAAAAAGTAACTATTCCACTGAAAGTTACGCATTTCATCCAAAATTGAATTCTAGTTCCATCAACCAAACATCGCAACTTCTTGAAAGAAGGACGCAAGAGTAAACAAAGGCTAGTTTTTCTTGCATCGTGTAAAGCAAGCATAAAAAATTTAACAAGACGACTACTGTACATCGCGTAAACTTTGGAAAGTTTCGCGTGACAAACAAAACGAAACAAGTTTCCGACGAGAGTGTGGTCCAAGTTATAAGTGATAAGCGGGCGATCGATATTGGCATATTATTATTAGCGTCTAGTGTTTGGCATACAATGACATTTACTTTAGTTTTAACTTTATTTATTGGATTCTATTTTGTTAATTGACATTTATATTACCTACACTATTTTGTATGCCTTTTGGCGGGACATAACATGGGCCATCATTTTATTTATTTATCATCTGTATATTTTTGTACCCTATGTTCACAAAATGAATAAATGAATTTTTTGATATAGTAACAAAAAAATTATTAGTAAAAAAATAGTCAAATAAAATTGATATTCTTTACTTATCTCAACATGAACTACTCAATTTCTCTTAGTAGCGAGACCACCTACCTACTATCACCAGGAACTATTACTTTCACTATTATCAAGATAGATATTGAGTAAAAACTAATTTCGAAAAATTGTGTTACGACTAAATTCGACTTATTTTTATGTATTCCATAGAAACAGCCAATTATCATTTATGTTCTCTGATAACTTCTTAAACCTATATCACCTGCTTATGCCTAGGAAGTTTCATAAAAATCAGTCCATAAAAAAAAAAATAAGGACTTGAAAGTTTGTATAAAATGCTGTACAGCGTAAATATCTACCAAGATAGAGATAGAGCTTAGAGTGTAGTGCTTGAAACTAGATTTTCCTTCTCGCTCACTTTCATGGTCTACACCACACCATCTTCAAGAAGGTAAATAAAATTACCTACAGACTGTACGGTCTGAAAGAGTCACGTTCTTCCATGGTAATGGATTACGTGACCCCGTCTCATAGCACAGGAGTTCTATAGAGTCGAATAAACGGGGATTATAGAGCATGTCCCACTTTTAAAGTACGTATTGTTCGGAAGGTTAATAAAGCGTCTAATGAAAGGCGGATGTATTTCTTTGTTCTTGTTTTTAGAGAGGCCTATTTTGTTTTTTGATGGCGTGTGCGTGTATAAAATTTAGTTATTTTGCGGAATATATTTTTAGAATTATGTTTTTTTTTACGATCCTTTTTTTTTCCTTGAATTTGTGTCCCACTCCTGAACAAAGGCCTCCTACTTCGACTCCTTCCATCTTTCATGATGAAGAGCTTCATCCCTTCAGTTTTGGAGGAATCCATCCAGATTGTCCCGCCATCTCCTTAATGGCCTGCCTCACTGGTTTATAATATTTAATGAAGTTAAATCATTTACAATTTTTGCTGGAGAAACTTGTTAAATCTAGATTTAATAGTTACTAATACTTATTAAATAATACCGTTGCGCTACTATTTTTTATCTTTTCAAATGTTTTTATATTAATATTTAAAAATAAAAGTATGAATAATAATTAACATAAAAAAAACATTGGATTATGAATTCAAACCATTTATTAAGAACATCGCGCGACACGTTTGCCATTTTATTATTCAGTTAATATTACAAAGATTTACGTAAACATTGCCTTATTATTGATTTCAATCACAATCGTAAATTGTTTCCATCCGAATCTCACTTAGCCTTGAAAAGACCGAACAATGCTCCACTTTGCCTTAACTCGGGGCTACAAAAGACGGCTACATTGATTTCTCCCAAAAGGGGAGAGTTTAGGGTACAAATGAGTGCAACCCCAACTCGTTATCAAAAGTTATGAGCCCGAATTTATGCAGACAACTCGTTCATAAATTGCGGCAAACTTTTGTTTCAGATTGTATTTGAAATGCCACTTAGACAAGGGAAATTAGAAACGAAGAAAATTATAGGATTAGACATGGTTTTTGGGAGCTAAATTATTTTAGTAAAAGATTTACGAATTTTTATTTTTATTTTTGTCGAATATTTTTCGAGGTTTCATGGTTTCAAGAATACAAAACATGATTACCTGTAGGTACTGTTAGGTCGTTTGTTTATTAATTTTTTGTGTTTAGAAATCTGTAGAACTGCTTATTTGACTTTGAAAATTTTCTAGTAACTCTATTCCAGAGTGAAATAGGCTATAAGGGTTCCGCTTTCTCGTGAACCGTAAAAATTATGTATGTTATGAGTTGAAATAACTGAGACACGAAAAATCATACGTAGTATTAAATACGGTGGTACTGAACCCTTCGTATGCAAGTCTAAGGGCGCGGGCACACGGTGCGTTGCGGCGCCGCGCCGCAGCGTTGTGATAACGCAAGCGGCGCCGTAGCAGCGAGCGAGCGTGTGTAATTCCTTGTGACGCAAAACAACTGAGCGGTGCCGCTCCGACGTCGCAACGCATTCATCCCTCGTCTTGGTGGTTGCAAGTCCGGTGCGGCGCCGGAGCGCATCGTGTGACATGCCACAGATATTTCTATGTAAAACGACGAAGCGACACCGCTCCGGCGCCGGACCGCCGCCGCAACGCACCGTGTGCTCGCACCCTGACACGTACTTGGCCGGTTTTTTTATTATGATACGTGTCGTGGTAAATATATCTATATTATCTATGCAGGTGTAACCGCGGAACACAGTTAGTAATTATTATTTTAACTCTTCAATTCCCATAACCAAGTTAATAGAGATTTTAGGTTTCTTTTTAAATAAAATAACTTATAAACATTTAGTTTTGACAAAAAAAAATATTAAAAAAAATAAGCCCCCCCTTATTTCTTTTTATGGGGGTGTCACCTATAGGTGACACTGGGCGTTGTGACATTAGGACTCTAAAGGAGACATAGATTTTTACAAGTTATTGTTCAGTAGGAATAAAACGTCAGAGTTTATAAAAATAAAACAATATATTGAGAAAACTGTAGATGCAAAATAAAACATTAGATCCAAACCAATATTGCAGTTTTTTTTTTGTGCGCGGTGGAAATCCTCATGGACTTCCTCCGTCGTGGGGGTGACGGAGGGGCATACTGGACTCTTACAGGCTAAAATCGCCGCAGTGTTCCACCTCTGGCTATGGCCGGGAAGTGCGGGATTCGCATAAGCATTCACCGCTCCCCCGGCAGGACCACAATTGCACTTGCCACACATTTTTCTAGTGCTTTGGTGACAATATCCGTATCTTTGTTATGAACAGTCGATTTGCGATTGGTCGTCAGCACTTCGTGCACTCCTCACCTCGGTAGGCACTCTAATGTTCAAAGGTATGCAAGGTGCATTTTGGCATGCTGCATCTTAGCCAAACGCAGATAGAGGGAACCACCACTTTTTGCCACCAAGAGACATTACTGTACCATTTGTTACAGTATGCTCTTTTTTTCTTTTTCGGTACAGGTTCTTCTTCTTCTTCCAATCTATGTACTCCTCCAGAAGTAGATGGACTATTTGTTACTTCTACTCGAGATCGAAACATGCGACTGGGAAGATAAAGAATATAAGCTTCGTTTTCCTCTCCACTATCTTTGTCCGTCACCACACCATCATCAGGAGGAAATATACCGCCTGGATCCTTCCTGGCCTGCAACTTCTCGGCAATCTTATCTAAGGTCAACCTGTCATAAGTAAATAAGGTCTAAAACACCATCACCAAACATAAATAAGCCCAAAACGTAAACAAAACTCTTAGTATTAGTTAGTAGAAATTGAGAACCATACAGTTATTATAATGCCCAGTGTCACCTGCAGGTGACACGGCATATTTCCAACGTTGTAACAAACATATTCAAAGTTATTTTTGTCAATTAAAACATTTATACAATAGCTTATTTATTCATTTATTACATGCAATAAGAAAAAATAACAATACTTACGGTCTTGGCATTTTTATTTCACTTTTTACCGCCAGAGATTACATAAACACAGACTGCTCGAATTTCGCGCGATTCATCAGATTGTATTTGACAGATGACATTTGGCTAGTGTTTTTAGAAAAATATAAATAATAGTTTGACTTATTGGCTTTACAACAACGGTAGTGGAATTTAAAAATATAATCTCCATGTGGTAGAAAAAAAAAATAAACCTCTGTCACCTACAAGTGACACTGGGAATTGAAGAGTTAATCACATTAGCAGACTAAGCTCAGTTAGTGTTTACGTCTATAAAAGATCATTGCTCTGACCTCTTTTAAATTGATGATGATTCAAAAGCTAATTTTTATTTTATTTTACAAACCAATATCTCATTGGAGAAATATTTTCAAAGCGTTAATTAGCGTTACAGCCACTGGCCAGAAATAAATCAAGGGCGTACGTACCCTTGATTTGCGCGTACGCAGTGTCAGACGAATTCCGTGACGCTGCATTGTGTCTTGTCTTACTGTAGGTACATTTGATGCTAGCAATTACCCGCGTTCTTTGATCACTACTTCGCTCTCGTAGGTCGTAGCGAGATTTTATATAGCCTATAGCCTTCCTCAATAAACAGGCTATGTAACTCAAAAAGATTTTTTCAAATCGGACTAGCTGTTTCTGAGATTACCATCTTCAAATAAACAAATAAACATATCAGATTTTTAATATTAAATAAACTATCTACCGCTAGCTAGGGGTACCGTATTATCCAGTTACTGGGTTGTGGAGGTCAGATAGGCAGTCGCTCCATGTAAAATACTGGTACTCAGCTGCATCCGGTTAGACTGAAAGCCGACCCCAACATTGTTGGGAAAATGCTAAGCAGATTGTGAGCTGACCACGCAAAGTTGATTTATTATCCCACGGGAACCGTTTATTTTGCTGGAATAAAAAGCCTATGTGCTATTCTAGATTATAATCTAGATCTGTGCCAAATTTCATCTAGATTGGATTTTGATTTGATTTTCTCTGGCGTGATTGTGTAATAAACATCCAGTCATGCAAACTATCGCATTTATAATAGTAGTCAAATAACAATTATTGTAATTATATAGGTATGTATAAGTATAGTATGATATGGATGCAAGCCGCTTCCAACTGGTCCTATTGGAAATCTTTAGGGGAAGCCTCTGTTCAGCATTGGACGTCCTACGGCTGATATGATGATGATGATGATAGTATAAATGGAGCTACTTACGCAAAACGGAATCAACCCAAATAATGAAAGTTTTGAGAAAAGGCCATTTTTCTCTAAAGCCCAACACACACAGAGAGCGGGAGCGGGACGTGAACGGGACGTGAGCGGGACGTGAGCAGGACGTGAGCGTTAAGTGTGTGTGTTGGGCTTTTTTTTGTTAGCGTATTCTGTCCCACTCCTGGGCAAAGGCCTCTCTCCACTCCTTTCATCCTTCCCGATTCAGTGCCTCATCCCTCCAGTTTTGGAGAAATCCATCCAGTTCGTCCCGCCATCTCCTTTGTGGCCTGCCGCGGCCCCGACTCCCAGTTTCAGGGCACCAGTTCTGCGCTATTTGGGCTCACCTTTTGTCCGACATGCGGCAGACATGTCCTGCCCAGTCCCATTTAAGTTGAGCAACCTTTTGAGCCACGTCAGCTATCCCTGTTTTAGAGCGCAGTGTTTTGGGCTTTAAATGTGCAATAAAATTATTTGTCAAATAGATTTTGCGTAAGTAGGTCCAAATGAAAATACCAGTTCTATGACCACCGAAAATCTTTTATACTTTTCACAAGCTTCTAAAATACAAATCCTTTTTCGATGAAAATTCCGCATCACTCGACATCTATAGAACTTAATGTTGTACTTTATACCACATTTTACATAGAAATATAGAGGTACGTGAAAATTCATAAATTACCGGCGCTACGGACTTTATCTGCTCCATGAATCATGAAAACTGTTTCATCAAATGAATAATGTTAGTAAATTGCGAGAACGGATTTAGTTGATCCGGTCCATGGCCCAATTAATTTCAGTAAAATACTGAAGTATTTTAATTAAGTTCAAAGCTGACCAGAAATAAATGTCGGTGTATGCGGTGTCAGTGTCAGTCGAATACCGTAACGGAACATTTTGGTTGTGGCGTGCCAAGAGCGATTGTGTTTTGTTTCTGTAAGCGAGCCACTCCGCCTGCACCTATAATAAGCGATGCACTTTTTGCCCTTTTAATTTGGTTGAAGCAACCAATTTGAATCGTGTAAATATAAAATAAATCATTCAATGGCAATCATAGATTTAATTTTTACATACAAACATACTTGATTGATTCATTGAATCAATTTGGTTGAACCGTGTATGCTTGTCTTTATAGTCCGGATTTTATTATAAATCAAACGATGTCGAAAGATAATTTAGTTTAAAGGATTAATCGAGTTACTAAGATTTGAAGCCTATTGTCTATGATTATTTTCAACTGTAGAGTTAAACCTTTTCTCATAAAAAGAAATAGTTATTTTTTATGAAAAGTTTTTGTCCTTCACGCTTAACTGAAACGAAGATAAATTATTAAAAAAAAAATCTTCTCATAGTCAATTAATAACAAAATGATATTTGAATGTTTCTATAGATTTTTCTTTAGTAAAAACTTATACTTACAATTTTTTTTTCTAGAAAACTCTTATTATAATAGATTGAAAAGCAATAAAATCAAAGTCAAATAATAATTTCAATTAGTTAACTAAGAGGCACTTTTGAACGTCATTAACAAGAACAAAGAATTTAATTCACAAGGTGGTTTATAGGGGAACACAAGGCGGTTTATAGGGGATTAAATATTCACTTTAAAAAAAATATATTGTCATGGGGACTGCCAGCGTGCAGAAGGAACATCTTAAAACTTTGGAATAATCAGTTTTCTTTTTAATTTTTAAATTATAGTGTGTAAATAAAAATTTCACCAGTCTGGCGCAACACGTTACATTATTATGTCGATGACGTGGTCACAGTAGCATGTTGGTGACGCGGTACAGTAGCAGTTTTCCCCCTACCAAAAATCAAAAACATTACTGGCGAAATGTGGGTGTACTAATGGGTACACTTCTGCTTAACCCTTTAAGGATCAAAGGCGTGATGTTATTGTTATGTTAAATCGCTCAACACAGCTAAAGAAGATTTCACTTCAAAAGCCTTGATCGTCGCTTGCGCTTATCACTGTGACTCCACCCTTATTGTGGTTTTAACGAGTGCCTGCAATTTACTCATGTTTATACTTCTTATTTCGACCTCTTGATAAATGATACATCAAGGAATGTCGGCTAATTCCCCAGTTCGGGTTCGCCTTTACACAATTTGTTTTCTCCATTTTAACGAAATTGTAAGTACTTATTTAATTTTGTTTGTTAAGTCATTGTTGTTACGCTTTTTTAAAGTAATCAGTTTCATTACAGTAATTGAAGTATTTAGTGTACCTACTTTACAACAAGGTAGGTAGGTATTTAATTTCACAACAAATCTTTAATATTTCCAGACCAATTTCTGTCACGGCCGCTAATCTCAATGGAGACTAACTTTGTACGCTTTGTATCGTATTACCCAGTTACTGGGCTGTGAAGGTCAGATAGGCAGTCGCTCCATGTAAAATACTGGTACTCAGCTGCAACCGGTTAGATTGGAAGCCGACCCCAACATAGTTGGAAAAGGCTAGGCAGATGATGACTAACGTTGTACGTAGGAGATATTATAGTTTACAAGTATGTGCGCAAACACAGCTACACTCTCTCTTCCCTCACTCTCATAGTCCGATGAGACGGCAACACCACACAACCAGGAAGAGATCAGGCGCGGTACAGTTACCGGCACGTAAGTTGGCAAGAGTTTTTGTAGTGGGGGAAGTTTGCGCACGCACAATTTCATACATTTTTATATGCGCGAACTTCCCCCACTACGAAAATCTCTTGCCAAGTTACGTGCCGGTAGTTATACTAACGGCTTTACGTGCTTTTCGAAGCACTGGGTTGTGACACCACCAACTTCCAATCTCCCATTAACCCGACCTGCAATGTAATAAATGCGAAGAACTGCTCAATGGTATTAAAAAGACACTTTCTAGATCGCACTGCAATCTAGAAAGTGTGTCTTAATTTGTTAAAAATGTAACCCACCTACCAAATATTGTTCATTAACTAATCTAATTGTAACATGTACACTAAACGTTCAATAGTCCATCAGCACCATAAAGGCTACTTTAGCTCGAATATACAAGCGCGACACAGTCAATGAGGGTGCGTGTGCGTGTATGAGTGATGTCTCAACATTCCACAGATAACACACACTAATAAACTGTCGCCACACTACGCGAAATAGCATGATATTTCTGTTGCATTTAGAATACGCGTCTGTTCTTACCATAGCATTGCTAAAATTCGCATCAATCTAATATGTGTTGGTAGCTGTTTAGGCTAAGCAACAGCTTCACGATCAATAAGGTCTGAGTTCGTATCTTAATTACTTCTTGGCTGTTTTTTTGTTTCTTTGAAACCATAATAATGAAAAGTAAAAACTTGTTAGGTTTATGCTTATTAATAATGAATCATGCTTATTATTTATTTTTATACGAAGAAAATGTTAGTTATTGTATTAAGTTTTAACTATTTATGTGATTTTTAATTTACTTTTTTGGTGTTGGAAGGTGGAAATAAAAAAGTCGTGCTTAATAATAACAATAAAGGTTTATTCGTTTTATTTATTTATTTAATTAACTGACAAGAATTGTGACGTTACATTCCTACTTAGATAAAAGAAATTCACTTGTAACCGTTCATAAGATTTTTTGTGTTTACCCACGTCATATCAATATAACAAGAAAAGAATATTCTAATAACACAAATATGATTGTTAATACCCACTTATTATAGGTAATCGATATTTAGCAGTTTATTGAAAACAAATATAATTATTTCTTTATATTGATTTAGACCCTTTTTAACTTTACGAAATGTGTGAACAAAGCGAACAAGATAAAGAATATTATGCTTATCAAGTAAAAACTTACAAAAAGTCATAGTCTGGATGAGATTCGATCTCACGACTCCTCGATTCAAGCACCTATCTGCAGGCGTTTAGCCGATAGGCCAACTTGACTTATTTTATAATGTTGAAATTATGAACTACAAGCATTTGTCGACGGCAATGATGATACATGTGACTGTTCTCGAAAATAGAAGGTCGTAAGTCAAACTTAACTTGAAGCGAATGTTTTTTGAGAATGTCTATCCACTTATGGACGCCACTGTACTTAATAGCACCGAGTTGCCGTGTCTGACCATACCGCTGTTAAACCTGCGATGGTTTGTGTAGTATGTTATAACTTAAAAAAAATATTGTACAATGTTTTGTTGTGATTAATAAACGTAAAAAAAAACCTGGGAATTGACCAACGGGGACGTCAATTTCCTATAATAATATTATAAAGAGAATTTCATGAAATTCTAGTCCGATTACAAAAAAAAATCTTTCATATAGAAAACTACACTATTGCCGAGTGTCATAGGAAATGTTTTATAGACTTCAACACAGACGAAGTAGGGGGCAGAAGCTAGTATTATAATCATGTTAACAACATACATTTTGTCTGACCTATTAAGGTTTATTAATTACTGTAAGTTTTATACTTAAAACATGGTTAAAATACACTGTCATTATAATTTTGTTCATAATTATCATCTACAGAGAGGTAAACGTTACAAAAATTGTTGTTAATAATTATGTTCATGAATAAATTTAATTAATTAAAAGCTCTTTGTTTGGTAGGTACCTACTCGTTAAAATTTCTATCAACAATTCCGTACCTAGATTATTTTCTCTAAAACAATGTAGCAATTCTAAAGGGCTGTAGTCACAAGAACAATTACAAATTATTTGTCTACCAACTTAATTTGCTATTGTTTTAAAACAGCAATTAACATATCAAAACGTAACCTAATTAAGGTACTAATTGGATGTTGGCATTGTTAGCAAAAGCGCTTGTCATTATACGTTTCTAGGAATACTACGCGGTTTCATCCGCGTTAAATTACGTCTTGGATTATTGCTCCGCTCCCCTGTGTTCAAGCGTAATGTTATATAGCCTAAAATCTTACTCCACGTAAGACTTAATCATACCGGTCGCGGGACGTCTTAACAGGATACCGTGGCCCCGGAACGTAAAGGGCAACAGAAGGAACAGGGTGGTGTTTTAGTCAGTAAAAGTCTGACAGCCCCTTCCACCCCACCCAGGGTGGAAGGACTCATTTGATGATTTTACCACCTAAGAAAAGAAAAGACTTCGATTTAGCCCCGCGCACTTTATTTTGACGCTATGTGCTCAAGGCCCGCGCACGCGCGGGCCGCGATGACGTAATCATGGCGTAACACGACACCAGTCACTTAAAATGCTCGTAAGTGGGTCGACTGGGTCGTAGAGCGATAAGGGTGCCCGTTCTGGGAACGTAGATAAGCAACGCAGGTAGTTAAGTAACAGCGGTCGCCCTTTGTCTTCGTTCCATTCGTAAACAAAACATTAATTCTGAGAACTGGCCAAAGTTGTTTATATTATCGTATTGTTATGGTTCTTTGTCGACTGTGATAAAACTAGAGTCGCTATGTACTTGTAACTTTGTAAGTTACATTATGAATAAACAAGGAATGTAACAACAGCGTTTTTTTGAGAATCCTACTTAACATTTTCATAATATTACAACTCAAACTTCATAGCGCGCGGCGCCATTTTATATGTATTTATACATATGTAAATATGATTTTGTAAACACTCTAATCCATGTTTTGTACGACGTACTGCGATAGCAAAACCTGTTTTGTGATGGAAAATAACCAGAGAACATACTTATCTATAAGCGATAACTGAATTAAGGTGTTGTATTTCTAAGCATAGGGTTTTATCAGAGAATGGCTAAAAATACACATGTTCTTGTACTTTATCGATTTGTGATAAAACTACTGTAGCTATGTACACCAAACTTTGTAAGTTACATTATGAATAGACAAGGAATCTAACAACAGCGTTTTTTTGAGAATCATACGTAACATTTTCATAATATTACAACTCAAACTTCATAGGGCGCGGCGCCGTTTGTAGGTATTTATGTAAATACGTATATATTATTTTGTCAAAGTGATTTTATGATGCTATTTCATGAAAGTATTGTCTAGAACGAAGTAATCACTCGTTGTAAATGAATATTACATCCATTTTCTGTCGATTATGCACTAAAACAGCGAAAATTCTTTGAAAAAAGTTTACGATTTCTCACGACTCTTGTCAAATCAAAAAAATCAAATTTTATGATGCTATTTCGTAAAAACATCACACATAACGGTGTCCTAACTAATATTCTACATAAAAAACACTGCACTTACCTTCAAATCACTACAATAAATCACTAAACACAAAAAATGTGGAACAAAAACCCGCACTGTTGACAAAATTTTGAAGTGGGCCAGATGTCAACTTCAACATTTTTTTTCTATATTGCCTATGGATATTTGCGTTTCGAGTGATGTTTTTATGCATGGCAACATCTTTAGCATTCAGAATAAAAATATTCAGAGACAATATTCGACTAAATTCATATTAAAAACAGCTTGTAAAGCCGTTGACAGATGAAAAAATCTGCCGGCATACCGGTATGCCACTCGGGGCTTGACGGAGAATTTCGTACCGGCATACGGGTATGCCGCTCGGGGCTTGAGCGGTTAAGTAGTAAAATAATTTACACTTAAGCAAAACTGTATTAATTTACATATTGTATATTGTTTTTGAGTATTTTTTTAACCAATTGAAAAGTCCAATAAATGAGATGTCAACCGAAATTAACAATAGAATTAATATTAGAATAAAATTCCCTGAAGACGCCTCAATGATCCAAAAAACAAGCGTAAATTCAATACATCTTAACCTTAAAAACATAAAAGAGACCAACAAAGGCTTTTACTTTCAGAATATTAATGACATTCGTTATATAATAATTACGTAAAGGGAGGACAAGCCCTGAAAATTGTGAAACGACTGAAAAAGTTAGACGTGCCTCTTCCGTGGAAAATTTGAGATGGATAAAAAGCAATCCTTCTTTTTAGAAATGAAACGTCAAGTTTTGCTAACGACCCGCGAAGCCGCTGAAATTTGCAAACAACAATTCAAAACGTAATTGGTTGAGTTACAGGCGTTAGCGGGCTTTAAGTTTTTGCCTCGTTGGTCTAGTGGTTAGTGACCCTGACTGCAAAGCCGGAGGTAGTGGGTTCGATTCCCACCCAGGACAAACTTTGTGTGATGAGCATAATTGTTGGTTCTGTGTCTGGGTGTAATTTATCTATATTATGTATGTATTTATAAATTATATAAGTATGTATATCAGTTGTCTGGTTACCATAACACAAGCTCTGCTTAGCTTGGGATCAGATGGCCGTGTGTGAGTTGTCCCAAGATATTTATTTATTTATTTATTTATACTGTATTGCTAAACTGTTCCAATTTTGAAAGAGATTTTTTGTGGATCGACAGTTTGAGTTGGTTTCTTTTACAGTTTTGAAAGCTGCAAAGTGAGGAGTTTTTTGTGTTGGCAGCCTACATAACATCACGCCTGTAATCCCCGAAGGGTTAGGCAGAAGTGTAACCATTAGTACACCCACATTTCGCCAGTTATGTTTAAGTCCCATGTAATAGGGGACGAGCCTATTCTCATCAACTTGGCGCAAATCCAGACTCCGAGGCTGCTACTGAGAAATTGTTGATGGAAAAACCAAATAACACTCTGCCCGACCTGGAAATCAAACCCAAGATCTCATGCTCAGCAGTCGCGCTTTGGGACCACTAGACCAACGAGGCAATTTTACATACATGATCAAATGCTGCTGATTTATTTTTTTCCGAAATTTCATCGCTGGGTGGTCTAGAATTTCATACTGAATTCATGGTAAAAGAAAGAAAGGTATTCACAAACCATGCATATTATGCAAGAAGCACAATCATGTACTAAGCGAACATCAAATTGTAATGTAAAGAATAATATGCAAATTGTACAACATACACAAATCGACATTGTTTTTTTATCCTCATACTATTATACCCGCAATAAAATGATTTGTAGTAAACCAAAACTTATCCACTTACATTTTATGACTTGCACAGAAGTTAAGTCGCAAACTACAAATATTTTGTTCCCGTTAAGAAAAAATGTTTGGTCCGATCTTGTTTTGCGTGATTAATGATTTAACAAATTGGAAGTGTCACAAAGATTTTATGAAACGGAAACTGTAGATTTGTGTTTTCTTTTATATTGAAGACTAGCCGATGTCCGCGACATTATCTAGGTGAATTTCGATATTTTTTTTCCGCGAAACTTTAATTTCTTTTTCTAAAATAAAAGTAGCCTTGACTGCCTCGTTGGTCTAGTGGTTAGTGACCCTGACTGCAAAGCCGGAGGTAGTAGGTTCGATTCCCACCCAGGACAAACTTTGTGTGATGAGCATAATTGTTGGTTCTGTGTCTGGGTGTAATTTATCTATGATATGTATGTATTTATAAATTATATAAGTATGTATATCAGTTGTCTGGTTACCATAACACAAGCTCTGCTTAGCTTGGGATCAGATGGCCGTGTGTGAGTTGTCCCAAGATATTTATTTATTTAGCCTAAGTTACTTCTTATAACGTCGCTGTCTGCCAGTGAAAATCGTTTAGCCGTTTCGGTTAATAGCTGGACCAAACAGACTGATAGACAAAAATCTAAAAAAATGCAATTTAGAAAAAAAAACTGTTGTTTTTTGATATTACAAACACACACTTCAATTTAATTTATTTGTATGGAAGACTTTTTGTATCGTGACCACATGTGATACAAAACAAAGTTTATCTAAACTAATAATGTAAATGCGAAAGTAACTGTCTGTCTGTATTTTTGTTAGTTAACTCATTACGGTAAAACCATTGGACCAATACTAATCTATACTAATATTATCAAGAGGTAAAGTTAGTTAGTTTTTGTTTGTTAGATCTAATCGCTGGAAGTATCGATTCGATTACAAAAATTCTTTCACTGATAGAACTACACTATTGCCAATGTAAGTGTGACGAAGTCGCGAGTTAAATCTAGTGGTTTTCAAAGAGGTAGCAAATTTTTATTGGCTCCAACATTCATGCGACGGAAGTTGAGGCCAAAAATTAGTATCTATATTAATAAGAATAATAATATAATAATAAATTCTTTATTTCTCCTCACAATGACAAGCGTATTCAAGGATTTACATAATAATTTAATTTGTCTGATAGAAAGAAAAGAAAGAAAGAAAGAAAAACCATTTATTCACGTAGAAGTGACGCACAATACAAAATATTCTTTACAGCGGCAAGACAAGTTGGTACTTATTATCTAAAAAACTAAATACATAAATGACAGAAAATTTTTAAAAAACGGAAGTTTGCGCCACTACCGCGCGAAACGGCAATAAGCAATGTGAGGAGCTGGTGTCTGAGTTAGACATGAAATGTCTGTATTACAAATCACCAGGTCCCCACCCCACGGGTGACCAGACAATTTTTATCAAAAAAAATTAATAATATTATGATAGTACAATATTTTAAGGTTATAGAATAAGGAGACTTAAGACTAAAAAGTTAAAAGTTATTATAATTTTGAGGGTAGAAGTAAAAATGAAGCTATTTTATATTATTTACATAGAAGTATCTATATAGATAATGTAAAAAAGCTAGACATTTTTTGTTTGTTTAAACGCGCTTATCTCTGAAACTACTAGTCTCATTGGAAAAATTGTCTTTGTAAATGATAGCTAGGATTTTCATGATAAATAGTATAGGCTATATAAAAATACCAAAGACATAACTTTAACTCGCGTCGCCGCGAGCAGCTAAAGCATCTAAAATGATAGATAAGCGATGCTACCACCATGAGTTGAAATACTAAAGATCCTATTCCACTTCATAAATTATAATATACATGACTAGTAACAAGATTAAGACAAATCGATTGACGTAAAAATCATCAAAATCGGTACACACGTTTAGCCTCAAGAGCGCCACAAAGAAACAAACATACGTACATACATAGGCTCATAAACATATATTATAAACGGTTTTTTTAGGTGGTAAAAATCATCAAATGAGTCCTTCCGAAGGGACTGTTAGATTTTTACTGACTAAAAAACCACCCTGTTCCTTTTTTTGCTCCTCCGGAGCCACGGTTTTCTGTTAAGACGTCCCGCAACCCCGGAACACACAACCATTTGCATCGCGCAGTCGGGTAAAAACGTCACTTTCACCATAAAATCGATCCCTACTTCCCAGCTTACACTCGTTTATTAGTTCCAAACAGCCGCAAGTCACAATCGATGCCCGAACCAAGTATTATTTTAAGAGAGGCTTCGCAATTTACAAGTGCAGTTACAGTAAAAGTTTGGCGCAAACGAGCGCGCCGAGATTTGTGCGTCCAACAGTTAAATGTTTTGGTACAGAAACGGTACACCCGTTTTGGACTATTGTGGGGGCGTTGTTTGGGGAAATTGCTGGTTATTTTTGGGTTAAAACAAGGGAAGTAGGGTGAATGATGTTCGTGTAGTTGTTGGCTAATCTCGGTCGGCTAGCTTGGGTTTTGTATGTTGTAATTGAAAGCTTATCAAAAGGATTTATTAAAACATTTATATAATTTATCAGTCGATAACACGCATTGTTTTTTGTTTTATTTTTTTTAAGGGCGGAACGAGTCATTTGATGATTTTTACCACCTAAAAAAAAAATGCTATTCCATGCAATGTTGGATTATTTAATATTAACTAGCTTCTGGCCCCAACTTCGTCCGCATCAAAAATGATCTCTATCACCTAACGGCATGAAATATACTTTAAGCCCTATTCTCATACCTACCAAATAAATACATAACAAAATTCATTAAAATCGGTCGAGCCGTTTTGGAGGACTGCGACCACAAATACTATGACACGAGATTTATATAATAGATATCTGCTTATCCCAATGCAGTGTAAAGGCCTCTTCTCGTATAGAGAAGGCACGGACATTGATTACCACGCTTGCTAAAGGCGGATTGGAGATTGTAGACTTATGTTAATCATAAAGTTAAGGTTTCCTAACGATGTTTTCCTTCACCGATGTTAGTGATATCCAAGGTAAACTTAGAAAGTAAATTTTTTCAATATGATGAAAAAAATTGTGTGATCTATCATCATATCAGCCGAACGCTGGACATAGCCCCCCCTCCCCTAATGATAACGCATCCAGCGGTTTCCCACGACCTTTACCAGGTCGTCAAACCACTTCGAAGGGGGCTTTCCCACGCTGTGTGACGTTTACTTATATTACTTTATCCCCAAATGCACTAGCATTTAAATAAGTAGAAATTTCCCGTATGACATACACGTAGATAATTTAATAAAACCTTTCTGTTTCAGTGTTCAAATCCCAGACTTCGCTGTCGACTGACTCCGGACTGTGCACAGAGCGAGGACTGCGCCGGACTCACATAGAACTAATTAAGCCTCCAGGAAAACGCATCGGACTTAAACTGGCAGGTATGTGCTTTATCTTTATAATTCTTTTGTCTGTGTGTATATCACTGAATTCCACTTAAAGGGATTTATTTTACAAATTAGGAATTGACGGTAAAAATAATAATATGTTTAAAGATACATAGTGTTCAGAATTCACATGTTAACAAATATTGGAACTGTAGACGAACACTCTTAACATCTCAACCAAAAATGAACACTCGAAAGAAAAAAATAAATGAAAATACATACATAATAGTGCCAAAAAAAGTTTAAATAATAATAATGAAGAAGGCTGTAATTTTTGGGTTTTTCCACCTCATTGCGGGCGAAGCAGTGTTTTACTACATTTTTTTAAACTATTTATTATTTGCTATTTCTTTTTTTTTAATGTGTTAAAAATATGTTGTAACGAAGAATGTGGAGACTAATAATGAAGGATCTAACTTTATCCTCTACCTATTTTCAAAATTCCAGCTATAATGACGCGTAGGTGCGGGGACTATGGGACTTCTATTAAATATTAAAAAAGTTATCATTTCATACAATCATGATTTCTCTGTGTAAATAATGTTTCGGACAAAAATAAATATTTAACATTTAAACTTCCCTCTCCGGTTTTTCCTCCACGTGGAAACTGTGTAAATAACAATGTACCTATAGTTACCTAGGGGATTAACTCGAAAACAGACAAGATTCAAATTTAAATTCTCAATTTATTAAAACATAAATAAAATAAAAATTTCAGCTCAATCGGACACCGGGAAGTGGGACAAATTTAACTTGCAAAAGTCCACCTTCACATACATACAAGTCAAGTTGAATAAAAGCTTTTAAAAAGGATACGTAACGAAGCCGAAAGTTAAATGTTCTTCTCATCATGGCGGTAGAATTTAGGGTTCAGTACCCGAAGGGTGGTAATGAAACCCCATTACTAAAAAAAAACTCATCATTATACATAACTCATCATCATCTGCCTAGCCTTTTCCCAATTATGTTGGGATCGGCTTCCAGTCCAACTGGATGCAACTGAATACCAGTATTTGACAAGGAGCGACTGCCTAATCTGACCTCCACAACCCAGTAACTGGGTAAAACGATAGGTAGGTACCCCTTGGTAAGACTGGCACAAAATAAAAATAAAATATTAAGTAAGTATTGACTGGAACTACAGAAACAAAATTTCTTCATAAAACAAAAATATATGTATTGCGTTCCAAGAATTTAATATTTAATAAATAAATCCAATATAAGAAGCTTTACGTCAGAGCTTCAACATCGTTAGTTGAAAGGATAAAGAAACTTTAGCAAAGGAGGTTTCACATGTACCATGTACTTGGAGTCTTTGTATTAGAATTACCTAGAAGACGTCAGACTATGTTGTATTATGAAATAAACTTATACTAACCATGCATGAAAAGATTTTGTGTACATTCAACAAAAAAGATAGGTATGCACGGTCGTCAGATATAGTTAAAGTTTTTTTAGAAACCGATAGGTGTTTTCAAATGTAATTTAATTTAAAAGTAGATAATAAACAGTTCATTAATTAAGTTAAGTTTCAATCGAAGACAACCTTCGGTTTCTAAGTAAACTTCAACTATATCTCACGACCCTGCATACTTATCTCTTTTGTTGACTGTGAATGATCTTATCTGGTAGCTAAAAAAAACAGTTGAACGTCGTGATGGCCGATGAACAACGGCATTAGAAAAGTGGAAACTTTGAATTTCAATATCTCAGTAACCAAAAAGTTCCCAGTTATATTAACAAAACACACATCACAATGATGGGAAAAACAGATTGGCTTTAGTGTCTGTATAGTTTCATAAAGACG
Organism: Hoplodrina blanda; assembly: GCA_949316365.1. NCBI lineage: Eukaryota > Metazoa > Arthropoda > Insecta > Lepidoptera > Noctuidae > Hoplodrina > Hoplodrina blanda. Next base: position 16,017,305 of record OX438582.1, read on the forward strand.
AAAACAATTTAGTTTCAAAGACAAATAGATTTCTAAGAAACGGTATTTCACTCAACACTTACCAGCCAACTGATGGTGCCTTTGATTCCTAGAATAGAAAAACACATCGCAGTAATAAACTATTAGTATAATCGTATTACTACAATAACGATTATTTTTCCCAAGAAAATAAATAATAATCCCTGAAGGCATTAAAGGGCATTATCTTTGAATTTTTATAATAACATTTTCTCCTTGGTAGAGAAAAATAAAACTCATGTTCTTGCAAAGTAAGAATAAAATTGATTGGGCTATAAATTTTAAATTTCCCCGTGCGAATATTCTCAAAAGCATAATTTCGAACGCGAATCAAAGGCTTGCAGTGAAAGAATTTTTCGCTTTTAATTCAAAAATTAACTCGACAAGATAAATTGTGTTCCACGTGCATAAATAGGGGAAGTCGGGGCTGTTTTTCACGCGTCTGACGTCATGTACGCACCGTATTGCCTTAATGTGCTGTGTCACCCGATTAATGATACTCCGTATAACATACGGTGAAGCCATATAAATATTTTTCGCACGTTGTATGTGAAAGGGTTTATTTGATGAAATGAAACTGGGAAAAAATATGTCATCTGTCTATAAACTTTAAACTCAAAACTCATTTTGATTCATTTATTTTTGAACACAAAACAGAAAATATTAAATACTTTGCATAGGTAAAAGCAATTCTATTAACATTTAGGAACCATGGCAATCTAATCTTAGTCTTTGTCATTAATTGTCGCGATTTCAAACGTTTTTAATTAGGTAGTATGTCAAGATTGTATTCCTATGTGTACACAGCGTGACTATTAGAAAAAAAGTAAACATTACTGTAAAAATAATTATTTTACAAATCCGTCTGGATTTGTGAATGAATTATTTTAAGGAATATCTCAGTAGCAGCATCAGATAGAGATATTCCTGATGCCCAATAACACTTTGGCTGATCTGGGAATCGAACCCAAGACTCCATGCTCAGCAGTCGCGCTTTGCGACCACTAGACCAAAGAGGCAGTTCCGAGGTAGAATCGGATTGAATAAGAAGAAAAACTGAAGAATCAAGGAACCACTTTTTCTTGAAAATCGTCTTAAGGAAACCAATCCAAGTGTTACTAATAACTAACAACTTGTATAATGTTCTGAGAACGACGATAAGTGTTCCATTGACTTCGTATTGTACCAAAGAAGTCCATTGCTGTACTTTAACATCTTTAAAGACTGAGAAAAAACTAATAGAAAATGAGTTTCAAAATAAAATACACGTTTGACACGAGTATTTCAGTTATGCATCATTTTGAAATTAAGATCTGGGGTCCTACCATGAACTCTTATCGCGATCCAAAAACTGAACTGTTCTTCAAATACGTCAATATAATTACATAAATTGATGCGTTATATTGACGTATTTGAAGAACAGTTCAGTTTTTGGATCGCGATAAGAGTTCATGGTAGGACCCCTGTACGAGAAACAGAATAACGTACCTACAATAGTTTGATATAGAAAGCTTATTAAATTAATTAGTGGCGTTCCCACTAATCGCTTCATTAGCTTAGTTCAAACATGAAAGCCTAATTTAGGTAGTGTGAGGAAAATTCAATACAGCACATATACTTTCGTACTTGACACTACATACTAGATATAGATATATTGTATCTAGAAACACATTGATTTACATGAGACACACGGCTAGTGGCATTTGATGGCATAATAAAGGTAATAGCAAAACTTCCTTAGCAGTTCGTAAGGGTTCTTTTCATTTTTAATACAAATACCAACCTGTAATTAAGCCACTGGAGGACAAAGGTCACATCTCATAGAGAGAAAGCAGGAGCTTTGATCACATCGCATGCTTTAGGCTAATAGGCAAATTCAAACGGCTTCGTCGCAAAATGTCTCTTTCGCAAAATGTCCCCTAGTCGCAAAAACGGCTTCGTCGCAAAATGTCCAGTATTACAAGTCCGGGTTTCTTAACCAACGTCTGTGATGTCCAAGATTTACTCAGTAGAACATCAATAGAATAGAATTATTTATTTGCTTAAAAACATGGTTTAAAAGATGATAAAATACAAAAAAAAAATAACAGGAGCAGACATGTTTTTGTTTAGCAGTAATATGAAAAGTCACATTATTACTTGCCCGGTATCAATCCTACAACCTCATGCATAAGAGGCAGACGCCTTAACTGCTGCCCATCACGAATAAAAGCTATAAAAAAGAATAAAAATAGAAAACAGTAAAACAGAACCATTCAACAGATCCTAAAACCCACCACATCCTAAACTCGTTACTTTACCTAAAATGAAATACTATCATAAAACAATGGACTTCCCGGGGTAAATACCCATAATACTATGGTCTGCCTCCCATAGGCGCCGTGTGTTGTGGCCTATAAATTGTACGAACCCTATAAATCTTATGACCGCTGAATTCTTTTGGCTATATGCTGGAATTAAAAGCATATTCTGTGCGGTTTATCTCCTCAAGCGAATGGTTACTTCGTGAAAGATTGCTTTTTGGCGCATATGTGTGGACTTGTGAAACTTTTATCGACTTTAGTAAAGCCTGTTTGAGGGCTGTTATTTACGTTGGTCGTAGTTTTAGGCATTTAATGTATGTGTAGTCTATGCGTCATGTTCGTAAACGGACGCTGAAAGTTGAGGCTGGTCATTTTGTTACTGCCATGGCTTATATCTATATCACATATCACATAGAAGTACCACGTAAAAAGTGTAACAAGGATGTCGTGTATTTTAGTAGATTTTAATTTTACCACCAGTAGTAAAATTTATTTATTATTACTATAGATATTTATTAAAACTCCAAAGCTATCCTTTTTCCGTTAGGTATTTACAGGATAACGAACATAAGCATTTAAAATGACAGTATCAGTAAAAGCTATGTTTAATTTCCTGTTATTTTTATAAACCTAAACGGACCAATCAGCGGTGATGCAAAATTTGAAACCTTCCATTTACATTTTTATTTTAAAAAGGTAGTAAGTGCCAAGTGCGAGTTGGACTCGTACATGAATGATTTCATACTACCGTGCAATATTTTACAGTACAATAACAAAATACGTTTCCCACCATCATCATCAACATCATATCAGCCCTACAGATTTCCAATAGGATCGGAAAGAAGCGGTTTGCATCCAGCGCAATCCCGCGGTCCTTATCAGATCGTCTGTCCACCTTGTGGGTGGACGTCCTACGCTGCGTTTGCCTCTGTCTCCATTCGAGAACTTTACGGCCCCATCGGCCACCCGTTCTGCGTGCTATGTGGCCTGCCCACTGACACTTCAACTTGCTATTTCTCACCTAGACCCATTTAATTTTTAACTTTATTTTGTTTTTATAGCAGACATAGTAATACATAATTTGTGAAAATTTCAACACTCTTCCTACAGTTCATGACGGAGATGGACAGTGGAGGCGTAGGGGCCCGTAAGCAGCCTTCTGGTTTAAAACCTGAAAAATAAAACCCAAATTGAATAACGTTAAAAAATGATTACTCACGGCAAGTTCGCCGGAATTTACACGAGCCGGCTTCTTTCGCCAATCGGGGTTAATCCAGAACAAATTTACATATTTATTGGGTCCTCCGGGACAGATGCGGTGTCTAATCGATAGGGACCAAACTTTCGGGTTTGATTGCGATTGGGCATGCCCGGGCGTCGTTGTAAACGTATTTAAAATGTTAATTTCGAACTGTGATGATCGGTGAATTAATATTTGTCGTGTTATCTGGTGATCTACATGGTGATGGCGTTAATTTTATGCAAGGGTCTGAAAGCGAAGCTGTGTAATGGAATGTAGATCGAACATTGTTCTTTTGTTGTTTCGTAGTTTCATTATCTCTATAGAGTTTCGAATTAGATTTTGGCATTTTAACGCATCTCGCAGGACGCAGACCCACTACGGCTGGAACGAAGAACCGTGCAAAATAAATGTGAGTTAGTCATATTAATTTTTTGTTAGACAAACTTCTATGTTTGGGGGAACATATCTCATATGAATGCCGGCAAGCGCAGCGTAGGACGTCCGGGTGGACGAAAAATAATAATAAATGTCCACTTTGTGGGTACAAGGTGGACATTTATTGACAACATTTGATGGGGACCAAGGGATCACGCTGGATCCAAGCCGATTCCAACCGGTCCTCTTGGAAATTTGTAGGGAAGGCCTATGTCTGCAGTGGACGTCCTACGGCTTTTCAAAGGACTCGTAATAATAAAAATAATATAATTTAAAGAAGGTATTTTCTTTCACTTCAATGCCTTTTAAGAAGAAAGTGACGGCATAGTATTTAACTGCTTCTTAAATTAGGACTTGCGGTTGTGAAAAACAAAAACACTTTGCCCGACCTGGGAATCGAACCCAAGACCTCATGCTCAGCAGTCACACCATGCGACTACTAGACCAACGAGGCAGCCACCCAATCTGTTACCCAATCTTCCTAATAAAACCCTCATTTGTAATTGCCTTTTCTTATTTCCAAGCATTAGTAGTAATGACAGAAAATCGCCTTTATTTTCTTCTAACAAATCGTATTGTGTTAACATTCTCACACACTCTCAGAGAACTAGACTTGCCCAAGAAAAACCCTTGATTTATCGTACCAGAATCTATATTTGATAACAGGCAATTTGGACCTTACTTGTTTAATAAAGAAATGTTATTTTCTATTGTTACTGTTTATTGTGAGCTTATAGTGACGATATTGAAGTCTAGTTATTTTTAGATGAGGTAAATTGAGTCTACCTATTTGGAAAAATTATATGAAATTAGTCTAAGAAATAGTTATTATTTCCTTTTTGTGGCTAGGCTTGCTGGGAATCTATTCAGCTGATTGAGATGTTAGAAAAAATTCTAGAAAGTTAGTTTTATTTTTATATAATTATGCCTGTGTAGTAAAAATTGTTACAACAAGCCCCCCGCTCCCCTACCCATAGAACAATATTATTTTAATATTTTCTATGTAAACTATTTTATAGCATTAGTTTTTTGCATGCATTTTATAACTTCGACAAATATATTTCTGGTATCACTGCAATTTGAAAATAATTATAGTGAATGTCTTATTAGCATCAGCTATTTGTCTGTGGAAGTCCCGTCAAAATCGATTTCGGAGATGAGCAGTTTCGGAAATTAGCCGGAACAAAGTGACAAACAGACATAAATTCAAAAAAAATGTTTTTGGTACCGTGTCTACATTCATTATGCATTCAGTAAAAAGCTGCTGGTAAAGATTATTATTTAAAATATTTTCCTAATAAGTAAAATTCCCATTTCACCCACTCCAATTACAAATCGTGCCAGAAAAATTCACCCATCAACTTCACAAAAACTTTTTAAGTACATTACAGTGTACAATGGCGTGCATTTTCATAACACGCTCAAGAGTGCGAGTTAATTTCGTCCGCTTGAGGATTTACGGCGTAATTACCACGTCAAACGGTACCGTCGCTAAATCTGTACACAGCACTATGCACTTTACGCACGCCAAACAATGGACGAAGGTTTGCTCCGAACAAAAGGAGAATGCTTTATAGTCAGATGTAAAATGTATGTGAGAGAGGGTACGGAACCAACTAACCGCGAATGATATTTAAACGACAGCTTTGCTTTGGTGTTAGTTAGAGTAATGATGTTTGTAGTCGACGGTAATATATTATTATAGTGAGCATAGGTGCATTGTTTAGATGTTCTTAGTGTACTTTATTTGGGGTTATTTTGATTTAAGGAGTAAAGCCAAGTGTTTAATCAAATTGAAGGAAAAGTAAATTAAGTTCAGTATGATCTTAGGAAGAAATTGAAGTTTTTATTTTAAACACAGCAGAACAACAATATATAACGGAAATTAAATCTATACAAATAAAAAAATGACGTTCTGTTTGTAATGACAAAATAATAACATCTTTTTACAAAATAAATATGAATACGAAAACGAACGAAATATCAATTTTTAAAATTTTTGTCTGTCCGTTTGTTCCTTCTAATCTCCAAAATGGCTGAACCGATTTTTAGACAACTTTCACTGACAGATAGACGGTGATATAAGGAGGCTGTTATTTATAAAAAGAATTACGCGAACGAAGGCGCGTGCATAATCTAGTTAAAAAAATAAAGAGATAATTCATACTACTTAATTTCCACTACACAGTGGCACAGTGTACCGCCCGCAGTGATATGTCTGGCAAGCAAAAGTGTTCACTCAAATTAGAAACGAGTTTACAATATTGTCAGACTTCTTTAAGTACTAATGCAGTTTCCGTTCGACATTCTTTACTAAGTTTGCTTATTACCTATATACCTATACCTATATATTCTTTATTAAGACATTCTGTGAGAGTCTTTAAGAAGAATTATTGCAGGTATGTGGGAACTTTATTTATTCTGAGGAAATATAGGTTAATAATTTGTCTTTATCAGAAGAAAAAGGTGAAAGAATTTTTGAATTTGATGGAATACAGCGTTTTCTAACTCGACTGTCACCAGTCAGTATCAATCGTGGTGATCAGACAATTCTCCTTTCAAGCAGTCATTTTTTGTGCACTGCAGTGGACTGCAAAATATAATATAAAAAAAATACCAAAAAAAAAATGTTTTATTTTTATCAACCGGAACATACAAATAAATGTCGAATACGTATATTATTATTATAATTGGTACAGGTACCTGTACCAATTATATTAAATCTCATTGTTTATCTCGGATATCACTGACGTCGGTGAAGGAAAACGTCGCGAGGGAACCTGGACTTATAATTAATGTATATCTGAAATCGCCAATCTCCCTTGAGCGAGCGTGGTGATCAACGCTCGTATCTTCTCTGTATGAGAAGAGGAATTATTATTTTTATTTAAATAAACGATTTGACTATCTTCTTTCTTCATCGTGTGGGCAGTAAGGTCTTACGACCCCACACACCCTAGTGTCAGAGTTTCTAAGCCGCCTCAAGTCCCAGGTTTCCTCGCGATGTTTTTCTGTTTTTTTGACTATGACTTTGTGAAAATCAAAATTCATATTACAGTACTTCAAAACGTTAATTACAGAAACGGGTTAGAAACTCGAGTCCCGTGTAAACAGGAAACAAGTCGTAAAACTTGTTATAACCAAAGAAAACGTAATTATAACCGCAAACGCAGCAGAGGGTTTATGTTATGACGAGTAGAGTTGTGTTTCTATGAGTGTTCACTGGTACATGAAAGATTGATTAGTTAAAAGCAGAAAACTGCGGTTTGTAACCCTTCACACAAGTACCAGTACATTTTAATTTGTTACTGTTCAAATATTTTAAGGTTAGAAGACTCATATTTTATAGGTTTATTTTTAAATGAATACCTATTTTATTTTATTAATACTACCGACTCGCCCCTTTTTCGCGACTTTTCCTTTGGATCGTCCAAATTTTTTCTTGCATGCAAAGTGGTCCCGACAAATACGGACATAAAAAAAATACAGTTTAATCTGTCGAGCTTTTTAATACCAGTTAAGTATAGATAATATTATGTTCACTATCATTTGAATTAAATCAAAAACATTACTTAATTTTCATGAAAAAACCAATACAATGCAATACGATATAAATGAAGGGTTAATAAAAATATGAATGATGTACCGCCCCATACCTAAGTATGCGATTCATGTAACGCCTCATAGGTAGACAATTATGTGAATGAAGCTATCAACTACAACATCAACTAAAACGTGTAAATAAACAACCATGCAAGTAAAATAAATAGCGAAACATCTAACCGCGCTAACACAAACGTTAATAAACCAAGTTCATTCCTCCCCTGACAAGCAAAGTCAGAGTAAACATTTAGTTACGTGTATAAAATCATAAACGTACGACAAGTACTAAGGGCGAGGACAGATTTAAAGCGTCAATTAGTACCCCACAGCTACTAAGAGGGACTAAATTTGTACGTGTGGGGGAGTAAAAATAGTTTCATGTGTTCTGTTGCAATAGATCAGGGGTTTTTTTTTGCTGGATGTGCCTAGGAGTTTGTTTCCAATTCGGTGCAAGGTCTAGTACCTAAAGAGATATGAAAGGTTGGAAGTGACAAAGTGTAAAATTTAAAAGGTCTTTAGAATCGAGTACTACATTTGCCTAGGTGCAGTGAATCGTATTATACAGTAAAAATCTTCCTCGATGAATATAAATGAAGAGAGCCCGCAGTGAAGTAATAGCCTAATAGCCCTAGCTTGGTAGGCTGAATTGTCATTTTATTTAAACTCACCGAGGTAGATAGATATTCACAAAATAAACCGATTAATTTTATTTAATTCTTGAATAGCTCGTACATATTATATTTTCTTTATTTTTTCTATTTTTTTCTTTAGCATTGAATTATATCCTTGTAAAATGGTAAAAAAAACATAGTAACTGTTTGTAGAGAATCTATAATTGCATAAAACATAGTTCTATGCCACATCTATGCGCTCTATATCCTTGTAACATATAACACCGCGCAGCTGTCGAGACATTTCCACTGGTTTTAAAATTTTCTGTTTTACCGACAGAAAAATACGAGCAAACACTAGTGTCGTAAAGTTGAGTATCCTGTTCTCGTTTACGACTAAAGTATTTCGCGATGTTTAGTAAAATGTTCAATGTGTTATTACGCACGCTACGGGATTCAATTACAGCTAGCGCGGTTGCTGGGTTGATTTTTCTGACAGGTACCTACATTATTTGATCTCATGTTATGTGCAGATATCAATATCATATTAATTCAAATCAATTGTCAAATGTCGGGATGCATGGCCTAGTTGTTAAGGCCTCTCGTATATGAGGTTGCGAGTTCAATATCGGGCAAGTACATACTAATGTAACTTTTTAATTAATAATTATGTGCTTTCTAAGTCAATGCTAGTCATTACTGACATCGGTGATGGAAAGTATCGTGTGAAAACCTGGACTTATTTTTAAATAAATAAGCCTGAAATCGCCTAGAGCAGGCGTGGTAATCAATGCTCGTACCTTCTCTGTGTAAGAAGGGGCCTATGCATTGCAGTAAGACAACTATAGACTGCTGTTATTGTTATTATAGCAAAGCAGTAAGGTTAATTTTTCTATATACGTCACATAGTTGTCTAAGAATAGGTATTATTTATTATTTATTTATTTATTTTCTTAAAATAGGATAAAAAAACAATAGTATTATAGGACGTATGTTGACTAGAATTTTCGAAGTAATAAGACATTTCTCGTTGAAGAAAACAAAAAATAACTGATCACAATGTTTTGACAATCCAAACGTATGTGCAAATCCACTATGTGCTTAAGCACTTATGTGAATAACCACAAATAAAAATAATTCTACAAACAAACACTAGGCTGTAAACTTCAATATCCTGTACCTACTTATACTTTTACGACCTAAATATTATGGAGTCTACTTTGTTAGAATTTATGCGCTGTTGTGGTGTTCAAACCCAGTTCGCTAATTAGGTACTTGCTATGAAATAATATTAATGGTTTCGACGCCCCTACTGGGTTTACATTATTACTGTTTGTTTAAGACTAAGAATAGTAGGGAATCATAACTAGGGAATACTTTTCGCTAGAATAGTATAGATACGAGTTTTAGAAATAATTGGTTGGAACAAAAATTCCAGGATCGCGTAGCAAGATAAATACATAAATAATAATAAAGGTAAAAAGGTACAAATATAATAAACTATTTTTTTCTAAACTAGTTGTATTTTATCTTAACAATCTCGGAAATGTAAGACATCACTGACATCGTTCCGTGCCTCGGAAAGCTCGTTAACTCGTTGGTCCCGGCTGTTATACGTAGATCTTTAACAGTCGTTACGGGTCGTCAGAAACCCGAAAGTCTGACAATCAGTCTTACCAAGGGGTATTGTATTACCCAGTTACTGGGTTGTGGAGGTCCGATAGGCAGTCGCTCCATGTAAAATACTGGTATTCAGCTGCATCCGTTTAGACTAGAAGCCGACCTCAATAGTTGGGAAAATGCTAGGCAGATGATGAATCTTGGAAATGTACGATTTTTTTTATGCAAATGTTCTTTCCATTCTAAGCCAATACTTGTTCTGAGGTAACAAACATTTTAATAAATCGAAATAGTAACGACCTACTTAGATGATAGTTTCATTCGGAAAACGGTTCCGAAGTCCATTTTAAAATGAAACTATCGCTACAATATTTTACGGAATCGCAATACAAAGCATTCTCGAACTAACGTAACACAGAAGCTATTTGCATCGTCGAATCAAGTTGAATATTATTGCTCATTGCTCATACTCCCCCTTAAAGGGAAAAAGGAAGAAAAAGCCAACCACCTGGTCGTAAAACGTAGTAGCTCACACAAGTTTACGAGCAATTTATTTAGTGATGTTTAGCAAAATGCTCTCTTTGTAAGCAATTGTACTTGTTGTATACAGTTCTGTTTATAGTAGGCTTATATGGGGGCCACTTGCACCTAAACTTAACTCAGAGTTAGTTGCTAACACGAGGTTAAATTACAAAATGTCATACATTAAAATTTTGTAATTTGACTTTAGTTTAAGTTTTAGTGCAAGTGGGCCTGAGTGATTAAGTACTGCGCCACGTGTCTCGGGTTCGAAAGAAATATTTGTATAGCCTGCAGGTAGTTTTTCCGAATCTGGTTGTTTGTGTATGTGAGTTACCTATATTATGTTGGTAAAAGCACCCACGATGGAAAGTCTACAAGTGGAATTCTTATTGGAAGGCAACGTTTCTTTTTTGAGTATCTATATTTGATGTATTTCAATAAATTAGATACTATTACTCAAAAACAATATTTTTTAAATAAAATAAATGGATTAAAATTGTTTTTAGAGGTTCTCGGTTAGATACAAAAAAATAGATACTTAAAAACGAACATAAATCACTCCTAATCATAGGTATTAAAAATAAAAACTACGAATGACAAAGAAAAAATCAAATTAGTTAAAAACAAAAATTTAATAATGTATAATGCAGAGAAGCAACACTTCAATGTCGTTAAAATAAAGACTAAATAAAGAAGACCAAAATTATAATATTACTAATGCCGGCCATATACGATACTTCCTATCGTCCAATCGGCATGACGCTACCGATTGGATCAGTTAGAACTGACCGTGTGTGGGAGTGGATTGGCATGAGTCCTGCCAATCCATTCCCACACACGGTCAGTTCTAACTGTCCGCATGTATCGCATATTTCTTCTTGTAACTAGACGTAAGCTCTGCATCTATGCGAGTGAGCGCAAAAGATAATACCAACTTCAAAGCAACACCGCACAACGCTCCAATCCGATAGGTCAAAATCCTCAATCAGCTTGAACAGCGCGCCTGAACTCGCACTAACACAAAAGATAATGTTACTTATGTAAATAGTGTTGAAAATTGTATGCAAGGCATAATTGGCATAATGTGCTATACAACATGTAGTTTCGCATCCGCGTCAAATTCAAGGAGATAACTGTGCTAGTGATTGACAACATGAATCGGTTGGTTTTTTGTAGTAAAAAAAAACGATTTATTTTATTATTGCTATTTTTAAATAGCTATTATTTTTAAATAGCCATCTTGCGGCAGGGTTTAGGCAGGCAGAAGTGTCGCTTGACTTTGTTTCTGTGTGTGTTCTGTTCTTACATAGGGTTGCCATCCGTTCGGGATTCCTCGGATTTGTCTTAGTTTAGAGGTCGCTAGGGTGTAGTCCGGGGGTCGTTCGGGGGTCGCCCGGAAGGTTTTCAAAGAGTGTCAAACCCATTTTTCTTTGTGTCAGCACAATCCCGATTAGTTGAAAGAGTAACAAGAAAAAAAAAACATATTTTGATACATTTAATAACAAGGTAAAAAAAGCTTAAAATATTTAATAATCAATTTCACCGAAATGTCCCGTATTTTATCCTTTATCGCAATTTAAGCAGCCCTAGTCTTACCGGAACCGCTTTAGAGCAAATCTCACACACACAAACGAAACAAAATTCGCAAACAAAAACAAAAATAATCTGACACAAGACAGGCTGAAACATTTCGGTGCTCAACCAACGCCGGCAAGTTTAGTAGGTCACAACAACTTGGGCGCTATAGATAACGTAGATTAATGAGTGCAGGATATGAAGTCTCGCGTTGAAAACTACATTTTCGTTGAGATAGTTGGAGGTGATGTTTTTTTGAGTGTTTTACTACTTACGTGTATAATATTTTAAAGTGCTACCGTACGGACAAATAGACTTCGTCTGCTTTAACTTTTTTTTTACCCGTTACGTAAAAAACCTTTATTTTTTACCCAGGATCAGCTCTACGTCATTTTAGCATGCATTTTAGCATTTGAGCATAGAAAGAGGAATTAATTTAAAAATATTTTGCATAAATGTCAACTGCCCTTCCATTTTAAATTTTGGGTAATTAAAACTCAAATAATTGCACAAAAATGTCTACAGCAAGGAAAGTAAAAGTCGAGTATTAAAAAGCACTTTCGAACGTCTTATAGAGCGAGAGAGCTCATACAGGGTCTGCAAAAACTCGTAAAAAAACATACCTACCTAAAACCGTCACTTACATAACATAACACTATGCCATAGCAACAAAACCACCTTTTCAACCTCGCCTAACTATGCAGAAAGGTCCAGCGAGAAGATTACAAGCTTACAACTCACCAACTAAACTTGTACAAGTCAACCAAAGGTTAGCCCAGACAACCGTAAAATTTCCCTCCGTAAATGATGAGCAGGATTATTGGCGCTATATTCTAAAGTTGAGACAGTTATAAAAGCCAATACGATTTCGCTACAACTTGGGAACGACACTAACATTCCTCGTTGTGTGACATTAATTCTAATAAAAGTTTCCACAGTTACTGAACTCTAATTGGAAAATGTGAAGGATGGGTTTTCCAGTTGTCAGTGTTAGTAGTTAGACGCGTTAACGCGACACTATTAAATTGAATTCAGCGAGCCTAACACGAACACACAGTTGTAAAAGTTCTCGATTGGAGTCGGTTTTCAAATTGAAAATACGACTAACCTAGCAATCAATCTGCCTAGCCTTTTTCCAACCAAGTTGGGGTCGTCTTCCAGTATTTTACATGGATCAACCGCCTATCTGACCTCTACAACCCAGTAACTGAGTAATATGATACCGATTGGTAAGACTGATTGTCAGACTTTCGGGCTTCTGACGACTCGTAACGACTTTCAAAGATCCACGTATGACAGCCGGGACCAAGGGTTTAATGTGCTTTCCGAGGCACGGAGGTCTCGGTGTGTAAAGATGCCCACCCATCCACGGACCAACGCTCGACTAATATTATGATTTAATATACTGTGTCACCTATTGATATGAATAAAGCCTTCAAACAGTAAAAGTGATTCCAATTTCAAAATCACTCGAATTTATATTACGTTTACTCCGCGCGCTGTTGCTAGGCCTTCTGGCTGTGACACAAATTGCGAAGCGAGTGTCAGACACTTAAGTGCTGGCAGTGGAAGTAGGTATTGAAAATCCATGAGCGCAATTTTTCTTCAAGTAAGTGCTACGTGAACTATCTCCAATTTAATATATAGAAGTCGATAAAAAATAACATCTCGCCTGTAATCCCCGAAGGGTTAGGCAGAGGTGAACCCATTAGAACACCCACATTTCGCCAGTTACTATCAACCGGGCATAAATCCAGACTCCAAGGCTAATACTGAGAAATTCCTGATGGAACAACCCAATAACACTTTGCCCGACCTGGGGATCGAACCCAATACTTCATGCTCTATATAACTCCAATATAATTTCATTTGTATAATTTATTAAATAGGTCGATGTTATTTTAGAATTTCAAATGCAATACAATTTTGGGGGTAGATAATCTGATCATCAACCCACAAAAATTGTATTGCATTTTATGTTCGAAAAAATACGATTAAAACTTTTATCTAACGAACTCTTTCGAAGTTAGCGTCCAGTAGAAAGGAAAGCAGTTTAAATACAAATCACTATTTCTAGTTTCCATTAAATTGCGTTTTGAATTTCGTCCAAAACGGCGACAAGGGACTACGACGTTCTTCTACCAATGACCCAGTTATACCCCAACTGGCTAAAACAGAGACGACAAACATTTTGAAATCACACATTTCTATTATTATTTATCACATAATCCCGGCTTTATAAACAAAAACAAAGTAATCCGTCGTAAGACAAGCGCCAATACTAAACTATACTTCATCGTTCACAACTTTTGTGGGACACACACAACTTACACACGGATTACTAAGATTTGTAAACGAAGGATAAGAAATCGTTACTTTTTCACTCTGAAAGTATATTAAAATTTGTGCCAATGATATGTTATGGTCATTTTTCCTAATAAGGTTTTTTAATTATTATTTTTTTGCTTTTAGGTAAGTATAGTACGTAATCTAAATAAAAACATACCTTTAAACTAATAGATATTTTTTTTAAATATAAAAGAAAATTGCTGATCCGTACATTTATGTTCGCATAACTCGACGAAATGTGTCAACTTATTTGTTTTCGCAATTGCAGGGTTGTCACAGTAAAGGTTGCTCATTTTTATTTAACTTTGAATTACAAAAAAAGACAAAGGTGGGACCTGACCTCTTTTCAGGTTTTTGGTGAACAAAAAATAAATTATATCAATTTTATTATACTAACTTTGAATTGTAATGAGTGTTGACGACTTTTTAGTTTTAATGAATTTTTATTTGATCTAATTTTATTTTTATGCTATTACGGATGATTTTAAATTTTGGTACTTAAATGTTTTAATTTAAATTTCGTACCTATGGATTTTTATCTAAAATAAATAAATTTATTTAATTATAATATGAACATTAGTATATCCATTTGCGAACTATCCCGCTAGTCACCATCAAACTTAACTACATCGTACAATTTATCTTATTATGTAAATGGAATCCTTGTCATCCATCGGAGCAATGCTATCCAACGACCAACTAATCTAAGTTAGAATCACTCCAGTATTCAAATGTTACCGTGACCGCATCCGATTATAATGATTAAATCCGGAATTAGAGGCCCTACGTCTTCTGGACCTCCATAACGCGTGATTGGGGTACTTTTGGACCCAAACTTTGTATAATGTGTCGGGTGCGAAGTAATTTGTATGGCAATGAGATTAACATTGAGTAGGATTAGGCGATTTTAATTTTCATTTGGATATATTATGATTTTAGGTTCGCCTTAGCATGATGAAAGGGTTGCCTAACCCTTGCAGTGATTTATAGGAAAATTGGGGTAATAATTTTGAGGATTAGATGGAGCAAAGTGTCTTGGTAATAATTCAACTACACACATCAAAAGTGTCTAGGGATCAATATATTATTATTACCAAATACATCTTGATCCCTAGACACTTTTGATGTGTATATTTACCGGATTAAGATGAACAGTGGACATCTTGCAGCCGAAAGCAAATTATTGGAGTTGAAAATAATAATAATTTTCTTCTGACAGAATTTTGATCATTATGGTCAATCTCAATGGATACTAGCCAAGTACTTAAGAGATATTATAGTGCACAAGTGAGTGCACAAATACAAGTGCACCCCCTTTTCCCTCACTCTTAAATTCAAATGGGTAGCTTCACGTGCTATCTGAAGCACTGGGGTGATATCCCACCAACTTCTAAGCTCCTATTTTACTGAAAAAAGTACAATATCATTTTGCCCGACCTAGAAATCGAACTCAGGACCGGCGACTCAGTAGCTTCTGCGACCATAAGACCAAGCCCGCCAACACTGTTCCTACCCACTGCGACTCCTGAAAGCCAGAATCAACAGTGGAGGCCACCAGAAAAGCGCCGAGGCAATGAAGCTCGACGAGTCCCAGAGAAACGATTTACTGTCTTGGGTCCCGCAACGAAATTAATCAGAAAATATTAGCGGAGGAGTAAAAAAATTTGTTTGCCATAAGACCAACGACGCAGGCAAGTTAATCTAGTCTAACAGTCAATCTAGGACAATCGAATAAATTCGCAAAGCTTAGTCACAGTTTTAATTCTACCTGTAACTCTACCTAATTGAAATTCCAGTCACGCCTAGGCTTTTAGATTGAAAGCCATACCTACATAAAATAGCACACTTATAGTCAGCAAAATGTTTATTTTATTTAACGTTTTTTTTTGTTGGAAGAGGATCTGTGTTTCATTTAAAATATCCACCCGCTTGTGCAAAATTAAAATATAATGTACTAACTTTTGCCCGCAATATCGTCCGCGAATTTGTCAGTTATTGCTAACAAAGGTAGACAAAGTGGCAGATTAAAAAGCAACACACGTCCTTTTTCACATCGTTGGCTATCTCCTTGTTTCATTTCATAACGATCGGTCCAGTAGTTTTGTCCTGATGAGGTAACAAACAGACAGACAGAGCTACTTTTGCTAATATCAGTAAGAATGTGGATAGTACATATTATGCTTCTGTTTGGACATGTTGCCAACGGGGCTAGTGCCTTGGGTAGTTAACCTCCTATCAATCTTGATGATTTTATTCTTACTATAACATTAGCTACTCTTTATTAGGTACGGACTACAGCGTTTTCAGGTAAACACTGCGGCATCTTATGCGGTTGTAATAGGAGCGATTTTAGAACAAAAAGTTATAGTCTGATATGCTGGCGACTGTACATAACTTTCGCTCTTGCCAACACGAGAAGAGAAATAGCCAGAAAAATATATTAATACAAGAGAGAAAGAGACAGAGAGAGTTTTATAAGAGGTTCGTATTAAACAAAGGTCAGTCCAAAATAAATATAATGATTTCACACAATATCTTGGAAATATACGTACATAAACAAAACATCAACATTTAATATCTAAGACCGAACTGAAATAGAGAGCGTGGTGGGTTGGAATCGGCTTATTATTATAAGCCGCCTCCAGCTTTCTAGGGAATAAGGATTTAGGGCTTATAATTTAGGGCAACGGTATTTTGCTTGCGTAAAACCGATAGACAAACTTCTGCTTGCTTATTCTAAATACATGTTATATTAAACTTTAAAGTATACACAGAAAGTTGATTTTGTGTTAGATAATATAAATTACATAATATAAAGAGAAAGATTGGACAAACTTTAAGGGATGGACCGAGATCCCAGAGTCGACAGATATACGTTATTTTAGTACGGTTGAAATTTTGGAAATATAATTGGAGGAATAAATGTCGATATGAGGGTATACGTGCTTGCTAGCTTCAATGCTGGGCTCTATATCTATACTATATAATATTATAAAGCTGCAGTGTTTGTTTGTTTGTTTGTTTGTTTGAACACGCTAATCTCTGGAACTACTGGTCCGATTTGAAAAATTCTTTCAGTGTTAGATAGATTAGTTATCGAGGAAGGCTATAGGCTATATACCATCACGCTACGACCTACGGGAGCGGAGCAGTAACCAAAGACGCGGGTGTAACCGCGGCGGACAGCTAGTGTGTAATATATGGCACCACGATCGATCTGCCTAGCCTTTTATTAACTATGTTGGGGTCAGCTTCCAGTCTCAACGGAACGGCAGCTGAATACCTAATATTTTACATGGAGCGACTGTCTCCACATTATAATACTCGTAATTTCGAAAGGAGTAATAAAGTCATATTATGTTACCCTCTTTGACCAAATATATTTAAGACCCAGGTATGGCGCTAGTCTATAACTACTCTAGCGCGGATACGGGCGTTTACAGACAAGTTCCATATTATTATGGAAAAACTCACTATTGTAACTTTCAGCAGACACGCTTGAAACCATTACCTAGATCTGCTTGGAAGATTATGATGACATAGCATTCAATACTTATTTCTTTAAGTTTCACTATTATGAGCATAGCCCCGGACACAGCTAGTTTAACATAGTCCTTTATCTATTCACAAAATTTCAGCCATGTAAAAATGAAATAGGTTTAGTGACTACGGTATCTTCGACCACGAGTGTATAGTAACTACACATGAAAATGAACAACTTTTACTTTGAGACTAACTCTGAAATATGAATACTACATCTTCTTTAAGTTTGTCCAATCTTTTACGTGCTACCTGTATTGTATGTAGTTTAGTTTAGTTATCTCGGTTTATGGAAGTTCACTGCCAAACAATAAAGGTTTTGAAAAGAGTTTCTTTTTCTTTTTAGAAGACGATTTTCAAATATTTGTGATCAAGATACAACAGTTTTAAACTTATTAAAACTGTTGTATCTTGGATTGATTTGAAAAAATAAAGGAATAAAAAATGACGAACACAAAATTTTGATTAACATAATTTTTACCATAATTATTATAATACATTTGTTTAACAACATATTCTCGATAAAACTTTATACCAAGCAAGCAATAAACTTGATGCAAACAGCAATTAAAGGGCCAACAAACAACCAACATTTACTTTGAAAGTAACTAAGAACCTTTAATACATCAAGTGTTTAAAACATCTTGATTAAGACCCGAATTGTAGTGAATTACACAATTCGTGTGTGGATCTTCGGATGTATCTTTAGGGATGTGCGAATTCGGCCTCGACTATAGTTCGGCTTTGATTTGTTTTGTTTAGTGTTCAGTAGTGTATAAATAAAATGACGTAAAGAAAACATCGTAAAAACATGAACATAATATAAGTAATAATTATAATTTTGAAATCGCCAATTCGCCTTTATTAAGCGTTGTGATCAATGCCCGAGCCTTTGTATAGAAAGAAGCCTTCGCCCCATAGTGAACAATACACACAACAATAATTAATAGGCCGGTATCAAGAATATACTAGTAAATATACTTTTATTTCCGAAGCTAATATAATCATATATGAATAATACTATAATGTAATTCGAATCTTAGCTTTTTTATACGCCGCTTAACTTCTTGATACTTGAACTTCCTAGCGTACGGCGTACGGCAATAAATACTTATTGTGACGTCTTATGCGCTATCTTGATTTAGGAATAAAAGAAGCACTTAAAGTACTCCGTACGTGTTACGCTCGTGAATTGGATTCTTCCTGCACCATACAAAGAATGTGAAGTATTTAATCTTATTCAAGGAGGAATATAAAAGGATTTTCGCAATGTGGTACTAAATCACGGCGGACGTCAATGTATCAGTTTGATTTTTATTCGATCGGTTCCAAGACTGAGAAAGAGTTTTGAGCATTGTTCTCTTATATCGGAAACTAGCTTAAAGGCCACGCCTTTATTCGCGTAAATGTCGGTTATTGCGAACGCCGATCAAGTCGCGGCATAAAAAGTAGCATTTGTCCTTTCTTGAAGTTCAATCTTACCTCGTACCTAATTTCATCAAAATCGGTTCAGTGGTTTATTTTTATTTATGTATTTGTTTATTTAAGTGACATAGAAGACCTACAGCTAGAAAAAAACAGACTAGTGACATTAGTCGTGAAAGCATCAGAGTCGTGAAACAGACAGACAGACATACTGGACACTTTCGCATTTATTAATATTTTAGTATACAGTATGAATAGTATAGATATTACTTGTACCTTCAATAAATAGATTACATACTGGCACACCAGAATAGTGGCTTCTACTATCCGAATTCCAACAACAGGGCTTAGATCGGCAACTGATCTAATCAACACAGCTATCGTTCGTTCCCAGCCTCGTATCTCGGCCTCGGCCTATTCAATTATTTCCCAGCACTATTGAACTCGCCCACAAACACCCACACGTCATTCTAAACAAACTAGTTAAAGTGGAGCATTTATTTAATTAGTGAATTGCGTTCACCTAAACTTTGTAGGGATAAACAGTCTTTTGTGTGTGGTGAAGATTGTACAGAGATAACGCGATGTTTGGATACCATTAGTTCAATCAAGCAGATTACAATTATTGGTTTTAGGGCGAATTTCATCATAGTTTTATAATAGAATGGAACAAAATGCACGTGTGACAGTTAATACTAACTACTTCGTCCGCGTAAATGTCGTTTGTCGCGCACAGACGAAGTTGCGAAATAAAAAGTAGCCTATGTCTTTTCTTGGGGTTGCCGTACCAAATGTCTTAAAAATCGTTCAGAGGTTTAGTCGTAAAAGCGAAACAGACAGACAGACTGACAGAATTACTATCGCATTTATAATATGAGTAAGGATATAGTTTAGTAAAATCTGCAGCATTAACCCAAATTGTCAGATGAATTAATACAATTGAAAAAGAGTTTTTTTTAGATTCGTTGGTATAACAAACAAACAAAAAATCTCTTCAGCATTATTATATTATTACTAAAGATAAATTATTACATAAAATACCTTAAAACGTTTTTGATACATGCTTTACCTATAGTATCTACTAAGACATGATAATCTAGTACGTAGTCGTTTGTTTAGTTATATTAAGCCAAAGGAACACTAGTTACGTGCCCATAATATTCAAAGCTAAGATACTGCTCTTTGAACTACAACAGTATTATTACGGCTTAGCAACGTCTATCTATCATCCTTAACGATATATTCCCGTGGCTCCTTGAGACTTATGTTATTGTGGGAGAGTTGCTAACCCAGCGGTCCATTTACTTAATTTCCTGCACTCACTCTTTCTGTATCAATTGTACTTTCCGTTTCTACTTACAGTACATCACTTACGTCATTTAGAGTGTTACGTCAAGCAAAAAGAACTTGCATTTGTTGTTGCTTAAGTTCCTTTTTTGTTTGTCTGGACTCCTTCATGTTTTCGTCAACGGCAATGGTGTTCTTTGAGGTCATTTTGCTAAAGTATTTTTAACTGTTTGCAGAAATAATAAAGGCGAAAGTTGTTCAATGTGAGAAGCTTTGTATAATATTTTTGTTAAGTATTCTACTGGGAATTCTGTAACATGTGTTACAAAGAAAATGTTTTTAACTTAACATTCCTGCTTAAGAGGGGACTTTAATTTCAACTGTAACATTTGGAGTTAGTTTAACGAAAATTAACCAACCCAAGGATGGTAATGTTTTGTGTACTTAAAATTAAAAACAAAAAAATACTAGCCTATTTTTGACACATTGCAAGACAAAGGCCTCTTCTCATACAGAGAAGGCACGAGCAGTGATCAACACGATTGCTCAAAGTGAATTGGTAACTTTAGATTGATATTGTAAATCTAGGTTTCCTCACGATGTTTCCCTTCACCGATATCAGTAATTTTTAATTTTATTAAAAAGTCAAGTTAAATAAAGAAGTGTGAATTGGAAAAATAACATTGGTACTTGCCTGATATCGAACCACCACTGGACGACATTGACATTTGTGTACTCTAATCTTTTCTAAGCAAAAGTTTGGGATACACATTCAATGTTTATCACATTGAACTAGATTGACGTAATTAATTATATTAAATGATTTAGAGTGTATGACGTAGTTTATGATGAGTTTTTAACTTGTTTTGACAAAACTAAGCCCAATTAAAATTAGAAATTCAGAGCATATCCCAAAACAAAGCAATACTCATTAATAAGCAAACTCAATCCAATTTCCAAGGACGCCTTAAATGGGTACAAAGATTTGTTTTCGAGATGTCTAAAAGTGCCCTTCGTGTATTTACATACATTTTTAAGCCGGCCCAATATAATCCGCATGCTTGGTTAAGATAGATGAAAATCCTTATTTGGCCCGAGAACACGGTACATAAGTGTTTTTGAGAAACGTGCGGAATTTATGGACCGTATACGTTAGGGAATTATTTAGTGCGTCCCGGCTTTTCCCGTCTGTGATACGGAAATTTTCGGGAATTGATGATTCGGATAGAGAGGCGTAAATTCTGAGCATTACAAATTTTGTGCGCTAGGCAAGGAATTGGTAGAATTTGATAGTGTTTTTCCAGTTGTCCTCCTTTTTATTTGTCAGAAAATTTCTCTTATTGAGTACGTAATCTTCTTATTGCTCTGGAACTAACTGCCCGATCATTAAAGGATCTTTGAGGGGATTTGATTTCTAGGCTGGGCAAAGTGTCATTAAATTATCCTATTAGTTCCATGAATTTGGAAGCTTGTAATGTGGTACCCTCGTGCTTGGTAAAGCACGTAAAGCCTTTGGTCCTGCGTCTGATCTTTTCCCGATGGTGTCGGATTGGTATCCATCGAACAATGAGAGTGAGGGAAGAGTAATTACACGTGTATGTTTTATTGCCTGATTTTGCAGACTTACATTATAAACATGGTTATAAATGTCAGTACCTAGTTCATGTACCTTATTTTTTGAGACAATCCTCCCCATTATTCCCACCAGAAAAACACCGAGGTAATAAAGCTCGACAAGTCCCGAAGAATTGATTCAACTGTCTTGGATCCTGCAACGAAATTTATCAGAAAAGAAAATAAGACTATTTCGCGTATCTATAATTAATTATCTAGGACAATTTAGCCTTTGCTTAACCTCATAATATACTTACTTAACTTTGATCAAAGCAAGCACCAGTAAGAGGCTAGTCACGTAAGACTCAGGAATTTATAAATATTGGAAACGACGACGGTCGATCGCGTCGCTCTCCGGAATGACAACCATTGGCTAAGATTGCTCAAATCGAGAGCAATAATGTAGACCCCCACGTATAAGATATCCTAAAATTGAATGATGTCTCTTATTTGTTACATGTAAGCTTTATGTGAGAAATGATAGTATTTGAGGTGAAGATAATACAGAAGCGAGTCCCAAAAGGTCATATTGTTAAACTAGTTTTTTCCCGCGACTTCTTCTTCTCTGTATCGGGTGGCCTTTGGCCTGCAGTAGAACTATAATACGCTTATATTTATAGGTCATACATGAGCTGAGCATGAGGTCTTGGGTTCGATTCCCAGGTTGCGCAAAGTGTTATTGGGTTTTTCCATCAGGAATTTCTCAGTAGCAGCCTCGGAGTCTGAATTTATGCCCGGTTGATGGCAGTAGGCTCACCCTCTATTACATGGGACTTAAACATAACTAGCGAAATGTGGGTACCAACTCTTCGGGGATTACAAGCGGGATGTTAAATATGTGTGTTATATATTATATTATTATTACTAAAACAAGCAGTAACCAACGTAGGTAAAGATTTTTTCCTTAATACGATTACAAGAAATGTATTATTATCCTTTGGGTCTTATACACATTATTTTCTTTACTTTCATTGTATATTTTGTCTGAAGAAAATATTTCAAAGTGATCTGAAGATTAAAGAAAAACAGCTTAGGATTTATGTTATGATAGTTATATGGGATTCAAGACATCAGTCTGTAATAATATATCTATCTATGTATTCAATGTAGGCCTCCACTGTTTTGCAGACACATGGATGCTAATACTGATTTCTTTATTATAATACCAGCCTATTATTGTCCCAGCACAAGGCAGAAACCTCTTCTCGTATAGAGAAGGCACAAGCACTGATCACCACGCTTGTATAAAGTGGATTGGCAATTTCAGACTAATAACTACTGGCTTTTGCCCGCGACTTCGTCCGCGTAAATGTCGGTTATCGCGGACGCAGACGAAGTCGCGGAATAAAAAGTTGTCTATATCCATTCTTAGGGTTCAAACTTACTCTGTACCAAATTTCATTAAAATCAGTTCAGTGGTTTAGTCGTAAAAGCGTAACAGATAGACAGGCAGAGTTACTTTCGCATTTACAATATTAGTATGGATATTTTTGCAATTTTATCATGATACTGAAAAAGTATGAAGTAAAATTTTATCACGAAGTACTTAAGTATTTAAAGTTCTGTTTTGGAAAATTAAGGGTCAATTCACACGTACCCCAACCACATCACAGCCACAACCACACCACAACGACGCCATGTGGTCATGGAAACCACATCGCGTTGCCGTCGCGATGTGGTCATATTACCTACACAGGTGGTCGATAACAACGGCAAAATGTGGTACGTGTAAATTGTAATAGTAATTTTCAATACAAAATATACGCCCGACCACATGGCGTCGTTGTGGTGTGGTTGTGGCTGTGGTGTGGTTGTGGTACGTGTGAATTGACCCTAAGAAAATCAATTTACCATAGATTACAAGATCAGCACATTATTAAAAAGTTAAATAAACACCGTCTTCATTTGAGAAAGAATGACAGAAAAAGTTGTTAATAGAATTTTCAAATTTCGAAACAGAAAAAAAATAAGAAAAACTTTTTAAAATTGTACCAGCGAAGACTTCCGCTTTCGTGTCGACGAAAATTTTTACTGGTTTGAAAAGTTTGTGAACGCAATATTATTTTGAAGATGGAAAAGATTTTGTGCATGTATTTTATAAAAGCATTTGGATTTGCGGAAAGTCGACCATTATTATGATAAAAACTTCTGAAGACGAATTTTACTAACCTGGAAAATCTCTAAAAATACGAAAAGGCATTGATTAACTTAGTATGGACTAGCGGCGTCTTGTTTTTTTTCAGTGGCCACTAATAATTATTATGTTACTTTGTTGTGCTGTGTTAAGTACACACATATATGTTCAATTATTTTTATCCTAAGTTATATCGAAGTTGAGATATTTGCATTTGAAGTTTTAAAAATGTCGTCAATATAAAAACTTCAACTACTGTCCTGCGTACAGAAATCTTAGATAATAATATGTTTTTAGAAGGTTGCTTTTAGAGATTGACTTTACTGTTTTACGACCATGTGTCAATGTTACGTTACTTTTGGGTCTTGGGAAATAATAAAGACACATTACCTCGTTGTAGAGCAAGAAGTCATTAAGTGCAAAAAGGTAGTTTCAAGATAATAGTCTTTTAGAGACTTTTTGTTTTTTAATTTTCAATTTCCAAATTTCCTATCAATTTAAACAGACCATTTCAATTTTAATTTTAATTCTTTGAATGCCTTTGTCATTGTGGTTCGCTACAGTTACTTATTAAAATTTTGATTACTCTGTCCATTTTCAAATGTCTTTATTTGAAAATTAAGATAACGTAGCTCTGGCCCCAACCCTCTCTGATACCAACTGCTGCAACTCATAATGATGGCCAGAGAGGCTGGAAGAAGACCAGTAGACCGAAGAAGAAAGTCGTGGCTGTGCAATATTCGCGAGTGGACCAGCATCAATAGCGCCGCTGAACTGTTATACAATACAAACACACGCTTCAATTTCAATTATTTGTAGAGATTTGAGCCAATTACGCAAATATAGAAACAAAATTAATCGCATTACCGATTTAGCTAAGTGAAATTCGTCTCGATTATACATTCTGTTTGATCAGTATTCCGTAAAGCTAAATTAGCCAACACAATGCTAGCCGGATTTTGTGATATTAATTCTAAATCTAAATAATATAATTGTAAAGCTGAATTCAGAATTATCAGATTAGCATCAAGTATTGTTAGTTGGCTTTGGATTTTGGGACGTTATATTATATTAATAACGCTTTATAGCAGACTAGCTTTTGCCTGCGATTTCGGACGCGTGAACGTCGTTTATCACAGACGCTGAGAAAGTCTTGAATTAAAAGTATATATGTTCTTTTCTGGGGTTGAGACTTACCCCGTACCAAATTTCGTCAAATTTGGTTCAGTGGTTTCATCGTGAAAGCGTAACAAAGAGACAGACTTACTTTTGCATTTATAATATTAACTAGCTTTTGCCCGCGACTTCGTCCGCGTAAATGTCGGACCCCCGTTCATCCCCTTAGAGGGTAAATTTAAAAAAATCCTTTCTTAGCGGATGTCTACGTCATAACATCTACCTGCATGCCAAATTTTCAGCCCGATCCGTCCAGTGGTTTGGGCTGTGCGTTGATAGATCACTATGTCAGTCAGTCAGTCACCTTTGAGTTATATATATTTAGAAGATAGTATGGATAACTAATACCTATAACACCATCTGTATTAATAGTAGGTATCCCTTCTCACAAGTTTCCCAAAACTAAGTCACAAACTTCTAACTAAAACCCTAATACTTACCATACTTCGGAAACCATTCAACCGCACACAATAAATTCCCAGCCATTTGTCGATATACTCGTCGAATAACCAACCAGAAGCATCCCCACGCAGGAAGATTAATCGACCGTGAGAAAAATGAAAGAGCGATGTTACCTTACGAACGTGTCGCCATTTATTATGCGAGTGTTCCATTATTACTCCGTACATACGGCCTCAGGGAACGACCCGCAGAATTGCGGTCAAGGTCAAAGGAAAATGTTGGGTGCCGAAAATTTTTATGGTCGGTCGTTCTCTGTTTTTGTCTATGTTTGTGTATGTTTATGACATGAATGTATAGGTTGTATTTTTTATTATTAATTTTGTAAAATCTAAAAATACAAATATAAAATTAAATAAATGAATAAAAGGAAAATGATGTCGAAATGGATATTGAAAAAAAAACTAGTAATGATATTTATTTTAGACAAATGGATTATAAATTATATTATTATACAATAATTATCGTAAACAACCGATGAATAATTATAAAATTTTAAAGTTATAATTTATAATCTAACTTTAATTATAATTTCAACTAGTAGATAATTGAAATAAATATTTCCTTATTAGCTTTTGCACACGACTTTGGTCAGAGTGAATTTTCTTGCGGTTCTAAATATTATATTTTATTTTAAATATAATTCCTATAGCGCTCAGGCACAACGCAGCTTCCTACGTAGAATTTTTAAAATCAGAACCTTTGTTCTGGAGATTAGCGCGTTCAAACAAAAAAAAAAACAGCTTTTCAATTTAAAAATATTAGTATAGATTACTTATAACACTCCATAAGATCCAATCTACAGTTAAAAACAGTTTCCATGTCACTTGCCAAACGATAATAAACTAAACGCTTCTGCAAAGATTTACTGTTTAAGTAGACGTTCATCGTTTGCAACTTTGATATTAGTTTGCACTTATAGTCACTAATAAATGGCGACGGAAACTATTCACTATCGTTATTATACTAACTTTCATGAATATCCTTGAAGTAATCGAGTTTGTTCGTGCTCACTGGCACAAATTTTCGTGCCTTATGAGGTGAGCAAAATTGCAGTTGAGATCAGAAGTTTGTGGAGACGGTGTCGAAACTGTATGCAATGTCTTGTTTAGTATTAGGATCCCTTATACCCTTAGTTATAAGGTTGAAAAGAGTTAAACCGCCATTGTCCTCAGTTGTACTCCTACTCAGACGTATACTAAAAAGTGAGCTTATTTTTTTTGCTATATTGTTCACATTCGTGTGATGAATGACTATTTTTGTTTTTTTTTGTTTTCTCAAGCAGCATAATGATAGGCAGAATCTCTAGATTTTCTAGGTCTTAAATCAGAGCATTCTTATAAGAATAATATCTTTATCATGGAAGTTATTAACAAACACTGCTCACCATTCTACCAAGCCGTGTGTCCCACAAACAAAATGCGCATTCCCCACCCGGAGAACAAAGGTTGGTATAAATTCACACTAATATTCTTTGCGTTCATCATTGTTTTGTTTCCCACTACAAACCTAACTGTTATTGCGGGTACAATTTTTATTGAAGCCAGTGTTTTTGTTTGAATAAAAAAGGGCTTTGAATATTCTAGGTCCCCTTGTAATGGATGGATCTCTCTCTGTCATTTGTCATATTCTGTTTTTTGTGCTTATGTCGGCGATTCTGTATGGTTTTGAAGATGTAGATGACGATTACATGTTATAAACGTATGTATGATTGTTGTACCTTTGTTTTAATAGCCTTTTGGTCTGGTCTCAAGTGCGATTATTGAGCGTAGAGGCTTGAATGCGATTCTCTGGTCGGACAAAAGGTGTTATTGGGTTTTTCTATTAGGAATATCTCTGTATCAGCCCGTGGTTTGGGAGTTGGTGGTGTGACATTCCCGTGCCTCAGAAAAAACGAAAAAGCTGGTCCTGCCTGATCTCTCCCCAGTAGTGTCGGATTGCCGTCTCATCGGACTATGAGAGTGATGGAAGCAGGATTGCACCTGTATTTGCACACTATAAGTAATGTCTCTTGAGTACTAGCGTCTTTTGAGATTGGTCGGAAATTCGGTCGGAAGAATATCATACTGTCTAATGTTATGCCTTACGAGTAGATACTTAAATTTCCAACGTGGTAGGTAATTACATTCAGAAGGTACAGTAATTTCAGAAAATCATTATCAAAGATTATGTAAACTGCTGATATCGTAATAATCTTGTATTTTCTTGATTCCCACTTTAATTTCTTAGGAGGGCACAGTCTCTCGGATGTCTTTATTTGATTTCTAAGACCTAAAACGATAAGCCAGAATAATTTAGAGTAAATTGTCCCAGGCACAGTGTACAAACATTCCCTACAGTTTGCTAAGCAAAGTTTGCACAGGACAAAATTAATTTCTTCGTTTTGTTATTCTGGGGCGTAATTTGGAACTTAATATTGTGTCTTTACTTGTTTGAATGTGTTTCTGAGTTGGCTCTATGATACCTAGCTGCTTGTTTCTGAACATTTATTTCTGAAATAATTCGAGCATAAAATATTAGGTTTAATATTCTTCTTCAGACTTTCTCATTTCAAAAACGAATTAACACTTCAAATAGATATTTGAAACTTGATAGAAAAGTCTATTTTTGAACTTAATAAAATCACTACATAAAAAAATATTTTAGATTTTCAATAGTGTTTCAAGAGAGACCTACAAAGTATGGGCTCAGTCACACCGGAGAGGATAACTTGCGAGCACGGTCGCGGCCGCAGTCAGATCCTGCATTAGAATGAGGACAGTGGGTGCCTGCGCTGGTGTGTACCCATCTCGATACCGGAAATATGAAATAACGTAAGGGACATTAGGGCGAAAATCTAATTTCGACCAAATGTGAGGGACATTAGGTCGAATAGAGATTTTCGCCCAAATGTCCCTTACGTTATTTGATATTTCCAGTATCGATCTATGCAAATATTACTGCAGTACCTGAAGGCGCACGCTACGGTGTTCGAGAGCTGCCCACTGCGGTGTCACCGACCTTTTAATATATTCAAAGTCAAATAATGTGTTTCAATGTCATATACAAGAAAATATATTGAATCTAGTCGCCCCTTCTAAAAGGTAGTTTCGTATGGAGAAGAATTGGCAAGAAATCCTTGATTAGGTACTCTTTTAAAATGAAATTCTAAGTTAGTCTCAGTCTATTGTACGTATTCGTTTTTTATTAGATTTTTTATTGTAATTGAATAAAATACTCTCTTAGAGTGAACATATCTCTTGTTTTCAAGTTTCATAAAATAAAAGAAAATTCTTGACAGTAAGGGTCAGTTCACACCGAGACGCGACGCGACGCGACGCTGCGTGCACACTTTAAAAGAGCGACTCAAAATATAACTTTATTTTCTACACGAAAAGATACACATTTCATTGTAATTTAGAATACGTCACACCACGCAGCACTATGTCGCGATGCGTCGCTCTACGCCGCGCTGCGCCGCGCGGCGCCGCGAGACGCATCGCGACGCAGCGGTGAATCGCCGGTACGCGCGACGTGCAAGAGCGGCCAGTTGCGATGCGTCTCGCGTCGCCGCGCGGCGCAGCGCGAAGTCACTGGCCTCTTCAAGTATCGTCACGTTGCGTTGCGTCGCGTCTCGGTGTGAACTGACCCTTAGTCAAAGATGAAAATGCAATTTCTGAACAAATACATCAGTCTTTAAAGTAACACAAAGAAGTAATCACTAAGGCCCTCTCAATAAAGACAAGATGACTTGAGTTTTCTTCTAACTATTGTAAAACAAAATTGAAGTCCATGACTGGTGAAATTTCATGAACCAATAGGCTAAGGAATGAAAAGACTTTAGACTAGAAAATATAAGAACTAAGATAAGGTGGAGTCATGGAATAAGAATTTATAGAAACGACACTCCAAACGCAAAGATTTGTGGCGTATGATTTTTGTTCTATTTATTCAGCACAGTCTGGATTATTAATAATACTAGCCTATTATTATTTCACTGCAGTTCAAAGACCTCTTCTGATACAGAGAAGGCATGAGCATTGATCACCACGCTTGCTCAATGCGGATTGGAGATTTCAGACAGGTTTCCTCACGATGTTTTCCTACACCGATGTCAGTATTGTCCAAGATAAACTTAGAAAGTTATTACGATTACAAAAGTCACATTGGTACTTGCCTGAATTTAAACCCACATCCTCATATAATATGAAAAGCGAGCGTTTTAACCGTAACCGTTGGTCCATTGCGACATATCTGAAAAAAAAAGAAAGGCAGTGTGGCAGGACTGAGCGACCGCGGGCGAGTAGCGCGAGTAATCGCTCGTCGCATTTGCACACTCGCTTATAGCCCGGCGACAAAACTACCGAAACTACACACTCGATTCCCGCTGATCGCCAACTCTTTTACAGTTTCTAGTTCTAATCGTTTCTCATTCATCGTCGGCGGTCGGACCACTGCCTAAATCGGTCTAAATTATATGGAAGGTGACTTTTTTAAAATTCCCTTTTTAACCGCACGGATTAAAAGTCAAAGTAAAAACATGTATTTCAATTAGACCATTAACAGGCACTTTTAAACTGTCAAGCAGTCTGTCTGTTAGAGTATAAAGTTGAAGCTAGTTGCTAAGAAACTACCTACATTATTAAGTTCGCGTCTATATGGATATCGTATTCTATGGTCGAGTGGAGAGAAAAGCGCTCGCTCAACTCTTGATATATTGAGCTCAATATTATGTACGGCTAGGATACATTACGTTTGCTCTCCGTGGCTTCGTAGCACGCAGACTTTTGGTACAAGTTATAAGAAATGTCCTTTTGCAATCAAAGACGAATAATAGCTGTCTTATTTATGAGAAAAATAATTATTGGTGTACTTAGTAAACGATAAGGATACAAGTCTAAAACATAAGTTATGATTAGCTGCTTATAAGTTTAGCGCATTTAAAATAACACACACATACATAGTTTATTACATGGGACTTAAAACATAACTGGCGAAATGTGGGTGTACTAATGGGTACACCTCTGCCTAACCTTTCGGGGATTACAGGCGTGATGGTATGTTATGTAGCAAATCTTTTCAGCTATATTATATTAGTGTAAACAAGTTTTAAAATTTCGAAACACTCACCATCTCATTACAAAACAAGTCCTAACTTTAGTCCTTGCAAAGAAGTATGACGTCTGCCTTTTCTCTCCGCTAATTCTCCAAACTTCGACCAATCCGATATTGTACGAATAATACGCAATACCTCACCCCGCTGATAAATGGACACACGTTACATTGATAACATCGGTGATATGTTTCACGTTTTTCCCCTGTCATTTTACCCTGGGAGGGTTAGCCGCGATTTTATAGCCGTCGGACTTTGTTCAAGAGTTAATTGGAAAAGTCGTGGCTTTGATTTGATTTAGGGTTTCGTATTATTGTTTTTTTATTACTTTGTAGTTAACGATTTTGTGTACAAAGAGTTCTATGGTAACATATTATTTTTTCTAATGAAAGTTACAATGTTTGGTACAAGCTGGGTCTCCTATTACTAAGCCTCCCCTGTCCGTCAGTCTGTCTGACAACGGGCTGTATCTCTTGAACCGAAATAGTCAAAAAGTTGAGATTTTCACAAAGAATATAGGTAACTGCTCTGACTACAAATAATAAAATTTTATATCATTCTTCAGTTAAGAACAAAATGTCTTTTTACAAACCGTTTATCCGTCTGAATATGATACATAACTGTTCCAGGATGGCATGGTAATCTTTCGATTGATCTCGTGCGTAGGCAGTCCATGATATAGGTTATAAGATTAGGGGATCAATAAGACGTCTATCAAAGAAGGGATGCACGTAATATAATTCTTTTCTAAGTAGATATGTATAAGGAATAAGGAATGGAATATAGTATTCTAAGTTCCACCCACGACTTCGTCCATGTAAATGTCGGTTGTCGTGAACTCAGATTAAAATACTGGTTTAAAAAGTATTGATAGTGCTTATCATCATCATCACGATTGGTTCAGTGGTTTTATAGTGATGAGGCAACATAGTTACTTTCGCAATTATGCTAGCTTTTGCCCACGACTTTGTCTGCGTAAATGTCGGTTATCACCGATGCTGATTTAAGTGGATACTCAAAAAAGACAAGCTTAGTCTATTTCAAATTTAATCAAAATTGGTTCAGTAGTTTAGCCGTGAACGCGAACAAATAAACTCACTTTCACATTTATAACATACTAACCGAACCGTACATTTTTCCAGGACAAAATGTGCTATTATTCTAGACTATAGTCTATCACCGTGGCAAATTCCATCCAGATCCGTTCAGCCGTTGGTGGTAAAATTAAGTAACAGACATCCATTCATCCAAACTTTTGTATTTATAGTACATAGTACTAAGATAACTAAGTAAGGTAAGGTACGGCTCGTGTAAGTTCATCAAGATACCTTTCAGTATTAATGTGTTAATGTTTTAATACTACTTTAAAGGCCACTGCATACGTTACGGTTAAATACTTCGGACGGGACGTGAGCAGGACGGGCACGTGATTGCCTCGTTCAAAACGGGAACGTGGTGCAAACGCATACGCACCGTGACATTGATTCGGATCTATGTAGGATAGGTACTTGGATTGGATCAAGGCGTCACTACTTATCTCTCCGGCACGAACGGAGCGACTGTGCATACGTAGCGAAACACGGGAGGGACGGGGCACGCGCGGGGCGGGACGGGACGGGGACGTGCTAAACATCGTCGCCGACGATTATTTTTCCCGTCCACGTTCCCGGCCCGTCCATGTTCCCGTGACATATACGTTTTTGGATACATTTTGTATGCAACGATGTTTCCAAAACTTCCCGTCACGTCCCGTCCGGATAAAAATACGTCACGTATGCAGTGGCCTTTAAGCTCACGGCTTTTACGATAATGAGCGTGAACGACGCCGAAGTATTTTCTTAATGCTCTTGATTTTCTTTTAATGTACTTTAATGTAATGCTACTTAAATACACTTTCCAACTTCCGTCTAAACCATTACACAATGCAAAACTTAAGTGGTTATTTCTATTCTAAACCCATTCAGAGGCATTCTAACCGTTTATCTCATTGTTGCGTCCTCTATCCTAATTTCTTGCTAAATGGTGCTAATCCTCGAGTCATGTTCGTGAACAGGCGCAGTCAGTTTGAACTGCCTAACCCTTTGGTGATTACAGGCGTGACGTTATGAGTCTGCTACTGAGAAATTCCTGATGGAAAAACCCAATAACACTTTGCCAATAACCCGACCTGGGAATCGAACCCTTATGCTCAGCAGTCGGGCTTTGCGACCACTAGACCAACGAGGCAGTGTCGAAGTCTGAATTTGTGCCCGGTTGATGGCAGTAGGCTCGTCCCTATCACATGGAACTGAAAACATAACTGGCAAAATGTGGTGTACTAATGGGTACACCTCTGCTTAACCCTTCGAGGATTACAGGCGTGATGTTATGTATTTACGTTATATTTATATATAGACGCAACAAAAATAACGTAACCAGGATTTTATAAAACCATGATTGGAATGTCTCTAGGGTTTCTTGCTCGTTCTTCGCCATAGAGACCTATGTTTTAGAACGCATAACTAGCTTCAACTTTCTGTCTAACAGTCCGACTCCTTGACAAATCAAAAGTGCCTGTAAATGGTTTTATTGAAATATATGTTTTGACTTTGACTTTGACCACACCTCAAAAACCAAACAATGTGCACTAAATAAAACCTTTGTTAAAGTTTAAAACGCTGATACCACGGAAGGGTTAATTCCGTCTATTGTCTGCATGAAAATTGCATTCCACTATTTCTATGAAAAAGTCCAAATTAACCGAATCTGTTTCGACAGTGAAAATACGATCTAATGTTTTAGGTAGGAAGTGTTATTTGAAATGTAAACGTTAATTTTGTTTTTTGAATACAATACGTTTAGTTATTAAGCTTCCAACACGTGGTTTGTTCGGAAATGTTGCTTTAACGTAAACCCGTACGTTTGCGTTGAAGTTGGAGTTTTGTGAATTTAGCGTGTAATCGTACTAATTTGTAATGACGAAAGTTTCTATTTATTTGTTGTGTTTTCCACGTTGCAACAGTTGTTCAGTAAATTTAAATATGTTTATGTCAAAAGTAATATACACTGTGAAGTTTTTTAGATTAACGTGGTTTGTTTAATGTTTTGTGTGCTTGCTACTTTAAAACTACATGGATTGCATATCTATAACTAGCTTTCGCTCTCGACTTCACCCGCGTCAAAGATAATATAATATCCCACGGGAATCGTAAATATTTCCGGGATAAAAAGTAGCATAATGTGCTATTCCAAACAATAACCTATATCTATGCCAAATTTCACCCAGATCCGTTCAGTCGTTCTGGCTTAATTATTGAGTCACAAACATCCATCATATTATTATTGTCCCACTGCAGGGCTAAGGCTTCTTCTCATACAGAGAAGGCACAAGCATTGACCATCACGCTTGCTCAAGGCGGATTGGCGATTTTAGACTTTTATTTAATATAGCTTCTGCCCGCGGTTTTGTCCGTGTAGCTTAATGTAATATAGCGTGATGTTATATAGGCTTTTAAATTGTTTTTTTTTACTTATAAATAAATCAAATTATAAGTCCAGGTTTTCTCTCGATGTTTTTTTAACATAGTAGGAAACAAAATAGGTACTAAACTTATGCATGTTTTCAATTTATATCCGAAATAAAAGTTTTTTTATAATTATTACTGGATTGGACTTAAAAAAACGTAAACCTAAACTATTCATCGGTTTGTGATGAAAATTTTTTGAGTAGTTCTGACGTTTAGATTTTTTTAAGACTATTGTTTTCGGTATCTTAAAATAGAGTCACTTTTGACATTTTATTATATTAACAACACTCATAAAAACGAATTCTATTTTGTCATGAACTCTTCACAAAAACATTCCTAAACATTCTTAATACGCATGAGTCATAATCATATCAAAAACAAGAACATACTTTGATGTAACTTCGTCTTTCGTCGCTTTCATGTCAGTCCTTTGACATCTTTTAACTTTGTTGCCTTAGCAACATAATTATTATACTTTATACATTCAAAAATGAGCTTTACATCTCACGTTCATAAAGGTTATGTTGGCAAAATCCTATTTGTTTTTAAGGGAGCATCCATCGTTTGTCTATCAGTATCCTTTCCTTCATTTTAATGCAATACAATTTTAATGAGGATGGATGCAAGTACTTGTTTTGTTTGTATGAAAGGGTCTTTGAATTAGTGACGGTTTTAGAACAAAACTGAAACAACGTTTCTAAGAAGATGATAAATCTGTGGGAAGATGTTTTGTAAGCTATCGTGATTTAAAAGTAATGTATAGTTTGATCTTTGTGGCTTCCTTTTGAATTTTGTGGCGGAAAAAATGAGAGTAAAGAAAAGACTATCATTTTAAGACAATCTTAGTTATTTTTATATAAATAGTCTTAAAGTTTTAATTCAAAATAAAATGTGTAAAGTGTCTTTCCTTTACCTACTTTTTTATTTTGAACCACATTCATAGTATTCTTGGAAATAAGATTTTCCTAAACTGATACTCTTTTCTTTTTTGTTTTAATAGGAAAAAAACTTTAATCTTTTAGCAGTAGAACTAATAAAAATTTGTAGACAGTTTCATCGTTATTATAATTTCTCGTAGTACAGACTTAAACAGAAATTGTTTATTTTAAACACACCATTTTCTGGCACTTTTGAATTATAAGGGATTTGGTCAGTCAGGAAATTCTCACAGTAGATTCCTATGGAGAAAAACGAGCAAGAAACTCCATGGACATTATTCTATACATCAAAATAAAATTGAACTGTTTGTAATGTAAAAGTAACAAGTATTTCACTGAATGAATAATATATGAATATTTAACCTTTTATATTTTTTATTTTTGTTGCCTGCCTGACCCACACAAAAAAACACGAGCAATACCTAGTATTAAATAAAATAAAAAAATGCAAATTCAGATTAGGTACATCATGTATGTTAAATCTATGGGTTTAATGTCAAAATAATGTTCTATATCAATTTTTACACGACTGCCCCAAGGGCTGTTTAGGGTTAATGTATGTATGTATGTATGTATGTGAGTTTCTTTATTCCACCATAACTTTGAAACGCCTGAACCGATTTAGATGTGTGGGGTATCGTTACAATCCTTGCATCGTTCCGAGTAACATAGGCTAGTAAAAAAAGAAACCGGTGTGGTCAGTTTAAAACGCAAATTAATACTAGCCTCAATTTATTTTTTTAATGAATCTGGTCGTGTCTATGTTTATCGTCTAGAATATGACAAGTAGATTTAAAAAATATAATAACACTGTTAATAAAAAACGTCGTAAAAAAAACTGACGAGTAAGCAAAGTACAAATATGCGCAATTTTTGCAGTCGTGTTTTTTAATTTTTTTAATTATAGTAGCTTGTATAGAGGGGTGTAAGAAGAAGGGAGGTTGCACGACGCACGTGTAATGTTATGTTCGCTAAAGAGGGGTAACGATGTCCTAAATACGAAAGCTTACGACACGCGTCTTAACTTTAGATGTTCATGCTTGCCACGCTCAAAACTTGGAAGTACTGACACGAAGATTGGCAGAGTGATTTTATGTTTTTCGAATTCCGTAGAAAGGAAAAACAGACGTATTTTTTTATTATTTAAGGTTGGCCACAACTACTGTATACGTTACATCTACATATACAGAGCGATTGTTAATTTACCAAAAACCTGAAAAGGGGTCATTGTACTCATCATTATAAACAACTTTTTTATAAGACCAAAGCTGAAAACATTAACAAAAAAATCATCCGGTCCAAACATTATGATCGTGTTGTAAAATAATTTTGTATGGAACAGCTGATTTTTCTCACAATTTCAGGGTTGTTTGGCATAAGAATATAAGAATACTAGGTGGCCTGACCCCAAATAAATAAGGACAGTTGCCTGAAGACAGAAGAAGAAGAGATATAAACCGAATCATTGACTCTAGAGAGCTCAAAAACTATAGAAAATAAAAATCGATTGTGTAAAAAGAATATATATTTTTCAAACTAACATTATTTAAGAACTTAAATTAAGAACATACACACATCAAAAGTGTCTAGGGATCAACATCCCTAATCAATGTTAGGGATGTTGATCCCTAGACACTTTTGATGTGTATAATTTAAAATAATATTTTTGCAAAGAAACAGTCATTGTAAATAAAAAATGAAATAGGTATTTCCAATTTGTTTGATGAAAATATTGACTATGTACTCACTTCTTTTGGGACTCAGAGTTAGTTGTTTACACAAGGTTTAATTACAAAATTTCATACATTATGGGCCTTTGCCGTATTGCGGAAGAATGCTCTAAGTAACCCCCGTAGCCTAAACAAAGATAGTTTGATAACCACCGTGGAGCTTTAGTTGGTGGAAGTCCGACACGTGATTTGCCCAGGAAAAAAACACATTGGTGCCGATTCCCTTGTTCACAAACTAGACTAAATTTAGAGAATTGACATCTCTTACTGACATACAGCGAAAGAAAGGGATGGTGATATTTAAGAACTAAGTTAGAGATGTCAAATTAGTTTTGCCTTGAACTTTTCCGTATTTTTAATCTACACGTTATAGGATGTCAACTATACTCGTAATTGTATGGATGTGTCAGATTGACTAAAGAACAATGTCAGGTTTCGGCCTACACAACTTTTAAAACTAAGTTCACACGGACACAAAGTTTTTACCTACAACAATTTAAATATAAAATTCTAACTTCTTAAAAAACATTTGTTTATTTTCCAGAACTTTTCCAAAAATAAATCATAAAAATAATCGTAAATCATTTGATCCATCCTGTTCCAGGTTTTTTTTTTATAAATAAAAAGGTTAAGGTAGTAACTTGTTCTGCCACTAATCGATTATTCTAAATAATTAAACCGATTTACTCTTTATTTTTTATTTACCACCTCACAATTGTCTCTTAATATTATTTTTTACCTAAATAATACGTTCATCGTGTTTATTTTAAATACATTTAGTATTTTTATAGAATATAAAAACTCAAGAAATCGATTTTCATGACCTGTGCTCGATAACTTAATCGTAATGTAATGGCAACCCTGTTAGGTTCTGTCTGTCTGTCGTGTCTGTCTGACTGTTAGTCAATGTCAAACATCTTGTTTGTGTTTTTCTATGAGTACGGTTGTTTTTTTCTCAAATATCACACATTTTGTGACAATGTCCCATCAACTACGTTGTATTAATTGTGGTATAAATGTGTTTCGGATGAAACGGCATTTAGTTGAATCTGATGATATCCGTTCATTGTTACAACAATGGACTTCAGTTTCTGAGGTAAAGTACGATTCTTATAAGAGCAATAGCGCACTAGCGGCTAGGCCGCAGCGGCCAGGTCGCGGCGGCCATCGAGATACATACCTTAACTTATGAAATCGCCACAGAGCGCGCCCACCTGGCCGCAGCGGCCAGCGAGATCGAAGCGACGCATTTGCGGCCCGTGTCCAGTCGCTGGTCGCTGCGGCCACTGAGATCAATTGCATTGTAGTTAAATCACCAGTGTGCGCGCACTAGCCGCGGCGGCCGCACGTATTGTGGAACTACAGCGTCATTTGTGATCATCGCGATGTCTTCCGACACGGAAAGATTGATAACCGAGATTGAGACAAGGAGGGCGTTGTGGGACATGTCCTGTGAAGACTATGCAAAAAAAAATCATTTATAGGTGTGTTGATAATGATTTAATGAATGAAAACGAATAAAAGTTTAATTACAGTATATTTTTTGTTTAATTTACTCCGTAGAAATAAATAACCTCCAATTTACAATGTCTGAATAATTTCTTTTTGAGAAGTTCAATGTAAAAGTGGAAAACACAGATAAGCTTCTGACATGAAACTACACAAAATAACGTGAGAATTTTGACTGTCCATGAAAATTTTTTATTGAG
Organism: Hoplodrina blanda; assembly: GCA_949316365.1. Lineage (NCBI taxonomy): Eukaryota > Metazoa > Arthropoda > Insecta > Lepidoptera > Noctuidae > Hoplodrina > Hoplodrina blanda. Next base: position 16,056,194 of record OX438582.1, read on the forward strand.
CCTTAGTTCCTATGGACACCTGACATTGTTCTTTGACAGCTCTTATTTACATTAGTCTATTTCTTTTTTTATTGGATAGAAAAAGATAGAAATAGTCTAATTTTAGTTTACTTTGTGAACAAGGGAATTGGCACCAATATGGGCCTGTGTTAGCAACTACTAGATTGCCTTGTTGTTCTAGTGGTCGCAAAGCGGGACTCCTGATCATGAGGTCCTACGTTCGATTCCCAGGTCGTTTTTCCATCAGTAATCTCTCAGTAGGTATCGGCCAAGGAGTCTAGATTTGTGTAGCGTTAATGGCAATAGGCTCGCCCCCTATTACATGGGACTATTGGTGGGTGAATTAATGGGTACATTTCTGCTCAACTCTTCGGGGATTACAGGCGTGTTAAGTTATGTTAGCAACTAATTAGGAGTTTTGAAAATAACCCAGCCTGGTGTAAGCTTGGTTAAATGAGCTAAATATCTGCAAATATTCCATCAGAATTGTCAACTTCAAACTAAGTAAGTATTAACTTTACTAATCATAAAATTACACCATTCTATTCAAATAAAGCTATTTACAGAAATACGTAACCTAACCTTTTGTCCCATTTAATTAAACATAATTCAAAATTCCATTAACATTTTTTCTTGAACAAATTTAAATAAGACAAGGAGAGAAAACTTTTCAAGGAAACTGTTGTTAAAATGACAGTAGAATTGTTACAAATATAACTTGGTAATAGAACGAAACAAATTACTCCGGCTTTCGTCCTCAATTTCCAATTCTAATCTTTCTGAACATCATTATGGAAACAAAGAAACTTTTCACTTAGCACGTAATAAAGACTGGAAATTTAACTTGAGAACTACTGGAATATTAATGTCAATCATTGTTATTGCCTACTGAGAATTTACATTTAATGATGAGTTCTATTTTTAGCTTAAAACTCTTTCAAATGGGCGCTTAGATTAAACGACTATTAAAATAAATTAGGATAGATCAAAATAGTGCTGTGTAGTGATCTTCTTCTTTCTTTATCGTGTGGGCAGTAAGGTCTTACGACCCCACACACCCTAGTGTCAAAGTTGCTAAACCGCCTCAAGGGCCTCTGACATGGTTTGAGTGGGACAGTAATAGGCTGGTATAAGTCCAGGTTTCCGCACGATGTTTTCCTTCACCGATGTCAGTGATGTCTAAGATAAACTTTAGAAAGTACATTGACTTGAAAAAGTCACATTGGTACTTGTCCGGATTTGAACCCACAACCTCAAGCATGAGAGGCGGCTTAGCCACTGGGCTATCACGACACAAGTGTAGTGTTGAATTTGCAATATTCTTCTTTTATGTGACAGCTAGCTTCTGCTTGCGATTTTGTTTCATCCTACGAGAACTGTATTTTTTTTCGGGATAAAGAGTATCCTATGTCCTATTCCAGATTATAATCTATCTCTGCACTAAATTTCATCAAGATCTCTTCAGCCGTTCTGGCGTGAATGATTAACAAAGATCCATTCATCCTAGCTTTCTCGTTTATAATGATAGTAGTAAAGATAATGCAAATTAATCATCATCATCATAAACTCACGCCTTTATCCCATGGGGGTAGGCAGAAACCACAGAACGCCACCTGCTCCGATCCTTACATACTCCTTTCGCCTCATCTACGTTCATACATCTCGTCATACAAGCACGCCGGTTACGAGTACTTCACACCTGACCTTTCTGAAGAACCTCACCAATAAGGAAAAAAAAAAACCGCGAATTAATAAAACCTTTTATCTTAAACTAGAAATCATAACAAACCTTTTTCAGATTTTCTTTGCATCGCCAACAGACCCTTAAATCTGACATCCATTTTCATCCTTGTAGCATCCGGCCCCTACCATTATCGTCTCAATTTTTTTCCCGTACATCCACTTTGATCAATAACCTCTCTTTTGATCTGAGTGGGCGTATCAAAAAACTGACGAGACACGTTCTCTGACGGCTGGAGGGCACTTGGACACTGACGTCAAACTTGCGGATCTTTTAAGAGCCAACTCGTTTGGCTTCAAAGTGAATGCGTCAGCGTTTGCGGTCCAGCGCTTGAGGCCTCTCGATTCGCGTCATCCAAGTCAAAACGCGCTATTGTCACGTCGCCGGCAGAAGTGGCTTTCGTGTTCGGATTTTTGTCACGAATTTTTCTGAACAAGGATTTTTTTGTTTTGACGTGTTGACTGTGTAAAAAATAACGCTGCTTTTTTATATACCCTAATCAAATTTAAATTGGCTTTCATTTGAATTTGTATACTCAATCAAATTGATCTCAATATCATGGATATTTGTCAGCACCAACGATTAAATACTCAAGTTCAATAACTATAACTATTAAATGCGATAGTTTCGACGATGTTTGTAACTAAATCACGCTTGAACGTCTGAACGGATTTCGATAAAATTTCGCATAGAGATAGATTAAAGTCTGGAATAGCACTTAAGCTATGCTTTTAATCCCGGAAAATGTACAGTTCCCGTAGGATAATATATTAACTTTGACACGGATAAAGTATCACATAAAGTTAGAAAAGTCGAGATACATAGCAACAAAGTATCTGTCACTTTTTGACGTTGTACTTTTTTCTTAAAGTAAGTTGACTCATAAAAGCAACCAATCCAAAGATCTAATATTTTTATGCGCGAAACACAAGGGAAAATACTTTTGATAAATAGTGTGCCGGGACCCCAAATAATGTTTTATTACAATTTGTTTTGGGCCTTATCTTGTGATTTATAGAATTTAATTTCCTTTTTTCTCAACTTTCATTTGCTAACGTTTACTAATAGACTAATTTTCTTTTGTTACAGGTACAGTACTGAAATTATAATTATCTTGGTGAATGACCAGCTTAAACTAAGAATAAATCATCTTTCTTTGAATTATTATTAAAAGGTAATGACAATCTTATTTTTTTTTCGTCGGAATTTGTTTATAGTTTTATTATTAATGTTTGTTATATCAGTTTATATATCCTATCACTTAAACACGAAAAAAGTCGCGGCCGGAAACTAGTTATTACACAGGGTTATTTTTAAAACACCAGAAACCTGAAAAGGGGTCATTGTACTCATCATTATGAACAACTTTTTCTATGGGAACAACCCTGAAATCATAAAAAAATCAGCTATTCCCTACAAAAATGCTATACCTACCTACAACACAAATATAATGTATGAAGCAGCTAATTTTTTTTTTTCATGATTTCAGGGTTGGTCCCATAGAAAAAGTTGTTTATAATGATGAGTACAATAATTCCTTTTCAGGTTTCTGGTGTTTTGAAAATAACCCTGTATAAGATAGAGGATCACTAAGCTCATTTGTAAAAAAACATAAGACTCTTGATCTTTGGATATATAGATACTTATAAAAATTCTAAGCTTTATGAAACTCTGGTAAAAGAACTGAGATAAAACATTATTTACATAAAACAATATCAATAATTCTTTTACACAAACAAATCCAATAAAAATCGCGAATACAGCACTATAGCGGATATCCCTTAAATATCCTATTACATTGGCACTTTCCCTTTTCAGCATAATAACCATCACGCAGAAATCCCTTAAGATCCTCGCTCCGCCTGGCTGCCATCCAGTTTCTTTCTTTCTTTCCGTGATTCTTTTCTTTCCTAAACACTTTTGCTGAACACCAAATGTATCGAACTCGAGAAAAATTATAATGAGGTCACGTGTTCCAATTTTAAGTGAACTAAATTCAATCGTCTTACAGGAAATTGAATTTTGGCTTAGTTTTAAAGTTTTGTTGACTGAACGAAATGTTTTTGTAGTTTCTTTTCATTTCGGTCGTGTTGTAATGTGATTTTGTAAGTTTGTATTCGAGTGGTCTTCCGTTTTTGGCTATCGAAATCAAAACTTGTTCAGTTTTATTGCACTACTTGAAAAATGTTTTTTTTTGTACTGACTTGTGGCAAACCAACAACATCACTAAAGTCAAAGAAGGCAGCATTTATAGGCACTTTTAATTATCAAAGAGTCGGTCAGCTCGTTAGCTTGATTCACACATATCAGTGTCCGGCACAATTCCGGCACCGTTCTGTATCAGTGATAAGGCGCATAGAGCGTATAGAGAATGTATAAAAGAATAATTTATCACTGATACGGTACGGTGCTGGAACTGTGACTTCACTGATATTTGTGTGAATCAAGCTTTAGAAAGTTGAAGTTGGAGGCAAGTGCTTGTTCCACTCATAAGTAGGTCGGTCTTCTCCCTAACATGTATGTCTCAAAAATGTGCCCGAATTTCAGCTCTTTAGTTATTATTTCCACCACTACTAACAAACATTATTCAGGAAAGTTTTCCATACACAGCTTCACTCCTAGTCAATTTATAAACGAGTTAACTTATCGTCTCCCACTCTGGCGCCGTGAACAGGGGTTGTTGCCCCAAGTACCCTGACGTCACTAACAAACCAACGAAGACAGTGTTCGGCTTCAAAATTCTACGTCAGGACATTTTGAACCCCTCTCGACGGTGACAAGACGCTATATTTTTAGGTTCGGTATAATAAAAAGAATATTTTTTACAAACTTGAAATTGTGAAGTGAAGGGCTTTTCAGATTTAGGGTCAAGTAGGTATTCAAAGATGATACAAGTTATTTCCGTATACTGGCATTGTTTTTGTCTGTTTACGTTTTTGCCAAATCATTTTTTAAATGAGCTAAAATGTGCTTTTTATCGATGTGAAATAAGGTCTGTTATTGAACAAGAAAGGAGTTTTGGACATTATTTTCTTACTCAATAGTCTTGACTTGTATTGTGTATTGTTTTAGGATTGAATCCCGATTTAAGTAGTTAATTTAAATATACATATAATAATACTATTATTGTCCAGTGGGACAATAATAATATGTAAAAACAAAGAAGGCGGATTGGTGATTTCAAATATTTTATTAGGTTCAAGGTTTTCTCTCGCGATTTTTATTCACCGATGTCCAAGATAAACTTCGAAATTACAATTAGGAATTGAATAGTCATGTCACATTGGTACGTCCCCGTATCAACTTTGACCACTGATACTTTTTTATTTTTTTATATTCACCTTCATTTGTTTTCCCTGAAGCAACAAGAAAATTGTATCCAGGATTTTGTAAAAAAAATATTGAAAAGAGTGTCCGTGGAGTTTCTTGCTCGTTGTTCTCCATCGAGGCCTCCGTGTTGAGATGACCGACTAGCTTCATCTTTGACAATTCAGAAATATCTGTAAATGGTCTCATTGAAATAAATGCTTTTACTTTGACAGACCCATCACAATATACTAGTTTTAGACACAAAATAAAATTGAGCCTTTATTTATATACGGTCGTAGACATCTTATAAGCACTTTAGAAAACCGATAATCTAACAGAGTTTATACTCTACAGAAATAAGTCATAAAATTGAAGTATTCAGTCTCTTTAATAAATCAACTTTAATAACGATTTAGGCTTCATGAGTTCTTTGGAATAAGTTAAAGGAGATAGCTCTATTATAGTACTTGTGCTTACGAAGTTCTACCAATGGTATTGTGTCTGGTTCAATTTAGAATTTTGGGTAATATTTTTTTCAGTGGATATTATTGTTTGGAGTAGAAATATTAGGCGATTAATATACAACACCGCGGACCGCCGCGGTAGGCGGTGAAGCGGCGATTATCACACGGTACACCGCCCGGCCGAAATAATAAAATAGTTTCTGTTGTTTGCACGAGGTACAGTCAGCAACAAAAGTCGATTAACATTTATGATTTGTAAATCCTAATTATTAAGTACAATATTAACAGTAAAACGCAATGAATATAAAATTAAGATATAATAAACCCTCAGCTATTACCTGAAATTCTGAAAGCCAGTACATTATGTGTTTAGTGTCTGTTTAAATAATATAAAAAAATAACATTGTTAATCGACTTTTGTTGCTGACTGTACTTTCTGGGAGTACAATCCTGTTAAGTAGGAACCTACAGAGGTGTGAACTAAAAGACGGAATGATTCGCACTGATGTATTTGACCGTTCCTTACTATGCGGCGCAGCCACACCTATAAGTATAGGTAGGTACATACATAACACTTTTCCCCCTTCTCAAAATGGTAACAAAAATAAAAAAAATTAAAAAAAATACGAACTTAAAACATAGAGAAAAAGAAAAACAGTACAAATTACAAGGAGGTAATCGGAGATAACAACAATAAAAAAATTTACATATGTAATTTGACTAAAAGTACTTTTTATAATCTATTATGGGTCTATTCCTATGAACACGGATTGGTGCGGGCGTGTGGGAGATATCATCATTGGCTGGTGCCGGCTGAGGGGTACTGAATTCAGGACTACCTTCCACTGCCATGTTGTTGGGTGTAGGACTACTTGGCGTTCCTGGCATCACAGGCGTACCTGGCGTTGTTGATGTTTCCGCCGTGTTGTCAGTACTTACATCTTGGTTCAAGATGTCAAGGGCTCGTGTGTCAGCGGACATAGTTGATGACATTTCTTGTGGTTCATTGTTTGTACCACTTCCGTTATTCACTGAGTTCTCCTCTTCTTGTGGTAACGTTACATCCCACACGTCTTCCGTTGTGCCGTCACTGGTAACAGCACTGTTACCGTTATAAGAACGAAGCTGGTTTTTATGCCTCATAATGTTCTTATTTGTACCTTTCATTTTGATTTTGTACATTACTCTGCCCACTTTATCTACAATTGTTCCCTTTGACCAAATGTATATTTTTTTATTTTTGAACTGTTTGTACAACACTGTGTCACCTATCATATATTTTTTTTGTGGTCTACCGCCATAATTTTTAACCTGTGAGCACTGTTTTTTATGTATTAGCGCGGGTAATGCTGATGACGAGGAAGGATCAGTTACTAATTTTGTAATTAGATCCAAACGTGAACGTAACTTGCGCCCAAAAACTAACTGAGCTGGAGAAGTCTCGGTTGTGCTGTTGACAGAGTTACGGTAGTCAAAGAGATATTTAGATAACTGATTTTGAAAGTCGTCTTTACGGCTAGTTACTATAATGGAGTTTATACCTTTTTTAATTATTTTTACAAATGATTCAGCCTGACCATTACTCATAGCATGATAAACAGGTGAAAATAAATGTGAAATACTATTCATCTCACAAAAATTTGTAAATTCGTGTGATGCAAATGAAGTTCCGTTATCAGTAACAATTGTATTGGGCATGCCAAACCTTGACATAAAATCAATGAGCTTTGTTATTACTGCCTGGGTTGTAATATTATTATTCATTATGTAACACTCGACCCACTTTGAGTATGCGTCCACAATTATCAAAAACATTTTATTGCACATGGGGCCTAAGAAGTCCATGTGAATCCTGTGGAATGCATGCGGTGGGTGTGGCCATGGCGCAAGGGGTACGCGAGGCGGAGACGGCCGCAGCTGTGCACAAACTCCACATGCACTAGCTATACTTTCCAGTGCTCCATCAATGCCCGGAAACCAAATTCGGGCCCTGGCCTCTGCTTTCATTTTGACTATTCCAAAATGAGAACTGTGGAGTTCGTTTAGAATTTTATTTTGCAATTTTTTTGGTATTATTACTTTATGTCCGCGCAATAGTATTCCATTTTCGTACGATATTTGCATACGACATAAAAAATATGGTTTAAGTAAATCATCTGTTTCTTTGCGTGGCCAACCATTCTGTACATAGCTACAAACTTTTTTTAGAACCGGATCCCTATCAGTTTCCTTTTCTAACTCGCTCGCAGTCACCGGTAAACTGCCGTCAATAGCAAAATTCACATAAGCGGCATTGTCCCTCGTACAGACCTGTTGTTGTTCTATCGTACTACCTATACAGCTATTTCTGGGAACCGCACGTGATAAGAAATCGGCCGTGTTTTGCGCGCTGCTAATATACTCAATTTCGTAATTATATGCGCTTAAAAATATTGCGTATCTTTGTAAACGGTTTGCTGAAACTTCTGGAATGCCACGGCTTGGCTTAAATATAATAGTTAGAGGCTTATGATCTGTGCGTAAAATAAAGGGTATTGGTCTACCATAAAGATATTGGTGGAATTTTCTAACGCCGAAGATAATGGCCGTGGCCTCCTTTTGTATTTGTGAATATTTCTTTTCTGCTACTGTTAATGAGCGCGAGGCGTATGCAACCGGTTGTTCTATGCCGTTGCTACCTATTTGAGATAATATTGCACCTAGTCCGACCGGGGACGCATCTACTGTTAGAATAATTTTTGCATTGTTATCAAAGTGTGCTAGAACCTTATCAGAAGACATGAGTTTTTTGATGTTGCTAAAAGCTGTGCTTTGCTCTGATTCCCAGTGCCATTTGATGCCTTTTTTTAATAACTCATGTAACGGACTCAATATAGAAGATGCATTTGGAATGAAATTCCTATAATAATTGACCATGCCTAAAAATGATTGTAACTCGCTTACATTTTTGGGGACTGTTGCTTGTAAAATATCATCTACTTTGAGAGGATTCTTCCTAATACCATTTTTATCTATAATGTATCCGAGATACGATATTTCTTTTTGAAAGAAAACACATTTATCTTTTCTTAAGGTGAATCCGGCATCTTGCAAACGTCTTAACACTTCTCTCAGACGGTTTGAGTGCTCAATTCTGTTTGCGCCAGTTATGCAGATGTCATCTTGAAATACTAACACCCCTTCCATGTTACCCATTATGGTTTCAATTACCCTTTGAAAGATTGAAGGTGCGCTAGCTAAACCAAAGATAAGGCGAGTGTAAATAAACAAACCTCGAGATGTGTTTATACAGGTGATGTTTTGTGAGTCGTCATGTATTTTTAATTGGTTGTAGGCCATTGATAAATCTAATTTAGTGAATTCTTCACCACCATGCAGTTTGGTGAAAAGTTCTTGAGCAGTGGGAAATGGATATTTTTCTACTAGTAATTGCTTGTTGATTGTTACCGAGTAATCTGCACAAATGCGAACACTACCGTCACGTTTGAGTACGGGTACGATCGGCGAGGCGTACTCTGAATGAGAAACCGGTTTAAGAATGCCTAGCGCGACCAATCTGTCCAATTCATTGTTTACCTTATCTCTTAGGGCAAAAGGTACTGGGCGCGCCTTAAAAAACACTGGTTTAGCATCGGCTTTAAGGGGCAAAGTTATTTCTAATTTTTGGAAACAACCTAATTTATCAGAGAAAACATTCGAGTAAGTCTGAACTAGTTCCTGCAATATGCTATCTGTAGCTGTAATATTATTGCAGTTACCTAGTGTCGATACAATACGTAATTCAAAGGCGCGCATAAAATCTCGACCGAGGAGGGGAGGGCCGCCATTGCGTATGACGTAGACAGGTAATCTGACCGTACGACCTCTGAACGAAATGTTCATAAGCGTGCACCCTGTTACTAGCATTGTAGTACTTGTATAAGTCATTAATTTTTTTGTTGGTGCTGATAACGGAACTTCAGGGAAAGTACTTTTATATAGGGTTTCAGAGATAACAGAAACAGGCGAACCACTGTCGATTTCACATTTAATACATTGACCTTCCAGACTCACAGTTTCTGTCATTGCTACTTCGTTGACACAATTAATTTTTAAAAGTAACTCACCGTCGTCTCCCTCGTCATCAGTACCACCCTGCTCTATACGATGCACTTTATTTTTTGAACACATTTTGCGCAGGTGACCTTTACGATTGCACAATTTACACGTATAATTAGAAAACCGGCACTCCGACGATTTGTGATTCTTATAACCGCACACTAAACACTTTTCGCGCTGAACCTTTGATGACGTGGCCGATGCTTTGCTGTTATCGCGTTGATCTATTTTGAAGACCGATTCTTGGTTCTCAACGACGTTTCCAGCTGGTGCCAACGCAGCGCCTGCGCGAGCACAGCGTGCAGTTTCAGCTAAATCTATAGCTTTACTCAGCGTCAAGTCGCTGATCTCTTGGGCAAACAATTTGTCACGTTCGTGACCTGGTAACATGCCCATGACGAACTTATCCAGAAGATGATCCTCCAAATTCTTGAACGCGCAGTAAGTAGTGAGGCCTCGTAGCCTCGCGGCCCACTGCGAGTGTGTCTCACCGGGTTGCTGCACAGCCGTATAGAACTTATGCCTCTCCGCGAACCCGCAGCGCTTCGGCACGAAATGATCATCAAGGATTTTCAGGATATCGTCATAATTCTTGGTACTTATGTCGTCTGGCAAGGCGAGATTACACGCGAGTTGATACGTGTTCTCCGTGAGTGCGCTCAACAATACCGCCTTTCTCTTCACTCCAGCTTTGTCATTATCCTCGCCGATGCTGTTTGCGATGAACCATTGCTGAAGTCGTCCTTTGTAAAGCTTCCAGTCTTGTACATGATGATCAAAATTGGATATTGTTCCCAAAATTGAATTTGCACTTAACATAATTTACTAATGTGGGTACTCGTCGCCAATGTTAAGTAGGAACCTACAGAGGTGTGAACTAAAAGACGGAATGATTCGCACTGATGTATTTGACCGTTCCTTACTATGCGGCGCAGCCACACCTATAAGTATAGGTAGGTACATACATAACAAATCCGATTCAAAAAATTTTCATTGAAAGAAAGCTATAATATTGCCGAATATGTTTTATGGTATAGTAGCTTCTGCCCGCGACTTCGTCCGCGTCAAAGTTGATTTCTCCATACAACCAACAATCCACCAACAATTTGGACAATCCTTTATTAGCGCACGTCTACTAAGTATAAACTACCTCTCTGTCAAATTTTCTTCTTTATACGTCAAGCGGTTTTCGATAGACCTTTCGCTTATACATATTTATTTAATAATAATAATAACTTTATTTCGGGTGGCATAGACCCATATAATGCTTAACCTAGTACATTTTTTTCTTTTATTTCCTATGACTCGCCACACCCACACAAGACCTGACCCACTGATTTTGAAAGGGGCAGTCAAAACGTACAGCTATTGCTATTTAGAAGGTAGTAATCAAGATAGACTTAACTTCTACGCGGACGAAGTCGCGGGCAAAAGCTAGTATCTTTTAACGTTCTGTTCGTCCACAGTGTAGACGAACAAAACGCAACATTCCCAGTCGTCCGCAGTGTGGACGACGGGGTGTGGGAGCGGGAACAACCCTTATGTAAAAGTATTATACCTATAAGACTAAACGGAATTTCCAGAATATTTAGGTATTCTATTTATCAACAAACTTTGAACCCAGACTTTGTAAACATTGTTATCGTCTAGGTATCTACGAAATCTGTATTGGAATATAAACTTCAAGGTTGAGTTAACTTCATAATTTTATGGAAATTTGATTAGAATATTTTAGAACTTTGCTCGCGCTAGAGAAATTGATAAATTGAAATGATTTTTACACCATTGCAAAGAGGGGTGGTTGGTTATTTCTCCCAATTTTTTAAAGACCAGTAATGGCTTCTCGTGTATGAGGTTGTGGGTTCTTAACCGGGCAAGTAACAATGTGACTTATTTTCAATTCATATGTACTTTCTAATATCTTGGACATCACTGATATCGGTGAGGGAAAAAAACATAATAAAGAAGTGTGGACCTACATGAATATGGATCTAAAAACACGGAGGTGTTCATTCATTATCTCTGTGACGAGAACGTTTAGTTATAGTCAAAACCAAAAAAAAAATCACAAAGATGGGAAAACCATGTACCTTATAGCTTTCTTATGTGTGCTTTTTCACCCGCTATAATGCATGCACAAGCATTGATAATATTTTCAATTGATCATTTCTTGTATGGGGACCCCCTATACAAGAAGTGGTGATTGGTCATGTGTATAAACAACGTTTGTACCAAGTCTCTAAATAAATTATATTCCATCTTTGTATGAAATCGTTGTCGGATGTTCTACGGCTATTTTACCCAAGCCCATCAATGCCAAATTCAAACCCAAATTCCTATTCATTCCCAGCAAGCCAGCCTTTTCCATCCCTGTTTACAAATATAACCCCACCAAATACAGCTACATCATTCAACACAACATTATCAATCAGCTGCATCTCTTTGTAACTTAGCCGGGTAATACCCTTGGGGCATAGCTGGCCCATTTAGCTGTACAAATTAGCACCGTATACGTCCAGTACAGTCGTGATAAATTTCGTTTCTCTATCTACGAGTATTGTGCGAATATCCTGCCATTGCTGTGTAACTGGCATTCATTAGCATCCTTTTTGAAATCCCTTTGCTTTCTGATTTCGCTCAAAATTGTGGAATCGTTATTTTGTTTGATGTGAAAGGACATAGTATCTGGGATTTGCTTTCGTGAACTAAATTCTCGGGCATCGTTTTGTGAAGCAAATATTGTACATGAATTGACTGAGTAATAGTTTTGTTATAGAATAAGGGCGATAGAAAAAGATAGTTATAAATTAACTGGATAAGTGGCTAAAAGTGTGTTTGTTAATGGGTACAACTCTGCCTAACCCTTTGGGAATTACAGGAGTTATGTTATGTGTTGAGAAATAAAGTGACATTTTACAATAACCCTTACGTATAAACGTTGCTAAAAAATTGAACACCTTTTGCACTCTATTATTTGAAATGATAGTAATCGCATCTAATGAATAGTATTTTAATAGTATTTTCCACATAATTTTTTTAAGGGAATATTCGACCTTAATTGGCAAAAAGAAAAGAAACAACATGGATGGCGCGCGAAGCTTAAAACACAATAAAAAAAGCCAACCTAAGAATATTAGTTTCCTATATTTATTTTATAAGTGGCAACATTAACTTACCTAAACAATACCAGCAGAGGACAAAAGGAAAGCCAGCGAAGCAAAATCCTTACAAATTTCTATAACAACGCTTATAATGAAATCCTCTACATAATATTGTATTCAAGAATAAAGTGTTTTAAACGTTCTCTTGAATATATTACATTGTGTGTTATAAGTTTGCGATATTGTTCATGCAATATGCAGGTTAGTACAAAGAGGAGATTAAGAGGAAACGTTATGTGTGCACATGCAGCTTATATGATCTTAAAAGCTGCTAGATGCTCTTTCAAACTTTGTGTTATTTTCATATTGTTTTTAATAAAAACAATTACCGGTGTAGGAACACCGCCATATTTTTTTTTGCTATGGATTTAGTACATGATTCTAAAACCTCCAGAGACTACATTTTTTGCTGGTTATTAATAAAAAATTACCTGTTCCATAAAAAAAGTGCAAGGCAAAATGCTTGACAATGTGCATTTTTGGAAAAGCAGATTTATTTTGTAATAATAGACAGAAAATATAATAACTAGTAGACTTATACTTACACCAGCCTATTACTGTCCCACTCAAACCATATCAGAGGCCCTTGAGGTGGTTTAGAAACTCTGACACTAGGACGTGTGGGGTCGTAAGACCTTACTGCCCACACGATAAAGGAGAAGAAAGAATAAGACTGTAGGATCTGAAATCATGTACTGAATCAATGGTAAAAATTCATCTAAATAATATATGACAACAATGGAAAGTAATTTTCTGGCTAAGCATGTTTTGTCAAACAATTTTCACCCCAGTTGTTTGTCTGCAAACTTTTTAAAAGCAATTTACTTAGGCAGGCTTGCTCTCAATAAATTGTAGAACTCCAATTTGTGGCGACACAACTCTTAAGACGATGTTATCGCTTCAAGTAACTTACAACATTTATTACTTAACCATGTGACCTACGCGTAACGTACGTGCTACAACAAATTGTCACACAGACGCCGAGTAATATCGAGTATTGAAAATACTTTGTTCATCGTGTTGTTTCTTTACTAGATCGTTTATTAAATGTTGCTAGAACAAAGTAAATGTTTTCTAGAATTGATAGGAGGCGTGACAGCTAGAAGAAAAGGATTAAATCAACTACGAGAGGCTGAAGAACTCAGCTCTAAACAACATGGGAATTTTAGAAAGCTTACATACTAACACGTAAATGGTTACAAAAAATAACAATTGACAGTTGCTAATTAAAAGCTTCCACATCTATCAACTCATTTAGAAAATATTGTAGAAGTCCTAACAAATTCGACTTCTGTTCGAAACTAGAGTACTATGGGAAGCCCATGGAAAAACAGCTTTCGGAATTTTCTTTAGCACGTCGCGTCGCGTCTTGGGCCGTCCTGTATATTTATATTTTGACTTGATAAAACAGTTCAATTAGGGCCCCAGATTTTTTTGCACCAGAGCCCTTGGCTACCTAGCTACGCCTCTGCTTAAATTATTCCGTTGCCACATCTATCCCCCGATGGTGATTTGTTTCCCTGATTAATCCCTTCAAGTTAGACAGGAAAATAATTTCTTTAATTTAGATAAGGCTGTACTGTTTTTTCTTTCAAGATTAGCATGGCCAGTACTTTCCCCTTGAAAAATAGACCCCATTTTTATGATCCAGATAGTGTAAAGATGTCGCGATAGCCCAGTAGTTATGGCGCCTGTCTTTCAAACATGAGACTGTTGGTTCAAATACGGGACAGTACTAATGTGACTTTTCCAATTCATACGTACTTTCTAAGTTTATCTTCACCGATATCGGTGAAGGAAAACATCGAGGAAAAATCTGAACTAGTTAATTACGTTTAAAATCGCCAATCTGCCTTGATAAAGCATGATAATCAATGCTCGTGCTCGCTCTGTATGAACAGAGGTCTTTGCCATGCAAAGGTACAAAAATAGGCTGGTATAATGGTAATGGTATTGTAAAGATGGAATGAGGAAATGCAAATATTTTATGCTAGTTGATCTGACCTTTTAAGAAGATAGACCGTATAAAATATACTGGCTTATGTAACAGTCTGAACGTTCCAAGAGGCTGTTTCACTTTCATATCGTTTGATACAGCAATATGAATGCTTGCCGCGTAGTAGCGTTGTAGACAAAATACAATAACTTTTATATGAATTGAGATTAGGGTGTTGTATAAAATATCAATATTTTCATTGTATATGTGTGAGTTAGTATTCGGGCCAAAGTTAATATTTATGACTTCACTTGTTATTGTTGATGTTAATGATGTAAAAAAAGGTTGTTTTATCTCAAAACATAACATCTTTATTAAAACGAAAATTAAGATCCCAAACTTTTTCGTTATTTACGAAAAATGTTTTTGTGTTTTGAAATGAAAATTAAGTTGTAAGCAGAGGACGGCGCGCCTCTGCCCTAGCCATTGAGGTCACCGAAATGTTCGTTCTCAACTAATTTAATTTACCCAAACCATTTATCTTCATACCTACTCCTGATTTTTCAAACAACCAAGTTGTCTTACTTAAAATAATAATAATACCAGCCTGTTCCACTGCTGGGCTAAGGCCTTTTTTCTACAGAGAAGCCACAAGCATTGATCACCACGCTTGCTCAAAGTGGATTGCCGATTTCCGACTTAATTATCTCTACATAGTATAAAACAAAGTCGCTTCTCTTTCTCTTCTTAAAAACTTCGCAACTGATTATGATGCGGTTTTTATCAATAGATCAATAGATAAAGTGACTTAAGCGGAAGTTTTATACGAGTACATAATTATAGTTATACCCGTGAAAATCGGGGCGAATCGCTATTGACTATAAAAGTCCAAGTTTCCTCACGACGTTCTTGCCTTCACCATATCAGTGATGTCCAAGATAAACGTAGAAAGTACTTATGAATTAAAGAAGTAACATTAGCTGTACTTACCCCACAACATCATGTATGACTGGCGGTCGTTAACCGCTGGGCCATCACTCATCATTCACCAGCTCAGTTCAGTCGTCTTACTTCATCATCTGCCTAGCCTTTTTCCCAACTATGTTGGGGTCGGCTTCCAGTCTAACCGGATGCAGCTGACTACCAGTATTTTACATAAAGCGACTGCCTATCTGACCTCCACAACCCAGTAACTGGGTAAATGATACCTCTAGGTAAGACTGGTTGTCAGACTTTCAAGCTTCTGACGACTCGTAACGACTGTCAAAGATCTACGTATGACAGCCGGGACCAACAGCATAACGTGCTTTCCGAGGCACGGAATGATGTCAGTAATGTCTACGATAAACTTTAGAAAGTACATATGAATTGAAAAAGTCACATTGGTACTTGCCCGGATTCGAACCCGAAACCTCATGCATGAGAGGCGAGCGCCTTAACCGCTAGGCCATCACGACATCAGTCAGTTCAGTCGTCTTACTTATTTAGGCTAAAAGTTTTAGGCTCATTAACATCAACGGACCAAGTGGGGCAGTTAGGAACAAAAGGCTAAGAGGGTAGCCGAGGAGTCGGATAGCGTTGTATTATTTTATTGGCACATTGCCAGCGGGAAGTCAGTTGCAGGACCTGCGATCAGAATTTCGATGGCCTGAAAAGACGCACTTATTATATTAGTGGGATGAAGTTTCTTTCTATGTTGTTTTGTGAATGGGGTAGGAAACTCGCTTATGCCTGCGTCTTTACCCGCTTGAATATTAGTTTTCTACAAGACTTAAATTTTTCTAAAATTCATCTGGCTTACTCCTTATAACATCAGTTACCTGCCGGTGACAGTCCCGTCAAATTGACGGCTATAACCGGAACAATCAGAGAGACATACAGGCCGAAAGACAGACAAACAATTTTAAAATTATTATCTGTCTGTCAAGTCCTTTATTCTCAAGAACGCGTGAAGGTATCAAGCTTAACTTAATATCAAATAGGTGGTACTCAAGTCTTGGAGCAGTGAAAAAATTCAACGAAATAAGCAATGCCATGCAGCAAAAGTTATGGAATAATTGCGAAAACTGTATGTAGTTAAATCACAAAATAATTACTTTTTTACGATTATGAACTTATTTGTTTTGTATGTTGTGTTATACATTGTACATTGGTTATTTCATTAAAAACTAAAAGAAGCCATTTTGATTCATATCATCGTTTACTTAATGAACTTCCAAAACATTTGGAATATTTATGTCGAAAGTAATTAAAACTTTATTTATGATCAAAACTGTAACTAAATATTGAGAGGAATCCTGGATGAATAAAACTTAGTTAAACAAATCATCTCATCATTAATTGTACAGTTATGTAGGAATGTTTTTGATTTATTCAGACTCTTTGAAGTTTAACAGAGCAATTTGGAGCTAGAATCAACACTTTTTGCTAGAACCATTTCCATTCATCAGAAATTCCTACTTTTCCGACTTCACATTGCTATCTTTTTAATACTACAAATACTAACAGTCAAAGGCCTATCTGTACTGTAGCAATCTAAAACGTTCCATTTTGTACTGAACGGTGGAGTGAATAAAATTGCAATATGGCCCACGTGCACATACCAAATTGAAAAACTAGCGGGCCAAGCATTGAACCCTGCGAGACCCACTTACTTTGACCACCGTGAAATTAAGTGAAACCTAAAAGTGAGCAGTATCGATTGTGTTATGACGAATATCGGGTTTTTGTAAACGATTCCAGCGAAATTGCTAACATTTTATGTTGTTGCTATTTTGTTGTGGTGGTTTGATGTTTTTGACATGTTGTCGAATGCTTTGATAGAAAAAAATTGTGTATATAATCATATTTTTCCGATGTTGATATTATAACCGGTCTATAATTGTATGTGTTGTACTTGTTAGCTTCATTTGAAGATGATTACTTATAAACATAGACATGCTTTTTGCTGATATGTCTTTTATTAATTAGTAATTATTACTTTGATTGGTTTATAAAATGTGTTAAAATAATATTTAGTACAAACGTAATTTTTTGCAGCAATATAAATTCAACGTTATACGATAAAAGATAAATCACATATCTAACCGTAAACGACATATGCATACTGTCACATCAAATTATGTAAAAAAGTTACATCAACAATTTTTAGATTAAAAATCGTAGTGAAAAGTTGTAATTTTGACTTTCAATATTATTATTGGTGTATGCTTTAGATTTGCGCAGTGATGTTCAGTCATTTCATAAAGAATTGAATCCTTTTGATATATTTGTCAATCCAGTTTGGCGCCGCGACTCAAAGGTGCATAATTTACATGTTCCACACGTGCAGGCGTTAAAACTAAACCAACAATGCCTTAAGAAATCTCAATTCTATTTGTAGCATATGAAAGTTCAATTTTGAATGATCTTTTGAGTAGCATACTGCCTAGAGTTGTTTGCAAACTGTATTAAATCTTGCTACCAAAATTCACGGTCTATTTTAGGATAGCAAGGGGTTCTGGTGATCTTTTTTGGATTCAAACGTTTGGAATGAATAGACGCCGTACAGTTGGACTCAAATTGGGTTTTTCAGTTCAGATATGTGCATGCTTTTTATATTTCTGGAAGAAGTGCAAAGGTTTTTATAAATTTTTCGTTATTTTTTACATCTCTTGTAAGGATTTTATGTACGTTTCTATAAAAGTGTGTTTTTAACTCATTGAAAACCAGAAACTACTTATGCGTGGCCACAATTTTTCAGCCGTATTCTACATCAAAAACAAAATATAGAATGACTTGAAGGTACGGTGGCGCGCGCCCGCCTCCCATGATTGAGATTGCGGGTTTGATGCCGGGCAAATATCAGTGTGACTTTTTCCATTAATATTTATTTTCTGAGTTTCTCTTGAATATCACTGACATCAGTGAAGGAAAATCATCGTAAGGAAATCTGGATTTATTCTAATATAAAGTCTGAAATCGCCAATCCGTCTTGAGCAAGCGCGACGATCAATGCTCGTGCCTTCTCTGTACGAGAAGAGGCCTGTACCTTAATACATAAGCTGGTATTATTATTCTTCATCACACAGGTAAAATATTACACTATTAAAACGCAATTTCCCTCCTTATCTTAACGCTGTTTAAGATAAAAGCTGAACCATTACTGGTTTCCTCATAATCTCAAATGCGGAAATGAGCTTTAATGAGATAGCCGCGCAAGACAGACTTCGTTGCAGGCGATGCAAAATATTATACATCTATATAAATTAGTAAAATTACAGTGTCTGTTTGTAATATCAAAATAACAGCATTTTACACACATAAACTCACGTCTTTTTCCCATGGGGGTAGGCAGAAACCACAGAACGCCACCTGCCACGATCCTTACATACTCCTTTCGCCTCAACCACATTTGGCATTAATTGACAAAATGCGTATTAAATGTTTACTCGGCACTTACACCAAACACATGATTTTTAGAATTTTTGTGTTTGTCGGCCTGTCTGTCTATCTATCTATTTGTTCAAGTTCAGCTCCGAAACGGCTGGATGGATTTAGATGGGACTTTCAGTGGTAGATAGCTGATGTTAACTTAAGCTAATTTTATTTTATGATTAGAAAAATAACTAAGGTTCCACGCAAAAAAATGTCCGTAATGACATGACATTTACGCGAACACAGTCGCGGGCATAAGCTAGTTTAAATATAAAAGGAGCTTTCACGATGCATAAAGTAATACAGACGCTCGTCACGTTCGTATGAGTATCAAATATGAAATTTGCACGTATTTTAACGTTCAAAGGGGAATATTGCTTGTGAATAATCTAGTATTAATAGATTCTTGGTATGCGATAACTGTAAAATTTAAAAGAGATTTCTTTGATGTAAATATGAATGAAAACGTCTGCTATAGAAATTGGTATCTTTAATCTTGTTACAGATGCAGTAACTCTTTTCAAAATGTCTTTGCTTGTATCTAAAGTTTTACGAGTAAAAACATTATTTACTATGTTTTATTAAATTAAAATCTTCTATAATCATTTAAAATGCATTTAAATTATATTTTTAAATACCAATACAAAAAATACTACATTTAAAAATATAAAAAATTGTAGCCCATCGGTGACGGAAACGAAAAAGTAAATTTAACCAAACGGCAGCCCTAGTTTTTACCCACACATTCACATTTAATTTTCGCTGAATAAAAGCTTGTAAATTATATTTAGGATACCTTTTTCCGATGCCTTATCTACGTGCTAGCATCTCAAGTAAATCAACCGCGACCAACATAGCAACCGTACCGATTGGCCACGGTGCACCATTACCCAGATATTTATCGCCACTGGTAACATTTCCGTCGTATTCTCCATCTACTTCAAAGACCCACTACATCTTCAGTTGTTACGCTTTAATAGAGTGTTGCTAAAGGGAAACGTAAAGGTTTTTGCAAACATCAGACATTTTATGAGTTGTAACTGAAAATACTTCAATGTGTATGGGGGTATTGGCGTCGCCTATGCTTAAGTTCGAGTGATCTAAAGTTTGCTATGTTTATCTGAGTACTAATAATACTCCATTGCAGGTGTCACGTCATAAAATTATGTCAAAATAAATCTTTATTGATATTTTAAATGTAAAAGTAAATCTGTCTGTCTGTTGTTCTGTACCAATGAACCGATTTTGATGAAATTTGGTACAAGGTAAGTTTGAGACTTTAAGAAAGGACTGCCTCGTTGGTCTAGTGGTCGCAAAGCGCGACTCCTGAGCATGAGGTCTTATGAGGACAAACAAATATAGCAAACCTACCTACACATATTCTGATATGTCAGCCCTGATGGGGCAGAATCCACCATGATTTTATAACAGTTCCACAGCGAAATTTGAGGCAGTCTACTTTGCCACAGCAGGGTAGCGGCTTGATGGGGCAAAGTGGAACTACTCAGAACAATGAGGCATACCTAGAGACGTTTTCATTCAAAAATATACTGTCCTTCACTGCTTGTTTCGTACGTAAATTAAAATAAACCTCAAACTTCTAAGCATTATGCACTGTACACCCAACTCTTGTAACTTTTCTGCGACAAATCGCAAGTTTATAACCCACCTAAACTTAGCACCGAGTCGCATTACAGCTACATAGCGGCCACCTTTACAAACGGTCTTTGCGGTAATTAGTTTTGTACAATTTTAGACTTTAATGCCTCGCTTGTCATCTGTTAGCCTGATAATGGCTTCCTGTGTTAATTTATATGTGGTAAGATATAAATTATGATTATTTAGCTTCGTACTCGGGGGTGTTACGTAAGTTTTGAAAATAGGACCTTTATTTTCTATGTACCTAAGTTTAAATTAATGTGCTGGGGAGAGGTCCTTTCTGGCTTCATTTTATTTAATTTTGTGTTTGTGCTGGCTTTAAAGTTTAATGTTTAAAAATTGTGTTGGTTTACTTCGTGTTTTTGTTTTGAAAGGGTGCTGAATAATTACAAAGATTCATGGTGGCTAATTATTTTGCACGTTCGGGTGTGTGTAGGTATGTGTTCATCTCGCCTCTGAAGCTCGCGTTACGAGTAATTTTATTAGTTACTATACAACTTTCGTCCGTAACTTTGATCGCGTGGATTTTTTTTTGCAAATTCAAATTTTTTTTTCAATAGTTTGTAGCCTATGTTACTCATTGATAATGTAGCTTTCTATACCGAAAGAATGATTAAAATCGATTACGGAATTTTTGAGTTTATCCATTACAAACCAAAAATACATAATTCTTCTGGACTAGCATTTGCCCGTGATTTCGCCCGCGTCAAAGTTAGAGATTAAGTTAAGTTGAGATAAAGATAAAGACATCTATTTTGTAATACCTACATTATTTTAAAAGTTCAGAATGTACAAATCTGTAAAAATGTCGATAGTACCTGTATTTATTTCTTACATATGAACAATACGAAGAAAAGGAGTAGCTAAAGTCCTATAAATAACCTACCTACAAAATGTCAACTTCACAGGTAGAGTAATTTTCGACATTTCGTGTTTAGTCAATAAGTGAACGACCTTTCGCTTTTACAATAATTATACATTTTTGCTTTTTGGTTACTCCCACGTAACATTCTATTTGAACTAAAATTTCTGAATAAACAAGAATGAACTGCAAACGATAAACACATCCCACTTTTATTCACCTTAAGTCGACCATTCCTATTTCACGGTACAAGCGGGTCAGTATTTGAATTTCATACAGCGAGCGATACGATTTAGGTACGGTGACCACACGTCTGACTTTTTTAATGAGACGTGCATTGAATTTTCCGGGGAAATGTGATTTAAATGTAGTCAAAATTCAAATAGAGACCGCTTATTTTTGGTTGTATTAGAAATGTAAGTATTGTATGTGTTGTAATGATATGAAGTTTATGAATTAGGAATGTCTGAAGTAAGAATGTATTTAAGTCAGATTTGTTGACAGTAAAACATACTTATTGTATTTTGTGCATGGATTACTAAATAGGTCAATATACGACCAGATAGAGACGCGGATCATGATTTAAGCGAATACTAATAATTGTTATTATAATGTTATTTATCAGTCTGTAATCTTTCCTAAAATAAAATAAATAAATACTAGGCTCCAGACTCGTGGCAGAAGGAGGAACCATGGGATTTTATTCGTTAAGATCGTCATAACCCTCCATTCTCCCCAAATATAAAGTATCCATAAGGATTCTACCGTGAAACAAAAAGCCAAGGTACGCGTAACATCGATTTTATTTATGATTTTGATCATGTAAGAGACGTAACTTTAAAGATTCATATAATATCTAGTTACCATCAACACCAATACCATTAACACAGGATGTGACCCGCTGATAACCCAAATTTAAATCATATCCCCAAATCACGAAAATCCCATTTAAATTCAAAATATAACACAATGAATAAAATATCATATCATGTGCAAACACAACTTGGGGCTAGACACGTCCGCAAGCGGATTAAACGTCCACGTTTTATTAAAATTTATGAGCACCCTACATTTTGATACCAAATTATGTTTCTATTAGTATAGTTCCGTCGTGTAATTTTACTATACTAGTTGGATCATATGTCTTTGTTTCCGTATCCTGTTTTCGTAATTTTAAAGTTTG
The DNA here is from genome assembly GCA_949316365.1 of Hoplodrina blanda. Lineage (NCBI taxonomy): Eukaryota > Metazoa > Arthropoda > Insecta > Lepidoptera > Noctuidae > Hoplodrina > Hoplodrina blanda. The sequence goes on from OX438582.1 coordinate 16,079,023, forward strand.
GTTACCTATGTAATATTCAACTGTAGTTTTGAATTGTTTTTTTATGTTGTTTTTTTTTTGTTGGTGCTGTAGCTTTTCTGTTAAACTGAAAAACATTAACCTATGATACGTTCTCTAATATTTTTTTGAACATACATATCATCACGCCTGTAATCCCCGAAGGGTTAGGCAGAGGTGTACCCATTAGTAGGCACACCCACATTTTGCCAGTTATGTTGCATGTAATAGGGGGAGAGCCTATTGCCATCAACCGGGCACAAATCCAGACTCCGAGGCTGCTACTGACAAATCCAAGACCTCATTCTGAGCAGTCGCGCCTTGCAACCACTGGACCAACGAGGCAGTCAGTATATTCAGTACCTATATTTTTTTAAGTTCTACCACATTTGATTTTTTGAAGTGAAAACTTCTTTAGCGGCGTTGAGCACTTTTTCTGTAATGGGTATAAAATCTTAAACTCGCGTCAGGACACGTGCGCGTCAGGACACGTGACCTGATCGAAAAAGCGTAAGACGGATGGAGAGTAGACAGCTATCCCCTCTCTACGGCGGCGGCGCGGCGAAAATGTATGCCTGGGCCTACTGTTTCGTTTAGACAGCGCAGGGCGCTTGCGCGAATGTTCGTGTATGTTAAACGTAAACGTAAACGTTAATAATCAAGTTTTCACTTCTGCCGGCACTCCCGGAGTGCAACCCGTTTTTTTTCCATGGTTAGCGCATGAACTGTATTCCAGTACCCACCTATATTGGAAAAAATATGTTAGTATGACCCAATTTCCGAAGTGCTCAAATAAGTGTGTGACTTTCAACGAAGTTGTGCGACAAGCCGTGTGTGCACGTACACACCCCTGGCAGTACTTAGGTAAATTCGGTTTTGATACACGACAACAATAAATTTAACTTTAGCAAAAGCTGGTTTGTTTATTTACCCATTAAATTCTTGTATGTTGGGTTTTTAATTGTTCTACTGGGAACATGTTTTGCTCACATAATTTTTGCAATCGCATCATCGTTACAATTTAGTCTGTTATACTTTTGGGCCCTATCAATGCATTTTATGACCATATTGGGAAATTGTTGCAATGGCTCAAGGCATGTAATTGATTCTACACCCATGATGAGCTGAAACATTAATAAACTGATTCGAAAAAACACCATGCACCTGCCATATATGTCTTCTCAAACCATCCAACCTACGAGTATTGTCTCTCCAGCCAAGCAAAGGTGGTGTGGTTGGCTGGTACAAAATGCCTAAGATAGAAGGGCCACACTTAAGTTTTATTGCCTTTATTTGAGATGCCTTTCTTTGTACTATTGTCGCATAAAGTTTAAATTAAAAAAATCCAATACCACAAAGAACCCACACTCTTTTCACTCCCCACGTAAAAAAGTCGAACAAAACTCACCAGTAATTTAAACTTAGTCTCATTTGAAAACCAATTCCGCGCAAAATAAGTTAAAACCACTTCATGGACGAGTTAGATCACTCAGCAAATCGTGGATATCTAAATAGAGTTTAATTCCGTCGCGCGGGGCTTCGTGAGGCGGTAAAGTAGATTTGTGAATTTGCATCACAAGTCCAATTGAGTTTTTTAAGGAATTGGTGCTTTGGATTTCCTGTTCCTGCGGAGGGATTTTAAATATTGTTCAAGTTTTGGATGTTGGTTGGGGAAGTTTGGCGAGGAATCCGGTCTTGGGTAACTTGGGAATGGATTTTCGGGAGTGTCAATTGATTTATGTTCGGCTGTCAAGTAGGCCATGACGGTTGGCCTGTTATTGCCGACTGTTCAAGACTGTAACTAGTTAAATATGTACTGGTACTTAAGATGTATTCAAAAGCTGTTTAAATAAATAAATGAAGATTTTTATTGCTGAAAGGTGTCTTCATACAAACTTAGAGCGAAAATCATTACACTTTTATAAGTCTTATCCGGCAAATTTTAGAATTGTTAAGTTTGCTTTTCCAAATAAAAACAGTCAGAAGTCAATCCTCAAAGTCTACGGATAAAAACTTATCTATACTAATATGTATTATATATTATTATGAAGAGGTAAAGTTTATTTATTATTTTGTGTTCCTGGAAGTACTTGTCCGATGACAAAAATTCTTTTACTGATAGAAAGCTACACATTGCCAAATGTCATAGAATATGAATACGGTACATTTGACTTCCACGTGGACGAAGTCGCGGGAAGTACTCGTACAAATAAACGTAGAAGAAGACATAAATAAAAGTTTGGTAAAATTCACCCTTAATTTAGTTATGTTTAAGTATATGTATATCTTAAATAAAAAGTAAAAAAAAAGCATAAGTATTAGAGACGAAAAATAGTACGTAATAGTTGCATTCTCTGCAATGCGGCCTAAATAAAAAGCTGGCTTTATAGTGATGGGCACAAAAGTCTGTCATACGTCACTCCAGCAGGGACGGCTGTGACGTGAATACATCGAGTATCAGTCATTCACTCATGATTGACATTCGATCGAAAGAATTTTTAGTGGCTTTTGGTCATTTTTTGTACGCATCCAAGTAAAATATAAATCTTTCTTCTTTACGTACATGTCGCAATAGATAATTATGTTAAAAAATAAAAAATCCAACTAGATTAATTGCGAAGTAGACCAAAAGCCGAGACCAGTCCAGTTTTGTTCCGTTTTTGGTTGTCTTTCTTGTTTTTATGGTTCCGTAGTTCTGACAAGGAATCCTTATAGTTTTGTCATGTCCGTCTGTCTGTCTGTCCGAGCTTTTGCCAAGAAAACGTTAGTACTAGAAAGCTGTAATTTTGAAGGAGTGTGTATTATCAAATACGCCGACAAAGGGGTAGAATAAAATTTTGGAAAATATTTTGTTTTAGGGTAGCTACTTGTGAAGTGGGGATGAATATTTTTTTCGTCGTCTACCCCATCGTGTGGGGTATCGTTGAATAGGTCTTCTAAAATGATTTGGGGGTTGCTAAAATTATTGTGCATGATGATCAATGCTCGTGTTTTCTCTGCTCTGTTTTACCTTACTAATCCCTATTCCCTGTTCCCTGTTCCCTATTCTGTTGTTTACTGATTATTTCCTGTTTTAAGCTACATAGTTACCGCCGTGGGATCTGGAGGCGATAGTCCTCCAGCGCGTCTACGAGTGGCGCGTGGAGGCGCAGCGCCGGTGCGAAACCCCGCTGCCGCGGCAAAAAAAAAAGCCACATAGTTGTTCCTTAAATCTATAAATATTGAAATAAGTTTTTTAGTGCAAACTACACTTTTTATCGCTTTTTGCCGTAAACAATATGAAGGAGAGAATATTGAACGGAAAGTTTTTACTTTGTTCTTAACTTTTTCTTGACCTAATTTTGTAGTTTAAATGTAACTTTTGACTCAGAACTCTTGTGTTTAATAATGACTTTAATTAGCACTACAGTTATTAATGTAGAGTACATGGTAAAATTAAATGTTTGATTAGTTTAAATACTGCTGCCGAGTGCCTAAATTCTATTCCCAGTCTTAATAATGTGTAATTTAATAAATCTTTGTTCTACAAATAAGAGCCAATCCACAATGGCTCAATAATTTTCTAATCTAATCATGACAAACTAATTCAATGAAAATCTTTACTATCCAGCAAAAAAAAAATATGTATTACTGTGTGACTTACATCATTTTTTACTAAATTAAGCATAGGTATTGTCATTTTGCATCTTACTACTTTAAGTAAATTACTATAAATTCGAAAGTTTTGATGGGTTTTTTTTTTTTTTAGGTGGTAAAAATCATCAATGACTCCTTCCGCCCTGGGTGGGGCGGAAGGGACTGTCAGACTTTTACTGACTAAAAAACCACCCTGTTCCTTCTGTTGCCCTTTACGTTCCGGGGCCACGGTATCCTGTTAAGACGTCCCGCAACCCCGGCAGGCGTTTGGCCCCTGTTGGGGCCCCTGTCCCTGTGCTGACAGCTCTTTGAGGCGCGCGCGAACAGAACGCGCCGTCGACCCGGGCATGGTCCTTGATCGGACGGCGAGCTACCCATTACTCGCCGTCCGCAAGCCCGCGCCTACGGTGGCCGGATGTCGCCTCGCGACGTCCGACGCCCAAGTTTTGATGGGTAGAAGTTTGTTTCTCAATCGCGCATTTTATCCCAAAAAATTTCGGATCTTGTGGGATAATATATTAAATTCGTCGCTAGAATATTATTTAATCCACCCATAATAATATTCACTTATATCACCTACTCCCTACCACTCCGTATAGAATTAATTTACTTCATATAAATACAGTTTGACTTACTACCAGATCCGTGAGTATAATAGCTTGAAATAGCTTAATTAACGATGCCGCAGCGAGTACAAACACCGCTAGGCTAGCACGTGACGTAGGTACACTCGTGGTGTTAACTGTTTGTGGAATTATTGAATTTTATCAATTTATATCTGGCCAAAATTAATAAAGGATACTTATTTGTCAATATAGGTAGGTGACACTTTATAGATAGGTATTGTAGTTTAAAATATTTGGTACTTTTTACTATGATGTGTGTATAAATACACTTTTGGCCTGGACCTTACTTGAGATCCCACTGCGCACTGGTTACAAAGATATAGAGGTTCAAATTATTTATTATTATTATTAATTCATTTATCAGACTACAGAGAGGTCATTAGTAACAATACCTAGCCTATGTATGCTATGACTTAGCCTATGTTAGTACTTAATAACTAGTAAAGTCTTAACTGTTTTTACGCAATCATGATTTAAATGTAAAAACTAAATTTTAAATATCCTCACGATATATTTTACTGTCTATGCATCTATAATGTTTTTGAACGTTACATTGCGGCATTCAGTGATTTCCAAAACCACCAGAACTTGCTGAAATATCGAAAGCTGGTATTAAAATTTCAAATTGTTGGACTACGAAACCGCGTCGCCACACCGTTCAAAGCTGTTATAAATTCCTAGTTTTAGGAACTCGGAATACGTTATTCAAAAATCACAACCGTCATCGCCTGTACAAGTGTATGAGCAAGCCACCGAGCAACGTTTCACGCGAAGTGCTTTCGTACGTCCGCGTCGCACAGAACAAACGCTCCGCCCGCTGTCTTATCGTTATAATACTAGTTTAAACTAGTTCCAGCCGGTTATATGAGCCAGGGCTGCTACGTTTGGCCATAGTTTTAGTTTATGGTTTTCAGGTTAGAGAAGTTAGTAGGTATGTTAGGGTGAGCCTGTTAGTTTTGGGTTATTTAGGGTGAGATATTACCTGCGTAAATATTCTAGGTATAGTTGAATGGGTGTGGGTCATGGCTGCTGGAATATATATACTGAGAACGATAATGGGTGCAGAGTTTACGTAACGAGGCGAATTTCCGTAATGTAATTAAAAACGTTTAAAATTAAATCGCAATCTCATCTTAGTTACATCTATATGTTTTGACATTTAATGTAATCAATGTCAAAAACTTGTAAAACATGAAAGTAAATTAAAAAGATGACACTTTTTTTTGTTGGTAAAAAATCGTCAAATGATTCCTTCCGCCCTAGACGGGGTGGAAGGGACTGTCAGACTTTTACTGACTAAAAACCCTGTTCCTTCTATTGCCCTTTACGTTCCGGGGCCACGGTATCCTGTTAAGACGTCGGGATCAACCTCGGCAGAAATAGATGACACTACAAAAACTTTTTAGCTTTATAAAATTAGTAGATATAGTTATGAATTGTTTCATGAACTGTAGCAGGTGCTGTGATAACCCTACACAAGCACAGTCAGTCTGCACGGTACATACATTTTCGCCGGCGCCGCGTCGAAGTTTGTTGTTTCCCAGTTAATTTTCTTTGTGAAAATTCCCCTCTTAACTTCATGAGTGTTAATCTTTAAGATTGAAGTTTTAAAGTAAATCCTCTTTGTACGTAATAAGTATGAACTTGTGATGTTACTTACGTGAAGAAAAATATAACGGTTTAAGTTTAACAAACTACAGTTACGTTGCAGGAAATAAATATATTCTTAGTGTAAGATGGCGTTTGTAAGAAAGTCACGTCTCAGCTCAGTTTTTTTTAAGACTGTTAAGGAATATTACGTCAGTAAAGTGTACGGGGAATGCAAAGAAAAGTAATAAAGATACTGAAACAGCGCTTTTTAGTTTACTTAATTTGTTTAAGAGAATATTGTTAGGTTTTCTTGGTATCTAGTTATTTGGAATATGGATTTGTTACTTGAATATTGTTATCATTGTTTTCTTTTTAATTTTTATAATAAATCCTACATTAATTATACTAATCTATATTAGGGGCGTCGCTCACACGATTAAGGGGCGTCGCTCACACGATTAACAGTCGAGGTGCAGTTGAGGCGCGGGCGCATAAGAGGCACGCCGCAACAAAGTTTTCTTTACAAATGAATGGTAGTGCGCTCACATACAAGAGTTGCGGCGAGGGCGAGGTGAAGGCGGGGCGGAGGCGAGGTGCAGGCGGGGCGGAGGCGAGGTGCAGGCGCAGGAGGGGCGCTCAAGTGTGCCCGAGCCACGATCCCACCGCCATTTTGTCATTCAAAATGTGAAGGAAGCATAGCCGCCTGCGCCTCGACTCTACGCAGAGACCTATCCTCGACCGTGCAGCGACGCCGCACCGCCGCTGACGCGACGTCGCCTCGACTTTACCAGTGAGCGCCGCGCCTAACAGTCGAGGTGCAGTTGAGGCGCGGGCGCATAAGAGGCACGCCGCAACAAGGTTTTCTTTACAAATGAATGGTAGTGCGCTCACATACAAGAGATGCGGAGAGGACGAGGTGAAGGCGGGGCGGAGGCGAGGTGCAGGCGGGGCGGAGGCGAGGTGCAGGCGCAGGAGGGGCGCTCAAGTGTGCCCAAGCCACGATCCCACCGCCATTTTGTCATTCAAAATGTGAAGGAAGCATAGCCGCCTGCGCCTCGACTCTACGCAGAGACCTATCCTCGACCGTGCTGCGACGCCGCACCGCCGCTGACGCGACGTGGCCTCGACTTTACCAGTGAGCGACGCGCCTTATACAAATCTTATAACGCTGAAGAGTTAGTTTGTTTGTATTTTTGTTTGAATGCCTATCTCCAAATTAACTGGACCGATTCTGAAATTTATTTATTTTATAAGCCACGTTATCTCTGAGTGCTATAGTATCTCTATTCACTCTCTGTACATCTTTATCTGTACACTTAGATTTTTTAAACAACACAACGGATTTTAATGCGGTTTTCATCAAGGGATAGAGTGATTCAAGAAGAAGGCTTATACGTATAATTAGTATCAACATTGCATCCGAAGCCGGGACGAATCGCTAGTTTTGTTATAAATAAATATTAGAGAAAAAAGAAAGAAAGAAGCGAACGAAGTCGTGGAAAAAAAGCTAGCATTAAATATTATAAGTAGAATAATTCCTCTAGGGACCTTAGCCATTACATTTTTACGTATACAAATATTTACATTTAGTATTCAAATATTGGTCCGTCTGAATCTAGAGCCGTTTAAAGTCTAGGTAAGTACAGTCAACAAATAAAGAGATAGGCATCCAGGGTCGTCAGATATAGTTGAAGTTTTCATAGAAAACGATGGATGTCTTCGATAGAAACTTTATAATTGAACTGTTTATCATCTACTTTTAAAATTGCCTGCTACTTCTTTTTAACTGCCTCGTTGGTCTAGTGGTCGCAAAGCGCGACTGCGGTCTTGGGTTCGATTCCCAGGTCGGGCAAAGTGTTATAGGGTTTTTCCATCAGAAATTTTCTCAGTAGCAGCCTCGCAGTCCGGATTTGTGCCCGGTTAATGGCAATAGGCTCGCCCCCTATCACATGGGACTTTAACATAACTGGGGAAATGTGGGTGTACTAATGTGTACACCTCTGCCTAACCCTTCGGGGATTATAGGCTTGATGTTATGTTTATATTTTTTATATATTAAATTACGTTTGAAAACATTCATCAGTTTATATGAATACCTTTAACTATATCTGACGACCCTGCATCTTTTTTTTTTTCTGTATCTTTTTTGTTGACTGTACAGTATGTACAGACCGGTGGCCAGACGTTCCCAGCATTAGTAAACATGTCACAGGCAAATTCAAAAGAGGCTTTCAGTGAAAAAGTTAGTACCAACTTCAGAGTAGGTAAATACCTACGCGCGGACAATTTCGCTTCGGACTAAAAAGAAAGTTTCTAGGTTTTCGTTTCCAAAGTTTGGGCTGCGGGCTGGTTGGGTCTGTTCTTTTTTGGGATACCTACTGCTAATGCCAAACTTGGCGGTCATTAGGGAATTTCGTATTTTATTAGATGTTTTGTTTGACTGTTACTTGGTAACAATTTGTTGTAAGACTGTAGGTAGTGTTAGTAATATCCTCAGGGTAGACTTTTGTAGGATCAAGCAAATTGAAAATGTGGATAATTAAATTTTGCTTTTTTTTGTTATTTTATTAGGTACTTTTATATTCTTGTTTTAACATAAATTTTTTACATAATATACTTTGGAAAAGAAATTACAATTATTATAATTCTTATTGTATACCTAAACACAGTGATTCGCCCTAAATGGGGTGGTCAGATCCAAACTGACGGTGTTTAGGGATCTCGAGTGAACACTAACATAGTTATACAAAGTCTACCAGCGAGTGTTTCGTGAGTTACTGCAGCTGACAGTCAAGAATGAGATAGAATAGGACACTTTTTATATAGCATTTGAAGCTAATTTATTTCAGAAATTATAATTTGTACCTAATGTAAGTCGAAAAGTTTCATGTGTGTGCGTGTTTCAGTTATTCCCTTATTTAAATTGTATGATATAATCAATTCATTATAAAATATTTCTTTAGTTGAAACAGTATAAAAAGTAAACAATGGAAAATTACTGTAATTAGCTAGCTATATTTCTTTTGTGAGTTAGATATTTTTGGAATTAGCTATGAAAATATATTTTATTTCAGTATTTGTTTCTCCAGGTTTCTATATCTGAAGGAATCTGCTTACAAAATCGTGCGAGCTTACGAATCAATTTTCCTCACGATATTTTCCTTCATCAGTGATATGCAGGATATTTAAACTTAGAAAGCACATAAATGAATTAAAAAAGTCGCATTGGTATTTGCCCGGGTTCGAATCCACAACCTGTGTATGAGTGACGAACGCCTTGACCACTCACCACCTCAAATTACTTCATCTTAATAACTTAACTATAACTTTGCTTATATCTAAGATAATAATCTATGTATTATTTTATCGTATGTAGGTAATTTACTCTAGTATATTTGGATACTAAGAATTCTACGGAGTATTTTAGTAAACTATGGCACGTGCTACCATTTTCTTCCTTAATGAACCCCCTCAAAAGCATCGAGATTCTAACAAACTTCATGTTATTTGTATGAAATTCAAATTGCTTACTTAGAAAATTGTACGCGTTTATTGTGTTGGTAGATGGAAGTGGAGTTTTTTATGATGTCTTTATTTAATGACTTAATGACTCTTAATTTAATGACTCTCGTGACTTGGCCTGCATAAAGTTTTGAATTAAGCCAAATCACCAATTACCAAACAGATTGTTTTTTTTTTGTTTAAACACAAAATCTAATCTTCGGAATTACAGACCCCATTTTATAAATTCTTTTGCTACGTTTTTATTGAGTGCTCTAAACTATATTTTAATACCCAAAAAATTGGGATATTCAAGAAAATTTGGGCAGACGAAGTAGTAGGCAAAAGCAATATGTATGCAACCAGATATATACTTACATCCGCCTTTAAATCATCCAATCAATATTCCCAAAGCACTAAAATTAACTGTCGTCAACTAACAATGTAGCATCATCAGCCTTCCTTCAAATTCCAAATTTCTCGTAATTTTACTCCTAGTCTATATTAACAAAGGATTGACCAAAACAATTGGTAAATGGCGCCCAATCAGAGAACATTTCGCTTTGTCCTACTGGCTCATTGACTAGCCGAGCCTGTGGCTGACAGTCAATCATGTTTGAAGTTTTGATCGTATAGCTCAAAGTATAGAACTTATTGAAGCTTAGAAATGTGCTTAGGATGTGCTGTAAATTCTGATGACGTTTACCGACCATTCTGTAGATATAATGTGAACGAATTGAAACTAATGTTTTATATGCGAAAGTGGGTTTGTTTATTTGTTTGATTGCTATGTTTTCACGCCTTAACTACTTAACCGATCATCATGGAATTTTGCGTAAAGAAAAGGGCATAGAATACCCTTTCATTCAAAAATTAAAAACAAGCTTTTATTACCACTGTTAATAAAAATTACTAAAAGGTAAAAAATAATTTAAAAATGTGTCGCAATGTTTTACATAAAAGCGTGTTCTTTAAATAATGTAACAGGTTTTTATATTAAAAATTATTATTAATTATATGCTTTTATTTTAAACTAATCAGCATTAAATATCTAAAACCAAAAATGGGACAAAATATAGGGATTTTTTATACGATTTTGGAAACAGAACTGAACCCAGTTATCACAACAAAACTAAAACCAAAACCGCACAGGAATCCACAAGTCTTTCAAAAAAAAAACAAAAAAGCGCCACCTCTATTTACCAAGTCAACAGCTAAACAAACATCAGACCGCAGCACCATTACAAAAAAGAAAATCGTCAAAAACTGTCGCAACAACAAGCACTATACCAAAAAACGTTGTAAAGGCACATACCAATCTAGGTAAATGTGTCTTTACTCGAGTCCTGGCCGCACGATGGCCGTTAGTGAAGCAAACAAGAAAACCGCATCAGAATTTCAAATGGCGCTTGATCCTTAGCTTTGATGTGGGAAAAAGAATTTGGCTAAACGCGTTCGTAGAGAAGAAATGGTCTTAAATGTGGATTTATGATGAAGATAAAATTGTTTTTGAACACGTTTTTATCGCTGCTTTCTTTTTGAGTAGATCATGCATTTGAGACGCTGTTTTAGTATGTTTATTTTTTTAATGTAACGTTTATGGGTTCATATTTTGATGCTGGTTGACGACAGATGTTTTTTTTTAATATTCTTTAAGTTATTTCTAAAAACAAGCTATAAATGTAAGACCGTCAGACTGATTAGATACAGAAATATGTCGTTAGGAAGGTATATTATGTTCTTACTAGATACAGTGCTCGGCCCTTTTAGGTATTAGGTATAAAGGTGCCTTACTGAAGTCAAGTTTCATGTTCATTGTATCGGCAAGATTTAATATTACGTTTTACAGGATATTAACTTACTAAACTTATAACACTATATTTATATAATATTCTTCTATGTATGTTAAAATTTCAAACAATTAAAAAAAAAATTATAGTTTCCTAGCAAAAAAATACTAATAACTAGTTTATTTACCCCATCAAGAGAAAAATAGTTTACTCCGCCTACTTTAAAATATTTAGACCCATTGAACCACGTATACACACTATGCTTTAGCTATTTACAAGTACCTAATCTTTCGGTCTTTCTGACTGTGTTGTCGGTCTTTGTGGTCTGAGTGTGAGGTCCTGTCCTGACAAAGTAAAGTACGAGTATCATTGGGTTTTAAAATAACGAATTTCTCAGTAACTGCTACTGAGTTTAGAAGTTCGTGGTATGACAATCCTGCGCCTAGTACTGCGTACGTAGCTATTCTCCTTTTAGAAGATTGACCGTACATTCGGTCGCGAGAACTTTATTATTAATCCTTTGGTGCCTATAACCACAAATTCTCTTTTATTTAAAAATAAACCCAACATGGTCGTAAAGGACTTTGCGAACTTAAAAGAGTACCCACATTGTAATACAAAGGTAAATGCTAAAACTGAATATTATTGAAGCAATAAGCAATTTATTTTTATTTTACGTTCAGACGGCCTGGCCTTACAGGTTTTGTTTTTAGAGTTCCGTACCCGAAAGTTTAAAACCGTAACCCTTTTACTAAAACTCCACTATGTGTTCGGACATTTGTCAGTCCGTCCGTCAATCTGTTACAAGACTGTCATTCTGAATCGTAATAGGTAGACACTTGAAATTTACACAAAGTATGTATTACTATGATCGCCATAACAACAAATACCTAATAGAAATCATCCATACATCCTTCATACAGACGTGTTTTTTAACGCTAGGTGCGTTAAAGCAGAGTTTAGCAAGCTAATCAAAGGTTACTATCTCTATTCTACCTACTTTATTTAATTTATATATTTTTTTTTTATCTTTTTCTTTCGTTTTAAGTTCTTGTGCAATTTATTGTTACGCCTAATACTTAAGGAAATGCACTGACCTCAGTAATACAGTGTAATACTAGCTCAGGGGTCAGAGATTTCAAATAACCTGTGTTGTGTAAGTTGGCAATAAATATATTCTTTTTTTTTTAAATAAAACAATATTATAGTTGTTTGTGTATTTGAGTTTACATGTTTGTTAACGCACCTACACATAAAAAGTTAATTGCTACCATTGCAGTTTTCCTTATTTCCAATAAATTATCAAAAAATGCCGAAGGTTAGTGGCTAGACAAACAATTAAATAAATAGTTCTACTGCTAAACATGGTTTTTGTGTAGGTATGTAAAAGATTATCTACCAGCTATTGTTAGCTAGTGTTAAATATTGTACGGTGGTAGAAACCCCATGTGTATGCGTCGGACTCGAACTTGGCCATTTTTTTTAGTCACGAAATAAGGTTTCTTTACAATAAGGCGTTAGTTTTTTTAGGATCGTGTTAATCGTGATAATATCGGTTGACGTATGGGATATTTGCGTTTACACTCTTGTTCGTAGCGATAAGGTTGAATTTTGCTTGGTAGAATTACTGTATTAAAACTACGTGTGGAAAGTTTGTTGGTTTATTTTTAAATAACAAAATTAAAGTAATGTGGACTGTAGATACATAATAATAATACCATACAATACATATCAATAACCTTCCGGATTCAATAAGAAAACTTAATGATTTAGAATTTAGTAGAACACTTTTTCGTTGGCTATGTGACAGATGTTTTTATTCGATTGATGATTTTATAAATTTGAAATCTTTCTGACATTTCATAAGTCATAATTAAGTTTATTAAATAAGTGTATATTGATCGTACTCTTAAATGTACTCAATTACTACCCACGTATTATGGTTTTATTTTATTATCATATTGAACCATTATGACATTTAAATAAAAAATAAATATTTATCAAAAGACATACCTATTAAATATAAAAATAAATTGCACTTAATATTAATAAAATTTTAACTGATGTATATATCAGTCACAATATGAAATTAATTGACTATTTAATAAGATAACGCTGACATTATATTTTTTAATTATGTATGTAATGCATGTTTAAATATGTATTGTTTTGACCCAATTGTCACTAAATATTTGCACGACTTGATGTATGTCGAATATAGTGAAACTCTAAAATTATCGTCACCATGTATAACCTATATTCTAGCAAATAAAGCATTCATTCATTCATTCATTCATAAATAGCTTTATATAGACTGCTAAGCATCATGTGTTACGAGTTTGGACACTCTTGCAATCGTAATCAGAAGGATTTTGATAGAATTTAACAATCTATTGCTTCATGTGTTTGGCAATGTAAATAACGCGATGATTATTTATTTAATTGTAGAAATAAAAAGCGTTGATATTGATTGTGTTTCTCAACTAGGCTGCTACACTAATAACAACAATAATTTGTATGTCAACAATGACAAAGCATAGTGCAACACTTATCTATTTAAGACCTTGACATGTATGATTAATGTATTATGTTCTTCACCTATGCTTCACAAATAAATGATTCTGATTCTGATTCTGATTCTAAATTTTAATTAAACATTGTTTGAACGTCACTTCTTATTACTATTATTACAAATGTGAAAATTAGAATGGTTTAAAGGATCTGGATAAAATGTGGCACAGAGATAGATTATAGCCTAGAATATTGTAACCAGGATTTTGTAAAAACCTAATTTAAAAGAGTGCCGTGGAGTTTCTTGCTCGTTCTTCTCCATAGAGGCCTACCTTCGTTTTGGAACGAGCAAATAGCTTCAACTTTCGGACTAACTGACAGACTCCTTGACAATTCAAAACTGCCTGTAAATGGTTATAATTGAAATAAATGTTTTGACTTTTGAATAGCACATAGGCTATATTTATAGCAAAAAAATGCACGGATACCGTGGAATAATTAAGAATTTTTGGCTTAATTCTGAAATCTACACAGACGAAGCTAGTAAAGTATATTTATTCAAGACAAGAGATATCGAAAATTATACTTTACGTATATTTCTGCGTGTTATCGATGCTTTAAACAATATTTTCAAAAACATTCTAGAACAAACAAAATGTCAAAGATAACATTTCAAACATACAAAAATACTTCAAACAAAAATATACCTTCTTCAATAACCAAAGAAAACATTTTACTCTGCATAGACAATCCGTTCACCTAGACAAGACCTTTAAAAATAATGTTTCCACTAAAAAGGAGTACGCAGTGTCACATTTGAAATTCAGATGCGATATCTAGTTTGTTCTGACGTAGAATAAGCTCCGTGGTTCCGCATACTTTGAACAATAGGGATACGTTTGATTTGAATTAAAACGCTTGAATACGTGCTCGGACGAGAATCTAGAGGGTTTTGGAAATTCAATCCAGTTTCTAGGAATAGTCAAAGGTTTGTTAAAATATTTATTTAAGTATAGTGCCTACTTCTTAATCTGCTGCTTATCTTCTTGACTGCCTCGTTGGTCTAGTGGTTAGTGACCCTGACTGCAAAGCCGGAGGTAGTGGGTTCGATTCCCACCCAGGACAAACTTTGTGTGATGAGCATAATTGTTGGTTCTGTGTCTGGGTGTAATTTATCTATCTTCTTCTATATACATATAATAAAACAGTAAAAAAACTGTGTCTGTACATTGAATATATTAAAAAAATAATAATTGAGGGGGGTTTAGAAACAGTAATAGAGCACGAAACCAAAAAAAAATTTCTGTCTGTTTGTCTGTTTGTCTGTGTGTCTGTTTGTCTGTTTGTCTGTTTGTTTGTACACGCTAATCTTCGGAACTACTTGACGGATTTGAATGATTTTTTTTTGTTGTATAGGTATTAAGTCTGGGCAACATATAGGCTATAATTTATCTTGGAGACTTGAACACCTGATGCAGAACCGCAACAGACCAGCTAAACTATAAGAGATACAAAAATGGTACCATAGCAAAAATTGTATCACGTGATGAGCATTTTCTGCTAAGAGAATAAATTTGAAGATCTGGAACACCTGATGTGGAACTCCAAGAGCCCAGCTACACTATAACATATATAGAAATGACGTCTTAGCAAGAGTTGTTCAGCTTAATGAGCACTCTCTGTTATCGTATAAAATTTGAAGATCTGGAACAGCTGATGTGGAACTCCAAAAGCCCCGCTACACTATAACATATATAGGAATGACGTCTTAGCAAGAGTTGTTCAGCCTGATGAGCACTCTCTGTTGTCGTATAAAATTTGAAGATCTGGAACAGCTGACAGATGTGGAACTCCAAGAGCCCAGCTACACTATAACAGATATAGGAATCACGTCTTAGCAAGAGTTGTTCAGCCTGATGAGCATTCTCTGTTGTCGTATAAAATTTGAAGATCTGGAACAGCTGATGTGGAACTCCAAAAGCCCAGCTACACTATAGCATATATAGGAATGACGTCTTAGCAAGAGTTGTTTAGTCTGATGGGCATTTCCTATTGACATACAAAAAATAATGAAAGATCTGGAACGACTCCAATCGTCTCGCTCATCCCGTTGTTTTCCCGTCCCCGGGCCTTAGAATTCTACATCACACGTTTCAGATCTTCTATTTTGACGACCCCGTTATCGCTGGCATAAGCAACAGGATCCGCGTACGAAGTCGCGGGCAGAAGCTAGTCTATAATATGTATGTATTTATAAATTATATAAGTATGTATATCAGTTGTCTGGTTACCTTAACACAAGCTCTGCTTAGCTTGGGATCAGTTGGCCGTGTGTGAGTTGTCCCAAGATATTTATTTATTTATTTATCTATACTAATATTATAAATGCATACATAAGTAAATCTGTCTATCTCGCTGTGAGATGAGAGTGAGACTTGACACACGACACAAACTTTATTTCATAATAAATAAAAGAATATTGTTAAGAATTTTAATCTAAATATCCCTGAATAAATACACAAATTATGGAAAACTATTTCGTACATCCATACCTGCGCAACCTCTCCACTTCTGACGCTTGTCAAGTCTCATCTTTCGTGGCGCGTACCATACCATCCTCTGGCATACCAAAAACAAAACAACATCACACCTTATCGCTATTTAAAAATGGCGTCTCCCTCGTAAACCTCACCCCGTCGCCTTAACAAGTACACAAAAGCCACTTTGAAACAGACGTAACATAAATTACAGTATTTCTAGTTGTTCTGCGACCACGATTGTTTCGGTTTTGAAAGCGGTTGGCGCGTTAATTTCACAGCGCTTCTAATTACATGTTGCAATTGCAGCCAGGGGTGGCTCTGATTAATTAGAAGAATTGATTTTTAATAATACTTATGAATTTAAGGAGAAATAAAGGGAATAGAAAAGAAAAGCTGGTTAAAGTCAAAACATTTGTTTCAATTAGACCATTTACAGGCACATATGAATTGTCAAAGAGTCGGTCAGTTAGTCCGACAGTTGAAGCAATTTGCTCATTCCAAAACAGAGGTAGGCCTTTATGCAGAAGAACGAGCAAGAAACTTCACGGCACTCTTTTTCTGGTCGCAGGATGCCCTCTTTGTCAATGGAGGTTGAGGAACTTTCCACTTATGTTCAGTCCAAGACTTCACTTTCGGCTTTTCGCCTGATATACCTGTACACTATTTTAAATATTTTCTATTATAATACCGGCCTTCTATTCTTCCACTGCTGGGTTTAGCTCTCTTCTCATATAGAGAAGGCCCAGGTCTAGGTTTTCTCATGATGTTTTCCTTCACCGATGTCTTGGTACTTGCTTGTATCTGGTTGCGAACCTAACCTTGTAAATGGAAGGCCTTAACCTAAATAAGGATGTAATTACCTAGTCATTATCTCCTTATTTTCCAATACATACTGTTACGATATTAGAAACGCGGAAGTTAATCTGTCTGCCTGTTTGATACCCTTTCGCTACCAAACCACTGAACCGATTTTAATATAATTTGGTACAGACAAAGCTTGAACCCCAAGAAAGTACATAGGCTACTTTTTAATCTGTGACTTCGTCTGCATCTGCTATATATTCGCGACAAATCCTAACTAATATTATAAATGCGATAGTAACTCTGTCTGTCTGTCTTTCTGTCTGTCTTTCTGTCTGTCTGTCTGTCTGTCTTTTCTTCACGCCTAAACTACTGAACCGATTTGTGTGAAATTTGGTACAGGGTAAGTGTGAACCCCAACAAAGGACATAGGCTACTTTTTATTCGACTTCGACTTCGTCTGCGTCCGCGATAACCGACATATACGCGGACGAAGTCGCGGGCAAAAGCTAGTCTAGTATATTTATAAAAAAATATATTTTTTTTAATATTTAAAGTATAACGGCAGCCCTGAACACGGGCACGTCCCGTACATTCAGTTGTCGGGAGCACCGCCGCCGCGCCGCCGCCATGTTATTCCATCCTACATGCTTCTTCTGTTTATTTACCTTTGATTGTTCTGCCCGCACCCATTTTAATGGCACGTATGAATGTAAGTGTTTCCTGCTAATGTTTGATGATGGGAGTTATAATTAGCTTTATTGGTTTATTAGATGGAATTGTTTTGTTTGACTTTGAATTTAACACAATCCCCGAAGGCTTAAGCAGAAGTGTACGTACCCCTTAGTACACCCACATTTTGCCAGTTATGTTTAAGTCACATGTAGTAGGGTGGCAAGCCTATTGCCATCAGCCAAACACAAATCCAGACTCCGAGGCTGCTACTGAGAAATTCCAGATGGAAAAACTCAATAACACTTTGCTCGACCTGGGAATCTGACCTAAGACTCTAGATACTAGATCAAACAGGCAGTAGTTCTTTTTATATTGGTAATAGCCATTTGTCATGTTTATGTATTGGAATGATGACCTTTAGCTCTAGAATTTAAGAGCTTAGAGGACTTTCAAGACAGTTATAATAATATTCTTCAGACTAATTTCAGTTGCCAATCTCAATAGGGACTAGAATACACAGGAGATATTATATTGCACAAGTGAAGATAATTATTTAGGAGATAGGATAAGAGCAATAATATCTAGGCTTGTGGTTAGTCAGATTCCCATTGTTTTTAATGATTTTTTAAAATCTCTATTTGGTTGTTTACTTTTGTACAATATTTTGCACTTGCCATGTTATCTCTTCGCCACCTTTGGTTGACTGGTAGAGAAATAAGCCATGGCATTAAAACCGCCCATGTACTTTTTTGATGTATAACTTAAAAACTTAACTTTAAATGATATATATATACGTAACACAAAATCTTATCCAAAGAAACTCACTAACTACACACCTAGAAGTGCTCTTATCCTATCTACAAAATTTCATCGAGTTCAATATTACTTATTGTCAAAATATTACTCGACTACATTTGTCTTCATAAGCTGTAAAGATAGTCTACTTAGGTATATCTAGATGTAGCAGTTACCTATAGTTGGGGAGGCCAGGAAGGGATTTTTGGATTTACTCGAGCGCGGCAGATTAATATAAGGGGGGATACCTTGCACCCTGTTAAGTACCTCCACCATTTATGAGCCCTGTATATAGGGCCGCGCTTCTAGGGCAGCGGATTTTATTTTTCAAACCATCAGATTGAAGAAGTCCCTGCACATAATTGTCAGATTAAGGGTCAGCACGACAAGGACATCAAGCTGAACTGACTGTATATTAATCAGGTTCGTGATTTTATTTTTCATTTTTTTAAATATGTACTTATGCGCTCCCTCCACCAATGAAAGGGTCCTATCTGTAACTATTTTAATTTTACTTTTAAGCATTTAATCTTCACAATCCAAAAGGTTCCCACGACGTTGGAGTAAATCCACATTTAGCACCTTGGGCTCCCCTACTACTAGGTATTGACGTTATCGAAAATCTCCCGTAATTGGGTTGCCTGGAATATGTCTGCGAAATGGGTGAGACAGTTTGAGATCTTATAGTTCGGTTTCATTGGCTATTCTTTTCTTTCTTTTTTTTTACTGGTATACCTAATGCCTACGATTTAGTATGCGTAAATGTCGGTTATCTGTGGGGTTCTTTTTGCGTAGGTCCCTATTTGTTTTTCTAAAATAATCGCAGCTAAAATTACTCGTTATAACATCATTTATATATCAGTGAAAGTCCCGTTAAAATCAATCCAACCGTTTCCGAAATTAGCCGGAAGAGACAAACAGACAAACACTTTATTAATTTGTTTTTGGTTGAGTACCATGTAAACATTCATATGCAATAAGTAAAAAACTGTTATTTTGAAACTATACACAGACACACCAATTTTATTTATAAAAATACACTCGTTAAAAACATTAACACTTTCTTTTATTCTTTTATTCAGCATATACCTACAGTCTTTGTAAAAATCAAAATCGTTTTTCGATACACACTGTAATAATGTAGTTTCAAAAATGTCGTGCACAGTTGTTGGAAAAATGAAAAGGTATTGGAAACTGAAACTGCCTCCACGTTGAAAGAATGATTGAAGAATTTTACAGTTACAGATTTCTGAATTATTTATCTCTCTTCGTAGCAGTGACTGTACTCGAAATGATAATGTTTAAAAATTCACTACTATAATAAATGTAAAAGTTTGTGAGGATGGATGTTTGGATGTCTGTTACTTTCACGCTTAAAAGGCTAAACGGAAGTTTCTATAATTCAGTACACATATAGATATTGAACTAGCTTAACACATGGAATAATTTTTGTCCCGATTTTGTATTCCCGTCAATTAATTTAGTACTTCTTAGTTCTGGGGGCCTACCCCCATCTCTTAAAACAATGTTATTTTAATGTTACTTTGCCTTCCTCACTGTTGGATTTTCAACACTCGGCTCAGCGCTTTTTTTTTGTTGAGGTGGTAAAAATCGCATTCGTCCTTCCACCCTGGGTGGGGCGGAAGGGACTGTCAGACTTTTACTGACTAAGTGAGGTGGAGGATGTTCTCTCCCTCGCTAGCATTACTGCTTCGCAGAAGGAGGTGAGGTGCATTCCATTCCCTCTCGCTCCGGAGCATGGCCTGAACCAGGGCCGGACGCGAGAGGTCGCCGCCGCCTATCGCCTCCGTGAGGACACGGCGGTGCTCCTCCCTCGGCTCAGCGCTAAGAGTTAAAAATCCAACAACAGAAATAACTAAGTAATATTAAATTAATATTGTTTCAAGAGATGGCGGTAGGCCCCCAGAAGTTAGACAGCAGATGTAGTCACGGGAAGAAGCTAGTAATTATAACAACAAAACTTTGGAATCAATTTTGTTTGCGTCTAGATAATGATTAGTATGATATTGATAATGGTAGGTATCAACTTACCACGCGAGTAATTGTTAATTACAGTCTAAAGATTTAATTAAGATCTACGTAAGGCGCCCATTAGACGGTAGGTTTTGCCATGGCACATTTCATCAATCATGACTGATGGTGAATGACGGAATTTTAACGCCTACAATTTTCGTCATGCAAACGTCAATCATCGCATTAGACGATAGGTTTTCCGTCAGTCAAAATTTCTGCCATGGTTTTGCCATGGCAAAACCTACCGTGTAATGGGCGCCTAACATATACCTACATATACATACGGCATGAACTAAATCATATTACAAACTAGCATTTTCCCATGACTTCGTCCGCGTAAATGTCGGTTATCGCGGACGCAGACGAAGTCGTGGAATAAAAAGTGTCCTCTGTCCTTCCCTGGGGTTCAAACTTACCTCGTACTACATTTCATCAAAATCGGTTTTGTGGTTTTGTCGTGAAAGCGTAACACAGAGACAGACATACAGACAGACAGAGTTACTTTCACATGATTGTATAATATTAGTAAGGATTTATTTTAGAATTCTATTAAGTAAGTTACGTTAATTCGGATAGAATATGATATTTCTATTCTAATTCTAAAGTCTGGCCCAGATAGTTAGTAGGTTTATCTTAAGCTTGTTAATAACTTCTATCCGATATTAATAACATACATTACAAAATTATTGCAGTATCATATTACGTAACTAGCATAAAATAGGCTTCTATAATTTTGTTGGTAACTTCAACATCATTTCGAGGGGTGGTGGCGCTTATTTTCGTTTAAGACAATATTTATTTTATTTTTTCAGATTTAATACTTGTTTTTTGGCTTGAGCTTTTGTAAACAATTTTTTTTACATTTGTCACTTTCGCGTGTTTTTCTTTATTTTCTTCCTAACATCACGCCTGTAATCCTCGAAGGGTAAGGCAGAGGTGTACCCATTAGTACGCCCACATTTTCTTTTTACATGTCCCATGTAATAGGGGTCGAGTCTATTGCCATCAAACGGGCACAAATCCAGACTCCGAGGCTGCTACTGAGAAATACTTTTCTTCCTTTTTTTCTTTTCATTGACTTTAATTGACCAAAATATGACTAAACTATTTTTGTATGAAGTTGTCGACAAAAAATCTCTTAACAAAAAACAAAACACACTCGAAAAGCATTCCCATTTTAACAAAACTCCCCGTCAGCAAATACGGCAACAATTTTCTTGAATTCAAAACGTTAGTCGATAAAGACTGTAAGAATGTAAACTCACATACGAGGGAGTGAAAAGGGTATCGAGAACCGAAACCTCCCCACGTTTAGGGAGCGATAACAAAACGGGGAATCGAACGTCGAACTAACAGACGTACTCATCGGAAATTCTGATAGCTCTGTCCACTTGGGGGATTGTGAGCGTTGCAGTTGAATGCCAATTTAGTTCTTTGGTTTTTTTTTTATGTACCACCGGGATTCGGTGTTCTATTTGCTAAATGTTAAAACGTGGAAAATAGACAGGCTCTCTCTCTTGTTCGCTATCGACTTGATTTTTGTGAACGCTGTTTTGGATCATTGCTTTTACTTGCCTTGTCTATTTGTGATGCTTTTGGGCTTCTGAAATTCATGACAGGAGTTATGTTTACTGCCTCGTTGGTCCCGTGATCGCAAGAGACTAACAAACCCCACGTCTTGGGTTTGATTCCCTGGTCAGGCGAAGTGTTATTGCTCGTAAGCACGTAAAGTAGACAGCTATGCTGTGCTTGATCTTTCATAGTCTTGAGTTTGGGACATCAGACCCCGGTCGTGTCATATTATAGTCTCATCGAACTATGAGAGTGATGGAAAAAAGAATATATCTTTGTTTTTAAACAAGCTTATGCACTATAATATCTGCTGATGATCATAGACTACCCAGCGTGGAAAGTTATGTTCCACACTAAAGTGCAAAACCTACACGGTCGAAATATAAGGCTCAGGTATTTTTTTTTAAATTTAATTTGATCATTGTATTGAATCCCCTATGGTAAAATAGGTTTCAATAAGATGTCCCAACTCGTATGTAACATGAGTAAGAAAAGATAAAAGTTGTTAAAATTGCTTGACATTTTGTCAGTATATCGCATAACAACATCTTTCTTCTTCACTCGAATTTTACGGCTTACAAACAAAAACGTTCCAAGTTTTTCTTCCATCCCCCAAAGAAAGCAAAAACACAATTTATCATCTCACTGCATCTCACATACTCGTAAGAGGATAGTGCAAAAAGCACAGTACGAGGGAGATAATCTAAAAAACAATTTTCTTGAAGAAAATGAACTCCCATTGTGATTCGGTGTAAGGTTTTATTATTATCCTTCATGTAAATAAAAACTTAAGTTCGTTGAGGGCAAAGAGCCAGGTCGTTGTCCCCAAACAACCTCTTGTAATATTCTAAATGAAATTCTTAATGGAAATATGCTTAGGGATGAAATATGAGTAGATGTTCGTGGGTACAGCTTAATACGCGTATGATTATATGGAATTATAATCGGATAAAAGGGTTTAAAGGGTGGATGGAACAGTGATTTTAGATGTAGATAATGAAACGTTGATGATTTAGAGGAACGTGAAGAATTTTATTGTTTTGTGGTTCTAATCTACACTTAGATAAGTAAAGTGAAATGAAATGTGGGTGGAGTGAATGTGGGTGTACTAATGGGTACACCTCTGCCTAACCCTTCGGGAATTACAGGCGTGATATTATGTTATGTTGTGTTAGATAAGTGAGTAAGAGATAAGTAAGATTTTCATAAACATCGAAACTAAAAGACTTAAATCACGTAGCTTAGGTGCTGAACACAATTGAATGTAGTTCTAGTGAGTCTAGTTTCTACAAAAATTAACGAGCCCACGTCAAAATTTCTCCCGTTATTTGAAGTAATTGTAACGATTTCACACATTAAAATTGATAGATTTTAAATTTATTCTAAGCGTGACATTGACCTATTTTTGCCAGATAGAAATGGATTACATTTGGCAAATTGATTTAGTTCGACAAAAAATGAATTACTCTCTCTCTTTGAGTGATTATGGATTAGATCGTTTTGCTAAAACTAAGCTCAATTAACAAATAAGTTTTTTTTGCTGCTATCTACAGTTACTGAGGAGTTTTACTTCATGGAAGTAGGTACCTATAATCCTACGTAATGCGATCATTCCGTCGAAGCTGTATACATAAACTTATGAGTAGAATTTATTGTCAAGGCAGCTGTTGCTACAGAAACAGAATATTTAATTAACAAAATGTAATAACTGTTACTTACTTACAGGTGAAGCTAATTATACGTGTTAAAACATTCCTTTGATTTACAACGACACATTGTAACCCTTTGCAAGAACAAACGTCAAAAGTCAAACGTAAAACAGGGAGAGGATTAAAAATACACGCAAAACATTGTCTCATTAAAACCCACATAGCGAACTAAAAGTCCTTCAACCCAAAAAATTTACGCGAGAAACAATCAACTGAGGAGACGCGACAGAATTTCAAAGTTCTTCAAAGTCCCTTTGATGTGTTGGAGATAAAATTTCATATGCTAAATAAAATTAGAGGGTGGCAGCTTGGGACGTACGCTAAGCGTAGCGTGTCATGTGTAATAACCGTGCAAAAAGAGATGGCAGCCTCAAGTGACAAACTGGTACCACGGTGTTGGAAGTCGAGAATTTGTCGTGTGTTATGAGCGTTAGTAATTTAGCTAGTTGGTTGGCTTTTATTTTGTGCTGCGTTTATGGTTTATTCTTTATTGTTTTGTGATTGACGTAATGATTACTAGCATTATTTTGTCGTTTATTTGCATGTTTCATTCTTATCCCTATGTGATTATTCATCTGCTTCTCCATCTATTTAAGTCAATGTTGCAAGATTATCATTTTTTTCTTCGATTACTTAGCAGTAGATGGGTAGTATAAAATTTCATTATTCTCAAAGCGAGACATTAAAATTCTGACTTGACTTAACTGATCTGTAGTCACTACAAGCTGTAGTATCCAAACACTTAACAATATTTTTTCGTGAATTTGTATTTTTTTTGTATTATCTAATTCTTTATTCTCTTCTCAAAATACTGTTCTTCAAGTTCAGTATCTTCAAAAACTTTTCAAGCGGCGCAACATCCGAGTTCATCTTGTAGCATTCAGGCAGCTTCCTTATCTCCTTCATGAGTCTCGATAGTGAAGGCCGGTGTGTCTGCAACGGAAACTTTACCGAGTTTCATCACAAAAGTACTGAAGTCATACCTATTATATTCGAGGAACAAAAGTTGACTTTTTTGTTCACTCCCTCGTATTCTGATGTGTTTAGCGAAATTCTTTTGATGAATGCACGGTGTTGGAGTGAATTTTGTGGCGTATAAAATATTATGTCAGGACCTTATCTTGCGGAAAATTTTAGGAATGCGTGGAGTAAACGAAAGATGGGGAAAGTAAGTGAATCGTCGCTTGAGGGTGTTGTCAAGTGCGAAAAGAGATTTGTCTTGTAAAAAATCAATTGCAACTCCATTAAATTTATTATTTTTCTACGGAACGAAAAAAGACCCATCACATGGTCGCTAACCACATACACTACCCATCAAACTATTTAAGTTTGAGCTTGCTGGGAAATTACTTATTTTTGGTATGAGAAATCCCTGTTTATGATAACGCACTATGTAATGTGTAAATTACTGCGCTTATACAGTGAGTGAGTGCATGCAATAATACAGGGGCTGTAACGGTTTTTAAATTTAAGTTATAACATTGAAAGCGGACAAATTCGACTTTGACCTTGACCTTCAACATCTCCGTAATGGTTTTCAGGTACAGTCCAAAATAAAAAATGATCCCAGTAATGGGAAATACGCCTAAGTTTTGCCTTTGTTAAATGTTTTTTTACATCCTTTATAGGTATACATATTTTGGGTTGCATATATTCCTAATATCATCTTATTTTATGTTATGGCTGTGAAAGACTTGACAATTTTCTGTCCAATATAATAATGTACAGTCAGCTACAAAAGTCGATTAACATTTATGATTTTTAAATCCTAATTATTAAGTACAATATTAACAGTAAAACGCAATGAATACAAAATTAAGATATAATAGACCCTTAGCTATTACCTGAAAATCTGAAAGCCGGTACATTATGTGTTTAGTGTCTGTTTAAATGATATAAAAAAGTAACATTGTTAATCGACTCTTGTAGCTGACTGTACATTGTTCATACACTTCGATGTTAATTTGACCTGGTTCATTTGACCCATTTTCTAATTTTCCGCGCCTCCGCATTCGATAATTATGCTGCGACGTACTCATGCTGTGACTTGAATTTGTAAATAACTTATTAAAATTATTAAAACAGTGTGCTGTTCTCATCTTAATCTGCATGACAACGCAGGTATATTGTTGTATTATCTTGTTTTTCTTTGTTCACTGTATATCTACCTGCTATTCAATCATTTTTTTTTAAGTCGGTACATTTAGTAATATGTTGTCGTTTGGTACCTTTTCGGTAAGGAACCCTATCCTACCCTATATAGACAGCTCCATGTAGTATTCTCCCTTCAGAAACATGATTAGCTTCTTCTTCTTTCTTCTTCTTTTCTATGCAAATCTAATCTATTTATGTTTATTTAAAATGTTTTCCAATTAAAAATAAGTTTTTTCTCATACAAGTTCATGTACATAATTCTTTTTGAGAAATAAAGTTCTTAAACCTTAAAAAGAAAAAGGAAAAAAAAATCAGATAGAAACTCACACCGATAAAATCAAAAACCAACGGATAATAAGAACTTCAGAAAAAAATCTCCATTCCGTCTAACACCAGCAAGAAAATCTGGAACTAAGGACAAACTTTAGATGATCTTCTTAAGAGGATACCAAATACTTGATCAGAACATTCTCAGAATATTGAGGACGAATTTTGCTATAATATTAGCTCCAAATTCTTCGTACGTATAACGAATACTAGGAATATAATGACACGGGCAGAGATGCCCCCTCAACCATCGATTCAAACGATAATAGTAAACATAAAATTTTATGGGTCCAATAATACGATTATTAACTGTAACAATGCCCGTCTTAGGCGCGATATTACGAATCTGAAGTCGGAAGAAAGTGAGGAAATAAGGATTTGATATTGATTTATTTGGATGATTTCATTATCTCATCTTCATCTTACCGTTTTATGGACTATTACTTGGATCTGTTTCTGAATGGTTGTTTCCTCGTTTTGAAACGTATTATATTTTTATTTTGATCGGTTTTATTGTTGAAATTCGGTTAAATTTGCAGCCGTTCGAAATACAACCTGCAGTTATTATCTTAGTTGCTTGTTCGGCTCCAGAATTTAGCATAGGATTATTATGAAGATAATTATAATATACACACATCAAAAGTGTCTAGGGATCAACATCCCTAATCAATGTTAGGGATGTTGATCCCTAGACACTTTTGATGTGTATAGTTTTTTGTCGATGATTTATTTATGGCTCGCCTCGCCGGTTTGAAACCACCTTAACTCACATTATGACAACGTGAGATTCATGAATTTCGTCGAAAATAAATAAAGGATAAGATGGCGAACGGATTCGATGAAAATCCTACACCTCATGCATATAAATGCGTTTGTTAAAATTCAAAATTGGTGTGACGTTGAATGGTTAATTTTGTTCGGGGATGCCTCGCCTGTATGAGTACGTTACCACTTATACTTGATTACGTATAAACATTGTCTTCAGTGATGCTCTCACTCAAGATTTACCCTCCATCGCGTATATTTTTAGGGGTCCGTAGGTACCCAAAAGGTGTCAACGGGACCATTACAAAGCCTCCGTCGCGTCGTCCGTCCGTTTGTCTGCCAACGAACTGTATTTAAACTAAATAAATCTATTTCTGCCCGCAACTTCGTGCGCATGGAACTCAGGTATATCATAAGACGTAACCATTCGGCAGTAATGTAGTTTTCGTACCACTTGCTCAAAAAAGTGACATTCTATGCCACAAAAAGCGAACATAACAATAGTCATTATTAATCTGTCAAAAACAGGGAAAGAAAATTGTACTGAATTTCATTTATCCTCTAGGGAGAGAATGTGATTTAAATTTGGAATACTTAGATACCGAAATTTATACTGCACTACATCTGTGTTTACACCATTGAGTTTGTATATAAAGCATTATACATCTTTTTGAAAAAGGAATACGCATTTAATAGGCAGTTATGATTATTAAATAAAATTACGAAAACCGACGAGGCCGTATGAGCTTGATGCGTTTGCTTTTCCGACAAAAAAAATTTAGTCTAGGAATTTACCGCGTTTTTGTTTTCTTCAAATACATAAACGTTAAGTTTATTTTAATTTATTTTTATAAATAACTTAATGTTCTAAAATGCATATCTCATATTATTATTGTGTTAATTTTTTCGCAAATGGTACGAAAAGTAGAGTATTTTCCTCGGTGATAAAGCTGTGTTAGTCTTGGGTGAACTTAAATCCCTCGCTACACTCAGGACTCGCCTTAAATCCCTCGCTTCGCTCGTGATTTAAGTTTTTAACACCCTCGCTACGCTCGGGAGTAAACCTCGAGTCCTTCGTTACGCTCGCGATTTAAATCGTCACCCGCGACAGAAGACACTGCTTTATCCCCTTGGTTAATAATCTACTATTTCTATCCGTAAAAGATTTTTTTGTAATCGGATCAGTACTTTCAGAGATAACTTTTACAAACAAACAAAGAACATACAAACAACTCTTTACAATATTAGTCTTTATTATCAGATTAGCTTCTGCCTCCGACTTCACGTAATTTTTTTATTTGCGTTAAGTTTTACGTCTTTGATTAGATAGAACCGGGATAAAATCCGCGTCGTTGGTCTAGTGGTTAGTGACCCTGACTGCAAAGCCGGAGGTAGTGGGTTCGATTCCCACCCAGGACAAACTTTGTGTGATGAGCATAATTGTTGGTTCTGTGTCTGGGTGTAATTTATCTATATTATGTAGGTATGTATTTATAAATAATATAAGTATGTATATCAGTTGTCTGGTTACCACAACACAAGCTCTGCTTAGCTTGGGATCAGATGGCCGTGTGTGAATTGTAAAAAAAAAATGCCTACGTACTATTACAGACTACAATCTATCTACATGCCAAATTCCATCCAGATCCATTCAGCCGTTCTGGCGTGATTGAGCAACAAACATCCATCCATTTATACTTTCGCTATAAATAATAATAAGATGGTATAGTTAAATAAAGAGGTATTATTAGTCACATATTCTTATAAATGATATAAAAGTAACACTGCCAATGTACAAATGGAAACCCAAGAGACTATCACTTAACACACTTACTTATCAAGTTAGAGAATGGTTATTACAGCAATATCCTGATCATTAATAATCTAACAAAGACTGATAAAATACGACCACTGTAATTCCGGCTTTGCCCCTCAGGGATAAGTCATCCATTCGTTCAGCAACAAAACAGTTCACTCAGGGGATGTTACTAGATTATCCTAGAAACAATTGTTAACATTAGCTTTATTAACGAAACAAACAGACTTAATGAATGCGGTTTCCGTTAATTTAATTATCTAAAAGCCTGCCGAGTGTGGTCATTGTAGCCGTTAGCATGATCGTGACCGCTTGTTGCTACGTCGATATGAGAGCGGTGGAGGCTTTTAGTTGAACTATTCAGATTATAGTTCTTAAAGTGTTTTCATATTGAAAAATTATGTATTTTTAAAAGGCACTTTTGAACGTTACACATAACACGTAACATCACGCCTGTAATTCCGGAAGGGTTTGCAGAGGTGTACCCATTAATACACCTACATTTTGCCAGTTATGTTCAAGTTCCATGTAATAGCCTATGGCCATCAACCGGGCACAAATCTAGACTCCGAGGCTGCTACTGAGAAATTCTTAATAGAATATTATTACTTTGATCGTTATTCGAAAAACCAAATCGAATCTGGCCCCTTTTAAAAGGAAGTTTCGTATGGAGAAGAATGTGCTAAAAACTCTATACTTACGCTTTTTAAATAAATAGGATACATACAGGATTATAAGTGAAAACGATGTACTTGCATAAAAACTAGAAAAATTATGTGAGAGGTATAATATTATTATTATTAATGTAATATCCCAACAGAGGCTCTTGGGTCTCGTCTGAGGTCGGCCTTGTCTGAGCCCATTAGCCCTTACTCGGTCAGGGTTGGCTTTATCGATCGAGTAACTTAGTTATTCTAAACATTATAAATAAATTAACAAAGCAAGTAATTAAATACATAGGAAGATTAATTTGAACATAATGCGCCAGATCATTTATATAAACGTTTAGATTATTATATGATAAAAAATTATAGCCTGTAGCACTTAGGTGTCGTGATGGTCTAGTAATTATGACGCCCGCCTCTCATGCTTAAGGTTATGGGTTCGATACCAATGTGACTTTTTCAAATCATAATTTTCAGCTCAGGTTTTCTCACGATGTTTTCCTTCACATATTAGTAAAGGAAAACATCGTGAGAAAACCTGAGATTGTAATTAATATAAGCCTTATGCAAGCGGATCGATCAATGCCCGTGTGTCATCTCTGTATGAGAAGAGGCCCTTTAGTTGGGACAATAATAGTATTAAATAATATTGTATCGACCGTCAGGGGTCATGAGGTTATAACAGCCTCGCGCGATATGGATTTACGTTCGATTAGAAGACGAACGTCTCTAGTTAGGACTGACTATTTATGATCTTTATTTAGCGAACAACATTTCTTCTGATAATAAGAAGCATTGATAATATACTTTCATAAAACCTCCAAATAAATAATCCAGGTTTTTCAACGTAAATCTCATACAAAATAAGCGACAACAATCACAAACTTACTACCACTTAACTTGAACGACAAAAACACATTGTTTTCCCTCGATTGGCTGTTCCCTTTAGTGACGATAAACAGTGATACGTACAAACTCGACAATGTAACAACAAGAAATACATTGTCGGAGTCAGCATGTGCACTTAGCGTCGCTTGCACTTTGTTTTTAAATTGTTAATGCACCAACTTCGTAGCTGTTGCGATTGTGGGAGAAAACTCGGAGTTTTCTTAATAGTTTTCATACGAGACTAAGTTGTTCTGGATAAAGTTAGAGTTTACAGCGCTTTTTTTGTTGGGTGAAATATTGGGTAATTTGGGCTTGGGTCTTATTGGAATATATAAAAGTTGTTTTTTTAGGGTTCCGTACCTCAAAAGGTAAAAACGGAACCCTTATAGGATCACTTTGTTGTCCGTCTGTCTGTCTGTCTGTCTGTCTGTCAAGACCTTTTTTCTCAGGAACGCGTGGAGGTATCAAGCTGAAATTCATATCAAATACTCAAGTCTATGGTCTCTTGGAGCTGTGAAAAAATCAAACTTCTAAGTCAACGCGATCAAAAGATACTCCCGTTTATGCCGCAAATTTTCGACACTCGCAAGGGAATCAAAACCTACAGGGTACTTCCCGTGAACTCAGAATCTTGAAATTTGGTATGAAGCAACGTCTTATAGCAGAGATATAGGAAAAATTGCGAAAAGTATAAATTTTTAGTTACATCATATAATAAAAATATTTTTAATAATTTTAAACTTACTACCCCTTTCCTCATGAACGCGTAGTGGTATTATATTGAAATTCATATCAAATACTCAAATCTATAATACCTTTAAGCTGTAACAAAATCAAACTTCTATGTCAACGCAATCAAAAGAAACAGGAATTAAAACCGCATATTTTGAAACTCGCCACTACTCGCAAGGGAATCAAAACCTACAGGGTACTTCCCGTGAACTCAGAATCTTGAAATTTGGTACGAAGCAACGTCTTATAACACAGATAAAGGAAAAATTGCGAAAAGCATAAATTTTTAGTTACATCATATAATAAAAATATTTTTAATAATTTTAAACTTATTACCCCTTTACTCATGAACGCGTAGTGGTATTATATTGAAATTCTTAACAAATACTCAAGTCTATAATATCTTTAAGCTGTAACAAAATCAAACTTCTACGTCAACGCAATCAAAAGATACAGCAATTAAAGCCGCATATTTTGAAACTCGCAACTACTCGCAAGGGAATCAAAACCTAAAGGATACTTCCAGACGACCTGGAATCTTGAAATTTGGCATGAAGCAACGTTATAAAGTACACATATAGAAAAAATTCCGAAAATCTTAAATTTTTAGTTACATCACATAGTATATTTTTTTTAATAATCATAAACTTACTAGCTGACCCAGCAAACGTTGTTCAGCGATTAAAAAAAAAACAGATGTTGGCCGATTCTCAGACCTACCCGATATGCACACAAAATTTCATGCAAATCGGTTCAGCCGTTTCGGAGGAGTTTGGAAACAAACACCGCAACACGAGAATTTTATATATTAGACTTGCTGACCCAGCAAACGTTGTTATGCGATTAACAAAAAAAAATAAAAAAATAGATTTTGGCCGATTCTCAGACCTACCCGATATGCACACAAAATTTCATGCAAATTGGTTCAGCCATTTCGGAGGAGTTTGTGTACGGAACCCTCGGTGCGCGAGTCTGACTCGCACTTGGCCGGTTTTTTTTTATTTACTTGCTTATGCTCGTGACTTCGTTAAATATCATGGGTTTCTTTGCGCAAATCTCTTAATTTTTATGTACTATAGAGACTGGCTGGATGAGCCGTATACAACCTATTTCTTCTAAGAGATAAATACTACTTTTAAAATAAGAAGGGGACTGTGTGTGCGACTACTACTACTTCCGTGCGACAAGGCCTGAATAAGACAATAACAGGCAGGTATTATTATTGTCTTTCTACCATTTTCATTATTCACGTTTCAGATACTAACAGAAACATTTTCACATCTATTGGCCTTTTTTTAAGAATGGGTATTCGTCAAATGACTATATCTGCTCTGGGAGGAGCCGAAGGGAGTGTCAGGCTCTTACTGACTAAAACTCTTTCGTGTTCCTCCTGATGCCCTTTCGTTCCAGGGCCGCGGTAACTCTTTCGAACAAAATCCGCGACTCTGCCTGCGAGTTGCATTTGACACATTCTCATTGATATCTTCACTTGTCCCAAAAATACACTTTTTGGAATTCAATCGCTATAAATCTACGACTATTACAGTTGCACAACTATCCCTATCACGTAATAGCAAAGCTACACAATTCTATCCACAGAAAATGAAAATGTAGTCCATCCGAGCGTTTAGCCAATTACCAGTATAAGCACACAGTTCACGTGAACTCTAAAACTTACAACATA
This sequence comes from Hoplodrina blanda, assembly GCA_949316365.1. Classification (NCBI taxonomy): domain Eukaryota; kingdom Metazoa; phylum Arthropoda; class Insecta; order Lepidoptera; family Noctuidae; genus Hoplodrina; species Hoplodrina blanda. Next base: position 16,111,831 of record OX438582.1, read on the forward strand.
AAGGTGTTTCTTGCTTGTGTCAACCAAAAGTGTTAGCAGTGAAATAACATTTCGGTAACGTGAATGTCTCGCATTTGAAATTCAGATGGAGTTTTTCAGGACCAGTTTGGGCAGACGCCAATGTTTTGCGGTCGAGTTTGTTTTCAGTTAATTTATGGATGAATTTAGAATTATAAAGAGGTTATGAAAATTAAATCTGTGATGTGGTCCACGTCATGACGAAGTTGGTTCGTAGTAATTTAGCTTGGATGTTTGAATAAAAGAGTGATTAATTTAACTTTTTCCCGTTGACGAGGTTCCTTATTTATTGAACGAATATAATATGATTCTAGGGAGTTTTGATTAAAAGTGAGCCTCAGTTTTTCTGTAATGAATTACTTGGCTTTATATTTATTTAAGTAGTAATTATTGTGTTACAGTTTAGGAGAAGATTAATTAAAAATTAAGATTAAAAAATCTGGGAGGATTTGGTAACAAAAACTTTTACCATGTATTCAGTATATTTATAAACGCCTCAGCAGTAAATTTTTCCGTAGGTTATTAAAATAGAAAAATGATCCCTTCCATCTTCCATACATATATTTTGACGGTGTGAGTGTTGCACTTTTCGTTAAGATGTTACTTCGATGTTGTTATGTTTCAGATTTGTTACTGTTTTTTTATTACAAAATAAATAATATTTTTTCGTTTATCAACCACGTTTTTCATTTTTCACCATAAACACAGAAAACTTGAAGCTATTACAAGACACAGTCAGGTCACACCACTTTCAATTAAACGCATTCATTTGTTTCACGGCTGTGAAACAAAAAGGCACTACACAACGTTCCAAAATAACCTTCCTATTACGGTTCATGAGATACAGCTCATTGACAGACGGCCCGACAGCCGAGGCTTGATAATAGGGTTCCGTAGAAACCCTACGAATACGGAACCGTCGAAAAAATTCCCTGTTACTACAAACAGTCTATGATAGAAAAAATAAATGTTTTTCTCTATAATCTGTTAGAGATAATGCAGTAAGTGATTGATTGACGGGCACCTGTCAGCAGTGAGAGACAAAAGCATGATGTATGAGCCAAAAGTATTGATTTGAGCCACTATTAATAACTGTCGGCGTTAATAAATGCTTAAGCTAATAATATGGTATGGTAGAAACTAGGGGCGTACCGATAGAAAATGGAACCTAGGGCACGCAGCATAGTTACGCCTCTACGTAAATTAATTTAATTTCACGTGTCATTATGTATGATTTTGTATGCAAATATTGTAAACATTGATTTCAATCTCCATACAAAATTACAAAACTACCTTTTGGAAGGGACAAATAGATTCAATTCCTTTTTTCTTTTGTATATGACGTTCAAAAGTGCCTTGTAAAGTGGCCTAATAGAAATAAATGATTTAACTTTGACTTTAATATAAAAAAAACAGATACCTACACCAAATCTGGTCTGGCTGTTTGTGTATGTGAGTTTATAATTATGTTTGTAAACGCACCCAAGATACAGGAGAAATTCCTAGCATGGGGCAACATTAAAAAAAAAAAAACAGTATGGGCATTTTTTTTTTTAATTCTGAGCCTATTTTCTACATTGCCTCATATAATGACGTGGTTAAACCCATGTCCCAATAAAATCAACCAATGGTTTAAGCTGCGATTATACTTAACCTGCCCCGCGTGTCGCCACGCGTGGGAAGGCTATCGGTTTCATACATTTAGTCGGTTACTCCACGCCTAGCGGGACGGGACTAATGTAATCAATCCAGTACTAAATGTATGTAACCGATAGCTTACCCACGCGTGGCGACACGCGGCGTCAGCTTAATATAATTGCGGCTTTATTGTAGTTTATTTTTATTTTTACATAACACCGCGCCTGATCATCTGATCTGGTGTTTGTAAGAATGATTAACAAAGAATAATATTAAAGAACATTTTTATTTAACATTTATCTTGTGTTATTATAAATATTTAAACATCTGTCGTGTTTTTTGTTCCAGGTAAATACTACGCTACGGTAACGCTACGGTATCTTTCCAAGACCAAGGAAAAACATTCAAAGACTTCAAAAGTAAATTATACACTGAAGAGCAGTATGAAGGTATTACGAAATCTATATGTATAAATAAAATTGAAGTGTCTGATTGTAGTGTCAAAATAACAGCATTTTACTAAATGCCTATGAATGTTTACACTGTACGTCTTATACCAGCCTGCCGGGGTTGCGGGACGTCTTAACAGGATACCGTGGCCCCGGAACGTAAAGGGCAACAGAAGGAACAGGGTGGTTTTTTAGTCAGTAAAAGTCTGACAGTCCCTTCCGCCCCACACAGGGCAGAAGGAGTTATTAGATGATTTTTACCACCTAAAAAAATAAATAAAAAAAACGTCTTAGGCGCGGGACAAATACAAGAAGCGTCGGGCGGAGGCGCGGCGCGGGCGTGGCGCGGGTGCGACGCCACTTCTTTGATATTTAATACAAAATGTATAGAAGAGGTGAGGCGCAAGACATACTGAGACGGCGGGGCGCGCGCGTGGAGCGGGCGTCGAACGGGCGCCGCTTCCTCGCCCCCGGCGCACCCGCAGTTAGTAGTGGCATTTGATTGTAGCACTGTGTTCGACCGCGCCACGTCTTTCCGACACCGTTAGCGCGCCTGTTCTGCGCTGCACCGGCGCAGCGCCCGCACCGCGCCCGCGCCACGCCCGCGCTTCGCCTCCGCCCGACGCCTCTTGTATTTGTCCCGCACCTAAGATTCGCCGGTCCCTTGACCGTCGTTATTTCCGGATTCTACTGTATATAGGATTAAAAAAGAAACTACGTGATAACCGGCATTCGCGCGAACAAAGACGCGGGCGATAGCTAGTGTTACCTTTCAAATATGTAAATAAATAAATTGTTTATGAATATACCTATCTTTGCGAACATTTTCCTCCAACGATGTGTGTTTTCACCTTTATCTTATGATAATTTAAGGCATCGCCACACACGAGCGATATAGAATGTAATGTATTAATGTAATTATTTTGAGTTTTATAATATGTAGTGGTAAAGTTTCTATTAATTCAAGCTAAAGAAGCTAGCTCTTATTCTGTTATACAGCTACTATATATAGCAACCCCTTATTAGGGATCTAGATGTAAAAAAAACTACCGACCTTTGGGGATTATCGGTACATATCATGTCTGAAATAATTGATGTTATTTCTCCTTTTTTAGCAATTGTTTTTAACTCTTGCATTGCATCTGGTGTATTTCCTGACCTGATGAAACTTAGTAAAGTAATTCCATTGTTCAAATCTGGTAGTACAACTGATCCTACGAATTTTCGGCCAATCTCCATATTACCCACATTGAGTAAAATCTTTGAAAAATTAATTTTGAATCAAATGTTAAGGCATTTTAATAAATATAATTTACTCCATCTGAGACAGTACGGTTTCACAAAGGGTCGTTCAACTACAGACGCGGGCGTGGAGTTACTGAAAAACATATTTGAGGCCTGGGAGGAATCGCGGGATGCTCTTGGCATTTTCTGCGACTTATCCAAGGCCTTTGATTGCGTACACCATAATACACTCATTAGGAAATTGCACCATTATGGTATAAGGAACAGAGCTCTCGACCTTCTGACTTCTTATCTGAACAACAGAATTCAGAGGGTTGATGTAAATGGCAAAATGTCTGCAGGATCTGCGGTCACCATGGGCGTTCCGCAGGGTTCAATTCTAGGACCTTTCCTGTTTTTGATTTATATTAATGACTTACCTTATCACGTAAGGGATAATCACAAGATTGTATTGTTCGCGGATGACACTTCACTAATTTTTAAAATCAAGCGACAGTTAGAAAATTTTGACGAAGTTAACAATGCACTCTGTAAAGTTGTCCATTGGTTTAATGTAAATAATCTTCTGTTAAACGAAAAAAAAACTAATCTCATTAAATTTTCAACGCCAAATGTCAGGCAGCTAAGCACCAATGTTCAGCTTAATGGAATAGAGTTGAATCCTGTTGAGTCAACGGTGTTTCTTGGAATTACCATTGACGCCAAATTACAATGGGGCCCGCACATAGAAAAATTGTCAGGCAGGCTCAGTTCGGCCGCCTATGCTGTTAAAAAGATTCGACAGATAACTGATGTGGATACAGCCAGAGTTGTTTATTTCAGTTATTTTCATAGTCTCATGTCGTATGGGATTCTTCTCTGGGGAACCTGTGCGGACATTAATACTATCTTTGTTCTACAAAAAAGGGCTGTTCGAGCCATTTACAACTTAGGTCCACGGGATTCCCTTCGAGAGAAATTCAAAGACATCAACATTCTGACTGTAGCCTCACAATACATATTTGAAAACCTTATGTATGTACACAAGAATATTTCAAATTTTAAGAAAGTGTCCGATGTTCATGGATTTAATACTAGAAATAAGCACAATCTTGTGGTACATCACACTCGTCTCCACAGAGTAGGCAACTCGTTCATGGGTCAATGTATACGTTTTTACAATAAACTTCCCATTGATGTTCGAAACTTACCGATTAAAAAATTTAAAAGTTGTATTAAAACCAAACTATACAAAAAGGGCTACTATAAAATTTCGGATTATTTAGATGATAAAAAAGCTTGGGATTGAACTGCTCGCTCTGCTAAGCCTTGTGATTATGCCCTTTGCAAATTACATTTTTCCTTTTGACACATCTTACGTAAACATGACATTTAGAGACTATTTTATTTTTTCTTTTTTTTTTTTTTTTTTTTTTTCTTCTCATACGGATATACTTTGGAAAGTATATTTTTTTAATATATTATATTGTAAATATGTGGACTATGTGGGTTGTTGCATTTTTTCTGGGATTAGATTTCATGGTTGTCTGACAGTTTGAGTATTCGATGCGGCCTACCCAAATGTCCTTTCTGTGGTATTGTTCGTCGTGTCGTTGAGCTCCTTAAGTTCTGAGTCGAGCTTGACGATTTCTGACAAATGCGTGCACTGACTGGACAGGCCGACTCAAATTTGTGTGCCTCTCTCCTCAAGAGACCACCTCGGACATTAACCTACTTGGTTCGCATATGATTTGACCATTACAAGTAATTGTATGGACTTTAAAAGAGACTTTGACCTCTGAGTTTGTTTCGGTGTTTCTTCTCAGAGCAGTCGGCTAGGAAACACTGGACTCATCTAGTTACAAAAAAAAACAAATGTGACGTGTAAAAGTGTTATTTATAACCAATTTACTGAATAAATCATCATTTCATTTCATTTCATTTCATTTCATTTCATTTCATTTCATCATCATTTCATTTCATTTCATCATTGATATAATTTTATAATGAATTCTACGTAAATTCATTTCATTACAGTCTGGAAAGTTTTTGCTTTGATCTTTTTGTTTAGACCTGAATTATGTTCCCTAATTCATTAAGTTAAGTGGATTCTCAAAGTTGATTAGTAGATCTGAATTAAACTTGAATTGGATTCAAAATGTGTTGTTTTAAATTGTTGGATTTCTTTTGGCGTAACTTTGTTTTAATTAATTTAACCTTTTCATGGGCTTTAGTTTTTAAAAATACCTAATAGTGGTATCTTTTTAAAGTTGCGCAACAAAGGGTTTAAAGGGAGCCTTATTGTTCACGCTCATCCGTTCATCCGTTTGCCTGAGCCTCTGTCACATAATAAGAGACACTAAAATTTCACAGACTATGTATGTATATGCCCGCAAAAAAAAACCTTACAAGAATCGTGTTTTTTTCCTACGTAATATTGTAAAATATTACGGAACCCTTCATGTTCTAGTCCAACTCGCACTAGACCAGTTTTTATTTATAAAATTGTAAAGAAAACAGCTCAAATATTATCTTAAACGCGAAACCCAAAAAATAAAAACCTATTTACCTCCAACCAACGTCGTTAAATAAATTGGATCTCAAAATTAATTATGTAAAATAAACAAACTTCTTACCCAAGCAAAAAAAAAATCTAGATTTTTGAAAAGGATACCTAACCTAGCTAAGTAGTTATTAATAAATGTTATCTACATTACCGTCGGGGTACGCAGTGAAAAAACGTAAAAAAGCAAAAACGCCTTAAGCCGTCGACTTGAATTGTTCTACTGTTTTAATAATTTACAGTAGAAAATGTTTTTTTAGGGAACGCTGTTTGTTTAAAACGAACTCGACCTAATTAAGTTTGTAGATTTAAATCATTTGGAGCGACATTTCCCCATTCAACATTGGCGTGAAGCAAAGAAGGAAAAATGTAAAGTTAAATAGTGGTAAAAAAAAGAAAAAATAGTAACGAGAGTTCTGCGCTATTATCAAGTTAGCAAATACGGAATTTATGCGCTAATTGGCATTTGCTTTGTAATAAAAGTACGAGTGCTATGTTTAGCAATTATGTTTTTCTCGATTTTTATTTGTACGTAGATTTTTGTTTTGTTATTTTTTTCTCGCACTCTGTAAACGAGACTATACCTACTTAGTTAATAAGACAACGCGGAATTAGATTGAATGCACAGAGTTGGATTATAAAGATATCAAAGTTTTTCAGAACGTATACATTCTAATCTCACTCGCAATCTTACAGAAATACCTCTCTACGTTTTTGACATTGATTTTCGCTGATTGTAGCCTAGATTTGAAATGTTTTTAATTACTTTAATTATTGATCTTATGGTTCTACAGAAACACACAGCTTACGCAGTACTACACTTTAAAACAACGCTTTCTAAGTTGTTTTTAAGGTTCACTTTACATTAATCTAAATACACACATCAAAAGTGTCTAGGGATCAACATCCCTAACATTTGTTAGGGATGTTGATCCCTAGACACTTTTGATGTGTATACATAATTATTATTCATTCAATGAGGTATTTTTAAGAGATAAGTAGGTACCTACCTCATTTTTTTATATAAATACTTAAAAGCAAACAACACGACCAGAATATAATCTAGATAGGTAGCCGCTGGTAGGTACCAGCGGCTACTGGCTACATTTTACATAGTATTAAAATAAAATACACGACAAGAGAAAGCAATTTAAATATCAGCAAACTTTAATTTTATGTCCGAAAAATTCCCGAAGTGAGACGTAAGTTAAACGCAACTGGCGCACAACAGTTTATTTCAAAAAGCCAATTTTATATTCCAATGAGCTGTACAGAACCTTTTTACTGTGCCGAAATTGTTGATCCAATTTTTCTGGCTCGCACCATACCATAGGCGGTAACGCGAATTCCCTCTGAGACTTAAAATATTTGTAAAATGGGGAAAGGCTGTTTTTCCCTCGAATATATTGTGGCAAAAGCCATGAACCCACAAAATGGTTCTCACCTTGTAAAGTTTTACTTGAAAGGGTTATTTTTAAACAAGGAGTGATTCACAGTTGCAAAATTGCTGTTTGTGTAACATTCTGCGTTTACATTAATTTATTACTAGCTATACCCCGTGGTTTCACCCGCATTATATAACGTCTTTGTGTGTCGTAGCGTAACGTTACGTAACGCTTGCAAAAGTATTTTTTCAAAAGGGACCAGTATTTCTAAGATCAAACCATCAAACTCTTTAGCGGTTCCGGTTGACATGATGATGACAATGATGGCACAGCATAGGTATCATAATTATGTGCAAAGCTGGTAAGTATATTATTTTTGTGATATAACACACTAGCTTTTGCCCGCGACTTCGTCCGCGTATATGTCGGTTATCGCGGACGCAGACGAAGTCGAATGAAAAGTAGCTTATGTCCTTTGTTGGGGTTCACACTTACCCTGTACCAAATTTCACACAAATCGGTTCAGTAGTTTAGGCGTGAAGAAAAGACAGACAGACAGATAGACAGAAAGACAGACAGACAGACAGACAGAGTTACTTTCGCATTTATAATATTAGTTCGGATTATTCGCGTTGCTGCTTGAATTATTGCAATTGGAAGAATTTCTCAAGCGTGTAAAACAAAAAGCAACAAAAATAAGATTTCCCGTAAATCTCACAAAACTCTTATCCCCACACTATCGCATTAAGACACTATACCTTCTCAAAATCACATTTAAAAATATTCCACCTTTCAAATAACATATTTTCGTGAATACCGGAAGGCTATTGGGTGGGTGAGAGACCCCCTATTCCCCCCCCACCCTCACCCACTTATTTTGTAATCTTTGCCTCGCAGCTCCTACTCCTCATATTTGGAAAAATATACTTTGATGTCGAAAGTGGCGGTATTTGATATTTTCTTGTTATGTCACAGGTAACTTGACAATAAAAGATTTGTACTTGTCGTGAGTTTAAAAGGTTCTTTGTTGTTTTGAATAGGATTTGTTGAGTAATGGAGTAGCTGACAGTATTTTTGTTGATGTTTCCGTGAATTTTATTTTTTGTAAATATTTTAATGGGTCATGCTATTTATCGTCAGTTTATCCGTTAGATTAGGTAAGTAAATATTTAAAAACAATGTCAAAATATTTAGAAAAAATAATTATATTAATTGACTCTCATAATGTCATCTATGCACGTTTGTACAATAGTTCGCACTTTGTAGAAAATTTTCTTTAAATCGAAACCATACATGACAAAATTATAGGTACAACATAAATCTTTTCCAAAACTTACTTACAATGTTATTTTATTTAAATTTATATAATTTACCGGTATTATACCATAATTATACATATTATAAAAGAAAAGTTATGTGCATTTGACGAAAACCCTTTGGTAGCTCAATGCAGCACAAATTTCCTTTCTCATACTTCCACATAAGTGCACGTGTGATGAACAGAAACGTTTAAGTTTCCGCAAAAGAATGTAGACTAGACAAAAAGCAACGTTTTCGTTTAACTAAACGCAAGCGACGATAGAGGAAAGACACATAATAAATTCAAGCATTTCAAATACTCCTTGAATTCGGTAGAAGACAAAATATTTTGACTATCCAGAAAATGTGTTGCATATTCAACCTAGACGCTAAAGCTGAGGAATAATACTTTAAGGAATTAAACGAGCTGCTTATCTATTTCGACTACGGGTGAGTTCAACTAAAACTATGCCATAATTATACATATCTTTACCAATATAATAGAATTCATTTGTTTGTAGAATTTTAACTATCTCTTCACCATCTTTGGTTGACTGGTAGAGAATGCCTAAGACATTAAGTTCGCCTGTGTACTTTATTGTTGCATAAAGTTTAATAAAAAGAAATATAATAAAGCTAAACAATTTTGTTGTTTATTTGTTTGTTTGTTAAAACGCGCTAATCTCTGAAACTACCAGCCGAATTGGGAAAATATTTCTGTGTATGATAGCCAGATTCATGAGGAATAATATATGTAGGCTAAACAATATCAAGCTACGACGAATGGGAGCGGAGCAGTAGTTGAAAACATACCCTTTTTTTATAAGGTGGTAAAAATCATCAAATGTGTCCTTCCGCCCTGGGTGGGGCGGAAGGGACTGTCAGACTTTTACTGACTAAAAAACCACCCTGTTCCTTCTGTTGCCCTTTACGTTCCGGGGCCACGGTATCCTGTTAAGACGTCCCGCAACCCCGGCAGGCAAAACATACCCTTTTTTTTTGTTTAGGTGGTAAAAATCATCAAATGACTCCTTCCGCCCTGGATGGGGCGGAAGGGACTGTCAGACTTTTACTGACTAAAAAACCACCCTGTTCCTTCTGTTGCCCTTTGCGTTCCGGGGCCACGGTATCCTGTTAAGACGTCCCGCAACCCCGGAAAACATACCCTTACGGGTAAAATCGCGGGGTATATCTATCAAGAGAAACACAAGAAAAAAAGGTGAATTTAAAAACTACTGTTGTAAAGTTTTGAATATTCCGTTCCTACAATACTTGATATCAAACAACTTTAGGTTTATACAAGCATTTTTTTTATCTGTAAACAAAAAAACAAATGGTATCCTTGTGTCGAAATAAATTGGCTTTTTGTAAAGGATTTATTGCATTACGTTCGCCTCATGTCACTATTTACTTTTCATAGCGAAATGAGCGACAACTGGTTCTGAATTTTTGATTATTTTTATATCTTGTTGGGAAAACAATGGATTATGTTATCTATAGGGTGACTGGTAATAGTGACCGCAATTACACGTGATTGTACTCATGATAACAATTAACTTTCGCAAAGCTTTTTTTTTTAAATTGCGCATTGCATGACCTCAGTCTCTGTTATAGAATATTGAGTAACAAAAATAAGACGAAATCAGTTGTAATTTAATTCACTCGTAGTTACTTTTCATTTTTTTACAAACTAAACATTCATCTTTGGCATGCATTTTTTTTTTAATTTTTCTTTAACCGTACGGAACGCGCACGTGCTCGCCTTTGGGGCGACTGTGGTCATGTGCACTGCAAATTTAAGAAAAAAATCGTTTCTTCGGGTTTGTTTGTTAGATGAGGATACCAATCATTGTGACATTTTAATAATAATTTCAATATAATTATAATCTACCAAAACAAACATAATTATTCATATTTTTTTATATTAACCGCTTCACGCATTTTAATTAAATTATGGATTGTAGCCGAAAACGGTTGCAAAAACAATTTTACGCCGTGAATTATGTTTTGATAAAATGTTTGCTCATTATTGCTAATGACTATAATTTAATATTATTATAATAATAATTATGAATAATGTATGTTATTTATGTTAATAAGTAAACCAGTTTGATTTTTTTGTCTATTATTTCGTAAATTTTAACGGAGGCATTATTAAAACCGTCATCACTATCTACATTAATTAGTTCTTTTAAGTAATTTAAACGAAATTATATCATAGTTTCTTATTTTGTTTTCAGACGTTTTTATTTTGTTTGCTTAAATCTTTTACGTTTTTTTAAGATTCACACATGGCCACTTTTTACTGACTTTATTTTGTATTAAGTAAACATTTTAACTTTAGACAACGATATCATTTTCCAATACAAAATATAATCACTATTCCAAAAAATATATTCCTATCACATCCTTTACTTAGGGCTGATTTTTCAATAGTCAATCGTCAATAGATTTTTCAATCGTCAATAGATTTTTCAATCCAAAGAACAAATATGACAATTTGACATATTTTATATACAAAAGCTGTCAAACCGCCATATTTATTCCTCCGATAAGAGTTATCTGACGATTGAAAAATTAGCCCTTAGTAATCCATTTATCTACAATCTGATAAAAAAAAATTCTTCCCCCGAATAAATTTAATTTATCCATTAAATTTTCAATCTATATCAAGTCCTCAAGCTTATTTCCTCCAAATCTCCTCTCATTCAATTAATCTACAAAATTTTAATACCATTTCCCGTCACGTATCTTCCGGAGACGGTAAGAGAAAGTGATGGCAGTTAATAATATCCTCAAGGCCGAATTTCGGTCAAAACGACCAATCTCAATGGAGAGAATAGCTAAGTACGCAGGATAGTGCACTAGTGTGCGTGCAAACACAGGTGCAGTCCATATTCCCTCATGATAGTCTGATAGGACGGCAATCCGACATGACTAAGGAGAGATCAGGCGCTGGACCAACGGCTTTGCGTGCCAGCTGTGCTATTCTCTAAAAACACAGCGCCGCGGCAGCGCTGACACTATGGTTTGTGTTTAGTGGATTTTCAACTTTATAGTGTAGATCGCAACGTTGAAAATCCACTAAACACAAACCATAGTGTCAGCGCTGCCGCAGCGCTGTGATTTTAGAGAATAGCATACCTGTGCGGCACGGGGGTGCCACATCACCAACTTCCAAAACTAGAAAACTAAAATTAAGGTCGGGCATGTATTCCTAAATATATGTACACAGCATGACTGCAGGCTGTGTACAGCAGTGCTGCAATATCATCAAAAAGCCCAAGCAAGACTAAGAAAAGTTAATGGAAAATCTTTTTTTTAAATTTATTTATTTAGTATGTATAAAAACAACCAACCAGTCTTACCTAGGGGTATCGTATTACCTAGTTACTGGGTTGTGGAGGTCAGATAGGCAGTCGCTCCATGTAAAATACTGGTACTCAGCTGCATCCGGTTAGACTGGAAGCCGACCCCAACATTGTTGGGAAAAGGCTAGGCAGATGATGATGAGTATGTATAAAAACGAAATCACTCATTCACTCACAAAATAATAGTCAAATTACTATTAATGATATTGTGTAATGGAAATGTTGTGATAAATTATTGTTGACATGCATGTAATTTCCTATTTGTAATTATGTTGACATGCATGTAATTTTCTATTTATTTCATTATTGTACGCCCAAAGGGCGGGACAAAGCTGTTCACAAAATGTTAATTAAAACGATCTGTATCATGTCCTATGATCCACAATAAAGACAAATTGAATTGAATTGAAATAAACACAAACATGACGTATATGTACAGAAAACTGAGTCATTTATTTTGAACCATAGCAACTTTTCAATCGCCCCACTTAATCCCTCCCTTCCTACTTAGCCCCTCGGATTTCCCCGGAGAGCCTGACCATTTGTATATCCTAAAACTGTGTAAAAGAAATCTTATACACAAATTATCCAACGTCAGCCTACTAGGCTATTAATAGGCTGTCAGTCCTCCTAAAATGTATAGCCTATTTGGAAAACGAGCCATTCTAAAACGCTTGTAAGTGAAGGACCAAAGTTACGACTGGGTGCTTCGATTACAGCCTTTTTCTTCGGCAATTTTATGTGGGGATTAGTGAGGGTGCGGGTTCCGTACTGATCTGAATGGATTTCTGTCCCCGATTTTGAGACTATACGTCATTGTTAAATTATGTACCTGTGCTAGTTTTCATATTTATGGGGCTGTAGTTTTATGTTCGGGCGGATTGAGGGCTTCAATTTATGTTCTATTCATTCTTGCTTGCTTGATTTAGGCAAAATTTCTTTTTATCAAGTGGGTGATTCTGCTCGTCGTGAGAAAACCAGAGTTTGGTTATACAAATTAAAAAGAAAGCAATGTCTGTTTGTAATGTCTAAATATCTGGTTTTTAGTAAATACATTAATTACTCAAGTCCCACGTAATGAGACACAATTGATTTGATATTGTTCTGACTTACTGGTAAGTCAGCCGGGGCTTGACAGGTTATGAATGTTCACGAAGTACTTTTATCAAAAAAACTATTTTCTTTCAGCATAACTCCAAAACGGCTGAACCAATTTCGACGGGACTTTCACAACTTTTACTTATTTTAGAAAAGATTTTAAGAAGAAGATTAGTCTTTGGTGGCTTAGAATATAACAGAAAGTTTTTTGCTTGTTCTTCTCCATAGAAACCTATTCTTTAAAACGAATCAGTAGAAGATAATAGTGTAGGCATCATTAAAAAAAACAATTTAAGAATTATCTAAAGGAATGCGCCCTTATTAACAAGTTGTTTTCAAGAATTTACAGAAGCGTTTCTAGTAATGAGATCTAAGTGCTGAAATAAAGATGCTACGAGCTACGCCGTAGCTAACGCGAGGTCACGGCTACGCGGGCTTCTCGTAGCAGATAACCGACTTGCTACGATTATTGATTAATTTTATAGTCTTTTTCATCTTTTGATGGATTCGAGAATTAACTCGATTGTTGAAGGTTAATTAATAATGAACGCCAATATTATTTTCCATACATTGTATTTGTATTCTGTAACATATAAGTTGGACGTAAATAATTAATTCTTGACCATCAAGACTGACTTTGACTTTGATTTCAGTATCTAAATTATATACACGATGGAAAGAACATCACGACACAATCTTTAGTCATAGAATCAGTACATGATTCTAAACCCTTCAGCGATATTGTTTTTTGGTCATTTGTAAAATCTTTGGTTGTGATTGCCCACTGGTTAAAGCGCCCGCCTGTGTTGAGGTTGTGGGGTCAAATCCGGACAAGTACCAATGTGACTTTTTCAATACATAAACTTTTTGATTTTATCAAGGATATTTTTGACGTTGGTGAAGGAAAACATTGGTAGGAAACCGGGACTAGTTCATATGAGTCTGAATTCGCCAATCCTCCATGAACAAGCGTTGTGATCAATGTTCTTGCCTTCTTTATATGAAAAGAGGCCTTTGCCACGCAGTGGGGCAGTACCTAATAGGCTCGTATTTTTTTTAACTAGGTACTTGCACTTAGGTATGGAACAGTATTTCTTTTATCACCGACTACATATTACTCCCTTGTAGGGGTCTATAATCACGAACTGAATTCATAATAAAGAGAATCCTTATTGGTGAGGTTCTTCAGAAAAGCCAGGTGCGCAGTACTCGTAACCGGCGTGCTTGTATGACGAGATGTATGAACGTGGATGAGGCGAAAGGAGTATCTAAGGATCGTAGCAGGTGGTGTTCTGTGGTTTCTGCCTACCCCCATGGGAAAAAGGCGTGAGTTTATGTACGTTTATGAATTCAAAATAAAAGTTTCTGCCACATTGTGGCAAAAACTTTTTTCACATATTTAAACCCCCAGAGCAGCATGACCAATTTAAATAACAGGCTCAAGAGGTCAAAAAATTACACCAACACTTATCGTATGTTACCAAAAAACGTGACTCCACTAAAATTCCAGGCCATTAATGCTCAGGGGTCCAAAACAGTACAAATAAATAATAAGCACTGGACAGCGGTAAAGTGTACGAGCAATAAACGTAATAAAAATAAAAACACGATTATTTTTAATGTCCGACGCACGGGAACAAATGTGAAGTGGGTCGCAGTGTTTACGTTAAATTGTTTTTTTGTAATGTTAATTTCTAAAGTCGTAGTGAAGTTTTTTTTGTTTTGGTATACAAGTTGCAGATTTCCGTCTTCGTCAAATGCAAGGAAGTAACTATGCTAGTGATGCTCAATACAAATCACTAAATAAATAAATTTATTTTTACTACTTATTAGCCATCTTCTCACTGGGTTTAGGGTGGCAGGCTGGGGGGGGGTGATTAATAATAGTCTCGTGACACTATCTACCGCAAATCTAATCGTTTCAATAAAAAAAAACTCATACACATTTTTCAACCTTATCTGAATTTGTTTCGTGATAAAGTATTTTAACTGGTTTTAAAACATTTACATTAATCAGACGTCAAAAATCTTATCAATAATAATGTGTGTGCTTTTTTGTCTAGACCAAACACATAAAAAAGGGGAACATAGTAAATTACACACAAATAAATTACACAGTAAATTACTCATTATTACTCGTTGGTCTAGTGGTCGCAAAGCGCGACTGCTGAGCATGAGGTCTTGGGTTCGATTCCCAGGTCAGCAATGCGCTATTGGGTTTTTCCATCAGGAATTTTTCGGTGGCAGCCTCGGAGTCTGGATTTGTGCCCGGTTGATGGCAATAGGCTCGCCCCCTATTACATGGGACTTAAACATAACTGGCAAAATGTGGGTGTACTAACACCTCTGCCTAACCCTTCGGGGATTACAGGCGTGATGTTATGTTATAGTAAATTACACTACCGTCCAAAATCACTGACCCAAAAAAAAAAAAAATTCGTCACAATAAAACGTCCACAGGCTATAAACATGACGGCTCCTGTCTAATGGCCACATACAAACAACTTTTATATTAACGGGCTAACATTAGCACTTTCTTTTTTGCTGACAAAATGTTTAAAACGAGCCCTTTTTATTACATTGCTGGTTACACTTCAAACAATGGCGTTATGTGGTGGATGTTTAAATTGTTAAATGTTTTTAGGGTCCATAGGCGTTATAACTGTGAATGGTTTAAACAAATAGCACGAGAAAAAAGTCTGATATTTTGGCTCGGTTATTTGAATTTTCGTGACAGACAACTTACAACCTAAATCACTGAAGATAAGAATTGATTTAGGTATTTCTTTATGCCTTATAAGCTTGGCCATTAAACCCACTAAGGAGTTAAACAAATCAGGGAGGGATGAAGGCGAAGGGATACATACAGGCGCATTTACACAAAGTGATGCAAACATTTACTATTGATTCAAGGATTTTTAAATTGCGACAAGAGAACAAAACATAATGGAACAAATGTCGTGATGGCCTAATGGTTAAAGCACCCGACTCTTAGGTATGACGTTGCAGGTTCGATATTATTTACATTAATTCATGTTGTGTATTAAGTTCTTTCTAATATGTTTATCACGGACATCACTGACATCGGTGAAGAATATAATCGTGAGGACACCTGGATTATAATTACTATTGGTCTGAAATCGCCTATACCTACGCAATGTTCGTGCCTTTTCTGTATGAGAAGAGGCCTATGCCCAACAGTGGGATAGTAATAGTATGGTATTATGACAAAATAAGGACACAGTACAGTAGAATAAATTACTGACCATTTTTTCCTATTATTTTTAGAACATTACAGAAATTAACATCTACTGTGAATTACACCTATTACGTAATGCAGCTTAATAACCTAATCTTGCAAGAGACGTTTGTCTAATTGCATTCAATAACATACACGGCTGCCAGACATTATAACCATATGTAGGTAATTAAATCGGCCGTACCTGCATTAATTAGGTAACCCTTGCGCATTGAAATATGTTAAGATGAGGCAATAGATACAGGAGAAGAACAAATACGGTAAAATACATTACCAATCAACGGACAATCTTTTTAAGAGCCGTCAAAACGCGACTTCCCATAGGTGTTTGTATGGCAAAAGCAAACTTCACGAATAACAATTAATGTTGTTCCAATACCTTAAAATCGTTTTCGTCTATCCCAAAATTTTGCATGCTGTATTACTTACACATTATATTAAGCTAAACACGCTTTTACCTATTTTATTATGAACTAGCTTTTGCCCGCGACTTCGTCCGCGCAAATGTCGGTTATCGCGGACGCAGACGAAGTCGAAGTCAAAGACTAATAAAAAGTAGCCTATGTCCTTCCCCGGGTCTTAAACTATCTCCATGCCAAATTTCATCAAAATCGGTTCAGTAGTTTAGGCGTGAAGAAAAGACAGACAGACAGACAGGAAGACAGACAGACAGACAGACAGAGTTACTTTCGCATTTATAATATTAGTAAGGATAACACCATTTAATACACTGTCTTAAGCTAATAATTACTGTTCTATTATAATTTGTTGTAACTGTGACGTTACTTATTTACCAACTCATTTGACTAGTAATTTATTGTTATAAAAGCAATTAAAAATCTAATTTTACAGGTAATTTAAAAATATTAGGTAAATCAGGGTTCAAAATAAAGTTGTTTTTTTAGAGAAGATGTATCATAAAATTGGTTAGTAGGATCTACTACCCAATTGATTAATAAAGGCACTCTTATCTAACGTGTTTGGGAGAAAATACCATACAATAATAAACATGAAAATAACTTGTCCGTCTATTTAAAACTTAATTCACCAAAACAATTCAAAAAAAGAAACGCAAACACAATGCTATTCATGATAAAACGAGTTTTTCTTCTCCGAGAACAAACCAGCCAGTGTATTGTAATGTCAATTGTAGTACGAAACAAGTAGGAAAGACCTCCTTTTGAAGTAGGCTAAAAAAAGTAATATACAGTGTCACACAGTGACACAGTGTGTGTATACAGTGTCTGCCAAGTCATAAGCTATGGCAGTATCCACTCCGCTTCCTAATAACATTTTAATAATAAACTCGCGCACGGAACAAAGGGAATGCCTTTGCCATAGTGTGGGCCAAGAGGTCAGAGGTAGCGATTAAGATGTTAAGAATACTAAATGAGATATGTAAATAATAATTATTTATAATCCCTCTCCTAATCTTAATTATTTTCTCTTGATTTTAGAGGTAATTCTCATATTTTTAAGAACGTTCGCATTCTAATTTCAGTGTTAATCTGTCAAAAATATTTTTAATTTGTCTAAATTTTTGATATTGATTGTAGCTAGCTAAGATTAGACTGTGACTTGATTTTGAATAACAAGAATTAAACCTTCTTATCTCTTACCTACTCTAATTATTCTTTCCGTGAAGATTCTCGAGTTAAATCATGTATTTATATTTAATCAATGAAAATTTAAATGAAACTCTCTTTAAAGGAATTGAGACTGCCACGATACAAATACCTTAAATTTCCTGACAAAAACATTGTACAAACAAATAGATAAGCAGGTAAGCTTGACAATAAAAGCTTTTGGGATTTTGCTATTTAAACAAAATCAAAATTATTTATTACATTCAACATAAAACGTTGTTATCGCTGCTGCGCAACAGTCGCTCTAAGCTTATGACTTAAACGAAAAAAAGAAAGAACGGAGATTTATAGTGGATTCCCGCGGCCACAAATCAACCGTAGCCGTCAGAATTTGTGTGAATTTATACGATATATATGCAGTTTTTCTGGCCACTCACTGTTTCTTCGCGTAAAATTGTACCAAGAATAACGTAACAGCTCATTTTATTTGCACGACACTGTATTTTTAAATGTAAATGTGTTATTTTGGTTTCAAGGCTGTATATTTTTAGGATTCACTCAATTAGAACACATTGTGAGTATATATTTATTCATATGTACAAAATGATTTGGCCTATTTTTTTCAATTAGGATTATCTTGAATAGAAACCCTTTAACTGTACAATTTAAGAACGTCCATACATAAAACAAGACTGTGTACATTATTACATACTACAATGTTACTGGTTCCCTAGTAACATTCCTCAACTGTCCAACAACTAATCAGTTAGCACGAGAACTAACACAGACTTCCAATTTGTCTTAACAAATCATGACGAAACCTAGGAAACAAATTAAAGGTCTCAAGTGTCTTAGCGAGTAATTCGATCGGCGATTCATTTGATTCGTTCCAAATCGATGGGTCTTATCCTGTTTGTGGATGGATTAAGTCCAGGAAGTGGTTTGGTAGATTTACCAGATTATCCGCGAGGATCTAATGTAGGTACAGTCAGCAACAAAAGTCGATTAACATTTATGATTTTTAAATCCTAATTATTAAGTACAATGTTAAAAGTAAAACGCAATGAATATAAAATTAAGATGTAATAAACCCTTAGCTATTGCCTGAAATCCTAAAAGCCAGTACATTATGTGTTTAGTGTTTGTTTAAATGATGTAAAAAAGTAACATTGTTAATCGACTTTTGTTGTTGACTGTACCAAGACACTTGGCTAAGAATTAAGAGCGGTTTTTCTCTGAATTAGAAGAAGCTTCGTCATCGTTCTTAATGAATTAGTGGTGGCTTCGCCGTATTTAGCACAAAACCCAAAATCATCTCTTTTAAAGACTGTGCTAAAACGAGGGTGGCAGACTTACAAAATTACTTTTAATTATTGTTAAATGTTTTTTCTGTATTGCCAGCTAACCAGTGTATGTATATCTTTGGGGCAAGTCTCGATCTGTCAAAAAACTTCTATTTTATTTACCTACATTTTTGAAATTTATCAAAGCAAAAGCTGAGATGAGATTACTAGAGACTAGATTTTACATGTTTTGTTTAGTATAATCGGTCGTCAGTCATCGTTTATCTATTTTTAATTAATTATTTAGAATTTGTTTTCAAAGGTCCTTGAAATTATTTTTTGCATATTCTGGTCACTTTGAGGAAAACTTTTTTGTTCTAAATTATTAGTACTCTTTTTTCATTATGATTTCTTTCATCGTTTATTTTTTACTATGGCAAGCAATTCTTTAGTTTTTCACTATGTAAGTATGTATTAGTTAGGGTTCAAACTCACGCCCTTTCCACCTCCAGCCCTACCTTTGTTCCACAGCCGCTTCAAACAACAAAGTCCCAATGTCTTACAGAAATCAAGTCGCTATAAGTTTTCTTTTTATCCACGTTAGTAACATAGAAACAAAGCGAAGTCATTCCACGTTAATGAAATTAAAGCGCTTTTTTTTCTTGAACAACAAAAAGTTTTTCAATTAAAGGAACTAAAGTTCTTATTGTGTGTTTAGAGAGTTTCTGTGTAAGGTTATTTAATCTTACTTTTATCGCATTTGCTTAATCTAAGTAGATTTTTTAAGACGCGTCGTTAAGATTATTTCGGAGGTGACGATTTTTGGTAATGTGTTTTTTTTTTGTCGATAAACTATTTTGTAGTTGGTTTAGATAAAAAAGAATTGAATCTATGATAATAATTTGCTGTACAATTTAAAAATAAATAAATAATTCCAGCCTACTATTGTCCAACTGCAGGGAAAAAAGGCCTCATCGCATACAGATGGTACTGGCATTAATCACCCACGCTTGCTCAACGTGGACTGGCGATTTCAGAATTATAATAATTATGAAAAGTTACATTGGTACTAGCTCAGTATCGAACTCGCAACCTCATGCTGGAAAGGCGGGGGTGCTTTAACGACAAATTAAATTAAAAAATTAATTACTTAAATCGAAGCCGACCCCAACTTAGTTGGGAAAAGGCTAGGCAGATGATGATGAATGACCACACACAATTTTAATCACGAAAAGCAACTAATAGGTATTATAACTTTGCTATTAAAACGTAGCTATGGCTGTTGACTAAATTTAAGACATTTTCATAGTAACCTTTTGAATTCTATTGACGAAAATTACGTCAACATACATAATCCTTCTCTCCTTTATAAATCGCAACATTGTAAACGTTGAACAATACACATGAAGCCAGGAAAACGTATACAGTGTAGGTACAATATCTTAGCACATTCTGCATGGCGTCACTCCGACTTTGTTAAACCGATTACATAGCTGTTCATGTGAGCGCTGATTATAGCATTGTGCTGGATGAATTATTATGCAAGTATGTGTATACTGTTGAATATTATCTTGTTGATTTGCTAGAAATATAATACTTTAATGAAGCTCGACGAGTCCCAGAGAAACGATTAACTGTCTTGGGTCCCGCAACGAAATTAATCAGAAAAGAATAGCGGAGGAGTAAGAAAAAATATAATTTCCACTTCCCTGCAAACAAGCAGGAGACAGGACAGGAACATAAAACTTAGATACTATGAGGATTAGGACTCGATATATTCGTAATAATATACCTAATTGCCGCGAACCCCAAAAAAAATGCTGAAATTATCGAACCTACAGACTGCTTAGAGCAAATTAAAAAATAAATACTATAGTGGTAAAAAAAAATATGTGTAAGTATGTGAGTTTCTGTAAACATAACCACGAAACAGAAGAAATTCCTAGTATAGGGCAACATTTTTTTAAACTGAATACTTTCCGTATTCAGTTTAAAAAATGGCCCATAGTTACAATAATTGTACCATATGTCTACTGTGTACTTTATGTACGTGATAGCAATACTATTGTCTCTTATCTTTTCTAATGTTGAACCAATATATTTATTTTATAACCAGAATAAGAAGAATATACTGTGTTTTGCGTTTTTCATTCATAGTTTTCTTTGTACACTAGGCCTCTGTTCACAACTTTGAGCATTTTCTGTGGATTCTAGTGCTTACAAAAATAATGAATCATTAAAAAGGAAAACATAGAGGCATAGAAATAATTGATATTTACTTTAGTCTAAAAAATCATTGCTTTAAAATCATGAACCAGAAAGAAAATAAGCGAGAGCGTTTGTATGAAGAAAGGATCACCCACATTTCCTCTTAGGACTGAAATTAGAATGTAAACTTACCTAAATATTACTAGAAAATTACCCCTGTATACTAACATCCCATTCAGATAATGTAGGAAAACGATAGGTTCAAAGAATTCCAAATACCTAACTAATTATTGCTTCTAAAAATTTAAGGCGTTGAAGCAATTCTTCGATATTGGCAAAGTTTTAGTTTAGGAGAATTTAGTTTTAACCAATAATATTCTGTGAGATATTCGGTATTTGAAATTAGTTACACAATATAGTAAAAATATTAGGGTAATACCTATGAAATAAGTAAGTTTTGGATACAGTCTTATTATTTATTTATTTATTTACCTTCTTACAACTATCATTACAAGCCCTAACCTAATGCGATAGTGCAGTTATCAACGAATTTATAGTATTATAACACACTAGTTTTTGCCCGTGATTCGTCCGCATAAATATCGGACCCCCGTTTGATTACCTTAGGGGGAGAATTTTGAAAAATCCGTTTGTAGCAGACTTCTGCTAACTATAATCTACCTCCCTGCCGAATTTCATCTTTATACGTCAAGTGGTTTTCGATATTATACGATATTATTTCGCTTTTATATAATACTGCTGACCCGCCGCGACTTCGTTCGCGTGGTATCCTACACTATCAATACCCCTACCCTAACCCTGCCTTACCCTACCCCTACCCTAACCCTGCCTTACCCTACCTTACCCCTACCCTACCCTACCCTACCCTAACCTACCCCTACCCCTACCGTACCCTACCCAACCCTATTTTGGATGATTTTTTACACCTTGGGTTCGAAAAACCCAATTATCTTACGGGCCCCTATTTTTTCTAAAATGAAATATAGCCTATAGCACTCAGTGATAACGTAGCTTCCAATTTCCGAAAGAATTCAAAATCGGTTCAGTAGATCCGGAGATTACCCCCTACATACAAACTTACAAACTTACAAACATACAAACTTACAAACAAATGTTACCTCTTTATAATATTAGTATAGAAGTATAGACTAGCTTTTGCCCGCGACTACGTCCGCGTGGAACTTATTTATATCGTACTTCCATACAAACTTCCACCCCCACTTTCACCGCCTTATTGGGCAATTTCCGGGATATAAACTATCCTATGTCCTTCCTCGGATCTTAAACTATCTCCATGCCAAATTTCATCAAAATCGATTCAGCGGTTTAAGCGTGAAGAGGTAACAGACAGACAGACAGACACACTTTCGCATTTATAATATTAGTATGGATTTGGATTCGACACGTGTGTTTGACGTAATTAATTGAATTATTGAGAAATTGTGGCTTGGTTCGTTTTGACAGAACTTATATAAAAATTGAATAACGGTTTATCAATCATAAAGGTAACAAGATAAACGTATCTTTCATAGATTGATGAAAAAGAAAATATAATATTTTCGCACGAAGACATCGAGCGTTCAACATATTCAAAGTTTATTTTCTTTGGAACGTTCACCTTTGCTTACGTAGTTTGAAAAGGGTAATGTTATTTCAACTTCTTTATCTATTCATACGAATAAAAGTTGAAGTGTCTGTTTGTTATGACAAAATAACAGCTAGTTACTAAATGCATACCAAATAAAATTATGAAAAATAAAATATAGTTTCTTCATTATGCATAAGCTCCTGATCTGAACCTGATCGGAACTTTTACTGGCATATATCTGATGTTATAAGAAGTAAAGTTGGCTATTTCCGTTTAAAAAAAAAAGATTTATAAAAATTTTACTCCACAGATAACCAATATTTACTCGAACAAAATCGGGGGCATAAGTTAATACAATATAACAATAGCAACTTCTGATACTGTTATATTAAAGTATATAAGGGTATATCCCTTACTATTGAACATTTCATTATTGTATATCAAGCTGTGCCTCGGGTTAGCAATATACGACTTACCTACATCTGAAACAATTTATTCATCAAAAGAAAATGACAACATAATGAAAAATATGAGGCTTCTCAATTTTGCTCTTGTAGATAGGTATTCCCTGAATGTAGGTATAGGATTGTTTTTTTAATGGCGTCTCGCCAATTAACTTTTAAGGTTGTCGGATACTTATCCAGCCAGGGTTTAAAACTTATAAACTAAGTGATTACAAAGGCACCCCCTGTGGGGTTCAGACTTCGGCTTAGGGCGTCGCTGGGGGAGGACAGCAAGGGGACAGGCTGGATCGGATCTAGGTACCAGACACATCCACATTTTTTTTATTTGTATAAGATGCCCCAATACACTACGCCCAACAGAAAATTTTTGAAAGCTCTTTGGGATTCCCACCAAATCTCTCCATAAATGACTATTATTCCACTATTCCACCGTTCCACAGGTCATCCATCAAATAATATTATAAATGCGAAAACGAAGTCGTTTATTTATTTGATTGTTTGTTATGGGAGACACAGAAACAACTAAACAAAAAGAAACTTAAACATCAAGAAAGGACATAGGCTACTTTTTAATCTGCGATTTTGTCTGTACACCAGAAAACAATTTATACTATTTTTATTTTGTCGGCCTATCTGTCTGTTTGTTTATCCATGATAACCGATAGTCAGACAAAAGCTAGTTACTTATTGTTAAGGAACTGAACGGATTTTTTATCAACAAAAAAAATAAAACACTTAGCTGCCTTCAAATTTTTTTTTATTTAAGGCTGAAACCATGGTCTTCCTACGTAGCTTCCAAAATTTTAGACATCGTTTCAAAAGCCACACAGTATTATAAGTCCCATATAATAGGGGGCGAACATCAATTTAACTTTACATAAGTACAGACAGATTGCTTTTACCGGTCCAAGATGACCCAAAAACCCAAGAATATCGCAATAACACGAAGGGTGTAGCGTAATGGCAACACTGAATGGCGTGGCTGGAGGGAAGACGGTGCAAGATGGAGGGGTACGTACGTAATACAGGGTTGCTGAATGTACTGGTTTATTTTAGTTCGATTTTCATGTATAAAATGTTACTTAAGCAGTTTTAATTCTTATCTGGTACAGAGCGGCGGACTTATTCTCAATCTGTCAAAATTACCTAGGTGTTAAATGTTTTCTGTATAGGTATTATGCTATGCTATGTTATCTCAGCGATGTAAGATCTGAGATAAGAGTGCTAGTAGATTTAAATCGTTTTAAGTTACGGGAATTGACCTTTAGTTCTGGGGAGCCATTCTAGTAATTTAAAAGAAACGTTCACATTTTTAATCTCAGTTCTAATCTGACAAAAATGCCTCTAAATTACATTTTTTGTCATGTTTTAATTAAGGAAATTGTTCTTCAGTTCTGATCTAGAGCACGATGAGTGTCTTTGTATCATGTAAAACTGCAGACTCTTTATGTCTACACTTAAATAATTTTCATGTTATTTGCACAACTGTTTGCAAATAATCACAATGGTCATTCGATTAAACAATAATCCCTACTAAAAAACAGGTTGAATAAGAAACATTTTGTATGTTTTAAACGACTTTTTATTCGCAATAATTATATGGAGCTTAGTGTTGGCATCATGCCCGAAGTTAAGCTATAAGCTTTCCTGCTCACATGAACCTAATAGCTAACTAGATTCTGTAGCCAGAAGACTATACACCCACACTACTGCTAGACTACGCTAGAGTCACTAATGATGGTTTATTTTATAGAATTCCTGTAAGACTGGTATTGGTAGGTATTGGTATAAGTAGTAGTTCTAGTTTTCGTTTAAGTAGGTATTAGTATTGTGTAATTAGTAGCTGGTAACCAAGCGTATGGAGGATGTGTTTTAATAAATAAAAGTCGATGCAACAATATTCCTTAATAATATCTGTTTGAATCCGTCTCTGTTGGACAAGCATTAAATGTTTCGTTTAGATTGAATTGCAATACGATTTTATGAAAATTTTAACTTTATATTTTGCATGCCATAAAGGATATAGTGTAGGTACGTAAAGGTAAAACGTTTGTTAATGTACCAGAACATTTTAAAAAGATTTCACCATTTTTTTATAGGAATGTTTGAAGTAAATAAGTGTTTTTTTTTGTCTTTAAAATGCCCTTTCTCGTAACGCTAATTATACTTCTTTATTCGTATGAAACATGATAATGCCAAGATTATATTGTAAATGTTTCACCAAAGATTAGTATGTAAATGTATAAAATATTTATCACACGTAATTTTTAATGCAAGAGGTACTCAGTTATCTGGTATTTTAGACCACCAATCAAAGTTTCCTTATGGGCGATTTTAGACTATGTTTTCTCCTCTATAAGGCATAAGTCATACAATTTAAAATTACCTGTCACAACTGCATACATTTTTCAAGAAACGCAATGTATTTTTCCAGAAGCAGCCCTGCAGCGGCCCCAGGCTACGTTGCCAATCTCGCGACAAATAACATTTTTAAAATTGCAACTTTGGAAAATAGAGATACGCGGCTCTGAACCGTTAAATAATGATTTACGACCCGATAAAAATTTCAACTTTTCACATTATCGTGTCAGGTTGCTTTTATTGTATAACTTAGTTTTGCTGCCACTGTAAGTAAAAATTATTGTGTTAAAAGAAGGAAAGTTTCACTTTAAAGTAGTTTTCTTGTTGTAGGCGATAGCTTTTAGAAAAGATTATTGTGTTGGTTTATTTAATGTAGAAGAAGGGTTAAGAATTAATGTGATATTAGTTCGTTAATTTTTATTTCTAGAAATATACCTACTTATTTTAGACTTTTGCAAAGTTGTCAATAGGATATTTACATACATACATACCATCTCACGCCTGTAATTCTCGAAGGGTTAGGCAGAATTGTACCCATTACTACACCCACAATTTCCAATGTAATAGGGGGCGAGCCTATTGCCATCAACCGGGCATAAAAACCAGACTACGAGGCTGCTACTGACAAATTCCTGATGGAAAAACCTAATAATACTTGGTCCAACCTGGGAATCCATCCCAAGGCCTCGTGCTCAGCAGTTACGCTTTGAGATCACTAGACCAACGAGTCAGAATATTTAAGAAATTGTAAAAAACATCCGTAACTGGTGAATTCAAAAGTTTACGAAAAAATATCTGTCAAATCTACACGGGTATTCAATCAACTTTAAACAGAGCTGAGTTTAGCAATAAACTTCCACCAAAACCAAAATATATTACGAAATCATTCTTTGTTCCAAAAATAAGTACGGGCAAAATTCTACAGAGAAGATGATGGATCTATTTCCCACCGATTTGGAGGCCAAATAGGCCTCATAAAAAGGCTAAATGTACTTCCGCATAAACCCTCGAATTGATCAAGCTAAACGCACTAGCTGTTGGTAATATCAATAAAATATTATGAGCATTTTTTTGCATACTCACCCTGACATCAAAAGAAATTGGCGGAATAAGATTTGAGGTCCAGGCCTTTAGAAGCGTACTATGTCGACAGAAAATATATGAGTTCTAAAATCTTTCTTAAAAGTTGTACAAGATTACTAGAAAAAATAAATAATAGATTATATACTTATTGTATGTACTAGTAAAGCCGAGAATATTGTGAAAGAAAATTGCTTTTATGTACAAAAACGTTTGTCGCAATATTGTCTGGGCTTTATTTGATTTAGAGGGTCTAGACGAGTACGTCGAGTGAACGTTACGTAAATACGGTCGATTTTTAGATATCCCGTTTGCCACTTCATAATTATTTAATTAGTGTGAAGGTTTTAATCATACTAGTGGCCGCCCAGAGGGGTAAATTCGACCATAATTTATTACAACTTTAAAGGCGCTCCCTCACCGGGAGCATTCGCGTGTAATGTAACATTATAGATTCGACTTTGAGCATTACATTACAATACTACCTCCCTGACCGACGAGCGTTCGCGTGTAATGTAACATTATAGATTCGACTTTGAGCATTACATTACAATACTACCTCCCTGACTGACGAGCATTCGCGTATAATGTAACATTTAGTATAGATTTGAATTTGCGAGCATTCTGATTTAGTTGTTTCCGTTGTATCAAAATATTACACATTGTATCATTACAAGGTGCGCATTGTAATGCTCGGTTCTCTTCCTTCACTGATGTAAACTCGTTTTGTATCATTACAAGGTGCGCGCTGTAATGCTCAGTTCTCCTCCCTCACCGATGTAAAGCTCGACTCTGTAATGTTACATTACACGCGAATGCTCCCGGTGAGGGAGCGCCTTAAGGTTCTATTATCAAAGACTATGTACATGAGTATGACTTAAATATTACATATTAAATATGTGTATATTACGTGTGTATGTGTCTTTTGCCCACAACTACGTCTGCGTAAATTTCGATTATAACAAACCCAGATGAAAAAGAAGCCTGTGTCCTTTCTTCGGGCTCAAACTTACCCGTACCAAATTTCATCAAAATCAGTTCAGTGGTTTAGTGGTGCTGGTGACAGCGTAACAGACAGACAGAGATACATTCGCATTTATAATATTAGTATGGATGCAAATTATATAAAAATATAAGCTTTCTGTACTCTTTCTTCAATTAAAATTTAACTGTGCAAAATGTCATACTCCTCCGTCCACGTTATTTTCGTAAAAAGGGGTACAAAGTGTTGAGTACCTATGGTTTGAGATTTCCGAATCGAAAATCGACTCTAATAGAATAGTTTTAGGGTAGCACTTATGCTTACTTAAACTGCAAGTTACTGTTTCTACATTTTGTGTAATGCATATAGTCGTATAAAGACTTAGATATGTGCATTACCATATCAAGGGTTTAAGTTCTTAGGTGACGAATGTAGTCGTAAAAAGTAAAATAAAAACTCAGTTTTGCATTACGAGAATTATCTTTGCGACTGATCAATTTGTTCAACCCTGCGACGTTTTATTGAGCGAAGTTTTATTGAGCACCACCATTCTCAAACCCATAGAAATATTATCAGATTTTTCGAGACTCAGCGAATACTAAAACGAATATCTGACACCATTCAAGCGTTATGTATGTACTTGTTGGGTCCTATAAGGCTGTGAAGCTTCCATTTACGAGCCCAAAGCAATTTGAACTTAATTTTGGAGGTCATAAAGTTGATTTCTCTTTGAGAACTCGTCTATTTTGATGTGATCGTAAATTACCAAAGGTAGTTTCGGTCAGTATGGCCTCTATTTCGAACGGGATATGGGCTATTATAGTTTGGGATTATGTTGAAATTATCTTTGTAATCTCCGTAGACCTAGTTCGTTCACAGTGTTGTGATGCGTACATGTTTTATTACGAGGGGCGCTTGTCGATATCAGACAAAATAACACTTTATAGTAGAAAATTAGGAGGTCTACACACACATACATGGATAGGTGTTAATCTATCCGGTGAAGATTTAAGTAGGTATAGATAAGACATAAATATTTCATGAATATTGTACCTAAGTATTCATCACTTCACACGATTTTATAGTATCGTAAAAATAAGCCAACGTTAAAGAAAATGAGAACTTGTGATATCGAGGTTGGAGTAACAGTGTATTGCACCTGATGATTTTTAGAAGCCTGCTGTGATGTGATTATCAGAGATCGGAATAGGTAGTAACATATATAGAGTTGATAAAACCTCCTCTAAAATCCCGGATACAAAAACATAATTATTATGGTAATTCAATTATAAATTACATTTCTGTCTGTATGTTCCGGCTCATCTCCGAAACGTCTGATACAATTTTGACGGAACATTCACTGGTAGATAGCTGATTTATTTATTCTATTTATTTTTAGTTAATTATAAATAAATACGGCACAATACCAATTACATTAGTTTACAAAGAAACAAAACAAAAACAAAACTTGAGAGGTGTCAAGGGACACCCGGATGGAACGAAGTTATATGAGAGAGAGAGAGACAGACAGAGAAACACGCGCACGCCGCACGGCTTACAACTATAGCAAAAAGTGTCGTTACAACTTTTGGTCTTAATTTTTTCCGTCTAGCCCCCTTTCGCAACGCGCGATAAGGAACTTCGTTCCAAAAACTATACAATGCAGACATTAATATAAGGAGTCACTAAGACTACTTTTATTTAAAAATAAAAAATATAAGGGGACCTCGCAAAAACTATAAACATAGTATAAACTAGTTTCAAAATATAACGTGACGAAGTGCGAACTGTCGCAACACTTCGCGTTGCATATGTAAAGTTCCTTAGTCTGCCTGGACGGACTTTCATTATAAGTTTGAAACATGTCTGGTGCTGAAGTGCGGCGTTAACGGTTATTACAGGGGACGTTTGATTTTATGAATAAACTGATGGCCATGGAGAGTGTACCGAAAATGGTTTGTTAAGTGAAAAAAAAACAGCATAACATCAAAATAAACATAAATTAGATGTGATGTTGTTTTGTTTTTTATCTAAAGTACAATACGTGCACAAAAGATAAGACTTGACACACCACAAAAACTTTATTATTTCGTAAATATTATAATATTGTTAAGAATTTTGATACTCAATATCTTTATTGCTTCTCCATAAGTATTCTTAGGTGGTTACTTAAATAATTGAGATCGTTATGGACCCTGTAGGGCACAGCAAAAAGGGTAGGGTAGGAGATCTAAATTTCATCGAAATATCACTGAATAGATATACAAATTATGGATAACTATTTCGTACATCCATACCTGCGCAAGCTCCCCATTACTGACGCTTGTCAAGTCTCATCTTTCTTGGCGCGTATTATACTTATATTATAAAGGCTACAAGCCTATTATTGTTCCACTGTAAAGCGCTCTCCTCATACTAGAGAAGGCTCGTGGCATTGATCAGACTTATATTAATTAGAAGTCTAGGTTTCTTCACGATGTTTTTCCTTCACCGACGTCAGTGATGTCCAAGATAAACTTTAATAAGTGGATATGAATTGAAAAAGTCACATTAGTACTTGCCCAGAAGAAATTAAGTAATGAAATCTCACCTAAAGCTCACTTTACCTAAATTCAACAAAATATTTTCTTACAGAATAAGCCGACTGAACACAACATCAGAAACATTTCAAAACAGTTTTCTAACTAATCAAACAATATTAGAAGCCTTTGGATTCAATGGAAGCTATAAATAAGTTGAGAGTTTGGCAGTCCTGTAAGAACACCTTTCATCGTTATACCTCTTCATTCCTTTGAGAAACTTTTCAAAAAATATATATAATTATAGTTTTCTCCTATCGCATCAACAGAACGGTTTGTTTGAAAACAATGTAAATCAACGTCTTGTTGTTGAACAAGTTCTTTGTAGAAGAATAAATCTTTTGGTAAATTTTTGGAACAGTGAAATCTGTCGAGATGGTTTCTAAAAGTTTTTGGACTTATTTTGGCTATTTGTTTTGGACTGGTAAATGTTTTGAGGTTGGCGTAATAATTATGTTCTTCTCTTTTATTCTTTGCTTTTAGCGATCACTAAGTTAAGTTTTAGTAGGTTTAGCTTCATTTTTAATAGTTTTTTTTTTATATAACATGGATTTGCCCTTGACTCTAGTCAAGGTTATTCAATCACTAATCTACATCGCTTCTTAAATCTCTCTGCCTTTCTTACGTCTCCAAGCATTTCTTTATTCTCCTTACATTTCTTAAGTCTCTCTACCTTTCATACCTCAACATTTATAATTATTGATTAACCTTTTTGCCACATACGAAATTCATTGCTTCTTATTACATTATGATATCTACTGACTGCTTCTATGGTCTAGTGGTCGCAAAGCGCGACTGCTGAACATGAGTTTTTGGGTTCGATTCCCAAATCGGGTAAAATGTTATTGGGTTTTTCCATCAGGAATTTCTCAGTAGCAGCCTCGGAGTCTGCTTTGTGCCCGGTTGATGGCAATACGCTCACCCCCTATTATATGTGACTTAAACATAACTGGCGAAATGTGGGTGTACTAATGGATACATCTCTACCTAACCCTTCGGGGATTACAGGTGTGATGTTATGTTTATGTTACCAGTCACATTTCCAATACTCCAAAAGAATCACCAAGTTTAAAAAATATAGCACAAATTAAACATCGACTATCTCATTATTTTTCTCCATCGATACGTTAATGGTATATATTGATTTAAATCGGCCATAATTACTCTCAATGGTATTTAACTTTAAGCCCGGTTCCTGTATTTTCTACCTGAATACTTAATTGTTAATATTACCTTCATTAAAGTCTCTTTGACATCATATCCATATGGATAATGGTTGGCAATAATGAGAAAATGGAGTTCACCCTTTTAATTAAAAGTTTTTTTGTTAAGTCGTGTTGGTTGTGAGTTCGGAACCAGCTGCAGTACCAAAGTGACTTTCCCAATTCACATATACTTTCTAATATTATCTTGGACAACACTGACATCGATAAAGGTAAACATCGGGAGGAAACCTGGACTTATAAAATTATTATTAGACTGAAATCGCCAATCCGCAAACCTAACCTTCCTAGAGCAAACGTGGTCATCAACACTCGTGCCTTCTTTGTATGAGAAGGGGCCTTGCAATGGAACAATAATGGGCTAGCAAGTAGGTACGCATATCTTCGTAATGATACACTCTTCTATCTATCTAATCTCAAAATTACAGGTATGCTTAAATGATGTAGGTCTGTCGACTCTGAAGGTTAAACATAATATATTGTTATAACATCTGATATATACCCTATGTTTTTACGAATAGAGTTACTATTCATTCATTCTGAGATCCATTTCATGGACCATTTCTGCTTGAATCAATTTTACCTAGATTATGTACAGTAAGGGGTCATAAGTGCAGTCGCATGCTAAAGTTTGAATTGCTGCGAACACTCGGTACAGGCCGTACCTACATCTGTGTGTATAAGTGATTATGTACTACATAGTAACCGCGAACACCTCAGAATTCGTAAACGGCGTCGTAAGTTAAAAAATAACAATCTATTGCTTTGTAAGATTGCTACTCCACTTA
This sequence comes from Hoplodrina blanda, assembly GCA_949316365.1. NCBI lineage: Eukaryota > Metazoa > Arthropoda > Insecta > Lepidoptera > Noctuidae > Hoplodrina > Hoplodrina blanda. The sequence continues at coordinate 16,144,298 of OX438582.1, forward strand.
TGACCCCTACTGTACATATAAACAATCTTTTAAACACACTCCTAAAATATTACGAAAGCCTAAACTTATCAAAAAACAACCAAAATCTAATATATCACAAGTCAGTATAATCACGAACACACACATGGCTATCAGTTTTAATTAGTGAAATTGCGCCGCGGATAACTTCATTTATCGGATAATTTATCATCCTCAAAACGCGGATACGATTCGGATATTGGAAATTGTGCTGTGAGTAAAGCGGGCAAAATCGTTTTGGCAAAATTGATAGGTCAAATTTGATAGGAGTCGACTAACATAACATCACGGCTCTTTGTTCTGAAGAGTTAGGCAGAGATACACCCACGCCGCATAGATAAGTCTATTTGCCATCAACCGGGCACAAATCCCGACTGTCTGTTCGACATAGGATTTAAACCCAGAACCGCATGTTTACTTGAAACCACTAGACCAATTAGGTAAAATTGGACGATGTAAAAGGAAAAATATTGACTTAGTGCCCCCACACATAAACACGATACTATGTCGCGTCGTACAACGATGCGGCGTCGTTTCACGATACGACGTCGCGTCGTGGAAATCTACGATGAGCATCGTAAAAAAAAAACACGACATCTTAACGTAATGTGCCACGCACGATACACGGCAAGATGCCGTCGATACAGTGGGGTGGTGTTTTAGTTCATTCCGAAAAATGGACCGCTCTAGACGCATTCTGCTTCTGCTGTTAATAAGAAGACAAAGTAAGAAAAGACAGATACTCAGAAGATATTGGATCCACCCATTTCTTTTAAACATGAATAACGGGAGTCACTTTATAAAGAAATACAATGCCTTCAAAATAGACCACAACAAGTTTTTTTCATCTTTAAATTTCGAATAACAACTGCGCAGGATTGCATCGTGAGTTTCTAACGTCACGACGTCGTATCGTGCATCGACACGTTACGACGTCGTGTCGTAGATTTCCACGACGCGACGTCGTATCGTAAACGACGCCGCATCGTTGTACGACGCGACGTCGTATCGTGTTTATGTGTGGGAGCCCTGAAACCTTATTTTACCTTACTTTTAAAACGTAAAAGGAGCTCTATGATAGGAGGATAATGATTCATATTTTAATGAGCTCGTAATAATTACATGATATTGCGTTAATCATGGCAGGTATAAATAGACAAAATTATACGATCTCTTGCCCACGACAGCGTCTGCACAAATATCGCGTAATTGAAAGTAGCCTATGTCCTTTCTTGGGATTCAACCTTACTGCATACCAAGTTTCATCAAAATCGGTTTCATGGTTTAGTCATGAAAATGTGATATACAGACAGAGTTACTTTCGCATTTATATTCACAAACGAATGATTTTAGGGTACCAACCTATGTTATTTTATAAATAACGTAGTAACTTAAAGATTTAAATTATTTTTTTAGGAATTTCTCAGTAGCAGCCTCGGAGTTTGGATTTGTGCCCAGTTGATGGCAATAGGCTCGCCCCTTATTACATGGGACTTAAACATAACTGGCGAGATATGGGTGTACTAATGGGTACACCTCTGCCTAGCCTTTCGGGAATTACAGGCATGATGATGTTATGTTATGATTTTTTTGACAGATTTTGGGAAACATTTTATTCATGACTTGCATATTATTCGGTGATGTACAAAAAAAAAATTGAAATATATTTTTAAAATGCAATGTCAAAGTTTTTTCATCAATACGTTAAAGCTTTTTACATTCCTTATCTTAACGCCTGATACCTTTTACAGGGAATATATTTATCCGCCATTTTGATCATAAAAATGAATGTGTAATGCTCTGAAAATAGAGATAAGTAACACCGTAGGTAGATGTTACTTTAGAAGTTTACGCATTGGATTTAATATATCCTCTAAGTATAAGTACACAAGGCGGCTTTTAAATTACAACGCACCTTTCAAGAGGTGAAAGTACTCATGAACACAAACGACTTTTGTTTTAGGACCAACTTTGAAATATGCAAAAATAAAATGAACTTTTGTGCAAATCTGCACATAGGTACAGTCAGCAACAAAAGTCGATTAACATTTATGATTTTTAAATCCTAATTATTAAGTACTAGCTGACCCGCCGCGACTTCGTTCGCGTGGTATCATACACTACCAATACTCCTACCCTAACCCTGCATTACCCTATCCCCTACCCTACCCCTACCCTACCCTACCCCTACACTACCCCAACCCTACCCCTACACTACCCCTACCCTACCCCTACCCTACCCCTACCCTATCCTACCCTACCCCTACTCTAACCCTACCCTACCCCTACCCTACCCCTAACCTACCCCTACCCTACCCCTACCCTACCCCACCCCTACCCTACCCCTACACTACCCCTACCCTACCCGTACCCTAACCCTAACCTACCCTATCCCTACCCTACCCTATCCATACCCTACCCTACCCTAAACCTACCCTAACCCTACACTACCCCTACCCTACCCTACCCCTACCCTACCCCTACCCTACACCTACCCTACCCTACCCCTACCCTACCCCTACACTACCCCTACCCTACCCCTACCCCTACCCTTGAGACCGACTTCCCGACTTCATATTAAAAGAGCTGTTTTAGGGACTTCGTTCGCGTGATATCATGCCCCTACCCTACCCCTACCCTACCCCAACCCTACCCCTACCCTATATTTTCTCACCTTCAAACCTTCCCTAGACCTCCACGAACATTTCAAAATCAAAATCAGCTAAATCGGCCCAGCCGTTCTCGAGTTTTAGCGAGTTTACACCTTGGGTCCGAAAAACCCAAATATCTTACGGACCCCTATTTTTTCTAAAATAAAATATAGCCTATGTCACTCGCAGATAATGTAGCTTTCTAATGGTGAAAGAATTTTCAAAATCGGTCCAGTAGTTTTTGAGTTTATCCATTACAAACAAACAAACAAACAAACAAACAAAAAAACAAAAATACAAAGTTTTCCTCTTTATAATATTAGTATAGACAATATTAAAAGTAAAACGCAATGAATATAAAATTAAGATATAATAACCCTTAGCTATTGCCTGAAATTCTGAAAGCCAGTATATTATGTGTTTAGAGTCTGTTTAAATGATATAAAATTGTTAATTGTTATTCGACTTTTGTTGCTGACTGTACTTTAAAATATAAAAAGTAACTTTTTCCCGCGATTTCGTCCACGTAAATGTTATGTCGCAGACGAAGTCGAAGTCGCGGAATAAAAAGTAGCCTATGTTCACTCTTGGGGATCACTCATCAAGTACCAAATTTCATTAAAATCGGTTCAGTGTAGTAGTCTATAGACCTCGGAAAGTGTATGGCAATAACGAATTATAGTTTAAAACTATAGTTTGTAAAATATATTTTACTAGCTGTCCGCCGCGGTTACACCCGCGTCTTTGGTTACTGCTCCGCTCCCGTAGGTCGTAGCGTGATGGTATATAGCCTATAGCCTTCCTCGATAACTAATCTATCTAACACTGAAAGAATTTTTCAAATCGGACCAGTAGTTCCAGAGATTAGCGCGTTCAAACAAACAAACAAACAAACAAACAAACAAACTCTGCAGCTTTATAATATTAGTATAGATAAAATTCAGACGCCTCACTATAACGAGCATGTTATCCTTTCAACCTATTACTTAAAAAAGGCTCAGATTTTAAACTAGTACTTATTGGGAGACACATACTTATGACATTTAATTACTTTTTTTTGAAAATCTTACCACTACGTACAAAAGTAAGTAATAAAAAAAAACACAAATACATATAAACAGGTACAAGAAGGTATAAGGCATTGTCATTAACATAAATATGTTTGAAAGAATAGGTAAAGCGGAATTAGAAAAGGACCACAGGCATTTTCGTATAAACCCTGGGGTCTATTTTTCAACAGTGATGACACCCATGTCATATGAAAGCTCATAAACTGTACTTCATTTCATTTTATAGTAGCTAAGTTCAAATCCAATGTTGAAAAGTGCGCCCAAAATATCGCATGATTCTTTATTTCTTTATCCTCAAAATTACAGCCATCCTAAAATGACATAGGTGAAGCTACTGTGGGTTCTTAGTCTATAAGTACCTGAGTACTTCTTACTAGCACATGACATAGTTTTCCTACGATGGGAATAAAACCACAGAACAACATCCAGTACTACCCATAATCCTCTTTAAGTAAATGTTTATCATACGATGCCGTCTATATCCACAGTGTAAGTAAACCAGTCTGTGCATATGTTATTAGCTTAATGGATACCTCGGTAATACCCAGATGATAATGTAAGAAGGATTTATTTCCGTTTAGCTTAGTAGATTTATTTTTGTTTATTGTACTTTGGAATCTTAACTTTGTAGTACTGCTCTTTTGTACAATGGTAATTAATGGCTACTCTGTAAATTTTTCATGGTTTTGCTGTCATTGAACTAATGCAGTGGGTTCTAACATTTAAGTGTTGAAGTATCATTTGACAAAAAAAAATATTTTGCCTTGTACCACCAACTGTCACGGCGACCAATCTTAATGGGGACTAGCTAAGTACTCAGGAAGTACTGAGTACTTGTGGTATGTGGTGCATCTTCTTGCACTCTCATAGTCCGATTGGACGGTTATCTGACACGACCGCGAAGAGATCAGGCGCAGGGCCAACGGCTTTAGGTGCTTTCCGAGGCACGACGGTGCCACACTACCAACTTCCAAGCTCCGGGCTACTACTGAGATATTCGTAATGAAAGAATTCAATAACACTTTTTGCCCAGTCGCGCTTGAGACCAAGAGACCCATTAACCATTACAAATGCTTGGCTACACAAACAAAAGACGACCACCAAATCAAACAATTACAGATCACCAATGAATTACTGAAGTGAAGCGAAACAGACAAACACGCTCGCAGTCTTGTGCCAGTCGGCCGGATGTCGACCCGGGTATTTGTGGCGTGACTTACGACCCACATCCGCCAGCCATATTTGCTTTACTTACGCCACTTCCGGCCGGAGGCTTGCGTAATAGCAGTTTGACAAATACATACTTTGAGAATCGATTAGGTTTTTTTTTTGGTTAGTTGATTGTTTAATTACTTGGGAATAATGTTTAATTAGGGCGTAGTTGTAAAGAAAACTGATCGAGTCCTAAGCAATGTTGGTTTGTGAGAGAGTACGATTCGTCTGATGATTTAGTAAGCGCGTCAAAACTTTTCGTTAACATTATGAAGATTTTACAAGAGTATAATTTATTACAAGAGTATATAACATTTTACAAGAGTGTACAGAAAAATAAATATATAAGTAGGTATTCAAAATGTCTCTCTAGTTTTTTTACAAAATTATGATTAGAGGAAAGAGTTCCTGAAAGTACTTGGTTAAGCCTTTGCCCAGCAGTAGGATAGTATAGTCTAAAGGGCCTGTGATTGTAGTTTCGCAACCAGGTAGGGGCCAGAGTACTAATGTAACCTATTCAATTCAGAATTGTACTTTACAAGTTTAGCTTGGACATCACTGGGTTGGTCATCACAAACCTGGACTTTCTTATAATTATTATAGGTCTGAAAACGCCAATCCACTTCGATCAAGCGTGATGAACAATGCTCCTGCTTTCTCTGTATTAGAAGAGGCCTTTGCCCTGCAATGGGACACAAATAGGTTGGTATTACTATGTCCTTATCCATCAGATGCCTAAGCTGCCTGTACCTACATCTCCCTTACTTTATTAAAGTACCTAGTATTCTGTTAGAGCTGCAATACATGAATGTTTAATAACAAAACAACATTAGCCACTCTCACCAAACACGCTTCAATATCAACGCACGATGCATCTCCGGTTTCAATAACGACCGTCCGGTTTTCCACCGGTAATTCCGATTCTCTGGAGAGATATCTCAACTCAATACGTATTTCAGTTTAATATTAGGATGTGCTAGTTATGAAATATTCCCAATTGACTTGATGTACTGTATTTTGATGGAAGAAAATTATGATACGATTTTTTTGTTTTGCAGATGTTTTTGCAGATAAAAAAATCGTGTAAGCAATCTTCGTGATGTGAAAGAGTATATTTTTAATCTAAATAATAAAAGTAATTATTTATTTATTTAAACTTTATGCACATGTAAAAAATACACTGTACAAAAGGCGGACATAATGCCTTAGGTAATTGTATAAAGTAATTTTTAATATTGTTAAATTTATATTGTCTTGCCCTAAAGGATACATGTTTACGTTTCTACGAAATATCTGTTACCAAAAACCACACTAATATACTTTGACTTGTTTTTTTAGAACTAAGGGTCAGTTCACACCGAGACGCGACGCGACGCGACGCATCGCAACGTCGTCGCCGCACTTGCACGTCGCGCGTACACCGTTTCGTACACGATTCACCACTGCGTCGCGATGCGTCGCTCTACGCCTCGTGATGCCACGCGGAGTAGAGACGCATCGCGACGTAGTGCTGCGTGGTGTAACGTATTCTAATTCTCACAATGAAATGTGTATCTTTTCGTGTAGAAAATAAAGTTATATTTTGAGTCGCTCTTTTAAAGTGTGCACGCAGCGTCGCGTCGCGTCGCGTCTCGGTGTGAGCTGACGCTTAGTTTATACATATATGAGTAAGAGAGACGACACTCCTAAATCGAACTCGAGCCTTATCTTTTGTTGTGCCAAAACAGCCTATTGGACCTAGTACGTGTGGTTCTATAAAACACCGCTAAACAAATACCTATACAACACTATCATAGATAGAGAGACTAAGTGACTTTGCCCATTAAGGCATGCGCTCACGGCTTAGTTGCCCATAAAATTGTGCCAAAAAGGTGAGGATACGGAGGCTAGCATCCGCTGGGAAACTATCACCGTAATCCTATAGACTGACATGTTTTCTAAAGAATTTTAAGAGCAATAAAAGTTTTAGTATGTGTAATCTATTGCTATTTTAGGAGAACGACCCTTCATTGTTATGACGTATAAAGTTTTTCGACACCTTTTTCCATAATATCGAAGTAACAAAATGTTTTGCTAGCTACACAGAAAATATAATATTAATCTCTCGAACGGTTTAATCTGCTCAGCTGTCCCGACGATAGAATTAGATCGAATATTGTCGGCAAATCCCTTGGGACGCGTTTGATCCGTACATTGTACCGTTTTTAGAAATGATACGTATTTTGAAGGAAATATTTATTTACTGTTTACTATGATGGATTATAGCTATCAAAATAGCTATATACAGGTAAAATTCTTGCTTTTCAATGAACAGAGCTGATATCCGTCCATGACTGGCCAATTTAAACTTAAGTGAAAAGGAGATGGAAAGTCGTGGGCCAAAAATGTAAAAGGATGAGATATGTTCTAAAAAATTAGTCATATTTTTCTATGTTAGAATACGAAAAATCATCTAAATTGTCAATCAGGAAGCGGAGAAATAAGAGAAAGATCGTTTTCATGAGATTATCGATTGAGTAATCGATTATACAAATACAAAAATAAAACTCTTTCAATTGGTAATCAACTCAAATACACTATATTATACATATACGCAATAAAGTGCATTTGAATTCAGTCATATTAATCAATAAAATATTAATTAATTACTAAAAAACCAATTATAAAGATTATCGATTTCAAATCGATTAAAATCACTTTTATATTTTTAGTCTATGTCACTGGCATGACAGCTGACTGTAGTCGGCTGCTGTTGCTTGCTTACTTGTTTTTTTTTTATTTGTTTCGTGTTTTTCGATTAGTTTAGAGTCCTTTCCCGATTATTTTTCATTTTCAACGACCACTGCTTTGTTTTTTACGGATTCTGACCATGACTACCTAGTACGACCCTTGATTTTACACTGGACATCGCTCATGCGTTTGACTTGGAATTGTTATTTTGGATTTTACTGTCGGCTTGTTGTGGATTGGATATTGTTGAAACTATGGATCGCTGTGTGAATTGTGGGATATCTAGTCACTGCAACACACTAGGCCGACCACCCCTACATGATGAAACAATTCTGTTAATAGTGTCAATGGCTCTCACCTCAGTCTGTAAGTAAATAATTAAAACCTCATCTAACCAGCTACCATTCTGGCAGGTTTAAAGTAGGCATCCATATGCCTTCTAATTACCTATACCTATATGTACTTTAAAAATGTAAACAATCTCCATAGATTGTTCACTAAATGTAAACAATCTATGGAGAATAATATTTGTTTATCAAACAATAATACTCTAAAACACTATAATTAATTAGGTAGTGTTGATGTGGCTGAAGATTAAAATGTTCCATTTTTAGGTAAACAATAGCCTATGTTTGACAAGAGGGTCAGTGGGTCGTCTTAGGTGTTGATGGCCAAAGAACATTACTTGCTACTTTGCTTACTATTTTTTTATCTGCTGTGGACTCTCTCTTGCATCACGGGTGAATCACCTACTTTATCCCTACCCAACCCAAGTCAAGAATTAATAATGTTTTACATGAGTGGATTATACCTGGAACTGTAAGTTAAATCAATTTACAATGATGTATGCTGCAATTTAAAAAGATACCTAGTTTAAATACTTAGAGATGTCCCATAACAATGTATGTGTTTGTAACTCTTCGACTATTGCAACCCAATCAAAGAGAATCTTACTCACATCAAGTGAAAACATATTTTCTCCAGCCGCACCATGTATCATTGTTCATGTTGTATTTTTTATATCTGTTATTTATATAGTAGTTTTGTAGAATAAAAATGCAGAAGAATAAAAACAGTATTTTAGCAATCTTAGCCAAAATCTAAACACTGACAGCTTACATAATTCATTAATGATAGGTAATTAACTACTTTATTTTTTATATTACTAAATTCCAATCTTGTTGTTGTAGATACAAGCAGCAAGTCGCATAAGTCATATCTGTTGGGTGGCTGCAGACAGGGCTGCTGTCCATATGGTCTCAGGCCCATCAGCTTCATCCCAACAAGACATACAACTAAAGGCACAAGATGTTCCTACTATGTCTCTAAATAAGTTGTTGTTGAATGAGAGTTACAACGGCAACCAACCATTTGAAAACTACTTTTGTTTTGCCAGAATACATGAGAGCCGGATGCCAGAGAACAGAAAGATACAGAGTTCCACTTCCTATTAGAAAAATGTTGCTTAATCAATATAAATATTACATCCCTGAAAATAACCTTCTTTGTTTTCGTCTTTTTTTATTCTGGACACCCTTTCCATAACTCCATACCTGTTCCCTGCCTATGACTTCAAGTCATTGACGTTAATTCATGTGACTTTTCAAACATTAGTGTTTAAAGAATAACTTTTGCACTTCAGGAATCACCCGTTAGTTAAAAATTGTAACATAACCTTACTTTTACTAAACCTCTTTTATCTCGGCTCTCTGATTGTCAAACGTTACAGAATTTTCAGTGGGGGACTAATAAGTATGAATCTATTAATTAACACCAAGTTCATCTATTTACAACTTGGGCCCAAGATTGTATGGAACCGTTTCAGTCTCCTTTGTGACAATGCGGGAAAAACAGCGACTGACTCAACTTTTTTCCTACCGAACCATACCTAAATCAAACAGTAATTTTCAACCAAAATTATTATCACCACTTCTGTCCCAATAAACTATAATAATCACGCCTAAGTTGGCAGCTACAGCGATTCCTTTGGTAATAAATCGATGGGACGCTTCAAAGCTCGCCTTAATAACTTTTTGATAATGATATAGGGTGGACTTTTTTCCAGCCTTCCCCCCCCCCCAGCCTCACAGTGTGGAAGTTTAACTGAATTTACTGGCAGTTTGTGAAGCTATACATTATGGTAATATGGTGTTCTTTATTGGTGTTATGTGATCTCTTTTTATAATGAGTTTTGGTGGCTTGTTAGTTCGTGTTGTATAAGATTATCGATTTTCATTTTTTAGTCTCGACTATTCTGGAATTGGTTTGATTTTTTTGGGTATTATTATTTTATTCAGTTTCTTTTTTTGCTTTCCTTCCCTTATGAAAGAGTTTGATGAAGCAGTAGATAAGGTACCTTCCACTCATGCTTGAGTATGTGGGTTCGAAACCGGGCAAGTACTAATGTGACTTGAATTCATTTGTACTTTTTAAGGACTTTACTGACAAACATTGAAAGGAAACTTGGACTTATAAAGTAAATAAGTCTGAAATCACCAATCCACCTTGAGCAAGCGTGGTGATCAATGTACGTGCCTTCTCTGTATGAGCAGGGGCCCTTTTCCTGCAGTGGGAACTATTACGTTACAGTTAATAAATTTCGACACAGGCCAGAGTCAAGTATATTATTATAAGCGGAAATATTCTCATATTGTGTGATTTTGTTTATCAATTAAACTTAATTGATGTATGGTTAAAACCGAGATTTATAGTACACTTCGGAGCCTGCTCCATTCCGGACAATATAATTGACAAGATGCTCTTTTGAACCAGAGTTCTACGTATCGTGATACCTAAAGTGTAATTGGTGTGAAATTGTGTAGGTGTTCAGTCAACAATTTATTACTAATTGAAACCTACTGCAGCCTTCCAGAGCCTAGAATGCAATAGTCACATCAGTTATTTTGTAGGTTTTATTCCCTTTAATGTCATCGACATTATTTTCAGACTAAAAGGTCATAAATTATTATATACCCGACTGAGAGACTCAAAGAAGGAAAGAAAAAACAATTAAAAAGAAGATTTGAGCCCGTCTAGGTTTTTAATGGGTCCTGACCGTTATAATCAGTCCGCATTAGAATTTATTATTTTATGTGTGTAGCCATCATCTAACTATTACAATGGTGTAGTTATTCAATATGACTTATCAGAATTCTAGACTACTAGACTTGTTATTTAAAGTTCACCTTTTAGGTACTCGGGTTATTTGATTAATACCTTTAATGATTCAGGTTAAAAGAAAAATAAAGATATATTGTAGGAACTGTAGTTCTTCCAAAAATAAAAAGGATTTAAATCAACCCATGATAATTATCTGGCCCAATTTAAAACACATTCCTGTGATATACAGCCAAAAATAGTCCCTCATTCTCCTAGGCAACACAACCACTACCAAAACAGTACCCAAAACTATTCCAAACTCCACTATTACAATTCAACATAATTCTACGACTGTAACTAGTAATATTTACACAAATGTATGTAAATAACAAGCACATTGTACTAAACAACTTTGGCTCCAACATAGCTCGCATAAATCAGACTTATGTAAACGGGGGGTGAGCCAAACTCACGGCCTGTTTGCGTGATGGGACATTTTTTTTTCTTCTTTTTTTTTGTCTATTTATTGCTTTGTTTCTTATGAATGACTTTTGTAAGTTATTGTTTTCATATTCGCTTGGTTGGTGAGGTTGTGTATTATTTGTTTTACGTGTATTATTTTAGGTTACATGATGTCTTTTAAAGACATGATCGTAACATCTAGCTAGCATGTAAATTATTATGCGTTTTGCTTCTTTTATTTATTTTTTTGTCACTTTCATGATTAATCATAGTTCTTAATGGTTTGTTTGCAAATGCCTTTGTTTCTTTCAATTGCATTTTATCCCTCTGTGTAATATATTGACATTGGTCAGGGAAAACATCGCGTGCAAACGTAAACTTAGGAATAGGTATAAGTCTAAAATCGCCAATCCACTTTGGCAAGCGTTTTGATCACATTGATAAAAACGCTTGCCTTCTTTACCTGCAGTGAGACAATAATAGGCTGGTATATTGTATTATTGTTATAATAAATGTATTAGTACAGTTACCGGCACGTAAGTTGGCAAGAGTTTTTGTAGTGGGGGAAGTTTGCGCACGCACAATTTCATACATTTTTATATGCGCGAACTTCCCCCACTACGAAAATCTCTTGCCAACTTACGTGCCGGTCTCTGTACTAATACCAATTAGCATGCAGTCGTGTCATGTTTGCTATGGTGCGTGCAAGCTTCTGTTCGCGCGACCACTGCTGACGGCACAAATCTAGTTGCAATTTAATCGCAACGAGAAATATTAATGTCAAAACATAAAGGTAAATTAATACAGGCATTTTTGACAGTTTAAAACTGAGATTAGATTGCGATCGTTTTTAAAAGGTACTAGAATTTCCCCCCCCCCCTTAATAATGTATCACTGACTAAAAACGAACATTTAAAATGAAAATTCCTGAATAACTGAAAAACGGATCACTTGTATAAACAGACATACAGCTTGTGTAAGATGGTATATATCCTTTTCACATTGTCAAATAAATATTTACCTACTAAGTTAAATACACGCGTACGAAGTTTAATATCAATATCAAATAAATATTTACGTAGGAAAATATTTATTTAACGGTCTTTCATTCCAGCCAACTATGCTAAACATTCCGTAAGTATATGTATTTTCCAGACCGATTTCGGTCACGAGGTGTTATAGTGCACAAGTGAGTGCGCAAACATAGGTGCACTCTATGTCTGTATGTCTCTATGTCTGTCTTATGTCTGTATTTTTTAACTATTTTTCTTTTTTTGTTTAGATCTTATGACGTGTATTACTGTACGTTTGAATGTTTTTAGAAACTTTTGTATGGTAATGTGTATTAATAATATAGGGAGCGCTGTGCCGAACAGCGTCTTTTAGTGTCATAATTTTTATTTGTCCGTGCCTCGGAACGATGGGTGAATGATGTTTGCCTGTGGTTCCGAGACAGAGACACGTCGCGTCGGCCTACGCTGAAAATCAGCGCCGTGGTTTCGTGCCATCGTGTGTGGGCCACGGCAATAAGCTGAGCGTCGGCCGTTTCGCGCGGTAGTGGCGCAAACTTCCGTTTTTTTAAAATTTTCTGTCATTTATGTATTTAGTTTTTTAGATAAATAAGAACCAACTTGTCTTGCCGCTGTAAAGATTATTTTGTATTGTGCGTCACTTCTACGTGAATAAATAGTTTTTCTTTCTTTCACTCCCTCTTTCCTGACTCTCGTAGTCCCATGGGACGGTAATCCGACACGACTGGAGAGATAAGTGCAGGACCAACGGCTTCACGTGCTTTCTGAGGTACTTTTATTTGAGACAATACCACCCCACTATTCCTAACCACTGCAACTCCTGAAAGCCAGAATCAACAGTGGAGACCGCCAGAAAAGCGCCGATTCAAAAGCTCGACGAGTCCCGGAGAAACGATTCCTGTCTTGGATCCCGCAACGACATTAATCAGAAATGAATAGCGGAGGAGTAAGAAAAATATAATTCCACTTCCCTCCAAACAAATAGGTACAGAAGCTTTCCGAGGTACGGGGATGCGACGACCAACTTCCAAACTCTGGGCTGCTACTGAAAAAATTGTAATGGGAAAATCATACATGCGACCATCGTTCATTCATTCGTTCATCGATCATTTGTGCTCATTAACAAGCTCAAGATAGCCCAACGAGCTATGGAGAGGGCTATGCTCGGAGTCTCTCTGCGTGATCGAATCAGAAATGAGGAGATTCGTAGACGAATCAAAATTACCAACGAATTAGCAAGTTGAAGTGGCAGTGGGCAGGCCACATAGCACTCAGAACGGATGGCCGATGGGGCCGTAAAGTTCTCGAATGGAGACCACGCACCGGCAAGCGCAGCGTAGGACGTCCACCCGCAAGGTGGACGGACGATCTGATAAAAACCGCGGGATCGCGCTGGATGCAAGCCGCTTCCATCCGGTCTTATTGGAAATCTGTAGGGGAGGCTTATGTTCAGCAGTGGACGTCCTACGGCTGATATGATGATGATGATGATGACCCGCGACCATCAGACCAACGGGACAGTCAAAAAAGTTCCGTAAGTATTTATCTATTTGCACAACAAGTGATATAGGCCACAAAACATTTTAACACTAAATCGCTTCAGCTAACAAAAACAAACAATTCTGGGTACTTACAAAACTTGATTCTTTCATATTAGTTGTCGCCATAAAGGCGAACAGGCGTACTATCATAGTAAACCGTACGACTATATCGCGAATAAAATACAAGCAATTATGAACCTTATCGCTCTATAAATAAGAGCGTTAGTGTCGATAAAATTATACAACTTTATTCTGAATAAAATTCAAACGATTATGAATCTTACAGTCTCGTAAATAAAGGCGATGGTGCGGACAATTGAAAGTTGTTTGGTGATTTTATCATACACGCCCGAATTGGCTGTCAGTGGCGAATGTTGTAAATTTTTTCCACAACTTCGATGTTTTTGACTTCTTTTTTGCTGTTCAGTGTAAGTGGATGGGAAAGATTCAGAATAATTATTTACCTACTTTATTATATGAGAAATAATGGAAGGGACAATGTAACGAAAACTTTTATAAGGGACTAGCTTCTGTCCGCGACTTATTATTTATTATTTATTTATTTAAACTTTATGCAACAAAAGTACAAAGGCGGACTTAATGCCTTAGGCATTCTCTAACAGTCAACCAAAGGTGGTGAAGAGATAACATGGTAGGTGCAAGTTATTGTACGAAAGTAAAACAACAAAACTAGAGATTAAAATAATAAAATAAAATAATGTACACAAGTACAAAATAATTAAATACTACATACTTACTATAAAATGCCATATAATATACATAAACATATATAAAATATAATATATACATGTAAAAATACATATCTTATAAAGAATAGAAAGGAGGATTATAATAAAACTCTTTCTATTTGCTCCGAAAAATAAACCCGCAACTTCCGCTTGAATGCATACAAACTGGTGGCTGTCCTGATATTAAGAGGGAGCGCATTCCAAAGAAGAATAGCCTGAATATGAAAGGAAGAATGAACAAAGTCAGAAGTATGAGAAGGGCAGCTGAGTAGGAGATTATTAGAAGATCGAAGACTCTTAGTGTGAGTAGAACAAAGATATTGAAAATGGGAAATAAGATAAGAAGGAGGAGTAAGTGAAGTGAGAAGAGAGAAAAGCGTGGTTAACGCACGCAAACTTCTTCTCTGACGAATGGGTAACCACTTTAGCTCCGCCCTAAAACTAGACACGTGGTCATATTTCCGCAAATTGAAAATATAGCGAATGCAATTGTTTAGCATCCTGTCAAGCTTATCCAACCAGACCGCATTCAAGTCAAAGTAGCACACATCACCATAGTCAATTATAGGGAAGATTAAAGTCTGCACTAGCATCGTTTTCGTCTTGATAGGCAAAAAGTTCCTCAAACGATATAAGGAACGCAAAGTACCGCTGACTTTCTGACAAACACTGGAAACCTGACTTTGCCAGCTAAGCGTAGAATCAAGATATAAACCGAGATCCTTCACACTGGGGCTAATAGAGATGACAGAACCATTAAAAATAATTGGAGGAAGAGACAAATCCGCCACTCTGCCCATCATGCGTGAACTTCCAATAACAATGGCCTGACATTTTGTGGGGTTAACAGAAACCCCAAATCTGCCAGACCAACTGTAAACGGCATCCAAATCCCGGTTTATATCCTGAATAGCTTCTGACAAGTTATCAACCTTGGAAGTAGTATACAGCTGAAGATCATCAGCATACAAATGATACGCACACTGAAGACAGGGAGTGATAAAATTAATAAAAATAGAAAACAATAAAGGAGAAAGAATGCCACCTTGAGGAACACCAGCACCAAGGCCACGCCAACTCAACGAACTCTCATCAACGCGAACCGACTGCTGACGACCCCGAAGATAAGAAGAGAACCAATCCAGCGCCTCAGATGAAACTTTAAGATGGGAAAGCATAGGAAGGAGAATATCATGACTAACAGCGTTAAAGGCATTGGAGAAATCAATCAGTACAAGAACAGTCACCTTAGTATTCTCCATCGCTTCTCTAACGTCACCAGTCACTTTTAGGAGGGCGGATGTTGTACTGTGCCCAGGCCTGAATCCAGACTGAAAGGAACTCACGAGGTTGTTACGGTGAACAAACCCCGAAAACTGCTTATGGGCACAGGCCTCAAGCACTTTTGACAGAAAAGGGAGAATGGAGATGGGCCGGAAATGGCTGAATGGCTGATGGCGGAATGGCTGATGGCTGACTTCGTCTGCGTCAAAGTTAATTTCTCCATACAAAATTTAAACCCCCGTTTCATCTCCTTGAGGCGGTTGAGAAACTCTGACACTAGGGTGTGTGGGGTCGTAAGACCTTACTGCCCACACTATAAAGAAGAAGATCCCCTTATAGGGCGAATTTTGGAAAATCCGTTCTTAGTGGACGTCTATTAACTATAAACTACCTCCCTGCCGAATTTCATCTTTATACGTCGAGCGGTTTTTGATATTTTTCGTGATGAGTGAGTGAGTGAGTGACCTTTCGTTTTTATATAATTATTTAGATTCATAGGTACTAATATTATAAACATACTTTAATCCATACTCATATTATAAATGCGAAAGTGTGTCTGTCTGTTTATTACCTCTTCACGCTTAAACCGTTGAATCGATTTTGATGAAATTTGACATGGAGATAGTTTAAGACCCAGGCAAGGACATAGGTTACTTTTTATTAGACTTCGACTTCGACTTCGTCTGCGTCCGCGATAACCGACATTTGCGCGGACGAAGTCGCGGGCAAAAGCTAATTAATTATAAATGCGAAAGTAACTCTAGCTGTCTGTCTGTTACACTTTCACGACTAAACCACTGAAACGATTTTGATGAAATTTGGTATAGGGTAAGTTTGAAACCCAAGAAAGTACGCTACTTTTTATTCCGTAACATTATAAAACAGAAAAAAAAACAATACAAAATAAAAATAAACGATCTAATAAAAATAATTAAATAAACTAAAATACATCATAATAATATAATTGAATTGACTAAACTGAAAATCCAATATATTTCATTAGAATAGGCATTTGTAAAACGAATATCAAAATGAAAATACATCTTCAATAAATACTAAATTACATTTAAATATTTTTCATATCATACTTGTCCGTACAATCTCCATATAAAAAGTAAAACTTTTCATATAAGATTCTCTTACATTCTGCTTCATTGCCTTTTCAAAGCATATTTTTTATTTCAAATCTTTATGAATGGTTTTTATTCATGTAACTTACTCGAATTTCTGCCGCAAGTATAATATTACTTTAACTCATTTTATGAACAAGGTTCAAATATCTTTTCAGCGTTCTTTTAAATATACTTAATATGAGTTTGAGTAACTCATAACTGGCGAAATGTGGTTGTACTAATGGTCACACCTCTGCCTAATTCTTCAGGGATTACAGGCGTGATGTTATGTTATATATGAGTTTGAATAAATTATTTATTAATTTATTCTTAAAACACTTAATTTTATTTTTTATAGTGATTTGCACAAAATCTATAAACTCTCGGGCTTTTCTGTGTGCTGGCGAGCCATTTATTTATAACTCTGTTGAGTAAAAAAATGTATAAGACAATTAATTAAGTCATCATCATCATCTGCCTAGCCTTTTCCCAACTATGTTGGGGTCGGCTTCCAGTCTAACCGGATGCAGCTGAGTACCTGTATTTTACATGGAGCGACTGCCTATCTGACCTCTACAACCCAGTAACTGGGTAATACGATACCCCTAGGTAAGACTGGTTGTCAGACTTTCAAGCTAATTAAGTAAGCGTTTGAATTGAATGAAACAGAAACAGCAATAATCTTTATTTATTTATCACACCAGTTAATATCATCTGCCTTACTGTATAGGTATATAAAAGCTGTGCAAACCTTAATAAATAAATAAATAATAATAGGCTTGCCCCCTATTACGTGGGACTTAAATATAACTGGCGAAGTGTGGGTGTAATAGGGTACACTACTTCGGGAAAAACAGTCGTGATGTTATGTTAGGTAAATAAATAAATAAAAATAAAATAAAACATTTTGCAAATCTTTTGTACGAACACCAAAATGATTTAAGATTTATTCAGGTTTAACGACTAACGGCTGGTTAGATAAAGAAATATTATGAAACATGGTAGTACAAACTCTTATGTGCTCTAGGTATGTAAATCTCCATCTTAGAACATCGTAAAGATAAATAAAACCATTAAGAACAATGTAATGTGACTGCCTCGTTGGCCTAGTGGTTGCAAAGCGCGACTGCAAAGCCTGAGGTCTTGGGTACGATTCCCAGGTCGGGAAAAGTGTTATTGGTTTTTCCCATCAGAAATTTCTTAGTAGCAGCCTCGGAGTCTGGATTTGTGCCCGGTTGATGGCAAAAGGCAGAGGTGTACCCATTAGTACACCCGCATTTCCCCAGTTATGTTTAAGTCCCATGTAATAGGGGGCGAGGTAATAATATCGGCTTATTTTGTCCCAGTGTAGGATAAAAGACTCTTTTCACGCTAGGCCAAGGCGGATTGGCGATCTCAGAGTTATATTAATTATGGGATTCTGCCCTCAACTTCGTCTGTGTGAAAGATAAATATGGGGTGCTAAAAGAAAGACACGTCTCATATCCGTTAAATAGGTCAGCAACAAAAGTCGCTTAACATTTATGATTTTTAAATCCTAATTATAAAGTACCTACAATATTAAAAGTAAACCCCAATGAATATAAAATTATGATAAAATAAACCCTTAGCTATTGTGGAGAAGATGACCGGTTGAGAAACTGGTTTCGTCTTCTTTACAAAGTGACTCATACCCAAATTCTTTTCTTAATTTATGGTATACTAACACTAGGTATAAGGTACTTTACTAACAATAGGATCTCTGTTATCTGATCATTTGAAATAAATTAAATTAAATTGCCTGAATTTCTGAAAACCAGTACATTATTGAGTTTAGTGTCTGTTTAAATGATATAAAAAAGTAACATTGTTAATCGACTTTTGTTGCTGACTGTACGTATATTACCCATTGAACTACGCAACTTTGAGCAAAAATTATTGGTGGGAAAAATCACTGTTTATGTTTCCATGCAATGTATTATTGTGCTTATGGCTGTATAAAACTGTGCAGGGATCAGGGATTTCTCCGGGACTCGTGGAGGTTCATTGCCCCACCGCTTTTTTGGTGGTCTCCAATATTGATCAGGAGTTGTAGTGGTTTAGAATAGTGTTAAAGGAAAAAAGTAAAAAAGTGAAAAGTTTATCTTGGACATCACTGGCATCGGTGAAGAAAAACATCGTGAGGAAACCTGGAACTTACGCCTACTCAAACTATGTCAGAGGCCCTTGAGGCGGTTTAGAAACTCTGACACTAGGGTGTGTGGGGTCGTAAGACCTTACTGCCTACACGATAAAGAAGAATAGTGTGGTTGGCTCCCAAGCCATGGTACAGTATACTAAATAGATTCTTTAATAAAAACTTTCAATAAGATCCGCTCATTTATTTGCCCAGAGTCTAAAGAAAAGTAGGTACTAAGATTCTATCCAAGACAAAGTTTTCTCAGGCACTCTTAAAGTCTATCAATTCTATTTATCGTCTGGCTCCAATAAAGGATTACTCGGCTGATAGATGAAATACACGAACAGTACTAGCGGTGAACTTTGTGGACTTCTTCTAGGATTAAAAGGATCTGGGAGGTTTTCTTTACCTATCTTCGTAATGAAACCTGAGTCTTGAAATAGAAGATGGAATGAAAAGATGTTGGAGCCATTTAAGCAAGAAGTTAATTCTGAAATAGTTATTTTGAGATGTTGATTTTTTAATGTTGAAGGTAGTTGTTTATCTCGTGAATTTGTTATCACTGTAGTTCTTTCTTGTAACTTGTTATGGTGTACAAAAATAATACCCGCATATTATTGTACCACTGCAGGTCAAAGACCTCTCGTACATAGAAACCATGAGTAAGTAATGATCACCACGCTTACTGAAAGTGGAATGACGATTTTAGACTCGTATGTATTACAAAGTCCAGGTTTCCTCACGACGTTTTCCTTCATCGATATCTAAGATAAACTGAGAAATTACATATACATTTAAAAAGTTACGTTGGTACTTACCCGGTATCGAAACCGCGAAAATCTTTTTTTTTTAAGTTTTTTTTTAAACATTATTATGTAGGTACATTCTTATTTCTAGTATTAAAATCAACATTGCAATGATTGTTCTAGAATAAATAAATTGTTCAATTCAACCCGAAGTCGAGGTCGGTCACATTGATACACGCTACCTAGGTGGTTAATAAGTTCCTAGGACTTAATTAAACTTGGCTGACAGGGTTAGTTCAGTGATTTACGTTGGTACAACACTGACTCGGAGGCGGTGGAGCACTGATAATAATTTCATCGGTTTTAGTAAATTATTTTGAATGCGTGTGTTGGGTACTAACTTGGATGTTCAAATGTTAGTGACCCACTTTTAGTAGTTTTGTTTGCGGAATTTTGAGTGATATAAATCCGCTTGATATTCTGATTGGCCAAAGGCCTAATCTTATGGTTTTGTAGCTATAATACGAATGCAATTTATTTAAACGTTCTGCAACAAAAAAGTATTAAGTAAGTAAAACAGTAAGTTTTTTATAATAGGATATAATATTATTTTACTTTTTGAAAAAACTCTTACATAAAAAATTAACTTAAAACCACAACTTACACCTACACTTCGCAATCATTACTAATTATTAATAAAACCCTTTAATGAAGGACAATTAGCCCCAAATAATTACAATTATACACCAACCTTTCATTACCACACACGAACCCAAAACTCCAATCCAAATCACACTTTAGCACCAAACTTATAAACATTAATTTACTAAAACCTAAACCTAATAAACTTTAGGGTCTTGCCACAAAATATCCAAAAACCATGACCATACGTGCGACCAGAAAACAAAAACACATCGTGAGCGCAAATAACAAAAGTTTGACCATTTTCTGCCTGTCACCTACCACCTGAGCTAAACATGGTCTTAACGACATGACATCGGCTACGTTAAGTGTGTAATTAAACCTGCCGCACGTCTATGAGTCCATTCTTAGTCCCAGCAGGACTATTATACCCTCCCCTCTATTCACCCCCATTGATGTAGGGGAAGGTTTACTCGAGTTTCCAAAGGAAAGTTGAGCTTTAGTCGATTTTAATGTCGTAAGGGTGTGTTGCTTGGTGTAAGACATCTCTTTTACATACGAGAACAAAAAAGTGCACAGTAGCTTTAATTTAGTCTTTTATTTTAAAGGTAACTTATGTAAAATAATAATATCAGTCTATTATTGACTCACTGCAAGGCATGCCTCTTCTCATACAAAGAAGGCATGAGCATTGATCACCGTGCTTCCTCAAGGCAGATTGGTGATTTCAGACTTGCATTAATTATTTAAAAACGTTCAAAATCTAGTCGCCATCTCAACTCAGTGACAATCAATGTAAAAAGACTGAGATTAGATTGCGATCGTTCTTAAAAGTTAGTAAAATTGCCTCCAAGTTTCCTCGCGATGTTTTCTTTGACCGATGTCAGCGATTTGAATATCACTTAACATAGAAAGTACATACATACATAAACTCACGCCTTTTTGCCATGAGGGTAGCAGAAACCACAGAACGCTACCTGCTACGATCCTTACATACTCCTTTCGCCGCATCTACGTTCATACATCTCGTCATACAAGCGCGCTGGTTACGAGTACTCCGCACCTGACCTTTCTGAAGAACCTCGCCAATAAGGTCAGTGTAGGTCTTCCTAGGGCGACCCCTCCCTGCGTTGCCACTCACCTCTGCCATATAAATACCTTTTGTTAATCGTCTTTCACTCATTAAAAAAGTACATTTAAATTGTAAAAGTCACGTTGTTATCAAACACGTAACCTCATCAAAAACTGAGCGATCAAGACACATAGGTACTCAAATAACTCAAAACAAAATATATAAAATTCGGGTGTTCAACTTTATTTCTGTAAATTCCAGATTTCTAGTTCAATTTCAATTACTTACAGATAAAACTATCTTTTACTTCGAAGATGATTATCGACTAACAATTTGGCCGACTCAGCACCGCTCTATCTATTGAACATCGAAGTTCTGAGCCATGCACAACTATTAGTATCTTAACCTCGACTGTTACGGACAGATTCTGCTGGCGGTCCAGTAGAGGGAGGTTGCTAAAATTGCTTGAATGACTTTTAGCTTGGCTTCTGTTGTTGCCAATATTTACTTATTTTAATCTGCTATTGTAATGTTTACTGATGAATTTGAAATAATGGAAATGGTATTATGTTTCTGTTTTTTGGGTTCATTTTTTATCTCATTGTATTTCGAGTAGTTACAATCTTTCTATACATAAAACTATTCTTTCTTCATTTAAAAAAGTTCGGACTTTAACCTTCTGTATCTCGGATCCGTAACCATGAATTTCCCAATAGTACAGAACAAAAAAATATATCACAATGATGGGAAAGCCCACAGATATACAGGGTGGGCCAAAAATTTTTGCAAATAGCAACACTAGATTTTTTTGATAACCGTTCGAGGTAGTCGCCCGCTTTTGGCGGGAAATTATGCGTCACTTCATGCAATTTTGGTCACGATGGAGCGCTTCACGAGACAACAGCGTGTTTTTTGTGTAAAACAATTTTACAAAAACAATGATTCCTACGTTACTGTATAGAATTGAATACAGATTACGCCTTGTAAGTGAGTGTCCAAGTGTTAATGGGCACGTGAATAAGCACAATTGTCGATATTGGAGCAGGGACAACTCTCGCCTTAAACACCAAAAGCCACTTCATTCACCTAAAACGACAGTGTGGGCTGCCATATCAGCAAAGGGTCCGTATTTCTTTGAAAATAATCAAGGAAATAATGTAACTGCGAGTTCAGCGAAATACGTCAAGATGTTGCAAGACTTTTTTACGCCGCAGTTGCATGAATTTCAAGGGTACAACAGCAGGACCTGGATGCAACAAGATGGAGCAACATGCCATACGTCAAATGCGAGTTTACCGGTAGTCAAAGAATTGTTTCCGAACAAATTGATTTCTCACAGAGGTGATATCCCATGGCCTTCGAGAAGCCCGGACCTTACACCATGCGATTTTTTCTTGTGGGGATACCTGAAAAGTCGAGTGTACCATAATAAACCGACGACAATATCCCAATTAAAACAAAACATCCACGAGGAGATAGCCGCGATCCCCGGCAGCATGTGTCAGCGAGTTTTCCAAAGTTAGCGTAGTCGATTGCAGGAGTGCCAACAACGAGACGGCGCACATTTGGAAGATGTCATTTTTAAAAAATAAAATTCTTTTAATGATTATTACGTTAAATAAATTAGCAACAAAATATCATTTGTAGTTTTATTTCTATTCATGTTTCAAAAGTGCAAAAATTTTTGGCCCACCCTGTAGATAGACATAGATAACGCGAGAGCAACTACTTCGCGTGCCTAGCTTACGTACAAAAATCGTAAGTGGCCAATTTTGCAGGGTTGCCAACTTAGGGGTTTTCCCCCTAAATTTAGGGGGTAAATATATGCGCTGGGTTTTTTTTAGGGGCGTTATATGTTTAGGGGTACTTTTAGGGATTTTTTTCTTACAACATTTAGTTAAAAATAATACATTGTTTTTGGTAGATATTAAATACTGAACAACATTTATTAAAAACATATACAACTAATATTATCGCCCTAATATCAAGCAATTAAAACTATTCATTTCGAAACTAAGACAAAATTAATTAAAAGAATGCCATTTATTATTTAATTTTTTTTTTAATATTGTTATTTTATTTGGGGGATTTTAGGGGTTTTTGACTACGCTTTAGGGGCAAATATTTTCAAGAGTTGGCAACACTGCAATTTTGCGCTCAGTCTGCATCGGAGCATAGCGCTAGTCGGACGTCAGTTAGAAATATTAAAATGGTTAATTGTGCTGTTATAAATTGTAAAAACTGTACAAATGCGAGGAGAAAAAATAAAGTAAACGTTTCCTTCCATCGGTAAGTCATTTTATGATTAATATTATGCGTAATTAATTAAAAAAACAATTATTTTTAATCTAATACCCTCAGTAATACCTGGTAATACCAAATTTGAGAAAAACAAAACGTTCCTATTACATTGCAGCTTTTACTTGGAGCGGTCGATGAGACGTTTTGTTTTAACAAGTAATGAATATCGAAACAAGCGATACTATCGTATATCGTTTCGGTTTTGTAGTACAGGGACTTTTATCATTTTTCTGTCAATTTTAGCGATTAGTGCTGTTTATTTATTTATTTTATTTATTTATTTATTTATTTAAATAAGGCACGTCAACAATATAAACACAGACAGGACATTAACATTGTAGAGGACTAAGGCTAGTGTTTATATCTATTACAGACATGCACAACATTTGCTTATCACAGTGTCGGTACCATAAAATTTAAATGTTAAACTTATAGAATGTATACAAAAAATAAAATTAAATAATTAAGTATGTTGTTGATTTAAATTTTTTAGTCAAAAATTTAGAAAAAAAGATAAAAATTAATAACAATAATCTAGGAAAATATAGTTTTTTTTTTTTTTTTTTTTTTTAAATTTTCATATGACTATACAACATTTCAGTAAATTAAAATCACTTAAAGTAAAATAAGACAATTGGTTACTTGGTGAAAAAAAAATAAAAAGAGATAATCATAATAGTACTTAATAGGCAAAATAATGCAGTTACGGATCACAGCAATCTTCCTTTTTGTTATGTTTTTTAATTTTTAATATTTTCCGTCTAAACCGCGTGGGGCGGTCGTGAAAAATGTCTAGGTCCAGCAATTTGCTCCAGGCGTTATACGTTGAAGGCAGCCTCGCAATTGGTGAGTTCAAGCCAAGATTAGTTTTATATCTGGGGATACTAAACAAGTTGTTGTTCCTTCTACGGGCATTTAGTTTTGGAACATTTATCCCAATACGCTCTAATAGTCCTTCACACGACACGCAATTCCGCAAAATTTTCTGAAGAAACAGCAAGTCTAACATGCGTCTGCGATGCTGTAGGGTACACAGCCTGAAGAGAGACAGTCTCTCATCGTACGAACGTCCAGTGCCAATGCCAGGAGTTACAAACGCAAGATGTCTCGTGAATGATCTTTGTAGGGATTCAATACGGTCAGAATGAACAGTGTAATGTGGGTTCCAGACGACACTACCAAACTCAAGCACACTTCGCACTAAAGCATTGAATAACACTATCTTGGTAGCAGCATGTCTGAATTCTTTAGTGTTGCGCCTGATAAATCCCAACATTTTAGCACCTTTCTTGACCATGCTGCTATAGTGTGGGATGAAGCTCAATTTGGAATCCAAAGTCACACCCAAGTCCCTAACTTCTGTCACAACATCGACTTTCTCATTGTTAATACAGATATCTATCTCAAGGACCTTTCTCTTTCGCGTAAAACGGATATGTTGGCATTTAGAGGCGTTAAGCTTCATTTTGTTGGCACAGCACCATGCATAAACCCGGTTCAGATCAGCTTGTAACAAATCTGCATCCATTAGCGAGTCAATTTGTCGAGAGATTTTCATATCATCGGCAAAAAGAGAGCACTGACAATGGTGAATTTCATGTACAATGTCATTAATGAAGAGCAGAAATAGTATTGGGCCTAAATGAGACCCCTGAGGCACACCAGATGTAGCAATGTAACTTTTTGATTTATGCCCTCTAAGAACTACCACCTGTTCCCGACCTTCCAGATAAGATTCAAACCAGCTCAGTATTGAATCGCAAATGCCGTATTGATTATGAAGCTTATAAATTAGTAGTTTGTGGTCTACGCAGTCGAAAGCGCTGGCAAAATCTGTGTAGATTGAGTCAATTTGCTGGTTTGCGTCGATTGCATCTATAATAGGTGTAACGTACGAGACGAGATTAGTCAAGACAGATTTTTTTGCTTGGAAACCGTGCTGTTTTGATGATATCTGGCACTTGGTGTGTCTCGTTAATACTGGGCAGACAATGCTCTCGAATATTTTGGAGAAACATGACAGTATTGAAATGGGTCTGTAGTTTTTTACGTTGGCTTTATCACCCTTTTTTAAAGTCGGAACTATACGCGCCTGTTTCCACTCACTAGGGAAGGTCCCGCTGGTAAGAGATTTGTTAAAAATCTCTTTTAACGGATACGACAGAAAGGATGCACATCTTTTTATGAATAGTGGAGGTATCCCATCAGGCCCCGCTCCTTTGTTAGGATCCAGCCTCTTTAATTTTGTAAGAATCTCGTTCTCAGTTATGCTTAGACACGACAATTTGCTATTGGACAGGCACATGTTGGACGCGCCTATGCAATAAGAAGATGGTATTGAGGTTGGTTTAGAATAAACGGAGCCAAAATGGGAAGCAAACAAATTGGCAATATCGGGACCACTTGAGGAATGGTGTTCGTTGTTATCATGCATTACTGATGGAAATGTGCTAGATGACGACCTTTTATTTTTTATGAAGTTCCAGAATGCCTTAGGATTGTTCTTTAGATTATGCTCAACGGCACTAATGTAGTTATTGTAGCACTTACGCAGGAGTCTGTCACATTGTTGTCTAATTGTTTCATATTCAAGCTTATCCCTTGGGTTGTTGTACTTACGATATTTGTGCCGCAATTTTTCTTTTTCTTTTAGAAGGCGTATTAGGGCACCTGTAAACCAGATAGGATACTGGTTCCTGCGAGCCTTGCGTTTGGGCACGTGTTCACTGATAATGGAATTCAATTTACAGTAGAAGTTAGAGACCATTTGATTTACACTCATGGAACCGTCTAGACATTCAGACCACTCCACACTTTTCAGTTTAGATAGAATTGCGTTATAATCGGCTTTAAAGAAATTGTAGTCTGTGCGTGGCAAACAGGCAAGTGACTGCTGAACCGAGACATTTAACGTGATTTCAAGAGGAGGATGATAGGGATCGACCCTACTGATGGAGTCTGCTTTAGAAACTGTACAGTTTTCATTTGCTAAAATTAGGTCTAAAATTTTGCCCGTGTGGTTAGTTATTGAGTTTCTTTGTTGTAATCCCGAAAGAGCTATGAAATCAGTTAGTACAAATCCTAAACGACTATTGCTGTTCTCAGTACCCGAGTTTGTATTTATGTGTGGAATCATATTTGACTGGTTACAATCTTTGGTCCAATTAACAAAGCTTAGGTTAAAATCACCTACAATCACAATACTGTCAACACAATCAGCCACTGTGTTCACGCTGTCAAGAAACTTTTTTAGAACTTCAAGCTTAGCTGGAGGAGGTAGATAGACTACGCATAAGGCAATTTTCTTGTGTTTGTTGTTAGTTGCAACGTCCAACGTAATCCAGATATCCTCACAATCGCTTTCCCATGTGTACATTCGTCGTGAGGGGATTACTTTGGATACAGCTATCAAAACGCCTCCTCCATCAGTCTTCGAAGTTTGTGAAAGATCACGATCCCTACGATAAATTAAGTATCGGTCATCTGCAAGCTCGCTGTCAGAGATGTTAGAGTTTAGCCAAGTCTCAGTTAGCGCTAGGACAGAGTGGCTGCATTGTAGGACATTGGTGTAAAAATCGATTGTCTTAGTGCGTAAACCACGAAGGTTTTGATAATAAATATCAAGAGAATTGAATTTAAATCGTAACACTTATGATCATTACTAGGGTTCTTTGAGAAAAACAAAATACTATTAATAGGCTATTTGAGTAGAGTTAAACTATCAAAGCTGCGGATATGTATTCCTTGGGTTGATTCGTTCTTCTTGGCATATATCCGACCATCCCGTACCCAAACAAACTTGTATTGAGCTACCTTTGCCTTCTGCCTTGTTGCAGCGTGTAGATGTTTGTTATGAGGGCTCAGGTGTTCGGATACGAAAACAGGTTCACGCTTACCACCCAGCCCGAGGTGTCGAGTTGAAAGTTTATCGTCCTTATGATTTTTATTGAATTTGGTAACTGCTGCCAGAAGATTGTCACGGGTTGCTCGTTTACATAGTTTTACAACTACTGTTCTTGGGCGATCATTATCTTTGTTAAGCTTAGCGACCCTGGTTACGTGTTGTATGTCTTCGCTAGTAATCGGACACTCCACCATATTTCCGAGTTGAAGGATTACATTCGAAAGGTTCTCGGTATGATGCTCAGGTATTCCATTAATCTCGACGTTAGTCTCCCGCATAATTTGTTCAACTGAGTTCAATCTTTCCGTTAAGTTATTTACCGTTGAGCGTAAGTCTGTGTTTTCCTTTTCTAACTTTTCAATAACGGATGTCTTTTCGAAAAGCTTACTTTTCATTTCTTCCAGTAGGGTGTTGTTGAAGGATAATGAATGATCAAATACGGCGATCTTTGCATTTATGTTCTTAAGGTGTTCAGTGACAAGTTCAGTAATAGAAGTATTAAATGCAGATTTAATTTCATCCCTTATGGTGTCCCGTAAAACTTCCAAGGACAGGCCGTTTTCCTCCGTTGTATCATCTGAGAGCCTGCGCTTAGACCTTTTACAATTGCGAAATGTAATGCTGCCTATGTCTTTTTGGTCCATAATTGGGGAAGGATTAAGCAAGCTGCTTTCAACAGTGTTAGGACCAGAATCTGCGTGCGTAGGGCTTTGATCATAAGATGACGACATATTTTTTGTCACTTAATTGCCACTATTACTAACAAAAACAATTAAGTACAGTTAATAATGCTCCAAGACTCGTTATCATTCGAACTGGAACGTTTACGTACGGAATGTATGTGAATGTTGGTAGCACTGATGACGGCAGCGCTGCTAGGTCGCGCACGCTGCTATAGCGCTTATGTCGAGCGCTTAACCGTGAAACTCCGTTGCACTCGCGGATATGTCACTATGAATTAGCACTTTTATCAATTTTAACTTCTTAAAGTAATTTGTTAATTGAAACTTCGGGATAGATGTGCAATGTTATTAGATGATAGCACTGGATACATTTGATTCTTGTTGTGGTTTTCAAGACTAAATTTGACGTAAAAGCGGTAAAATAAAATAATAAGAACGGACGAGAGAACTGTGATAACTGTTGATAACTGTGTGATAACAAGTTGGTATTAAGTCAAGTTGGTATGCTGTTCATCATATGCAACACAAAACGATTCTTAAGAATCGATTTCGGAAACAGAGGAATGATTTTGTATTATTTAAGTACTTTGTAGACAATTTTAATAAATAATCGTAACGTTTCGTGATTTTTTTAGTTTTCCACATGAACCCAATTTAAAACAAAAATGGATAATTTGTTCAATACATTTTGAGGAAGCAAGCTTTGTTGAAGGGAAAAAGTTTTCGTAGCTCATGTAATTTTGGATCTATTTTGATTTAATTATAACTTATTTTACATGCTTTTCGTTTTGCTTCTAAAATTTCTTCTCTGGATTTTGTCTTTGTTTCCGACATTTTGATAGTCTACAACAATTACAAGAAATAATTAGAGAAATACTAACAATTTTGTAAAAAATATATATTCCTAACTGCCTTAAAAGCAGATCAGGAATTTTATTTTGTCATTCATTTTTCTGTTTATCTCATTCCTCTGTATATCTCATTACTCTGTCATAAAATCGATTCTTAAATCGATTTAAATTATGTAATTATTATTATATTTTTATTATTTATGTTATTATTGTTATTGTTGTTATTATTATATGTTATTATGTTATTAAAAAAAATATGGCAAAGGTATCCAAAAACTAGCACGTCGTCGGAACGCAAGCGCTCGAGCACGCAACCTCTCACTACAAAGACTTTCAGCGCACTGCTGACCGGGTAAGCCGCTGGCGCATGGCGGGGGGTAGGACGAGGGGGGCGCCGTACGCGGCGGCGTCTTTGAATCGATTTGATTTTCCCATCACTAAATAGTGCTTGTGACGTCATAATAGGTAGTCAAAAAATGGCACGCTTGGTTTTCATACAGATCGTGATACTTGCGTTATCTATGTCTATCTATATCTGTGGGAAAGCCATTGTAACTTTCGGTTTTGTTAACTTAACATTAATTTAACTAGTATTACGCCAGGAAATTAAGAAATCTTTCTTAATCGTGTGGGCAGTAAGGTCTTACGACCCCACACACCCTAGTGTCAGAGTTTCTAAACCGCCTCAAGGGCCTCTGACATGGTTTTTAGAAATAAGAAATAAACTTTTTGCTTCGTTAATATTATTTGATTATTATTTTTCTCATAAATAACGTTTAATATTTAATAACGTTTAGTTTAATTGAAATAAATTATTTAACTTTGACTTTAATAATTTATTTCCTTGATCTAAGGCCTTATTTCCACATTTTTTTTCCTTTTTAAAATACCCTATAAGCTTGCGGCTACGCCCACATTATTTTATCGTATGTTTCCAGTAACTGGTCAACAATAGTGACCGACTGACCACCGTTGCGTCATTTGTACCAGTTTATTGTACAAGTCATTACTTCACGGACGATTAGAAAACCAATTGTGTTACAAGTCTAACTGTACCTTATGTTTTTAATTGCTGCTTCGCTCCCGTAAGTCGTAGCGTAATGTTACCTATATAGCTTATAAACTTTCTTGATAAACTGGCTATATAATGCATTTTTTTTTTTGACAAATTGGACCAGTTGTTCCATGTATAATTAATAATAATCCCCGAAGGGTTAGGCAGAGGTGTACCCATTAGTACACCCACATTTCGCCAGTTATGTTTAAGTCTCATGTAATAGGGGGCGAACTTATTGCCATCAACCGGACACAATTCCTGATGGAAAAACCCAATAACACTGCCCGATCTGGGAATCGAACCCAAGACCTCATACTCACCAGTCGCGCTTTGCGACCACTATGCCTACGAGGGAGCTTTATAATATTAATATAGATTTTTAGACTATGTTTTGCTCATGGATTTGCCCGCGTGTATGTCGAAACAATAATTACCACCATCCTATAACACTTTTCGGTAACAAATTAACCCACTTACCGAAAAAAAAAACATAATTTTATCCGTTGACGTATTTCCAAGATGGCCGACTTCCGGTGCGGACCGCGACTGATTATTTTCAGTGTGTTTTTCTTGAATGACGCGACGGTTGGCATCATCATCTATTAGATGACATTGAGTCAACATCTGACTGTATTCTTTTGTGCCAAAGTGGTTTTGTAAGTAGGTACTCATAATGTTTTTTTTTTTGTTTTAGCACTAGAGTTACGTAACTTTGTTTTTAATTTTTTGTGGAGTAGTTTTAAAAATACCTTTTGAATAGGTTGTTTGTAAATTGTGGGTTAATAGTGTTAATCTCGTGATCTTTCTCATAGTTCAGGGAGCCTGCTCCGATATTCTAAAACAATATTATTTTAATATTACTTTGCCTTGCACACTGTTAGATTTACAACGATACGATTTTCTATCAATAATTTAATTAATTACATTAAACTAATTCCAGCTAATTCCATTCAGTCGTTTAGCTTAAAAACGTAACAAAAAAAAACATCCATCCATCAGCATATACTTTCGCATTTATAATAGTAGGATAAATTATTTTGTCATTTCTAAGTTATAACTCTAAATGTCTTGACAGTCATCGCTTAGAAACATCTGGCATAAATATGGAGATATGCTTAGACGACTTTCAGGCAAATGTCTCGACCGTTTCCTAGAAATTAATGACTAATGCAAGGAGACAGCCATAATGTATGTTTAGTCTGGAATATGATTCACTTTTTTTGTCTATAGTTACCTACTAACCATAACTGGCGTTAGTCCTATAAAAATAAACCAACTCTTATCAAATTTCTTCCATTTTCAAAGTTATGATTTTGGAGTTTTTTTTATACCGTTTTAAAGACTTTTTAAGCACTTTTTATGGAACGTATATTACAATAATATTACTGGATAGTAAGGTAATACCTATAATTGAATTAATTATTGAGATATTATGGCTTGGCTTGTTTTGAACTGTATTTATTTTTTCAAATAGCAACTAGATCAATTTAACCGTTTCATCGATTAGTCTGTCATCAATCCAATCGTACAAATGTCAACTTTTAATTTAGTAAGTATGCCACTAAGTACAGACAACTTTCCATATACCGTTGCATCTTACAACATTGGTACATCTTAGATCAACATTGATACAAACCATTAATAACAAACCAACATCTGTCTACCGAAGAAGACCAATCACAAACGTGCACATAGAACCATCCATTAAACCAAGATAAAAGACGAACAAACTATTTATAATACTTTATTGCCGGTAATATTTGTATCGAGTTTTATTTATTAAAAACGTATGTATATGTATAACGGACGCCCAGCGCCGACACCAGACGCGTGCGTTCTAAATTTAAACTACCCGCGTGCTCAGAAAACAACAAGTCACAATATTTAGAAACCGTCGCGGGAACGCACGCTTCTACCGACCGTGTATTCCACGATTAATTCAAAAATGGAATCCTCACTTACGTGACAGTGATTGTGTTTTTTTTTTGTAAGTGTGTGAGTGATGTGCTTATTGAAATGTTCTCCAATTTCAAACTGCCAATGCTTAAGCAAAAGTCTACAAAAGAAGAACCGCTGTACTGCTACAGGAGCGTTAAAACCAAACCGCCAAAAACCCCAACACTGTCTCGTGTGAGACGACATCAAAGACGTAAGTTTGACTATAAACAGCTTATATTTGTATAATGCAAAAATAAACACGGCTTAATGAGGTGCGGGCTTGTTTGTTCGTTTCGTACCAACAAACTTCAAAATTAGATGTTTCGGTTAATGGGATGCGTTGCAAAATTCGGAATGAGCTTTGCGATGCGGTATTTGTGTAAATTGGAGCCGAGCGAATCTGCTCTCAATCCGCGGTTGTACAAGGATTGTTTCTAGTGTTGACAGTTTTGATTAGAGAGGGGAAACGCAGGTGTCTTAGTTTGCATTTGAGCGCGCGTGACTGACGTACAGACTAGAGGTGCACGTTTATTCCGAGTTTGTAACTCCGCGCGGCTCTATTGCAGTATTTGCAGATACCTTAGAAGGTTTAATGGAATTGAAATTGTGTCTAATCTAGTTACGGCGAATTTCTTGTACGAATATTAGTAATTATATTTAGAACTAGCTTTTACCTGTGACTCCGTCCACTGAAATGACAGTTATCGCGGTCACAACCAAAGTCACGGAATAATAAATAGCCTATGTCCTTTTTTGGGGTTCAAACTTACCGCGTACCAAATTTCATCAAATCGGTTCAGAAGTTTAGGCGTGAACACGTAACAGACAGACAGATAGACAGACAAACAGAGTTATTAGTTATATAACGGTTGTAAAAAGCCATTTAACGTAGCCTAAAGCGCAGTGTGGGGAGGCCCCCCACAAGGTGAACCGACGATCTTGAAAAGGTTGCAGGAAACCGCTGGATACGAGCAGCCCAGACCGGTGGTTATGGCTATCTTTAGGGGGGGGCCATGTCCAACAGTGGACGTCGATCGGTTGATATGATGATGATAATGTAGTCGAAAGTTCTTCCCATCATTACCTCACATTTCATTATAACATAACATCACGCCTGTTATCCCCGAAGGGTTAGGCAGAGGTGTACTCATTAGTACACCCACATTTCGCCAGTTATGTTTAAGTCCCATGTAATAGGGGGCGAGCCTATTGCCATTAACCGGGCACATATCCAGACTCCGAGGCTGCTACTGAGAAATTCCTGACGGAAAATCCCAATAACACTTTGCCCGACCTGGGAATCGAACCCAAGACCTCTTGCTCAGCAGTCGCGCTTTGCGACCACTAGACCAACGAGGCATTTCATTATACATAATTGAAAGTACATACGTACTATATTCGTACATAATTATTATGTGAAGTCAAATTAGTTATCTATTCCCTTGATAGCAATCGACCTCAATCCGTATTAATTCCTAGTTAGGCAATTACAATCAATTGTAATGGCAAAGTGATCAAGCGACATGGACCTGGGAGCTATCTATCTGTCTCACTCTTTTCAGGACTTTAGTCGTCTTAAAGAGAGAGAACAATACTTCCTCTTTTTTCAAACTCTGAAATATAAAAAACAAACCAGTTGTTTCCTACAAAAATGTACTAAAAAAAATATCAAAAGGTATAGAAAAGCTGTAATTATAACAGCCGTAGGTACAAACACCACAACCACGATTTTTTTAAAATTTATCCGTCGGTTTGATGTGGCTAACCTCCGAAACGGCTGAACCGATTTTAACGGTATTTTTTCTGGCATATTGCTGATGTTATAAGGAGTAATTTAAGCTACATTTATTTAAAAAAAAAACCCCATGATAACTGAAATTTACGCAAACAAACCCGCGGGTATAGGCTAGTATTTTAAAACAGACAAGAATAACTATCACAACTCTCAGTAGTACAATAACTCACAGAACTCAAACTCACTTCAAATGATGATATCACTAACGAAATCTCTTTCTAATGGGGACGGCCGGAGTTGTGGCTTGCCCCAATAACGGTTTGTTTACTAATACATAGCTATTTATAACGTGACGTACTTGTTTGAGGTGGAATTGATTACGTTTGTGAGGAGAGACTGGAATATTGTTGCCATGGAAACGCGTTTTGCAATATAATCTTTGATATTAATTAGGGATCATGATTGGGTTATCACTTAATTGGATTATGTGGTGTGTGGAAATAAGGTTCTAATTACCGCGTAATGCTGGGGCTACATTAGCGGGCTATGGCAAATATTTGTGTTAACGCGATGAGTGTGGCTCGTTAGATCGTTGCAACGCGTTGTATTCGGGCGAAGACGATGTACTATCGGGGCACTGTCGGTAAACTGGCGCGCATCAAAGGGATTTGTCGCGACAATATTTGCTTGGGTGGTTACACCTACGTTACGCCGCACAACAGAGAACAATACATTTCGGCAAGATGAATCTTCGCTCGCCTCTAATGTACACAGAAACGTACACGATGTTTTAGAGCGCCAATGCGACACGAATCTTTGCCCGCTAATGTAGCCCCAGCATTAAGAAGCTTCATATTATGCAGACATTTTTTGGTCTGCTTCCGTAAATTATATCAAAGTGATGTAGATTTTAAGTGGTCTATATGAAAATGGTTATATTAAATATTTTTTACTCCCTAAAGCTTATGTTGGTACTAATCACACTGGTTTTAAAAAGCACTTAACATTTTATAATATTAAATTACTAAGCTCAGGCTTAAAATTAGTCCTTAAAATTAGAGTGCTATGGCTTTGAACATAAGTTTTATTTTTAATCTTCTCTTGCATGCTACTTACAAACATTACCAGAAACGTGCTCAACTGAATGTTACTACACTGTCAATCCATTAGTAAGTACTTAGATATAACAGAGAATGTAAGTACTTCAATCGATGTAAGTACAGTCGAAAAAATAGTTTGGTATACGGTACCTGTGCAACTAGTTTCTTAAAGTGAGTTTGCATAGTAGTCAATTTTTTTATCATTCTCCGATGTTTGCCATGAGCTTAACAACTAATTACGCACACAATAAAAATGAATAATGAAAGTATATAATAAAAAGATGAATTCGTCAATTCACCTTGAGCAAGCGAGATGATCAATGCTCGTACCTTCTCTATGTGAGAAGACGCCTTTGCCTTACAGTGAAACATATGCTGGTATTTTTTTTTTTTGTAGAAATGTGTTTTTTTTTATAGCTAAACCGCTTAAGTGTTAGTTCTCACCTACTGATACAGTTCACCGTTAACCACCATGACGTCACATATCTTGAGAACAGTCCGATGCACATTTCGCCTCTTGTTTATAACGCTACAAGCGCCCGTCGCCCGCACCTCGTTCTTATCCTATCCCCGCGCCCCTGTAATTAAACGATTTTACTATACCTGTACAACAAATAGCTTGTTCAACTATACGTTTACATAAGTATGTTATCTATACTAATATTATAAAGAGGAAAGATTTTATTGTTTCTTTGTTTGCATTGAATAGTCTCCGAAACTACTGAACCGATTCGAAAATTATTTCACTGTTGGGAAGCTACACTATCCCTGGGTGACATAGGCTATATTATATTTAAAAAAAATAGGGATCCGTAAGAAAAATCCACGAGAACGAAGTCGCGGGAAGAGCGCTAGTAGTAAAATATTAACGTATCAGAACTCCTGGTGTTATGATAATTTATGCAAAATAAATGTTTATGGGAACTGTTAGGGTAAAGTTTTGCGTAAGGTATGGAAGTAGATTTTGATATAGTTTTGTGATTAAAGGCTTTATTGGTTTTGATTTACATTTTACGATTGATTTA
The DNA here is from genome assembly GCA_949316365.1 of Hoplodrina blanda. Classification (NCBI taxonomy): domain Eukaryota; kingdom Metazoa; phylum Arthropoda; class Insecta; order Lepidoptera; family Noctuidae; genus Hoplodrina; species Hoplodrina blanda. The sequence continues at coordinate 16,180,469 of OX438582.1, forward strand.
GTTTCTTGCCGCAGGCTTTAAGCATTCAGTTTTGTAGCTCCATAAGTGGAAGCGTCAAATAATTGATGACAATCTCGCTTATACATATAGATCATACCTAATATTGTTTTGTGTTATCTTTTAAAGTTTCCTAATAGTTTTATTTTTTGCTTAGTTAATTATTAGTAAAGTAATTTAAAAGTACCTACCTATTATTTTGATTCTGCTTATATAAAAACAACGGGCGCGCGTTTGCCTTAAAGGCAAAGCAGTGCCTAAGAAGTTAACAAAAAAAAGCAACGAAATCAATAAGTAAATCAAGTCGATAAAATTTTGTACATAAAATAATGGCACTAATATCTATGCTTATGGTTAATGAGTTACCTACAAATAAATTAATTTAAAATGATAATCATTTTAAAAATTCCTGACGACATTTTTAATTACGTATCGTATGAAATTAAGTTATTTTGAACGGAAAAAATGACACACTACTGTCAATCAATCAATGAACTATTCATTTATTTACAGCATAATAATATGTCTATCTACATTATTTCACCGAGTTTAATTACCTACTTATTGACCAGAATATGACAAGACTACTTTGGTATGAAGAGTACTGTCAGTAAAGTCCCCTTAAACAGACCCCAGGTTGCAGCCACTTACTAATCACTAATGTCCTAGGCATTCCTCCGGCGACCTAATTCGGTAGCCGCTGTATGTACGCCTTAATATGCCACTAAACTATTTGGTGCAGTGTACTTGTACAAGAATATTTTGAGCGTAGAATTTCTTGGACGATTTTTATTGAGAAATAGTTGAATTATTTTAAGTAACTTGAAACATATTGAAGTCTAATTTTGATCATCATATTTATAGCGAACCTTTTAGGTACATTTGCAAGAACAGCTAATCTCGTGAGTTTAGTTTATTTATTATCTAACGAAAAAAATGAAGTTCTCAATTCGATATGTGTCATGTATTTTTTTATTCTATTTACTTACAGCTTGTTACAAAATAATATGTGAGTAACAATATTAGGACCAATTAAAAGTTTTTACAGAAAGCAAAAACATATAAGCAGGTACAAGAAGGTAGAAGATATTGTTATTAACATAAATATGTTAGAAAAAATTGGGAAGCAAAAAGTTACGTTGTGTTTTTAAGAAAAAGAAGTGACACAGTTAAAAGGATCAGAATAGGTAAGCATGCGTAATTATTTCTCGTAAGTGTATATACGTGTAAACTGTTCATTATTATTTTATTCTCTCAAACAGTAAGAATGAAATGAAAAAAAAATAAACTCCAACTCGATACAAAGGAACACAGAAATTACATTCGAGTCAATTCGCAACGTGAACATTTGCTACTCGATATAGAGTTATAGAATAAATTCAATTTTAGAATTCACTAGCCAGTTGAAGGTATGACGTTTTAACCATTTTTTTGCTTTTATTTCAATTACGCCATTTACAGGCACTTTCCAACTGTCAAGGAGTTGGTTAGTTAGTCAGAAAGTTGACGCTAGTTGCTCATACCGAAAAGAAGGTAGTTCTCTGAGGAGAAGAAAGAAAAAACTCCACGGACCCTTTTTTCTTGTTGCTTCTGTATGTAAAAACAATGATGTATAATTTAATAGCACGATACGTCACACCTGACAGAAGATCGTATAATACTGTCTCACAATAATCCTATGTAAGTAGTCTCAGGATGTCCATCATATAAATACACACAATATGACTTCGGAAAATCAAAATATCAGTCAAAGAATATCCCATAAACAAACGAGTTTAACGTTTAAGTTTACACAGTAAGAATACCCCCTTTATATTGTAAATACAGTATGAAATTCTGGATACATACTGTATAATAATTGTATAATATAATTAAGTGATGGCCCAATAGTTAAGGCGCTTGCCTCCCATGTACGTGGTTGTGGCTTCGCAACCGGACACGGGCAAGTACCTATTAATGGGACTTTTTCTATTTTTAAGTATATCTTGGACATAATTGACATCGATTATGAAGGAAAACAACTTGAGGAAACCTGGCTCTGAAAATCCACCTTGAGCAAGCGTGGTCCAATATTATGCTGATTTTATTATAAAAGATGGAAACCGCTCAAGCATATTGTAGCTCTGTCTACAAAGATGCAAAGTCACGCTATATAACTACAGTTTGTTTCAACCATCACAAAATATTCATTCTAAACTGAGCTTGTCCCAGCTCATTAATCATCATTATGACGTCACGGGCGATGGAAAAATGGCGACCAGACTTGAAAGCGATTCTAAATAAACTGTTATATTTAAAGAAAACGATCTGTTTTGTACTACAATATAGGATAACGAGTGTTATTTTCACTAATTAAGTAGATTTTATTCTGTTTGTTTAGTAATTTTAATTTAACGTATGTTATTCGTTTATTTCATTATTATTTCAAAAGAAGATCTATCTCCTTTCGCATGCAACGTCAGAGTCAAAAAGGACTTTCAAACGTCACCTTTAAACGTCACACAGCACAAGAGCGTAATATAATCGTATCTAATTGCCCCTTGCAAAAGGTACTTTCGTATGGAGGAGTATGGGCAAGAGGTACCTAAAGGTATTATTAGGTAGATATTTTTTATCTACTTAATTTTTCTGCTAACTGATTTATTTTGTAGTTAAAAATGTATGTACAGTAGCTGTCATAAGTGCAGTAGCAAGCTAAGGTTTGAATTGCTGTGAACACGGGGTACAGGCCATACCTACATCTGTGTGTATAAGTGATGTATTCAAAGTTAAAGTCAAAGTCAAATTATTTATTTAATTAGGCCATTATAAGGCACTTTTGAACGTAATAACACAGTACCTACGTACACCTCAAAATTCGCACACGACGTCGAAAGGTCGTAAGTTTAACCAAAGTGTCAATCGATTTGCTTTGTAAATTGCTACTCTACTTATGACTGCTACTGTACCAATTTAGGCGTTATCTTCTAAATACTTTTATATAATGAAGCTGTAGAGTTTGTTTGTTTATAAAAACGCGCTAACCAGACGGCTTGGAAAAATTCTAATTGTATATGGCTAAAACCAAAGACGGTATGGGAGCGGGGTACTAACCAAAGATGTACCTAACTAAACACGGGTGAAACCGCGGGGCATAGCTAGTCTATACTATAATATTATAAAGCTGCAGTGTTTGTTTGTTTGTTTGTTTGAACGCGCTAATCTCTGGAACTACTGGTCTGATTTGAAAAATTCTTTCAGTGTTAGATAGATTAGTTATCGAGGAAGGCTATAGGCTATATACCATCACGCTACGACCTACGGGAGCGGAGCAGTAACCAAAGACGCGGGTGTAACCGCGGCGGACAGCTAGTCATTAATAAACCAGGCTCCCTATTCGCAATGTCTCAATACATTATCAAACCCGAAACACGCAATGCAGATGCATCGTCACAGTGCCGTTCAAAGCTTATCATGTACCTACACTTGTTTACAGCTACTGTTAGCGCTGCCAATGAATTTATCTGAATGGGCATAAAGATAGGTCTGTGCTTTAGTTATTTTGTTTAACTAAAACATTCTGTAATCTACATGCAATAATAGGGATGAAAAAAAAAATCGACTTTTAAAATTAATTTATAATTTTTCTTAAATTTAGGTCATTTTCTGATTTTGCCAACTCGATATCTACGTAATAATGTAATAATAATTACAGGAATTCAAGTTTGTGGTTTAAAGAGAATATTAAAAACCAAAAATATAAAAATAAAAACTTTTTTAGACTATTTGTCGGCTATGTTAGATACTGTGAACTTAAAACTATGTGAGTCAAAAAGTTATAACTCCAGTATTATAGACCAATACAAAAATTCATAGCTCAATTAAATAAATAGTACCAATACAATTTGTGGTTACCAAAAAATACAAGTCAAATAAAACAAGCGAACACATATGCCAGGCTAGTATAACCTCTATAACACTGCGTCTATTACCGTCAGACTGTCAGTGAGCCGTCGAAGCTCCCTACATTGAGAGGGCCAGTTATTTAGAGAGGATTACGTAAGTCGGCCCTAATTATGGTTTCATTGGACTCGGGCCATGCCGAAAGACTGGAGATGAGTGTTATGATCGAGTCTTTTTCTTGGCAAATGGACGTTGGGAAAAAATTCGTCGAGTTTTTTGTGAAGGAAGTGGGTACGGGAATGGTTTTAGGAATTTTAAAGTAGGTACGTAACTTTGTGGTTGAGTTTTGTAATAGATATTGCGGTTCTCGGTATTCTTTATTTTTAAGATATTTTTTACTTAAGTTTTAAAAAAGAAATTACTAATTTTTTTTATTATGTATAAAAATAGTAGGTATTTTGGCCACTGCAAGGTATTAAGATCGAAGCTGACGGTGATTAGGAATTCAGCGGATTGGCAATTTTAGACTTATAAATAAAATTTAAGTCTGAAATTGCCAATCCCTTTTGAGTAAGCGTGGTGGTCAGAAACAGAAGGCGATCGTCTTGTACACGGCATGCATAGTGAGGAGGTTCCTTACTCTTCCATGTTTCTTCACGATGTTTTTCTTCACCGATGTCAGTGATGTCCAAAATAAGCTTAGAAAGTAGATACATATGAAAAAGTCACAGTAGTACTTATCCGGATTTGAGCCTGGGTCCCCTAACCACTGAGCCATCAAGACAATATTATGACGTAACATCAATAACACACTACAAAATAAAACTTATCAGTTGACGTCACTAAAAATACACGTCAACCCTCCAACAGCCGCGTCATCCCGTAAAAGACTGCGGCGGTCCCAAATACCAGTCTCAAGTCCTATGACCCGGCACTAACACGTCGATCGAGACACGTGCCTTGAAACCCAACGCAAAAGTGTCCGAATAAAGCGAACGGCATATGTGGAGACGATGTTGAGATAGGTTGTGGAAATGAAAAAGGGTGCGAAAAAAAAATGTTGGATAGCTTTGACTCGCGTTTCCTAAAACAACGAAGGGTCACTGATAATAATGGGTTGAAATTTCTTGCTTCTAATAATGAATGTTGCTTTGTAATACAGGTTTTATAAGTTGTATACAGCGATATTTGGTTACATTACAATTTGATATCGTTTTTCCTATAATTTGTAACACGATTGATCTACGTTTCACTGTAAAGTTGGTAATATCTGTAATACGTCTCACCTAAAGGTCCAGTTGAAAACTAGCGTTGGGCATAAACGGTCTGGCATATTTGTTTTTATTTTGCCATTTTTATTTTTAATCACAACTTTTTATTCTTTTTGTGGACATGGACTGTATGAATTAACATATTATTTTCTTTATTTTCTCTCTATTCATTATGTTCATTGTTATATAAAGAAACACACCCTAACAGACAAAAACGTTTCTGTTGCTTCTTACTTGCCCCACCAAACCTAAATCGTAACCAATTTTATAGCTCGACCATTTCCTGACATCCACACCTCTCTGACACCAGATGTTACACCACGTGGTACACAAAAATACATGTTTCCAGTCTTACGCCTAAAAGGACAATGGGACCTTCCGTAACAACGAGAGGGTTAAATAAAGATTGTTAGAAAAAGATATCGCTTACCTGCCTAGGTCATCATCATCTACCTAGCCTAGGGTCGGCTTCCAGTCTAACCTGCCTAGGTATAACATTAAAACTATTGACAACGTTGTGTATATAATTTTGAATTCAATTTTAGTTTATTATATAAAAAGAATTTTGCTAATTAGACTGATAGTTCCAGAGATTAGTGCATTTAAACAAACAAACAAAAAACTCTTCAGCTTGATTATATGTATTAGTATAACTTCCCTTGCCATTACAAAGTATGACAATAGCCAGTTTTTTTAAAGATACGTCTCGTTTGAAAAAGGATCGTATAAAATTGTCTCGCAATCATCCTATGTAATACTGTCAGTACGTCCATCATAATTACACACAATTTTTCATGGCATAAGTAAAACGTAAATCAAATAAAACCCTTTCAACAAAACAGTACAATCGCCGACACAAGTCACTCATAATAAAAATCACTCCAAATAATATATTGATATAATCCCGCACACTGGTATAATGAAGATGGATAAGTAGGGAAGCATTTATACCAAAAATAATAAAAGACAATCGCTGAAATGAACCGTATTATCATAATAATTGAATGTGTTATTGTTAAACGATCCAAACAGATCGTTATGCAAACGTTACATTTAATTATTCTATGATAGTTACAAGATTAGCTTACTAATACATTGTAGAATTATGTTATGGTTTATGTAGATATTAATTGGCTATTTGCGATAGTAATTCGTGAATTACCATTTCAAATTCGCAAAGACGATAATTATGACTGAGTGTGACTGATTGGCATACTATGTATTATTGTACACAACACGGGTGACGTCTAATTTAGAAGAGATAATTAATTTTATATAACATCACGCCAGTAATTCAAGAAGGATTAGGCAGAGGTGTACCTACCCATCAGTATACCCGCATTTTGCCAGTTATGTTTAAGTCCCATCTAAAAGAGGGGCGATATTTAATTTTATCTATTGTTTGATTGACAATGGCCATTTATAAAATTTGTTGACATAAAAAAATATTTTTTTTATATTAACAAACCCGACTGCGTTCATCATGAACTTTAAATAAAAACTGAGAAGAATTTGCGCAGTCCTAATTTTTAATGGGTATTTAGTATATTATCTCATAAGTTGTCTATCTTAAGATACACCTATCATTATAAGTAGTGTCGAAAAACTCGTTGTACCTACGTACTAATAAGTTAATCTGAACAAGTCGTCCGTAGACACTAAAGCTTCTATTACTATAGGGACAAAGTTCACAGTGGGCACATTTTTGTGACCCCATTCACTTTAAAATTGCCCTCCAAGAACCTACTTCAGGCGTCCAATAACCACACTCCATAAAACGTACCAGTAAAAACTTTTTTTTACAACTCCTCTCTAAAATTTTCCGAAGCTCAAAGTAACTTCTAAGACAGTTCAGACAAAAATGAATGCATACGAAACTAGATCTTGTAACCCAGCGGTAAATTATACCGACGACGGATGGTAAGTAATTGGGATTATGGTAATGAGAATAATGCACTGAGACGATTGTTCGCAGCGAAAGATTTTTTACGGCCACCGGGAGATGAGTTATGTCTGGCTGGTTTATACATCTCGTTTTGTGAACTACTTACTGGAATTAAAATTTAACCGTGGGTTTTGTCGGAGTATGAATTTTGTGTCCCTATTGTGGTGAAAAGAAAATGTGAATGTGTATTGTCGCGGTTCATTTAGAGAAAAAGTATGGCTGCCGTTTTGGTTTTTTACATTGTGTGTGTTTACGTGAATTTTCTTAAGGATCCCTAATTATTTTGTAAATAAAATATAATCTATAGTTCTCTGGGATAATGCAGCTTCCTATTAGCGAAAGAATTTATAGAATCGGACTAGTAGTTCCGGAGATTTTTGCTTTCAAACAAAAAGCAAACCATTTCTTCAGATTTATAATATTAGCATAGATGGACACTTTTCTACTACTTTTAAATACAAGTAGGAAACATCGCCTTAAGGGTAGAAATAACAGCCAATCTGAATAAAATATCTAATTCAAGAAACAGCAGGGAAAACACCCGACGGATTTTTTTCTTCGAAAAACAATAAGTTACACTTCCAACCTTATAAAGAATTGTAACCACGTACAGTCACCGACAGTCTCATTCCGGGAACCATATTAAAAATTCCACTTGAAACACCTTTCCCACCTGGCGGCTTAATGGACCAACGAAATAAGAAAAGAATAAAATACATTGAAAATAAAATTTGGTACCGTAGAAGCATTGAACTGGAGTTAGGAAAAAGTCTTTTCTCTCTCCGGACACCCTACAAGGCGACTGTAAATGGATTATTCATTTGATTATCGGAGCAGTCGTAAAGAAATTCAATTTTGGGTTCCGCGAAATTTAATTTATGAAAACTCCTTTTGTCGAGTGCAAATAAAGGAGAATGGCGAGACTACATGTAATTTGGGACCCATTGATAGAAGTAGTGTGTAATATTGAAACTGATTTGTAGTTAAAGAACGACTTAAGGCTAACCAAAAATCAAATGGAAAGTAATTTGAAAAAGTTGGGAGAAAAAAAATATGAAAGGTGGAAGATTATAACCTAAAATAATCTAAAAGTAAACTAAGACTCGCAATTATTGGTTATTATTTATTTATACATACTATATTATTATTTATTTTTATTCCGGTGCTAATAATCAGTCATATACCCGTTTAGCCAGATTCACCTGTAATTCATATTTTTGCATAATATCACAGGATAAGGAGGCAGCTTTATATCTCCTGGAATATTCTTTAAAAGCACAGTTGATGTACTTTTATCTACATTTACCAGAGTTTTGTTGAATAAAACAACATTTATTTATTTAAACCTTTATTTATTTTGTAATTACTTATAAAATATTCAAGACATACAAACATTGCATCTTCCTTTAATCTTGTTTTGCGTTCCTAGATAGTATTTTATGATAAATAATCTTTTAACCTAATTAAAAGATTATCTAAGAAGCTAGCTGGTGCAGCGACATAGCTTTGGTGTCTGGGATAATCCACGTACTTACCACAAAATGCTCATACCATGTGAGCAAGAGTCCACATTCATGTCCCCAAAAGGCAATGGTGATAACAACAACAAGAGCAGAGTTTCTGTCTTCTTAGCGTATCGATGGCAAATATAAAAGTTAAATTTTTTGTTTGGCCCAGTATTCAGCTACCTTAACACCATCCGCTGACGCAGTCATTAGGTCCTCACGTGTACAGGTGACTGGGCATGCGGTGCAAGATATTAGGTGAGCCATGGTCTGCGGAGAGACGCCGCATAGGCACTGAAGATCGGTGCCATCTGCGAAGCCCCACCTTTGAAGATTATCTTTGCTGCGGCCGACCTGGGTGCGGAGTCTGTTTAATGTTTTCCAAGTCGGCCACGGCAGCGCGTGCCCAGGTGAAAGTTTCTCCGATGGCTCGATGAACCGATCAGGTGGCTTCAGTTTCTGCCTCCAAAGATCGCACCTTTCCGAGGTAGTGTTGCCATCAGATGGACTCACGCACCCAAGAAAACTTTTCCGGCTTTTAAGCCTCTGGTGCACAGAAGTATAATTGTGCATTGGGTGGCGTGAGTCTTTTTCTACTTTTGCCCTTTCGGTGCGGCTTGCTATAGTCCTGCGAATTCCAGGGGGCGCAATACCGATTAGCGTTAGAGTTTCTGTGAAAACTGTCCACCATACTTTACCGCATACTTTATTGTTAAAGATTAACTGAAACAATATACAAGTAAAAAGTTGTCAAAAATACAAATGTAAAATAATAATATGAATAGGTAAGTACAACATTTATTAATTTCATAACCAACCTGTCGGGGTGTTTGACCATATCTTTTGGTCAATAATAAATAGTTAAAAATACTGCTTGATAAAACTTAAACCATTTTTATTGCTGTTGTAAAATAATTAATCATAATTTGACATCTTTGTTATATAATAGTTTCCATGGTTACGGTATGACATTACACTTTTCTTTCTTTTTTAGGTTTTTTTTCAAGCATAAATACTTTTTACATTAATGTGTAACCGTTGAAAATAGTGTTGCCTATCGATAGTCGACTATCGCTAAACTATCGATAGCCTATCGATAGTATCCATATTATCTATAGATAGTAGTAGTAGTTTACGTATTTTTATAATGATATACAAAAATAGTATCGAAAGTATTAGTTCCGATAATATCGATGCTATCGAAGTCCAGCATTTGTTTACGAGCAATACTGTCGATAGTATTGATGGTATCGATAGTGTGAGCTATCGATAAAACTATCGATGTTGTAATACTATTGATAGTTTTACAAACTATCATTAGTATCGATAGTATTACTTTAAAAAATCGATATACTATTGATAATATTATCATGTTATAGTATCGATCCTATCGATACTCTCGCTTCCAATCAATAGTATTAGTTAATTTGTGATATCGATAGTATCAGTGGTTTAGCATTGTTACTAGATTTCGAGGTCATCTATCGATAGAGAAACTATCGATAGTTGGGCAACTCTAATAGACAAATAGTTGACAAATGTCAACAAAAATGTCGTCAGTGTCAATTTGATAATGACGTTCCGTTTCTCCGTTTCATATAATCCATTACGTATGTAGCAAAATAATGAGTCTTATTTTTTTTTACGGTCTATTTACATGGTTCGTATGTTTCATCGTTATGGGTTTTCAGAATATTTAACAACTTTTTAACAAGATGTATAAGTATAAAAGAAGGAAAATAACCAAGCAAAAACGAACTACTTTTTATCTAATCATTAGCCTAGAAAGGAATGTAACTATATGTTTCGTTTAGAAACTGCACGATGATTATTTTTTGTAATTATGAATAATTAATAACTTTTGATTCCCGTTTTGTAATAACTCAGTATTTTTTTGTTCAACACTTATTTACTTGATATTATAATTGATATAAAGTAGACCGTGCACATCGCGCCGTTCATTTTGGGTCCACTCTTGCCATCCTTCTTTGTAACTGGGTTCCGTTTGAGTTAACGTGAATGTGTAATCCTACGTGCATTTCGACGGTGTATTAGATGTGAAGTCTGAGACTATGTTTGCATGAGTAAACAAACTATTTAGAGAAATTTTGGTGAGCTTTGCTTCCAGTTGCGAGTGTTTCTGCTTGCAAAATTATTTGGTAATATAAAGTTAGGGCACCGGACTTTTATCCAAGATAAAAAGCCTATGTGCTACTCCAGACTATAATCTATATACATACATACATACATAAACTCACGCCTTTTTCCCATGGGGGTAGGCAGAAACTACAGAACGCCACCTGATACGATCCTTACATACTCCTTTCGCCTCATCTATAATCTATATCTGTATCAAATTCCATCCAGATCTGTTCAGCCGTTGAGCAATAAACGCCCATCCAAACTTACGCTTTTGTAATAGTAGTTAGATTGATGACGTCGCGGACCACTTCTGGTGCTTTTAGGGACCACCAATGGTCCGCAAACCACAAGTTAAGAATCCCTGGTTTAGAGCATTCTTCCTGGGAGTTCATAAAAGGTTAAACAAAGTATTACTTGAAATACCTCACAAGTTGTTAACTCAAGTAGAGAAATGTGCTGCTCTCGCTCTCGTGGGTGTTCGCCGTGTTCAGCTAATAACGTTCGATGACTCGTGTTTTCTCTGTATGTAGTCATATGTACCTTTCTACACTTTTGTACATGATTGTAATACTGTTTAGGTACCGTAAAACGGGGTTAATTGGAATGCAGGGCCTAATCGGAACGATACTTTAAAAGGGATTTTAACGTTGAAATAATATAGTTAGTTGCTAACAAGGACACTAAATTACTGGTAAAAACATGAAAGTCCTTTTTTGGCACTAAACTATAATTTATTTCAACGTTAAAATCCCTTTTAAAGTATCGTCCCGATTAGCCCCTGCATTCCAATTAACCCCGTTTTACTGTACTGCTTTTGTGTTCTTACATAAATAATCCTTTGATGACATAAACCTTTAATAATCTTTTGACGACACGGTTGGCGCAGTGACTGAGCGATTGGCTGATGCGCTGCGTATCGTAGGGTCGATTTCCGCACGGAAAAAATATTTGTATGGCCTACAGATAGTCATTCCGGATCTGACTGTTTGGGTATGTGTGTTTATATGTTTGTAAACGCAACCATAAAACCGGAGAAATTAATAGTGAGGGGCATCGTTTTTTTTAAAAAAAAAAGAAATAGAAAAAAAAATGAAGTCATTTATTTTAATTAAAACATTAAAAGGCACATTTGAATGTCATATACAAAAAGAAAAAAGAATTGATAAGTCGTCTTTTAAGTACCTATTGCATGAGTCTGTAAACAAATCGTGTTATTTTAGATTAAACCACTTGAAAAACTTTAATTAAGCACTTTACTTTGTGCACTTAATTTAGTTTGTGAATAAAACAAAACTAAAATTTTAATGACCACCTAAATATTTATAAACTTAAATAAGATGTAGTTTTTTAAAAGAAATTATTTACATAAATTATAAACTTTAAAGAAAATTTTATTTAAGTTTCTTAATTAACTTTGTTGGTTTAATTATTTTCATTTATACGATGACCTTTTTACTACGCAATAGAGTTAAATAAAGAAACTTTTTTAATGCAGATAATAACATAACGTAACATCACGCCTGTAATCCCCGAAGGGTTAGACAGAGGTGTATCCATCAGTTATGTTTAAGTCCCACGTAATAGGGGGCGAGCCTATTGCCATCAACAGGGCACAAATCCAGACTCCGAGGCTGCTACTGAGAAATTACTAATAGAAAAACCCAATAACACTGCCCGACCTGGGAATCGAACCCAAGATCTCATGCTCAGCAGTCGCGCTTTGCGATTACTAGACCAACGAAGCAGTCCAATGATAATAAAACTATTAAAAGACGATCTTAATCAAGACTTCATCGAAACAGTTAAAACGCTATTCTATGAAATCGGTCTTAATTATTAATTAATCAAAGAGATAATAAAAAAAGTCGGACACACAACGTAATTAACGCAATTTCCCGTTTACAAAACGGTATCTTAAATTCATAGATCATTCATTTTATTCGGTTGTCATGCGTCACCTCCTCAGTTGCCCGTCATGCCCTACCACCTGCACCATCCAAGACCTTAATGAGGCCAATGATAGAGCTGTACAGGGCGCCTACCGCCATCTCTTATAACTATATTATTTTAATATTACTTTGTAATTTCTGTTGTTACATTTTCAACTCTCGGTGCTGATCCGAGCGTTGAAAATCGAACAGTGCGGAAGGCAAAGTAACATTAAAATAATATTGTTTTAAGAGGTTGTGGTAGGCCCCTAGGTTGCTCAATATTGGTCGGACAAAATTTGAGTCAATCGTCACAAGAAGAAGAAGAAGAGATTCGTTTTATTGTTTTACTAGCAATACCCCGCGTTATGATACGTCTTTGATTACTGCGCCGCTCCCATAGGTCGTAGCGTGATGGTTCATATCCTATAATCTTCATCGATAAACGGGCTATTTAACGCAACAAGACTTTTTCAAACCGGGCGTATAGTTTCTGAGATTAGCACGTTCAAACAAACAAATTTACCTTTTTTTTCTCTTGAAAGCTTTGTCTATGGACAACATCTAAAGCCCAGTTTAAAACGTCAATATCTACGTTACGTTACAGACAGTTGTGACCAGAAAATGTCGCTTGTCAAGTCAAGCGACGGATTTGGTCGCAGGAACGACAATTAATCGTTGTGCATGACTGTACCAGTAACACGCTTGATTTGACTCACAATTGACTTTTATGAAATCTCTCGAGCGCAATATTGTGTAGTGAATAATTTAATGTTCACTTTTTTGGCTGATATTTAAACTACGTACTATGAATATAAAAGTGTTAGTTTAAGTGTAAAATTTTTATACATATTTCTTTAAGCTTCATCACACATAATTTTAAGCATATTAAAAAGTTCGGTGAGATTTTGTCTAACACTTTTTAGGGTTCCGTACCTCAGTCGGCAAAATCCCTTATAGGATCACTTGACTTGACAGACGAACAGACAGGCAAGTCTGTCAAGACCCTTTTTTTAGGAACACGTGAAGATATGAAGCTGGAATTAATATAAAATACCATTTGGAACAGTAAAAAAATCAAACTCGTTTATAGCGCATATTTTGACGCTCGCTATGGAATCAAAACCTAGGGAAGTTCCCGTTGATCTGGAATCATGGCACTGGACAAGAAGCAATGCCATGTAACATAAGTAAAGGAAGAAATGCGAAAACCATAAAGTAGTTTTTACATCATAAAATAATTACTTTTGTGTGTTAACAAACTTATTTTTTTGTACGTTGTAAAAAATATTGTATAGTGGTACGGAAGCCTTCGTATGCAAGTCCAACTCGCATTTGGCTGATTTTTTATACAATAATAATATTTTCTTTTCACCTTTACGATGTACATAAATTTAAAATATTATGTTTGTAATTTATATCCAAGCAACACAAAAATGTTGTAATAATAAAAAAACATAAATTTATACCAAGTGTTATCGATAAAATTCTCAGAAAACACGAATATAATAATTATTTTCTACGCCTGATAATAAAAATTAAAATGTTAACCTATATTTTTTTATATCGTCATAAAAACCCTACGGGTATAATAAATATCGTAGATCAAATGCAAACAGAACCGAACAAAGCTCAAAAGGCTTTTCTTTGAATCAAATAACCTTAAAAACCGGTCAAGTGTGAGTAGAACTCGCATATGAAGCGTTCCGCACCATCCTAGAAGATATAACAGCATTGAAGTATCGAGCCAAAAAAGGAAAAAAACAGTCATCTTGCATGATGGCATTGTAGTATCGAGCCAAAAACGCAAAAAAATACAGTCATCTTGCATGATGGACATTTCTTTTATTTATTTTCATTATTGGTTTGTATACCTACTGTTAATAGAAATATACATTCTGTGAACATTTCAACTCTCTACCTCAACTGCCTCGTTGGTCTAGTGGTCGCATAGCGCGACTGCTGAGCATGAGGTCTTGGGTTCGATCATCAGGTCGAGCAAAATGTTATTGTGTTTTTCAATCAGGAATTTCTCAGTAGCAGCCTCGGAGTCTGGATTTGTTGATTTGTTGATTGATTGATTGATTGATTTGTTGAGTTGATGGCAATTGACTCGCCCCCTATTACATGGGACTTAAACTTAACTGGCAAAATGTGGGTGTATTAATGGGTACACCTCTGCCTAACCCTTCGGGGATTACAGGCGTTATGTAATGTATGTTCAACTCTCTATTTATTACGGTTCATGAGATACAGCCCGCTGGGACGGACGGACGGACAGAAGAGGCTTAGTAATACTAGTACGGAACCCTAACAACGTTAAAAATAAGTCAAGTAAACTTTGACGTTACATGTCTGAGTGCGAATGACAGTTGTTTCTACTCGAACACACACAGAGAGAGAGAGGAATAAAATAAAAAGCAAATGACTTTTGTTATTGACTGTACATTTTGCGAGAAGAATATTTAAGCTGCTGTTAAAATGTGAGCGATCATTGTTTTTATATTTGTGTATTCTTTTACAATTTAATTTCATAATGTATGCGGTTACATGTTTTGGATGATAACATTTTAAATGTGGGATTAAGTAAACAATTTATTAACAATTCAAAAGGATCGTCAAAGGTTGTCTTAAGGATGTCTTAATACTATTAAAATATCTTCTTATAGATAAAAATTTCATGCCTCGGTGTTTGTGATCGCACTTCCCAGAAACAGCTCTAGCGATTTCTATGAATTTTTTATGTATATTTGGTAGGTATGAGAATAGGTCGTAAAACATATTTAATACCGTTAAATAATATATCAACTTTGACGCGGTAGATTATAATTTGGAATAGCACAAAGGCTATTTTTTATTCCAGAAAAAATTACGGTTCCTTTGGCGTAACGTCAACAGAAGCTATAGCTGCGAGAATGTTAACCACATACATACATAAACTCACGCCTTTTTCCCATTGGGGTAGGCAGAAACCACAGAACGCCACCTACTGCGGTCCTTACATATTCCATTCGCCTCTTCCGTTCATACGTTTCGTCATACAAGCACGCCGGTTACGAGTACTGCGCACCTGACCTTTCTGACGAAATAAGTAGTGTCAGTGTAGGTCTTCCTAGGGCGACCCCTCCCTGCGTTGCCACTCATATAAATACCTTTTTGTTAATTGTCTTTTACTCATCCTCTCAACATGACCGAACCCAATGTTAATCACAAAACAAAAAACGATCATCAGATCAGAACTACAGTTATCGAAAAGAGAATTTAATTACTGAAATCTTAACACTCGAAACCAACTTTATCTACCTAGTAGACCCTTTTCAAATAGATGGTGTTGCCACCTTTGGACCTCAAATAGAAATATTTATGGAACCGGAACGTTGGGCTAGGCTGACACTTACCAAATTCATTGAGCTTACTTCACATTTGTTAAGAGGCGTTCAAAGTTTTATAAAGTTTTGTATCACGGTGCGCAGGTAAAGCGCGTAACATACAGGGAATGAGTGCGGGTCGGACGCGGGTCAGGTGAGGAGTATATTAAATAGTATTACTTTGGATTAAATAAAATACGTAGGATGCGAGAGAGTCAACCATAATATGAATACTAGGGGTAAGTAATATCTGATATAATTATAAAATCTCTAATATTTTCAGGATATAACAACTGAATCTATAATTTTATTTGATATAATGGTCAGTTAATATCATAAACGATTGATATAATTTTAAAATAAAAAAAATATATAAGCATAACATACATTGAATATAAAATCGTTTGACATACCTACCACTCAAAAGACATAAAACCTATTTAGTTTAAAATATGACATTTATATCATAGTTATATATTTCTACCTAAGTTGATACACCTAGTAACTGATTCCCGATGTTGTACGTTCATTAACTATTAAGATTTTCTATTGTTTCTCTTGTAAGTGAATATTGTAAAATTCTTTTAGAGAAATAAATTCTTCTTGAAACTGACATGTGAACTTAGCCATAATCAGACAACAGTAATCACCAAAGGCTTATGTTTGTATATCAATCACGTGACCACACTTACTCTGATTAAGACCTAGCTTAAATTCACGACCTAGACTAAGTCCTAATCAAAAATTCTCTTTGTGTATAACAAAATGTCTAAGCACACTGAGTAGGCGTTTAATCTCTGCTGGCAGGTCTCAAAGGGAATTGAAAGCTGACTGGATTTAAATAGGGTGTGGTTTAACTTAAGGTGTTAGCTATGGTGGTGGTAGCTTGAGAGGGTAGGGAGTGGAAAGTGTTATCCCTCTACTATTATAAACACGAAAGTTTGTGAAGAAAGATGGATGGATGTTTCGTACTCTTTCACGATTAGAAGGGAAATTAGCTAATATTTTCCCTATATAAAATCCAATTATCAACTTTGTCTGACCTGGGAATCGAACCCCACGCTCAGCAGTCGCGCTTGCAAATGACCAACAAGGCAATCAAATTAGCCAAAGTTCATTTTTTCATGGAGAAGGTTCGCGGAAAGTTAAATAAAATACGGTTGAATTTCGACCATTGACGGACCACCAGTTCCAATAAAATGACCAAAACAAATGCACAACAAAGGATCGCAAACAAAACAAATTGTCGTAGCCGTAGCGGATTGGGTATCTGCTACGCCGTAGCCATAGGAGCACCAGCTACGGCGTAGCAAAATGCATTCCTTTACAGATAGCATTTAAGATCAAGGATAAAACAAAGTTGCAATTAGTTCCAAACCACTGATTGTTACTATGTTTGAGTGCAGAGTTAAGGGAAAGAAGTTAGTTTTAGAATTGACAAAGTTAAGGAGATAGGATTCTTAGAAGATAATCTAGATATAAAAGCGAAAGGTCACTGACTAAACGCGAAGTCTCGATAACTTCTTGACCTATGAAGTTGAAATTAAGGAGGTAGGTACTTTATATATAGTTTGACTAGCTTCTGCCTGCGACTTCGTCTGCGTCAAAGTTTGTTTGTACATACTTGGACCCCTGCTATCCCCTTAGGGGTTTTTTTGAAAATCCTTTTTTATTGGACCTGAATGTTTGTATGAAGTGCAGCACGGCGTAAATGATCTTAAAAAATTTAAGCATAGGTACAGACGGCGGAAAGCGACTTTGTTTTGTACTATGTAGAGATAAATAAAAATACGAATCTTTTCTCTTTATAATATTAGTTTACTTGCTTTTAACCGCGGCTTCGCTCGCGTTAAATTCGGGTAACTTAGTTTACTCCTATGTTTCTCCTAAGTTTTTCCATACAAACTTTGGTCCCCCATTTCATCCCCTTAGGAGGTGAATTTGAAAAAAACCCTTTCTTCAAGAGGTTTTCGATATTTCGTGATGAGTAAGTGACCTTTCGCTTTTATATATTTAGATATGGAGTATAATTATTTAACATCGTTCAACTAAATAAAACTGCTACAAAGCACTCCCCCTTAACTAGTCCGGGACATCGTTAGTAGGTACGTATCTATAGTCGCTTGAGAGAAACTTTAAGCCGGCCATCTGTTCGGAGTGCCGATGTCCGGCCTGTCTCGACGAACAACTTGCTGAATTTACCACTTGCAATCTTTAATTTGTTGGGTCTGAGTCATGAGCGACAGCGGGTATCTTTGGAAGGGCGATTTTATTTACCTAAATATTTGTGTCATGATGGCCTAGTGGTTTATTAGCCCGCCTCTCAAGTACTAATGTGACTTGTTCAATGCATGTACATTTTAAGTATATCTTGGATATCACTGACATTGGTGGAGGAAAACATCATCTGACTTTAAAAGAATGCCAATCAGTCTCGAGCAAACGTAGTAGCGCATGCCTTCTCTGAACGAGAAGACGCCTTTGCCCTGCATTGGGACTATATTATGCTGGAATAATTAACTTCTAAATATCTCACAAAACTGGAGAGTGTTAATATTTTTAATTAAATAAGTAATTTAAAATCAATATCTAATAGGTATGTACTCAGATCGTTTAAACAATACCTAATAACCTCTAACAATTACGCCGTAAAATTCAATTCCAGCTTAACTTTAACAGCTATTTCATTTCTTCGCTAATCGACGTGAAATTACCAACAGGCATTGTACAATCGACAATAAAACCTATCACGACAATTACTCAACTAACAAAACAAAATTCAATCCGCCAACAGTTCATGTCTCGCACCACAACCGAATCAGCGCAATTTTCTCCAAATTACAACATTAAATATAATTTTGAACGAGATTGTACTAACGTTTGGCAAAACACCAGTCTATATTAGATTTTAGTCATTGTTTAAAAGGATTGCTTCAATAAATATCTGTTACGAGCTTAGAAACTTGGAGGAGCAATTTTAATAATAAACGATGGCCAAATTGGGGCAAGCGCAGGAGTTGGATATTGAATAGTCATTAGGTAGAAGAGAAATTGGAATTAGAAAGCGAAATGAAAGGAATGAGGCCTGTGAGAAAATTACTGATTTGATGGAAATTACCTATTTGTTTAAATAGATACTAGTAATAAGCAAAAGGAAGATATACTTGGCAGAAAAGAATTGGAGACAAAGATTAGTAAAATAATAGTTGCAAATGTTGAAGAATAACATATGATTAGGATTATAGGGGGTTGTAAAAAAACATAAAACAACCGTTAACTACAGATACTGCCCATCAAACATAGTAACATTAAGCAAAACTACTGCTGGTAAACGACACTTAAAAACATTTTATACTAACAGGTGCTTGCAATAGTACTGGGGTCGTAAATAGTTATATTTAAAACTTTAGTTATCATTTTACAACGTAGAAGAAATAGATCTTTGATCTTCAATTTGTCCGTAATCAAAAGTTTTACAAGTTTGATCCAATGATATAAAAATATATGTAACTTTCGGCTTCGGTAATTCTCTTTAAACGAAGTACGTTGTCGAAAATAAGAAAAGATGATACTGCATGTTAATATAATATGTTGATGTAACAAGGAAAATTATAAAACAGTCATTTCAGCTGTAAACTTCCTGTAATTCAAAAAAATCCTGAACCAAAACTGTTGACACACATGAAACCGATATCTTGAAGCTTACCCCCATAATCGATACGGCCTTCACACGAACAAAAGCACATAAAACATTGCACACAATCAGCGTACCATTCATTTAAAGGATATTCAAAGACAATTTGGGAGCGTACGATTCATACAGGAAACGATTAAATCGATTAAAGCGAATGCCGCGCAACGATGTCTGTAATCGTTGGACGTGAATGTACCGTTTTGATTTTAACTGTAATTCATACCTTTGTGCACCTTTTTGTTTTTATTACGCAGCCGGTAGTTCTTCTGCGGATTTATTCGAAATTCGAAACTCATTTGGGAAATGCCTATGAATTTTTGAAATATGTTTTTTCAGAAAGTTGATCAAAAAACACATTCTCGTGAAAAGCTTTTACGATTTTGATGAGTTTTGTATTTGATGTACTGTGAGAAATAACACCGGCTGTTTGTTTATCTTTTTCGGCTTTTTGCTCAGACGTATTACAAGACAAAGGCGGCAGTATATCTATGTATATAAGTTTAGTAAAAAATGTTAGTAACATAATACAAACAATGTTTAACTAAAGACGCTATAATAAATAGCCATATTCTTATTTATTGATAACATAATACTATACGCCAACACATTATGCGGTGCGGTACCGCAACGCAACGCTGAGAGTTGCTTCGCGAGTTCCATCGCAAAGCCTTTGATTGCTGTAAGTAGCGAGAGGTGATCATTTTTCCCAGGATCGTGAACGTTCACAACGTCGAAATGCTGGGTGTGAGTGTGTTACTCATCGCACATGTTTGCTTTGCGGCGCGGCAACCCACTGCTAATATATTTGTTGCGTCGGACATAAAGGCAGTGTACATCTGAATGCCTTCTCTTAATAAAAAAGCCTAAATATTGCTACTTATATCTCCTAGTTTTATCCGATTTAAGATAGAATTAAAGCAATTTACTCACATTATACCGGCCACCTGGCTGAAGCCATATATCATTATGATGGGCCGTTTATCGTCGAATGTTTTCTGTAAATCTGGCCATTATCGGATTTACAACTCTGTTCGATTTAACGTCTTTTTTATTTTATGGTTACACTGTAAATCGGTTTGTTTATGCAAAAACCACATAACTGAACTGAGTTGTGGAACTTGTGGATAAACGCAACTGGATACGTCGAAATGATTATTAGAAAAACTCCCACGACGATTCTGTGCTACAAGATGTTTTAGGCTCTTGTTTAGTTATGGATTGTCAATGTTATGATAAACGTTCTGCTAAGTATTGAGAGTATAAAATAGATTGGAATTGGAATATACAAGGTGCAGCTTTGCATCCTCATCAAAGCTAGTGTTCTCAACACGAATCAATAATAAAATACTTCTTTATTATATTAGTATAGAAAATGACTCGATTTACGAGTCCGCAAGTGTATTTGCCAATTATAGAACACGTCACATAACATGCTTGTTATCCGAAATTCGACCTTAAAGGCATATCGCATCCCGTTTAAATTGATGAGCTTTTACCTTCTTGGAACTGATACGTATAAGTTAGTTATTACGCCAATTACCGACATTGTGCTGATATGTGCCTCGCGGTAATCTTCGGGACCAATCAACTGGGGTTTGAGCATTTTGGATACACAGTGGCAGAATTAGGGTTGAAGCAAATTTGAGTTAGGTGCAATTATGGTGAGGTTTTGACTGAGATTTAGTATTTGTACTAAGTTTATTTAAACTTTATGTAACAAAAGGCGGAGTTAATGTCTTAGACGTTCTCTATCAGTCATTCAAAAGTGGGAATAGAATTGCATTGCAATTACAAATTATCCTGCGCGCACACTTTAAAAGAGCGACTCAAAATATAACTTTGTTTTATACACGAAAAGATACACATTTCTTTGTGAGAATTTAGAATACGGTACACCACGCAGCACTACTCCTCGTGATGCCTCGTGGCGTAGAGCGAGTGACGCAGCGGTGAATCGCCGGTACGCGCGGCGTGCAAGAGCGGCGACGACGTTGTGATGCATCTCGCGGCGGCGCGCGGCGCAGCGCGAAATCACTGGCCTCTTCCAGTATCGTCACGTCGCGTCGCGTCTCGGTGTGAGCTGACCGTTACAGTCTAAAAGAAACAAAATTAAAACGTGCTTTACAAGATTTCCGCGGCACGGGGGTGCCACACCACCAACTTCCAAACTCCAGGCTGCTACTAAGAAATTCCTAATGAAAAATCTAATAACACTTTTTGCCCGACCTGGGTATTTAATTGAACACAGAATCCAACGCAATAGCGCTTGAGATCACCAATGTGGGTCGGGGGTCTTCGGTATAGATGTGGGAAGTAATAAAACTTAAGGAGGTTACTGCTGAAGGGGCAAGAACCTCTTCATATAACGTCTCAGAGAGATCTGCTTTCTGAAGGAATGAGGGCCTCTTAATGGTCAAAGCTCTCGACAGTATCACCACTTACTGGATCCGCATCCAACACGCCGTCAACTTCACTTGCTTAGCTAAAATCAAGAAGTACGTTTGTTGATTTGTTTGTTTGTTCACAGCTAAATTACTGAATCGATTTTGATGAAATTTGGTACAGACATTGTCTGTATCCGCAATAACTGAATTTCACGTTTAAATTTTTCTTAAACTGTGATATGTATGAACTTAAGCTAATTTGCAACATAATTGACCTTGAAAACTTAGTGTCGAAACTAGGTGGTTTTCCACTAGGTGGTTATACACCTTCCTAAGAGTTTATTTTTCGCTTTTCGTCTAAAATTTCGGAGCAATCATTCGTTTATGAGCATAAAAGAAAGTGTAAGATTTGCGTCCAGACTTCAATACATTTTAATAAATCGTTTTGGCTATCAAAGATTCCTTTTACGAATTAGTAACTCATATTTATTACAAAAAGTTCTTGCTCTAAGTATCTTCATTATATAACCCCAAAATAACGCGGTATCAACCCTTCTCATCAAACTAACGCAAATCAACAACATTGGTAATTAATTCTCAACAAAACTGAAGCTTCAATTTCACCCAGGGCTAATAACGTTTGAGACACGGCGTCATACGTGTGACGTAACGAGTAATATGTAGTGAGTTGTAACTAGGCTGGGTCTGTCGTCACAGACTACGGAGAACAGTCGAATCAGATTATGTAAAAGATGTTACGTTCACTCAAGATTTACACATGCAAATATTTAAATATGGAAGTCTATAAAAGGTGTTCTATGTACCGTGTACGTATGGATGGTTTTTGGGTTAGTATACTTATAGCTGCTTTTTTTAGGCTGTGGATTTATGTCAGTGAATTTTTGAACGGTTAGAATCTGCTATTTGTTTGGCGACTAAAAAACTATGGGCAGATGGATTGAGTCTAGCGTTACAACTGTTTGTAACTGGGACACATGTAAGTACGTGAGGCAGAGCGCAAGACGTATCTACGGCCGACCAGTTACTGCGCACTGGTCAGAGCGAATAGTTATTCTCTTTGAGCTTGTCAGAATATAACAACCATTTGGTAATTCTTTCCTCAACCAAACGAGGTAGTACTCAAATCTAGGGATTATTATATACACCGTCATTTCGCAATGGTGTAACGAAGCCTTAAAAGTGGTGACACCGACGTGAACCCTAAAAAAAATGTCTCACAATAATCACAAATCAATAATTATGGGGTCTGAACATGACAGCTGAGAGAGTAGACTGTCTGCACATAGTTCGCACCGTATCGTATTGCATTATTTATCAAAATAAAAGCTATGGACAGGATCAAATCCACTATCTGTACAAAATAAAATAGGCAAAAGAAACCACTCTCAAATTCTATTACTGATTTTAACTTCTTCTAAATGAATAAACATTATTTTAATTACCAACACAGAACTGATTTCAAATTTAGAACTCAGAATACCTTCAAGTTCTTTAAAAATAAAACAACTCATTCATCGCGATAAAAGACAAAACGATCTGAATCAGAATTTCGTAGAAATCGTTCTCAAAAACAATACTGACGATACAATGTAATGAGTCACTGACCTCCTTGCTAGCACGAGTCAAATAAGTATTAGTTTACACTTTACTAGCTAATAAAGCTGTCTCCAGTTATTACAATGCTAGTATTTTAGTTGAGACACCGACACTTCTAATTAAGACTGTGACAGTAGTGGGCTTTGGTGAGATTCGATAGTCATTAGTTAATTGAATGCACGAGTAAAGCGACAGTCACATTTTAACTGTTTACGTCATCATCATATCAGCTGAACGACGTCCACTGTTGGACAAAGGACTCCCCTAAAGATAACCACAATGACCGGTCCTGCGCTGCCCGCATCCAGCGGTTTCCCGCAACTTTTACCAGTCGTCAACCTCATTGTGGGCTTTCTCACATTGCGCCTCTCACCTCATGTCATCTATTAAAAGCAATATTGGTTCTTTTTGTCAGTTAGAGTTATGTAATTTTAGAGTTTAATAGCTGAATGGTGCCAATGGGAACCTATTACTAAGCTTCTGATCGTCCTGTTTGTCACAGGCTTCTTCTGGGTAAAATCGCTCCATCGTAGACATTGTCTCTGTCACCTTTGACCTGGACTAGAGTCAAGAGCGAATCCATCTTATTAAAAACAAGCCTTAGTACCTATTGAGTGTTGCGGGACGTCTTAACGGGATACCGTGGCCCCGGAACGTAAAGGGCAACAGAAGGAACAGGGTGGTTTTTTAGTCAGTAAAAGTCTGACAGTCCCTTCCGCCCCACCCAGGGCGGAAGGAGTCATTTGATGATTTTTACCACATAAAAAAAAAAAAAAAAAAGTACCTATTGAGTCACTAGAATTTTTTACAGAGTGTGTATAACTTTGACCCCTGTAATAACAAAAAAGAAAATTAAAGTTCAAAATTAAAGGGGACCCTTCTATACAAGAAACGTGGTTTATGTGTACGGAACCCTTCGTGTGTTCTTTTGCCAGTTAGACTCGTGTATTTTTTAGTAAACTTGTTGAAAAAATACTTTGATAAAATTAATATTTTCACAAAATAGGTTTATTTATTTATTTAACAAAAGGTACAAAGGCGGGCTTAACGCCTTTGGCATTCTCTACCAGTCAATCTAAGTTGTCCAATTCAGTGACCGAGTCTAGTTCTGTCAATATTTTCAAAGACTTTGTTGTCAAAGTCAAATCATTTATTTGAATTAAGCAAGAAAAGCACTTTTGAACGTCATATAGGTTAGTACCTAAAAGAAAAAAAAAATTGAATCTAGTTGACACTGAATGTTTTTTACCTATGCATGTAATTTGTACACTTTAACTGAATATTACTTTAAACTGTTTTTATGTCAATAAACATTATTCTTATTCAAAACAAACCAACTCACATCAAAATGACTCCTATCTTTCAAAATTGATTTTGGATTTTTAACGCTAATTAATTTTAAATCTAGATGTAAGTACATTAAAATGTTATTGCTTTATAGATATTCAATTAGTTTGACAAAATCAATGAATTATTGAGAGATTGTGGATTGTGGAGATTTAGGGTAAGTTCTGACAAAACGAGCAACGTTTTGTCAGAACTTACTTAGCCTACATTTTGTCCATGAAATTGTCAATAGTCCATTACGTATCTTTCCGGTATTACAAATGATAACTATTACGTAAACTACCTACAATTCACGTAATATCAAAACCTTTGGGGGATAAAACAATATCCATAATATACATACATAAACATACGTAAACTCTCTGTGTGCCAAATTACAGCGCAATCCGTTCAGTGGTTTAAGCTGTGTGTTGATGAATCAGTCAGTCAGTAACGGTTGCCTTTTACAAATTAGATAAGTTCAGGATTCCTCACGATGTTTGCCTTCGCCTATGTTAGTGATATCCAAGATAAACTTAGAAAGTACTTATGAAATAAAAAAGTCACATTGATACTTGCCGTGCCCGGTTACGAACTCATAACCTTGTGCATGAAAGGCAGGCGCCTTAACCACCGGGCCATCACACCATTTTGGCACCAAATAATCACAATTTATTCCCTTGATTACATTCTTTACATTACAATCAACACCTGTGCTCCATTCATATAAAAACCTAATTCTTTCTTATAACAAAAGAACCACGATTTCACGTTCAAGCAAATCTGTTTCTTAACTTGAATTATTGATGAAGGTTTTCCCGAAAATTACCCTGAAACGAGTATGATAAAAAAATCTAGCAAAATTGTGATTTGAGTTCTCGCTCTAGTTATCCCAATTCGTTTCGCGTGAAAAATATTGAAATACATGAACATTGGAGGGACAAAAATATATATGTTATTCACTCTCTAATGTATGAGCGGAAGCGATTTGATTATGTACTGTGAATATGGAAACAGGCCAATAGCGGATAATTAATGAGTTGTTTTGAACGAATTTTGTTACTTTTTACATAATAAATTATTTGCTTTATGTACCGTGTGGGTTTTCGTAAATAAATAAATAAATGTTTCTTAGTGCCACTCAGTTAATTTTTGTGTTAATTTATTTGTTTGCATTTTGTTTGCTAATGATTCTATGTCAATTTGGTGATTGTCGAAAACATTATGTTGATTAATGGTTTTTTTTTTCATGTTTTACGTGCCCGGTGTAGTGCGAGTCGGTCACGCACACTGAGCGTTTCGTACCATCGTAGAAGATTATAACATGTAAAATGTTTTTTTACATGTTATATGATGGACTTTTAGGGGAGTCCTGAACTGTTTTATACGATTTTTTACGTATGACGTATTTAGTATTATATCTTCTACCAAAAAATAATAAAAGTTAAAAATGAAAGGGGTAGTCCTTTCATTTTTAAATTTTATTATTTTTTGGTATAGCGGCGATAGATTCATACATTCCGTGATTTCAACTCTCTAGCTATTACGGTTTATGAGATACAGCCCGCTGTCAGACGGACGAACGGACAGTGGAGGCTTTGTAATTTAAATACAGTCCCACTGACACCCTTCTGATACAGAACCCAGAAAACTTCAAAAAAAATTATAGCAATGTCATTTTTGGACACGTCACTGCACTCGCTAATCACCCATCACTCGCCCCACATCACTCGTTCACTGAGCTACTGAATTAAAGATAGCACACGTACCGGCTACGCTGATATGATTCACTGCAAGTTGACTCATTGTGATGTATCGTACTACTAGTGATGGCTGCTTCGCTCTTAATAAATTATTGGCGTTGAGAGATTGATACTGTCTTACTCCGTTTTATGTTACTGCTACTTATGTAATTTGTGGGGTATTGAACTGAGTCGATTGTGAAAAGATTTTGTTGTTTTTGTCACTGTGATTGTTTCCGTGAGTGTATTGTTTTTTCAACAGCTCAGATTAGTAAACGTTACTTGGCACGTGATTTGCCTTATTTATTTATTTATTTACTAGCTTGGGCCGTGACTTGAAAGGTCAGGTGCGCAGTACTCGTAACCGGCGTGCTTGTATGATGAGATGTATGAACGTAGATGAGGCGAAAGGAGTATGTAAGGATCGTAGCAGAGTGGCGTTCTGTGAGGTGGTTCAGGTGGTGTTCTTCTGTGTTTCTGCGTACCCCCATGGGAAAAAGGCATGAGTATGTATGTGTGTGTGCGACCTCGTCCGCGTCAAAGTACCCCCGTTTCATTCCCTTAGGGGGTGAATTTTGGAAAATCCTTTCTTAGTAGACGTCCACTAACTATAATCTACCTCTCTGCCAAACACCTTTATACATCAAGCAGTTTTCGATTTTTCGTGATGAGTGAATGTATGTACGCTTTTATATTTTATAGATATAGATGAAACAATCATCAGAAAAGATTCCCTGAGTACGTACTCACATACAGTTGTTTCATCTTTGGTATTGATGTTGAGATATTGATGTTCGAGATCGCTTAGAGCTGTTGTCATTTTGGGTTGTACCTTATGTAATATGCAGGAGATTGGAATGATCTAGTAGCGAACATCTTTTGATCTCCCAAAGGTTGGAATACTTTACCTTTCCTGCTTGTACTACCTTCTATAACTTAGTGGCAATTGGAATTAATTTCAGTTTGTTTCTAATCTATCTATAGGTAGGTACTAATATTATAAAGTTGAAAAGTTTGTTTGTTAGTTTTAACGCGCTCACCTTCTGAACTACTGGATCGATTCTGAAATTTTTAACGCTAATAAGATGCTACGTTATTTTTGAGTGCAAGTACAGACGGATTCGGGGGCAAAAACTAGTAAGGAATATAGTTCTAGTACGGTGACTTTTTCATGAAAAGTTTAATTAAATACATCATCTTTTTTTTCACGCCGTAGCCTTACCAAGAACCAGTCTACTTTAATTCTTTGAAACACTAATCCCTCAAAAAATACTCAAAATAATCCAGCTTTTCACTCTGTAATCCTACAATAAACGTCTTTGAAATTCTTAATAATACCTAGCACCTTGCCTGAGAGCAACAACCGAACGAAACAAGCAACTTAATTAAAAGTATTAAAACCACCTTCAAATTCTGAACCCGTCGTAAACTCTGGTAACTGCTTGGTAACGATTTGCCAAGTTTTAAAACTCAATTCACATTGTGGAAGCAGATCACTTTAGCTGTTTGAAAGGAAGGATCTTCTGAATTAAAGATGGCGTCGCTTGCGATGGCTCGAAAATCATTTTATTGTGTGTGGAATGTTGGATTTTGCTTTTGTATAAGGTCTTAAAGTTTGGTACGTGTTTGCGTTATTTTCAGTTGTTGTTTACATATTAAAATCTATCTATCTGTTATTATACATAATCTTTATGTATAAAATTTTGCCTCCGTATGTTTGTGTCTGCAAAACTTGGAAAGTAGTCATTGGGTTGACTTAATTTTTTTTTTAAACATAGAATCTATCTTAACGCAGCGTTGCGTTGCAGTCAAAATCAAGCAAATTATTCAATAAATACCTATTGCATTAATAATTTATTACTGTCCCGACAAATATTGCTATTTTTGTTTAAACAGCCACAGTTGAGCTAAAGCCTACTGCATACTGCTGATAAAAATTGAGTCGCAATTTCAATATATACACATATTTTTTGGTTTTGTACATTACAGGCATTTTTGACAGATTGACACTAAGATTAAATTGTGCTCGATCATGAAAGTTACTAGAATGTTGCCCCCTGGTGTCCGATACCTATATACAAAATAATGCATTTACAAATACAAGCTTTAAATACTTTATGTCCACATTAGTTCAAGAAATTTCAATATGGGCTTCATCCGTATATAAAATCACCGATATACCAGAGGAATGCCATACAAAGAGGAGATCCATGAAGAATGCCCGCTGCATCGGCTCACAAATGCGATGCCTTTGAACAGCTTGTGCGGCGTTCACTTTAAAAGTTACCGACTTGAATATGTTCTCAGAACAGTAATGGAAAATTTGGAGTCTGATATTGGCTGACTTTGAGATACACCGTATTTCAATAATATCGTATATTATTAACTGAGATGGTCTCGAATATATTCAATATGTATATTACGTACTTGAAGCCTTATTTTTTCTTTACCAGTTATCTGATACAAATGTACATTCACATTCGCATAATTCGACAAAATGTGTGAATGTATGCGATTTCATGATTGGTCCCATAGTAAATGATGTTCATAATGATGAGTATAATGATCGCTTTTCAGGTTTTTGGTAAACGAAAAATAATACTATAGTTCTATAAAAAATGCCAATGCAACCTGGCCGAAAGGTTTTATTCAAACACTCAAGTGAATTCTAGCTAGAAGGAATTAAAATAAAATAATAATAGTCAGCTCGTGCTTACATGTTAAGCACCTTATTTAAATATCTTAATATAAAAGTCAGTCTGCATTTAATATACCTAGAGTAGTTCGAAGCCCGGTTCCGTGACCACCACAATACCTGCATTTCTGCCAGAACCATCACAAACAATATCAATGACAATCACTCGAATACCTCAAGTCGGTGCGTCACGTGTGTGTCTATGGCCTGCATCGCATTTACATGTGAAACGTCTCACACGCTACGATCACGTACATATCCTGCTATTATTGGCATTTATGGAGATTTGCTTGAAGCTTTGATGGATCGCTCTTGGTCCAAGATATCAGTCAAATTATGCTGATTTGTTTTAAATGTATATAGGACTGTTGTTTGTTGTGGAATTTGTTCGAAAGAGTCACTGCGGCCTTGGAACGCAAAAGGCATTGGGAGGAACAGAGATGGATTTTAGTCAGTAAGAGTTTGACACTGCCTTCATTCTATCATTGCAATTTTTTTTTTGGTTCGTGCCATAAATATATCTGGGATCCTTCTTCTCCGCCGACATTTCTCGTAGAATTAGTACGCGAGAAATGTCGGTGACTTTGTCTAGTGATACACAATCTAAGGGCCTCAGCACACGGCGTATTTTAAACGCGCAGACGACTCGCATTTCAAGACAATTTCAAGAACACGCGTTGTCTGCGCCGTAGATACCGATCAAAACGCGAGTCGTCTGCGCGTTTAAAATACGCCGTGTGCTGAGGCCCTAAAATGATAAAACAGTCTTCACACGAACTTGAATGCTCATTTCAGATGTTCATTATAAACAAACGATTTACAAGTAGGTATGTAACGATACCAAAACTTCACACACAACGGTAACTAATAGCTAAGTTTTGTTCGATCTAAGAACTAGTTGTAGTTCTACCCTTTTATTACCTTTGTTTACAAAATAGTTGGAAACGGCTAGTTTCTACAACTACATTGTCTGTTCAGAGAGAACTATTGATAGATGTTAATGGACTTTGAACCGTTCGTTACTTTGTTTAGAGTTGTTTTTCTTTTGCTTGGGAAGAACAGAAGACTGCTTACAATAAGGGTAAGGAGTTTGTATGTCTAATATATTTTATTAAATAATAACATAGTTGTCTATTGTTGGAAAGTACTTTGTTGTCTTGTAGATTTCTATATTCAGTATCAATAACTTTTCAATATGGAAAGTACAAAGGTACTAAAAAGGAATGGAGTAGTACCTTAATAATACCGGCCAGTCATTGTCTCACTACAGGACAAAGGCTTCTTCTTACACAAAGAAGGCACGAGTATTGATCACCACTTGCTCATGAGGGATTAGCGATTTCAGACTTATACTTGTTATTGACTGCCTCGTTGGTCTAGTGGTTAGTGACCCTGACAGCAAAGCCGGAGGTAGTGGGTTCGATTCCCACCCAGGACAAACTTTGTGTGATGAGCATAATAATTGTTGGTTCTGTGTCTGGGTGTAATTTATCTATAATATGTATGTATTTATAAATTATATAAGTTGTATGTATATCAGTTGTCTGGTTACCATAACACAAGCTCTGCGTAGCTTGGGATCAGATGGCCGTGTGTGAGTTGTCCCAAGATATTTATTTATTAGTCCAGGTCTCCCCACGACGACTGACCTTTACTGATGTCAGTTATTTTAAAGATAAGCTTAGAAAGTACAAAATGAATTGAAAAAAGTGATCTTATAAAAAATCAGTTTTACCCTATAACGTCAGATTCCTAAATAGGCAGAAATTAAAAACTTATTAGGCGTCAAAATTATAAATTATGAATATTATAAAGTAGGTAAGTACTGTAACAAAATAACAAATTAATAAAATCCACCCTTCCATTCATCCCAAAACGAGATTATAAAAAGATTACCTAAAAATATAACACAAAACAGTTTGTATGGAAAGCTTTTATTTTTAACGTTCTAAGGAAAAAAGAAAATGGTAGCGATTGCCAATTTCCACGCACGAGTTGTTCTGCGTAGGAGGAAATCGGCGGAATCGATGTTACATAAAAAATATAAAAGTTGGCCATACATTTTATAGTATATCGAAGTAAATAAAAATATAATGGCTTCGTGTGTGTAGTGAATCAAATGAACTGAAACTATATTATAGCTTATAAGTACATAGTAGTAGTGTTATTGGGTTTTTTCATCAGGAATTTCTCAGTAGCAGCCTTGGAGTCTGGATTTGTGCCTGGTTGATGGCAATAGCCTCGCCCTCTATTACATGGGACTTAAACATAATTTGCGAAATGTGAGTGTACTAATGGGTGAACCTCTGCCTATCCCTTCGGGGATTATAGGCGTGATGTTATGTTAAGTACTTATTATTAAAGTATCAAGTAAAAAATGGGCTAATAAATAAAAATGGATTATTCTTAATCT
Organism: Hoplodrina blanda; assembly: GCA_949316365.1. Classification (NCBI taxonomy): domain Eukaryota; kingdom Metazoa; phylum Arthropoda; class Insecta; order Lepidoptera; family Noctuidae; genus Hoplodrina; species Hoplodrina blanda. The sequence goes on from OX438582.1 coordinate 16,212,378, forward strand.
TGACTTTCAAAATTGAAGCACTATGAGTTGGATGAAGCTGTATGAAGAATATGAGTTATTTAAATGATATTAAGGATTATAATTGTATAACACGGGGAGGTCGAGGAGAATACTATTACTAGTTAGAACCAATAACAAAAATCACACTACAAAAAAACTACTACAACTCCGAACCTAACCAAAAAATTACACCCGTCCGCCAAATATGATTCGCTCAGCCCAACAGAAAATCAGATTCACGTAACAAATTTGATCGAGTACACTCGATACCAAATTGGCGCCGCCAAATCAGTTTATCCATTCCCTCACACCTATAAAACGTTTGGAATTCCGTAAATTGCTAATATTGCCATATTAGCGGCACACAAACGTGCAATCAACCTTCATTAAGTGAAACATTATCGATGGAAACACGAACAGAATACGTACGAACAAATTATGGTAATATGTGCTATGTGTGAAATTTTAAGTGGACATAAGTGAAATGGTTTCAGTTGATTGTCTGTCTGTTTGTCAAATGATCTTGTTTTGTGGTATGTTGGCATTTGGACGGTTGAAGTGTTTAGTAGTTGATCGATTAGCGTGACATGCGATTGAGGTCAATTACATCTAAAAGTGAAGAGCCATCTTTTTTTTTTTTTTTTTTTTCTTTTTTTTTTTTTTTTGTAAGCATCAAATTTCGAATCGTGGTTCATTTGTTTTTGGTTGTGAGATAGAGGAGTAAACACCATGAGCGTTTACGTCGTACGACATTTCATACAAACTGTCAAATCCTTATTATTCGAAATGAATGAACCGATTTTAGTGAAACTTCCTACACTTAGCAGGATACATATGTCTAAAAAGTTATCAGAGAACGTTTTCGAAAAACGTGTTAACTAGGGCTTAATTCGAATGATTCTAAGTTTTCCATAGAAACAGAAATTTCCAATTATCTATTTTTAAATGAGACGTTTTGAAAATATTCTCTGATAACTATCCTTATTTTTCCTCCTATTTCATAAATATCCGACGAAATATGTTATCGCTTGGGCTCTAAAATTATGTGTCGATTGCATGGTAAAACTTTAGGTTACGATATTCCTTCCACCTCGTATTTGAGCACGTTCAAACTTGCACAAGATTAAACTAGCAACAACAGGCAAGTCAGCGTGACACTGTTGTGCCCGCAAATGGCTCGGATACTTGCGGTAATTCATCCCACACACGTTAATGTATTACTTGTGCAAGTCCAAACTTGCGCAAGCATAATAATATCGTTTTATGTGTGTGACTTGCATTATTGTTGTACGACAAACAACAGATGCACGCCTAGTTTTTTGTTTTTGTTTTTTTTATATTTAGAAGAAAGTATCATTAAAAGAAAATCAACCTTAACACAGTTGGTATAAAGCTAAAAGCTGAAAAATTAAAAGATTAGACATATAACATAAAGCTTTTACAAGATAAACAATTTACAAAACAAAAATAAAACTAACATTCGAAATTCAATTCGAAAAGATGCGATCTCTTAACATAATACATTTACAACCGCATAAGGCGATGTGAAAATCGTTATTACAATCGTACATTGCTTGTTGTGATCGTATACGTGAAACCGATAATACTATGCCATTACGTGCGTAGCCCGCTTTGGACGAGATTCAAACAGCTCTGTTAGGTACAGAAGTGTGTCGTTGAAGCCACAAACTGCATGTTACAGGGAATAAACTGTAGTCGTATGCTGATGTAGGATCCGGTAGTTAGTGATTTTGGTTTGAATAAATTTTATTACACCAGAGATGTTTTATTGGAATGGAAACGGATTATGGCGATGTTCTGAACGGTTTCGCCATAAAATTAGTGGAGTTTTATGGGTTACATTTATATGGTAATATGTATGGTGAAGGGGATAGTGTGTATGTTATGGGCAATCCGTCGTTATGGGCAATCCGTCATTATGAGAACCCTTCAGGTTTCCGTTTAGATTGTAAAATAAATGCATAAAAAAACAGACTATCAATGACCCACTGCTTCTCTTCATACAGAGAAGGCACGATCGGCATTGATCACCACGTTTACTCAAGGCGGATTGGCGAATTCAGACTTGGGTATATTAATTATAAGTTTAGGTTTCCCTACAAACTAGATTCAATATTATATATTTATTTCTTTCTTGTAAATGACGATCAAAAGTACCTTTTAATGGTTTTATCGAAATAAATGATTTGACTTCGATGTTTTCCTTCACCGATGACAGTGATATCTATGATAACCTTAGTAAAATGAATTGAGTAAATGACATTAGTATCAAACCCAAAACCTTATACATGAAAGGTGCCTAAACCAAACCTTAAATGAACATACTTAAATATTTAAGTTCGTATCCGTTGAAAATCTATTAATAAAATCTCTCATAAATAACTGGAATGTTATCAATAGATTCCTTACTTCTCAGACATCAAAATTAACATGAATACTTTCAAATGTGAGTTATTTGATTGATCTGAATGTAATATAGGTAACAGTAAATAAAAAAAGATTTTAGTGGTAGTAGAACACAAGAAGTATGTAGGTACTTATCGTAAATATTTTGATTCAACTGTAATTAAATAAATACAGCATAAATTGAGGTTATCCCGAGTAAACAGTCTTCGTTTTCGCTCGCGTGTTCGATATACTGGTTTAATCCCGAGTACTTCCGAGTACTGCCGAGCACCGCCGAGCCGGTAGAACAATCATACCCGTCGTATACGGCGGGAAATTGGACATTTTTGGTGATATCGATCACTGTTAGCTTCACCGGGAGCATACGCTTGTAATGTAATAATTCAGATTCGAGCATTACATTAGTGAGTGCGAAAAATCGAGCATTTCAGTGAGCTACCTGTAAGTTTACAATATGTAACATTTAGGCGCTCCCTCATTGGAAGCATTCGCCTTTACTGTAACAGTTTAGAGGTCAAATTCACATTTTGGGATCTTTGTTGGTTTGTTTGTTTCGTTGTTTCTTTGTTTGTTGTTTTCTTTGTTTATTAGAGCGTATTTCGATCGTATGTCATAGTAAATCTAATTCGTCTCGTCGCGTTATTTGTTCATAACTTATGTGATATATTTTAAACTAGCTCTTACCCGCGACTTTGATTGCATAAATTTCGCTGTATAAAAGTTGCCTATGTCCTTCTTTAGGGTTTAAACTTACCCCGTACCAAATTTCATCAAAATCGGTTCAATGGTTTAGTCGTGGAAGCGTAACAGACAGACAGAGTTACTTTCGTACTTATAATATTAGTATGGATTTATTTCTTAATAATTTTACGACATGACACCTGCAATGAAGAATTAATACCCAAACAAACATAGAATACTTAGGATCACTCGAACTTAAGCGTAGGCGCCGCCAATATCCCCCTTACACCCTTAAAGTGTTTTTAGTCTAATATTAATTAAGATTACCTAACAAGTTATATACAACATAAAACGCGTTATATAATTACTTAGTTGCGTACAAAGTTTACGCCAAGAATCAACATTTATCTTGTGGTAACATAAAACTTTAATACGAAAAGAGACTTAGGCAGCCCCTAACTATTAAAACGTGCCTAAGATTACGTTTAAAATCTTAGCTAAACTTTTAAGCTTTGCCTTAATGTTTACATAAGTAAAATAAAATAGCAAAGCTAGCATAAACTTGGTTCTAATTAATACGTAAACAAAATTAATTAAACATTAATTTTATATTTGTTTGCCTAATTTTATCTACGGGCATTTTCAATTGGTGCGGCTAGTAAGTATTTTTAAGATATTTAGTGTTAAAAGATTTTTAATATTATTTTATTTATTAATATCTTATCGTAAAGGCTGTCTTAATGCCTCAGGCATTAAAACCGCCTTTGTTAGTTTTTTTAGCATGTTTAGATAAATTATGACGTTAACAAAATATTTACAATACAAAAAAATAATCTTTACAAAACAATATTATTATCTGTATGTTTAGATCTTTTTTAAACCTAGTTTTTATAAAGACGAGATCACTTTCCATAAAGCAATGAAAAAATTACATAAAAATATTATCATAAAATATAAAACCTTGTAAAAACACCAAAGATTTGTCTTTTCCGGGTTACAAAACATTAATTCTAGTAAAAGACATCAATATCACCATAATACAAATAGCGGATCCAAAAGATACATTTCATTGTGTTCAACGTTCTGCTCTATGCTTTCCCGTTTCCTGCATAACAGCGGAAATTATAATTTATTATTCCACATATTTTGTCTGCATGACTGTATTGCTGTGGTTAGCCCCTGGATAAATCTGTACAATATAATACAGGATAATCAAAGTTCGTATTGTACCGCGGTACAGTTCTGTCGCAATCAGAATTTGTTATAAGCTCATTAAACCCAGTTATAATTTTACTATGCTGTCATAAAAAGAACGAATAACAAATGAAAATTCGTATTACAAAAAATATGGAACATAAAACAAATGATAACTTCTAGATTAAAAAATAAAGGTATTTGCTTGTCCATGCCGTAAGGACTAATTAATTATACCAACCTAATTAACTACTATCCCACTGCAGGGCAAAGGCTTCTTCTCATACAAGTATTAATTACCAGGTTTTTCAAGGCAGATTGGTGATTTTAGACTTATATTAATTCAAGCACAGGTTACGAGGAAAGGAAAAAATTTTTCTTCGTTCACCGATGTCAGTGATGTCTAAAATAAACTCAGAAAGCACATATAAAATAGAAAAAGTCATATTGGTACTTGCCTGTGCCCAGTTGCGGACCCACTGTCCATCACGACTTTCCAAATTATATCAAAATTTCCATACATTCTCACTCGGCTCTCATCCAATAATACGTCCACATAAATATCTCCACTCAGAAACACACTTACTAACCTTTTAATATGACCTTCAAACTACCTTCTGTATTATAACAACAGCTGAAATCTATGTAAATGAGACCTTTCAAACAAACACAACTTGTAGGCAAAGTTTATTTTATCCTTGAAAATCTAGGTCTGATTTAACAAAGGCTTAAAATTGTTTACAGAACTATTTCGTTCGAGTCAAAGTTGATATATTATTATTCTACGGGAACCGTACCTTTTTTCCAAGATGAATACTAGCCTATACTATTCCAGACTATATTCAATCCCTGAGCCAAACATCCAGATCCATTCAGGCATTCTAGACAAACATTCACTTAAACTTTCGCATCAGTAGTAAGATATTGTTCAACAAAATCGGTACGCTTTTGATCACAACAGACGTTGGTAGATGATACATGGACTATATTGATCGTCTTAATAGACTTATACCCCAGAGCCGAAAGACCTACGTCAACCAACTTTACCTCTTTATAATATTAGTTTAGAAGTAAGTATATACTTATTTATTGATGAAGCTTTCAAATTCGTGACGCGGCGGCGGCGGCGCGCGGTTTGAGTTAAATGGTTGATAAAAACGAATTAGAATATTCATCTATAATGTAAGATCTTTTTTACGTCTAGTTGTTATATTGAAAGTACTTCAGCTCTCTTCGTTGTTTCCTCACTGTGAGCATCACTACCACATGACATACGACACATCTCCAAGTTATGCGGTCTTTTGTGGTGAGAACCGCTCTGTACATGTTGCTTTCAACAGCTTTATTAATTACCTTGAACGCAATTCCTTCTATATCTGGCCACATAACGTGTGCATTTCCAAATAATATCGTCCTGACCGAATTTCGGTCCCAACGACCAATTCCAAAGGAGACTTACATACGCAGAAGATAATAATATTTATCACAGTGCAAAATTGTATGCCTACAGATGCATACCGTCTTTCTCTACCGATGGGACTGCAATCCAACAATACTCGGTAATGATCAGACACAAGATATAAACGCACAATAATCATGTTCTAATACCCAGTGGTTAAGGCTCCCGCCTCTCATGCCTGAAGTTGTGGGTTCAAATCCGGGCAAGTACCAATGTGACTTTTTCAATTCACATGTTCTAAAGTTTGACATCTGTGAAGGAAAACATCGTGAGGAAACCTGGACTTATACCAGCCTATTACTGTCCCACTCAAAATATGTCAGAGGCCCTTGAGGCGGTTTAGAAACTCTGACACTAGGGTTTGTGGGGTCGTAAGACCTTACTGCCCACACGATTAAGAGAGAATACCCCAGAGAAAATTATAGCCAAACTGTTCTTACCTAAAACATAAAACAAACATAAAAGTGTTTGATATTATAAGTTTCCAATATCCAAATTCATATTCCCGAAGAGGCAGCTATGTGATAACAAATCGATAAAGAGTTACAGTTTTATATCTTTGGGAATATAGCTCCCTTGATGTGGGTGCGACATTGAGACTGTCAAATCATCTGTTTTTTTTATTCTTATTTGTTTATGTTTTATTAAATTTTTGTTTTGTTTTTTTCGGATCGTGACAGATAGCATTACAAGGGTTTTTATGACAGGTTTTGGGGTTATTGGTCGTATGGATTAAGCTTATAATTATGTAAATATGTTTTGTTGCAATAAAGAACTGTATACAAGTGAAACAATGTTGTACAACATGTTTTCGTGTTGCAAGAAACATGTTCTCGTTGTTGCAAGAAACTTGTTGGCAACGTGGCTTGTGAGGCAACATGGATCGTTGCAAATTAGTAAAATTAGTAAACATAATAACATCTCGCAGCAACAAAATTGTTGTTGGCCACTATGTTGCGCTATTGTTGTAATGTTGGAAATATGGCATAATGATCAGAAGATAGTGGTGGTTTGTTTGTTCCTAAAGTTGAACTTCACCAAACTTTTATACCGGGGTTAAAATTGACGTTTGACAGCTTTTAAAACAGTCAAAAATTCAAAATTTATTCGGATATTAACACTTTTACTAGGTACGGTCAACAACAAAAGTCGATTAACAATGTTACTTTATTAAATGATTTAAATAACCACTTAAACTAAATGCACTACTTCTCAGTATTTCAGGCAAAAGCTAAGGGTTTATTCTATCTTAATTGTATATTAATTTCGTATTTCCTTTATAATCGTGCTCAATAATTAGGATTTAAAAAATTTAAATGTTAATCGTCTTTTGTTGCTGACTGTACTACAAAAGTTTAGTGAAATGCGCCCAAAGTGAAATAATAATACTTTCGCTTGCTTTAGCAAAATTGCCCAAAAGCCCCAAACAATTTTGCTAAATCTTTTTACTTAATAATAATAATAATAATAAATCATTTTATTGTCAGGCAACTGAGGCCCATAGAAAAAATACACAAAATAATCTTATAAAAATTAAAATAAACTAATACATATTACAAAAGTCTTAAATAACTAAACACGTAGCGTCGGCGTCGTGTTGCGCTGCGTGGTGTCGCGTAACCGACCTCGGAAACGTCGATATACGACACCCTTCGGCCAAAAGTCCTCTTTCAAGAAGGTCTGCAGCTGGTGGGTAGGAACGCGTACCACAAACGACTTAAAGTTGACGTTGTAGCGCGATTCCAACCTTTCGACCCTCAGAGTCCAGTTGGTCTTCACTCTTAAATACTCCACAACTTCCTCAGACTTCGTGGAGTGGTGCAGACGCGAAATGTACAGCTGCGTCGTAGGCACGGCAGAACGCAGCAGCATGTTGGGTCCGCTCAGCGCAGTACCGAACTGGTTACGTGAACAGGGCTTCCTCTTCTTCTTTTCCACTTTAGTGAAACCCTCTTCATCAACTTGGCCCGCTTTTGGCAAGGTGCTTCGGACCGCAGACAGGGTAGGTTGAACACCTATTTCCAATTTTTTCCCTAATTTGGCTTGTACAACAGCAGCGTAGGCACGTTTAGGGGTCGACGTACCTACGTGTGACGTTTCTGCAGCCGGTGTTGTGTTGCGGACGACAGCGGCGGGGGGCGGCGCTTGGTCAGCATTATCGGCAGCTAGCGACGCACTCGTGTTTGCCGATGCAAAACTATTGCCGATTGATGCATTTTTCGCCCCTCGACGTTTGTTCACCTTTGAGGCCTCTGGTGACCCAATTACTGAACCAACGTTGCGCAATAAAGCTATTTCCGCACGTAGTTCAGCATTTGATTCTTACTATTAACTTATTATTACTTAAGAACTTATCACTTAGATGAAGTATCAAATAACTCACACACACACCTTGGTAATTAGTTTCAAAAGATATTTCGACCACTCAACTTATCAACAAACTCCGTTCTACAATTCACTAAAACTGTTACAACATAATATCGACACACACTGAAATAGACAAACATAAAAAACAATACCCAACAAAATTGGATGCTCTAAAAAAGTTTCAACACTAAAAATGGCGGCGTCCACTTTGCAAAAAAAATTTACATCGTACACTACTGTACCTACTGAATGACCGCCCGTAGAAAATGCCATTTCATATTTACGAGGTATTTCGATCCTTTTATGAAGGTTCAAACAGCAAGATGTTTATGACTCAGTTAGCATGGCCAGCCATACAGTAGCACTTCAAAGTTTAACATCATTGTTGTGTGAGACATTTCAGGACTTGTGGGGTGGGCGTTCTTAAATCCTGGTACTTGATATTTGAGCTGAATTGTAACGCAAAGGGCTACAGAAGGAACAGGGTGGTTTTTTAGTCAGTAAAAGTCTGACAGTCCCTTCTGCCCCACCCAAAAAGGAACCCAGTTTATTATTACTTTACATTATTGTTATTTCTACAGAATTTTATGAAGTTTCACAAAGTCATGTCCAATATCTTTTATCGATTATTTTGAAGAATTGTTAGGTTATTGCTGTAGCGTTTCGTTCCAACGCCAGATTTATAAATTTTAAACTTTAAAACACAAAAAAGTTTTCCAATTTTCTAAAAAGCATCTTAAAGAACATCTAGCATCGTTTTTATCTTAAACTAGCTTATGCCTGCGAGTTCACCTGCATGAATGTCGGTTATCACGGGTATTTTTTTTACGTTGATCCCTACTAGTTTTTTTTAAATAAAATAAAAACCTAATTCTAAAAAAATAGCCTAAGTTGCTCCTTATAACATCAGCTAACAGCCTGTGAACGTCCCGTCCAAAACAATCCAGCCGTTTCGGAGATAAGCCAAAACAAACAGAACTAAAATTTAAAAATTAGATTTTTTATATTTAATTGCCGTGTAAACATTCATAAAATATTAATTTACAAAAAAGCTGTTATTTTGAAAGTACAAACAGACACTTAAATTAAATTTATTTGTATAAATACTCATAAATTCACCATTTTAACTGAGTTTAGTATTCAAACAGAATATAATAGAAATGTTTTTTATTTGTTCTCAGGTCGTTCGGAACCCGGCATAGTACCTTCAATAGTGGGCTTCACAAAAGACTCGGTGGCCCATGAGTCAGACCGCCTGGCGCCAGGAGACAGGATCTGCAGTGTCAACGGCATCTCAACAGCGAGGTTAACTAACGATGAGGTGCTGCGACTCCTTGACAATGTGGAAGAAAGGGCGTCCTTGGAAGTGGAATATTATATGCCTAACTATGGTGAGTTGCTATTCTATTATATTACTAGCTTTCGTCCTCGCCTTCGTCCTTCGTCCTCGCGTTAAGTTACGTCCTTGAGTACCGCCCTGCACCCGTGGTTCAGAGGTAATTCGTAGGCAGAGGTGTACCCATTAGTACACCCACATTACGCCGGTTATGTTTAAGTCCCATGTAAAAGGGGGCGAGCCTATTGCCATAACCAGGTAAAAATCCAGACTCCCAGGCTGCTACTGAAAAAAACCTGATGGAAAAACCCAATAACATTTTGCCGACCCGGGAATCAAACCCAAGACCTCATCTTTATCCTCTTAGCAGTCGCGCTACCACTACGACGACGACACGAGGCGGTCTGAAATAATAATTAATAATTAAATAATTTTGAATCTATTTATAAATTAAACTGTTATTACTGGATAATATTGTAGCAAATAATTAATGTGATTGTTAAAAAGATGAGGGTTATCAGAACTAAGCCCAATTAAACCGCAATATAAACATTTATATTTACACAAGTAATTTAAATTATAACAAACATAATAAATGAAACCATTACAGTCGTACATCATTTTGCACAAGACAAGGGATAATTCATTATGTTAGTGACACACCTCTTTCAGTACTAATGGTCATTAATCCTGTTAAACTCAAATCTAAGTTAGGACAATTTGAGAATTAAATTATTTTGTTTTTGAAAGACTAATAGCTTGACTAATATCAATAACTTGGTTATAAAAATCTTGATTATCTACTTCGAAAATTATAAATGGATTTGAGTTCTGGTCTGCGTTGTTGTAAGTAACTGTCTTACTGAAAAGCAAGCGGTGCCTATAGCAAAGTCAAATCATTTATTTCAATTAGCCCATTAAAAGGCACTTTTGAACGTCATGTACCAGAAAATATAATAATTATATATAGTTGCCCCTTTTAAAATTAAATGGTAGGTAGTTTCGTATGGTGAAAAATGGCCTAGAAACTCCAGTATGCCAGTATTTTCTATTGTCCTTATATTTTTATATCTCTTGACTACAGGTTTTGAAAAAAATATAAAATAGTTAGAAAATATATAGTTTAGGTACCAGTCTTTCACAAATTAAATACAAAATTGTACCTGTAGACTAATTTAACTTATAACTGTAATTTGTGATAAGAAAATAAAAATATATTCTATTCTATTCTAATGAATAAATAATTAAATAATAACTCTACATCAAAAGGCCAATTTTACTAACGAAAAACGTTTAAAATCTAGTCGTATTCTCATCTTAATGATGTATACCAACATTTTTCGACATTGATTGTCAAAAAATGTCTTTAAATTAGAGACATTTTTGTTAGACTGAGGCTAAGATAAGATTGCAATCGTTCCTAAAGTTAATAGAATTAAGTTATAAAATAATTACGTTTGTTACACTATAATATTCAACATTGCGATCTTACTTTCAGTTTTACACTAGGCATATTATATGATTCTCTCATTTAACACTAACTACAACAGCATCAAGAATGTCAAGCTCTTTAGTAGTTTCAGAAAAATAATATCAAATTGTACACTTAAAATATAAATACAACAACTAATCACCACTAATTAGGACTAAAGAAACAACAGCAACAAGATGGCGCCTATACACTCTCATCTTCAATGTTAGATCAAAATGAAACTATACTGCAGCGTGCAATTAAAATAAATTCTAACATCCCAAGAAGAGCTATTTATAGCGCCACCTGTCACATTGAGCAAGAACTTCCGATGCAGCGTCGGATGAGCACAGAAATAGCCCATGGGGCTCATCCTTTCCCTTGATTCTGTGCGCTAGTTTCCTTAGTTTGTCATAAACAGTTCAGTTCCATTTTATTTCTTTAGATTTTCATTAAATCTATCAATCGTTTCCATCTGGTTTTCAATGTTTTCTTAATACTATAATATAAGTACATTAAAGCTTGAAGGTAATGTCAATATTGAATATAAAATTGGCTTAATATTTCTCATATTTTTTCGAAACTTTACTCTGATTATTTTTGAAATCTATTGTAAACTTTACTTTAGGATGTATATTGAACTGTTTTTACTAGATAGTAAAAGAACACATTTGGAATATTGATTTAGTTTGTCGTTAATAATTTAATTATTGAGATATTCTTGCTTGACTCGTTTGGTAGAACTCGAAACTAATTATAAACAGAAAGACAAACTATTATCATGCAGTTTTCGACACAATCACAACTGAATAAAGACTATTTTAACAGAATAATGATATGTAGCAGTAAACTACAAAACTAATATAATCCGGCAAAATTCCACTACTCATTTTCCATCGTTTCCAGCAGACCACACATCGGCGCAGTCGGTTAGGCCTCCATTCATTTAAATGAAAGTCCAATAAAAACTTAGGTACCTTATTTTGTTTCAGCATCCCAAAACTCACTATACATCACGACGAAGTTAGCAGAGGTTCCCGTAGAAAAGATTAACGGCTCTCTCGGTATCACCATCCGTGGTGGTCTACCGGAGAACTCGGCTCCTAGTGCTGACCTGGTGCTGAACAGCCGGTCCTTAGACGCGCAACCGCTGGTGGTGACACATGTGAGACCTGGTGGCGCTGCGTACAATACTTCCAGGATAAAACCAGGAGATAGACTGTTGAAGGTTGATCACGTAAGTTGATTTTGTATTACAAAATAATAGTTTTTTAAGAAATATCTCGTCATAATCGTCTATTAAATTGTAAAAAACTGGTTTGGGTATTTTGTATAATGATATTATTGAGTTTAAAAAATGTTTACTTAAAGATTCTCATGAATTGATTGAAATAAGTAGAAAAAAATGTACCCCAATTTAAAACTAAAAAGTTAAACACAGCAAAGTTTAGTGTAGGCTAGTCTGATAAAGTCAACGTCAAATTATTTACTGAAAGGCACTTTTAAACGTTATTTACTAGAAAAAGGAATTAGATCTAGTTGCCCCACTAAAAGATAGTTTCATTTGGGGAAGAGTGGGCAAGAAACTCCATACTTACTGTTACTTACTTAAAAAAATATAATTGTAATTTTTATTTCCAGGTATCCCTAACCAACAAAACCCTATCAGAAGTCCACAACATCCTCCAAAACTGTCCACAAGTGACCAGCCTGACGATAGAATACGACGTCTCCATCATGGAATCAGTGAAGCTAGCCACTGGACCACTTCTCATCGAGATCGAGAGGCCTTGCAACGAAGACCTGGGGCTGTTCCTGACCAATCAGAGGTGTTCATCTGATGACGTGTACAGTTCTGGATCCGATACCTATCAGAGAGTTGGGACTTGTAACGCTATCTATATTGATAGTATATTGCCGGCTAGTATTAGTGACAGGTGAGTCAGTTTTGTTTTTATAAAAGTTTATAAGTTTCCCAGCGGTGGGACAGAGCAGGCTAGAGAAAAAAAAATAACTTGAGGCAGTGAAATATTTATTGGATGCTGTGGACCTACCTACCAATATTTACGGACGGACATGCGAGTAAAGTCAATGATAGAAGCTATTAAAAACATAAAATAAGATGGCAATATACTCCCAAAATGGAGAGGTCTATGAATATGAGTATCGCCGTTTTAGTATTAATAGTTAACATTTTACCGATCGAATTTCGGTCACTGTGGCTAATGCATAGCGTAAACCATTCTTAATGAATTTAACTACACAAAATGCTTCCTAATCCGACTGGTAGCTACAGAGAAAAAAAACAACTCTTAAGCTTTTTTATATTAGTACTAGCTGTTGCCCGCGACTTCGTCCGCGTGGTTATAAAGTTAGGAAGTTTAATAATGTTTAACGCAAACTATTTTTATTAGGTATCAGAAATTGTAACAGAAAAATCAAATGAATATTTAAATGCACGGAAATAACAATCGATAGCAGTAATATTATGACTGAGTGGTAAAAATAAATATTTTAAATGAGGGCAAAAAATTCAATCTATAGTTTTACAGAAAATTATAATGAATGTGGGATAAAAAAACAATAACTTTTATAAACTATAGTTACATCAAGTCGTTCCATCTACTACAAGACACATTAATCAATAAAGCTAGAAGTGGAAGCCTCGCACCGCTGCATAATTAGTGATGGGGCGATAACTGATGAGCTATCGATATTTAAATTGGTTACAAGATATCGACTTAGCCTACTTCCAGCTCACTGCACTATGATACGTGAGAGAGAAAAAATCTACTGGGAATACGATGCTTCGCGCTACTCTAGTTATTATTCACTGAAATAGATAAGTTTTATCGCGTGTTGATATAATAATAATACCAGCGTAGTACTGTCCCACTGCAGGGCAAAGGAATCTTCTCATACAGAGAAGGCATGAGCATTGAATACCACGCTTGCGCAAGGCGGATTGACGATTCCTGTCTTATATTCCTCTCCACGAATCCACATTTATATTCATAACTCTTTTAGTCATCATTTTGTATCCTTTACCTATAATCCATCATAATGTCTCCATCATCTTAAAACAGCTTCTTCTTATATTGCCTTAAGGATTCCAAGTTACACCTACATTATATTTTGAGTCGCCAATTTATAAAGGATGACATGACAAACAAAAACAAAATGGCGTGGCGTCTTAGAAAAACAGAATTTAAAAATAATATCATGAATCTTCATTCGTCATTCTATGGAAACCCTTCGAGCCTAAGGGATGCTTGACCCTTGTCAACCTTCGACGCCTTATAACGGGTCAGTGCTCAATTGTGTTTTTAAAAAGGAATAGATTCAATATGGTGTTGTCATGCTCTTTGCCTTTTAAGATGAGTAGTATTAACAAAAAGAGTGTTTACGCTTGATCGGTGGTGCTTGGCAACTGGTCTTCTTTCCCCAGTTGTAAACATCCTTTAGTGTCTTTCTTCTGTCTTCTGCTTCTTCTTCTTTTCGTGTCGATGATTTAAGGCAATCCCTTTTTTCTCTCTATTGTTTCTGGGCCCAGTATGTGACCACGTTTATCGTGGCATCAGTAGCGTTAAATACGTCTCCTGCTTAAATATCCCTCTTCGCTGTCTGGGGAGATCTGATTAATTTCGTTACGCGATCCAAGACAGATGAATCGTTTTGTCGGGACTTGTCGACTTGTCATTGGCTTGCTTTTTTCTGATAGTCACTCCTGTTGATTCTGGCCTTCAAAAGTTGCAGTTGTTGGGAATCGTATGGTGAGCTTATCTCGTGAAAAAAGTGTTTTAGTAGGTACTTCATCATTAAAACGATGTTAAAGAGTAATCTCAATTGTAGTTTGACACTCTCACACTCTCATCGGTTAAAACTTCAGTTGAAAAATATCACGACTAGCTTCCTCACGTGTTTCCGTCTACTAGAAAATCAAGTAGCTATACTATGAAGCATAATTATGCCGCTGGCACTTGGCAATAGTTTAAGCTTTTTATTAGTAAAACAATTTTTGATTGGACCGTTACTTCCAGAAATTACCTCTTACAAACAAACAAACAAAAAAAAAACAAACAAACTTTACCTCAAATTCTAGGAAAAATTAAGGATCTAAGAGATGCTGTTATTCTTTCGTGGAATGATTATTCGCTACAAAAGTCTTAAATGATAAACTAAGAACGATTCTCAGAACCGAATCTTCAAGCCAAAAGAACATTCCTACTCGCAATTTTCTAGTACGATTATTTTAGTCAAGTAAAGAGAAAAGAAAAATTAATTAAATTCTATTAGTTGTTTAAGAAAAATGTTAACTTCTTCCGATACGAGTACAAGTCTTAAGTAAGTATCCCTGCGGGGTTTATTTATTGAATTCAATGAAGATGGAAGAATTCTGGTTGTATAAGTAATATTAAAGATCATTAAAGATCCTTCCCTACATTTGTTTGAATGGTTCTGACAATATTAAGATTCAGCGAAAACGTCGATAGAGCACTTTTGTTATTATCCCCTTTTAATTTTTACTTTATTTTTATTGTAGCGACCCACTCTAATACACACTCTGTCAAAATATTACAGTGCAAAGATACAGGATTTTGACAAAGAAACAGACCGACCAGCGAAAGCAATAGGACTCCGTTTGAACCATTTGAATACAAAACCTTAAAAATAAAAAATAATCATTATACATGAGTGCTTTTTCCACGAAATAGTTCAACGTCATGGCTTTGACAGTAAAAATACTCAAAAATACACCTTAAAACGATTCAACAAAGTATATACAGGAATTTCTTCCTATTTATTTAAAAGCATTGTCTTCAAGTAATTGACATTAATTACAAACTTCTCCCACCAGAGGGCGCTTAACTCGTTACTTCATACTTCACTAATATTGTGAGACACTTTTAACTTCAGCTAATGTATTAAGAAACTCATTTTGCTTTGAATTAAAATAGTTGGAAACTTTTATTGTATAGCTTTGTAATTTGTTTATGAATCCGAGCTGTTGGTGAAATTTAAACTTTGTTGATTGCTTCATTATACTCTTTTGGAACAGTTAATTTTCTATTTATTATAAAAGCAGAATTAAGTTGCAAGATTTTTCATTTATTCTTTCTCTCTAAGTACTTTTTACACACAATCATCAGACTATACCTTTTCGAGTCGTTTGGGGTGGAAACTCTCGGGTCCGTGTGCCCATGGCCTTTTTAAGGAGTTGGCCAACCGGTTGGTTGACACTTCTCGTGACCCAAGGGCTGGCTATTACCTTGGCCAGAGGCTAAGCATTGCCATTCAACGTGGCAATGCGGCCAGTCTTTTGTGCACATTTCCAGTTGACGCCGATGCGAAAGAATTTTATTGATGCCATTTAGTTTTAGTTTCTATTTTTTATTTTCTGTAAATATTGTTTATATTATTACCTAAATAAATTAAATAAAGAAATCTAAGACTATTTGTTGTAAAATCGCTCCTGTTACGACCGCGTAAGATGCCGCAGCGTTTAGCTTATAGCGCTGCCGTCTGTACCTACATTCGTCTTATATTCGGATAAAATCGTAATTTTTTTATTGCTTTTTCATCGTAGTGTATGAAGTATCAGAAGTCAATCGAAATACTTAACTAGTTTTCTTTTGAGTTAATATTAAAAGGAACGTATGAAAAGAAAGTACGAAAAGGTATCTTGTATTGTCAGTTTATTTTTCCGGGTTCAATACCCGAAGGACGCCAAGTGACCATATTTCTATGCCTCCCCTGCCCGTCCGTCTGACTGTCCGTCTTTCTGTCTGCGGTCTCATGAAACATTTTAAATAAGGTAACTCAACATTTTCACAACATTGACTAAATCTCAACTGACAACTCCGAATCGATTTATTATAGACCCCGACAACTGACACGCAAAGTTCAAAAAAAAACCGACTTTAAAAAAAAGCACTAAAAATTTAAAAATAATACTATAACCTACATACCTATATTAATAAACCTAACCTAACCTACGATTAACCTAAAAATTTTATTTGTTAATTTTTAGTGACATATTTTTGTCCGATTTCGATAAAATTTTCCAACAAAAAAGAATTTTTGAAATCGGTTGGCAAGCGACGGAGTTACGCACGAACAAACCTAAAAAAAAAATACAAACATCCGAATTAGAACCTCCTCCTTTTTAGAAGTCGGTTAAAAAAAACAATCAATAATCCTGGCTGACTAGTAAAATTTTCTTTTGTTTTTCTTTAAAACCGTAATCTTATTTTTCAAAGCTAATACCGTACTTATAGTAATACAAATAGAGATTCAGTTAAAGCCGTTGATTGCTAGCTTAGGCTTGCAGTAAGCCGTGAGATCGCACTGGGCTCCAGCTAAGCCTGGATAGAGAGATGTACAGGCGCATTGCGAATTTTTCAAGTATTTGCTACTTTTTTGTTCTTAGAGCAAAGTTAATTCGGTGATAAAAAGTTGTAGTCTCTGTTTACGACATTTTAGATTAGAGTAAGCCAACCGGAGAACCTTAAGAGATAATTAAGGCACCATTTACATGTCTATAGGAACCTACTAATCACTAGTGTCATCATAATCTAAGACCCTTGAACCCTCGGCTAAGATTAATCTTCAGAACGTATCAAGATATAATATTACAGTGATTATGTTATGAATGAAAGAATCTTTTTCTTCTCTAATTACTTCCCAACGATTTCTTGGAATAGGGCAACACAAACCAGTGCAATAATGGAAAACCATGACGTCTTTATAGAAAATAATTCAAATACAAATTCAAAATGTTTATTCCTTGTACCAATATTATTTATGCAATTTATTTATTATTGTAGATGAGTTCTTTTTAAGTTTGTCTTGGACGTCATTAACCTGATGTTAATGACGTCCAAGACAAACTCAGGGAAAACGTGATGGTTATAATACTGCCACATCTTAAAATGCCAAATCAAGCTTCAAGTTTTCGCCTTGATAAAATGCATAAGTTTAGTGATCTGGAATCTTGAACCAATATTGTCTTCTCATCGATCAATATACCTTAAACCCCTAGTTTCCACATCCATAATCAATCTTCTTATTCTAGATGCGGTGCCCTCCATCCTGGAGACCAGATCCTGGCGTTTGACGACCACGTGATCGACGGCAACAACTACACTGCAGAAGAAGTGATGTGCTACCTCGAGAACTGTGAGGGGGGGTTCACAAGGCTCCATGTGGCTCCAAGACATGTTGTCGGACATTGTGGGAGGTTCACTAGAGGTAAGCATGACGGTAGTTAATTGTTTATAGTACCTACCTACAGGGTATTCAGCTCTGGCGACAGTTTTGGTTGAAGGTACGGTCAGTGCCTAGCATTACATGACCCTCTCTTAGAAAGAATATAGAGAGGGAAGACGGGTCAGGTAATTCAGAGCTGAATCCCCTGTATGTCATACTCTAAGGATTTGATGCTCGATGCCCTGACTGCCAACCCTGAGTGTGATGAGTTTGCGGATAAATAGAGAGAAATTATGCGAGTTTGTCTGCTGTTTTGTGATAGACAGTATGCAAGGGTGCCACTATTCCATGTTAGTTGTATTTGTTTATGAGATATCAATATTAAATTTGAAATTTGAATCATGCATACTGTCCTTGAAAAGATAATTTTGAGCAAAAATTATTGCCTGGACACAATTTAAATTTTGGATTTGCAAAATTACTGTTAGAATGTGATGAACACAGGCAAACATTACGCTTACGGGTGCTTGTAACGGTAGTACAGGGTCCGTGGGAGTATTTAAAGTTTAGTTATGTTTCAATTCATACTGATTATAGTAAAAAAGTGAAAACTTTGCTCGTCAATATCTCCGAACCAGAAGGTTCTCAGAATAAGAAAAGTATCGCAACCATAAGAAGAACATGTAACGTTCTGCTTCGTTACGGGTTCTTTTTACACCCATTATTATAATTATCTTCTGATAAGATCTTACTAAGAACGATTCAGTAGAAATAAATGGACAAAAACGGAAGTAATTGCATTTCTGCCGTAGAAATAGTAGCTTTAGTCGTAAGCATTTTTCTTTTATCCGATTTTCTTATTCTATGATGTCCGTTTAACTTTATTTTGCACTGCCATCAATAATATATATATAAATGAATCCCTATTTCCCTTGGCCTCACAATCACGCGTGAACGGCTGGACCGATTTCACTAATTCTTTTTTGTTGTGTTTATTATTGTAAAGAGAAGGTTCTTATAAAAGAAAATAAAAAAAAATATATATAGGTCAGCTAACATCATCTGCCTTGCCTTTTTCCCAATTATGTTGGGGTCGGCTTGCAGTCTCGGATGCAGCTGAATACCAATATTTTACATGGAGCGACTGCCTATCTGACCTCCACAATCAGTAACTAGCTAATAAAAGCTAGTAAGCTATTTCACAATAATTCAAACACCAGAGACTCTGAAAAATGGATATTCATGACAGTAACAACATGAATGTCGATAATTATTCACGGAATACTGAAGGCGAAATACCCTGAAGAAAATTTAATACCTTCTCCCAGCTCCTAGAATTTCTGCAATAGCACCTTTCGTAAGCAATTCCGGAGGTATAATAATTACTGAGTTAATTCTTCGCAAGCCTGGGGCGAACTTGCCGAATGACCGAACTTGGGAACTAGCTTTCTCCAAGTCAGGAACTTTTGCTTAGCCTTAAAGGGGTTCGGGGTATATGTGTATAAAAATAACCTAAGTTTTGATGTAAAAGAAAGAAACACCCAAATGTTGCTTTTATGTCATTGGTAGGTATTGAATCTAGAATATTTTAAATGGAATCATTTAATTTAAAAATTTAAATTTTTCATGTTTATTAATTAAGTTATTATTTTCCTGAGAATAGATAGAACTGTAAAAACAGTGTGTTCTATATTAAACGTAGTGTAATAATATTTTTACACTAAGTTATTAAATTCGATAAATATTGTGGTAGTCTACTTCTCCCTCAAATAATTTAATTTCAAAATAAATGATAGACGTAACTCAATAATGCATAATGGAAGAAAATCTCTCTTATCTTATTTACCAAACATCATCATCAATATTACTTATGAACTAAAACATGACTAGACTACGTTTATATAAAACAGCATACTGTGAAAAATCTAATTCTCTTACTAGTAAGCCACTTAATTTAAAGTTAACAATTTTCCACGTAATTACAAGATCAGGCTCTCCAACTTGCCAGTAACTTAAATACCAACTAACTTCAAACCCAAGTTTCATACCAGGAAAGGTTATAGAAATCTTTGCACAAATATTTTCTTAACCACTTAAACAAACTGAAAATCTACAGAAAAGGCTTTAACATCTTCAAACTTAACAAACTTTTAGACATACAACCTTTACCTCTCATGCCTTAAACCACGGCTAACAAGAAGGAATATATGAACATCAAACTTGGCTCGTATAACTCAAAAGGCTTAAGTTCTGATGTCTGTAATATGCTTCCACTAATGTACAGTGCAGGTACATTAATTCAAGTTTAAACTCCAGTTAAAGTTCTTCCTTCAAGTCCTCTTTGAGCTGGTTGAGTTATTAAGTATTACTGAGAGTAGAAACATCGATGCGTCTCTTTAATGCGGTTGCTGTCAAGATTAAGAAGTTCATATAAAAGTTACAGAGCAAAATATGACTTAAGATATGGGAATTATGGACTATTATGGAAACCCGCCCCAGTTTTGCACGGGTGCAATGTAGATACTAACTATATATACCTAAACCTTCCTCTTGGATCACTCTATCTATTAATGGGAACCTCATTAAAATCGGTTAAGTAGTTTAAAAGATCTAAACATACAGACGGCAGGAGGCTACAATTTGTTTTACTATGAAGAGATACCCGAAGTTTCCCAGTTTTTTTTAATAAATAAACAAAGCAAATTAATGAAGCTAAATACTTGGCGTTCCGTACCTATTAAAAATGTAAAACGAAACACAAATCCATTAAAGGTAACAAAAGAAAAACGCTTTAAAATACACTCTAACAAAACAAGCAAATATGAACACTAATGACACGACAACGTATAAAAATGTTCATGGAAAATACCATCATTATAAGCTTGCACTTTGTTCCAGAAAATTCAATATCGGGGACGTCAACGTTGAACGCCAAGAAACATCGCCAGAGGAACTACAGGCAGAGCTCGATGCCCAAACTAGGTTTACAAGACGATTATGGTAAGATATTGGATGGAGTATCGATTGTATTATCGTTATGAGCAAGATCGATCAGAAGTTCGTGAAAGTTGCGATGGATACTGGTGCAAAATAGTTTTACTACCAAAGTGACACTTGATGGAGTAGTGAATGTACTTTATGAAGCAGGGTTCCGGGTTATAAAGGGGAAGAAAGAATAAAGATTATCCCAGGGGGGGATTTTCTTCTAACTTTTTGGAAACGATCGCAATTGAACCTCACTGATAATCTGTCAAAATGCCTCCGACTATTTACAGAAATACACATAATATCACACCTGTAATCCCCGAACGATTAGGCAGAGGTATACCCATTAGTGCACCCACATTTCGCCAGTTTTGTATGTATGTATAGTGGTTGCAAAGCACGACTGCTGAGCATGAGGCCTTGGGTTCGATTCGCAGGTCGGGCAAAGTGTTATTGGGTTTTTCCATCAGAAATTTCTCAGTAACAGACTCGCAGTCTGGATTTATACCCGGTTGATGGCAATAGGCTCGCCCTCTATTACATGTGACTTAAACATAACTGGCGAAATGTAGGTGTACTAACGGGTACAACTCTGCTTAGCCCTTCGAGGATTACTGGCGTGACGTTATGAACATTCATCAGTTACGCTTGCCACCACGAGAACAAGGAAACTATAGATAAAATTCATTAGCTTTTAATCAAATTAGAGTAGCAGAAATTAGTTAATCGTTCTATTTATTTTTCTAAGAATAGCTCCATCTAATTGAAACATTCTACAAAGACTGAAGTGAATCATAGTTAATCAGTTTAATAAATTAAACGTAATAAATCATCTATACTTGAACTCAAGTGTATCGGAACTGGGTCGGCCCTCGATGTCCGTTTACTAAAATATTTTTAACTAGCTGACCCGCCGCGACTTCGTTCGCGTGGTATCCTACACTACCAATACCCCTACCCTAACCCTGCCTTACCCTACCCCTACCCTAACCCTGCCTTACCCTACCTTATCCCTACCCTACCCTACCCCTACCCTAACCTACCCCTACCCCTACCGTACCCTACCCCAACCCTTTTTTGGATGATTTTTTACACCTTGGGTCCGAAATACCCAAATATCTTACGGACCCCTATTTTTTCTAAAATAAAATATAGCCTATAGCACTCAGTGATAACGTAGCTTCCAATTTCCGAAAGAATTTTCAAAATCGGTTCAGTAGATCCGGAGATTACCCCCTACATACAAACTTACAAACTTACAAACATACAAACTTACAAACAAATGTTACCTCTTTATAATATTATAAGTAATAAGTATAAGTATATAAGTATAGATAATCTAGAGATTCTTCTCGTTTAAACCAACCGATCATAATTTAATTCTTTCTAGTGATCGAGTTTTTTGTCTTCTTTTTGTCGACAAATTATGATTCAATATATATGTAATCATAGTATTGTCTTCAATTCATTTTATCCACCTGTTATTAAATGGGAGCAATTATACCTACTAACTTTTAGAAACGATCGCAATCTAATCTCAATGTCAATCTGTCAAAAAATCTTCTAATTTACTGCCTAGTATTTTGACATTCATTGTCGCTGAGATGAGATTGCGACTTAACGTTTGCAATTAGTAGAATTGGCACGACCGGGTCAACGTAAAAGCATTCGATTTTCAAATCGAAATACGATCATTCTATAGCATTTTGGTTTAATTTTATACGAAAAGCACAATTATTATCACCTAAAGCCTTTAAACCAAATAAATACTATGTGCGAAAACGATATACGTACATACATACATAAACTCACGCCTTTTTCCCATGGGGGTAGGCAGAAACCACAGAACGCCACCTGCTACGATCCTTACATTATACTTTTTCTTTCTTTTTTAGGTTTTTCTAATTTTAAACTCGATTGCTCCACGCGCTCTTGCTTGCTTGCAATTTTTATTGATTTCCAAAGTCAAAGTCAAATTAAATATTCCAATTAGACCATTAAAACGCACTTTTGAACGTCATTTACAAGAAAGAGATTTCTTTTAAATAATATTGAATCTAGTTGCCCATTCTAAAAAAAAATTTCGTAAAGATGCAAAGATATAAATTAAAAACCCATGGCTCCACCAATTTATTTATACCAACAAAAACAACGTCATTACTTTACCCTGTTAATCACCAATTAGGCAACTACTAACGATAGTTTAAAAACCAAAACAGCACTTCAATTAATTACAAACTCTGGACCAAAAATCCGTCCACAAAGTTAATGAAACCACATTTTCCTCCACTATTAGTACCGGAACCCAAACAGAGTCATCGTAAACAAAATCAGGCGAACTTTCCCCAAACAGAGCGAAAAGGATAGGCGTAGTAATTAATTTGTTCCAGAAAAACCCGCCAAATACGAGCCGTACTTGCGCACTAAAGGTTCTGTACGACCAGCATATTTTTATACCATGATCCTCAGTTTTAGGGTTTCGTAGGTACCCGAAAAGTGCTAAAAGAACCGTATTACTGTATCTCCACTATCCGTTCGCCTGTCTGTCACCGGACTGTATCTTATGAACCGTAATAGGTAGAGAAAAAAATACAGTGGAATGTGTATTGCCGCTATAACAACAAATAATAAAAATATAACAAAGTTAAAAACACGTTTTTTGTTTGGGGATATAAAAAACGTATTTTTATGTATGTAGTGTTAAATATTGTTAAATATTGAGTCTGACACTCCCTTCCGCCTCGCCCAGAGCGGAAGAAGTTATTTGATGATTTCCCATCTTTAAAAAAACACTTTAATATTGTACGGTAGTACAAAACCCTTCGTGTGCGAGTCTAACTCGCACAATGATTACTCACATAAAACTGTTACAGCCTTGTCACAACGTGGCCAATATTAGGCCCTAACAATGATATTTTAGTAAACAGATATGTTATAAGCGCGCAAAACGTGAAGACCAGAAACCGTCCTAATTAGGACGCATTGCCTTTAGTCTGTGTCTGGCACTACTACGAGTGATACGTTGCGCGCTGCTACGTAATTACCATCCAAAATGCCATCGTGTGTGTTTAGAAAGTGTACCAATTACGATACCAAAGTTAATAAAACACAAGGGATCTCATACCACACGTAAGTACGCAATATACTTCGATTTATTAATATATTTCAATTATTTTCCTAATATTCTGATATTTTGAGGTTAGAAAAAAGAAAGAGATGGAAAATACATTTTTTGTCGTGAGAACGACAAGGATGCGTGCACTCCGGACATAGAATAAAAGTACAGATGCGAATATTAGGCAGTAAAGTCATCTTTACTCCAGAGTTCTAGTTACCCTTTTAATAACTTTTCATTATAATTTAATACTTAATACTTAAAATCAATTACATAATGATAAAATACAGTCTGACAAAAACCCTAGAACATTGAAGTGTAAAAATTGTTCTTTTAACATTTTCACTTTGAACAATCGACTATAACTTTTACAATACTTACGAGATTTTTACAATTCCTTTTGTAAACCTTGTTTCTATGTGATCTTACCAAAATATGATAGAAATATTTAATATTCCTCCATAAACAAAAAACCTCATTTTCAAGTTACGTAATTATTCCTTATCATACAATTTTTCGTCAAAAACCTTTCAAATTACTATCCTACTAGACTTTTCTAATTGGATTACGCTAACATCGTTCCAATAAGACATAATACACCAATTTTGCACAAATTCCCTTACGTTATGTTTTCTAACCAGACAAGTTTTCCTAATATCCTTATCAGTAAATTAAAGTTTCTGCCTACCTAATAAGTACAATAAAACATAAGAAAACAACTTTAAAATCCTTTCAAAAAAACAAATTATAGAATCCTTTCAAAAATTAAACTTAACTATAAAGTCCTTACAAAATATCACTAACTGTACTTGCGTTATAGTACGTACGTGCATGGGGTCTTCGTCGCCGACATCGTAAACAAATAATTAATGAATCGTTTATATTACTTTACTATGTGACAACAGTAAGAGAGAGTTTATTCGTTGCATAGGCACAAATCCCGGCTACAAATTCTGTACACACGGTTTGTACCTTCTGCCTAGTTAATTTGTTAGTCTATGATGCCAACGTGCGGTGATTGGTCACATTGGTGGCTCGAATAATGTCTGTTTACATTCACGCGCAATTGACAACATCTAGCTGTCACTTTTTTTCTTATTGATTTTATCAAGCTATCCTTTTTACTCCTTTTCCTTTTGTAGTGAAATGTAAAATGAATGAAAAGTGTGTATGTGTGCTGCCTCTCGGCGCGGAACACTTTTTTCTGTTGCTTTGTAAGGGTATAACATATCTGTTTATTAGAATATCATTGGGCCCTAATTATGAAAACAATTGGATTAAAACCATCGATTCAAAAATAAATATTGTGACGGACAAAGTCAAACCATTTATTTCAGTTATATACAACAAAAAAAAATAGACAGACTGCAGACTCAATTTCTGAGCATAATTATTAGAGTTTCATTTTCACATTTTGGTAACGGAACCCCAAAGCCCGTATTCAGTATATCTTCCTCGCATATTTGTTTAGGACCTGCAACTTCCTAGTTCGCTCGCAGTCCATCCTACGTTGGTCTAAAGCATTATGTTAATTGGACGGAGCTCGTAATAGCCTAGTTAGGAGCTGACATAGTGTCGCTAAATACCGTGGATTTCAACGCAGGCTATTCGCGGTTTGCGTGCAATTTTGTACTTTATCAACAGTACATTTTAGATAAAGAATTTGTCCGGGGAAGTAGTGGGCTATTTACTTTTGTGGGCAAGCAATATTTCTATGTTACGGTTGACTATTTCTTTATCTGTCTCTTGGGAACCACTGTCCTTTATAAAGACACATCTTTTGTAAGGCCATTATTATCAGAATAGGAGCCAAAAAGGGTCTACTACTGTTACATACTAATAACATAATAATATTAAATAATACAAAAAAAAGGAAAAGGAATTTGACTAACAATTCAATAATGGATATACGTGGACAAACTATTTTTTTATAGAGAAAACAGACAGTAGTATACTATGAATATACAAAGTATCTTGACATGAGCATGAGGTCTTGGGTTTGATTCTCAGGTCAGGCACAGTGTTATTGGATTTTTCATCAGGAATTTCTCAGTAGCAGCCTCGGAGATTCGATTTGTGCCCAGTTGATGGCATTAGGCTCGCCCCCTATTACATGGGACTTAAACATAACTGGCGAAATGTGGGTGTAATAATGGGTACACCTCTGCCTAACCCTTCGGGGATTACAGGCGTGATGTTATGTTATGTGTAATTTTGCATCCTTGTCAAAATCTACGACGTGATGTAGATTTTTTCTGATTTCCTCAACAGATGGTCAGCAAAACTATATGAGCATGGGTGTGTGCAGAACAGAGTCATTGAACTTACAGCTGGAAGTACCACCTGGACAGAGTTCTGGTCTAGCTGTCCATGAGGAGAACGCTATGCTGGTGATATCCCACGTCGCTTCGCAGTCACCGGCGTACAGGTTTGTGATGATGAACTTGTACTGAATTTCGCCGTAGAATTTTTATTTATGCTAAAAACTGTCTTGTCAAATTTATTTCTGTGTATCATCCATTAAAAGCCTCTTTCAAAAGGTATTTTTGTATGGAGAAGAACTGGCAAGAAGCTGTTACTTACTCCTTAAAAATAAAATTGCATTCTATATCATATAGATCATAAAACATCACTAGTAAACTGAATAATTGTAAAATCAAAGTCAAATCATTAATTTCAATTACGCCATTGAAAGGCACTTATGAAAAAGATTTGAATCTAGTTGCCCCTTGCAAAAGGTCGATCTACCTATAGACCTGTTGTCATTGTATTGCAATCGAATTTTCTTATACAAAGGTATTTCGGAAAACTCAAAGATCCATAATTTTGTTAGTAACAGTTTTGAACTTAAAATACTAATGTTAATAACGAAATTAAAGTGATAGTAACAGTATTTAAACAAACAGAATTTATATAATATTGATTTTACGTTATTGTTTGATTTCCTGACACCAGCAAGATATCTTCACTAAAACTCTAAGGCTAAGATAATTAAAGGCATTTTAGGTGGCACGTTCTTTGACCTAGAAATAATTCTGTCTCTATACTGCACTTGTAGTTTGATACTTGTGCGACAGTGACACGTGTTTCATCTTTACAGATCCGGCTGCCTTCAAATCAGGGACAGGGTGATGTCAATCAATGGCCACGAGAATTTGACAGTTGATGTTGCCAACGAGATCCTGCAGCGAAGAAACGATTCTCACAACCCTAAGTACTTGACTCTGAACATTGAGTTCAGTATGCCGAACACTATTGAAGCTTCTAGTGGTGTGTTCAATGTGAAACTGGCTAAAACAACAGCTGGATTAGGTGTTACTATTACAGGTTTGTTGTTTATACTGTCTTTCTTTTATTTAAGTGCCATCATTATTATTTTCTTTGAATTCTTTGAAATTCACCCCAAAATCAATTTAAAGTCCAGTGACATTTTTAACTTTGTAAATTTTAGGGTGTTCCATTCTATCGAGATTTCTTTCATGCATGTTTGAATTATTAGAAAATAGAATCTGAAGACTGTTCAGGAACAAGAACATGAATGTGATAATAGAGGGGGCTAAAATCAAGGAAATAAATATTGCTATCGAAAAAAGTTTATTTCAAACATGTTCAAAAATATCGTTTTTCACTTTTTCGTCTTAACTAATCTTCCATCTTTCATGACAACTCAAGCACACCTTGCCTTAAGCTCTAGCTCCTTGCTACAATCAAGCTTTGATCAACGTTCCATTCTTTTATGAAGCTTTGAAGACAGGTTCATGATAGTCTTTTTGACAGATACTACGCTAAGCAACATGGCAGTACAGCCAGGCTGCGCTAGCCAAACCGACGTGCATAAGGCATGTCATGGTACGTTAGACTGTAAATAAGTTCGCTTGCTAAACATAACGTACTAGGCAAACATGCAGGCGAAGCGCCTATTCTATACACACATTAACCTTTCCAACTAATCGCCCCATCATAAGGCTCAAATACAAGGAGTCACTTGTTTAAACTAGAAGAACGCTTTGAATCTCTGGTAACCTGGTACTTATTTTCACAGGGTGCAAACAAAAACTGCTTAGCAATGAAGAGCCTATGGTGATATCTGATATCAAACCGGGATCTGTCGCTCATCGAAGTGGAGCTTTAGCACCCGGTGACCAGCTTCTTGCAATCAATGGACAGCCACTGCATAATTTATCCTTGGTATTCCTTCACTTTTTTCAAATATTTCATAAAAATATTTTTTCGTATAATCTTATTACATGCTCGTACTTTTATAATTAACGGTCTAACGTTACGTTTTATGATAATTACGCTTCAGTTTATTTTACGCATAAATTATATTAGTGACTATAATTTGATTTTATCTAAAAAGCTCTTACTTTCCTTATACAAAATTAATTTATTTAAAGTAAGTCGGCTAATATTTTTTTATCTGATCAAGATGCTATGATAGAATCATTTTACGAATTTCGTATTAATTATTACAAACAAATAGTTACTATAATTACACTTAACTGAAAATAACATCAAAACAAAAACTAATACTTTGTCAGTAATTGCATAACTCAACTAAATATTTTATTTCATTTAATAAAGCCGCCTAAATGTAGGTCGTGGGCTGCGATTGTAATTAATCGAAGATCCTTGAAGTCAAATCTGTTCTATGGTTCTAAATATACGCGTACTTCACTTAGTTGATAAGGTTAACTAGATAGTCAGTCACTAATCGAACAACAATTTCAATTAATTAATAAACGAGAATTCCAATATCGCAATTCTAGTATAAAACAAGCTCTAGTGTAAAATTCCTAATACCGAACCTTTATTACAGGACACTGCTTTCAACATCCTCCAAAATTCACCAGAAGACATAATTACTCTAAAAATCCGTAAACGAGACCTCACAGAAGATTGGTCGAACATTCATAAGCACAATGCTAAACTCACTCTCCAAAGCTTTAGCAATATAGAAACCAAAGCTGTGGTACACAGTGGAGAAGATTCTGGTCATCATACAGATAGTCCCAATAATAGTGCTAAAGAGAGTGAAAGAAGTCATGGTAGCAATGATAATGGTAATACAGCTGTGTTCACTGTTGAGCTGATAAAGCAAGAAAGTGGACCTTTAGGGTTGACCATTGCGGGGAGTGAAGATGTCACGCAGCCTATTTTATTGAGTGGACTTATTGAAGGTATAGTAAATTATCATTAGATAGATGACAATGAAAAAGCCTAAAATTTAAATTTTAAAAAATATATAAAAGTAATTGATCTAGACTTGTAGTCATTTCATGGGCGATTACCCAGGCAGCGTACAGAAAAGGGTAGAAGACATGAGAGAGGCCTTACCCCAGCTGTTGCAACACAGGCTAAAAAACAAATAGATCTTGAAGCTAAATTCGATTTTATCATTACAGGTGGCGTTGCAGAAAAATGTGGTAAACTAGCAATAGGTGATGAACTGCTAACCATTAATGGTGAAAGTGTTCTAAATAAGCCATTATCTGAAGCGATCAAATTATTACAACAAAGTGGGCAGAGAGTTCAACTGCAACTATGTAGAAAAGTGACAGGTACATATTTTAGTTTTGAATCTCAGTATTTTGTAGATGTAGATTGAACTAAAATAACAAGTGGTAAGCATCCAATATTTTAAATTACAAGCCATTGGCACTGATACGTTAGGCGATTTTGTTCCTTTTTTTGGTTTTTTATTTGTAAGAGGTATTAATTAAGTCAAAGTACTGGTCCGTTTAAAAAAAAAAACCTTTTTAGCTTCGATAGACAGTAATTAGCTACACTACTACAGTCTTTGGATATAGAATAGTAGTCGCGTGCTAAAGCTAGTACTCTAAATAAAGTAAACACAATTTTGACACATTAATTTTATTTTATTCAAAAGATAAATCATGCATAATTAATAAATCATAAATCTCCTCTTGTAGGGTCTCTAGAGAGTGCAGAATCCAGTGCGAGAGACTCCAGTCATTCTACGTCAAGTCCGGGCTTATCCAATGACAGCGCTGTTGAGTCGTGGGATCAGAACACGCCAGTCCGGACCAGTGCTAACTGCGGTAAGACACTTCATATTAAACGCGCGTAATCTATGATGATGTGGTATGATTCAGTTGAACCTCTTAATTTATTTTATTAAGTTTCATTTTGGTCTCGCCTATCTTTTCTTCATTGATACAAGAGATAAAAAATAAAGTAAATAATAAAAGGACACTATCACATTCATAAAAGATACAGTTTATGTTATAGGTAACTCTGAAGTAATAGAATATGCAGTACCAGATAAAACACGAATGATGGACAAACAGCCATACTCACCAACTGACGAAGATAAACTCATGGCTTCCAACTTCAATTCTGCAGCTCCGTACAGCATCAACGACTTGCCATTACCAAATTATTCTCTTAACAACTCATTGAAGACTTTCCACTACGAAAACACGTGTATCATTCCTGAGAATACTCTTAAGAATAAACAGAACATCACAAGGGAGGACGATGTCCAGCAAATCGAGATTCTTACATCAAACATGAAAGACTGTCAGTTGCATAATATGGAAAGGTCTTCTTGCAAATGTGATTACGTACAGATGGGTCCTTATGGAATCGTATCACCGAAAACAAGAAGACCTAATTGGGATAACGATTATTTAAATAATGGAATATACACGGTGACTACGCCACAGAAATCGCCATTAAAGCCTGGGGTTCCTGGAACTAGTTTTCAATTTTCAACGAGTCCAATTTATGAAAATGAAGTACCAGGTATATTAGTATTTTGTACGATATTACAACATTGATGGGCTTATTTATTTCGAATTCAAGCTTTGCTGCAACCCGTACGTCCTCATTTACATAGTAATTTGTTCTAAAACCACTGTTAATTTGGCCTGTCCTCTAATCTGCATTTAGAATAATGGCTCAAAAACATGCCTAATTGCCTTTTCAATCCGATGCATATTCGATACAACATTTTACTCATTTTAAATATACGTACTTTACATTTTTAAAATATTTGTTTAAAATTTAAAACCTTTAAAAATATAAAAGTAGTAGTCTACCGGCATTGGGAACAGAATCCAAAGTACAATGATTGCTGTACTTACGTCTCATGTCGAAAATCTCGCGAGCCAAGTCAAGTTGCTTGGTTTAACATTTTTATCATTATCATTATCAAGACAGATTTTTCTTATAACTTCCAATTCTATCTTCACAGGTCTCTACAGTTCAGAAGCAGTGTCTCCTGCCAGAGGCTCCGTCCATCACGTCATCTTGTACAAAGATGCTATCTATGATGATTACGGTTTCTCAGTGTCAGATGGGCTGTATGAGCGAGGAGTGTACATCAACCGAATTCGGAAGGGAGGACCAGCTGATATTGTTGGGTTGTTGAGACCGTATGATAGGATTTTGCAGGTTAGTCTTCTTACCTATCGAGTATCGCATGTCACCACATAGGTACATAAGCGCATAGATAACCAGGTAATTGAACTTGACCAGTAATTGAATGGAAATGCAGTTTTGGTTTTAAAGAAGATCAAAAATCAATTCTACTACTTTTAGAAACGATCGCAATCTAATCTCAATCTGTCAAAAGTGCCCCTCTTAACATACTTTTTATGACATAAATTGGCTGAGATTAAGATGAGATTGCGACTAAATTTTTATCGTTTTTAATTGGGGCAATAAATTGATTATTATTAATTTATGTGGGAAGTTCTGAGTATCAAAACATATTGTAGATATTAACACGATTTTAGTAA
Organism: Hoplodrina blanda; assembly: GCA_949316365.1. Classification (NCBI taxonomy): domain Eukaryota; kingdom Metazoa; phylum Arthropoda; class Insecta; order Lepidoptera; family Noctuidae; genus Hoplodrina; species Hoplodrina blanda. The sequence goes on from OX438582.1 coordinate 16,244,388, forward strand.
ACTAGTTGATTGCTCAAAGAATAAAGTAATATAATCTTCTTTCTCTGAACAGCCTAGAAGACAAATACTTATTTGGTACTTTGTTGATTAAAATTAGTCCGAAGGTACCATATTCCTATCCATTTAAGAAAGTTATTTTTAATACAAAATCCAACTTAGCTTTATAAAGCAAAGTAATTTTGCCCAATTACTTCGTACAGGTGTGCCTAATGTTGTGCCCTGTTTCCGACCTCTCGTTATTTATAAACGAAGTTTTTAGATATTTAATTTTATAGCTTTTAATATTATCTTTAATAACACCGACAAAGTATTCTATTTATAACTGAAACGTTTCATAAGATATAAATAAGTACAGTTAAAGTAAAAAAATGAGTAAGATAACAACATAAAATCTGTATAATTGTTGTATTATCTATTGCTGACATCTATGCCATACTTTCTGAAATTCTGAACGAAGTTTGTCCTTTCTTATATTCCGTTGCCTTCCATGAGGTGTTGTGCTTTTAAGTCCAATCTGTAGTTTTTTTTCTTTCACTCAATTTTGTCACATGTTTCTTTTTTTCTTCTTTACTTCAATTTAAAATGCCAAATTCTTTGTGATGGCATATTATATAGATGGTGTTATCTCAATCATCTCTTCCCTTTCTCTCTCTTCCTTCCCTCCAGTCCCTCAGGCATTCTCTTCCAATCGGCCTCCTAGTACGCGTCCAGGACATCTTACCAGCTCTTTCTGGATTGGCCTCGGTGACTCGTTTCTTATAACATGTTTTACGTTTACCAGGTAAATGGAACGAGGACGGTAGACTATGACTGCTGCCTCACGGTGCCTCTGATCGCGTCCGCTGGTGACAGGCTCGAGATTGTCGTGCAGAGGCTCGTCACTTCCAGGGTAAGATAAGTTAGTATAACCTGTAGAGATTTGACTGCTTTTGTGTATGTACGACCACGTAGAAGCTTCTGAGCAGATCGCGATCAGATGCACGAACATTGATCATCACGCTTGCTCAAGACGAATTTGCGATTTCTGACATTATATTAATAAGTTTCAATTTCTTCATCGATGTCAGTGATGTCCAAGATAAACTTAGAAAGTATGCATTATGAATTGAAAAAAATACATTGGTATTGCCCAGAATCGAACCTCATGTGTAAGAAGCGGTCACCTTAATCACTGGGCCTTTGACGATAAATCTATAACAAAGCTAACTAATGCAAGAATTGTTAAACAGCTACTTTTATGCACTTTTCTAGCACAAAGCGCTTTTCTTGCTTTACGGATAAAACTAACAAACTCAGTGTTAGTGCGGCATAAAATTCTCACCTACCCTCATTTTCCAACTATATTTCAAACACCAAAAATGTCCAACACTCTCTCAGTATAATATTTCACAGTCATCTAAAAAGCACAAAGGAATTCCAGAAAGCAACTGTGTATTTTACGTCTGCGAAAATATTCAAATATGATGCATGTAAAATTCCTTGTGAACCCAATAATAATGCGCCATTTTTACACTTGAATGAAAAAGAATTGTCGCCTCTGTGAGCTAATCACAATTCTTTGCGTGAAATAAATTGATTCTTTTGTCAACGAAAATAATATTAAGATTTTCGTCTTTGTGTTTAAAAAAGGAAAACGTTATAAATTGTTATTACCTTCTCCGAAAAAAATAATTCTAAAGGCCTATCTTAAGTAATATTATAAAGAGAAAAGATTTATATTTTTCTTTGTACAGTATAAACTCAAAAACAACTTGACCGATTTTGAAAATTCTTTCAGAAAACTGTCTATCAGCAAGTAACATAAGTAATATTTTATTATCAAAAAATTAAGTATTCGTAAGAAAACCGCGAGCAAAAACTAGTCAAAATCAATGAATACTTAAACAAAATACGATAAAGTACATTCGCAAAGCGGATTGCAAAAACCTACTTTAAGTACAGAACGCCTAAGCCCAGTAAGGGATGAATAAGGGGTGAATATTAATTACATTAATGAATTATTAGGGACGAAGGTAAACTTAAATTAGCCTATCACGATCGAATACCAATAATGGGTAGTTTCAAAGGCAGGTATTATTACATACCCGGAATTATTGGGATAGGTACGGAAGATTAGGTTCTGCCCGCGACTTCGTTTGGGTAAACTTCGTGCGCCTTTGTACAATGTACTTTTTTTTACATATGCAATAAGTTCAATAAATAAATAAACTTCAAAATTGAGCCAGAGCTCGCAAATCCCACGCGAATACAAAAACGACATAAAAATTGTTTCAGCGTATCATGCCATACATGGCTTGCAAACATAATCATTGATAGCGTTTTTAATTAATTTATAGATTCTATCGACTAGCTTCTAAACCTTTAAACATATCTTCTTTGTTACAGGAACTGCGGAACCAGCGCCTCGATGACAACTCAAGCCCGAGTGATAGTAGTATTGTGACAAAGACGATTTAGTGTATAACCCGACTTTAGTGAAATCACACCAAAGACAATGAAACTTTTAGCTTTAAGCAACTACTTTATACGGTCGTGTTATAATTAGACTTAAAAATTATTTTAAGAATTGTAAATAATTAGTCGATGATAATATAGATTTAGAAAAGCTTTGAGCCTTTTTAATTGAAGTTAAGAACTAATTAAAGGCTTAATAAGAATGACGTTTTATGCCTTAATTAATGTTTATCATTTAAAAAATAATAAATTACGAGGTGTGCGTATAATTATTTAAATGTGACGGTGCATATAATAAAACAACCTTTGATTAAAAATCTACAAAGAAAAATGAAAGTAAAATATTCTCTCTGTATTGACTACCAACGGGGTTAATTGGGTCAAATGGATTGTAAATGAAAATAATATTACTAGAAATATTTAAAAGCGTTAACATTATTTTATAGGATGGTGCAAATAATAAATTAAATGTAAAATATTTTTAACTAACTACAAGGTATAAAAATTATATTAGTTAATAAAAATATGGGACAAAATTACATCAAATCTGTAACTAAGTAGGTTCTCCTTAGAAATGGGCAGTTGTGGGTTTAGACAGTATTTAATTAGTTAATTTTATTTATTTTATCCGTTTTGTGCAATTTGGTACTTGTTATCCAATGATTCCAAGACACAACTTCTCTAAAATAAAACCTCATTATAACATCACGCCTGCAATCCCCGAAGAGTTAGACAGAGGTGTACCTCTTTTCTCTTTTCGTGTCGATTGACTTTAATTTTCTCCGACCAGTATTGAGCAACCTGTACAGCTCTAGCATTGGCCTCGTTAAGATCTTGGATGGTGCAGGTGGTTGTGAACGACGGGCAACTGAGGAGGTGACGCATGTCCTGTGATGATGCTCCATACTGGCACTCTGGATGGGTGAAGAATTCCCCATTAGGCCAGATAAGTAAGGACATGTTTCTGATCTGTCTAAATTCAGTAAAATACATATTTTTTTCAAAGAATTGATCGTATTTTTGGCGTGTAAAATAGCTGTAATATGCTTGATGATTAGAACTTACTAAAACGCTAAACTAGTGTGAGCTTTATTAATCTCTTGTAAATTTTATTCTTCAAGATAAAAGCATTGAATATTACGGAATTCAAATTGTACAGATTTATTTAATAAATAACTTAGATAGTAAATATGAATAAATAATATTGAATACTTAATAAAAATAATAATTTAATCGCCAAAGACGATTTAACGGCATAATTAAATAATTGTAATTAATGTAACCTTAGGCTTCGATTAATTAATTAATTGTTAATAGAATTAAATATTGTTTTATAATCCCGTAATGTGCCTATGTATTGTTATTAGGTAAGGACACGAAATTGAATACAGGATTGTGTGGTATTTTAAGAATAAAAACAAATAAATTAAAAAAAATTACTGGTTAATGTCATAACATGAATATCAAACGTTTCGGAGAAATACCCGTTCCTGTATTCATGCTACGTTCTTCACGCATTATTTTATATTTCTACCAAAGATGTTTTCAAAGCACCGCCATTTCTTGCCGAAATAATAAAATTACAAGCAATACCTTCATTGTTTTTCATCATATTACACATTTTTCCTTTTTTACAATTTTGTTACAAGTACCTACACGTACCTAATTGGTTAAACTATTATTTTCATATTAATTAAATAATACCCCATTTTTTAACGTGGATCATACACATTTTAATTTTGCATAAAACTTTTACACTTTTATCGGTAAATAGAAAGGAATAATAATACTGTCCACTTTTAATTAACTTTTAATCATAACTTTGATTAAAAATTAATTTGGTAACTATTAATAATGACGCAGTAAAAACTTACATAATTAATTAAATCCATTTAAAACTGTACATAATAATTAATGTATAACTGTGTAGTATTACTGTTGTTGAAATCAGACTGATAGCGATTTTAAAAATAGTTATTTAGAAAATGTATAAATAAACTTTATAGTATGTAAACATTAACTGGTCTGTTTCTAGTTAATTTGTGAACTCTCTCTACTCACATAAATATTCAGTGTGTATAATTAATTTTATTGGCATAATTATAATTTTATTAAAAAAAATCCTTTCGTTCGGTAATTTTATTATTTTGGATACCATTTTAGTTATTGTAAATAAAACAAAATTTATTTTCTCAATTTTATTTCACCTGAATATAATGCCAATAAAATTAAAGTTGTGTATAATAATACATAGAAAGTAATCCGTAAGGTTTGTTAACATTAAAACAAAAACTTAGAAAACAGAAAGACTTTATAATCTAATAGGAGTTATTGAATAGATAATTACGAAGTTTGTTGTAGATAGAAGAAATATACATTATTAAATTGACTCTTTTCGTATACAACTTAATTCATACTTCAATTTTATTATTTAAAAATAATTTTCGACAAATTTTTGTTTCCAGTCCCTTAAATATTACATTTCCCTTTCCATGTTAAAATCCTATCGATAATGTTTGGCAATCCAATAAAAAATAGAATGATTTTTGAAAATAATTATACTAAAATATTATAACTTGTATAATTTAATGTATTCTTTTAATACTTTCAAGAAAATTGGAAAATTCAACTAAATCTTCGTAATAATTGGCTATAAACCTGCCTCCCATACTTTGCTTAGTACTTACTTCGTTGTCGTAATTCTCCTGTATCGTAATTACGTATGTAGATAGTTTGTAATTTTTTACATTTTATTTTTGTACCCTTAATTGTAAGGATAATTTATATTATTGTCAATTAATGTGTAATTAATTGAAAAAATAGAAGAGAGCCTAGCTACAACACTCTTAATAAAATGATATGCGTGATTGAATAATTGTTTTTTTTAAACCCTTTTATTTTTTGTGGAATATGGGTCGTTTGAATAAAATTGTCTTTATCCTGAAATGTAGCGATAAAAGTTATGTAAAAAGGCTATTCAGATACTTTTTTAAAATTGCATAAATCTGTTTTATAGCCGATTTTTACTAAATGATACATGCGTAAAGTCGTTTAGTAGGTATCTACTAAACGAGTTTTGGTCTGTCTGTTTATTCTGATTTTGATGGGACTCACTAGCTGATGTTAGAAGGAGTAACTTAGGATACTTTTATTATAGAAAAAAGAGTTACGGTTACAACCGATATTCACACAAAGGAAGTCGCGGGATTAGCTTGTATTTAATATAATAAAAACTGCTCGACCATAATGTTGGTCTATCAGCGCTGGCCATAAGAAGTGCAACGGATTATTAAAGTATTATACAGGGTCTTAATTGAAAATATACCCAAAACCTTAAAAGGGGTCATTGTACTCATTATTATGAACAACTTTTACTATGGGACCAAACTTGAAATCATAAAAATAAATCAGCTGTTTCATACATTACTATCGTGTTGTGTAGCATTTTAGTAGGGAACAGCTGATGTTTTTTTCATGATTTCAGGGTTGGTCCCATAGTAAAAGTTGTTCATAATGATGAGTACAATGACCCCTTTTAAGGTTTTGGGTATATTTTCAATTACCCTGTATATCAATATAAATTCAAACATTGTATCGGATTATTTATATCGCATAAAATATATATGCCATTAAATTGATAACTCTATATATGCATACCAATAAGGTGTTAAATTGACAGCTCTTTGGCGCAACGTCTCAGACGGAATGCAATTCTCCTTTGTTCCATACAACCAGGACATGTCTTTGACCATTATGTACAAACATAATTTTATTTAACAGTCTCCATCGATAGAGGAACGTCTTGGAGAAATCCTGTGAACTAGATTTAGGAATTACTGATAGAACACAACTTAATACAAACCTACTTAACCATATTTATTTATTTACTTCTGGCATGAAGGGTCTATAGAAACATATGCGAGTACAATCTTTACTTATATAGGACTTAATATTACAAAAGAGTAAAGTTTGTGAGGTTGCGGGGTGTAATCTCTGAATAAACTGAACCGATTTTGATTTTTTTTCGCAAATTGTAAACTACGTTATCACTGAGTGCTTCTTTTTCATACTTCATTATAAAAAAAAATTCGGATACGTAAGAAAAATCACGCGAACGAAGTCGCGGTGAGAGTCCTAATAGTACGGTCAACAACAAAAGTCGATTAACAATGTTACTTTTTTATGTCATATAAACAGACACTAAACACATAATGTACTGGCTTTCAGGCTAAGGGTTTATTATATCTTAATTTTATATTCATTGCGTTTTACTTTTAATATTGTACTTAATAATTAAAATTTAAAAATCATAAATATTAATCGACTTTTGTTGCATTAGAGAGTGGAGGAATACCGTTACAAAAGTTTAATCATGGGTAAAGTGGCAAGTGGGTCCTCTTAGTCCAATAAGAGGGCGACCCGACACGACCGAGAAGATCAGACGCAGGACCAACGGCTTTTGAAGCTTTCCAATGCACAGGAGTATCACACAACTAACGGTCAGTGGGTCGTCTTAGGGGAACTCCCAAACTCCAGGCTGACACTGACAAACTATTGGAAAAATCCAGTAGGTACAACTTTAACTAACCTGGAACTGTGTGGTAGCTAACAGGGCAGCTAAAGGTAAAAATGTCTACATTTGCCAAAAATAATCGGTAAAATCAACAACATCCACAAAAAAGTGTTTGTTCCCTCAATTCCACTCGTACCTGCATTTTTCACGGAAAAGTTTTGTACAATTTCACGTTTTCACCGGCACTTGCTTCAATAAAAATCGACGTCTAAGACTTTACACCTGTATTTTGTCTTGGCACACTGAAACTCAAGAAATAGTTCCGATTAAACTTACATGCGGGTGAGACCTAATTTATTTCACAAACCCAGATAAGAGTTTAACTGGTTTCAACTGTTTCTTGAATTTCTACACTATGGTATCATAATGTCGGATTCAGCGGGAGGAAACGCCCGAGTTTCACCACTGTGTGGACCGCCCGGAGGACACGGTGGAGCATACGGTGCAGGTCTGACGTCGCGAGGCGACATCCGGCCACCGTAGGCGCAGGCTTGCGGACGGCGAGGCCCGCGTCGACGGCGCGTTCTGTTCGCGCGCGCCTCAAAGAGCTGTCAGCACAGGGACGGGCCCCCATGGGGCCATACGCCAACCGGGGTTGCTGGACGTCTTAACAGGATACCGTGGCCCCGGAACGTAAAGGGCAACAGAAGGAACAGGGTGGTTTTTTAGTCAGTAAAAGTCTGACAGTCCCTTTCGCCCCACCCAGGGCGGAAGGACTCATTTGATGATTTTTACCAACTTAAAAAAAAGGCTACTACTAAAAATTCCTGATGGGAAAATCCCAATAACACATTGCCCGACCTGGGAATTGAACTCAAGACCTCATGCTCAGCAGTCGCGTAAGTGACCTTTATAAACGAAAATTTAAAATCTTTCTCCTGGATCGTTCCATGAAAAATTCTATTCTCTTAGCTTGTTTGCCTACTTCTGATTTGATGTTCAATACTTGACCTACTAAACTCAGTGGAACTATTCATATCTTGAGAGGCTATTAAGACCATTCGTCTTCATAATACGCCATTAATTCTAATGCATAATCTGATATAGTTAGTGTAATTGATATAGATGGAACTGATTTCTTTCATTTGCTATTATGGTGTTGGCAAGTAGAGTCGGAAAATACGAAATTCTTGTAATGCTAAGAAGCAGTTTATAAGTTTCAGGATAAACATTTTCATCATCTGCCTAGCCTTTTACCAACTACGTTGGGGTCGGCTTCCAGTCTAACCGGATGCAGCTGAATAGCAGTATTTTCCACAACCCAGCAACTGGGTAATACGACACCCCTTGGTATGACTGGTTGTCAGACTTTCGGGCTTCTGACGACCCGTAACGATAGTCAAAGATCCATGCATGACAGTCGGGACCAACGGCTTAACGTGCTTTCCGAGGCACGGAACTATGTCAGTAATGTCTAAGATAACCTTAGAAAGTAACTACATATTAATTGAAAAAGTTTCTAAAAGATAAATACAAACTGGATAAGTCTGTTTGATGTTATCGATGATGGTATCAAAATGTGATGACCTATACACCTATTCCCTATTGGGGGGTAGGCCACCCAAGGGGGGCAAAGAGGCTAGCGAAGTGGTGCGTGTACCACCAGTGTGGTTGAGAACCATTTATAGATTACGAGCATTTACGCCATACCTACGGCTTTTCATACAAACTTAGTAACATACATAAACATTTCCGCAATAAAAAATCAATGTTTTTTTATACCTGTGTATTATTTGATGTGTAACCAAAAATTACATTATCTGGGCATAAATAAGTTAGGGATACCCTGTTTTAGGCCCTCCAGCGTCAAAGCCTTAATTGTTTGCTAAAAAAAAAAATCAACGCTGGGATCTAGAATAACGAACCATGAAATAAATGAATGTATAAGTTAAAACAAGTGTAACAATTATTATTAAGTTTGTCCCGTGATAAAACATTTTCAAGGAGCCAGAACCACCATACGCTGTGTAGTACTTTATTAGCTACGAGAGTGGAACAAACGCAGCCTGCACACCTGGCTTCGTAGCTGACGCGTAGCTACGAAGTGCTACGGCGTAGCAACGTCCTTTATGGACGTTGTGCGGAAGAGTTCCTTGTGTTTGAATTTGAAGTTGAAACTTGAATTTCATGGAATGTAATGGTAGGAACTTATACATTTTTAATATTCTTCAAGTCCTACTGTTATACTTCTTATTTTATTTATAAGAATATCAAACGATTACCTATTATTATGCCTAATTTTATGAGAACACCAGCTGCTCTCTACGACTTCAAACACATGTGTTTCACTCGTGGTAATTTAAGTCTGTTTACTGCTACGCTCCCGTAAGTCCCAACGTGATGGTATATAGCCTACTACTATTCCTTTTACTATTACTTATTCCTCATGCATCTGGCTATTACAAAAAAAATATTTTATTTTTGGTCTGGTAGTTCCAAAAATAAGCATGTTTAAACAAACACACAAACAAACAAACATAAAATCTTTTCTAATAGTATAGATTATCTATACTAATATAATAAAGCTGTAGAGATTTTTTGTTTGTTTCGAAAAATTCACTCTCAGTTTTTTCACACGTATTTCATTTCATCATGATAACCCGCAATAAATATCACGCGCAGTCAATAAAAGAGTTTCAAAAAGCCGTTATAAATAATAATATGAATAAGTCACCGACAGGACCGTATAATAAAATCGCCTGCGGAATACCCATTAATCCGGTCGGCCACACCGATTAAACAGTGATTCAACCAGGAACCGAACGCGTGACCGATCTCAGTTAAATTGTGGTGTGACTCAATCCGGGGAATATTACGAGTATTTTATGTGTGATTTGGAAAGGGCTCAATATGGAAGAATTATTGTTAATTTTGACTTGTTCTCAAATACATATTTAACTAAATATCAATACGATACAAAGAAACTCAAAAAATTGTATTAGACCTGTCAATTTTAGTTAATCTCTAACTGTCATGCAATTTTAGTTGACATGTCAGAACGCATTGATTTGATTAAAAACACGGAAAATTTCAAGGCAAAACTAATTTGACATCTCTAACTTAGTTCTTAAATGTCATCGTCCTTTTCCTTCGCTGTATGATGATAAGAGACGCCAATTATTTATTCAAACTTTATGCACAAGTAAAAAAAATACATTGTACAAACGGACTTAATGCCTTGGGCATTTTCTACCTGTCTACTTTAGGGTGATGCAGAGACTAAACATAGTAGCTGCATAGGTAGGTGGTGGTAGGTGTATCTAATTTTAGTGCAGTTTGTGAGCAAGGAAATCGGCACCTAGTGCCTTTATTCTATCTACAAAATGTCATCGAGTCACTGAACCCCGCCCCCCGTTCTCACTCAGCCCATACCCTATTCGCGACCGCCGGTCGTTAGCCGCACGTCAGTCAAAGGCAGTGAGACGTGAATTTTGATTGTGGACACGGATAAAATGATAATAAGCCTCTGAATTAGAACAGGCATGTTTTATAATAGTCTCCGCTACGGCGGTGATGGAATTTTCCCTTATTTTCTATTGAACGTAGTTTTGCCATAATGAGCTATTTGCTATTTTGAAGTGAAAGAATTCCTTTTGACAGAACTAACACTAAATTGTTGTTTAGTTTTAGAGTTCAATGTTAAACGATTAAAAGAACCTCTGCGTTTCAATACCTGTATAAATTAAACCTAGGAAACTTATCGGCATTGTTCGAATTTAATCGTAAATAAGCGTCCGGTTTAAAAAAAACACACAAATAGTACTACGTAGGTACTATAATTGTACAAAAAAGAAAACAAAAACACAGAGCTACTGAGTGAATTTAAATGGATAAGAAAGCAAACAACTTAGATCATAAAAATAAATAAAGTCAAAGATTTTGAATTAGGAATTAAAAGAATCCAACTTTACTGAACAAGGAACAGTTTTCCTCTCAGAAATCTTCGTAACTTTGGAATCAGTTTCCGGAGAAAAATAAAGTTAGAAGCTCACCGATCGACCTATTACTCTATTAAAAAATCCCAATCACCGTTCGACCGAGAAAAACTAAACTTAAAGTTGGTTAGATGCAAATCCCCACTATAAATTGGCGAAGCGCGGACGGATTCGAAGCATTAATTTGTGGTAAATCGCGTGGAAAATGGAAATTTTGTGCAGCCTCCGGCTTCCAAGGTTTGGCAAACTTACGTGTACTTTCACCCTAACCTTTAAGACCTTACAACACCATTGCAACTTCTACCTTATACTACTCCTCTTAAGGTACTGTTTTGATATGTCATGTGTGGCATTTTGTAATGGTGTTGCTCCGTGGAGCATGGCCGTGTGAGATGTGATGAAAATATGCGCCGCGTTTTTAATGAGGATCGCGGATTTTATTTATAAATGCGACGTAAACAAGTTTATTAAACTTAATGTTAATCAATGAGTGTTGGATTGTGAGTGGTACTCACTGACTAGCTACTTTCACACCGTTAAATATTTTAGAAGGGAAGCAAACAAAAATGAAGGCATAAATCAACAACAATATAATATTTTTCTTTTTTTTTTCTATACAATGATACTCTATTATTCTAGCTTTGTGTTATGATTTCAAAGTAATACACCGTAACTCAAAAACTCGCATTTTTTTAAATGAATTTTTGAGTTCCGTTTTTTGCAGTATTTAATTACTTATTCACCAAATAATGAGTAATAATACATTTTATAGAGTGTGCAGCAACGCATTTTCGATAATATCCTCTGAAAACCCATTATAATAAGTAATTAATTTTAAATGCCATATATATTATATTGTTAAAACTGCCTCTGATTTTTTATAATAACTCGTCTATTTTATTGTCCCAAATTAGCCTGTTTTTAAAATCGACCACTCAGTTGAATAGCATACTATAACTACCTGTAATTTTAGTATAATAACGTTTGTATCCAGAACTGGGAAGCGGATAAGTCAGATGAGATTTGCTTTAAGCTTTTAGTATTAACGCAGTTAGATTGTTTACCGGGCACAGAGCTAGCGAGTGAATTCATAAGATACTGGAAATGACCACGCTTCCGTGCTGTAAAATAGTTTTAATATAAGTAAAACCATCTGCTTAACAATTCATGGGTAACGTATAATTTTTATAATACAAACTTTTGCCAATTACTTCCTATTAGTCAAAGTTAAATCTGATCTTAGTAGATGTTTCCTACTTATTAACTACCTACCTGCTGATTTTCAGCTTTATACGAAAAGTAGTTTGTGAGATTTCTTATTTAGCCAGAGACAGAGTGACCTTTATATCGTATATTTATTTGATTGTATTTTAAAACAGCTCCTTGAACTATGCGAGAAAACTTGACGTTTAATTATTATGAAGGATGAATAATTTAATTTTCCATAAATTATTATAAAAACTATATAAAACGCAAATAAAATCTGTATAGCTTTGAATAAAATGATAGGCCCAATTCCAAACATAATACACATTAAGTTCTAGTGTAATGAGAAAGCAAACCCTCTTAATGTTTAGTAAGAACAGTACGAACGAAGAAAGCTTTGCAATAAATATGAAGCACATCCAGTAACTCAACGTCTAGTGCCCCGTAAGAGGCTTAACTGCCGAGGTGTGAGTTAGCACAAATAATTAGAAGGAAAAGGTGAGCGCGTTCGATAGGCAAACTTAGTATATAATCTTTATATACCTGTACTTTGTTATGTACAACTTTTTTTGCTGTTACTTAAAGTATCAGAAGTGATTAAGTATGGAGTTTCTTGCTCATTCTTCTTCATTTGAAACTACTTTTTGGAAATGGCGTTCAAAAGTACCTTTCAATGGTCTTATTGAAATAAATATTTTGACTTTGACTTTAATTTTACACGGTAAGAGGGCGAACGTATGTACGCCTTAAAATTTTACCGAGAAGTATTTCTATATGACTTAGTTTGATTAATATTAGGTAATAATAATAAATAAATTCGACGATCGACACAGGCTAGCTGGCAGCAACTGGATGAGAGTTGTCGAGCATCGAGCTAAGTGGGGTGCGATTATTGGGCCCATGTCCAGCAGTGGACTGTTGTAGATTGTAATTATGATGAATAAATAAATTATTTCTTTTAGGCCAAACACTTGATAAACCCACCAAACCGTGTTTATTTATCAGCTTAATAGATTTAGTAGGTGTCATTTTCCTAAAATCTTTTTTTCTCTTATGTAACAAGTAAGTAATTCAATAATAACATTCCATAAATAACTGGACTCTCGCCAACGTAAGTGAACCGAGGAGAAAAATGATGCCAAAATGGAAAAAGTTTTAAATAGTTCTCAGAAAGCTGAGTTTGCTCTGAGTGACCAATGCCCATGAACATTGACTGTCATTAAAGACAACTGCAAGAGGTATAGCTAAACCACTGCATTGAGTCCTCGCCTGGTACAGGGGCGTGAGGGGTAGGGCGAGAACGGGGCCCGGGAGAGGTGCGGGCGGCGGGTGCTCGTAGCGTGATATACAAGAGGCGAAATGTGCACTGGACAGTTCTTAAGATATGTTACGTACACTGGTTATCGGTGAATAGTGTAAACGGGTGAGGACACAATTTAGCGGGTTAGATATAGCTCCAACAGTAATCACTTTGGGACTACAGTTGCAAAGAGAACCGGTTGAAAGACCTAATTATGGATGCAGTGGAAATGTCGTATCAAGTTTTGAAGAGGGATTTTTTCTTGTTTGCTGTTGCTGGCATTAGAAAGATTTCCTCGAAAGATGTCATAATGAAAAGTTACAACGATAATGGAAGATGACCATGAATAACTGTTCTTACGTATTATTTATTTTTTAAACGTCCATAACTCAATAATAATAGGGGGTGAGCCTATTGCCATCAACCGGGCACAAATTCAGACTCCGAGGCTACTTCTGAGAAATTCCTGATGGACGGGGATAGAGGTAGTTCGTACGAATCATTTTTAAACCCTATAAATTGTACTTTTTTTCTGTGCAAATAAAGAACTATTCTATTCTATTCTGAAAAACCCAATAACACTTTGTCCGACCTGGGAATCGAACCCAAGACCTCATGCTCAGCAGTCGCGATAGTATTAGGTATATTAACTCCAAATCTCTATAAAACAATTCCGTAAACACACCTTATTAAATATTTAATCGAACAAAATTATCCTCTGTGTGAAGTGTAATTTAAAACCGAAATCCTTCACTAGTCTCATCTCTTTTGAAGAAAATTAAAGCTCTCACAGAAACAGGCAGGTAATTTAATTAAAATTCAATTCGATTGAATTGGACCACCTAATCCGGCTCATCTATATCGCCAGAGCTGAATCTAGGTAGGGATAAGTTTAGAACTAAGTACACAGGTTACTTTTAGTTTGGGGTTTTGGCGGATTGGCGTCTGTGTCAGTACCTACTGCATCGCGTTTTGGAAACTATTAGCGTTTATATACCGTACGTTAGTTACATTTTAGAATTGGCAATTAGATTCAATATATTATTATATTTCTCGCATAAATTAATTTAAATAAATTATGATTTGACTTTGACTTTAAAAGTCTATATAGCCGCTGGATGATAAAGTATGTATCTTACTTAAGCTATAATATATCAGCCATTTTGATAAAAAATAAGTACAATGATGCAACCATATCGCGATTATACTGAGTGAATATCAATTACTAGCTTCTACCTGTGACTTCGTCTGTGTGGAACTCAAATTTACTATAACACGTTTTCTATGACACACGGCAATAGTTTCTTTTTATCAGTTAAAGATTTTTTGTTTCCAAAGAATACCTCTTACAAACAAATTTTTATTTTAATAAAACTGTACAAATGTACATATTTTTGACGATTTGACTTTTGACCACAAGTTCGTAATAAAAATTTCTTGTGAATCGCATTTTATACTATTTTAAAGAGCAACAAAATCGTTGACCGTCCATAGTAAAAGTATCATGTCTGTGTTAGTCCTTAGAATTGCTTTCCTTCACTTTGCACCTGTTCTTCGTACAGATTTTTCTGTGCAGTTTGTTATTTTGTTTCTTAGAGTTTATTTTACCCAGGAATTGAAGAAAAACATTGAGTAACAGATGTTTCTCAGACTGAGAGGGTTTTTGTGCTAGTTTTCTATGCGAACTGCTTTAAAGAAAGAGCAAAAATGGTATTGGTTGTGTTGGAGTTCAATATAAAAACAAATGAGTGTAGCAAGCTCCACATTCTTTTGCAGTATTCATTTCATAATCCGAAACAAAGATAAAAATAAAATAAATAAGAAGAAAAATGAAAAATTATATGAAAGTAAAGGGAGTCAGTAATAAGTGATAGCATGACTGCTGATAGGGCGGAATAGAAGAAGAAAACGTGTGGCGCTGACCCCAAATAATATTAAACAAGGGCAGGAAGATGATTCGAAACTAAGACCGATATAAATAGTTTTTAATTATGTTGCTAAGACCACTATAATTGTCATACTAAACCGTCACAACTATTGTTAGGTATTTATTTTTTTAAAGCAATAATGAAGGTAAATAGTTTTCCTAGGTACGTATACCTTTTTAAAGAACTAACAGTCAAATCTTATACTAATGTAATTTCGTCGTCGTCTTGTTTCTATTTTATACTAATGTAATTTCTATAATCATGATTACAATACCATGTTGCTACAAAAACGTTCTACAATAATAAACAAAACTTTGGTCCATATTTAAAATGCTCTTTGACGGTAACAATGATCACCAAAACAGCATATATCGTAGGTGCTTATTGCACCAATACCATCCCTAATCCGCCCCTGTGACTAGTGATGCGAAACCGCGGGAGCTCACAGAAATTAATCGCGGATTCGGGACCCGGGAATTAATTCTTAATCCGGTCTAAATGAGCGCCTCCCCGATTGTCGGCCACTTACAAGCGAACGTGTAGCTAATCAAAACTCGAACAAATGGCCGACTGGAGAATTAAGCATTATGTGTGATTTAGGGGTTTGTTGGTGGAACGGTCGAAAGGGAGCGATAAATGTTTCTTTAATGGAGTTTAGGCAGGGTACACATTGTTTATGTTGATGTTCTTGGGAAATTCGGGTTGGAAGATTAGAAGATGAAATGGATTTTGAAATTGTAATTGAAATAGAAGATTTATACGAATGTTCACCGGGTATACTACGAACTATGCTGCTGTATTCTATGTTAAGTTTAGTATTTAATTAAATTGAAATTCATAGACACTATATGATGTACACTGAAACTTTATTAACCGCTGATATATTTAGATTTATCATCAAATAATTTCAGTGAACTAATGACTTATATTTATAACTAGCTTTTTCCCGCGACTTCGTCCGCGTATATGTCGGTTATCGCGGACGCAGACGAAGTCGAAGTCGAATAAAAAGTAGCCTATGTCCTTTGTTGGGGTTCACACTTACCCTGTACCAAATTTCACACAAATCGGTTCAGTAGTTTAGGCGTGAAGAAAAGACAGACAGACAGACAGACAGAGTTAACAAAATATTATCCAAAAAAATCGTTTGAAATTAAAAAATGCATCATTGATGTACTTAGGTACCTACGTCCTTTAAAGCTGTTTTTAAATAAATTATTCTACGGGAACCGTACATTTTTCTAGGATAAAAAGTCTAATCTCTGTGCCAAATTTTGTCCAGATCCGTTCAGCCATTTTGCATGATTGAGTTACAAACATCCATCCATCCAAACTTTCACATTTATAATAGTAATAAGATGTACAAAACCCATTCTTACAATAAATAACCACGTACTTAAGCTAAACAAACAGCAGTAAGAAAAACGCTTGCCAGTAAATTGTCCAGGAAAAAAGCGCCATTAGCAGAATATGACATTCAGCAGTAAAAACTGCAAAGTCACCATCCAAAAACAATCTGCAATAACAATAACTGTTTCTCCACCAACTTAATCCCTCGCAGATATGAAATTTTATCTTCAAGCTCTGAAACATTGAGATAATCTTACGACTTGCATTCTCTTTAATGGAAGAAGCAATCTACTACTACGCCACGTTAACTTAGATCAATGTGTTATTTAACCGATTATATCTAAAAGGCGTTCTGTAATGGGTATGTTTAACTTTGAGTGTAAATTAGGGGTCATTTTGGAAACTAAACAAACATTGTTAAACTGCTCTGTCTTTGCAGGGTTTCGGAAAATTCAAAAGATAAGACATACAAAAATAAGAAGCATATCTAAAGCTACCGATGCTCTAAACCAGCGGTCGGCAACCCGCGGCCCGCGCACGTCTTACTTGCGGCCCGTGAATGTTTTGTAAATTTGAATGAAATCAGTTACCTATCTAGGTACTTTGTAGTTTTCATTTCTGAATGATTTACAGTGAATATTTTTCTAGCTATAAAACCCAAACATATAAACATAATGTAAGTAAGTATTACGTGTATGAATTTAATCCGTATGTTTTAATTTTTTTTAATAAATTTTTATTATTTCGGTGAGATATGACCAATTAGGTATTTTGGGCTTCTAGGGTTATCACAATTGCGGCCCGCCTTTAGTTTATTTTGCCACCTCGTGGCCCTTGCCTGCCAAAAGGTTGTCGACCCCTACTCTAAAGTATGCTCAAAAACTGAAATGGAAATGGGCGGTGCTTGTGGCAAGACTGTCAGACGAGCAGTAGACCGTAAGTGTGACACGGTGGAGAAGCCCAGGGTAGAAACGCCACAGTGTAACACCGCTCACAAGATGGGCGGATGACATCAGCAAAACGGCTGGCCCAAGCTGGATGCAAACAGCCCAAGATAGAGAGGGCTGGAATTGTTTGGAGGAAGCCTTCACCTGCGGAGGGGTTCTTGTAAATTGAAAACTTGTTTTAAGTAGGTTAAGATTAGCTAACTTATTTTGTTATTGCATGAAATAAAAGACTTTTTTATTTTATTTTATTAACTGCTCTATCTTGTCGTTGTCTCTCGTCAACCGCCATAATGAAAATACAACAATAAAATCAAGAGGTAAACATAAACCCATAAACCTTTTCATAATGTAACTACACAATATATTATTCTGTCTTTATCCAGGAAAATGTTGGTAGTTTTCCTTGATTTTATCCGAATATAAAAAGAGAAGACAGTTCATTTTCTTCTGGATGTAATATTACATTAATAACTATAACTTACAGGTAGCTAAAGACACATTTACACTAAAGAAAATCATTCACGTGCCATGTCGTGTATGATTCTGTATACAAATATTGTAAACATTGATTTTAGAAGAGTACAGTCAGCAACAAAAGTCGATTAACATTTAAGATGCTTAAATCGTAATTATTAAACACAATATTAAAGGAAATACAAAATGGATTTAAAATTAAGATAAAATAAACCCTTAGCTATTGCCTTAAATCTGAGAAGCAGTGCATTGTGTTATTTTGTATCTACACACATCAAAAGTGTCTAGGGATCAAGCATTTTTATGCGGATTTCTTGAGATTGAGATGTGGCTTTGTAATAAATTTATGATTTTATAAATTTATATGGATCCTTTTTGGTGAATTTCATAATTTGAATCAGGAACTGTGAATCAAATTCGAGTAAAAGATGAAAATCAGCTGTCAATATTTTCCCTATAAAAACATACAACGCATTGAAGACATTATTAGTGCTACTGTTTCCCTACTACTGATTAAAACCAACGTTATTATGGAGCGGCGACGTCATTTAAGCAGGGAAGAAATGCTCAGAGCCGTAGGAATGATAGAAGCTGGTTCCCGGCAACGTACTGTGGCTTTAGCTCTGAATACAAGTCAGAGTGTTATCAGTCGACTTTGGACACGTTACCGAAGCACTGGTACCGTGGCTGAGCGCCATGGAGGACGGTATCGCTGCACCACACGGAGACAAGACCGATACATTCAAATCTTAACTCGAAGAGCTCCAACAATAACCGCCATGATGTTAGCCGTGAGGCTTCATCACTCTTCAGGGAACTTAATTAGCGACCAAACAGTCAGAAACCGCTTGCATGAAGTGAACCTTCATTCCCGAAGACCGCTACGGGTACCACCTATAGCAATGCACAATCGTAGGATTCGATATCAATGGGCTCTTGAACACAGAAATTGGGCAGAAGAACAATGGCGTTTCGTGTGCTTTTCTGATGAGTCTCGTTTTGGTATGAGACCGGATACAAGACGTATACGACACTGGAGAACCCCTGGACGCCAACAGCGATTAAAATCCTGCCAGGAAGTCCATCCTTATAGTGGTGGAACCATCATGGTATGGGCGGGTATTTGGATCGGCGGAAGAACTGAGTTGATTTGGATCAGAGGCAACCTCAACGCTCAAATTTATGCTGAGACGATTGTATCAGACGTCATCGTTCCTCTACAAGTGCAAATCGGTCCCTTATTTCAGTTAATGCATGATAATGCACGACCGCACACCGCAAGAGTTGTAAGACAGACTCTCGCCGCAGCTAACATCAATGTCCTGCCCTGGCCTGCTCAGTCGCCAGACTTAAATCCGATTGAGCATGCATGGGATATGCTACAGAGAAGAGCTCTGCCGAATATGGAGGGTATCCAGTCGCAAGAAGACCTTTTTTTGTTGTTGCAACGAACATGGGCGGCCATTCCACAGCGTGATTTGGATGAACTCATTTTGAGTATGCCAAACCGATGTTCTTGTGTTGTTAGTGTTCGCGGTAGAAACACGGATTATTAATTGTTTAAGTTACCCAATAAAATTTTAAAGAAAACTGTTATTTCAGTCTTTTTTTCGAACTTTTGTGTTAGTGGTTCAAATGTCAAAAATCCTTTTATTAGGAAAATGGCAAATTTCTTTATTAATGCAAAGGTGACTTGGTTTATCGTTACTGTGACAAACGAAAACACTTTATTTGATGAATCCTTAAAGAAAATTTTAATTAATATCAATCAGGAGAAAAGTTATTGCAAAAATATATGTTGATCCCTAGACACTTTTGATGTGTGTATTTAAATGAAATGAAAAAGTAATCATGTTAATCGACTTTTGTTGCTGACTGTACGTATGGAGTTTCTTGCCCATTCTTCACTATACAAAACTACCGTTTGAAAGAGGCAACTAGATTCAATTCCTTTTTTCTTTTTGTTTATGACGTTCAAAAGTGTCTTATAATGGCTTAATTGAAATAAATGATTTGACTTTGACATTAGTGTGAAGTAGGACGTAGGTTCACAGAAGGTGCGTCCACTCCGGTGTCGACAAGAATGTCATGAAGTTCACACTAGTGTCGGAGAGTTCGGCAACAGTGCCGCACTGTTAACGTAAGTCTTTGGTTACTGATCCGCTTTCGCGGATCGTGGCGTGATGTTATATAGCCTATACTATTCCTCATGAATCTGGCAACGAGCAACTGGCTTCATCTTTCTGACTAACTGACCGACTCCTTGACAATTCAAAAGTGCCTGTAAATTTTCTAATTTAAATTAATGTTTTGACTTTGACTTTCATTTACAAAAACCATTTTTTTCTATCCGCCGTATGGTTCCAGAGCTCGCGTTTGAATAAACAAAAACTCTTCAGCTTTGCACAAATCAGAAAAGAAAAGTTAATCGGCAAAAAGCTTGTTGGCAAAATAAATACATCACAAAAAGTCTAAGTCTGCTAATGAGCCAAACAATATACCATCTGAAACCTATTATATTTACAAACGATACTCGTTAACTTTTATCAAGCAGATTACAGAACAGCGTAACATTAAAGCAAGAAGATTGAAAACCTCAACGAAATTAAACAGAACCATTTTGCTCGATATCTTTGAAGTCTATATACAAGTAAATAAATGTGCAGAAAATCCACTTACAAAAACGCACGAAAATAAAATGAGAAATATCTCAATAACTGCCTGTACTGAACGAATATTTCAGGAAACTTGCTCAGCGTTTAAGGAACAGGCGGTTACGTACAGACTACAATCACGACTATTATAGATTTTCAGATTTATCTCTGTAATTGCATTGCACCTGTGGTTTCTATAGTATTGCAAATATCCATAGGCGGTAAAAGACTACTTACTTACCATCGGGTTGCCTGCCTGTTTGATACTTAATAACATGAAAAACTAACAGAAGTGATTGTTCCGACGATAGGTCTTAGTGGAGTAAAACGAAGTGATGATGAGTGGACTGTATATTACATGTATTAAGTAAAATGAATTGAAATAAGCAAACAAGTAAAAATGATTAACAAGAAACAAGGACGTTAAAATAACGCGCAAGCGCAGCCGTGCGTGGAGGCGTGCAACAGCTGACTGGTTTTGGAGTGGGGGCCTGCGACCGGCCGGCCGTCGGCCGGCTGACCCCCCGCTGTCCCCGCACCTCTCGTTCACTGCCGCCGGCGCGCGGCGGTGTTGAGGGAAGCGGACTCAACATGATATTCTGTAAAAAAATCTTTTAGTGAATTTTGGTGAAGTGAGAATGAGGCGAGTTGTGATGCCCTTTTTTTTTTTTTTTTTTTTTAGGTGGTAAAAATCATCAAATGACTCCTTCCGCCCTGGCTGGGGCGGACGGGACTGTCAGACTTTTACTGACTAAAAAACCACCCTGTTCCTTCTGTTGCCCTTTACGTTCCGGGGCCACGGTATCCTGTTAAGACGTCCCGCAACAAGTTGTGATGCCCTAGCATTACGCCAGCGAGCTGTCAGTCTGCTGAAGTTTAGCGACCACATATGCTAGAAATTGACAGCTCACTTCACCGAAATTGATAGAGAGAGTTTTTTGTTTTTGACCTTGAGTTCATAAAAGCACAGTAAGTAAAGGTATTTTCAGGTGGTAACAGCCTATAAGAAGCTGCCTCTTGATTTTGAAATGGTCCTTCTGTCTTACTCTTTTGTATGCATATTGAGGGGAAAGCAAAGGTCTATTTAATCTGGTCGCATTTACCTGCAGATTGTGGCTAGAGCGCCAATTAGCTGGCCTTCGGAGATTGACTGAATTTTTTGTGGAGTTCTTCTTAAGTATATTGGAACGTTGTGTAACGGTTGCTGTTAAAAACATCGTATTTTTTACATTTAAAGGTTATCGATTGAATATCCTATTGAATATCAATCAGAAATCATTTCTACTAAATCAAAACGTTCGAAATCTAGACGCAATCTCATGTCAGCGACAATTAATGTTAATTAAAGGCATTTTGGAGACCGGGTTTAGATTGCAACCGTTCCTAAAAATCAGTACAATTTCCCCCCCTGATCTACAGGTGTCATCATTCCTATGGGAAAAGGCTAGACTGATAAATCAATTGCCAAAAAGACCAACAGATACCATACAAAGTTCAACAAAAAGTAGATTATCATCTGTCTTCATCACTCAAGCTATAAGGAAAAACTGTTATTAATTTACCCAACCCTCCAGCGCTGGAGGAAAATAATATCTACCAGAATGCCAGCATCTTGTTTCTTCACTAATCCCGTATGTGATAACGAGGTAAACAGCCGGCTACACCGACTATATGTGCCAAGTACGGAGTGTTACAGCTGGGGTGTAAACAGTAACATGTGAGTTATACTTATATAACTTTCAGTTTAGTTTTATTTTTATATTTAATCAAACACTCTACTCAATATGCTTTATATCGCACGCCGTTCTTGTTTGTTTAACTTTTTTATATTATGTGAAAAATATAAATATTTTAGTTTTAAGCTTTATACCATACTATTGTAATGTGTAACCATTTTATATTCACAATTCAAAAGTGCCTGTAAATGGTCTAATTGAAATAAATGTTTTGACTTTGACTTTCCCAAATAAAAATAAACAAAATAATGGATCAACTTATGTATGGAATGAATGGAAAATAATGGATCAACTTATTTTTTTGCATTATTGTTTGTCAAGATTTGTCATATATGGCTTTGTTTGTTTGGTCTTACGGCTTGAAACTATTAGAATGATCCACAGAATCTAAATGGTATTTTAATATTATTTATTATAATATTACTGCCTCGTACGTCTAGTGGTCGCAATGCACGACTACTGAGCATGAGGTCTTGGGTTCGATTCCTAGATCGGGCAAAATGTTATTGGGTTTTTTCATCAGGAATTTCTCAGTAACAGCCTTGGAGTCTGGATTTGTGCCTGGTTGATGGCAATAGGCTTATATATAACTGGCGAAATGTGGGTGTGCTAAGTACACATCTGCCTAACCCTCCGGGGATTAAAGGCGTAATGTTATGTTTTAGGAAATACTCAACCTTTTATAAACAGGAAATTGTTTGATCAATTTAATGCTTTCTATTAATAAAAGGGCCGCGTCACTTTGATCAGATTAAAAATAGACGGAAGCAGGAAAAGTCTAACTTTTCGGAAAGACGAATCACAAAGGTCCAACCCGAAATCGATTCCAAAAACAATATATGATGCGGTGCAAAAAAACTTGGCCCTAGGGATTCAATCCGACAAAGTAAACAGAATCGGCCGGGTCTCCTGTTTTTGTAACATCTCGTTGAAATAATCAGTGAATTTAGTTATATGGATTGACACGACGCCGCCATTTTTGTTGTGAGTGGAACTGTTTGTTTTATTTTTGTAGCGACGGGTAAGATTTTTATTATTCGGTAACTTTTTTTTTATCGAATGTCTAGTTTAATGGTCGCAAAGCGCGACTGCTGAGAACGAGGCCTTGGGCTCGATTCCCAGGTCGGGTAAAGTGTTATTGGGTTTTTCCATCAAGAATTTCTCAGTAGCAGCCTTGGAGTCTGGATTTGTTTTGTCCGGTTGATGGCAGTAGGCTAATTACGATGGGTGCAACCGGAGGATCCAAAAAAATGCAAATTTATTTTAATAAACTAATTTATTACTGTATTACAAAGTATTGAAATTACGACTAATTATACTAAAGTGTCAATTGGTCGATGTCAGATCCAAAAGTGCCGCTCCACGTTTTTATGTTTCTATGGAAAGGTTCGATTGACGTCAATTGGTCGCGTTATGCTGAGCTTGCGTTTCGTGCCCGTAGGTGCCGTGTGCAATGTATATGCAGGTATGCCGATGCAGCGATCTATTAAGGTTGACCATGCGTAACACCTCCCCCCGTAGAACAGCGAGTATCGATGGACTTGTTCAAGATGGTCGCTGGTAGACATCCAGGGTCAATCCTTATTTGGCTTGGGTTGATAGTGCGTGGTGATGGGATTGCATAGACGACTTCAGGGTTGCTGTTGAAGTTTTCTGTGATTTCTCTGGATGCTTTTCTTATGCGTAGCCGACGATAGATTAGAGTGGCGATGAGTGCGCATGTACCGGATAGTGCGAGGTACATGGGTATAGTAGTGTGGTAAATGACGGGATCGGTGACGTCATCTAAATGTACAGGCAGTTGCGTCGCTATCTCGTTGCTAAGCGTGTGAAGTTTTTGTAGATTTGGCGAATTTAGGATGAGTTTCGGATAATTTTCGGGCCTCGACTCGTTGTATAGGGGCATCTCAATGATCTTCAC
The DNA here is from genome assembly GCA_949316365.1 of Hoplodrina blanda. Lineage (NCBI taxonomy): Eukaryota > Metazoa > Arthropoda > Insecta > Lepidoptera > Noctuidae > Hoplodrina > Hoplodrina blanda. Next base: position 16,268,866 of record OX438582.1, read on the forward strand.
GACATGTCCTTTGATGTGGTCGTCAGTGTTGGAGATAGTGAAGGCGGGTGTTCTCAGGTTACAGTTGAGGGGAATGATTGCCAAATAGCTGCCTCGTAGGGTCCGGTACTGTTCTTGACCGCAAGACATCTTCACTTTTGTTGGTACAGGAAAACTTAAGGTATAATGCTTGTCGTCCAGGGTTTCCAGGGCTTCGGTGGTGAGAGCTACGGGTGTCAGCTTGCAGCTGGGTTGTAGTTCTTGATGGACTATGAGATGCTGGATACAATCTGGTTTGCTCTGGATTTGTAGGTTGGCTGTTGACTCACAGAGATATATGGAGTTTACCTTCGGACATTCTGTCTCTATGTACCTAGAGTCTGAGCTAGAGAGTGCTACGAAAGGTGAGGGTGGTATAAGAGTTTCGTGGTTTCTGTTAGGAACAAGGGAAAGTTTATACAAGTTATATGTGGAGGAAACAACTATCGGGACTTTTATAACTACTACTATCTGCTTATTAGAATAGAAGTAACCTAGTTTAATTATTTCATAAAAATGCCTAATTTCTACGTCAAGGATTTCGTCATTAGCATATAGAATCCTTAATTTACCTAACATATACTTAATTTCATCTAAATTAAATAAAGAGTACGGGGTACTCGACGCACGAATAAATGTTAGGGTGTTCTCTAAACTTCGTAATTCTTCATAAAGATCTTCTACATTATCTCCTAAGATTAACAGATGTTGGGCCAGATGGGCGTATTTAATTAAATCTGTATCCCTATTAGCGTTACTTTCCAAAATTAAGTTTAGTGCTTTACTCATCTTATCTTGATTTGAAATTATACTATCTATTATTTGAGAGCTACGTGAAATAAATTTACTATTTAAACTAACATGGTTATTAATTTCTAATTCTAATTTATGCTCATTATTACGTAAGGTGTTTATGGCGTTTTCGTATTTAAGTGCATCGGTGTAGTCTAAATTACCAGAAATTGATTTTATTACAGAACCCAAACCGTCGATAAGGCCTCTTTTACTACGAGTTGATTCAAACATACTAATTTTACTAGTAATTAAATTGATTTTACTATTGAGATGTTTCAGATGAGGGTCGAATAGGAATAAGGTTTTATTGTTAACTAAGGGACTTAATTCAGCCATCTGTGTTTTTACCACTTCAATTTGAAGATGGATATTCTCTAAATCTATATGACTTAGGAAAGAATGGAAATGGGAAACGATTTTTGCCGCTCCTAATTTGAAGGGAAGTAGTCCTGGTCCATTGTCAAGTGATTCAACTGTTATCTCTTGTCCTTGGGCCGGATGTAGGGTCATCAGCCATAGTATTATCCTGTAACAAAGTGGGATCTTTAGGACTTCGCTTAAGGCGAGATTTTGCTACTGGACCGCGTTTCTTCTTCGTATAGATGTGGATTGGAAGATCTGCGAGTACAGTATCTTGCGTATAACGCGGGGCTAACTTCTGTCGAGACGCCATGGGATTGCGTACAAAGATTTGCTGGTCAGGGGTATAGTCCTTCTCGGGTTCTCTGTCCCTGTTACGGGTTTCAGTCAGTTGTGTCCTGTCATGTAAGGATGTCTGGTTAATAAGGTCGTATACTTGACTCATTCGTTTCCTATGGTCTTGTGAGTACTGTTGCAGTAAGTGTTCAGATAGGTCAATATCTATTGGGTCTCGAGGGTCAAAGTGTCCAGTTATCAAGTCCAAGGGTCTACATTTTGTGAAGCTATGGATCGAACTATTGTACGCTAAGATGGCATAAGGCATAAGATTAACGACTGGTTCATTTCGTTTCTCTAATTTCAATAACCTAAGATGTTCTAAAATGGTAGAATGGAACCTTTCTACTATGCCATTGTCGTTAGGGGAATGCGCTAATATTTTATGGTGAATAATTTTATGAGTTCGGTTGAATTCTAAGAAAATCTGATTTGTGAATTCAGGGCCTCCGTCCGTGACAATAGTCAATGGGACCCCATGGTGGGTGCAAAATACAAGTAGAGCTTGTACTACACTTAAAGCGGTGCTATCTCTAAGGTGATAAGCTTGTGCATACTTAGAGAAAGCGTCTACAATGGTAAGGAATTTCTCTGTTTGAGCTGTGAACAGATCTAGATGGATAATTTCAAAAGGTTTACTAGGGGGTGGTACAATGTTAAATCTTTGCTTGATGGGGTGACGGTCGTACTTAGCCTGACCACAGATATTACACTCATTTATGTACTTGGAGATGTGTTCTTTCATCTTAGGCCAGTAGAATTTAGAAGATAAGGCTAAGTAACATTCAGTGATACCGCGATGATTTGTTTTACCTTCGTGGTATTTCTTTATGATGTCTTGTTGACGCAGGTAGTCTTTAACATTCTCTAATTCAACTTTAGTTAGAACCATGTTCATTGAAGAGCTTTTGAAGTTGTCTTGAATTATGGGGATTATTTTATACATGGCAAGAGGAGGATGGATGATTAAACCGGTTTTGACTTTAGGGTTCACGTATTCTTTAACTGCATTAATAACGTCGTTAGTCAGGTTAGACTCAGATAGTTGAATGGTAGTTCGGGTATGCGTTTCAAATGGCTTACTCACTGTCGGTCGTTTTTTAATATCGCCTACAAGTACAAAACAGATTTGTCTACTGAATTTATTTAAGGGTTCGTCTGATATTGGCACTTCTAGAATAGGGGCTTCGTTACTAGTGTGAACAGTTGCTGTGTCAGAGTGGTCGAGTATGTCAGGGTTGTTTGTAGGGGCTGTCAGTGTTTCAGAACCTACTGTTGAATGAGGCTTTTCAGATACATTTACCGCTATAGACATAGCGTCCTCGTTGTTGATTTCAATGCGGGACAATGCGTCGGCGTTAGTGTTCTTTTTGCCTTGCTTGTATACTGTAGTAAAATTGTATTCACTCAACTTAAGTCTCCAACGTGTGAGTCTGGAGCCTGGTTCTTTAAGGCTCATAACCCATTGTAAGGGTTTATGGTCTGTAACTATCTTAAACTTTCTTCCAAACAAGTATGGACGAAAGTATTTAGTAGCCCAAACTATGGCTAATAACTCCTTCTCGATTACACTATAGTTAATCTCACTGGAGTTTAATGTCCTAGACGCGTATGCTAAGGGCTTATCTTGTCCTATAGGTCCTTGAGAAAGGACAGCTCCTATGGCAAAGTTAGATGCGTCAGTCGTAAGCACAAATTCCTTAGAAAAGTCAGGGTACTGCAGTATAGGGTCGTTAGTCAGTAGTAATTTGCACTTTTCAAAACAGTCGATGTAGTTAGGGTCATTGAAGGTGATCTTAGAACCTTTCTTGAGACATTGCGTCATGGGTTTCGTAATGCGCGCAAAGTCAGGAATAAATTTCCTATAGTATCCTAACAGGCCTAAAAAGCGTTTGATCTCGGTAGCTGTCTTAGGAATAGGGAATTTCTGGATGGCAATGATCTTATCGGGGTTAGGCTTAATACCGTCCTTACTTATTACGTGACCTAAGTATGAAGTTTCAAGCTTTAAAAATTCCGACTTATCCATCTGGATCTTAAAGTTTGATTCCCTTAATCTCTTGAATACTTTTTCTAAATTTACCATGTGTTCCTGTAAGGAAACACTAAAAACGATTATGTCATCGAGATATACGAGACATATGACATTTTGGAGGTCCCTGAGGACATTATCCATCACGCGTTGAAACGTGGATGGAGAATTTTTGAGACCCATGGGCATGCGTAAAAATTCAAAGTGCCCATGTTCTACATTGAAGGCCGTTTTGTGAATATCGGCTGGGTCCATTTCTACCTGGTAAAATCCACTTGCAAGGTCTAGAGTTGTGAAGTAATGACAGTTACCAAGTTTATCTAAGATGTCATTAATATTGGGGATTGGGTACTTGTCATCGAGGGTTTTCTCGTTGACTTTACGAAAATCAATGACTATGCGCCATTTAGTCTTTCCGGACGCATCAGATTTTTTTGGAACTACCCAGATGGGTGAGCTCCAGGCTGACTGCGAGGGACGGATTATCCCTTGGTCTAACATTTTGCTAATCTGATCCTGAACTTCCTGTCTGTGAACAAAGGGATATCTATAGGTCTTAGTATAGACAGGTAATTCGTCGGTGGTATGAATACTATGCTTTATCTTATTGGTGAAAGTTAGAGGTTCACCATCGATATAGAAAACGTCAGCATATTGTGCACAAAGAGATTCTAAGTTGGCTCGTTCTTCAGGATTCAGATGGTCAGTGCGTAGTTTTGATAATACCTCGGATACGCGATCGCTAGGCTGATAGATAGTCGCGCTTTGCTCGTTAAAAAGTTCCGCGGTAACTGGCCTGTCCATTGAGAAAACTACATCATGTTTAGTTGGATTAATTATTTCTATGATGCCACGGTTATTTTTAACAGAAGTAACACAGTCGCGAATAGTGCAATTGGAAATAGTCTGCCCTGATATTATTACGTCACCATCATGAAGATTAATGGGGACTCTAGCTAATTTGGATGAATTAGCGGGTACTATGTCCTCGTAAAGATTACAATTACGTGAATCATACATTCGCAAGGGATTAGATGAATTACGTGTAACAAGAACCTTATTCTTTAAATCTATATTAGACTCTAACTTTTCTAGTAAGTCTAAGCCTATTAAGCCGTCAAAATAATTGTGGAACTTGTAAATGTATAGGGTAATGTCACAGGTTTCTTTAAATTCCGGGAAGCACGGTATAGTAATGGAATAATTATTACGAGTTGTCGCGTGGATGTTAGTGACTTCGAAAGGCTCATAATTACAGTGGATATGATGATAAAATCTTTCTACAACGTTCGGGCTAATAAAGGATAGGTTCGCACCGGTATCTACTAATAGTTTAATGGGTGGATTAGCAATCTGAATGAATGGAAGTTGTCTCTGGGTTTGTAAGTTAATCTCTATTTTGGTTTGTCTGATTTCGGGGCTGTATGAAAATCCTGGCCTTCAGCAGACGTTCCTTGGGCAGATGTTCCTTCAGGCACATTCTGATGTTCCTCTACGTGCACAGGAACATAATCACTATGAGCTAGTGGCTCATACACAGGTTCGTAATTGTAAGGTACAGGGTAGAACTGGTCGTAATAGTCATTATAGGCATAGTCGGGGTATTCATAATAGTCGTAAAAGTCTACTTCGTTAACATTCATCTCACGAGTCTTAAAGTAGTTACTGGGAGGTGGATTCCCTTGTTGAGTCCAGTCATGTCCTGTCGAAGGTCTCGGCATAGGTTTAGGAACAAAGTGGCTTACACCACTCATGGGCTTAGGGCCATTATTAATGGGCGTGTAACTAGGCCTTTGTTGAGGCAATCGGAACACGTTGCTCTGGGGCCTATGGTTAGGCGGGGGTGCGCTTAGCATTTGTTGGGTTCGCGTGGGACCGCGATTGAAAGGCACTTGGGGTCTCCAAGCTTGCATTGGCCTTGGCGGTTGTGGCTGATAAAAACTTTTGGAGGGACCGGGCTGATTAAACGGCGCTGAAAAAGTGACTGGCTGTGGAGTATGCAAATTAAATGGCTTAATCTGATACGTACTGGGATTAAATGAAGACGTAGACTGCACAGGTCTCCGCTCCGGCAAATGGTCATTACGCTGCTGTAAGTACATGGTGTTAATTTCCTCGTGCACAAACTCGAGAGCCTTTTCGATGGTGTCGGGTCGCATGCACCTAATACGCGAGCCTAAAGGTTCTTTTAGGCCACGAACGAATGCCTGTAGGGTTATTTTTTTATATAGTGTCCGTTTGGCCTCGATGGTAGTAGATATGGACTCATGCAAGGTCACATACGTCATAATTGTACTAAATAAAGTTTGGCACTTTTCGTAAAATTCCGGTGGTGATAAATTCTTTTGCGTTAACAGGGCCAAATCATTGTATAAGGCGGTCTCGTCCCGCTGGTCCGAGAAGTTATTAATCAGGGCGTTTCTAATACCCTGCCAGGTTTCGGGAATGCCGTTTGAATTTATTGTGCGGGCGGCATTTCCGGTAACTTTATTAAGTATGCCGTTCAACAAGGATAAATTACTTAGTTCGTAACCTGGCTCTGCCTTAACAAATTGCGCGACAAGTTGGTCACATAAACGTACAAACCGCGTGAGCACGTTCGGGTTCCCGTCGAATTCGGGAACGAGGCGTAAGGCCTTGTAAACTTGATCTACCAAATCGGTACTCATTTTGTTAGTTAAATTATTCTCTATAATTAAGTAAGATTCTAATACACTTTCACTATCTTCTAATATGGTATCTAAATTCCTATTCGCATCGATTTGCGAGTTCCTATTAGAAATACTCGACTTAGGAGTCCGTGATATACGTGGGTGAAAAATTTTGAAAGTTTAATAGAAACACTTGAGGAAATTAACACAAAGGAAACACAGGAAAAAAAGGAATTTACACAAAGGATACTAAAATATAGGAAGGCGAGCAACTCTAGTAGATCTAGGTACTTACCAAATCTGCATCTCTCTGTGGTATCGATATTCGGATACTCCTCCGTAGCCGCACACCCGTAGGTTCGAATAGCCCGTTGTCGGTGATCGATTCACTGAATTTACTGGACTATCCTACCGACTGCGCCAATTACGATGGGTGCAACCGGAGGATCCAAAAAAATGCAAATTTATTTTAATAAACTAATTTATTACTGTATTACAAAGTATTGAAATTACGACTAATTATACTAAAGTGTCAATTGGTCGATGTCAGATCCAAAAGTGCCGCTCCACGTTTTTATGTTTCTATGGAAAGGTTCGATTGACGTCAATTGGTCGCGTTATGCTGAGCTTGCGTTTCGTGCCCGTAGGTGCCGTGTGCAATGTATATGCAGGTATGCCGATGCAGCGATCTATTAAGGTTGACCATGCGTAACAGGCTCACCCCCTATAACATGGGACTTAAACATAATTGGCGTGCGAAACATTACTCAAATATATAATTTGACATTTTATTGTTAGTTTTATTTTCCCTGAATTCAATCGATTGTTCTAGTACCTAAACAATTCAGTTGTCCATAACTAAGCACTCGAGATTTTAAAACGTTAAAAAAGACTGCAAATAAAAATAGGTAAGTTGATTGTAAAACCATTTTTCTCTACTACTGGCCACTAGATAAAAAGAAAAAAATTTAGTTACATGAGCGATGGAGCGAGTAACCCGATAGAACCCGGTTGCGCTCGCGTGTAACCGGGTATACCCGTATAACTCCCAGAAGAATACGACTGACGGCACAATCTTCGTTTACATAATGTTAAGTCTTTGTTGCGGTCAGCGCAAACAGTTTTTATTTATTATTTAATTTTGAATTAAAATACTTCAGACTTAAAGTTGAAACTTGTGTGCGAAAAATATAAATATAGGAATTTATTTTCTTGCACACTATTACGCAATTTTCAACTCTATTATTTCGTTGTTTTTCAGATAATTATTCAAGTGCAATGAAAACTACTCGAACATATTGCTTTTCTATCAGCAGTGACTGACTCTAAAAGGTCTGACAAGAGTCAGTGGAAAATCATAACGCTAGGGGGTTATATTACTTAAAACATAAATCAAGCTTAGGACTCTCGAAGTGTTAAGTAGAGGTGTACCCATTAGTACAGCCACATTTCACCAGTTATGTTTAAGTCACATGTTGTGTTGTATTTAAGCCTATTGCCATCAACCGGGCACAAACCCAGACTCCGAGGCTACCACTGAGAAACTGATGGAAAAACCAAATAACACTTTGTCCGACCTGGAAAACGCAAGACCTTATGCTTATCAGTCACGCTTTGAGACTACTAGACCAACGAGACAGTCAACACTCTTTCATTCTTTAAATTAAAATTATCGTAACAAATGTACAAGTATATTCACTTCAAAAAATTCAATAAGTAGTAAAAGCTCATCGAAATGTATAGAGCCACGCCTTACGGCGTTGGCGTGCAAATAAATTTTCTATGCGATCACCTTTAACGAGGGCAGGGCAATTTATTGGTAATTCAGTCGGAGCTAATGAATTAAGCGCCCAAACATTAGTAGGTAGGCACTGTAAAAACAAATGTTTTTTTTTTCGGCACAATTATATGAAAATATAGAATTCTGTGAAACGCACGTGCCAGCGAGGCATCATGTGAGAGATTTTTATACGCCCGTATGTGTGCAATTATTTTTATTTTTTTTAATAGTAACCACGCAGATGGCTACAGCCTATAGACAACAAATCATTGGTAAGTGTATTGTGTTGCTTTTTAACGTACCATGTGCCTGTAATAAATTTTACAGTTTAACAAAATGGGGCACACATTTTGTTACTATAATTACAGGCACATGGCCAGGGGCGCCGACTCCGTGGGTGCTCACGAGAGGCAAATTAGTGGGTGCGGAGCACCCACGATTATGAATTTCTAAAATAATTCTCTTCCTCATCTTTTAAGATAAATAAGATATTAATTTATTACCAGGTGCACATGTCAAACTGCTGTGTAATACAATAAATTATCTTTTCTAAATATCTTGTATTTTCTTGTCTATTAAATAACAAATATATATATAAGTAGCTAGGTGTGTCAATAAAAAAGCTGGAGCACCCACGGGAATTTTAAAAACTCGGCGGCTTGTAGGCGGTAGGCCACATTACTCCGGGGTTGCGGGACGTCTTAACAGGATACCGTGGCCCCGGAACGTAAAGGGCAACAGAAGGAACGGGGTGGTTTTTTAGTCAGTAAAAGTCTGACAGTCCCTTCCGCCCCACCCAGGGCGGAAGGAGTCATTTGATGATTTTTACCACCTAAAAAAAAAAGGCCACATTACTAATACTGATATTTATAATATTAAGTAGGTACCTAAAGTTAATACAAAAAAAAACTTGACTTAAAAGTTTATTTATTTATTTGTAAAAGATTATCTGTTTGACCATTTCTTTGGTCAATTTTTGAAAATAAAAATAAAATGCTTCAAACTTAAAATATTTAATACTCTTCTTAAAATAATTTCTATCTGAATTGACATCTTTGATATTTTTGTTACTATGGTTACAACTTTTTATGCAACTGACATTTAACATACCGCCCACCAAGAACTTTGTTCTTAACACGAGACCCGCCCACCATGAGGAAGGTGCAATACAAATAATCAATTACTAAATAAAACACTTGAATCTTCGATAACACTAAAAACAAAACTACTCTTGTTATCAGTTATGAAATAACTAATCTTAATACATTTCTAAAATAATTGTGGACTGTATAATTGGTAACAATAACTTAAAATAATATACTTAAAACTAACATGCAATAGGTAACATGCACAATTTCGAAATAGGACGTTTTATTAAAAGCCCATTGCACTTTAGAGTTACTACTCGTGTGACCTTGTCCAAACCAGTGTGCATTTCAACAATTTTTCCCAAAAGCCAACGAGCAGGGGGCAAATTATCTTCCTTGACTAAAACTACACTGCCAACATTGGGCTCTGGAAGGTGTTTAGTCCATTTATAGCGCTGTAACAAATTAACTAAATATTCGTCAGACCATCGTTGCCAAAAACTTTGCATCATGCGCTGTGTTAATTGCCAACGTCTTAAACTATTGATATTAGCATTTTTATAACTTCGTTCAGGCACCGTTATCAGACTAGAGGTTCTCCGATCAAAAAGTGTCCTGGAGTTAACGGCATCGGATCATCAGAATTATTAGGTATAATAGACAGAGGCCGAGAGTTAAGGCATGCTTCCACTTGGGTCAATAGAGTTGACAATTCTTCATATGTTAAAGTGGAATCGCCTATAACTCGTCTTAAATGAAATTTGGTTGATTTCACTCCAGCTTCCCACAAACCACCGAAATTGGGAGAGTGAGGCGGAATGAAATGCCAAGTAGTACCATTATTGCCTAACCACTCTTTAATATCTACTGCTACAGTGGACTGCTCTGCAGCAACTAAATGTCGAAGTTCTTTCGACGCACCTACAAAATTCGTCCCATTATCGCTCCAAATGTCACTAACTAGGCCTCGCCGAGCCACAAATCTTTTAAAACCTGCAATGAAACCTTGAGCTGATAAATCACTGATTACTTCTAAATGCACAGCCTTGGTCACCATGCAAATAAATAAGCAAATATAACCTTTATAAGAATGATGACCCCGACCTTTGGACGTCCGTATGTTGATAGGACCAGCAAAATCCACACCGCTACGTTGAAATGGTCTTGCTGGAGTGACCCTTGTAGACGGTAACTGACCCATAAATTGGGTTTGAGAGTTAGCTGAATACCGTTTACACTTTACACATTTGCGTACATATGCCTTCACTGTTGATTTGGCCGAAATGATCCAATACTTAGTACGCAAATGACTCAACATTAAAGTTGGACCTCCATGAAAAGTCTTATGGTGAGCTTCATCAATAACTAAATTTGTAAAATGACTTTTCTGTGGTAATATAATAGGATGTTTTATATCCTCATCCAAATTAGAATTATGAACTCGACCACTAACACGAAGGATTCCTTCATCATCTATCATTGGGCAAAGCGGTTTTAATTTGCTTTTTGCTTTCACACTTCCTAATTTCTTTATATTTGCAATTTCTTCACCAAATTCAAGTTGCTGGACCCGTCTTATACAGACCTTTGTTGCTTTTTCAATCTCTTCGTTTGTTAAATACTTTTCGTATCTTGGTTCTTTATTTATTCGCTTCTTCCAACTCAAAACTCTTCTACAATAAGCAATAACCCTAACTAATTTGTTAAATTTAGAAAATTTTGTCCAAACAAGATCTTCTTGAGGCATTTCAGTGACAACATGAGCTTTGATTATTCTTTGTTCCATGGTTGTTTCAATGGACTTTGGCCTTGTATATTCAATTGTTTTGTCACTAAGCCATAAAGGTCCTTGTCTCCACAATACATTGCTTGCAAGTTCTTGTGGAGTTAAACCTCTGGATGCAATATCAGCAGGATTTTGTGATGATTGGACATGAGCCCAATGTGAGTTGTCGAAATGGGATAGAATAGTAGAAACTCTATTACCAACAAAAGTAGTCCAGCGGCTAGGATGACTACTAAGCCACGCCAAAACCACTGACGAATCAGTCCAAGCATGTATTTGAGAAAAAGCAACTCCCATTACTTCAGCAACTTCGGTGATCAACTGTGAAAGTAATACAGCTCCCATCAGTTCCAAGCGGGGAACTGATTGTTGTTTGACAGGTGCAACCTTTGTGCGGGCCGTAATCAAATTAACCGTAATTAAGTTGTCTGCATCAACAACTCTGACATAAACTACCGCAGCATACGCAGCCATCGAAGCATCGCAAAAACCATGCAATTCTACCTGCAGATCATTGGATTTTGTGTTTATCCATCGAGAAATGCTAACCTTACTTATTTCCAGTAAATTTATACGGTAAGTGTCCCATTCTGTTAACAGTTCTGATGTCAATTCTTCATCCCAATCTAGACCTGAAAGCCAAAGCTTTTGAATGAAGATTTTTGCACGAACTATGCATGGTGCCAACCAACCAAGTGGATCATATAGGCGGGAAATGTCCGATATAACCTTTCTCTTTGTTATTGGAGTTTGCTGTGTAGGTATCTGTACTGAATATTTAAATTCATCTTTATCACGATTCCAAGATATTCCTAATATTTTCATTAGCTCATCTACCTTAATATCCTTCTTACCCTTATCCTTCTCATCTTCCTTGTTAATTTTGCAATCCGCAATCATCTTGTTTAACTCATCGCAACTACTAAACCATTTTTGTAATTGAAATCCACCTTTGGCAAGAATTTCATTAGCTTTTTCGTGAATATGTAGTCCTTCTTCAACTGATTGACAACCTGTCATCAAATCATCAACATAAAAATCATTTTTTATTTTTTCTGCTACTTTAGGACAAATTCCACATTCATCGACGATCACTTGCTGCAAGGACTTTATTGCAAGGTAAGGAGCCGATGCTGTACCAAAGGTAACTCTCAATAAATTGTACTCTTTGATTTCAGAATCTTGATCATCGCGCCACACTACTCGCTGAAACTTTACATGCTCAGGAGCGACTTTTACCTGTCTGTACATTTTAACAATGTCAGCACAGAGACTTATGGGATGTATCCTCCATCTCATAATGATGTGACGCAACGGTGATTGTAATGTAGGACCGACCAAGAGATCATCGTTCAGAGACACTCTATTCAATCCTTTCATTGAGGCATCAAAAACTATGCGAACCTTTGTAGTTGCTCTCTCTTCACGTACAATGGCGTGATGTGGTAAGTACACTGCTGTGGATATCTTAAGATCATCATCGTTAACAGGCTCCATGTGACCGAGATGCAAGTATTCGTGTATTACTTCAGAGTACCGAACTTTAATTTCAGGATTCCTCTTGAACTTATTTTCTAAAAAATGAAACCTTTTTACTGCAAGATCTTTTGAATTGCCATATTGGCATTGCGGATCTTCATCACGAAAAGGAAGTTTGACAACATAGCGACCATCTTCATCGCGGTAAGTAGTTTGAGCAAAAATATCTTCGCAACGTTTCTCATCAGGAGAAAGTATTTTCTTTTCAGGTATAACTGACTCTATTTCCCAGAACTGCCTTAACAATATGTTACCATCAGTTTGATTGACGTGATGACAATGTATCTTGGAACTACTGTTATTCAAAACCGTTCCAGAAAGGATCCAACCAAACACTGTATTTTGTGCAACTGGTGAATTTGGTGGACCTTGAATTAACCCTTCTCTTATAACTAGACCATAAATTTCAGCACCGAGTAATATATCAATCCTATTTGGGGTGTGAAATTCTGGATCAGCTAAAGTAACTGCCCTTATCTCAGGCCAGTTGAAATCATTTAATTTCTCAGAGGGCAAAAGCGACGTAATGGTACCTAGTACAAAAGCTTTCACTTGGACACTATAACTGGGATCTAGGCGTGAGTGAATAGTCACTGTGACTGTAAACTTAGAGGCAAAAGCACTCTTCTCACCACCTAATCCTGATATTACCGACTTAACAGGTGTCTTCTTTAGTCCAAGAAGCTGCACTGCTGATTCTGCTATGAATGAAGCTTGGGATCCTTGATCCAATAGCACCCTCAGCAGTTGTGTTGAGCCATTTCTTGCCTGTGCTTCGACAATAGCCGTGGCCAACAAAACTTGAGTAGGTGTTGAGCCCTTTGAAAAATGTGAAACAACATTATTAGATGTTGACGGTTCATCTACTAATGACGATGTCTGAACGTTTGACACCGCTGATTTAACTTCAACCGCTGAATTCGAACTCTCATTGGGAACGGTTTGAATTACGATGCAATAAGGAGTGATGCTTTCTTTTGCAAATACGACACAAAAAGTTTACACGACAAAATTTAATAGAGTGGTTTGAATTCAAACAATTGAAACACAACCCTTTGGTTTGCACAAAGCTAAGACGAGATTCATAACTTTCTTTAGCGAACAACTTACAATTAGAAATCTTATGGTTATCTTTACAAAATGGACATGAAATATTTACAGTAGCGTTGTTGTCGGCACTAACAGTATGATGAACTTTTGGCTTACTAATATCATCATTTGATTTAGATTTGTTGGGCTTGTATTCAATGAACTCAAATGCTCTGTAACGACTTGTTAGAAACTCTCTGAATTGCGCAAAAGTGGGTAAATTATTTGAATCAACATTAGAAGTGACTCTTAATTCCCATTCTTTACGACTCTCAGTATCAAGTTTAAGGGTAAGAATATCTATTATAAGTATATCCCACGATGTTACATTGACACCTAGATTAGATAGAGCATTCAAACAATCTGTTGTGGTGTCCATTAATTCTTTTAATGCAACAGCCGACTCGTTATGTATAGTTTTTTGACCCAATAATCGCCTAATTATACAATGAGAAAGATACTTTTTGTTGTTGTAACGTGACTCGAGCTGAGCCCAACACAAGTCATAATTTAATTCCGATATTGGAATATGGCGCAGAAATTGTTCTGCCTCTCCTGACAACAAGCCTTTTAAGTAGTGCATTTTTTGAACTTTATCTAAATTATCATTTGTGTGAATTAAAGATGTGAATAAGTCTTTAAAAGTGGTCCATTCTGCGTAATTGCCTGAAAAGGTAGGAATTACAATTTTTGGCAATCTTATATTATTTGTGTTACATGTTTTCGCTGTTGACTGTACTTGACTACTCTTTTGCAATAAACTTATAGATTCTTTCAACTCTGATTTGTAACAAATATACACTTCTTCGGTTTGGTCGTAAGTTTCCGAAGTAAAATACCTATGCTTAGAATCCGCTTTATCAACTATAAACCGATGTGTTTCTATGAAAGATGACCATTGCTTTTCTAACGTCTCTAATCTTGTTTCTAAATAAGAAAGTGTAATGCGCTCTTTAGGAGACTTTTTATAATTAATGTTACCTTTTTCGATGTTTCTCTTAGTGTCTAACTGTAAATTAATAAGTGACTCCATGACTATACTTACTTATTGAATTGAAACAAAACAAAATATAAATCTAAATAAAAATGTTCTTAGTCCTGGACTGCTTCGAAGTACTGGAAAACACGAACAACGATATAATCAATGCTGACGCTAAGATTTCCACGCACGCGATGTTATACTTGTAAACTCTTCTCCGATGATTTGAATTACTTGGTAGTTGCTATTTGGTAGTAGTAGTATACTCCACCTCTAGACTCCACATTTGCCGACGGCTTGATATTTAGCTTCTTACTCCTTACTATGCGCACTATGCGCAGCACCTCGGCAACGGCCCGTTATAGGGTTTGTATGGGGCTAGTGATATCCACGTAATTCAATGATAAAATGACTTCTTACTGCTAACTTACGGAATTTCTTCTTTAAAAATGCCCATTAGGGTTGGTAATCCGGCTCGAAGGACCATGTTTGACCATTTCTTTGGTCAATTTTTGAAAATAAAAATAAAATGCTTCAAACTTAAAATATTTAATACTCTTCTTAAAATAATTTCTATCTGAATTGACATCTTTGATATTTTTGTTACTATGGTTACAACTTTTTATGCAACTGACATTTAACATTATCTCTGGAGGTATTGGTCCAATCCAAAAATTCTTTTTCTGACAGAAAGTATATTTTGAAATATAAATTTATATTTTTGTGCATTAACACTTCGACTGCCAATTATTTTGTGACGCGCTCAAGATCACGTCGGTCGTTTTCGACTGTTTAAGTGTTCACATTATGAGCAATATATTAATCAAGATGAAACGTTCCTGCACAACATTTAGAGCCGTGTTTCCGCTATTTTCACAATAAGACCATTACATTCAACCGGAGGGTATGGAAGACCCCTTGAGCGTTCAAAAGCCGTTCCGTGTTTAATTTCGTTTAAAAGGAATTAAAACGTTTTCATAGCAGAATCTCCTGCTTAAATTCATGAAAAAATATTGTTGGGTTATTCGAAACACCGGAATTTCCAAATTCAGTCGGGATTGAGTTTATTTATTTAATCGTTTGTATAGCTGTATTATGCTTGAAAGTTTTGATTGTTTGTGCTTTTGAGAAATTCTGTCTTAGTAAACTTTTGGGGCTTAACTTAGGAATTGCGTAGGCTTAGAAATTGATCTGGCTGAAAATTTTGTTTTCATCTGCGCTAGATGGAAAGGAAACAGCTAATTATAAAGTTATTAAGTACAGTCGGCGAAGTCATTTGGTACTTACAGCTTTTAAACAACATGGTTAGTATGCTGAGTAGTTAATTCTTTTACTTTACTGGTTCAAAAGTTGATGCTTGCACTATAAAATTGAATATTGACAGGACATCGCAAGGATGAATATTTGTTCTTGTATACCAAATCGCTTGCTCAATTGTACTTTTCACGGAGTATGAAACATTTACAAAGACAAATACAAGGCGAAAACTATAAATTAATGGATGAATGATTCTGAATCTCAAAGGTTGATAAATGACAGCCTGAAATAATAATTATTATTATAACAGCCAACGGCTTAGTAGCCAAGAGCCTCGACCAACATCTAAGGAGGCTCTTGTAAGGGTCCGTTCACACAGACCGGCTCGGAGAGCATCGGCGCGCATTTTTCTTTTCACACAGACCTGACGCAATCAGAGCCGATCGGCTGCGCGAACGAGAAAATGTATGCGATCGGAACTGGTCGGCTCCTCTTATTATTTCACACCAAGCGCGTTCAAGCATTCTTAATGACAAAAGCAGTGCACATGCAAAAATAAACCTTACTACAAATACTAAAAACTCTGTTTTCAACGTGATAGAATCCGATCTCCTCTCCGAGCCGGTCTGTGTGAACGGTACCTTAGGCGGCTGGATCAAGGGCTTGATTCAAAAAGCAGTACTTCTGTACACGGCCCGCTTTGGTAGGATTCTCTCTTTGGAGCCCTGACTGCCAGTGGCTTGGAAACTGTTTCCCTTATCCGTGGGCTACTATATTTTATATTTAATAATATAAATATTTAAAAATGTAATTTATACCTATATGAATATTGAATAAATGAGAATAATAATAAAGTTTATTAACAGTCTGTTGTTCCAATGGTTATTACTATAATAAGATAACAGATAAATAAATAACGTAGTATTATAATAATTCGATAACATTAGGCGGTCCGCATTTTTAGTAAAACGATGGCCCCAAAATTAGGCGGCGCCTGAATCTTCAAAACCACCAACATAAAATAAAATGGAATATCAAAATGTTCTACGAAACTAAGCAGGTAACATCAACGTAGAAGTTTAATTAATTATAAAGTGTCCTTGAAGCAACGCCAACGCAAGCCGAGTTAGTTAATCAAACACTTGAAGATCTAACGAATTTTATGACTTCATTAGTTTTGAGTGATACCTGACTAGTCATCATATTTAATTGTATTATAATCCTACTCTCAATATATAATATATAAATTACGCGTCACTTTGTTTGTCCGGGATGGACTACTAAACTAGGTACCTACTCAACCATTTTTTATGAAATATGGCTTACTGACTGTTAATTTGGTCAAATTTAAGAGATAAGATAGTTTTTATCTCGATTATTGACCTTTACTAGTTTATGTACCTCAAGCCACGTCGAGTCAGCTAGTAATATTATAAATGTGAAAGTTTGTAAAGATGTCTGGATGTTTGTTACTCCATCACGTGTAAACCGTTAAACAGATTTGGATGAAAATTGACACATAGATAGACCATTTCCTGAATTAATACATAGGATACTTTTTACCTCGGTGATGTGTTTCTTTGGGATCAACTTACATTCCAGAAAATTACTTTCAACGCGGGCGATTCTGCGGACAGAAGTTAGTCATCTTTAAAGTCAAAGTACATTTTTAATGGCCGCACATTAATAAACGAATTGAAATATTCACTGTCGGAACAAGTTGTTAATGACCATAAAAAATAACA
This sequence comes from Hoplodrina blanda, assembly GCA_949316365.1. Lineage (NCBI taxonomy): Eukaryota > Metazoa > Arthropoda > Insecta > Lepidoptera > Noctuidae > Hoplodrina > Hoplodrina blanda. The sequence goes on from OX438582.1 coordinate 16,286,321, forward strand.
TAATATCATCACGCCTGTAATCTCCGAAGCATTAATACACCCACATTTTGTCAGTTATGTTTTAGTTCCTTTGTAATAGGGGGCGAGTTTATTGCAATAAACCGAGCACAAATCCAGACTCCCGAGGCTGCTACTGAGAAATTCCTGATGGCAAAACTGAATAACACTGCTCAAACTAGGAATCGAACCCAAGACCTCATGCTCAGCAATCGCGCTTTGCGACCACTAGACCAACGAGGCAGTCAAGTTTAGTGTCTAACACAAAAATAATGTTATAATTTTTAACAATATACTTGACACAAAATCTCTAAATTCTATTCGACTCAACAGTTCCGGTTACAATATCGTAAATGGCATAGCACAGGTTATCTATCTCTCTCAGTTACCTCATGCCAAATGCAACAGACCACTTCTTCTTGACCGCATTCTCCGCTGCATTCAATTTATTATATTCTTCTAAAACTTTTGGCACAGGAGTCATAAACATGTGGTCTTCCACAAGTTATCTTACTTCAACGGTTCAAACTTTGGTAGTGGTTTTAGAAATTTATGATTTAAAGGAGCGTTTAACTTTCATGTGAGTTGGTTCAGTAAGTCAGATTATATCGGCGGATTGGTAATGGCTTTATGTTTAGGATTCCGAATTCGAAGGGTGTGTTGTTGTGTCCTATAACTGCGCCTCCTCTGTCCGTCAGTTTGTCTGTCAGCGGTTCATATCCCATGAACCGTAATACGTAAAACATAAAATTTTCACATAATGTGTACCTATTACTATAGCTACAATAATAATAAAAATACAATAAAGTTTAAGAGTAAAGGGGGGTCAATCTTGCACACAATTTTCAACTCAAATTCTGTTGTTTTTGATTCATTATCATTGAAAGCTGCTCAACCTACGCTGGCCCTTACACCCACAGTCAGTGTAATTATTCCACAATTATGACACTGACAGCTCTTGATTGAAGTGAAACTGAACTCTTAATTAACAGTTTAATTGGTGAATTCGCCTCAAGGAGATATCTGTCCATCTATTCGTTGGACTAGTGAGTGATCGGAAAGCACGACTGCTAATCATGAGGTTTTGTGTCGGTTGGGTTGGGTTGGGTTGGTCGGACAAAGTGTTATTGGGTTTTTCCATCAGGAATTTCTCAATAGCAGCTTCAGTCTGGATTTGTGCCTAATCGATGGGAATAGGCTTACCCCCTATTACATGGGACTTAAACATAACTGGCGAAATGTGGATGTACTAATGGGTACTTACCTCTGCCCAACCCTTCAGGGATTATACGTGTTTATAATATTGGTATGGATAACAGTGCTACTAATCTTACAGACACCGTTAAAAATCTCATGTTCCTGTAATATTTTCCCTTATATCCAGAAAAACGGTAAGAAAAAAATATTTAACGTAAAACTTTTATCAGCTCCAATGCAAAGCGTCTACGCTCCACCAGCCGCGTATTATCACATCGGTGCGTATTATATTTTTGTTTACCTTTCCTTACCTAAGTAAATGTTGGGTTTTGAATTTTGGAAATAAACACGTCTCACCCTTTTACGAGGCTCCCAAGACTTACCGTTTACTGTTTGCCTTTCATGAAATTGATGTTAGGAAATATGCGGCCCTTTTAACTGGCGCTGCCAAGTATAAATTTTTGCTTGGCTTAAATACATTTTTTTGACAGGCGTTGTTCATTCTTGTAGTAAAGACCTACTTTGTGGGGTTTTTTTTAATATCTCTTAACAACCATTTTTTTAGGTATTCTGAAAGGTAATCAGTTTGCTTAGAAGGAAACCTTTTGTTTACCTGATGTATAGAAATTCATTATTATTATTTAGAGAAAGCAATGACATGTCTTACGCATGAGATTACGGGTTCGATGCAAGGCAAGTACTTATATGACTTTTCCATTATATGTTATTTCTAAGTTTATCTTGGACAAAGCTGACATCGGTTAAGGAAAACCTCGAATAATTAAGAGCTCTTACACACGAGCGGCATGTTCCCAACGGCAGAGGTAACTCGCCGCTCGCGTCGACGGCTGCAGTCGCAATAAGTTGAAATTTCGACGGCTGCAGTTACCTCTGCCGTTGAAACATGCCGCTCGTGTGTAAGAGCTCTAGGATAAGTCTGAAATTCCCAATCTGTCTTGAGCAAGCTTTGATCAATGCTCGCTGCTTTGCTGCTTGCTTTCTCTGTAGGAGAAGAGGCATTTGCCTCGCATTTGTTTCGTATTATTATTATTAATGACATTTATCTCGAGCATCTCATCTTACCATCATCATCTAACCAAGCAGTCTTCCGTCAACCGAAGCATCAACACACGGAATTTCGACATCACACATAAGAGGACAAAAATTATCTTAAAATACATCTTTAAAATTTTAATCTTCTCCAATTTTGTCCTCAAATTTTCCATTTCCACTTAAGCTTTAAACCTGTGAAAAGCTCCATGAATCCACAGCCCAATCACATCAGTACTCAGCCGTATAGATAATTGAATAGTGGAAATCAGAGACGGAATAAAATAAAATTGCCGGCTGCAATCATTTGCTGACCTCTTTGTAGGGCGAAGGTCAGTTGGTCCTCCTCTCACACCCAACCGTTTAATAAAGACATTGTTCATTGAATTAATTAAGCTTCGGTTTTTCGAACAGTTCTTCGAACGAATTGTCAAGGGCGCGTAAGTTGGTGTGATTAGTTGATTAAATCATCATACCTAACTTAACATCACGCCTGTAATCTCCGAAGGGATAGGCAGAGGGGTACCCATTTCGTCAATTATGTTAAGTCCTATGTTATAGGGGACGAGACTATTGCCATCAACCGGGCACAAATCCAGACTCCGATTCAGCTACTGAAAAATTCCTGATGGAAAAACCTAATAACACGGCCCGAATCTGGGAATCGAACCGTACAGTACTATGACTGAATCATACAATAATGTAAATACATAAAACTCACGCCTTTTTCTCATGGGGATAGGTAGAAGCCACAGAACGCTACCTGCTTCCTTAAGGTTTATTTTTATATTTAGTATTGTTTATTTCTAAAGTTTCTTATACTGGAAGCTGGAAGCTGGAAGCTGGTACAAGCTGCATACTAAAATTTAACTCTTCATAATCCGATTACAATTCGAACTACAATCAAAATTACTGCTGCACTGTTTCATCAACAAAATTCTCCCTAAAATATTCCAATATCCGAAATTGTTACACTACAGTGTACACGTACCCCCGTTTCACGTTAAATGAGTTCTCTGTTTATGTAATGGAGGCCCCGTCGGCCGTAATTGATTCCGAATTAATCCGGGCCAGTGATAAAATTCACGTTTTGACCGACAGTCGGCTGGGGGACTGCCCGTCATTATGAAGCTAAATCTTCGTGAATGCTTCCAAAAATGGCCTGTAGCGATGTGAAATTGATGCCTGGTATTGTTTAGTAAATTATGTTCGGAGTTTATCTTGTTTCTTTGTAACTAATCTGTGAAGGGATAGCGTTGGTTTTTGATGTTAATAATAACATAGAAACCCAGCAGTTAAAGCGCCCGCCTCTTTTGCACAAGGCTGTGGGTTCGCAACCAGGCATAATATGGTATCAATGTGAGTTTTTCAATTTCATATGTACTTTCTAAATGTATCTAGGACATCACTGACATTGGTGAAAGAAAACATTATGAGGGAACCTGGACTTGTAAGATCAATGCTTGTGCCTTCTCTGTATGGGAAGAGGCCTTTGCCCTACAGTGGAATAATTATAAGGTGTTTTTTTTTTGTAGCATTCGAATCATTGTTGATACAAGAGAGAAGCTTTGTGTACTAACGATCAGGATTTTGCTGGAGTAGTTTCTATTGAATAATTGATAGTAAACTAAACCACAACAGTAATAGAGTAGAAAATTAAAACAACTGCCGAACGGAGTTATATTCTGCACGCAATTTTGAACTTTATTTTTAGGTCATTATCAATTAGTTTGGTTTAAACAAACACAAGCAAACAAAAAATATTTTAACCTTACTTTATTATAATTATAAGTATCCTAGGTATAGATATATAGTAATATTGCAGATATAGACTAAAAGGAAATCACAGGTATTTACACTACAATCAACAGCCAGAATACAACATCTACTGTAGACCAGTCATGCGTACCTCGGCTATCCATTACAACAATCAAGCAAGTCGGTCATATGTGTCTGGACCATAACCATTTGCGTTTGACTACATACATCGGTCTGTTTCGCAAAGGACCTAACACAAGAGAGCCGGGCGGACAACTCACACGCCACGTTACTCAACTAACTCCTATGCAGGCACAGTATGCACCTAAATACAAGGGCCAGCTTTGCGTCCTCGTCTTTCAGGAGGTTGTCATAAAAGACATAATTATATTATAATAAATTAAAATTACGATGATAATTATAATGTCAATAATAAATTAATACTTGTTTTTTTAGTTGTTTATTTTTAATAGTAATTTAGAATACACACATTGCAAAGAATAGAATCGTCCTTTGGGTATGCAGTTGGCAGTGTCACGCGACTATATCACTTTTTGAGATTGAGACTTTTGAAGGGGCAACTAGAATAAGAACTCTAATCTAGTTGCCCCTTCTAAGAGAAAGTTTTGTATGGAGAATGGGCAAGACACTCCATACATACTCTTTTAAATTCAATAAAAAAAAAACATGTATATCCAGGACGTTGACTCCTATAATATAAACAAACAAACCCCCATCTCATCATTCACATGACATCCCTTCTTTTTTTGCACTCCAAAAAACTCAGTGAAACTTCAACCACGAAAAACAAAAGAAGACCCCTCGGCCAAAGTCACGTCAAAAACCTTTATGGCGTACGAAATAAAGTTCCCTCATAAAATAACGTTAGACGAATAACGTAGACGCTAAAAACTGTTTAATAGTATCGCAACGTTGAGCAGAAGAGTAGTTCCACTTTGCCCCATCAAGCTGCCACCTTTCTGTGGCAAAGTAGACTGCCGAAAATTTTGCGGTGGAACATGCCCCACTAATATTTGATTTAATTGGGTAGATTTTACTAGCATGAAATCTTGGTGGATTCTGACTCACTGAGGTTGGCACCTCAGAATTTGTGGATGTAGGCGTGCTCGTATTTTTTTATTTGTTTGTACAAAAATAAATGTAAAAATTTTCGTTTACTTACAGATAAGTCACTATCTGTAAGTAAAGGAAAATTTAGATATTAATACGTAGGAAGTATTTTAAATAAAAGTTATATAAAATATTGTAAAATTGTATTTACTGTTCATATATTATTTATTATTTGTGTATAGTGAAATCTATCCCATTAAATCGAATTAGTGGGGCATATTCCACTGCAAAATTTTAGACAGTCTACTTTGCCACAGCAGGGTGGCAGCTTGATGGGGCAAAGTGGAACTATTCGAGCAGAGGCGCGAACAAATCGGGCGAGAGTTGGAACTCGGCCGCGTTCAGACCATTACCGCTAGTTCCGACAACTCGTTACAGACTCAAGCGCACACTGAAAAAGTTTTAGAGCTACTGCTGAAACCGACCGCGAGCCACTGTGGAGGGCATGGAGTGAATCAAGTCCTCGTTTGTACATGTTGAATGGATCAATTTGAGTTTCTAAGCTTCGTATGGTGATGTGTGTTAAGCCATAGATAAACGAATTAGTAGATTTCTGCTTCATATAAATCATACAGCATTGCACATAAAAGTCTAAATTTTTGGATAAAACAAATCAAATCATTATTTTTAGTTATTTACATGTTTTCATAAAAATGAGAGTCCTAACGTTACATAAACATAAATTACATCCATATAACCGCTCAAGGCCCGGCCATCGTACCGGTATGACAGAACAATAGAAAATCTATTGTGTCTCATTACGTGGGACTTGAGTAATTAAACTATGTATAAAATTTAAACTGTCTAGGTAATTATTTCAAAAAGGGTATCAAAGGTATCAATGGCTTTTCCATTGATACAAAACTATATTTTAAACAAAAAACTTTGCTGCATCAAATATTAACACTGCGTGGCTGAGAGAGAACTGAAATGAAGTCGCAAGCATAAAGTGTAACATAAAATTGAATCACCAAGTCATTTTCAAGTCATTTTCAAATCCACAGTTTAAGATTACAAGAGTACGTTAACACAATTTAACAAAACTTCCAGACTTGACTCTCTGCTCTTCATACCCCGTTCACTATTCCCGACCTTGCACTTTTTATCAGTGATTCGCGCCCTGAAGTACAATTTGCAACACAGCTCCGAAGTAAGTTGCAGCCCTGTACAATATGTACGTGAGTTACATTTTACATTTTTCATAGCGATTCCCATGACAATGCACCGTGAAAATATAAATCAGATGGAAAAAGTTGGAGGAGGGTGAGCAAAAAAATGATTTCATAAAACAGCCTTTTTTCTATGGATATTTTTTCAAGCGGAAAAATCTTTAGCGATGAATAAAGGCTCTATATTTTTCAAGAATGGTTTTTTTTACACGTCACGTGAGATGTCTGTCCATTTTACTTTACTATTATGATTGCGATAGTTGGATGGATGTGTGTTTGTTTCTCAATCACGCGAGAACGGCTGAATGAATCTGAATGTTTCGCACAGAGATAGATTATTGTCTGGAATAGTACATAAGCAAATCATCTTGGAAAAATGTACGGTTCCCGTGGGACATGAAGTCGCGGACAAAAGTTAGTTTGATTTAGGAGTAATTTCTGAACTAAGTATGTATGTCAATCTCGACTTTTAATGTAACAAAAAGGGGCTCAATATTAAAATACATTTTTATTCCATCTTATTTCTGCCACTTAAAATATATTGTAAACTAACTAATAGTCCCTAATGTTTTCAAAATAAAAACTAGGCTGTGGTGCTTGCTGGTAATGAAGCTAGGTATAGCTAGGTAGGATAGGTGAAAGAATTTTTAAAATCGATTAAGGATTTTATTGAATTTATCCATCACACACAAAAATATACATCTTTTCTCTTTATAATATTGTTTTTGTGTTTTACATTGACTCGTCGCACACGGTTAACGTCGATGGTCGCCACAACGCCGCTTCTAGCTTCAGATGACGGCGCTTGTGGCTGCGTAGCCCGTGTGCGGCCAGCCATAGCGCGTTCGTATTTCCGAAGATTAACGACGGTTACCGAAGTGCAAATTCTAGTAGATCTATACCTAGTTCTTGCTTTGTAAACAGCTATCCTTATTTGTTGTTTCTCCAAGTTTCAACTGACCACTGAACCAATATGTAGTTCATTACGTAAAGGACTAATGTCTTAACTTTTCTTGATGAATTCTCAAACTTGTGCTGCTGGTCTGGGCTTAAATAGTGCTATGGTTCAGGATCTCACAGTCCCCAGACTTATGTCATTTCAATATGTCTGAAATTTTTAGTTTAGATAGAGGAATACCTTTTTACATTGAATTTTCCCAAACTGACGGCCAACCTTTAGTAGTTGAAGAGGCACTACGAAGAAGAAGAAAGGAATATGGCGTTAAGTATGTGTAGATATGCTAGTTTCAATACTGGACTGTGTAAGTGTAATTTACCACCTAAGTATACTTATGGAGAAGCAATAAAGATATTGAGTATTGAGTATTGAGAAAACCAACCGTCTCGTTTACAAACAAAAAGAAAGGCACTTTTTGTACAGGTAAATGACGTAAACTCATTGGGGTTTGAAATGATAATGGGCGTTCCTCAAGGTTCAATATTGGGTCCACTGTTTTTTTTAATTTACACAAATTATTTGCTTTAATTAGGTACTCCAAAATCAACCTAAGATGATGTTATTCGCAGATGATATATTTATTTTTTTTACTCAGGGGAGCAGAGCAGTAACCAAAGGCGTAACTCAACTCATACCCGCAAGTATTAATATAAAATAAGGTCGCATATAGCTAAACCACCCAGAGTCTCTAAATGCAGGGGTAACCAACATAAAGTTGTAACTGCCCACTGCACCCAGACATGTACTTCATTAACATGAACACATCTTGATGAACTAGCGAAGTTGAGCGTGTGTACTTAGAACATCTTACTGTGCTGTGGTTGAAACTCTGCGCGACATTTTAAGTGAAACTATGTAACAATTGGAGCTTTGTGCAACGTCTTAATGAAATGCTCTTTTGTGGTGGTGTACTTGTAAAATTTTGCATTCAAACTGAATAGAATATAATATTTTTATATTTATTTTATTATGTTTTTCCTAAGTTTATGTTCTACATTACATCCTAAGTAAACCTGGACTTATAATTGATGTAAACCTGAAATCGCCAATCCGCCTCGAGGAAGTATGGTGATCAATGTTTGTGCCTTCTCTGTATGAGAAGAGGCCTTTGGATTACTGTAGAACAACAATAGGCTAGTATTTTTTATTTAATACACACATCAAAAGTGTCTAGGGATCAATATATTATTATTACCAAATACATCTTGATCCCTAGACACTTTTGATGTGTATATTTCTTCAAAACTATATGCAAGTGAATGAGTGATACCAAAGTAACAAAATGAACCTATGAAGCCGAAATTTTTCAGGTAGGTAGTTTATCGATAGGAGACGTCAGCTAAGAATGGATTTTGCACCTTCCCTGCCGGCAAAGTCGCTGGTAAAAGTATGTTAAGTAAAAAGTTTAAAGTATGATTGATTCTACTTAATTTGCTAACTTACTTACTTAAAATTTTATAAACAGCAATTACTTATCTGAACTACAATTAGCAATCGTAAAAATCTTTAAAAATGCACAGAAATTATAATTCAAAACACAGATCTAATATTCTCTTTATCTAGATAAACTAGCAAACTTTCACGTCTGCAACTAACGACTAGTATACGCGGAGATCCGATTTTAAGCTTTTATGCAACTTGGATGTAAGAGACGAACTTTGTACTGAGCTTTAGTTTAAATCTGGTACCTACACTTCTGACAGTTCCAGTTTGATTGTGAAAGGTGTCACTTTAATCCTTTTTAGTTGTATTTAGTCAAAGTCATGTTATTAATTTTAATTACAACACACACACTTATAATTTTAATTAACGTTTCAAAATTCACAATTCAAAACGTTTGAAAGTATTTGTAAAAGTATTTACAAGACTCACAACGCATGTGTGCGTACTAAGACGGCTCTCGAAACAAAAACAAATCAGCGTGTCATTGTTGCTTGATTAGCGGCATCATTAATACTCAACTTTAGAACGCCATTTACGAATTATAAATAACTCGTCTTCGATTAAATTATTAGGTTATTGTTTTTTGATTTGAAGGTTGCCGTTGTAATTACAGATTTATGAGACATTCATAATCTGCAAGGACTCGTAGGAAGGTAGGTATTGTAGATGTCTATAATCAGTAGTGACCGTCAGCTTGTTTTCCATCCAATAACATTAAAAATATCCTTTGTTTTGTTTCCCAATTTTACGATCGCTAATCTTTTAGGAACCCTACCCCTTTTAATCCTTCTCCCTTTTGTATAAGTCTTTTCGTTCACAACATAATTAATTCAGTACACACACCGCTAAACCTACCAACACTTTCAACAACAACTTTGCGCCGAGATTAATACGAATATGACCTATTAAGTCCTGAAACTACGTGTGAAGAATCTCGTACGTGACCGGGAATTAGAGAGGGATAAAAGGTCATGCCGTCTCTTTTTCCAAGAAGTACTTAAACAGCTTAATAAGTTTCGGATGTTTGTTAGATTGCAACGCAAAATGAATTGAGAAGTAGGCTCGAGGTTTGTTGCCTACGTTTGATTATCTATTCTACTGGCGTTTAGATAAAGTTTGTTTTTATTTGTTATTTCGTGTAAGGATTGAATGATTATCGTTTAGTTAGATAAGCTTAAATTACGAGTACATGAGCTACCTGAGAAATATATTTTTCTGAGAGTTCTGTCAGAATAATGTAGGGTTTTTATAAAATGTCTTTGGATAAGATGGATTATCTAGAAGTTATTACTGAAAGCAGAAGCTGTAAATAGAGTTAATCTACCTGACATTTCGATATCTCTGGTCTCAAAGTTCAATGCCCTTTACGATGTTTGAACCCAGTGGTGCCTTTTTTAACACGGAGGAAAGTGGAGGGGGGAGGCCTTTGCCCAGGAGTAGGTTAGCAGAGACTAGGCCAAAAAAGAGGGTCTCTAGAATCATTTTTAAGAAGTAATTCGAAAAAAATAATGGCAAAAAAAAAACTATTTAAAATCAAAGCTTTTTTAGTGGGATATTACTAACTTTATCGTTTTCTACTCTTCAAGTCCTTTCATTTGATTTCTATATCAAGGGGACTGAGAAAAAATATGTGATCCGCCATCTTGGAGCGGCGGCCATATTGAAATTATTACAATATTGAGTATTGGACATTGTATTGTCACCAGAATTAAAGGTATATGCAAAATTTTAGCTCAATCGGATATCAACAAATGGTTCAAATTTTGAATGCACAACTTACCTACATACGAACAGTGCAAGCTAAATAAAAGCTTGTTAAACAGGAAACGTATTATTATGCCTATACATTACTCATACGCCCTCAAATTATCTTGTCAGCTGTAGCCATGACATGTATTGTTAATTCCTTCTCATGTTAAAAATATACTCTATCTCATAGGTAAGAAGTAATTGAATATGGTTGTATCTCACTCAGCCAGCCAGATCCTCTGAACTATCTACTTATGCTACATACCTAACAGTACTAGTACCTATTTTGTCTAACGTCTAAAAGATTCTCCGCAATATTAATCCATGTATGTCTAACTTAATTAAAGTGTGCGCAAGTAATGATAACTTATAATTCACAGAGATAGTCTGGAGAGAGACAAGGCTTGCTTGTTATAAATGGTACTATTATTACACTTGACATGTAATCAAAGTTTATTATTACTCGGCTCTGTAATTAACATTTGGGACTGTTGTAATTAAAAGTTTGAATTAACAGTGAGACACACTTTTATTAAATCTATTAACTTTAATAATAATCAATTGCTGTATGTATGGAAGATCATCACTCGAGAATGACTCGACCAATTTGGCTGATGTAATGTATCTTTGGTTCTGTTTGAAAAAAAAAAGGTATATTCACCGGCCTCGTTGCCGCGTTGGTCTAGTGGTCGCAAAGCGTGACTGCTGAGCATGAGGTCTTGGGTTCGATACTCAGGTCGAGCAAAGTGTTATTGGGTTTTTTCATCAGAAATTTCTCAGTAGCAGTCTCAGAGTCTGGATTTATTCCCGGTTTATGGCAATAGGCTCGCCCCCTACTACATGGGACTTAAACATAACTTGCGAAATGTGGGTGTGAAATAGGTACACCTCTACCTAACCCTTCGAGGACTACAGGCGTGATAATATGTGTTATGTGTTAAGGTTTTTAAAAGAATTTACTAATTCACTTTTATTTTTTATTTGATTTGACTCAAAAACTACGGTATTTTGCATTTTTTAAGAAAAATTGATATTTTATAATAAATAAGGTGTAACTATGGCAAAGAACACCATTATAATAATGAACACGTCATGTTCGTAGTGATGTGAAAAAGAACGTACAGTGACAATGACTTATGATGGCATAACCCTAGCAAAATAAATCATCCTTCGAGCCCCATTTGTTAAATAAAATAATTTATCTATCGCTGCATCGGAAAAGTGTGGTATTTCTAAAGAAAATTATCGTATCCAAAATTTTGGCATACCAAAATATGATTGTATGTAAGCTATAAATATGACTTCAAACTTAAACGTGACTTAGAAATAAAAGAAAAAATATATACTTATACGAGTTTCAATGTACAAATCGATAAATTTTTCCCATTCATTTTTTAATGCGATTAAACAAACAGTTCAAATTGAATTAATTTAAATGTAACCGTAGCTTCATGTCTTCCGAAAATTTTTCTTAAAAAATTATTTCTGAAAAGCGACAAATACTCTTTCCAATACAATGTACTCAATACAAAAACAAATACCTACCTATATATTTTTTTATAAAAATATTCTTTTTCTATAATAATTAAATGTTACAGTCATATAAATTACATTTTTAAATACAAACATATAAAATATAAAAATATAGCCCACCGGTGACGAAAACAGGGTCCAAGCCACCGGCGGTCAGTGCGGTCAGGTTTCCAAGGAGACAAACCTAACGATACGGGGCCGTGTCCAGAAGTACTGCTTTCTGAATCAAGCCCTTGATCCAGCCACCTAACGAGAGCCTCCTTAGGTATGGGTCAGAGCTCTTAGCTATTAAGCTTTTAGCTGTAACGACAATCGGCACAATAATCGCTTATTATTATTATAATGCTGCAAAATAATAATCAACCCGCTAAATACAATTGCACAATAATTACTCGCCTGTCTTATAATTTACTTGCAAAATTATAGAACAAAATGAACTTTCACCAAATTCACACCTCGTAAAAAGTTGAGTACGGTTGGAAAGCAGAAAGTATTTAAATGAGAGTAATTATGCCTGAAGTTTGCCTGAGTTTAAAATGTAGGTAGACCTTTATAATGCTAATTAGGATGGTATATGGATCCCAGCTTTGGGACTAAAATTTATACTAATAAAGTATATTTTATCTTGAACAATATTAAATGGTACTAACTGTCAACATAAATTAAAAGTCTACCAATCCCATGGGGTTAATAAAACTATGAAAGTTGGAAAAGTAATAAAAGTAGACCTACAGTGGACCTACAGGCTATCTTACTACAAGTATATATATGTATATAATAATGCGAAAGTTTGTATAAATGCTTGTTACTCACTCACGCCAGAACTGCTGAACGGATCGGGATGAAATTTTGCACAGAGATAGATTAAAGTCTGAAATAGCACATAGACTGATGCTTTTTATACCAGAGATCCCGTGGGAAACTATATCAACTTTGATCAGAACGAAGTTGTCTGTAAGTCTGTAACAACAAATGAGTTATATTTTTATTCTAACAAGAGATAGTAAGACATTATAGCTCCATTTTCTATTGCATTGATATCTAAAAAGATTTTTTTTTTAATTTGTGATGGCTCGGTGTCGCGCTTACCCCACAAAAGAAATAGACCGTAAAGATAATAATGGAGTCATAATTTTATTTTATCACAGCTTTCAAACTTTGAACTTCCAAACTACGCTTATAGCCGACAAATTGTTCCAAAACTTTAAAATTATGATTCACCATAATGAATAATTTAATTAATGTCTTTAAATTAAGATTAGTAATTGCAGTTACAGTCAGTCACGTGTAGAAATTCCCTTATTACTGTAATTTGAATCTGTAAAAATTTCCTAAAAAAGATCTTTTAACTAAGTTTGACACTTCCCGTGACCCAAGGACTGGTTATTACCTTGGCCAGAGGTTAAGCATTGCCATCCAACGTGGCAATGCGGCCAGTCTTTTGGGCACATTTCCAGTGGACAGCGATGCGGATGAATGTTTTGATGCCATTTAGTTTTAGTTTCTCTTTTTTTATTCTGGTTGTTTTTTTTTATTTTTATTATTAAGCTTGTAAATAATGTACACATTAAATAAATACTATTCGTTCAATAAAACCTCATTCTAAACTAGTTGGTAAAATGAAAAAAAGAGATGGAGAGATGCGTAGTCTTTGTCCTACTTGTCATCTTTGTCGGCAAACAAGCAACAGAAAAAGCTTCTGAAAGTGATATTTCGTGTTTTATAAAAGTTTAAAGTAACTTCGCGGAATAATAAGTATTAACTGTGTCATCAAGGCCTCTAATGTTTATGTATGAGATATTCGGGAGTGTGATAGTGCCACATTACTAAGGGACTTCATTTACGAAGTATAAATTTAACACAAATTATAAAAGTAGTGTCTTTTACCAAAATCCCTATATACAAGAAAATTATATAAAAATGAATTTAAAAGATCTATTTATTGCTCATTTATTTCCTTTCAAAATATAAGACTAATAAGTAGACGTAGCATGCAGAGGTAAAACTTTTCATATCTAACTACTTTTTAACTGCCCTATTGGTCTTGTGATCGAAAGCGCGACTGCTGAGCGTGGGGTCCTGGGTTCGATTCCCAGGTCGGTCAAGTGTCATTGGGTTTTTCCATTAGAGATTTCTCAGAAGCAGTCTGGAGTTATAATTTAATATTTTATCATTTCAATTTTTTTTTAAACCTGTTGTATTCGGACACCTACCTATGGTGTAGCATCTACATGCTACACCATAGGTACCATAAGTGCTACCACTTATCTACCTACTTATATTTGACACCCTTACATGCATTATTTGTATTGTGTCCAAGATTATCTTCAACGCCACACCTTAAACTCCCCACCACAGACTTGAAGAGTACGGTGTGAAAGTCCAAGTTCCACTCCCATTCACTTAGCATCGACAATAACACCAAACCTCTTGCTATTTCTAACAACGTCCACAATCCCGACTTTGAACCAGGACGAACTGAAAAGAATGTTCTAACAAGGAGGGTTGCAGTAAGACTTTTCAATTGGTCTTCCAAAGAACTGTACCACGGAAAGTTCCACGTAATCTTGTTCACTTTTGTCATCAAATGTCGGAAGTTTCGCTTTGGGGGGAACTTTATGTAGTATCGACATGACACGAGGTAATGAGAGCTGGAAGGTTCCCTTAATTTTTCTTCGGGGAATCTGTTGGTCGTGTTTGGAATTTTTGTACACTTCTTCTGGTAAGTTTGGGAGTGGATTGTTTTAGTTTTGGACATGGAATCTAAAAGCGCTCATTATAACAGCACGTCATTGATAAAAAAAAAGATTTGCCATTCAATTTAGAGCTTTATATCGTGTGTGTTGAAATATTTTTTAGTGCGTGGCAGCTAACAGTTGGATTTTTAGAGACGATGATGGCCAGGCCGCTGCTGTATCGGAAAGGTGCTGAAAATACGTGCTGTTTAAGCTTGGCTTAAAATTAACATTATCACGGTCATAGATAGTTACGACTGTTTATTAGGAAACATTCTGTGTTGTTTATTGGAGACAGGAGAATTAAAATAAGTATTTTAGTATAAGTATTTTCAAAAGGAATACCTTATTTATTAAGTTAACCTAAGTATGTACGTAAATAACAATAATATAAGCAGTATTTCAATCCAGGTAGAGTGATTGACTAACCCTAATATAACTAGCAATCACGCGTCCAGGGGTTACTAAAGTATTTATCAGGATAGTAATAATGTTGCCATCACTAAATTATCCTGGCAAAATTTATGCAGCTGCGTCAGTCAATGAGGGTAAATATCAAAGAGGTGTTCCCTCGTCGGAACAGTTACCTTGTAGTTTTGAACTAACTGTAATGAAGTTGTTATTAACATTAAACGCACCTGGCTTGAAAACGTTTAGAGTTTAGGAAACAAGGAACGCATGGAAACCCTTTCGTGTAATAGTAGGAACTGGATTTATAAATACACTAGCTTTTGTCTGCGACGTGGTCTGCGTAAACTTGTAGTACTGTTATGTAGTTATACGTCCCTCCATATAATCTTTGGACCTCCGGTTCAACCCCTTAGAGGGTGAATATTGTAAAATGCGTTCTTAGCAGACGTCTTCTAACTATAAACTACCTCTCTTCAAAATTTCATCTTTATACGTCAAGCGGTTTTCGATGTTTTTTGATAAGTGAGGGAGTGAGTGACCTTTCTCTTTTATATTTATTATCATCATCTTCCTGCCCTTGTCCCATGTTACTCGGGGTCGGCGCAACACGTTTTCTTCATCCATTCCGTCCTGTCAGCCGTCATGCAATCACTTACTCCGATTTCCTCCATATCATTCTTCACACAATCCATTCATCTTTTCTTTGGCCTTCCTCTTGCTCTCCATCCATCCACATTCATATTCATAACTCTCCTGGTCACATGCGTTTCATCCCTCCTCTTCACATACTAAGACAAACGATTTATATTATATAGATATTTATATAGACTTATATCAGTTGTAAATATGGGTGGTTAAGCTAAATATAGGCTTAAGTAATATAAACTAACATGCCAAACTTGAAATACAAAATTCGTAGAACGAACAACTCAAAGCCGTAGGCAGTTTCTTGTAATCAACTTTAACTCAAGACTAACAAAACAAAATCTCAGACAACCATCTTTCAATCTTCAATCACCCTTAATTACTTGAAAACTAAATGAGCTGCATGTCAAAAACGATCAAGAAATTACACTAATTATAAAGTATCTTAAGTCTTAGGAAACTTTATGACAGAAAGTACAAAAGGTCAACTCCGTAGAACCAACGAAAATGAACACATACAAAAATTTGATTATAAATATTTTCAGTGAGCGTAAAGGTGGTTTCAAACCGGCGAGCATAGAAATCACGCTGACTCTTTCACACTTAAAGATGTACCGTGCCGACTAGCGCAGGCACGAGTCCACTCACGTGAAAATTATGTTTCCAATTTACAAGGCAATAAATACTCTATTTTTGCATCAATATAGTTCAACGTTATACGAGCAAATGTTGCAATTCTCACATACACGCGCAAAGTTTGGCGAGAGGTGACATGAAATGTTTGTTCATACAATATTGAATTATATTACAGAAAAAATAGAGTATTAGAGAATTTAAACTTTAAATTCTAACCTATCCAATCCACTCCTCGCCTGGCTGGTGTTAAAACACTATCAGTGAACCTTAAAACTTTGTATTCGTTTGAGATTATCATACGCTTTCATGTGTCTCCTTCTTAGACTGCCTCCACCTAGGGGTGGGTGTGTCGAACTTGTGCCGTCTGAAACCCCAAGATGTTACTCCAACGTTCTACCTTTTCAAGCACAGGGGTCGCTTTGAGCATTCTTCCGCACTATGAGTGCCGTGTGCCTGGGTTTTTAATCGTTCTGTAGTGTTGACCTTCTGCAGCTATTTATTCTGTGTCAAACCTTTAAGGCTCGTGTCAGATACACTTTACGAAACTCTCAAACATTTCAATAGTAGACAACTTTGACGAACCAGTTTCATGATAACTTGGCCTTAAGTGACCGCTTGGGATTTTGTACCTAATTTAATTCAGATGTAGTCTGAATGTAGTGGGTTTAATCGACTGTTGAATTATTTAGATTGATGTTACGATTTTTAATGTTTAGGAGACATTATGTATAGGTACGTTGCGTTGGGACATCAACGCATAATTGGTTACTGTAAGATTAGGTCTAGAATCTTAGTACCTAGTACTGTAGTAGTCTTAGTCTCTAGTACTAAAAAAAAATCTCGCAAAAAAAAAACAGCATTATCGTACTTTTGATCTTGTAAGTTTTGCAATGATTCATGAATCGCTGATTGTAATCTATATCTATACTAGAAACAAAAAAAAAATTTGTAAGAGGTAATCGATAAGGTACCTACCGGTCCGACCCCAAGTGACATGGGAAAGAGGCAAGAAGATAATGAATTGACATAGATTTTTGATTAACATTCAAAATCGTGATGAGAGGCAGCCTCTCATACATGAGGTTGTGGATTTAAATCCGAACTGAGGTACCGATTGGACTTTTTCAATTCATATGTACTTTTTAAGTTTATCTTGGACATCACTGACATCGGTGATGAAAAACATCATGAGGAAACCTGGACTTATACAATAATATGAATCTGAAATCGCCAATCCGTCTTGAACAAGCTGTATGAGAAGACGCCTTTGCCCTGCAGTAGCACACTAACAGGCTGCTATTATTATCTATGCAAAATCAACATTTAAAATAAAGGACAATTATGGAACAGCTGTAATAACAACATTTAATTACTCTCATTAAAAAGTAGCCAATAAAATAAATTTATTTATTATGACATTCTGTCATTTATTTTAATCACTCGAATGAACGCCGCAAGTTATCCGGAGTGATTCATTTAAATGCAATCGGTTGAAATCGACGCGAAATATTAATTAAATTATGTTTGATTGGAACTAACCGACCGAATTATTATGTTGAATGATAAACCTATTTAGTAGAGGGTGGTCACTGGTCAGTGTGTAGGATTTGGTCTTTTGTATTGGGATTAGGAATTAAATTAGATCAGTAAAGGTGCATGGATGTGGAAGGAGCATAAGATATGGATATCTTAATACATCGCGTTTTGAAGACTTAGGATATGTTTGATAGCAATTTAATGTCATGAGGTTCATTCGAAGCAAAAAAATATTCTTACTTCATTGTCACAAAATAAAAGTTACTAGCTGCTCCCTGCGTGTTAAGTTACGTTTTTGGTTACTGCTTTGATCCCGTGGAACGTAGCGTAATGTTTTATAGCATATAAATCAGCCTCATGAATCTATACACATCAAAAGTGTCTAGGGATCAACATCCCTAACAAATGTTAGGGATGTTGATCCCTAGACACTTTTGATGTGTGTAGATATGATATACAAATGGGAATTTTTTCAATCCGACTTCTGTAAGAACCATCCATTGCTTGGTTACAATACCCATGAAGCTAAAATTTGGCAAAATTTAGCTTACGACCAGTAAAATTAATGAAAGAAAATATTTGTTTTTGGCTTTGAATGATTTTTGTGACAGGACCGAATGAGGGGGTATTTGGTTTCTATTAAAATAGAGTCGCGGGCGAAGAAAGAAAGAAATAATGTTTATTGACACAGACCATAAGCACACAAACATAATAATAAAAAGACTTTTTAATAAAAACACAAAAATAATAAAAACCATTACTTATTATATTTCCCACAGCTGCGGCAAAAACTAATAGTTCACCTATAAAATAATCTTCAGAACCACATGATTCACACTTGTGAGTCAGAAGCACAGGTCAGAAGGGTTGAAGAATCGCGTGTGGATTATGACGCGCAACTTATTAGCACTAAATGTTAGGGTTACGGTGCACGCAACACATTTGCAGTATTATTAGTGGGGTTAACTGACAGACTCGTTACAAGCAACAGTGCGTGACTAACTAATACAACATAAATAAGGTGGGAAAAGTGTGTGTTGATGTATTAGTGGTGGATTCATCGTTAATTCTAACAAGTGTAAACAGACATTTAACGATACCTGAAGTTACATGCCCCATTGTTGCGATAATTTCTTTGTACTGAACCATGTCTGGGAACTTGCAGGCTCCGGAGATATTGGAGGTTAAAGTTCCATTTTTTTCCGCAGCTTGCGGGTGAAGTTAAACTGGCAAAAGGTGAGGAAAAAGTGTTATGCCCCCTACTGGCAACTTTTCCTCTGTGTTTCTTTCTATCATATAGGGGGTGTGCGTATGTGTACGAATTTCAAAATTCGAGCAGCAAGCATTGTGCGCAGCCAGCTGTATAACCTCAATTCTAAGTAAATTTTATTTAAACTAAGTTTAAATTTATACGGGATTGCGTTCCTGACGAGGATCTCCGATCGCACAATTTCGTTGCCTTTCATTGCCTGCTACCATAAACAATGATTTTCCATACATAAAATAAAAGTTATTTCCAAGTAATAATGAACTACCCACCAAACTAAGTTTAATTACACCCCGTTTATCTAAGGCCGATTTTCAATCGCCCTCAGACGGTAGCCCCCGGAACTGATATATTTTTCATCTCAAAAACCACCACAAATTCAGGTTTTTTAACTTTTTGGTAACACGTATGACACTTCATTTACCTCGCGACCGGGTTGCTCTCGTGCGGCGAACCGATCCATCCACTTAATTAAGTTTTCAACGCGTCTTTTGTGTAAAACCGCTTTATGCATGTTTTGCTAATAATTACGGATAAAATCCCCTTTGATTTAATTAAAATTTGGTGATAAAGGTATCGTTATTCAACACAGTAGGTATAATTATAAAGGATTATGGCGTATTTTTTAAGGAAAGAGTTGCGTGCCCTTTTGCTGAATCTGTTGTAAGTATCTTTCGACTTGTAGTTGTGTGCCAAACGAGTATTAATTACTACGATCGATGTGTTTCATACACATCAATCGTAGCAATTAATACTCGTTCTGTATATATAGGTTTATACGAAATATTGAAAACATTACTTTTAAAAAAGTTTTCTACCTTTTGATAGGGCAAAATTTTAATCCATTTTCTTGTAAATGACGTTCAAAAGTGCATTTAATGTTCTATCAAAAAACCAGAAAAGAAAAATAAGTCAATGTATAAAATAACTTGTACGTTATAATAACTAAAGACACACAAAACAATACTTTATAAAAAATACCGACTCTCAAATATATACCCAATCATTTTTAATTCCCGAAAATATCCGAGCGATACATTGATATCCCAAGCGCGGTCATCATAAAAACAATTATAATAATGAGCGCATTAAATAGGCTGTGTTGTTCACAATATTGTATTGAACCGAGGCGGGCTTGTATCGAGTTATAATTGTGTTGATATTGTTCCAAAATGTTTGCTGTTTTATTAATCTGTCTATACTAACATTGTAAAGATAAAAAGTTAAATACGTTTTTTTGTTTTTAAGAGATAATTTCTATAAATACTGGTACGATTATTACATTAATTTTGCACTGATAGAAAATTAAATTATTGCCGAGTGCTACATATATTATTATTATTGTTTACTTTACTTTTACGCAGACCAAGTCACGGGGAGAAGCTAGTGGATGATAGAGAAGACAGTTTGTTGTACAACTTTAAAAGGTACCTATGACCTCGGAACTTGGTTTCATTTTCAGTTGATAATCGTCTTGCATAGGAAATCGCACGTTTGGCAAAGATTTTAGGTAAAATAAAATTATGGTGATGGTTTTCAAATAGACTGTCTACTAACTGATACTGGTAACTGGTCTGCTAGCTAAACTTGATCCAAGACATTTTACAGACTTTGTCCTAACAAAATATGATAGGAAACTGACGGAAAAGATGGACATACCTACAAAACAAGTATGTTTCTTGCCCCATCTTATGATAAATTAACATTCACTATCTATAGCAATAATTTACCCAATTATTTTAAACAGCTTTAAAAAATGTAAAACATTTATTTTAAAAGAGAAGGTATTTTATATTCTCAACGCGTTTAAACAGACCCTTTTTAAAAGGCAACTAGACTATTTTTTCTCGTAAATGACGTTCAAAAGTGCCTTTTGAACGTCATTGACTAATTGGAATAAATAATTTGAGTTTGACTTTGATTTTGAACTTCACAAGAATCAGATTATCTGTCATAAACAACAGAATTTATGAACCAAAGTCCTGAACTAATGTGAAGTAATTAATATTTGATTATAATTATATTTATTATAAATCTATACTAATATAATAAAACTGAAGAGATTTTAGTACTTGTAATTTAGTTTATGTATTTGTGTGTTTGTTACGCTAATCTCTTGAAAAACCAGTCGGATTAGAAAAAGTCTTGTTGTTCATGATAGTCAGATGTTTAAAGACGCGACATCACGCTAGGACATACAAGAGCGCAGCAGTAAGCAAAGAAGTAACTTAACGCGGGTGAAAAAAGACGCAGGGTGGAGCTAGTACTAATATAAAAAGCGAAATCGTTTTGTGTGTTTATTTAAACGTGCTAATGCCTAGAACTACCAGTCAGATTGGAATAATTCTTTTTGTGTATAATAGCCGGATTTATGAAGAAAGTACCTATATACATCACGACGTTACAACCAACGAGAGCGAAGCAGTAACCAAAGAAATAACGCGAGTGAAAAAAAACTTTTTTACTTTTTAGTGCTGGTCGTTAATGTTTGAAATCCTTACAAAAAACCCTTTCAAACAATACCTCACACAATATATTTAATTTTGGAAAGGGAAGGAGGGTGGTTGACGTACCCCCCTCCGTCTTCCTTCAGTCAGTCATCGACTATATGTATAAACAAAGCAATAGCGTACAAAACACACAAACATTAAAAAAATAAAAAAACATACTGCCAGATTGAGAACGTCCTCCTTTTTGATATCGGTTAAAAAAAACACGACACGGGCCAGTCGCTGACAGAAACAGCAATTAACTAATAACTTGATTACCATTCATTACGATAAAACTAAAAAAACACAATTAACAAATAATAAAGCCTTTCATAATTCTCATCATGAGCAACTGGCTGGATACTGCAATCATAAAATAATATCAGATACGTATCGAAATCCCCTATGGCACGTAAATTACTTTCGCACGCGCGCCCTATGTATTTAATTTTAAATAATCAGGTCAGTGTGGATGCCGGAATAATTTGAGGAATATTTTGTGTAAACTCACAAATTGTTGTGGAAAATGTGTGATGAGAATGATAAATGAGGAGAGAAGATTATGGGGGAGGATATGGGAGTGGATTATATCGTTACGGAGGGTTTGTTTAGCTCGTGAAAAACATTAAATAGGCACAGTAATATTAAACTGTGATACTTTTCACGGCATTGCCATCGGCATTTTGACCGCCTCGTTGGTCTAGTGGTTAGTGACCCTGACTGCAAAGCCGGAGGTAGTGGGTTCGATTCCTACCCAGGACAAACTTTGTGTGATGAGCATAGTTGTTGGTTCTGTGTCTGGGTGTAATTTATCTATAATATGTATGTATTCATAAATTATATAAGTATGTATATCAGTTGTCTGGTTACCATAACACAAGCTCTGCTTAACTTGGGATCAGATGGCCGTGTGTGAGTTGTCCCAAGATATTTATTTATTTATTGCTATAGATAATACCAGCTTATTATTGTCCTAAATATGGTGCAGCCCCACATACGATGGGACATTTGATATCGTGTCCTGCCTGTCCCGTTGTCTGCTCATCACGGGAGCTGATGGACGCTACTGAGAGTGCCAAACTCGTTGCCTTTTGGGCTGACTCTTTTTAAATTTTCATCGACACGCTAAGAAGAAGATTATCCTACTGTAGGACTAAGGCCTCTTCTTATACAGAGAAGGCACAAGCATTGATTCCAACTCTTGCTCAAGGCGGAATGGTGATTCAGACTTGTATTATATTATATACACATCAAAAGTGTCTAGGGATCAACATCCCTAACATTGATTAGGGATGTTGATCCCTAGACACTTTTGATGTGTGTATATTCAGAATTCCAAGTCCAGATTTCCTCACGATATTTTCCTTCACCAATGTCAGTAATATCCATGATAAACTTAGAAAGTACATATGAAATTCACAATAGAAATTGCTCGGTATCGAACCCGTAATGTCAAGCACGAGAGGCGGGTGCCTTAACCGCTGAGCCATCACGACATTCGTTATTACCAGGCTCGTTCCGTGGACCTTTACTTCAATCAGAATTTTAAAACATCTGGCTAAAGTTACGGTGTACAAAAAGTGTTTGGCAATAACTAATAACAGTTTAAATATTCTGCAAAACACACAGAAAATCCAGCCGTCACTAGAATGTAAGTGAATAATCTTGGACCTAATGTACGAACTCTCTCGTATTAGCTAAGCCGAACACTCAAAACTAATCCTTATAGACATCTACAGTAGACTAGTTACCTTGCCTATACATATTTTATCTACTAGGTACTCGAACGCACTAAGATTAGAGATTTCAGCCGAAGATTCTGGAAACTTCTATTTATATTAAGAAGTTAGATAATTTCGTTATCACGATTTAGACTCGGCTCCGATGTTATCTTGGTACTAAAAAGGTTGTTACTGAAATAGTTGGACATAATTAAGAGCAAATGGCCTGAGTTTTGTTGCTATTGAATGCGTATTTTCTATTGTGGAAAAACATTGAGTGCGTCGTTTGCAACTTAATGTTATCGACCCTCGCCTTAAACGTAAAATCATTGAGATCAACCATTTAAGAGCATTCACGTCGTACGGCATTTCATACAAACTTTCTAGGCTTATTTTTCGAAAAATGAATGAACCGATTTTAATTAAACATCCTACTCATAAGTAGGATACTATAGGTCTAAAAAGTTATTGGACAATATTTTCGAAAAATATAGCTTTTGTTACAGCTAAATTAAACCGATTCTAAGTTTTCCATAGAAACAGAGATTTCCAATTGTGTTTCATTAAATAAGACATTCTTTTTGCAAATGTTAATAACTATCTATTATAGTCTACTTATGCGAAACGCCTAAAAAAAAACCCAATAACATATTTTACCCAACTTGCGAAACCATCACCCCACGCTCTCCGGTCGCACTTGCGGTCACGAGACTAACAGACCAGGGGGCCTACCGCCATCTCTTAAAACAATGGTATTTTATAATTACTTTGTATTTTCTGTTGTTGAAAGAACTCTCGGCGCTGGGCCGAACGTTGAAAATCCAACAGTACGGAAGGCAAAGTATTACCACCACCTGAACCAGAATTTTAAGGTTTGCAACCACTGAAGACTCGGTCAAACACAACACCTAACCTTATAAATGATAATGACAAAAGAAAATCGTTGCTTCTGACATTCCACGTAGTAAAACTTCACTAGGATTCCTGGCGTACGATCCAGAAACGATAAAAGTCACTTTAAAGGTTCTATCGCGGTTTTAAAACTAACACTTAGTGCCAAACGGAGCTTCGAACGGTGCCAAAGAAACGTGCATGAGACTTTTATTATTTTTACTGTGCAGCTCCATTTGAAATTACGAGGTTGGGAGAATATTGTAATGAGGGCTCTCTAGGACGTTAGGAGGTTAACAGTTACTTAGTATCAGTGGAGACTTGTGAATGGCATTCAATTTTGTATTTTTGTATTGTTTTATCTAGATGTAAGTTTTCTGAATAAAATAAAATGTAATACAATTCTTCTTCCTGCAACTATTATTTTATTCGTGAAATTATGAGAATAGATGGATGGTTGGATGGAGGGATTGGATGTCTTGTGTTTTTAACTCTTTCACGTTATAAAAGCTGAGCGGAATTAGCGGAAGAAAGTTAGTAAATAAAAAAGTAATCGTTGAGAAGATATTTATTGATGATGACAACAATTAATGTAATATTATGATTTCAAGTGATGTTGAAGAAAATGTTTATAATTCCAACAAAATTGGAAACATCTTTTATCTCTCAAAAGCTACCAGCACCTGATCCACCTAAACAAACAAATGAAAAATCACAGTATTTTGCAAAGACCGTAAAAAAACAATAAAGAAAAAAAAATGAAAAAAATACAAACTCTTTATAACATTTAGGAGTCTCCGGAGAAATAGTAAAAAACGCCATTACTCATCTTCGCTGGGGTCGGTATAAAGCAGGTATCTGATTGTGACAAGCCCTTGTTAATCATTTTATTCTTCACCAGACACGGAACCCCTGAAATGTCTGCCCTGAAACGAAATACCTAGTACCTACTTGAATAATTTTCATATTATTTTTAGTCGAGCTTTTGTTACCTTGTAGATGTCATAAAAAGCAACTATTCATTCTGTAAAAATTCTTAAAATGAACTTAGAAATTATTTCTTGCTTTGTGCTACTTTTCGTTGTTATATCTTTTTCTATTTTATATAAAAAGGCCGGTAAAGTGCGAGTTGGACTCGCACACGAGGGGTTCCGTGCTACCGTACAACATTAAACACTACTTTAAAAATACACTTTTCTTGTACTTAAACCCTTTTAATTTCTATTTTTTTTTATTAGTTGTTGTTATAGTGACAATAGAACTCTCTGGCACTCTGTGAAAATTTTAACTCCACTAATTCAACTTACTTAACGTACTACTTAACTTGCTAATTTTAACTTATTGCGGTTCATGAGATACAGTCCGCTGACGGACGGACAGCGGAGGTCTCATAGGGTCCCATTGACACCCTTCGGTTACGGAACTCTAAATTACCTACATGACTGTGTTCCTATATACGTTACTTTTTGATATTTCTTCGGGATAAAGGACAACATCCATTCGTGCTAAATCGCCCTCGAGCATGACATCACTTTTTATAATCACAGTCAAGGACCTTGCACTAAATCAATCGACTCTTAATTCATCCCCAACACAGAAAATCATTAACCAGAACCGCTACAAACATTCCAATTTACCTGATTCATACAAAATCAGAGCCATCAATCCAACACGGAAATAAGGTAGACACACCATTGAAAGCCTTCCAAGAGTCAGTGAACCCAGAACTCATTACGGTCCTATCTGCTAATATTTCGGGACATCAATCTTGTATCAAGAATACAGGAGCCCATCAAATAACCATTACCTATGGAAATTTAAAAGCGTTTCTCTGCTTGAAGGAACTTGATGTGGCTTGACATGTTTGCGTTTTATTACCTTTCTGCTGATGGTTTGATGATTCAAGTGCTGAGTTCAGTTTGGGAAACTGTTACTGTAACGTGTTTATTGGTCAATAAAATGTAATGACAGAAAGGTAACTTCTATTCGTACTAATATTATAAAAACGAAAGTAACTCTGTCTGTCTGTATGTCTGTGTAAACCACTGAACTGATTTTGATGAAAATTGGTACGGGATAATTTTGAACCCCAAGGACATAGGCTACTGTTTATTCCGCGACTTTGTCTGCTTTTGTGATGCGAAGTTGCGGGCAAAAGGTAGTATACTAAAATAATAAAACTGAAGAGATTTGTTTGTTTGTTTAAAACGCGCTTATCTCTTAAACTCCTATTTTGATTGGAAAAAATCTTTTTGTGTATGATAGCCAGATTTATGAGTGCAATACAGCCTTGAGTTTAACGTCAAAAACTCACTTGCACCATAATGTTTTTATACTAACGAAAAATCTTTTGAAAACTCTAAAACAACGAGATCATACCTTCATAGACAAAACACAGTTTCGTCGAGAATTCTTTAATTCCTAAGCGGATTGTAACTTTAGGCTGACAACACACTAATGGTACCTACAATGTAGTTAGAAAGAGAAGAAAATATATTTATTTAACGTCAGAGCTAGACTCGACCTCGGCGAGCAAGTTACCGCACCCACTGGATTGTATTTTAGTGAATTAAGTCCTGTTTAAGTCCTGGGGGGAAGTTGCAGTGAAGGCGAAGAGCGACTTCCAGTCTTCGACAGGTTCTAATGTACCCATACTTTTTTAAAACTATGTTATGTACAGTCAGCAAAACAGATTGGTATGGGTCAACAGATATAGTTGAAGTTTTCTTCGAAACCGATGGATGTTTTCGAATGTAATTTAATTTAAATCGTAGATAATACCTAAACAGTTTATTAATTAAGTTAAGTTTCAGATAAAGACATCCATCCTAAGAAAAACATTTCCATTGCCCATTTCGAAAGGTAGTTTCGTAAGGAGAAGAACGGGCAAGAAAATCCACAAATACATTAAAAAAACATGTTACACATTAAGTAGTAGATACATTCATTCCATATTAATACGAATGTGAAAAGATGTACCTGAAATAAAACAAATGACAAACAGCTCTATTAAAACGCATGTTTCAGTAAATAACGTCAATGGGGAGGAACACTAACTTTTTATCACGAAAGAGGGCGTATTGATCGACTGTACCGTGTTTTGACGTAAGAACTGTCAAATCGTATGGATATTTGTTTTTAATAAAGTTTGTCGTTCCTATTCTTAATAATTTGTGCAGAAATGCCTCAATGTAGTGCATTAAATTGTAAAAATAGGGGAGTCCATTTATTTCCGAAATAAAAAAAATAATAATAAAATAAAAAAGTCAGCACTAAAGTTCTGGTTTCGATCGTACGATTCCAACCTACAAAAAAGAACAGAAAAGTTACCGAAGTACTTCAAGAAAACAAAAAAAAAGCTCTGAATCAAATCATAACCTTAAATATTTTATGTGTTTACCTTTCAATCAATTGAGCCTTTATGCCAGCAGTTGACGCGTTTTTTTTCGAAGCTCAACTTTAAGTTGAGGAATCGTCATAAACGAGTACATTATAATCAAAATATCACTTTTAAATCGCGAAAATAGCAACCACACTCCTGTCACGGAAAATAAACAAGGTACAGTTGATCGCAGCGCCATCTACGATTATCTTTGAGTGTGGCTCCCCATTATTATAAAAGAATACCGACACGCAATATCATTTCCATCAAACAGCCACAGATCATAATAAGGCTGTTTAGGGAAAAAAAAGCGTACCTACCTGAATACCCATCGCTTATCTAATCAAAGTGCGATTTGAACATTTACCCAGCACATTTTCCTTGTCCCTTTAAGAGGAAACGCGGGCGGAGAGATTTTTGAAAATTAGATATTAGAAGAAACTATCGCTGTCGCTCTGCGAGCCTCGGCGTGCGAAAAGGACAACTGCAGATCCCGTTCGTAATTCGGAGTTTGCCTCTTGCCTGTTTTCTTCTCTAATATTGAACCAATATAAAAGAAAATTCATAAACTGAATAATAAGGATATCTGTGCCCCTATGTTTTTCTATTTTCATTATTATTTCTATTTATTTATTTTATATAAGTACTTATATAATTACATTTTTAAATATTAATATAAAAAACATAAAAACATATCAAAGTTATATAAGCTGTATTATTAATATTTTACACTAGGCCTTTTGTTCACAGCAGCAAATTTTTAATATTTTCTGGGGGTTCTAGTGCTTATAACAAAAATGTATCATTAAAAAAATAAACATAGGGACATAGAAATAGTTGTAGTAAATATAGTTTACTCTAAAAATCATTACTTTAAAGTCATAAACCAGAAAGAAAACAGGCGAGGGCGTTTGTACGGAGAAGAGACCGCCCGCGTTTCCTCTAAATTCCGCCATCAGTGAAACCCCACCTTATACATTGCCCGGATCGTTCAGGGATTCACTAAGGAATTTGTTCGCGGTTCAAGCGGGAAAATTAAGGTATTTTTTTATATAATAAACGCAGCCAAAATAAGTTTCTATATGATATCCTTGGAAGATATTATGAGATTCTTTAAAATACGTTATCTTTTCTTTGCTCTTTTTCATGAAGCTGATTCTTTTGGAAATTGCTGAACTAAAAGAACAATAGATGGCGTAAACATGTAAGATTTTCTTGGTTTTTTTTTTCTCTAGTCTACCCTGTCCCACTGTTGGGCCTAAAGACCTCCCCCAAGTCTTTCCAGGAACTAGTCCCCACCACCTCGAAACAGCTCTCGTGATATGCATCCAGAAAATCTCACCACCTCTTTCTGGGACGCTCTCAATAACGCTGTCCATCTTTAGGCAACGCTTCCGTGGAAAAATCTTTATAGAAAGGAAGAAAAGAAGAAAGAAAACCTGTTTATTCACGTGAAAATGACGCACATAACATAAAAAGAAAAAAAAAAGTATACAAAATACTACTTTTTGTGTTTGTAATGTAAACTTTGTGTATTTAATTAATATCTATAAATTAATATAAGTCACTTCGTAAACATGATCTTCTCATCATTACAATCAGGTTCTTTTTTTGATAAAGATATTAAATGTTCCAACTTTTTTCCTAAATAAGTTTAAAATATTCTAACCCTCACGATCCCTGTACTGCTATATGCACCCATTAGCACAATATTTTGCGTGCGTTACCACGATCTGTATTTTTTTTTTACACCAAAAAATTGTCGTTTCCCAGTAATAATAATGTGTGTCTTTTTACACCACATAATACGTACAGTCAGCAACAAAAGTCGATTAACAATGTTACTTTTTATATCATTTAAACAGACACTAAACACATAATGTATTGGCTTTCAAAATTTCAGGCAATAGCTAAGGGTTTATTTTATCTTAATTTTATATTCATTGCGTTTTACTTTTCATATTGTACTTAATAATTAGGGTTTAAAAATCATAAATGTTAATTGACTTTTGTTACTGACTGTACAACTTACAAGCGTTCCATTTTCTACTACATAGCAGGTCACCAAGTTCTGTTTTATTTCGAACTAACCAACCAGTATGTTTAGCGACAATCAGCAATGTTTGTGTAACAAAGGTAGTTCCACCGTCGAGGTCGGACCGAATACCTACTTATTTTACTTATTTACATGAGACTTTCTTTTGTTTTATTTATTGTACCTTACCTTACCTTGTGTTGCTCTAGGATTTCGTTGTTGATCTATCAAGCGATCTAAATTGTTGTACATGCTCGTTTGTTGTAACATGTTTTTAGAGATTCGTTACCTTTTTTTTTTTTAGGTGATAAAAATTATCAAATGACTCCTTCCGCCCTGGGTGGGGCGGAAGGGACTGTCAGACACTTTTACTGACTAAAAAACCACCCAGTTCCTTCTGTTGCCCGTTACGTTCCGGGGCCACGCGTTACCTCAGTCGGTAAAAATGGATCCCTTGTGGAATCACTTTGTTGACCGTCTGTCTGTCTGTCGTTCCGTCTGTCAAGACGCTTTTTCTCAAGGACGCGTGGAAGTCTAAAGCTGAAAATAATATCAAATACTCAAGTTGCCTACCCCTTAAAGCAATGAAAAATTCAAACTTCTAAGTCAGATTATACCTAGCCTTATTATGCTAATTTTTGTAAATATAAAAAAATGTACCATCCTCGTAGGATAATATATCAACTTAGATGTGGACGAAGCCGCGGGCAGAAGCTACTAAGAAAATAAGTCCGTGATTCGAGGAACTGCGTCTCTAAAATTTTCACGAGTACATGCGTTGTTTGGAGACAGACATCATTCAGCAAAGTATATATTTTATCCTTTAGAACGATGTCAAATAAGTCTATTTTGATATACTGGTACCAGGCGCACAGACATTTGTAGATCTATTGTAACTAAACAACGAAACGGGACAATCAGCAATATTTGTTCTGCGCAGTCAACTTGCCTCACGTTGAGACAAATATTTGAAAGGGGTGTCTTGCACAACAAATTAGTAGTTTCGTATTTATTTAGGCAATGTTTGTGCAAGACTTAATTTGGATCGGCACGGTTATTTTTCGGTAGGTATTCTGGATTTTGGTGAGTTATTATTACATTAGTTAATGAGAACTAATTTGTGTTCTAATTTTAGTATTATTTGTACTAAAATTAGGCATGTAAATAACTTTACACGATTTAAAATTTGGTGTTTTTTTCTATGATTTTATGAATGAAACTTTTCAAATCGCGTTAGCAGTTGAGTATAACAATAATCTCAATACTATTATCAATGTAAAAGTTTGGATGGATGACTGTTTGTTACACAATCACCTTAGAACGACTGGACGGATTTGCATGAAATTTGGGACAGTGATAGTTATAGTCGGAAATAGCACAAAGGCTATCTTTTTATTCGAGAAAAATGTACGGTTCCCGTGGAATAATTATTACCTTTGACGCAGACGAAGTCGCGATCAGTATCTAGTTATACATAACAGCCTTCAACGGTCAATATTCTTGATCGTTTGTTCTGTCATTTTCTATCGACAAGGCATGAAATTTACATCTATGATGGCACTTCATTTTCTCTTACAAATTGTTATAAAGTATAGCAAGAAGTCAACCAACATCTTAAGATCCTTTCTTATTACAAGCGTCCTCTAGAAGTTCTCCCTTTTAAACAGCATTTGTCCGAATGTAATATGGGTCTGTTTTTATTCAGAGACCATTAGTTCGTAGCAATATTTGCGCCGTATAAAAGTTTATACAAAAGGTTCATTCCAGATTTTTGACTGCCTCGTTGGGTATGTAAAAGGGGGAGAGCCCCCTATTACATGGGACTTAAACATAACTGGCGAAATGTACTTATGGTTACACCTCTGCCTAACCCATCGGGGATTACAGGCGTGATGTTATGTGTTCTAAAATTTAATTCTTTATATTTGATACTGAATTTCGGTCACTCCGGCCAATTCCAATGAAAACTAGCCTAGGAGGTTATTAACTACCGAAATAATAGTCACTGGTTCTTGGTAGTAAAACAAAAGTGTAATAAGTCAATCAGAAATACATAAACAAAAAGTATAAAAAAATAGACAAAAGGTATAAAAAAGAGGCTTTAAAACATAAAGCCTAGTGCAGACTTGCACTGAGGTATTATCGTGGACAAACACAGGTGCACTCCTTCTACCATCACTCTCATAATCCGATGGAACTGCAATCTGACACGACCGGGGAGAAATAAGGCGCAGAAGCAACAGCTTTACGTGTATGCTGAGACACGGGCGAATTCGAGCTCCGGGCTGCTATTAAGAAATTCCTAATAAAAAATCCGAATATCACTTTTCCCAACCTGGTAAGTGAACCCAGGACTCCATCTATACAGTACCTACTCTTTGCAAGTCATGCACAATTGGAATTATAGGTCTGCACGAATAAACTGAACGTTTACATTTCTCTTAAGTTTAGAGATAATTGTACTGGTTCTACGTAAATAAAACACGTTACATTTATTAATTTTAATTAATGAACTGTTTATTATTTACTTTTTAAATTAAATTACATTAATTGAAAACATCGAAGAAAGTTTCAACTATATCTGACGACCCTGCATACCTATCTCTTTTGTTAACTGTACATTGAACTGGTTAATAATGTAACACATTTGACATAATTAATTTAATTATTAAAAGATTGTGGGTATGTTTGGATCAATTTATAATGCGTTCCTTGTAAAGACCTCCAACTTGAATTCAGGATGGACCTTCTGTCCTAATCATTATTTATTTATTTAGGTACTAAGAACATTGTATCCATTTTGTTCCGTTTCCTTTTATTTTAGTGAAATCTCACGGGTTTTGATGATTTTTCCTTTTCCTCATACAATCTTTTGTTTGTTAGAAGCAAGTTTCTTTCCATTGTTTTTATGTTCGCTTTTATTTTGCCTCGTTTTGTTCAGATTGGACTTAATGGGAGTTTAGTGACCTCATCTAAGAATCATTAGAGTAAGGAAGCTAGGAGTTCTCATATTAAATGTTAAAGGCCGCAGAGCAGAGTTTCTCAAACTTTTTTTAGTCATAGACCCCTCTCAAAATTTTAAAGAGTCCACCACCATCATACAGTATTTTAAACTACATACAAAAGCACATTAAATGTGCTTTTGTATGTAGTAAAAATAAAATTTTAAAGGGCATACAATAAATTTTTTTAAAATAAAATAAAATTTTATTTTTATTTGTTGTTATTGCGGCCAAAGTAATACACATTCTGTGAAAATTTTTACTTTCTATTTTTACGGTTCATGAGATACAGCCCACTGACAGACTAAAACAGACAAACGGACAGCGGAGGCTAAGTAATAGTGTCTTTCGGATACGGGACAAACTTTACATATGACTAGTTAGTGTAACGGTGGCCGCTGCTTATGCTAGATAAGACCGTCAAATGGAGAAGCCGTTTTTGATAATGCAATGCACATGAGTTGTCTTTCACATCAAACTAATTTCGATTTTTAGTTTAACACTTACGCACGTTTAATCCAATAATGGGAGACTGTCAAAGGGCGTGACAATACACTCTCTGTTTTTACTCACAACAAACATATTGTATACCAATTTCTATAACATTCTATAGCATTATGTTAAGTAGGCTCGCCATGAACCCCCAGCGTTCATTACACGAACCCCTTGAGGTCCATGAGCCACAGGTTGAGAAACCATGTCGTAGAGGGTTACTGTTATACGTAAGTAAGTTTAGGAACCACCACAATGGAGAAATCTAGAGGGATATAACCCGGCAATGCTAAAGCACAACTTTACCGTAAAACGTTAGGAAGTTGGAGGGTACAATAAGATATAAAAATAAATTATATCACTGATTCAGTTGGTACATAAAGTGCACGTAGTTAGGCAAGTAGAATATTCTTTATTATACATCATAATTTTTGTATACAAATTTTTATATGAATTTTATTAAGAGTTTTTTGCCCATTCTTCTCTATACGAAAGAAACTTTTGGAAGGGGCAAGTAAATAAAAAAAACTTGTAAATATTCAGTCAAAAGTGCCTTTTAATGGTCTAATCGAAAATAATTAGGAACCTTAACTTTGACTTGAAAGTAATACATGACAATGAAAAAGAGAAATCGAAAAAGAAATAAAAAATAACATTTTCGTTCGCCGTTAGTACACTCACTTTCCGTCACTGCATCCATTAAATCCTTATAAAAAATAGCTGCAAAATAATCGCTGCCAAGCAACATAATCGAATAAGTAGCGAAATGCGAAAAACGTGTATTTTTGTGACGATAACGGAATATTCATCAGTTATCCGCTGACAGAGGACAGAGTGTGACGCGGACGATTTAATTACTTCCCTGTAGTTATACGTCACTTTCTTGCATTTATTCAAATAAGAATACAATATAATTTTTGTCGTATTTTAATTAAAGGTTTCGATTGCTTTTCCTTATATGTATGCTAATAAGTATGCGACTTAAATGAGGGGAGAATATAGGTAGCTGTCACTCAAGACTGTTACATTATAATTAGAAACGTAATGGTTCGTCATGTGTTTACTCTCATCTACGTTACGGAGTGAGAGAAGCGGAGATTGCGTTTAAATAATAAACCATGTCGAATCACATCTATAATTATCTCTGTTTAATTTATTACGAGCTTCTTCCTGTGACTTCGTCCGCGTGGATATCAAGTGTGCTATAAAATATACTCGGAGTCTGGATTTGTGCCCGGTTTATGGCAATAGGCTCGCCCCCTATTACATAGGACTGGCAAAAAAGTCTGACAAAACTGGCGGAATGTGGGGGTACACCTCTGCCTAACCCTTCGGGGATAACAAGCGTGATGTTATGATGTTAATTGTTATAAAATATACCACATAACACTCGGCAATAGTGAAGCTTTCTATCAGTGAAATAATTTTAGGAATCGAGCTTCTACTTCCAGAATCTACCACTTAGAAACAAACGATCAATTTCACCTCCTAATTAGTTTATTAAAGCAAAAAACGCTTACACCTTATCGAAAAAGACTTTGACCCGATTTCAAAGTTGGTTAAAGAGTTAAAAACCGTGTGGCAACACGGTACCCCTTAGTAACTGCGACTGCCTATCTGAATTCCTCAACCCACTTATACTGGGCACAGTAAGTAGGTTGAGGAAGTCAGATAGGCAGTCGCTCCATGTAAAACACTACACAGCTGCATCTGGTTAGACGGGAAGCCGACCCCAACATAGTTGGAAAAACTAGGCAGAAATGGATACTACTTCATCTTGCCTGGCCTTTAGACCATTCAATGTTTAATTAAACGTGAACATAAAATCATCTTCAGTAATAACTCTCTGCACTATTCCTTCAGCCCATTCATCTTTAAACCTCTAAGATATTACGACACTTTCACAATATTATTTCAAAAGACCAATGGCTCCATAGACAAAGCCGCTTGCAACCTCTTTGCCTTCGTATCCTTTAGCTTCGTCTGTCTTTAATCCTTTCTCAACTACCACCTTACCAATACTGCCTCACCTTCCCTTATTACTAACACAACAAAGTTCAATTTCGCTTAACTCAGATGCTAGCTTTAATTTTGCACTCATAATGACCTTCGTACAGATAGAAACGTCTCTGTAGTTAAAGATATAAGGTTGAAGTTTGCTTGTATTAATATGGTTGCTAGGGTTGTCTCGTGTAATGAGCGGTATTGACCAGTGCCTTCATAGAGGCGACGAGCGACATGAACAAATTGTAGAACAATTGACAATTTAGGTGGCCAAGGGTGGTTCTGATTGTAAGGTGTTAGAGTGAATAGAGGCTTGTGATGACATCCATAAGAGCGTTTATGCCGTACAGCATTTCATACAAACTTTCAAGTAATTTTTCGAAATGAATGAACCGATTTCAATGAAACTTCCTACGCATAAGCAGGATACATAGGTCTAAAAAGTTATCAGAGAACGTTTCTCGTATACCTACTTATTTTTTCAAGGATAGGAAATCATCAAATGACTTCTTTCGCTCTGGGCGGAGCGGAAGGAAGTGTCAGACTCTTAGGGTCAGTTCACACCGAGACGCGACGCGACGCGACGCTGCGTGCACACTTTAAAAGAGCGACTCAAAATATAACTTTATTTTCTACACGAAAAGATACACATTTCATTGTAAGAATTTAGAATACGTTACACCACGCAGCACTACGTCGCGATGCGTCGCTCTACGCCGCGCTGCGCCGCGCGGCGCCGCGAGCCGCATCGCGACGCAGCGGTGAATCGCCGGTACGCGCGCACAGAATGACGTGCAAGAGCGGCGACGTTGCGATGCGTCTCGCGGCGGCGAGCGGCGCAGCACGAAGTCACTTGCCTCTTCAAGTATCTTTACGTTGCGTCGCGTCGCGTCGCGTCTCGGTGTGAACTGACCCTTACTGAGTAAAACCCATCAGTGTTCCTCCTAACGACCTTTGTGTTGCAGGGCCGCGGTGACTCTTTAAAAAAAAATCCACAAATCTGGAAGGGTTCCCTTTTGCATTCATATTTCGACACCTATCCCCATTTTGTGATCTACTACCCAACATCGATAAACAGAGACGTTTGCCACATGCATACACGTCGTATTGTACAGCCAACATAATAAATGGTCGAACGGATACAGACAAATCGTATTTGTCTTTGGACAGAGTCGGTCGATTCGAAAAAGTTTTAGGAGTGCAATTTGGTGTGTACAACTTTGAGCATCGGTGTAATTAACGGTCAGTGTCCAGCTTTCTCATTTAAATTCTTCTTTGATATCTTTTGTTTTATAAAACCTTAAATGCGAAAGTTTGGATGGATAACATAATACATAACATCACGTCTGTAATCCCCGAAGGGTTGGACAGAGATGTACCCATTAGTTCACCCACATTTTGCCAGATATGTTTTAGTCCTATGTTATAGGGGGCGAGCCTATTGCCATCAACCAGGCACTCCGGGCAATAGAGACTCCGAAGCTGCTACTGAGAAATTCTTGATGGAAAAACCTAATAACACTTTGCCTGACCTGGGAATTGGACCCAAGAATGAGGTTGTGGGTTCGATTCGCTCAGCAGTCGCGCTAAATGGATGGATGTGTATTGATACTCAGTCACGCCAGAACGGCTAAACGGATCTAGATGAAATTTGGCACAGCGAAAGATTATAGTCTGGAATATCACATGAGCTACTTTTAATCTCGGAAAAATGTACGGTTCTCGTAAGATATTATATCAAAAACACA
Organism: Hoplodrina blanda; assembly: GCA_949316365.1. Classification (NCBI taxonomy): domain Eukaryota; kingdom Metazoa; phylum Arthropoda; class Insecta; order Lepidoptera; family Noctuidae; genus Hoplodrina; species Hoplodrina blanda. Next base: position 16,323,300 of record OX438582.1, read on the forward strand.
AATAAACATAAATAATTACTACACATTGACACACACCCCACACTTCTGTTCAAGTAGTTTCACAGTAAGTTACAGGTACTTACAATACAGAACACGTGTCTAGCTGAGTCCGCAATCAGCATAATAGGTGCAGCTAATTGTACCTCATTTGTTGTGTACTCCCACGGGAACAGCATGTGTTACTGTTGTTTGGATCCCTGTGTATCTTCAGCTGACTTTATTAAGCAAGAGACAGACATTCGCAGTATTATTCTATAAAAATCCTGCTCGATGAATTAAGGTGAAGCGAGCTTAAGGTGAGCCCTACCTAATACTCGAGATTGACAGTATTGCAGATTGATTACTGCATGCAGTTTTAGTACCTACACCAAGAAACACTACGGTATAAATTGTCGAAATGCCTGTGAATCATTAGCTGACTTTACAAAGTGTCAGAGCAAGATCAGGCAGGCCTATTCCGTAAAAAAATTAAACTTGATGTGAGCTAACATTCCACTAGATAATAAGGATTGACTAGGTCATCTCAAGGTTTATCATAATTCACTGAGGATGATTTCTAAACGAATGAAACTACAGATTGTTTATTGCTGTGCAGTTTTAGTAGGTACATCATGAATTATCATCTTAATCAATTAATTTGAATTTGAACTATCAAAAATGTACTCCAAGTCAATTATTTTAAGATAAATGATTTTTCCAACTACTCCCATTTGATTTAAATTACGGAACCCTCAGTCCGCGAATCCCATTCGCTTTTTATCGATTTATTAAATTATGTAGAAAAAGCATAAAAACTCTCAACGCCAAACGTTATGAAGCCACAAAAATAAATAGTATTTTATTTACAACACCCACTACCCTAGCTACGAAGCGAAGTTCTCTATTTACCTTAAATCTAGAAAATCAAAGAGGAAAAGAGTAACAAGCCCGTCATCGTATTTTCTTTGTAAAGGAACCTACATCAATTACATCGCTCCCAACAGACAACGATAATGTAATTCCGACGGCCCGGACGGAGAGGTCACCGTACAAATGACGAACAATTAGCTGCACCTATTATGCTGATTGCGGACAGAGTGGCACGTGTTAGCATGTGGATGTATTTCTGTTTAGCTCTCGTATAAATAGAGTACACTATAAAGCTTGATTCGCAAAGCGCTGCTGAGCATAAGTTCTTGGGTTCGACTCCCAGGTCAGGCAGAGTGTTATTGGGTTTTTCTATCAGGAATTACTCAGTTGCAGTCTCGGAGTCTGGATTTGTGCCCGGTTGATGGCAATAGGCTCGTCCCCTATTACATGGGACTTACAACATAACTGGCGAAATGTGGGTGTGCTAATAGGTACACCTCTGCCTAACCATTCGTGGATTACAGGCGTGATGTTATGTTAAGTAAAAGCTAGCCATAATATTATCTACAATAATGAATTGACAACATAACGTACTAGTCAAATTATAAATGGTAATCCAATTTAATGATTGCTGTTAATTTCATTCGATATCATTATTTTACCAAAATTCTGATGATTTACCGCACCACATTGATTTCAATATTAGTTTAATAATAGTGAATAGGTATAGGGGGTATATTATAGCTGAATGTTAACACCGTTTATTATGCATTTTACTCGATTGCCCAAAAAAGAAGTGTTACTTTTTTGAATAATATAATACCTATACACGGTTACTTTTAGGTCGTTTTTAAACCGAAAGCCATAAACTCGATCATCAAACTCGAAACGATTGGGACCATTTTTTTTCAAAAAATATAACAATAAAAAAAAAGCAGCTGTTCAGTACACTTTGACGAGTTAGACGAACATAAATGTACTAAACAGCTGATTTTTTTTATTGTTATTTATAAAAAAATGGTCCCAGTCGTTTCGAGTTTGATGATCGAGTTTATGGCTTTCGGTTTAATAACGACCTAAAAGTAACCGTGTATAATTTATACGGCAGATGTAAAAGGCGCTCCACCCACTGCCCCGCGCCCCGTCGCAGATTTATTCAGGCAGATTTTACCGTTGTATGCAAGTATCTCAATTTATATAGAAATCACGCCTAGCACAACACACTGCCGACGCGGAAACGAGCGGGAAGGCGCACCGCGCGCAGATTCTGCCAATCTGCGCGGGAGCGCAGGGCGTGCCGCGGGATATGACACACCGGCTCTGCCGTCCCGGGCGTGATTTTATACTGTACAGACGTTTGCACGATGGATTTCGACGTAGACAAATTTATTTAGCGCGAGGCCGTCGTAATCTGCTTCACCGCGCGGGGGAGCAGATTTCACCGCTAAGTAAGGCAGATCTGCGCCTCCGTCGCCGCGCGCGTTATCTGTCGCTCTGCTCACCGCGGCGGGACGCATCTTCAGTGGGTGGAGCGCCTAAGTGGCAACGCAGGGAGAAGCGCCCTATAAAGACCTACACCCTATACTGACCTTAATATTTATGCGTGGAAAGGTAAGAAACAGACAAACTTACTTTCGCATTTATAATATTCGTTAGGATTTAATCAAACTTTGTTTGGATGTCTGCTCTCAAAAAACGTTCGAGTTATTGTATAGACTTGTTCTTTAAATAAATAATACTGTACATATAAACACACTGTATGTATAAGCCCACGCTAATTATGTTCCTCCTACTAGTAGCGATCAAATACTGAAAATTAAACATCAGACATAATTAACATCATAATAAATACCACAATGTTTGTTAAACAATTTGTTTATCTTCTATTATTTATGTTTATCCTCCAATCCATACTAATATTATATACACATCAAAAAAGTCTAGGGATCAACATCCCTAACATTTGTTAGGGATGTTGATCCCTAGACTTTTTTGATGTGTGTAATTGCGAAAGTAACTCTGTATGACTGTTACGTTTTTATGGCTAAACCACTGAACCGATTTTGATGAAATTTGATACGGAGTAAGTTTGGACCCCAAGAATGGATATAGGCTAGTTTTTATTCCGCGATAACCGTCATTTTCACGAAGTCGCGGGCAAAGCTAGTTATTATCATAATTGTGTATTAACTGACTAAGATGATTGTATATAACTATTTAGGAGATTTCCCTCTATTATAACCGAAATATCTTAATATTTTAACGAGGAAACGGTACTGTATTCACATAAATTGATGAGGTAACGTAATTAGTGTACTCCCGTACCTGAGTACCACCCACGAATGCTATTGTTAAAGATTCTAGGAAAATGAACACGTTCCTGCTCATCTAATTAACAATTAACGAGAAATCTCTTTTAGCATACCTGCGCTAGGAGATTTATGTCAAAAGGGAATTAGACACTGTGTTTAAAAGTAGAAAAGTAAAATAATACAGAAGTATTTCATCTATTTAAATAAACTATAAATGTTGTATAATTATTATGTCGTATTATCTGTTGTGTTGTGTATTGTGTTATTATGTTGTACCTATTCTATCCTATTGTGGATTGCACGACTGCTGAGCATGAGGTCTTGGGTCGGGCAAAGTGTTTGTTGGGTTTAGCAGCTTCGGAGTCTGAATTTGTGCCCGGTTGATGGCAATAGGCTCGTCCCCTATTACATTGGACTTAAATATAACTGGCGAAATGTGGGTGGGTACACCTCTGCCTAACCCTTCGGGGATTACACGCGTGATGTTATGATGTCATGCCGTCTTATTATCTGTAACTAGCACTCTCCCCGCGACTTCGTTCGCGCGATATTTCTTACGGATCCCTTTTTTTAAATGAAATATAGCCTATAATATAAGTTATGTCACCTGGGGGTAGTGTTGCTTCTCAACAGTGAAATAATTTTTCGAATCGGTTCAGTAGTTTTGAAGCCTATTCAATGCAAACAATCAAATCTTTTCTCTTTATAATATTAGTATAGACTAGATATAAAACACAGTGTAATTGTTTATTAAAATGTTCATTTTTATTCAGATTAGCGCCCGCCCACGTGTCATTGCTATTGTGGTTTAGTTGTGTCTTGTGTGCAACTAGCCTTAAAGTCGGCTATTTTTCTTGTAAAAGTTTTAATGAAAAAGAATGAACGAGCTATTTCTGTACACCTCATCTCTACACGAGAAGAATAAGCAAACGATCATTGTCTATCGCCATACGTCTGGCGAGACATACGACTTATGTAGTTAAGTCAATTGTATGTAACGCAGAAGATAGATAGCATCGCTTGTCATGGCGGCTATATATTACATGCGAACGTGGACGGTTGTAGTGCCAAGTATTTACTACTATGAGTTATGTTACATAAACTGTTGGTGTGTGTGTCTTCTGTTTATTATGAAACTAATGGAGGCGTAAGTCTTGTAGGTCATAGTTTTTCCTCTTGTCGAGTTCTTTGAAGTTCATTTCGAGGTATCAAGCTCCCAAATGGCTGAACCGATTTTAATTTAGTTTATTTTTGTTTGATTTCTGACATGATGATGTTCTTATAGCTATTATTCAAGAAAATCTGTTGATTCGAACATGGTCAGCTTTTTTCTCGTTCATTAATGAAAAATTCTGTAAAATTCCTTTTATGTAAAAAAAAAATTATCTATTTAATACAGACTTTTTTTACCATGAGATCAATCCTGGAATAAACATATTCATTACATTCATTGCATTTATTTTACTTTATATTATGGGACCTACAGACTGGTCCCATAATAAAATTTGTTCCTATTTATGGTTACTTTTACGACCTGAAAGATGACCAATTAATCAAAAGTCAGCTTGTATATAACGTATTTTCACATTTTTTATTTTCATTCACCGTAATAGCAATTTTCTCAACAACTTCCCATCCAACGTTTCTAGAAAGAAACAAATGAACTCCAACACACAACTGTTAACTTCCATTCATAACACTAACAATAGCCACAAAAAACGCCCACTTGAACAAACCCTGGAAAGAACACTAGGAAAACGCCACAGTCTAAGTAAAAGCTTTCGCGGCATAATAACCGTTTCTAGTGTAAGACCATAAAATAGATAGATACAGAAGATCGACTTTGCACGTTGAGTGAAAACGCACGCACACATAGACATGCTACACATCCAGGGAGTGCATCCTTTGAGTTAGTTTGAGATGGCTGTGTGTATGCATCAATGTGTGCGTGCCCCTATTTTTCCGGCACAACCTTCTGCTTTCACATATTCTGTGGTAAGACTGTGCATTTTTCACTCTACGCCATTATGCGCGCACACGCCGGCCGTAATGAAGTGGTGTGCCGTGACGTCAGCATAGTTACACTACGTGACCAAATGGCAGAGTGACGAATTAGATGCAGACCGAATAGCGGGACGGACTTTTTTTTTGTTGGTAGATAAGGAATGGGTTGTGAGTTTGTGAGGAAATGATAAACCTACCACGATGTTAAAACAGATATATATTTAGTCATGTCGTGATGGCCCAGTGGTTGAGGCGCCCGCCTCTCATGCATGAGGTTGTGGGTTTGAATCCGAGTAAGTACCAATGTGACTTTTTCAATTCATATGTACTTTCTAAAGTTTATCTTGGACATCACTGACATCGGTAAAGGAAAATATCGTGAGGAAACCTGGACTTGTAATTAATATAAGTCTGAAATCGCCAATCCGCCTTGAGCAAGCGTGGTGATCATGCTCATGCCTTCTCTGTATGAGAAGAGGCCTTTGCCCTACAGTGGGACAGTAAAAGGCTGTTGTTATTAGATAAGGAATGGGTTGTGAGTTTGTGAGGAAATGATATACCATGATGCAAAACAGATTATAATAACTTAAAAAAAGACAGAAAGTTTAAAATGAAAATAATACATACCTACATACATAAACTCACGCCTTTTTCCCAGGAGGGAAAAGGCGTGAGGCAGAAACCACAGAACGCCACCTGCTAAGAAATAAAATAATAGGTACCAGCCTATTTTATATCTTACTGGAGGGCAAAGGCCTCTTCTCATATAGAGAAGTCACGAGCATTGATCACCATACATGCCCAAGGCGGATTGGCGATTACATATAGTATATTAATTATAAGTCCAGCTTTCCTCACGATGTTTTCCTTTACCAATGTCAGTGATGTCCAAAACTTAGAAAGTACCTACTTAATTGAAAAAATCACATTGGTGCTTTGCTTTGCATCAGGGGGGCAATTCAACTAAATTTTGGAAACCATCGCAATTCAATAGTTGGTGGTTCTTGATCTGTCAAAAAAGCCTCTAATTTTTCCTAAATTTTTTAAATTGATTGTCGCAGAAATGACTAGATTTTGACAGTGATTTGCCTTCAATAGGTAATATTTTAGATGAATTTGTAATGTGAACATGAATTGAAATAGTCCTATTCATATAATCTAGGTATCACTCGAACGACATATTATTATAGACAAAGAACGATGGACCATTTGCTCTAATTTTACGCTTTTGTTTTCAATATAAAGTATTCTCCACCCCAGTAAATATTTCAGCGGTGAAATCGCTAGTTTCCTTATTTAATAATAGACGTTGAGCTATAAATAACTTTAATTATACCGTCACACCCTTTGGCTGACATGGCGTCGGTTTCAGGACACCCCCTGTAAATAAACTAGGGGCAGTAACTGGAGAAAAGATTCACCCTATATGTGTTTACTGTAAGGTGTTACTGAAGAGTGTTAACGGAACGATTTGAAATGAAAGACGTCTAAATATTAGGTAAAGAATGGTTACATATTTTTTTATTTAGATAATTTAAATCTAGAGCAATATTATGAAGAGGTTTTATTGTTTGTAAGAAGAGTACTGGTCCAATTACAACAAATCTTTCACTGATAAAAGCAACACTATTACCAATTGCCATAATGTTTTATGGTATAATTGAATTATTATGGAAGAAGTTACGGGTATAAGCTAGTTACTTTACTTAAGGAACACTTCAATTTCAAGAGTACAAAAATTTGGTAATGTAAGTTATTTCTACATAATTATGTGTTTTCGCCATTTTCTTATTGTCTTCAAGTTCAGGTAATAGTGGTGATAAGACAGTAATTTTTCGATATTATTTTAAAATTCGTATATTATATTGTGGTGAAATATGCCTTTACTCTTATGTACATTCCTACCTTAACTTCCTGAAAAACTTAAAGTTTTTAATAAATAAAGTGAATAATATTATAATTTTATTGTGTTATTTTCAGGCAATACAATCATGGAACTGAAGAAAAACATGCTTTGACAAACAAAATCATGCTCCACCCATCTTTATCCATCATGAGAAAACGTCACCGAATAGAATAATGCATTCCATTTTCCAACAACACCTGGCAAACCAATCAAGTCTTGTAAATTACCAGGAAGTCTCCCAGTCCATTTCCTCGTCGTAAACAAATCTAGTTATAATGAATTATGATCACGTAGTGGTGGTGTTGTCGTCGACTATACGCGAATTAATCTCTGGCAACCTTGCGCCATTCCTCTCACGTCTCTCCAGCACAAATAAGTAGACCACTACGTGACTATCTTGAAGCACTAAATGAGTTAATGTGGTCATTATTTTTTTGTACCTTTGGTACGTAAAATGCAGTGTAAAAAGTTATTTTTCGGTTTTAATTAGACAATGGCTGACCAAATGGAAACGAATGATAGTAACAGGCAGTTCTTACGTGCTCTATTTCATACATGCAATATCTATACCTACTAATCTATATTAATATTACAAAGATATAGAGTTTGTTTGTGTTTTTATTTGCACGTACAGTCAGCTACAAAAGTCGATTAACAGTGTTACTTTTTAATATCATTTAAACAGATACTAAACACATAATGTACTGGCTTTCAGAATTTCAGGAAATAGCTAAGGGTTTATTATATCGTAATTATATATTTATTGCGTTTTACTTAATAACTAACTCGGGTAGAACTGGTCCCAATCAGAAAATTCTTTTGCTAACAGATAGCGTTACCCCTAATTTTTATTGGATATTATTATAAAAAGAAATTGAGATCTGTACGGACATTCAGGCAGACGAAGTCATGGACAAAAGCTAGTTAAAAGTTTAAAATTAACCTGCACATAATTTTCAAAACCTTTCATATCGCTTGTTAAACACAATTAGCATAGCAACGAGACATTAAATCGATTCTTCGATTAAAATCGGTTTATCAAAGTACCATGCCTTGTAATCCAATTAAATCCCTTTCTCTTGTGATCCATGGTTTCGTATATTAAATAAGAAACTTTAGAAGTTTGTAATTGTTAATAATTTAATGAAAATAAGGACGTAGATACCTAATATACTACACTTATGTTTTAGATACTTGAAGTTTTCAACCAATATTAGTTTATTGTTGGTAGAGATCTCGAGCAAAATTGGATCAAATAAAATCAATTTACAGGCACTTTTGAACCGTCAATGAGTCAGTAAATCGGTCAAAAGGTTGAAGCTATATAGTTTCTCATTCCAAACAGCAGGTTTCTATGGAGAAGAACGAGCAATAAACTCCATGAACACTCTTTTAAAATCTTTCATAATGAATCTACGGGTACTTTGTAAGAACAATGTAACAAGTCGTGTACAATAAAAGAGGTTTAGAGAAAAATATAATAATAATAAAAACTATTCAAAATAGACGAGGCAGCAAAGAGATGACCAGTCCCGACTGATGGTGACCGAGCATGATGTACAGACCGCAGTTGTCAGCTCAATCAAAACCAACAATCAACCATGTCATTCCAAATCTCCTGCGGCTTGCAATCCAAGAAAGTTTCTGGTTACTATGTCAGTTTCACTACAGAAAGAAATTAAATAATTTTTGAAGCAGCCAGCATTTTCTTTTTCTTTACTATTTTACTCCTAGGCAAAGGTCTTCCCCCATTCCTTCCATTTCCCTTGATGTTTTGCCTCATCTCGCTAAATCTTACGTCACTATTTAGGATAAAAAAAAATCTACTGCCAACTATTCCCAGAATTAAACTAAATTCTCATGCTTGGTCTGTTACACTCGTTTGGGAATAACTTCAATAAACTTAAGTAAGTAATATCAGAATTTCGATAGTTTGGTTATCTGGATCTCTTTGAACTGATTTAGTAATAATACGCTTCAGTAATGAAATCCTTGAATATAGTTTATTGGCAATCTGTTTTGAGTTTTGGGAATTCTGTAGTTATGTCGGTTGATAAACAAATGAAGGCCAATGCTAATAATATTAGAAACCTTCAAAATCTCGTCGCAATCTCATCTCAGCGGCAAGCGACAAAAAAGTTCGGTATTTATTTACCTATTTGAAAATTTTTTTTTATTAAGAATGAGATTAGATTGCGTTCGTATATAAAAGATTGACCTGAAGTTTGTTTTTTGTTGTTTAGTTTCTTTTTGTTATAAAAATTCAATAAGAAAATATTATTTCACCAAAAAAATCTTTTCTAGGATCCTTTACGAACCAAAGTTATAAAAAATTAATGACCACATAAACTCATTTAGTGCTTGAAAATGGTCACGTGTGGAAAATAGTGCTGGAAAGATGTGAGAAGAATGGATGAATTTATCTAAATTCATATCACATTATCAACAACTTCTTCTAGTTTCACGAACATTTAAGAAATAAACAACTAAATAACACATAAACCGTAGCATCAGAAATCAGAGCTCAAGTGACCCGGACCACATAAATCAGTAGGAATTTAAACTGCGTCCGTACCTCCCTAGGGAGTACACTCGCAAGATGAGGGTAAAATACTGAGTTAAGAGGTAGAAATATGTTCTCAGGTAGAAAAGTTAGCGAGGTATCCGAACACTAGCTCCCCCTATAGTGTGTGTTGAATTTTGAGGGAATAGAAAAATAATGGACAATTTTTTTTCGTCAGATTAAAATGAATAAATAGGTCGTATTATGATATTTATTCCATTTAGCAAAGTGTTTTATCGTATATGAATTCCGATTTAGATTTTGTTTAAAAATGGAACACACTTTATTATTTTACTAGCATACGTCCGCGACTTCGTCCGCGTCATAAATAATATATTTTCCCACGAGAACTGTACATTTTTGCGATATAAAAGTAGGCTATGCTATTCCAGACTATAATTATATCTCTGGACATGTACTTACCGAGGTCTGGTTCGAGGTAGTGCGGGAAACGGGTTCCAAAAAGGACATGAGATAAGCCAGCTTTACCCAGCAGTGGGACTGTATGGGTAAGAGTTTTCAGTTCAATAAAGGCTACAACATCATATCTTACATGTTTTACCATGTAAAGCAGCAGACCCATAGCCATTACACAGGTCAAGAAAATGGCTGCCAGCTTATTTGAATAATAGAACACGGTTTACAAATAAGGAATCCGATTTGAATGTAGGTCAACAGTCGATCGGGATTCAGTGAATTGGTGACATCAGTAATTAGGCCAACCAATCGAAGTCAATTATTGTCATTAGAGTGACCAATTAAGCTTTTAGGATTCCGCCTTATCTGGTGTAGTGGAAAAAGTATTTACGCTTCTTTTGTTAATGAAATAACATGCAGTTTATAATCCCAGTCAAAATAATTTACAAAACAAAAACTAAAAATAACACTTTGAAATTCGAGATCTATCTTAACAATAGTTATAAGTTAGACCATGAGAATAAACGTTCTAAGTAAGAAATAATTAAGATTCGATGAGATTTTCGTTAATATATAAAACAGATTTAAACTTCTAGGGCAAAGACCTCCCTCAAATTTTCTAATGACAAAAATGAAATAAATAAAAATAAATGCATGCCTAAGAAAGAATATGAATACTTATGGAATAAATACAACGTGTAACGTTAAATGCGCAAAACCTGAAAATAGTTTGATCAGAATAACGAGCAGAATCAATTGAACCACTTTTTAATATAGGTCACATTTTCCAAAAAGTCTTCATTAAAAACGTTGCCGCGTCTATTTATTAGTAGGTCAAGCCATCCGGCACGCAGCGGCCCGGTGACGACTTCTCCCTCGATAGAGCGTCGTCGCAGACGCAAGAAACGATCAGAATTGCCAGTAACACTAAATCAGCACATAAAACCTTTACTTTTGTTTTAATGTTTTTTTTTTTCTCGGAAATAGGTCAATTTAATTAAAAATCAGTTGGGGTGTCTGAGGTTTTGCGCATTTAACGTTACACGTTGTATATATTTTTGCAACATAACTTTAGATTTTTTAATTGTGATGTAAAAATGATTGTATTTCAATTTACGTAAAATGGGTATGACAAAATAAATGTTTTATACTCTATACTAACGTTTGACAAAATAAAAATAATATAGGTACCTTCATTTTTTATCTTTCTCTTTCCAAACGTCTTTATCTTGAGCCGTCTCTGGACACATTAGCCCTTGCAAACGACTATTTTTATAATTCAAATATCTCCTGGAAAGCTATAATAGTGAAACATATTATAGCCACTTGTCTTGTGGTTATAGTCACCACCTATTAGTTAGTGGCACAACTCAAATTAATCGGGTGTCAGGCATTCAACCGCGACGCCTGACAGAGATTAGGTAATACCGACATGTCAACAGATACACTCCGCCTCGACGCGTTATATAATGAACTACTAACAGACTATCCGAGAACCCACTGAAAACTAACGTTACTTTTATTTTATGAAGTTAAAACATTTGGTTTAATTACACTATTTACGGCAGGGGCGGATCTACTTAAAGGCTTTTTGGGCTGCCCAGGGCCCCGTGAATACAGAGGGCCCCAACCGGACTGAAAACAATAGACGATATTGTCAATAATAAAAAATATCTTACATTAAAAAAAAATCCGATTATAAGGTTGGCAACACTGCGATCAAATTATATATACCTACATCACTACAGAAAACAGTTTTTTGACAAAATGGCAATTGATTGAGTAATTAGGTAGGGCCCCTAAGCAGTATTAGCCCAGGGCCCCACAAATTCAAGATCCGCCCCTGCGTAATGCATTCTGGAATTGTCAAGGAATCGGTCAGTTAGTCTTGAAATTAGTTGCGCATTCCAAAACGTACCGGATTTTGTTAGAAAGAGTGACCGCGGCCCTGGGATACAAAGGGCATTAGTAGGAACACAGATGGTTTTAGTCAGTAAGAGTCTGACACTCCCTTCCGCTCCACCCAGAGAGGAAGAAGCCATTTGATGACTTCCAATCCTTAAAAGAAAAATAAAGAAAGATCTCTATGGAGAAAAAAAACAATGTGAAATATTTACCATAATTTTAGTATTTTAAAACACAGTTATTATAGATAGATAGATAAAACATTTATTCTGTGCACACAAAAGACACATCACAACACTAACGATTGGCTGCTGTGCTGCATATCTCTTTTTCGATACCCGCACGGAACAAATATTTGTATGGCCAGATAGCCTACAAGGTTTTCCAGATCTGGTTGTTTGTGAATGTGAGCTTATGTGTTTGTAAATGAATTCACGATACAAGATAAAATGCTAGTGTGGGATAAAGATCACAAAAGAAACTGAAATGTACTGGCAACCGACTTTACAGTATTCTTTCTAAGGTAGCCTGACTGTTCCTTATAAAACTTTTAAGAGTCTTTGGGTCTGATCTACATTCAGTCTAACTAGTCGCAGTTAAACAGCATTATCTCCACCATTCTATGAATATTTTCTATCACTCTCAGCTCCGGATGGGTCCGGAATGGAATTGTAACAGTTACGGGAACATCACTGCGAGCTGCGCCCAACGATAAGTGATATAACCGACATTTTAACGAGAAGGCCACTAAGTCGGAGGTTAGGCGAGTTTTCTTAGAACGAATCGTATTCCAAAGTGGTTTTTAAGGACTTCTGAATTTGATACGTGTATATAATATAGTCGTAATACACTAAGTTAGTATAACACACTATTATGGTAAACCAATAATTAACAAAAAAAAAACATTCATGTTATTGTAGTAAAAGTGAATAAAATTAAAAAGTACAATCATTAAACAATAACTCTTAGATTTTATAGAAAACATGACGAAAAACTGGACTTATAAATTACTTAAGTTTGAAATCGCTAATCCGCCATAAACCAAGCGTATCAGTATCGGTCAATGCTCGTGCTTTTTCTACCAGCCAGCCTATTGTTAACAATAGGCTGGTAATCATCATCACAAATTAAGGTACATTATTTTTTAAAGTTTTTAAAGTTTCCTTAAGTAACCTAATAGTAGCCCCAACCAACTTAAATAGGTCCTTTCACGAACACATTATATTTACATCAAAATTTCAATCTCATTTTAAACCGATCACCGAATTTATTTAATGTTCAACTCGCGCTAGTAAATTACGTATTAAAATATTGAACGTTAGCTGTTGCAGCTCGTTTCGAATGTGGAATCACTTTGGCAAATTAACTGTAAACTATTTTATTTAAATCGTATGTGTAGCGCGGCGGCCATGTTGTGTTCCGAAGTTTAAAAACTAAACGTAGCTTTTAAAAATCGAATCGTATGTCAGTATTGCCTTTTAATGGCCTAATTGAAATAAATGATTTGACTTTGACTTTGACTTGTTATTCTTATTTTGGTGTGGTTTAATGACTTTTGTTTCAAGTAAGTGCGATTGTGTGTGCAAGTAAGATAACTAGAAGAAAATTGTCTGTAAAGACCCGAAATCTGGATTTGTGCTTGTTATTATCTAAACTCCAATCAATATAACTTTAAAATATAACGTTACAACGTTATCGTTATTTTTAAGTTAGCGTATTGTAAACTATTGGCCTTAAAAAAAAACACAAATGCTGTCATTTTAATAACACTGTAACTTTCGTTATTTTGCCGTTATTTTTCTAATGCTTTAATAAATAGAGTTTAGGTCGAAGTATCTACGTATTATGTGTATTCAATTTTAACCCTTATTTGTGGCTTTGGAAGGTCCACCTTAATTAACTAATTTGCCAATGTACGTAAATAATTATGACAGACATTCCAAAAGCTGGAATTTGTACTGTGTGAAGAATTTTGGCTAGTTAATGTTCATGACATCAATCAATTAGTTCACTATCCATGACAGTTGTGACAACCGTGCACCACAGCTGTTGTGGACTGCACTGATGAATGACTGTGTAATTTGATTTGCGACTGAAATAGCTAACTGATTTTTCCTGAACCTACAGTAAAGAAAAACATAGATAATCATTTATGAAAGTAACTTCAGAATAGCATACAGTACCTATCTTAAATTGTAAAATAAAAACAGTTCTGTTGTAAAATTGATTCAAAGGTCAATTTTACTAATAAAAAACGTAAAAAATCTAGTCACAATCTATTCTCAGTCACAAACTATGTCAAAATTAGATGTATTTTTTGTATCAGATTGAGACTAAGATAATAATGCAAATATTTCGAAAAATTACTATTTACTCTAAAAAAATCTAACTTTTATAAAAAAGAATTAAATATGGTGCCAAGCCAAAGAAGTTTATTATCATGCCATTTCACTTACACAATAGAGCAAGTGAATAAGAGTGCATGATAATGGTCATCGCTCACTGTAACAGCACCGCTTCAACACGGCAACGGCGCGGCCGTAATCGATAAATCCAACCTTTAGCTGCAAGCGCGCCACCCATGTGCCGTCACCTTTTTATCTTGTCTCTGGAAAAAATATTTTAACGCACACAATTTAAAGCCTGAACTGGAATAGCAAATTATTTGCTGTTTTTAAGCTGTGCTGTAATTATAAGCGATGACTTTTATACGTTTATCTATTAGCTTCTACTCGCGAGTACGTCTTTGGTTACTGGTTGGCTCCCATGAGTCATAGCGTGATGTTATATACCCTATACTATTCCTCATGAATCTGGCTATCATATACAAAAAGATTTTTCCTAAGTAACTAGTTGATCCAGAGATTATGGCGCTTAAACAAATAAAAAACTATTCAGTATTGATTGAGTGTTTCCTTAATTTATTTATAAAACTTTGCCTATACCCCGCTGGCGCTGTTTTACTGGCCGATCACTGCCACAATCTCTTTATTAGACTCCTGTTAAATTTGCAAATGGTACAAGCTATATAGCATTAAGGGCGTAACGACACCGATATGCATAATTAAAATATCTTAAAGTGTTTGACGGAATCTGCTCAAGTGATAATAAATTGTTACAATTGTTCCGTTTCCGTGTGAATTGACTTGCAAGTAACGGGTGAAATGGTTTTGCAGTAATTGAATTTATAGTAAGTTTGATTTTGCTTGTAAACAAATCTGCTTGTCTGTTGTAATATAGGTATTAGTTTTGATGTTTGTTACTGAATCACGCGTAAGCCGTTGAGGATGAAAATTGGCACATACATAAACCATTTGCTGGATTAACACATAGGATACTTTTTATCAACTTACTTTAAGCTAGTGTTAAGAAAAAGTAAATATTTGAAAAGCGGAAAATTTTTCCTCATCAGACATCATAATATTTTGTAAGAACCTGTCAATATGCCTATGAAAAGGCACTAAAGCCAATTTTCTACAAATTTTCCTCTGTCTGGCTTTATAAAAAGAAAATTACATTGTTTACGTATTATTTTACGTTAATAACATACTTGAAAGCATTTATAATATTTGGCTGTTTACTGAGAAAACAAGTCGTATTGTTTACATTTTATTATCGTTTGTCATAATTATTAAATTCGGCATAAAGTTTAACCGCATCGTTAAAATTTAAGTGTGATGTTTTCATTGTATGCATTGTGGTTTAAAAAAATATTATATTATAATATCAGCTTATTACTGCTCCACAGGGCAAGGGCCTCTTCTCATACAGAGAAGGCACGAGCATTGATTACCACGGTTACTGAAAGCGGATTGGCGATTTCAGACTTATCTTAAGTGTAAGTTCAGGGAGCCTACCACCAACTCTTAAAACAATCTTATTTTAATATTACTTTGTAAAATTTCTGTTGTTGGATTTTCAGCTCTCGGCGCTGAATCGAGCGTTGAAATTCCAACTGTGCGGAAGGCAAAGTAATATTAAAATAAGATTGTTTTAAGAGGTGGTGGTAGGCCAACTGGTTTCCTCAAGATGTTTTCCTTTACCAATGTCAATCTACAAGATAAAAGAAAGTACTTATTAATTGAAAAAGTTACATTGTTACCTGCAACCTCAACATAAGAGGTGGGTGCCTTAACCACTGGTCCATCACGACTCGTTGTTGGTTATGTTGCTGTTTAGTTTAAAAGAAAGAAAGAAATAAGAAAGAAAGAAAAAAAGGAAGATCATCTAAACATTACTTATTGCAACAACAGTTATAGCCCGCTGTCTTTTTATCGAATAACGACACATAATCTTTACTTAAGTACGAAATTCGTATTTATTTCCACCTCTAAACATACCTATCTAAAACATTTTAGGCCTCAATCTGCACTTCGGTATCCCTCGCACAAATATTTCACAGCAAGCTCTTGACGCTGCTCTGTGCACTCGAAGCCAATGAATACATGATTACCACATCACGGCGGAACACCCTCGCTGGAGGTATTCTGTGTCACAGGGTAAGTGCGGAGCCTGGTGCATTCAAAGCTAGATCGTTAAGTGACGTTCGAATTGTTTATGGGGTTTTAATGGATGTTATGATGACACTGCTTACTATTTGCCTTAGGCCGCTATCACACGGACTGCACCACAACAACCGCACGCAGTCTCTATATTCAACTGCATGCAGTTTTACGTTCGACTTCGTGCAGTCATAATACGAACTGCACGCGACCGCGTGTAGTTGTATCATGACTGCACGAAGTCGAACGTACAACTGCATGCAGTTGAATATAGAGACTGCGTGCGGTTGTTGTGGTGCAGTCCGTGTGATAGCGGCCTAAGAGAAATTCTCGATGATGTGTTTTTGACACGGTTGGTGCAGTGGCTGAGTGATTAACTGCTGCGCTGCATGTTCCCGAACGAAACAAATGTTTGTATAGAAAGAAAAAAATGTTTATTTGACACAGACCATTATGGCCATATGACCGTATGGCCTACAGATAGTTTGTTCTGGGCCTAGCTGTTTGTGTATGTAAGTTTAAATGTTTGCAAACGCATCTATGATACAGGAAAATTTCTGAATTTAGAATTTCTCAGTAAGAGCTCGGAGCTTGGAAGTTGGTGGTGTGACACCTCTGTGTCTCGCATAAAGCCGTTAGACCCGTAGCGCACTAGCGGCTTGGCCAAACCGTGCGGCCAGGTGCGCGCGCTCTGTGGCGATTTCATACTAAAGTATGTATCTCGATGGCCGCCGCGGCCTGGCCGCTGCGGCCACGGCCGCTAGTGCGCTACTGCTCTTAGTCCTGGGCTTGATCGCTCCCCTGTCGAGTTGGATTGCTACCCCCTCGGACTTTGAGAGTGAGGGAAGATGGATTGCACCTGTGTTTGCGCACACACTTATGCACTATTATCTCCTGTATAAGTATACTACTCTAGTCTGACTAGTCAAGTGACTAGTCTCCATTGAAATGCTGTCAGGAGGATATGTTTTACATTACCACACTAGCACCTTTAGGACTATTTCTGTCAAAGTTGATTTCTCCATACAAACTTTAGACCCATTTCATCCCTTCAGGGGATGAATTTTGGGAAATCCTTTTTTAGCCGACTTCTATACACTACCTCCATGCAAAATTTCATCTTTATACGTCAAGCGGTTTTCCAAAATTTCGTGATGAGTTAGTGACCTTTCGCTTTTATAAAGATTCACACTTGAAATGTAATAAACTACCAAACTACATAATAATATGTATCTCATCAGAATCTTTAAAGAAAGACAAGATATCCCCAAATCACACAGTTTCGCTTAAATCGTCAAACGCAATAAATATTTCGCTCACATATCAAAGAATTTCTGGTAGTTCACGAATTTCTCGAACATCGAGGACGGTTGCACCGGAGCGGATCCAATGAATATCTAATCAGCCCACATGGTGTGATCTGAAGGAATTGAATGCACGACTCAGCTGTGTTTCAAATTATTTTATTTTGTACTCTGTATGGTAACTTTTGGGTTGAGTATCTTCTGTTTTGCGGACAAGTATTAATATAATTATGTGATTTTCCGAGGGTCTACTGACCAAAACACAAGGAGGTTGAATTTTATAGTGAGAAAAAAAGTAGTACCTACTTTTTTCAAAATGTTGGTACTTTTTCTGAATGTACGGCTGGTTCCTTCTTAGAAGAAGAAGCTAATTTTAATGTCAATAACAAAACACAAATTTTGTGTGCTTTGTAACCACACAGACTGCTTATCCAGCCATGAGCACCTAGAGGTGCTCATGGCTGGATATATATATATAGCTATACACCATCAAAGATATCCCCAATCACAAAATTAATTTCTGAGTCGTCGACGTGGCACTAAGTAAGATCTAAGACGCTGGAGGCGAATAATAGCACGCAAATAGAATTGATCAGCATGTACAACTAGACGAGACGTCGGAGAAATCAATGAATGGGAGTATCTCTATGGTGAGAAATTCATATTTCCATCGCTTAAGCTTAATGATTTTAATAATCGTATATTGTATTCAATAACGCAAACGGATAAGATTTTTTCCTTTAAGCTCATCCCCCGTGACTTTCTTCGTTCGGTTTTATGTTTTTGGAAATCTTAATTCTTTTTATTAATATATTACAGTTACACCTTATTACATCAGCTATCTCCATTGAAAGTCCCGTCAAAACCGGTCCAGCCGTTTTGGAGATTCACCGTGACAAATTGACAGACAGATGCAAAAAGAAAACTGTAATTTTAACATAACAAACAGATACTTCAATTTTATTTATCTGTATAGACGAGTCTAATTATGAAAAATAAATAAAAAAGCTCAGCAAACACATTTAATTTTTATATTAAAAAAAACAGAAATGGTATTAAATCATAAATTATTGCGCAGAAACAAGACATGATTTCCAATTACTCACTATTACAATACAATCCTAACTAATATTATAAATGCGAAAGTAACTCTGTCTGTCTGTCTTTCTGTCTGTCTGTCTGTCTTTTCTTCACGCCTAAACTACTGAACCGATTTGTGTGAAATTTGGTACAGGGTAAGTGTGAACCCCAACAAAGGACATAGGCTACTTTTTATTCGACTTCGACTTCGTCTGCGTCCGCGATAACCAACATATACGCGGACGAAGTCGCGGGCAAAAGCTAGTTCTCAAATAAACAAACAATTTGAACCGAACCAAAACTAAAGGTAGTAACAAAACAGAAAAGTTTCCACTTTTATAGCACATAGCAGATAGCAGATAGTCTTCAGGCTAGCGGGACATAACTCACCGACTGCTGAAGTGTCAGTGCATGTAATATGTTCCATTTTGCTACGTCTGTGGCATGTGTCTACATCGCCTTGTCTTGTTCTTGTCGAGACTGGTTTTGGTGGTCGGAGAATAAATTGTAGTGGATATGTACTTATGTGTTTTTAGTTGTAAAAGCCTAAAATTTTTAGAACTTTAGTTGTAAAAGAGTTTGTAAAATACACATTACACAGCGAAAGAGCGATTACGCCTTCAGGCATCCATATTTTTTAAACCTATATTTACAAAATCCAAACCCGTGGATAAACCTATAAATAAGCATAAGATAAATAGCATAAGATCCTACCTTTTTTTTTAAGGTGGTAACATAACATCACGCCTGTTATCCCCGAGGGGTTAGACAGAGGTGTACCCATTAGTACACCCACATTTCGCCAGTTATGTTTAAGTGTGTGGTGTGTTTTTAAGGTGGTAAAAATCATCAAATGAGTCCTTCCGCCCTGGGTGGGGCGGAAGGGACTGTCAGACTTTTAGTGACTAAAAAACCACCCTGTTTCTTCTGTTGCCCTTTACGTTCCGGGGCCACGGTATCCTGTTAAGACGTCCCGCAACCCTGGAACGTCCCGCAACCCCGGCATAAGATCCTACCTAACATCGCCTTTTCCTCATCAAGTTGCCTAATCTCTAGCCTAAATCCAATATGATCAATGTTATTTATTTATTTATTCAGCAGCTGAAAGTCAGTTAAAAATTTGAAAAAATACATGACGTCACGACTGTCATACCCGAAGGGTAAAGCAGAGGTGTACCCATTAGTACAGCTACATCTCGCCAGTTATATTTAAGTCCCATGTAAAACGGTGCGAGACTATTGCCATCAACCGAGCACAAATCCAGACTCCGAGGCTACTACTGAGAAATTCCTGATAGAAAAACCCAATAACAGTTTGCCTGACCTGGGAATCGAACCCAAGACAATCTCGGACATCAAGATACACTCCAATACCTAATAGGATTATTTCAGTACAAGTACGATTGCAGTAAGTACGTACGTAAGACAAAAGGTAAGTATTCTCCGTAAGATAAGCCTAAGCTCGACTGGTATAAGAAAATGGATAGTGATTCAGTAGTAAATAATGAGCGTTTGAATGCTGCCAGTTGAGCTCTCTCGAAGGTTGATATCGCCTCGCTCAGCCGCCGGCGAAAGACGACAGTATTGTTAGTGAGGGTATTATGAGAAACGATATTCTAACTTTTATTAAGTGCTCAATAGAGTTCTTTTTTCTATAGTCGATGTGGCGTAAAAATTGCCAACCTCAAGGACGTTTTAGAATTTGTTCTAAACAGTTATTATGTTGAAAATAATGTACTTGTTTAATGAAGAAGATTTATTTTCTTAAATAATATAATCGGTACAGCCGTTTAGGAGTTTAGTGACTTAGATAAATACCGAAGAATTATAAGTGTAACTTCAAACTTACCTTGGACACAATCACTGACATCGGTGAAGGAAAACATCGTAAAAAACCTGAACTTATAAATTAATGTAAATCTGAAATCACCAATCCACTAAGCAGGCCAAGTGATCAATGTGTGCCTTCTCTGTATGAGAAGACCTGTGTCCTGCAGTTGGACGATAGTATAGTAGTAGTATTATCTCTACATCATAGTATCCACCCACAAAGTTGACAGACGATCTAATGAAGACCGCGGGATCGCGCTGGATGCAAGCCGCTTCCAACCGGTCCTGTTGGAAATCTGTAGGGGAGGCCTATGTTCAGCAGTGGATGTCTTACGGCTGATATGATGATGATGATCTATACTATAATAATATTATAAAGCTGCAGTGTTTGTTTGTTTGTTTGAACTAAACTCTGGAACTACTGGTCCGATTTAAAAAATTCTTTCAGTGTTAGATAGATTAGTTATCGAGGAAGGCTATAGGCTATATACCATCACGCTACGACCTACGGGAGCGGAGCAGTAACCAATGACGCGGGTGTAACCGCGGCGGACAGCTAGTGAGAGTATAAAACCGCTTCCCGCCATCTGTAAGCTAACATCTTTCAAACGACGCAACGGATTCGAATTCGATTTACATCATCAGATAGAGTGATTCAAGAGGAAGGTTTTTTTGTGGGTGTCATTGCACCCGTGCGAAGCCAGGGCGAGTCACTAGTTATATCGTCGCGTCGTTATCGTTTATCGTTAATTGTTTGTGGTGTGGTTACCGACTCGTCATGACGTGGAGACTTTCCTCAGAGAAGAGTTTTAGCCAAAGGGTTTTGTCATGTTTCGACGGTTCCGTGGAAGACTACATGACACCTCGCAGCGCAACACGACGCCGTCATTTCGTGTGCAGTAGTTTTTAGTTTGTTTATATTTATTATGTATTAGTTTATAGTTGTCATAATTATTTATGTATAATGTAATTTATGGGCCTAAGTTTCCGGAAGGAATTATTATTTTTATATAAATCGAAATTATTACAAACTCGAATCGTTATAAACCGTTTCTCGTAATAAGAACATTGTTTTCAGCGCATCGATGTCAAAGATTTAATATTGAAGCAAGAGCGAGCGATGCTGCTGCGTCGCCTGCATTATTCATCACACCTGGATACTGATTTTAAAACTATATTTACATTCGCAGTTTGTATGTTGACTCTTTGAATAGCTTAGTTTATTGGAACTGCATGTCTTTGTGATGTGGGATTCAAAACAGCGAGACCTTTGCATCATTCAAATGATAATCCTCATGTGGCTTTGTTTTATGTATTATGGACATCTTTTGTGTAGGTTCATGCTCAGTTTTTGCTTTTTATAACAATTTCCATAATTAGTTTAATTCAGCAAAATACTTTGTGTCGCGTTGTCGCGCCATGAAATACCAATAAGTAAGTATCTTTTCTGTTAACTGTGACTTTTTCCATTTCATATGTACTTTCTAAGTATATCCTGAAAATCACTGACATCGGTGAAGGAAAACATCGTAAGGAAACTAGGGCGCCTACCGCCATCTCTTAAAACAATATTATTTTAATATTACTTTGTAATTTCTGTTGTTGCATTTTTAACTCTTAGCTCTGAGCCAAGCGTTGAAAATCCAACAGTGCAGAAGGCAAAGTAATATTAAAATAATATTATTTTAAGAGGTGGTGGTAGGCCCCCTGGATTAATGATTAACAGAAGTCTGAAATCGCCAATTCACGGTGAGCACACGTAGTATTAAATGCTCGTGCTTTTCTGTATGAGAAAAGGCTTTTGCGCTGCAGTAGGATAATAAAATAATAATAAGCTGAATAATAATAATATATTATAATTATTTTATTTAATAATTTACATCAGAATACAAATATAGACGACATTGAGTAAAATAACCACCCACGTAAACCATTGCATTTGCTCTCAACCGTTCATTTTAGTAGCGGTCTAAATCACTGGCTTATTTTGGAAATATCGAAAATGATTACCATACTAAATCGCATGAATATCAACACATACTCAAATAATTGTAACATCAGCTAAAAGCATAATTAACGCGATAACAGGCTCTAAAACAATTACATTATTGGAACGAACAGTAAATATTATAGTAGCGCACTTCGATCCGTTCGCAGCCAATATTTATGTACGTCGAGTCGTAACGCAAACAGTCGTTAAGTTGGAGGTGCACTTAGAGCAATATCTTTTATTAATGTTATGATACTTTTCCATAACATTCCATTTAATTGTGCAGTAAGTATGTTTATGACTATCGTTTCGTACCGTCTTTCATTCTGGTTTGAACTTTGAAGCAAGGCAGTTTGTTTGCAATCTCAACCGAAATCTATTTTTACACGACTGCCCTAAAAAAAGGAGTGTTATGTGTTCAGGGTTAATGTATGTATGTATGTATGTATGTATGTATGTATGTGAGTTTCTTTATTCCACCATAACTTTTAAACGCCTGAACCGATTTAGATGTATGGGGTATCGTTACAATCCTTGCATCGTTCCGAGTAACATAGGCTAGTTAAAAATAAAAAGAAACCGGTGTGGTCACTTTAAAACGTAAATTAATACCAGACTCAATTTTTTTTTTAATGAATCTGGTCGTTTCTATGTTTATCGTCTAGAATTTGACAAGTAGATTTAAAAAATATATAACACTGTAACTAAAAAACGTCGTAAAAAAAAACTGTCGAGTAAACAAAGTACAAATATGTGCAATTTTTGCAGTCGTGTTTTTTAATTTTTAAATTATAGTAGCTTGTTCAGTTATACTTTTTAGAGTAATGGTACGTTCCCAAAGCTTTTGAAGTACCGCTAAAAATACAAAAAAAAAATATATTGTACTCTTCATCTACATTGTTTTCATATACAGAAGCAACAGTCTGTAGTGAATAACAAGAATAATGTTACCAGGGTTCGTAAGAGTGTCCTTGGAGTTTCTTACCCATTATCCATAGATCTACCTACGTTTTGGAATGAGTCAAGCTTCGATTTTCTAACTAACCGACTCCTTGACTATTAAAAAGTGATTGTAAATGTTTTAATTATAAATGCTTACACTTTGAAAACTTAAAATAAAAATAAAATATATGTTTTTTTTTAAAGAATATGTTATCAGCTAAAACTATCAGCTACCCATAAACAACTATGTTGGTACATTGTACCTAAATGTGTAACAATACATCTAACAACAAAAGCAGTAATAAATCTAGCTGGCACTACAAATTCTAGCAAAGCAAAGAGGTGTCGGTACAATATATAGAGACGGAATACATGTTCCCACAGCGTATTGATAGGGTCAATCCGAATAGATCCTAACTTCCAATGAACATCTACAAGAAGTAAATGTTAACTAAAAACCCGAACACAGGTCATTAAAGTAGGGGAGCCCAAGATGCTAAATGTGGATTTACTTCAGCGTCGTGAGGACCTTTTGTATTGTGAAGATCAAGTTGTACCCCCGTTTCATCCCCTTAGGGGGTGAATTTTGTAAAATCCTTTTTTATTGGATGCCCTACGTCATACAAAGAACACACCCACCAAGTTTCAGGTCTCTACGATCAGTGGTTTAGGCTGTGCGTGGATCCGTCAGTCATTCAAGACAAAGCATTTTGTATGTAGGTATAGATACTTAGATAGATGTTCACTTAACCCAAGAAAGAAAGAGAGAGAGAGTTGTTTTTTTAGTAACTGTTGTTCATTATTATGAGTTACCTACCATACCAGGTACAAGGAAACCTATATACAGGGTATAACTATGTATACCTTGTATATAGAAATCGGAAACTCA
Organism: Hoplodrina blanda; assembly: GCA_949316365.1. Lineage (NCBI taxonomy): Eukaryota > Metazoa > Arthropoda > Insecta > Lepidoptera > Noctuidae > Hoplodrina > Hoplodrina blanda. The sequence goes on from OX438582.1 coordinate 16,347,793, forward strand.
GCAAATAGCGAATGAAACAATACCAGGAAAATAAGACAACTATTTATGCTTAATAAATAATTATCTTGGTCAATAATTAGATAATTATTATACTGTAAGCCTTCTGAATAATATATAAACATAAGCGTTATTTGCTGTTCATTACACACTGGTTCTCATTATTCTTGGCAATCTTAATTTAGATGGCATTTGATCAGATTGCTAACTACCCACATACGTTTTCTTCCTTCAATTTTTTCTGCCGTTTTAATTTGTTTCAGTAAACTAAAACAATTACAATTTTTTTTTTTTTACTGGTAGCAGTGGGACGAAAATAGAATTTTTTTTGTGCGCGGTGGAAATCCTCATGGACTTCCTCCATCGTGGGGGTGATGGAGGGCGTGACGGACTCTTATTGGCTAAAACCACCGCAGTATTCTACCTATGGCTGGAAGTGCGGGATTCACTTAAGCACCAGCCTGGTATTATCTGTAGGTAACTAATATAATAAAGCTGAAAAGCATTTTTGTTTGTGTGTTTGTTTAAACGCGTTTATCTCTGGAACTACCTGTCGGATTGAAAAAAACGGGTTGCACTCCGGGAGTGCAGGCAGAAGTGAAAACTTGATTATTAACGTTGAGCATGTTTGATATTTTGGAATGGTTAGGGAATAATTTTGCACCAATTGCTTTATCAGTATAAAAGTACTATCATTTATGTGGTAGAATACAATATTCATTTATTGCGCTATCGTACACAAACATGACAATTTATATTACATTAAAAATTTAACTTTAAAACTATTACAATTATCATTCGCGCAAGCGCCCTGCGCTGTCTAAACGAAACAGTAGGCCCAGGCATACATTTTCGCCGCGCCGTAGAGAGGGGATAGCTGTCTACTCTCCATCCGTCTTACGCTTTTTCGATCAGGTCACGTGTCCTGACGCGAGTTTAAGATTTTATACCCATTACAGAAAAAGTGCTCAACGCCGCTAAAGAAGTTTTCACTTCAAAATCTTTTTGTGTGTGATAATCAGATTGATGACAAATAGTATTAACTAATGGCATCACGCTATGTCCTACGAGAGCGAAGCAGTAACCAAAGACATAACGAAAATACCCGACATAACTAAATGCAGATAAAAATATCGAAATCGCGAATTTTAATAAAAAAAAGTAATTTCTCATTGTGTCGCAAACCTGACCAATGTACTAATAACGTCAGTTCATAATACTTGGTATCACAATACTCATGTTTGTTGGTCTTTACCCACTTCATACACTAGGTACGAGTCCACCCCGCTAATGTTTTGTTTAATCCTCTTTGTACCGTTTCCCATTTAATTGTTTGAAAACTAATTGAAACTGTATTTAAACAACATTTCATGTTCCCGGAACATGTTCTTTAAATGCTTAATGTATGTATAGAATGTAACTATGGAACGTTGGTTGAAAGGAAATGTTGTTTGAGCTGTTCGTAAAGGATTGTTTGTGTATTTGGTTTTATATTTAATGTATTTTTTTTTATTTATTGCTGAACCAGTACAAGCTTTCTAAGTATTTATTACAGAATATAATTTAAGCCTCGTTCCTCCTTCCGTTATAGTTTTAGGGGGCTCACGTCGGGCACGCTGCAATCGCGGCGGTAAGACCCCTCTTTGAGGAGTGGCTGGAGAGGCGCCACGGCGTCCTCACCTTCCGGCTGACGCAGGTCCTCACCGGACACGGTTGTTTCGGGAGGTTCCTGTGTCGGATTGCACGGGAGGAAACGCCCGGGTGTCACCACTGTGTGGACCGCCCGGAGGACACGGTGGAGCATACGGTGCAGGTTTGCCCCGCTTGGGCGGAGCACCGCCGTGTCCTCACGGAGGCGATAGGCGGCGGCGACCTCTCGCGCCCGGGCCTGGTTCAGGCCATGCTCCGGGGCGAGAGGGAATGGGATGCAGTCACCTCCTTCTGCGAAGCAGTAATGCTAGCAAAGGAGGAGGCGGGCCGCGTGAGGGAGAGAACATCCTCCACCTCGCGCCCCAGCCGCCGCGGGAGACGCCCAGGGCGTCGGACGTCGAGAGACGACATCCGGCCACCGTAGGCGCGGGCTTGCGGACGGCGAGTAATGGGTAGCTCGCCGTCCGATCAAGGACCATGCCCGGGTCGACGGCGCGTTCTGTTCGCGCGCGCCTCAAAGAGCTGTCAGCACAGGGACGGGGCCCCAATAGGGGCCAAACGCCTGCCGGGGTTGCGGGACGTCTTAACAGGATACCGTGGCCCCGGAACGTAAAGGGCAATAGAAGGAACAGGGTGGTTTTTTAGTCAGTAAAAGTCTGACAGTCCCTTCCGCCCCACCCAGGGCGGAAGGAGTCATTTGATGATTTTTACCACCTTAAAAAAAAAAAAAAAAAAAAGGGGGCTCACGTCACCTAAATTCATTTATATACATTTTTGATAAATTTTTGACATTGTGGCCGAACATTTTTGCCGAGATTGCAACTAAATTTTAAACGTTTTTAATTTAAAAAAATATCGTTTACCATCTACTACAATTATAGCGATTTACACGCCTTGAATTAGGTACTTTTCAGGACTGCAAGGCTTCGAACAGTAGTTTTTTATACCAGAACCTTACAAATCGTAAATTAACATTTAAAAACATCAACCATTTCCAATCATTCCATTTCATTAAACATTCATTAACTAATCCTATCAAATACCGCTAAAGCATCCCTAACGACAGTTCGCGCAGATTTGAAAACGTGGCATCACCATGCATATTTCAGTAGCATTTCATCTAGTGGTTTTTCAGCCCTTAAAACTTTCCCGTTTGAAATTCCCATACCCGAAGTGGGAATTTCAGAGTGCCCGCTGTTCACACCGATCCATATTTTATTAGTAGACCGAATTTGATTTGAATATTTTAGTGTTTTCCTAAAAATCGTCTAGATTTTGATGAAACAACAAAATTTTATGATGTACCTACGTGAAATATGTAATTCATGTTAAAGAAGGTTTGAAAGTCGACAGTTTATTTAAAAAGTGACACCCTAGTATTATAGGAAGAGGCCGAGAAAGAGATAGAGTCGTATACAGGACTTCTGCCAGCTAACTGCTGCCGCATGCCGCGTTTAGGAACTCCGTTCGAAACAACAAAACACTTTATTACAACTTAAATATAAACTGAAATATTTAAACGCAAAACTTAAAAAAAAAAAAAAAAAGTAAAAACGGAAAAGTAAAAACCATATTTGTGTTTAAAAAAATATGGTAACTAACAGGGAGTAATTTTAACAACTTCTAGGAACGATCACAATCAGTCAAAAATTCCTCTAATTTATTTACCTTTTTTGACATTGTTTGTTGCTGCAATACAATTTCGTTTGGATTTTAGACGTTTTTAATTAGTAGAATTTGCTTTCACAACTTCGGTGAATAATTATGATAAAATAGTCATAGAGTTTATAAACCAATTGCGACAGAAATTCAGCATGGCTGCTTTACTAGAGAATTAATTACTGTGGTAATACCTACTTCTCCGGACAAGACTTTTCACAAAGAGCTTAACATTGCCAAAGCTATTACGTGTACAATGCGCGCTTCCCCTAATAAAATTAACTAATGGGGTCAAATTAGGGGAACGGCACGATACCCCGTGTTCTAAAACCAACGGATCTGATGACTATCACACAGATGTAATATAGACACAGAGGTTAACACTGCTATTCCAACAGCAGCAACTAACTTTTTTTAAACCATTTTATTTTCGATTATAATATAAACTAAAAAAAATTAACTGAACTGTACCGAGAGGTTCAATCTACCTGATTGAAAAATAGTTTGAGTTACCTGTTCTTTTCTAATAAATTTCGTTACGGGATCTAAGAAAGTTGAAGTTCTCTGGGAGTCAAATAAAACCAAAAGTCAGTAGGTACTGTTTTCTGTTAAAACCTCTCTTTTCTGCAGTCTGAAAACTCTCAAACAATTTCAACAAAGGAATTTTTAGGTCAACATTGCATAACACGGTCTTGAAACACCAAAAAATGACATTAAACACTGCCTTATGAAAGAAGAAAAGCTGACATTTTACGATCTTTTAAAGCTAGATGCTTTAAACTACAAACTCGGTAACATCGCTTGCATATTTCTCCAAGAATAACAAGTTTAAGATTCAGAGAAGCCACGGTAACGGGTAGGATGGCTCGCGGCAGATAAATTAATAAAATGCTTTAGCAACGGAGCCGTCGACGTGATGAATGGAATCATGCCGGTTGTTCCGCTCGCAGGTCCGGTGTGGCCACGAAAAAGGGAATGAGTTTATTTAAAGGAAGGAGTTAACTGGCAGAAATTGTTACGTAATAAAAAAGAGTTATGCCCCCTCCAGGTGAGCTTCCCTCTCTGTCTCTTTCTATATTATTTCTTTCAACATATTCTGGCTATAGTGTTATTATATCAGATTGTGAACTAGCATCGGTTAAAATACATCTGCCATCTCTTCACCACCTTTAATTGACTGGTAGACAATACCTGAGGCATTAAGTCCGCCTTTGTACTTCTTCTAGCCATTTACTTTTTCTATGAAGTCTTTAACTTATAGTTGTGGCACACATGCGACGTAAACCTGACATAATATCCTACATTTCCATATCAAAGTTCTCCGCGACATTAGCATTATTTTTACCCTAGTTCTTCAATTCTTGAGTTTCTGCGAATTTTTCTTTTACTATTTCGATATCAGCTAAAGAATCACCAATATTGTGTGTCTATGTGAGTTTGTATGTTTGTAAAGGGACCCACGATACAGGAAGTCTGAATTCTTCGGTTCTTCCAAACTAAACAAACTCCTGCCAATCTGTAACGTAGTCCGCTGTTTTTGTGCCCTCATCTGTCAGCGTGTGAGGTGTGTTAGCTGGATATCTTGCTGAGACTTCCGCGCCGGCATTGTATGCAGTCGTATCGTATTTCATGCCACTGTTGCTTCGGCATTATGCGCATAGTTGCTCGATTGTTTTGCTCCAAGATAACACTGATTAAGATACTTGGGAGTTATGGCTTTAGATTATCGAAATAGGTTTGTTTTGGGATGCGCAGTTATACAGACTGCGTCACCGACTCCATTTTCAAAGACATTTAAATGCGTGAGGGGTAAACAATAAATGTTAATGGTGTTTCTTGCTCGTTCTTCTGCATGTAAACCTACTGTTTGGAACAAGGAACTAGCTTTAACTTTCTAACTGACTGATTCCGTGACAATGCAAAAGTGCCTGTAAATGGTATATTTGAAATGCCTAATTTTAATTTTTGACTTTATTGTCTGTACACCAAAATCGTGTTGAACTGGAATGAAACTGGAATGTAATTTATAATTCCTGTGATCTTTTGTGATTATACATGTAATTATGTAAGTTCGAACACGAAGTGTCTTACAAATATGTTTAAAGAGTTATTAAGGATCGTAGCAGGTGGCGTTCTGTGGTTTCTGCCTACCCCCATGGGAAAAAGGCGTGAGTTTATGTATGTATGTAAGGTTCAAATTGGTCATCTGATTAGAGCATCCTACTAATATGATATTAAAGGTCGTCTCAATTTTTTTCACGATTTCTTACGGAAGTAAAGGAGAATGGCGAGAGTACACGTAATTTGGGACCCAGTGATAGAAGTAGTGTGTAATATTGAAACTGATTTGCAGTTAAAGAACGACTTAAGGCTAACCAAAAATCAAATGGAAAGTAGTTTGAAAAAGTTGGGAGAAAAAAAATATGAAAGGTGTAAGATTACCTAAAATAATCTAAGACTCGCAATTATTGGTTATTATTTATTTTACATACTATATTATTATTATTTATTTTTATTCCGATGCTAATTATCAGTCATATACCCGTTTAGCCAGATTCACCACTAATTAATATTTTTGCATAATATCACAGGATAAGGAGGCAGCTTTATATCTCCTGAAATATTCTTTAAAAGCACAGTAGATGTACTTTTATCTACATTTACCAGAGTATTGTTGAATAAAACAACATTTATTTACTTATTTAAAAACTTTTATTTATTTTGTAATTATGTGCTTGTAAAATATTCAAGACATATAAACATTGTATCTTCCTTTAATCTTGTTTTGCGTTCCTAGATAGTATTTTATAATAAATAATCTTTTTACCTAATCAAAAGATTATCTAAGAAGCTAGCTGGTGCAGCGACATAGCTTTGGTGTCTGGGATAATCCACGTACCACAAAATGCTCATACCATGTGAGCAAGAGTCCATATTTATGTCCAATGGCGATAACAACAACATTATTTGATTATTAGTACTTTGACATTGAAATGGAAGAATACAGAATGGAAGAATGTGACAATATCACTTACCGACAAATACGCAGAACGAGCTCATTAAATGATATTAGCAGAGACAGTTCGGCACTATTTGATGCGACTATGATGAGCTTACAAAATACGACAATAAATACTAGTCAGACTGTATTGGACATGAAAGAAAAAAATAAACAATTATCCGACGAATTATTAGCAGCTCACCAGGAAATTGAAAACCTAAATTCAGAAAATTTTAGATTGAAAACAGATCTTCAAAAATATTTAAAAATTATAGAAGCATACAAAACAATAAATTTTTCAGACAAAAATAGCGGTACACCTAAATCTGGACAGAAAAGCAAACCAAAACAAAAAATATCCGCAAAAACACCCAATGTAAAAAACAGCAAAGCTACATCCACACAGACGCAAACAGAATCAAACAGTAACGAAATAAATGAAATGCCTAAACTGATAACGACTCAGCAAATTACCACCCAACATCAAATAGGAGAATTTAAACAAAGAGAACATTTAAACACAAAATTTGAAAAAACACCACATAACAGCATTGCATCTATGGAAGGCTTGGAAAACAAAACACAGGTAACACCGAAAGAAAAACAGACGAAAAATAAACCAAAACTGTGCATCATAAGCAGTAACAAGACAAATAATATACTGTCAATAGCTGAAAACACTTTTACAAATAAACAAATATGTCACTTACTATTGCCAAATAGCAGAATTAAAAATCTTTTAGGCAATATAAATAAAAAACTTGTAAATTACTCAAAAGACGATTATTGTATTATCCTCATCGGGGATGAAGACTTTCGTAAAACCAGCAACTACTATGACTTGATTATCTATATTAGAGAGACACTTCTTACTATACAACATACCAATGTAATAATATGTTTACCGACTTATATGTACAGTAATTTTTCTATGGTCTATAACTCGAGAGTTGAATTATTCAACAACATGTTGTACCTTGACATTCAAACTTATAATTATGCAACACTATTTGACTCAAACTTAAACTTAAAATGTGACCATACTATGTTTAAACTTAATGGAATAATTAATAATTTTGGAATGAAAAATATATTTGACAATTTAAAATACTATGTTGTAAACACTGACATACAGGAATTCAATGATAATGCAAATGTAATTTCATCTGATTCAAGTTTTATAGTAGAAAGTTCTAATATGTTATTTCGAGCATAACTTTATATCTATACTTCACCAAAACATTAATGGACTAATAAGTAAATCTGAATCGCTAAGCGTACACTTGACACAATTGAAATATACTGTTGATGTTATATGCGTTACGGAACATAACATGAGGCAAGGCGATGAGCAGTATCTAAGACTCCCTAACTTTAATTTAGCGTCTTCCTTTATGAGAAGCAATAGACATGGAGGCTCTTGCATACTTATAAGAAATGGTCATATATACAAAGCCATTGATTATATCAATAAATTGTCTATTCCTAATATTGCAGAATGCTCGGGCGTTGAATTAATTCAGCATAAAATCTGTATTGTGTGCATATACAGACCCCCAAAAAATGATAGATTCTCAATACAATGTTTCCTAGAAAGATTGCAAGATATAATGACCCAATTATGTAAAAATCCAAATAAGAAAGTTATACTATGTGGAGACTTCAATATTGACATTCTAAAATTAACGAAATTAACAAATGAATTTAAACAAGTATTATTATCTTATAACATGAATATAGAATTTAGTAAAATAACCCGGTTTCAAAGCAAAACTTGTATTGACAACATAATTCACAATATTAGGGGGTGTAAAAGTGAAATAATTGAACTTGCAGTCTCGGATCATACAGCACAACTATTAAAATGTCCCGTAAAGAGAACAAACTTACTTAAATTTTGGTACGTTACAAAAAGAGATTTTTCAAATGCAAATAAAGATAAATTTAAGAAATATATAGCACAACTTACTTTCGCCGATGTGTATCAAGAGACTAATCCAAACAAGGCATTTGATATGTTTTATGAATTGTTTAAATTATTATACGACCAATGTTATCCGCTACATAAAATTAAATTAGTCCCCAATAAAAAAATTGGATGGATTTCTCGAGGGTTAAAACTATGTAGTTTAAAAAAACGCAAGATGTTATGGCAATACAGAAAAGATCCAAATAAAACAAATAAAATGACACTTAAAACATACACAAAACGGCTAAAAACAATTATAAATCTGACACAAAAATCTCAAAATGACAATTATATTAAATTATCAACAAACAAAACAAAAGCGACATGGAATATAATTAATAAAACCAAACCAAATAGTCCTAATCTTGGCATTCCTAAAGTAAATATTAACAATAATAAAATAGTTGACCCGGTAAGCATATGTAATGCATTTAATAATTATTATGCTGACATAGGAAACAGTACTGAGAAAACAAAGTACCAATGTAATAGATTGACTCACATACCAAAATCGATATTTGTGACTCCAATAACACCACCTGACATAATCAACACTGTTAACACACTCAAAAATACCAACAGCACTGGGTATGATGGTATTAGAACATCAATAGTAAAGGATGTAGGTATCACTATAGCGCCTATCCTATGTTATATAATTAATATAAGCATCGAAAAAGGAGTTTTCCCTGATAAATTAAAAACAACAATAATAAAGCCACTTTATAAAAAAGGAGACAAGACGGAACTTGGCAACTACAGACCTTTAGCTCTCATACCAATATTTGCAAAATTATTTGAAAAAGTTATTTTTAATAGTCTGTATCCATTTTTTGAAAAAGAAAATGTAATAATTCCCCAGCAATATGGCTTTAGGAGAAATAAAAATATAAATATGGCTATTTTTAACTACCTACAATCTGTAATTATTAATATGGATAAAGGCAACCCAACTGTCGGATTGTTCATGGATATGACCAAAGCTTTTGACCACGTGAGACATGACATACTATTGGATAAGCTATACTGCTATGGAGTAAGAGGCAACGTTCATGACCTTATAAAATCGTATTTAACTGATAGACCTCAAATTACAGAAGTGACCAAATTATGTTTTAAAACCAAAAAAGAAATGACATACCAATCAGATGTTAGGATTCCAAGATATGGTGTTCCCCAGGGCAGTGTTCTGGGACCCCTACTTTTCATTATATATATTAATGACCTCCCGATGGCAACTTCTTATAAAATGACTTTGTTTGCCGACGACAGCACTGTGCTATATACTGGACCCACAATGACATCATTAGAAATTGACATTAATTATTCACTGACATCTATAATTCAATGGCTTGACTTAAACAATCTAAAGATAAATTTGACTAAAACTAAATTAATGAATTTTAAGCAGAGGAAACATACTAATATTAGTGTTAATTACGTGGGACATACAATTGAAGAAGTAAATACAACTAAATTCTTAGGGATACATGTTGATAATAAAATGAATTGGAAGTCACATATTAATCATATATGCACAAAGCTCAGCCAGTATGCCTTTGGACTGTACAGACTTAGAAACGTAACTAATTTAGCAACATTAATAACTGCCTACCATAGTTTTGTATCTTCCACATTGCGTTTTGGTGTAATATTTTGGGGCAACTCAACAGACTGGACACTAGCTTTCAAAGCACAAAAACGCTGTTTGAGATCAATCTTTCACCTTAAACAAACAGACTCATGTGTTCCCTATTTTAAAGAATACAAATTACTGCCTTTGCCTTGTATTTACATCCTGGAAACGGCTATATTTATTAAAAACAATCCAGACCTGTTTAAGAAAACACAAAGAGCTCGCCATGCTGGCAAGTTGTGTGTAGTACCCAGTAAAACTGCATTAATGCACAAAAGTATATTTTGTAAAGCTCCACACATATATAACAAAATCCCAAAAAAAAATTAAAGACATAAACAACATTAAACTATTTAAAAAGTACCTTCAAGATATGCTAGTGAAAAAGTGCTATTATTCAGTTCAAGAATTTCTTGATGACAAGTCCAACATTGCATAAAAGAAAGATTTACATATTAATCCATTATTGACATTCATTTTGACATTTTATGTGAGTAATAGTTTAATGAATTGTAATAGATAATTTAACACATTGACATTTTAACAATATAATAATAATGAAATCTAACAATTAAAGTACCTAATCAATAATATTTGCATACCTTAAATGGTAGAATATGGATCAAGAAACTGTACCTCATGACTTGTAACATCTATGCATATTATATGTATTACCTGTATTCAGCAAATAAATAAATAAATAAATAAAGAGCAGAGTTTCTGTGAGAACTGTCCACCACTCTGTCTGCAAATAGCATGGCACACATACTTTATTGTTAAAGATTAACTGAAACAATAAACAAGTAAAAAGTTGACAAAAATACAAATACAATGTAAAAATAATAATATGGATAAAAAGAATATTTATTAATTTCATAACCAACCTGTCGGGGTGTTTGACCATATCTTTTGGTCAATAAAAATAGTTAAAAATACTGCTTGAAAAAACTTAAACCATTTTTATTGCTGTTATAAAATAACAAAAAAGTACTCTGTGAAAATACCTAATTAATCTTAATTTGACATCTTTGTTATATAGAGTTTCCATGGTTACAGTATGACATTACACTTTACTTTCTTTTTAGGTTTTTTTTTTCAAGCATAAATACTTTTAACATATTAATGTAAAAAGTATTTATGCTCGACATTAAACACGGGGTCTTATCCATTCAGATATTATTATAATGTTTTCTATTCGGATTACCATTTCAGTCATGTCAGGACGAAGAAACTGATTTTCAACTACTCCTTATTCTCAAAATAGATTGCCACATGCAGCACAGACATTACAATGGTCGATTTGTTAGTTGTTGTAGGGTTTCTTGTTCAGAAATTCAACAAATTAGTTCACATATATACTCACATCGCGCGGGTACACCCATCTCTGAACTCTTTTAACAATTTGATGACTTTTTCGGACAAGCGATGTCTTCTGTGTAATGTACAATAATGCAACCGCATTTGAACAGTTTGACAAAGTCCAAATCACTTGCAAATCGTCATCCAGTAGTAAATGCCGTTATTTAGGTTGGTATACAGCATAATCAGTCCAAAGGTAAAGCCAAGTCGTCAAGAATTTACAAAATCGCCGATATATTATTTGTTTTTTACAACGCTAACCGTTGAAAATAGTGTTGCCTATCGATAGTCGACTATCGCTAAACTATCGATAGCCTATCGATAGTATCCATATTATCTATAGATAGTATTATACAGTTTACGTATTTTTATAATGATTTACAAAAATAGTATCGAAAGTATTAGTTCCGATAATATCGATACTATCGAAGTCCAGCATATGTTCAGGAACAATACTGTCGATAGTATTGATGGTATCGATAGTGTGAGCTATCGAAAAAACTATCGATGTTGTAATACTATTGATAGTTTTACAAACTATCATTAGTATCGATAGTATTACTTTAAAAAATGGATATACTATTGATAGTATTATCATGTAATAGTTTCGATCCTATCGATACTGTCGATTCCAATCAATAGTACAATTAGTTAATTTGTGATATCGATAGTATCAGTGGTTTAGCATTGTTACTAGTTTTCGAGGTCATCTATCGATAGAGAAACTATCGACAGTTGGACAACTCTAGTTGAAAACAAAAATGTCAACAAAAATGCCGTCAGTGTCAATTTGATACTGACGTTCCGTTTCTCCGTTTCATGTAATCCATTACGTATGATGTATCAAAATAATGAGTCATATTTTTTTTACGATCTATTTACATGGTTCGTATGTTTCATCGTTATGGGTTTTCAGAATATTTAACAACTTTTTAACAAGATGTATAAGTATAAAAGAAGGAAAATCACCAAGCGAAAACGAACTACTTTTTATCTAATCATTAGCCTAGAAAGGAATGTAACTATAAGTTTCGTTTAGAAACTGCACCATGATTATTTTTTATTAAATAGGGATAATTGATAACTTTTGATTCCCGTTTTGTAAAAACTTAGTATTTTTTTTGTACAACACTTATTAACTTGATATTATAATTGATATAAATTAGACCTTGCACAGTGCTCCATTAATTTGGGTCCGCTCTCGCCATCCTTCCTTTAAATACCCACAAGATATTTAAAGATTTCGATACAGATCCCTATACTGTTGTATGCACCCGTAACCACATTGCCACACAACAGTAATTTTTCATATCACATTTTTTCGTAACGGCTATAATTATGCTGTATCTTTTTACACCACATACTATGTATTTCTACATTGAAGCATCTCCAAGCTATTCCAACTTCTTTACTTTGATTCGCCAAATTTATCCGCATAGAACCACATTCAAACATACCTTACTATCTCAGTGTAAACGGACAGAGACACTTAATTGAAGCCCCTAACTCGAGGCAAGCCAGAACAAGTCCCTCGACACGTTGACATGTAAACAGACTAATTTCAGAAGCGGACGTGTGGCGAACTATCTAACTTAGGTATGTTATAGTATAACGGGACAGGTAAGAATGAGACTGTAGTGTTGGGACAACAAATATTATACAGGGTAATTGAAAATTACCCGAAACCTGGAAAGGGGTCATTGTACTCATCATTATGAATAACTTTTACTATGGGACCAAACTTGAAAAAAAATCATGAAAAAAAAACAGCTGATCCATACATTGCGATCTTGTTGTGTAGCATTTTTGTAGGGAACAGCTGATTTTTTTTCATGATTTGAAAAGAAAATTTTTGGAGCCTCTCTTCTTGCGCCTCATTAAACACCCCCATGTATGTTCTACGATTTTTTTTAATTTTAGGAGCTAGACGTTTTTTAATATTTTTTGGGATATTCTTCCTTCCATCAGATTATGTTGTTTTTTTTTTACTACTGCATAATAATATTTCGGAAATATTTTTCGATAAAAAAACACTACTGTCTCTGATCTTATTTCGATTTTGTTTTATTACAAAAATGTTCCTCCGGGTAGTTTTAGATGGAATTTTATAAACTTACGATATTTTCGTAACTTTTTTTTTGTAGTAACTAAAACCACAGTTTTCAACCAAAAGCTTAGTTAGTTATTTTAACCTTTTACTATCAAAGCCAACAACAAAGGCCAGCGAACTTGAAGATAATAATAAACAATAACATCTAAACAGGAATAATAACAGGAAAACAGAATAAAACGATATTTAGTACACCCAAGTAGGTACAGGCACGTGTAAAATTCATAAGTAAACTTAAAATTAATTCCCGTACCTGTTATATTTTTATACTAACGTTATAAGTATAATAATATGTATTATTTAGGTACCTATTATTTTACTCATAAACTTTAATATTTACTAAGCATCTTCTACACAGAGGCAAAATATCTAATAAATGTTGTCCGCAAATAAATCATGCTGGTACTTTTACTTTTATTATTAAAGCTCTTTAAAGCTCTATAAGCACAGCTTCAACCTTGATTAGGCAAATAAGCAACATTACTGTATTGTCATGATATTTTACTATGAATTTGTTTTTTATAAATTAACAATTATTTTATGAATAAACTGCAATAAAAACTTTCAGTAGGTAATTATTGTATGAAACATTATTTTTCTGTTTTCCATAAACTAAATGGTCTGGTGCCTGTACTAAGTTTTTTTTAAACCTGGAAGTCAGGTCACCAGATATTCAAATTGTTTTTTGTTTTTGTAGTGTTCTGGATTTTTTTTCCTGTCTCTAATTTTTATTATGTCAATGTCATGCACACCTGTTATTTGCATGGTTACAGTGAATGTCGATTTTAGATGTTACTTTATTTGAAATGTTTGTGACAGTGCTGTTGGTATGCTTACTATAAATACATAAATATAACCCCATTCCAAGTTTCTGGCAAACAAAAACTACTTAATACAACTACGTTCCAAAAAAAACAAGCTTGAAGTCTTTTGAAGTCGACTGTACAACCAAGTCACGTTTCAATTTTATATAAATTTTGTTGGTGCGTTCCCAGAGGTGACAATTTAACTAATTCTCTTGAGCCCAATTAACCCATTGCGTGAACTGAATTGTTTGAAGATAAGAAACGACTGGCTAATTTAATTTCGGTTTTAAACTCTTCGTTAAAAGGTAATTGGTTGAAAAAGGTAGTAGGCTGGCGAGATATTTAAATAATTAATGAGAATGATGTGAATAAAAAAAGTATATAATCGTATTTTTTTGTACAGTGATGTACTGCTTCCTATGGTCGTTACAACAATCAACTATGAACTAGTTATTCCTGTTAATATTAACATTAGGCGACACCCAAATAAAAGCGTGTTGTTGAATTTTCAACGCTTAGCTATACGCCGAGAGTATGAAATCCAAAAGAGCAGCAAATTTGGATTTACAATAAAGGCTACATAGTGTAAACTTCGAATAAACGCCTACACAACTAAATCCGACGTTACTAAATTGTTTCGGTCAAAACGTTTACTCGAAATCACTTTTGTATAACCAACGTTTTCGTAAAAACGTTTCCATGACCATAGTATAACGTATTTTTGTTACTGGGGCGGTATTGATACCGTAACCTCATGCATGACAGACGGGTGCCTGAAACACTGAGCCATCACGACATGGCTAATACAAAGAAGCAATTCAACTCCTAGGTACAAAACACCCAATAATAATATTTTTACATAAGCAAGTTTTGCTAAACACACGTTTTGTTCGTAACCGTGTTCATGAACGTATGAGTTTGCCACAATAGAGTTTCGTAGAGACAATAAAACCCTGCGGGCGAGTGTACGTAACCGTTGGGAAATCACTAATAAACGCCCTTGTGCGTTCCAGATAATAAGGCGTGGTTCAGACTGGCGGTTGAAACGCGCGATTTCGACGGGAATGCGATTCTGTAAAAATCGGTGAATCATCGAGGGAGACACTCACCTCTTGCTCATTTCATTCATAAGAAGTGTGTATGAGCGTGAGGTGAGCTGACATTCCACTTAAAGTGGGGGGGAGAAAGAGGATGTATTTTGCAGCAGGTGGTATGAATGTAATGCGCAGACCCGATGACCAACCGCGAAAAAGTGCCTTTCCATGGTTACAAAGAAAATAGTGAGAGGTAGACCTGGGGTCGCGGGACGTCTTAACAGGATACCGCCGTGGCCCCGGAATGCAAAGGGCTACAGAAGGAACAGGGTGTTTTTTTAGCCAGTAAAAGTCTGACTGTCCCTTCCGCTCCACCGAGGGCGGAAGGACTCATTTGATGACTTTTACAAATCTTTTACAAACTACCTGGATGACAAATGTCCGGAAGGACATGCAATAGCTTGGCTTTACAAATGACGATGCTTATCAGTAAAGCGAATAGCCCAGAAAGATAAGAAAGCCGACTCCACGTAACGAGAAGAGGCGAGCACAAAGAGGAGGTTTATACTGCTGCAGCTATATTACTAACTACTTTATAAAATTCAGTTGAACTAAATTTAATTAGTGAAAAAAACCATTCATATTTTTTATATAGAAGGGTGCATTCATGCCTTCACGAATGCATTCATAACTTTTAGTAAGTTTAATATACATCCGGCACATCTTATATTAAGCAGACTTCTCTATACACGCGTAATCATTAGGTCATCATCTGCTTAGCCTTTTCCCAACTACACACATCAAAAGTGTCTAGGGATCAACATCCCTAATCAATGTTAGGGATGTTGATCCCTAGACACTTTTGATGTGTATATATTGGGGTCGGCTTCCAGTCTAACCGGATGTAGCTGAATACCGGTATTTTACATGGAGCGACTGCCTATCTGACCTCCACAACCCAGTAACTGGGTAATACGGTACCCCTAGGTAAGACTGGTTGTCAGACTTTCAAGCTTCTGACGACTCGTAACGACTGTCATAGATCCACGTATGACAGCCGGGACAACAGCTTAACGTGCTTTCCGAGGCACGAAATGATGTCAGTAATGTCTAAGATAAACTTAAGAAAGTACATATGATTTTTTTTTTTCTTTTTTCTTTTTGCATGAGTGAGTTTTCATGCATGAGTGTCGTGATGGCTCAGTGGTTAAGGCGCCCGCCTCGCATGCATGAGGTTGTGGGTTCAAATCCGGGCAAGTACCAATGTGAATTTTTGAATTCATATATACTTTCTAAAAGTTTATCTTGGACATCACTGGCATCGGTGAAGGAAAACATCGTGAGGAAACCTGGACTTACTGTTCCATTCAAACCATGTCAGAGGCCCTTGAGGCGGTTTAGAAACTCTGACACTAGGGTGTGTGGAGTCGTAAGACCTTACTGCCCACACGATAAAAGAAAAAAAAAACCTCATGCATGAGAGGCGGGCGCCTTAACCACTAGGCCAACGCGTCTATCATTAGGTATTCTCGTATAATAAATCAGCCAAATAGGTCAGCTGTTCTCGAGTTTTGCGTTTAGCAACACATTTAGCCATTATTTTTTATTTATATTGATTCGTGTTGAGAATTACTAGTTACCTCCTTAATGACGAGAATGCAAAACTGCACCTTGTAGATGGAATATAAGGCTTAAGATTCGTGTAAAGTGCGGTATAACTGCCAAGTGTGTCCGCAGCCTAAAAATATTTCCACAAGACGCTTGCTGTAGCGTTTTCTCAAATAATGCTGAATATTGTATTTACTTGTTACCTTTCGGCGAGATAACTGAGGATGTTTCTCGTACCTATAAACGTGTGGATTGTCCTACTTTTCTATTTCATGAGATGGGAACAACAATTGGAACGGCTTTTGTTGTGTTTTTCTACGAATTTTTACCAGCTAACTGTGTTTAAAATAACAGTAAAAAAGCTTTAGTTAACAGCATTTTTCAAATTAATGATTATATTATTTATGACTACTTTTTCGGGCTATTGGTGAAGCGCGACTGCTGAGCATGAAGTCTTGGGTTCGATTCCCAGGTCGGGCAAAGTGTTATTGGGTTTTTCCAATAGGAATTTCTCAATAGCAGCTCGAAGTCTATATTTGTGCCCGGTTTATGGCAAAAGGCTCGCCCCCTATTACATGGGACTTAAACATAACTGGCAAAATGTGGGGATACTATAGGTACACCTCTGCCTAACCCTTCGGGGATTACAAGCGTGATGTTTATTATTTATAAGTCACGTCACTAAGTGCTGCAGTTGTTAATTTCGAAAGATTTTCCAAGACTTTACGTCTTAAAACACCCTAATGCTTTTCCCTCATTCTCAAACTTGAAGGTACACATAAAACTTTCACCCGGCAGTCTGAAGTACTTTTATGTGCGTGTCAAACATGTCATGTTCATGTAAACAAGACGTTGACGAGGCCGTGACGAGACCGTGACAAGTTTCCGCTAGTCTGAGCCCGTCTAAGTACGTACTTTAAAAGCTACTTACAGCCGCGTGGGTCCTATCAGTTGAAATCGGGGGTGTGGTGTTAGGCTTAAGTGAATGGCGGTGAGAATTATGGCGCCATTTACTTAGTCCACGTTTCAAAAGTAAACATAAGTATAATGAAATGTTGGAAAAATACCTCTTTTTAAGCAGTCGAAGTTAGGCTTTGAACATCATATGCAACAGTATAAAGGTCGTGGCAGTAATTAATGTTAAGCTTTATAAAATTTAAAACTGGATTTCGTAAAAAAAACGTGTCAAAATTTTTCAACCATAACCTTTAAAATAAAGTCACAACGCAATAACAACACGGTTGGATCAGTGGCTCAGCAATGTTAGTAGCATAATTTATTAATAGTTCATGATTAGGTGATTTGTTAAGTCTCATCGGTAGTTAAGACACCTGCTATCTAGGTCATTAACCTGGAGGCCAATTTTCGTAATTAATAAACATTTAAAATCTATACACATCAAAAGTGTCTAGGGATCAACATCCCTTTTTTTTTTTTTTTGAGGTGGTAAAAATCATCAAATGAGTCCTTCCGTCCTGGGCGGGGCGGAAGGGACTGTCAGACTTTTACTGACTAAAAAACCACCCTGTTCCTTCTGTTGCCCTTTACGTTCCGGGGCCACGGTATCCTGTTAAGACGTCCCGCAACCCCGGCAGGCGTTTGGCCCCGTTGGGGGGCCCCGTCCCTGTGCTGACAGCTCTTTGAGGCGCGCGCGAACAGAACGCGCCGTCGACCCGGGCATGGTCCTTGATCGGACGGCGAGCTACCCATTACTCGCCGTCCGCAAGCCCGCGCCTACGGTGGCCGGATGTCGCCTCGCGACGTCCGACGCCCTGGGCGTCTCCCGCGGCGGCTGGAACATTGATTAGGGATGTTGATCCCTAGACACTTTTGATGTGTGTAGTTGCAAACTCATCTCAGCGACAATCAATGTCAAAATTGTGTCTTGTTGATAAATAAAATAGACGCATTTTTGACATAATATATAGAACTGAGGTTAGAATGCAATCTTTCCTAAATGATACTAGAATGAGTATATAATGGCCCTATTTGCAGTGCTATTCTGTAAAAATCAAAGAGTGAAGAGAACATGAGATGACTGTGACTGTGATGACTGTGCTTGATGACTGTGCTTGATGACTGTGCTTGATGACTGTGCTTCTCTAGATAATACTGATGACTGTGCTTCCCTAGCACAGTTCACACTCAACCTTTCGCTGATGGAGATTTATACAAAATAGCATTCCTGGTGCAAAAATTCCGTAAACCTTCTCTGCTAAAATAAAGCAACAAAAAAAGGGTTTACCCCTTTTAGGCCCAGGCAAAAAAAGTAAACCTATCTTACAGTAAATACACGTAAACTATCAGAAAAATGCTATCATAAAATAACTAATACATCACACTGGGAAAGTTTAATTTCCCTAAGGGACGAGGCAAAAAGACTTGATATTATTATCATGAATAGAGAAAACGTTCACTGCTTACCTAAAAGCGATGATAAGCTACACTTCACAGGGTATTAGAAAGGTGAGAAGAATAAATTGAAAACCTAGGTGTTGTGATCATTTTGATAGTCACTGTACCGGATTGGAGTTCAATCAACTCAAAAGAATCGCTTATTGATTAAAAAAAAATCGTTTTATTTAGACACAATATCACGCCCGTAATCTCCGAATGGTTAGGCAGAGGTGTAGTACCCATTAGTACACCCAGGTTTCGCCAGTTATTTTTAGGACCATGTAATAGGGCGCGAGACTATTGCTATCAACCAGGCACAAATCCAGACTCCGGGGCTGCTATTAAGAAATTCATCATGGAAAAACCCAATAGCACTGCACGATATGGGAATCTCAGCAGATCTGGCAGATCTTCTTCTTCTTTATCGTGTGGGTAGTAAGGTCTTACGACCCCACACACCCTAGTATCAGAGTAAACAGATAGAACACACATAAATTTCTATTAAAGCCACAATCTCCTATATCTTAATCCTTGCTTTACCTGCAATTTCGTCAATACCCAACAGCTAAGTTAAACTTGGGGCCGCTCCACGGTGATTACACCGAGAACTATGCACATTACCACTTACGTTGTTTATGAACTGAAGCCGTCCGAGTTTCAGTGAGTTTCAGAAGTGTGGCAATTATCATTTGTGTTTAAACTGCAAAATAATGGTTGCAACACAAATCTTAGTTGTAGTAAAACTCTTTTTAAAATAGTTTTGCTGAGAAATGTATTTTACTACGCAGGCGAAAAGCGCCTTTTTTTGTGAGCAGCCCCGTTTCCGTTTGTAGGTAAAAGAAGTAAGTAATGCTGAGCGTGGAGTCCTGGGTTCGATTCCCAGGTCAGGCAAAAAGTGTTGTTGGGTTTTTTCATTACGAATTTGTCAGCAACAGCCCTGAGTTTGGAAGTTGGTGATGTCACACCCCCGTGCCTCGGAAAGCACGTAAAACCCTTGGTCTTACGCCTGATCTCTGCCCGGTTTTGTCAGATTACCGTACTATAAGGGGCGTCGCTCACACGATTAACAGTCGAGGTGCAGTTGAGGCGCGGGCGCATAAGAGGCACGCCTCAACAAGGTTTTCTTTACAAATGAATGGTAGTGCGCTCACATACAAGAGTTGCGGCGAGGGCGAGGTGAAGGCGGGGCGGAGGCGAGGTGCAGGCGGGGCGGAGGCGAGGTGCAGGCGGGGCGGAGGCGAGGTGCAGGCGCAGGAGGGGCGCTCAAGTGTGCCCAAGCCACGATCCCACCGCCATTTTATCATTTTGTCATTCAAAATGTGAAGGAAGCATAGCCGCCTGCGCCTCGACTCTACGCAGAGACCTATCCTCGACCGTGCTGCGACGCCGCACCGCCGCTGACGCGACGTCGCCTCGACTTTACCAGTGAGCGACGCGCCTTAGACTCCTCCGTCGTTGGTCTCTATTGAAATTATTCGCTCATAAATATGTTTTCCAATCTGACTGGTAGTTCTACAGATAACGCGTTTAGACAAACAAACAAAAAATCCCTTCATCTTAGTATATAAAAGAATTCCAACCATATAATTCTCACACTAAAGCCCACTATTGATCTGGATCTCCCAAACTACCCTTCCATCTCTCTCTAACAAATCCTAGCAACACGAAAACAAAAGAAATGTTCTTACGTACCAGTAATAGGTCCCCAAAACAGGGTAATCCCCAATTGTTTATAGTTATCCCCGTAAGTAATCGCGTCGTGGGTATCTGCGGCAGAAACGGGTATTATAGACTTTAGTACTACTATATAGGTACAGTCGCGGTCATAAGTGCATAGCATGCTAAAGTTTAAATTGCTGTGAACACGGGGTACAGGCCATACCTAAATCTGTACGAATATGTGATATATTTAAAGTCAAAGTCAAATAATTTATTTAATTAGGCCATTATATAAGGCACTTTTGAACGTAATAACACAGTACCTACGTACACCTCAAAATTGGCACACGACGTTGAAAGGTCGTAAGTTTAACCGAAGTGTCAATCGATTTGCTTTGTAAATTGCTACTCCACTTATGACCGCGACTGTACATTAGAAACCCACCTACTATACTCTGTTTGCTTTACCTCATTAATTAATTGTGCTTTACGTATATTGAGGTCCTATGTCTCTTGAGTAAACGAAATAATTATTAATTAATTCCTTTTGTTGATACAGCACAGTTGGGGCAGTAACTGCGCAATGGGCTGCTGTGCTACGTGTCGCGGGTTTGATTCCCGCACGAATCAAATATTTGTATGAAAGATATTTAGTTGTTGTATGCGAGTTTATATTATTTGTTTGTAAACGCACCTGCGATTATGGAAAAAATCCTAGCGAAGGCAACCTTTTCAAAAGAGAAAAAATATTTCATTTTACAAGATGTCACTATGTTTAAAGATCTTTGCCTGAACTCTGAAGCTTAGGTATCTTTCGAAGCGAAGCGGTTGCTAAGTAGCTCAGCAATATTCCTGGCAACCTCAGAAAGAAACATCATCACTCTAACAATGTCGCCATTATTTTTAAATTAAGCAACAGAAAGCATAAAGCACATTGTCCTTTGAACTGCACAATATGATCACAGAAAGTATTCAACCTGGAAATGTGAATTGAATACAGCACGTTACTCGCTTTTATCTTTTAAAGTTATTAAATTTTCTTCCACAGTACCTACAGACTTCATTACTTTACAGCATCTGCACCTTTCAGGCTTCACTAAGTCTGTATTTCGTTTTCTACCTCCTCTGAGACTTGAACTAAATGTAAACTTAATAAGATAACTAACAAAGGAACTACACAGTACATAGTAAAATCAGACGACCAACAGTACATACATACACAAAGACACTTGTTTGTAACGGTCCCTAAAGATCCGTGATTGCTGCGCTGTGATCACCAAACACTACATTCATTCCCATCAAAGAAAAATAAACTTTACGTCTTTGGAATAAGGTTATTTGATAAGCAAATGTAAAGGTGTGTTTCAATAAGCATCAGTTCACTATTCCAGGCACGCGTTCGCTCGCGACACGGGAAATAATGGGGGAGAGGTGGGGGGGTGGTAATGACCATCGGTCTTTAAAAGCCGGTGTAAATTCTCAAGGGAAATGTGCTGTTATTTAGGATACAGCCCTAAGTGACGTCGGTCAGGAATGTCCGAATTACCTCATAGTTAGTACCTAAGGTGGGAACCCTGTAAAAGGTTGCTTGCAAACTGGTTGTAAACCCGGCTTACGTTCCTCAGCTCGGTGGGTAAATAGTCGCAGAGAAATTTTTAAATACTATTTTGTTTTTCTTTTTTGTAAAACACTGGCGAGACGTGGTGTAGGTAGCTTTTTATTTTCCTAGTAAATTTTTTTGCTTCACACCTAGTTTACGATGTTCTACAATGTAGGACTCGAATATTGTTTTACTAGATTTTATTCCCCTGTTCAATACGGATTTTAGCTAAAACCTGACATTTTAATTTATAATTTTTCAAACCAGACACCATTTTTAGAAACTGTATATGGGAATTATTTAATACAATACAAATACAAAACATTTATTTTCTTTTACAAGACCTTTTCAAGTATCATTTTAAATAAAAAATGCGTATTTTGACACTTTGCTACTACAGTATGTTTAATAAATTCAAAATATTTTTATTACTACTAAGTACTTGCTTCCGCATCTGCTATAAAAGTATAAAACAAAACTTAATCATCAAATAAGAATATTTACAAAACATCTCCCCCAAAAAATACCTCTGAAAAATAACACACGATAAGCCAATAAATTCCCCTACTGAAGAAAGCCAGGGGCAAACCGGACCTGCAATCTCTCTCGCGGGACTAATAGAGAATTCATTATCCTTTGTTCAAGCTTCCAGCCCTTTCAACCCTGGGCCTACCACGGCCGATAAGGGTACTTTGATAGTACTACCTCAAATTTTCTCACGCCTCGGACCCGTATTAACGCTTTAAAAAGAAATATTCGTGCTCTATTAAAAATAGGATGTATAAATTCGGTGTTTGACTGCCTCGTTGGTTTTGTGGTCGCAAAGCGCGACTGCAAAGCTATCTTGGGTTCGATTCCCAGGTCGGACAAGGAGGTTGGTGATGGTTGGTTGATTTTTCCATCAAGAATTTCTTAGTAGCAGCCTTGGAATCTGGATTTGACTTCTTGGACTTAAAAGATAACTGGCGAAATGCCGACGTACTAATGGGTACACCTCTGCCTAACCCTTCGGGGATTACAGGCGTGATATTATGTTTATTTTAATCCTTTCATCAATAAGATAAAAACTTGGTTTGAACCGAATACTTTTAGTTTACACATCAGGGCTAGGCCTACTGATCTGCTGATCCTGGAAATATAAACATAAATCACAGCCATTTTTTAACAAACTGACATCTATGTTACAGTAGTGGAACAGAAATTGAACTAGAGTTCATTTAAAAGCGAAAGTAGTTCCCCAAGGTTTTGCGTAGTTGTGCCTGTTCACCATAGATGGCGCTACACGATGAGGTTTTAATACAAACGAATGACAACCTAATTTACATAATTATTATAGTAGGAAGTAGAATTTTAATTCGTTATGGCCTAGAAAATATTAACATTATTTGAACTAAACAAAATAGGACAAGCTGAAGAATAACTAGACCATAAATAAACAGATTTACCTTGATTTTAAATGTTAAAGTTCATTACCTTTTTACCCAACTACGACAGAAGTAAGGTAATGCTTTTCAAATGTCAACCCTCGACTAGCCAAGCATGAAAGTGAATTGGGTAGATGACACTATTAACCAATAATTCCAAGACATAACTTCTATAAAGAAACACTTTATTTTGACCCTGAAAACCTTATTAATTTTCAAATCACTGTAAAATTGGATTTTGAACTGCTTTCAAATTAATAAATAGTCAATTGAGTCTGCACAAAAGTGACGTCACAATTGAGTTTTGTTATACAAAATCTATGGGAGAATCGCGTTTTGACAGGTCATAAAAAGTACGTCAATTGATTGGTGGTGTCATCTACCCTATTATGATTAGCATCAAGCTATTAGAGTATAATTGCTGAAATTTTAAAATAAAAAATCTTTATTTTTCTAAGAAATAGAGTATTACACCTACATGCATGCTAGTATCAATATTAGGCCCATTTTCAGGTATCAGCCATCGGTCATTTTCAGGTGGTTTAACTGTTCTGAGATGTATGAACGTGGATGAGGCGAAAGGAGTATGTAAGGATGGTAGCAGGTGGCGTTCTGTGGTTTCTGCCTACCACCATGGGAAAAAAGCGTGAGTTTATGTATGTATGTATGTTTTATATTCATCTTTATTGTTTTCACATGTAGAAGCAACAAGAATATTGTAACCAGAATTTTGTAAAAACTTAATTGAAAAAAGTGTCCGTGGAGTTTCTTGCTCGTTCTTCTCCATAGAGGCCTACCTCCGTTTTGGAACAAGCAACTAGCTTCAACTTTCTGACTAACTGACCGACTCCTTGACAATTCAAAAGTGCCTGTAAGTGGTCTAATTGAAATAAATGTTTTGACTTTGACTTTTTCAGGTATTACTACCGGCACGTAACTTGGCAAGAGATTTTCGTAGTGGGGGAAGTTCGCGCATATAAAAATGTATGAAATTGTGCGTGCGCAAACTTCCCCCACTACAAAAACTCTTGCCAACTTACGTGCCGGTAACTGTACAGTCGAGCAAGCTATTTGGTTTACAAATAACAATAATTATCTTTCTGCTACATTGCCATTTGGGATCTCAGATGAAATGAGTTGATGATCAATATGTTAGTGGAAATATTGTAGAAGACCTCACTACCTATTTGGGGCAACCTGTGATGGTAGTTGTGTTGTGGATAATAATAAATAAATTTATTTATTCATTTTATAATTTACTAGCGACCCGCCCCGGCTTCGCACGGGTGCATGTATTATACATATAAACCTTCCTCTTGAATCACTCTATCTATTAAAACCGCATCAAAATCCGTTGCGTAGTTTTAAAGATCTAAGCATATATAGGGACAGACAGAAGAAGCGACTTTGTTTTATACTATGTAGTGACAACGGTTAAACCAATTACAGTAAATCAATCAGAAAAACCAATCTGAAAATAAATCTAAATATTATATTAAAGCAAAAGGTCACTCACTCAGTCACTCACTTATCACGAAATATCAGAAACCGCTTGACGTATAAAGATGAAATTTGACAGGGAGGTAGTTTATAGTCAGTGGACGTCCGCTAAGAAAGGATTTTCCAAAATTCACCTCCTATGGGGATGAGACGGGAGTGTGACATTTACAAAATACAAAAAATACCGTGATACCGGATACCGTGGCCCCGGAACGTAAAGGGCAACAGAAGGAACAGGGTGGTTTTTAGTCAGTAAAAGTCTGACAGTCCCTTCCGCCCCACCCAGGGCGGAAGGACTCATTTGATGATTTTTACCACCTCAAAAAAAAAGGAGCTCCCCTGTAAGCAAGTAATGCCTGTGTTGGGGAGCCCAACGGGTTTTAGACGGTCGAAATCGCGGGCAAAAGCAAATAAATAATATTTGCATGCTTGAAACTCTTGATCAGACGTGCACAACACCTATCGTTTTATTTAAGTTTGGTTTCTCTGTTCCACGTATTCTCTGAAAATAAATAGCAAGCTTACCTTTTTTACTGCCTTGAACTGCGTTTTTAATTCTAAATATACGCCATAAAATTCTCATAAAACTATTATTGTTCATATTTATCATATTTGACACAGAAAAATAGTCATTATCATATTTAAGTTCTTAAAAAAAATTAACATAATTGTGAAATGTTCCTAGATGCACATAATGTTAGATATTTTCAGTAATTACGCAATTATGCGTTTCCAGTCTTTGCTTTTGTGTCATTGGATGGCAAACAAAGCCTTCGGACCACCTACTAACTTATGCCTGCGACTTCATTTTAAATCATTCAAATCAAATCATTTATTTCTTTGCAAACATGGGTATTTGGTACATAGATGTTTCTACATTATAAAGTCCTCCATATTCTACCGTCACATGGGCATGCAAATAATACTCAATTCTAAATAATAATAATAATAATTCATTTATTTTCAGGTTACAAAGACCCATAGATAAACTCGAAATAAATTCCAAGAATAGGTACAATAATAAAAACTCAAAAGGTAAAATCATAAAAGTTCATTCGTTCTTCATTTGAATAAATGTCGGCTATCAGAGGAGATCTATGTTATTTTGCGCGGTATGCTAAGCTATGCCATAAAGGTCATCTTTCTGCTATGCTGCTGCTGCTGCTATGTGGCCTGCCCACTGCCACTACAACTTGCTAATTCACTGGGATTTTAATCTAAACTATAGTAATGTACAAAAAAAACATTAGCAAAACTATCTTAGTGTGAGGTTCCAAAGGCCGAATTTGTGTTTAACAACATTCAATTTAAACTAGGTAGGTAATTAGTTTCATGAACACGCAAATAAAACAAGTTTAAGAATGAGATAAAATTGATGACCCTTTAACGCACGTCATGATAAGTGCTCAGCAATAGAATACACTTTGTTACCAACATCTATTAGACTTTATTAAAATATAGCTATACTGCGCGATTTCACCCGCGTTAAATAACGCCCCTGTGGGTCGTAGCGTAATGTTATATAGTTCATAATCTTCCTCGATAAACAGGCTATATAACGCAAAAAGATTATTTCAAATCGGACCAGTCGTTTCTGAGATACGCGCGTTTAAACAAAAATTCTTCAGCTTTACCTATACTTATATACTATTAGATACTAGTATCTTAATATATATAAAATACGCGTCACTTATTTGTCTGGGATGGACTCCTAAACTACTCAACCATTTTTTATGAAATATGGCTTACTGTGTGCAATTTGGTCAAACTTAAAAGATAGGATAGTTTTTATCTCGATTATTGACCTCAATATCTTTACTTACTTCAAGCAACGCGTAAAATAAAACTGAAAATATTTGTTTGAACGTGCTAATATCTGGAACTACCAGTTGTATTGCAAAAATGATTATTTATTTATTTCAACTTTATGTAACAAAAAAAGTTCAAAGGCGGACTTAATGCCTTAGGCATTATCTACCAGTCAATCAAAGGTGGTGAAGAGATGACATAGCAGGTGCAAAAAATTGTAATGAGTGAAGAAACCAATCTTATGAAGTCTCAGAGAGCAGCTGGTAATATGAATAAAAGTACAGATTAGTGCAGACTTTATTATTACCTACTTACAACTTTGGCATTGAATTCTTAATTGAGCTGCTCAAGTTCATTGTGAACATTTTTTTTCTTAATGTTACCGCATATCTATTTCCTACAAACAGATAATTTTATACATAACGAGTATTTTGACGAATTTGATTATTTTTGTTGTTAGTAGTGTTTTGTTATTCATTGAAACCACACTTTTGAATTGAAATAAGTTTATTTATTTATTTATTAAAGAACACCAACAGCATATACAGTTTAATATTACTCATAGCAAAAGCTTGTGTTTATTTTATTATTGTTATTTTATTTAAAAAAATAAATATGATTTGGCAATTAACTGTGGCTGTGATTATAATCTATTGTTTGGTGTTACGATGGAAGGCGAGGCATAGAATTAAATTCGGAAAATTATTCAAAAATAGTATCAAGTCTCTGCCCGTGTTAGGACACTCATTTTATATGATGAGATGTAAAAACGATCGTGGTAAGTATTTTTAAATTATTTAGCAATAATCCTTGGACTTTGTACGCGTATTTGTTTTTCACCCATCATGAGGAAGCCTGGACTTGTACCAGCCTATTACTGTCCCACTTAAACCATGTCAGAGGCCCTTGAGGGCGGTTTAGAAACTCTAACACTAGGGTGTGTGGGGTCGTAAGACCTTACTGCCCACACGATAAAGTAGAAAGGAGTAACTGTAATTGTATTGTGTTAGAAAATTGGTGTAAAATATTTGGTCACCTTTTCAGAGCGATGGAGTATAGTAGAGTTGTTCTGTCGTGAGGCGCTTAAGCAAGGTGGGCTGACCACGTCGTGGAACCTCCATAAACTTTATTTCCGTAAGTACTTTGTGTGTGGAAAAGTAAGGAGAAAAAAAATATTTGTTAGAAAGTAATGAAAGAAAATAACCGATGCAGATGCCGATTACGATTCAAAAACTTAAACAAGTTTCATAAAATATTTTGTTAAAAGTAAGAAAATGCATAAATACTTCGTTTCGTTTTGACTATTAGACAATAATATTCATTGCGTTATTTACACTGTCAAGCATATGAATTTTTCAAATATAACAAGCAGTGGAGAAGAATAAATTAATATTCCAAGTATTGAATTGTTTTAATATTAACTCTTCGTATAATTAAGATTTAACCGTTAAAGCCCAGGTGTCATACTACATAACATAACATCACGCCTGTAATCCCCGAAGGGTTAAGCAGAGGTGTACAGTACTCATTAGTACACCCACATTTCGCCTGTCCCATGTAATAGGGGACGAGCTTACTGCCATCAACCGGGCACAAATCCTGACCAAGGCTGCTGCTGATTGGTGTCATACCGATATGACATAATAATAGAAAATTAATTGTGTCTCATTATGCGGGTCTTGAGTAATTAAAATTACAAATAATATTGATAAAAATTAATTAAATAATGGCGGTTAGGGATCAAGGGCGAGGAGCCTTCATTACACACTAGGTCGACCGCCTTCTGCATCTGACTCTAGATCCAGCTTTTAAGCAATAGTTTCTCTAGGTGCTGGTCGAAACTTTTTGCTATCAAACCATTTACTGACACTACTATTGCCACAATAATTGTTGAGTCCACATTCCACATGCTGGTAACCTCGTGAGCGAGATCAAGATATTTTATGATCTTTTCTTTCTTAACAGTTGTAGCAGATCCTGAGGTAGCTGAATGTGTGATGAAGCATTGCCTTGAAAAGGATGACTCAATGAAACTAACCGTGTCCATCGTTGGGGCCGGCAGTGCCGTTGTTGATGGTAAGGAAACTATTCAAATATCATCTTAAGTATAATAATCAGGTAGTACTTCTGGACACGGCCCAGATTATACGAATGTAAAAAAAACTGGTCGCCACAAGTGTTCGGTGGCGGCCACTGTGGCGCTGTGGCGGCCACGGCGTTTGTGGCTGTGGCGTGTGGTCCGTGTGTGTATAGCGTTATACATGTCTGACTTCACATGATTAACTATCCATTCTTTATTTTTTATAAAATAACTATTTTTAGAAGGTCGTTTCAAGTTTTCATAAATATAATTTTCATTCTCTCAATGATAAAGTTTTTTTCTATTCAGTTTGCATAATTGGATAGTTAACACCACCCATCAATTAACATGCTGCTTATGAGCTGTCCAAACGTTTCCTTATAATTATATTTTATATGGCAATAGGGTACTGTGATGTCTCTTATACGAAACAGTGGTCGATCACTGTCGAAAACATTGCCGGCGCATATTTTTTTCGCGCTTTAAAACTATATCAACGTCTCCTAACTTACCCTGAATTATTATGCCGTATCTAAGTCTTACAGATGACACACAAATATAGTAAGCAACCATCGCAATACCAAGGTCTTATATTGCTTACTTTATGTTCTTAAGGACACAAGATGATTAACAGGCTGACTTTAAAATTACTTGCCATTTTTTCAAAAGGTAAATCTAAATAAATGGAGTGTAGTGCCAATTTGCGTGGTGCCCTAACTCAAAAACCAAATGTAATTTGCAAAGCATCTAAACTTCTCTCTTTGTGTCCTCTGCAGTACCAATCTGGCGTCCTCGTCGCAAGGTCCTAGTGCCAACCTTCAGTCCCAAAAACCTGCTGCAATTCTCGAAGATATTCTCGAAGCAGAGTGTGAACCTGGTGAAACAGCTGCAGACAGTAGCAGAATATGGAAATTTCTCCTTGTCTAAATATATTATGGCGTATGCCATGGATTCTGTTTGTGGTAAGTGAACTTCTAGGGTCAGTTCTAAGGAAAAAAACCCAAAAGACAGTGGACGGCTAAATATTCTATTTTTTATCTAGTGTATACACTATACATATGTACATATAGTACAGTTCACGATGAAAATAACTACATAGGTATTTAAGAAGTTGAAGTCATATTTGAATTTAATCATTTACAGGCACAGAGTGATAAAGAAGAAGAAGAATTTAGATTTTGTTTTAAGACTTATTTTTTTGGGTTTCAGAAACTGCCTTAGGTATCACAGCCAACGCTCTACAGAATCCGAACCAAAAGGTATTAGTAGCCTTCACTGGATCCTGCCAACTGATATCAGACCGCATGCTGAAGCCATGGCTTCACTCAGATCCCATATACAAGCTGACGGCAGACTACACACAGTTCATGGAATATGATGTCATCATCACCGAATTTATTAATGGGGTAATCATCATAATTATTTAAAAAAAAAGATTGAAAAGAGTATGCTTAGATAGTTTGGTCATGTTGAGAGGATGAGTGAAAGGCGGTTAACAAAAGGTACTCGTATTTATATGGCAAATGTGAATGACAACGCAGGAAAGGGACGCCCTAGGAAGACCTACACTGATCTTACTGGTGAGGTTCGTCAGAAAGGTCATGTGTGCAGTACTCGTAACTGGCGTGATTGGATTACGAGATATATAAAAATGGACGCGGCAAATGGAGTATATTAGGGTCGGCCTTCAGTCTAACCAGTTACAGCTGATTACCCGTATTTTACATAAAGCGACTGCCTATGTGACCTCCACAACCCAGTAACTGGGCAATACGATACCCCTTGGTAAGAATGGTTGCCAGAGTTTTGGGCTTCTGACAACCAAAAATCCACGTATACATCCAGAATCAACGGCTTAACGTGCTTTCTGAGGCACGGAAAGGTATCGGCGTGTAAAGATGGTTACCCATCCACGGATCAACCCCGGCAAGCGTTACTTAACGTGATGGTTCAAACAAGCATCAATTTCATTTATTCTTTTTAAGCGTTTTTAAAATAATAAAAAATCTTTCAAGGCGCCTATCGTTATTAAGGTGGCAATCCACAGTCGGTAGACTAAATGTTTTTATTTTAAGTAGCTGTGTATTTTTACCGACTTCACAAAAAGGAGGAGGTACTATGTTCGGATGATTGTATGTTTTTTTTCTTATGTTTACAGTGTATACAAAATAAACGAAAAGAAATTGCTGAAAACGACAATTTAAAAAAAGGTAGGTAATGGAGACAAAAATGCTGATAAGTATGCTATAAGACTTTTAATTACTTAATGATATTTTTTTTTGTTCTCTAACTGTTGCTTTTGATACCAATAAATAAAAAGTTAAGTACCTATTAATCCGATAGCTTGATCTAGTTGGGGTCAGCGCAACACGTTATCTTCTAAAATCTTCTTTCATTCCGTCCTGTCAGCCTTCATGTTTTATATCATCCTTTACACAATCTGTCTTCTATAGTCGGATTAATAAATTCTTAATTTGGATTGGAATGAAAACTACTATTTTAATTAAACATAAAATTTGCAAAATCCCTAATCAATTCCAGTCACTGTCAAACCTTTCATAAAGTCCAAATTGCATTAAGAGTTTTTATTCCAAAAACTTTAAGTGAACTACAATCTAAATTATCATCATTATGACATAATGTTCTAATCGATCTCTTTTCAGACGACGATCGCTTCAAGTCCTTTCTAGAGCTCATGATAGAGTCCTCAGGAGGGGACAAGGGGTTCAGTGATAAGGAACTACGGGAGGAGACCATAGTACTCTTTACTGCTGGCACTGACACTTCCACACTTGGGTCTTGCTTCACTAGTGTGTTATTAGCAAGGTATCCTGACATTCAGGAGAAGGTTTACCAAGAGTAAGTAGTAACTTTGTTGACAAATCTAAAAAGATCTGTTGTACCTACCAGCGACACGAAAAAGAAGATATAGAAGAGGATATTGTTGTGCACACTCTTATGCTGATGATGGCTAGTGAATTAGTTGAGCTAAATGGTTTTGATCAACGCGTCATGTGAGACAGGGAGAACACTCTTTACTTTTCTTTCTCTTTCCTATATTATTACTGCGAATTAGCAACAAGAACAATGTATCAAGGATAATGTAAAAACTTGATTAAAAAACTTGTCCTTGGAGTTTCTTGTTCGTTCTTCTTCCTAGGGACTGAAAAAAAGCGCAAGTAATCCGTAAAATGTAGAACACAACAGAGTAGACATTATATGTATAGCAATAAGACTTAAAGGTAGAAATTCAAAACTAAGCTTGACGACTGGTATCTCATCCAAGAATTTATAAAATCTAGGTTGAAGGACGTCTTCGGTGACTCAACTCGACCCGTCACAGCTGAAGACCTCACTCACCTCAAGTACCTGGAGGCAGTGATCAAGGAGAGTATGCGGCTGTACCCACCAGCACCAATGCTGATGAGGAAAGTTGACAACGATGTTGTTCTTCGTAAGTGTTGAACTGAATATTACGCTTCTTTTACTTGTGACAGTAGGTACTCAATTGCTCACCCTTTGCGCAAACCATCTCACCCAACTATCTACTTTTACTTATAAGGAACATAACATCACGCCTGTAATCCCCGGAAGGGTTAGGCAGAGGTGTACCCACATTTCGCCAGATATGTTTAAGTCCCATATAATGGGGGGAAAGACTACCAACTTTTTTAACCACCATTTTTCCATCTTCTCCTTTCCAGCTTCAGGAGATATCTTACCCAAAGGCACAGGTATCGCGGTGAGCGTGTTCGCAATTCACCGCAACCCTAAGTACTGGGGAGACGACGCGGAGATGTTCCGACCTGAACGGTTCTTCGACTTGCAGCTCGCGCATCCCGCTGCCTACATTCCGTTTAGTCATGGACCGAGGAATTGTATCGGTAAGTCTGTTTATATCTGCTACATTCGTCTGAAATTAATTTTCAAGCAGAATTATTATCAGGGTTGCGGAATTTGTTCGAAAGAGTTACCGCGGCCGTGGAAGGTAAAGGGCACTACAAGGAGCACGGTTGGGTTTTAGTCAGTAAGTATGATACTTCCTTCTGCTCCGCCCAGAGCGAAAAGAGTCATTTGATGATTTCCCATCTTTAAAAAGGATAATAATTATGAATATGGGTCTATAGATGTTACATAATTATCAACATTATTTTAGACATTAAGAAAACCAAATTGATAGCATATTTATGTGAACTACCTATACAATTTTGATTATTGTAGAGATCGTATTTTTTTAAATCTTTAAGATCAATAAAATTTTTCATGAGAAATAATACCAATACCAATTCTGTCCGGGGTTGCGGGACGTCTTAACAGGATACCGTGGCCGCGGAACGTAAAGGGCAACAGAAGGAACAGGGTGGTTTTTTAGTCAGTAAAAGTCTGACAGTCCCTTCCGCCCCACCCAGGGTGGAAGGACTCATTTGATGACTTTAACCAACTCAAAAAAAAAAACAATTCTGTAGGTACATGTCTTAGAAACCACTACGATAGCCAATTTTTTTTCCAGGCTACCGCTATGCAATGATGTCAATGCAGACGGTACTAGCAAATATTCTACGCCAATTCAAAGTGCTACCCGTGTCCAAGCTGGACTTAGGAAAGCCTTTAGAATTAAAGTTTGACATTATGCTGAGAGCTGCAGACGACTTCCAGGTTATACTGGAACCTAGGTCTCAAATATGTCAATGATCATACGGGGTGGAAGAGACATCATGAGAATTTTTTTTACCAAGGATTCTGTCAGACCATGAGAAGAGATGAAAAAACACAGCTATTCCATATTAATTGGGCTTTAATGGGCCCACCTACTCACTCATAATAATGGGCAACACCTACATGGTAAAAATGTATGAAATAGCTGTATTTTTTTTATCGATACTCTGTGAATCTGGGTAAAACTATATAGTTGTGTACATATTATTTTATATTAAGTTGTATTGTAGTTGTTACTCTTATGTTATTTTTTTTATTGCTAAAATGTGCATTTCTATGTATATTGTTCCTTTTATTTATATTAATTTTTGTTTTTTTTTGTTAGCAATAAATAATGGGAAAAACTCTTTTATTTATTTTTAAACACAGTTCCCTTAAAAGATGGATAATTATCCCATTTATTTAATGCTCACTCGACTAAGAAACTTATACCAAACCACAGATTACCAAAGTCATAGCAACTTGTTTAGAATATCAAGTGGTGGATCCAGTTTTTTCTACATTCCTCGGTACTCTGTGAATTACTTCGAAGACACATCAATTGAATAGGATACTATAATATTAGACTACTGTCAGATAGTCAGATTTGTTAAATAACTAATCCATTCTAACATAGGACAGCGAAATACAGAATGTTGAATATAATAGTAGTCATGCACCTACTTATATTCCACATTAATATGGCCTAATTCGGAATGTAAAATAAGAGTTCGGAAAAACAAGAATAATTATGAAGAAGTATGGAACTTGGACAATATTATTGAGACTTTTGAAAGCATCGCCGACACAGTTCAAAATGTTTACAGTATTTTGTGTCATAAAATAATAAATTTTTGTAAGAAAATTCATTCATTTTTCATTATTTACTTATCTACTCAAATATTATAAAGAGAAAGATTTAATATTATTGTGTGTGTGTGTGTATGTTTATAATGAATAAACTCAAAAACTACTGCGCCGATTTCTAAATTTTTTTCACCATTGGAAAGCTACATTTATCCAGAGTAACATAGGCTATAAATATTATATTTTCAAAAAAGTTAGGGATCCGTAAGAAAAATCACGCGAACGAAGTCGCGGGGAGTGTGCTAGTAAATTATGAAGTAAATAACAAAACATTATTTTCCTATCATTAGTTCTTGAGCCCCACAGTGCAAACTGCTAGCAAAAAAATACCACTTCACGCTTTCATGGCAACTCTCCCTTTTTCCTATAAAGATAAGGTCGCTAATCACCCCACTTATTGGCATCGGTATAATGGTACGATAGCCACAATTCCGGACATCAGAAGTCTAGTAGTTCCCGACAAGACAAGTTGCTATTTAATTCTGGACAGGAGTGCTGCACCTTTGGTATCGGGTCGATTTCTATACTCACTTCTGCTCACGACTTCTGAATTAAGCCGAAGCCTAAAATTATTCCACGGAAATACTAAAACGGGATACACATTTATCCTATGTCTCAAGTCAGATCAATATCTATAACGAGTAGAACCCCATCGTAACGAAAACTTCACCATGGATTTAGTACCCCAAGCATCCCAACGATTAAACTTTCGTTGGTAATTAAAAAAGAACCCCAAGAAATTTTCATTCGATGTCCCTTCCACTTTGTATGTGTGCCAAATATCAGCTAATTCTATTCAGGGATTCAAGTTTGAAAGAATTATAAACATGCAATCGACATCACAAACTATCGCTTTTATAATAGTAGGAACACGAAAGATGAGACCGATCACTAAATGAGGATACCAGCGTACCTACTACGATGCCCATATAACTGCAGATATTAGATGGCAGTGACCATTTACTATAAATAGGATGCCAGCTTATTACTAAACAAATACATAAAAAAAAATTTTTTTGCAAAAAAAAAACCGACTTCAAAAAAAAGCACTAAAAAGTTAAAAATAATACTATAACCTACCTATATTAATAAACCTAACCTTACCAACGATTAACCTATACTAAAATTTAACAATTTTTTGGAGTCGGTGCCAAGACCGAGGATATTATATTCAACCGTATGGCACCGACTCCAAAAAATTGTTAAAGAACAATGTCAGGTTTCGGCTTACACAACTTTTAAAACTAAGTTCACACGGACACAAAGTTTTTACCTACAACAATTTAAATATAAAATTCTAACTTCTTAAAAAACATTTGTTTATTTTCTAGAACTTTTCCAAAAATAAATCATAAAAATAATCGTAAATCATTTGGTCCATCCTGTTCCAGGTTTTTTTTTATAAATAAAAAGGTTTAGGTAGTAACTTGTTCTGCCACTAATCGATTATTCTAAATAATTAAACCGATTTACTCTTTATTTTTTATTTACCACCTCACAATTGTCTCTTAATATTATTTTTTACCTAAATCATACGTTCATCGTGTTTATTTTAAATACATTTAGTATTTTTATAGAATATAAAAACTCAAGAAATCGATTTTCATGACCTGTGCTCGATAACTTAATCGTAATGTAATGGCAACCCTGTTAGGTTCTGTCTGTCTGACGTGTCTGTCTGACTGTTAGTCAATGTCAAACATCTTGTTTGTGTTGTTGCTAGTGTTTTTATATGAGTACGGTTGTTTTTTTCTCAAATATCACACATTTTGTGACAATGTCCCATCAACTACGTTGTATTAATTGTGGTATAAATGTGTTTCGGATGAAACGACATTTAGTTGAATCTGATGATATCCGTTCATTGTTACAGCAATGGACTTTACTTTCTGTGGTAAAGTACGATTCTTATAAGAGCAATAGCGCACTAGCGGCTAGGCCGCAGCGGCCAGGTCGCCGCGGCCAGGTCGCCGCGGCCAACGAGATACATACCTTAACTTATGAAATCGCCACAGAGCGCGCGCACCTGGCCGCAGCGGCCAGCGAGATCGAAGCGACGCATTTGCGGCCCGTGTTCAGTCGCTGGTCGCTGCGGCCACTGAGATCAATTGCATTGTAGTTAAGTCACCAGTGTGCGCGCACTAGCCGCGGCGGCCGCACGTATTGTGGAACTACAGCGTGATTTGTGATCATCGCGATGTCTTCCGACACGGAAAGATTGATAACCGAGATTGAGACAAGGAGGGCGTTGTGGGACATGTCCTGTGAAGACTATGCAAAAAAAAATCATTTATAGGTGTGTTGATAATGATTTAATGAATGAAAACGAATAAAAGTTTAATTACTGTATATTTTTTGTTTAATTTACTCCGTAGAAATAAATAACCTCCAATTTACAATGTCTGAATAATTTCTTTTTGAGAAGTTCAATGTAAAAGTGGAAAACACAGATAAGCTTCTGACATGAAACTACACAAAATAA
This sequence comes from Hoplodrina blanda, assembly GCA_949316365.1. NCBI lineage: Eukaryota > Metazoa > Arthropoda > Insecta > Lepidoptera > Noctuidae > Hoplodrina > Hoplodrina blanda. Next base: position 16,385,135 of record OX438582.1, read on the forward strand.
CGTGAGAATTTTTACTGTCCATGAAAATTTTTTATTGAGCCTAAGTTACTATGGACACCTGACATTGTTCTTTTAGTATAGGTTAATCGTTGGTAAGGTTAGGTTTATTAATATAGGTAGGTTATAGTATTATTTTTAACTTTTTAGTGCTTTTTTTTGAAGTCGGTTTTTGTTTTTGCAAAAAAATTTTTTATTTGTTAATTTTTAGTGACATATTTTTATCCGATTTCGATAAAATTTTAATGGGACCATTTGGGAAGTATAACCTTTCCAACAAAAAAAGAATTTTTGAAATCGGTTGGCAAGCGACGGAGTTAAGCGCGAACAAACCTAAAAAAAAAAAAAAAAAAAAAAATACAAACATCCGAATTGAGAACCTCCTCCTTTTTTAGAAGTCGGTTAAAAATAGCTATTTATTTTGCACGCCGCCGCTGTTTGATTATTACTATTTTTTTTCTCTAGATTTAGAGATCAGAAAAAAACAAGGACTTTTAATTTCTTTATAAGTATTTGACCCGTTTAAATTGTCGATAGGTTTAGAGACCTTTAAATAATGAAACGGTGATGAGTATACTTGCAGCTGGCAATTAAACCGATGAATCGACGAATGACAACATCACATATCTTTACGATCACATATTAATAAATGGATTTCAGATAATACATACATACATAAACTCACGCCTTTTTCCCATGGGGGTAGGCAGAAACCACAGAACGCCACCTGCTACGATCCTTACATACTCCTTTCGCCTCATCTACGTTCATACATCGTCATACAAGCACGCCATTCAATATGATTTCAGATAATATACGGACAATACGCCCAAAACGATATAATAATTAAATCGAAATAGAAAAGTTATCCCTATCAGGTTTGACCACCCCTGTCTTAGTTCAGTAGAGTTCAGTCAACCTTCCAAGCGCTTCCCGGTCGCATCTCGCTACTCCTGCGCAACTAGTCACTCAGTGCACGCGATCCACGGAACACTATCACGGTGAGTCATTATTATTGTCTTATTCCAGTGTTTCTATACACATCAAAAGTGTCTAGGGATCAACATCCCTAACAAATGTTAGGGATGTTGATCCCTAGACACTTTTGATGTGTGTACTTTATTTCTCCTAAAATCTAATCATAAAGACGGGGCAAAATAATTTAGGGACAATGGGCAATAATAGACAATTTCAATGTTAGAGTCTGTTCATTGAAGGCTCTATTTTTGTGATGGGGCCTTTGTGATAAAGTCTTTGGGATACATACTGACTGCCTCGTTGGTCTAGTGGTTAGTGACCCTGACTGCAAAGCCGGAGGTAGTGGGTTCGATTCCCACCCAGGACAAACTTTGTGTGATGAGCATAATTGTTGGTTCTGTGTCTGGGTGTAATTTATCTATAATATGTATATATTTATAAATTATATAAGTATGTATATCAGTTGTCTGGTTACCATAACACAAGCTCTGCTTAGCTTGGGATCAGATGGCCGTGTGTGAGTTGTCCCAAGATATTTATTTATTTATTTATTTATACATAAATAAAATCACGTCTATGTTTCCTGAAAAATAAGGTAGAGGCTCAGGCTAAGTCACAGAACATATGCCCCGGTTTGCAACAGGCGGATTGAAAAGGTTCAACTCCGCCCTCGGTTCCATCACACGTTACTTTAGCATATCTAACTGGTGAAAAGTGGGTGTAATATACACATCTTTAGAATTTTATTAACTTTCAGATACCACAGTGCCAGTACCAATTAAAAGAATGTTTTATTAGGGCTGTGTTAAAAAAGGCAAAATCTATAGTATTGAATTTTATAGTTTTAATAGAGAGTTTTATATACCTGTACCTCGACTTTTAGAATTGATAACGTCCAACACCACAATCTACGAAGAAGCTTTTAACGTTCCTTCTAATATAATCTAGATTATCCAATTTTCTGTGTATAAAGCTTTAAAACCACTTCTAATAGTGTTATAAGACAAAGAAAGTACAAAGACAACTGAAGAAAGTTAGATTTCTAAGACAGCGGGTTTACTATCGACGTTTAGCATAATAGTACGCTATACTTGTACTTCAATCTATCACTTCTGCCGACCACAAACCGGCTTGTGGGCCAGTAGGCCAAATTACTTTTATACGTAACTGCATTGTTATTGCAAGTAAATTAATAACTCATAATATTAAACCATCAGCTGGTGTAATAAGGTAAAAAGGACTTTATATGCGTGGTTCTAAAAGTTCTTTTTCCAATTACAGATGCAGTGTTTCATCTGCGTCACCTACATGATCATTTTATGCGGTGCAGGCCCAGCAAAAAATCGAGAAATTGCCACAACTCACGAGAAACGTTCCTTGTTTCGCGATGTCATAGAATCTCTGAGAATCCATTCTCAACTGCCTGAGGACATAAACCAAAATGACGAAAATAATTTGTCGCAAAATTATGTTAGATACGGTTATGAGAACGAACCTTCCCTACCGAGTGATGCTGACTACATTCCAAGGAGAAATGACAGAATTGAAATGCCATCGATGAAGTATCGCTTTCCAAAAAGCATGAGTTCTAATTCAAGTGATGAAATTATAAAGAGTAAAGAAGAAGTAGTTGTGTTTATAGATACCAATAAACATAAGTCAACTACATCGAAACCTAAAAGGGACAAACGTCCGCGGCCAAGTTACAATAAAAATAAAATGCCAAATAAGAATAATGAAGATGATGTTAATTCAGAAGCGGAAGCTGATAATGAACCTGATGATTTTACACCTTTCACTAACACAATGGCTGGACAAAGCCAGATTGGGAATAGAGAATCGCAAACAGTACTAAAACCAACAGTAATTGTCAACATTCGAGGTACAGTCAGTCACAGAGATAGCGATATCAGAATCGAGGGAAGAGAAGATGAAGAACTAAGAAACAGAACCGAACCAGTTCAGAACATATTCAACATAAACCAAGAAATAAAAATTGAAAGAGAAGGGAACAAGAAAAAGCCTTCAAATGTGAAACAAGAAATTAAAATGGTTGCTTCGAATGAAAATGCCAAAATTGAAGAAGACATGATGATGTGTGAGACGGCTACATGGAAACCCGAAAAGAACCAGGAATCTCGGAAACTCGACAGTGTTTTACAAATCTTGTTCTCCATTTGAAAATAGAATTTATATTCTTTTGTGGCTACATAACTGATTCAAAATTGATTAATTTTAATAATTGGTTATTAGACACCATCAATTAATTGACGTGCTTTTATGACCTGTCAAAAGGCAATTCTCCCATAGATTTTGTATGGCAATAGAAAATAACAGTGACGTCATTATTTTGCCAACTCAATTGACTAACTATTTAATCATTTCAAAAATCATATTTTTTTTTTACAGCTAATTCAATTTTTTACTGTGTTTCAGGACTAAAATAGAGTGTTTCTTTAAAGAAGTTGTGTTTTGGAATTACTAGTTAATGGTGCCTAATATCCAATTGTGATAAATTGAAAACTAGTGATAATAATCAACAGCACTTTATGTTAAGCCTTATAACATTCAATTATGATAAAATCTATTAAGTTACATCTTAATTCATTTATCAAATTATTATAATATCATTGTATCTCGTAGTAGGTGTGTTTTATTGAAATACATAATTCATCTCAATAATGATCTTTAATATTGATTAAATTGTATTCATTATAGGTTTGCTTTTAACGTTATTATTAATTACAGTTATATCATTCGTGCTTTTCACTCCCATAAACCATTATTAGTTAATATTGAGCCGTCTCTTTATGGTGTTTGAGATTTATTGTTGAATGTCTTATTTGGGCAACAGATGTGCCTTATAGAATATTGTAATTGTAATGGGAATTATAAGAATATTCAAAGGTCTAATGTTGATAATACGTGGGAAATAATCTCCTACTATCTATGGTATTAGAAGAACGGTCAGTCATAAAATGTATTATTTTCTACTAGCTATTGCATTTTCTTTTTTTGTTAAGCACAATTCAGTACAATTTTCATTTGAAGAAAACATATTTCAACTTATTATCCATTTTTACTAATAAACAATTGGGTTTATTTCAACCAAATATCCATTTTTTCGAATTTATTGATTTGGGATATTTGACGGTGATTTAAATATATTCTAAGTTTGGGATGTAGGTATATTGAAATATTTTGCAAAAATGAGCTAAACCAAACCGAAACTAAGCTCAATTTGGAAATGTAACAACTTAGTTACTAGTTGGTACTTATGCTAACTCAACAGTTATTGTTATCATAAGTTTTTTAGTTTGTCTTTGACTTCTTTTTTTAATAAATTTTTTTGACTGCCTCGTTGGTCTAGTGGTTAGTGACCCTGACTGCAGAGCCGGAGGTAGTGGGTTCGAATCCCACCCAGGACAAACTTTGTGTGATGAGCATAATTGTTGATTCTGTGTCTGGGTGTAATTAATTTATCTATAATATGTATGTATTTATATTTATAAATTATATAAGTATGTATATCAGTTGTCTGGTTACCATAACACAAGCTCTGCCTAGCTTGGGATAAGATGGCCGTGTGAGTTGTCCCAAGATATTTATTTATTATTTATTAATTTAGTTTTCTCATTCAAGTTAAAGTCAACAGGCTTCTTTTGGGTAAACTCACTCCATTATAGACTTTGTCTCTGTCACTCTGACCTGGAGTAGAGTAAAGAGCAAGCCAATTTTGCTTAAAAAATTTTAATCGTATATATTTATGACGTAGTAGCGTTATGAACATTATTTTTAGCCTGACTCCATAACAACATCAAAAGCTTCCATATTCACTGCCATTAATTTTATTGAGTGTCACCTTCCTTATTCACTGCTGTCGTCAGGTCGTTGACCCACATAGCCTTCTACATCAACATTGTTTAGTTGTGATACTACAAGCACTTATTAGGCATTTTCTTGTCAACTGCTGTGCAACTGTTTGTAGTCAGTGGGCGCCTGTGCCGTATGACTTACTTTTGCGATTATGACGCAGACGCAAACTTGAAAATCTGCGCAGACGGCGATTTGAATGTTTTCATTACATTATCAGCCTATTATTGTCTCACTGTAGAGTAAAGGTCTCTTCTCATTCAGAGAAGGCAACAGCAATTATTTTCACATTTTAAGATGAAAATTAAAACAAATAAGTTGGTATATTCTGAGTTTGATGGCGTTTTCTTCGGGTGAGGAGATTAAAATGATCTATAGTTATTTCACCATACCTTTTTAATTCATTTTTTTCGTTACTATGTTGTTTCAACAATTAGGTAACTACAAATACACTCCTTTTCTTAGAGCAGGTAAAATTAAGTCTTTAAAAAGAATACTCCAACCACAAGCTCACAATCATTTTCAAGCTTAGTGGAAGTTCCAAACTAAAATTTAAATATTCCTAACAATAAATAGGTATCTTTGTTAGCAAAAACTATTCAAGTAGCCATTCCTAATCCACAATTCTACTTCATTCGGCTGTATTTATTACAATACACCGTTACCATCCCACGCTTGTCTGACCAAAATGCCACAAACTATTATAATACTGCCCATATTTAGACCATACTCATTCCTAAGTGTCTTTTTGCCAAAATGTAACAAGATTTTTGTTTTGATAACAGTTTCCTTGAATACTTAATTTTTTTTCCCACCCTTAGAGCAAGACCTTTTTCTACGTTTTCTTTTTATTTTTACACACAGCTTAACTCCGGGCTGGAAATTACCTAATAACATTTTTCCCAACCTGGGTATCAAATCCAGGACTCACAATCAGCAGTCACGCTAGCATTCATGAGAAAAATAAATAAGGAGATAATTAATACGTAATCAATCGAATACGCGCTGAGCATGAGATCTTGGGTTCGATTCCCAGGTCGGGCGAACTGTTATTGGGTTTTTCCATCAGTAATTTCTCAGTAGTAGCCTCGGAGTCTGGATTTGTGCCCGGTTGATGGTAATAGGCTCGCCCCATTTACATGGGACTTAAATATAACTGGCGAAATGTGAGTGTACTATGTGTACACCTCTGCCTAACCCTTAGGGGATTACAGGCGTGATGTTATGCGTGTCAATCGATTAAACAAAACTAAATACCCGCTATTAACATTCCAACATGTTCAACATTTAATAAGTTTGTCAGTGTGTACCACAAAAAAGTATTTAATTCATTGACATCATGTTCTTATCACACACCAAAGTTGCCTTCCAACATTCAATATTTATAATATTATAACACTGAAGAGTATGTTTGTTCAATTAATGTCAGAAACGACTAGCCCATCTTTAACGCAAAAAACCTTTTTTACAAAAAAAGGTAACCGCCTTCAAAAACTACAAAATAAAAATAGCTTTAGTTTTGGAAGTCGGTGGCTTTGGTTTTGTTTTTTTTATGTAGGTAAGTATTGCCACCGACTTCCAAAACTAAAGCTATTTTCATTTTGTAGTTTTTGAAGGCGGTTATCTTTTTTTGTAAAAAGGGTTTTATTTTTCACTTTTTAGTGCTTGTGTATTAATGTTTGAAATCCCTACAAAAAGCCCTTTCAAACAATACCTCACACGATATATTTAATTTTGGAAACTGGTAGGAGGGGGGTTGACGTACCCCCTCCTTCTCTCTTTCCTTCAGTCAGTCATCGACTACACGTATAAACAAAGCAATTTCACTTGTTACGATATTGCTGCTGTGATTCTGTGAGGAGTTCCATTCCATATCTCCGAAGTTCATCATCAGATATTGAAATGGTGACAATGGGACCACACGGGAAGCACCAGCTTTCAAATAAAAAAAGAATCATGAAAATCAGTTCACTCAGTCGCAAGATATTAGCTAACAAACATAAAAAAAAATACAGTCAAATTGATAACCTCCTTCTTTTTTTTGAAGTCGGTTAAAAATAACTTTTGTGCGTTATAGAGGTGATTGATAATTTACCAAAAAACCTAAAAAGGGGTCATTGTACTCATTATTATGAACAAATTTTACTATAGAACCAACCATGAAATCATGAAAAACAATCAGTTGTTCCCAACAAATAATGCTTAATGCTTGACAACACGATCATAATGTACTTATGGAACAGCTGCTTTTTTTTCCATTTGTTGCAAGACTGCACCTTGCGTACACCTTTACGCTACGACCAACTAATTAAACGCAGACCAAACCACTGGGTGAAGCTAGTCTATATCTATATACTAACATAAAAGAGGAAAGATTTGTATTTTTGTGTGTATGTTTGTAATGAATAATTCAAAAACTACTGTGCCGATTTAAAAAAAAATTCACCATTAGAGAGCTACATTCACCCTGAGTAACATAGGCTATATTATATTTCCAAAAAGTTAAGGATCCGTAAGGAAAATCACGCGAACGGAGTTGCGGGGAGGGTGCTAGTCTAGTAAATGGGCGTCAAAATGTCAACGAGCATTAATATCTTCCTGATGTAAGTGCACCAGTCTCTTTGCAAGGCCGGTTAGCATCAAATACCGATTCTAATTCCTTGTATGTCATTAAAATATAGAGCAAGATTTGATTCAGAGATATCATAAAGAAAGAAGGTAAATGCCAAGGCTTGATGTGGAGTCCAACATGATATTATACTAACCTGTGCCCGCGACTTAACCCGCTTCATTTTTTCGCTGGTGTAATGTTTCGTCTTTGGTTACTGCTCCGCTCCGGTGGGTCATAGCGTGATACACAAAGAGCAGCAGAAGTTTTAGATTCCCAGGTCGAGCAAAGTGTTTTGGGTTTTTCCATCAGGAATTTCCCAGTAACAGCCTCGGAGTCTGGATTTGTGCCCGGTTTATGGCAATAGGCTCGCCTCCTATAACATGGGACTTTAAACATAACTGGCGAAATGTGGGTGTACTAATGGGTACACCTCTGCCTAACCCTTCAGGGATTACAGTCGTGATGTTACGATGAGCAGTTTTGCATTCTCGTCAAATTTTATGATGAATTAAAATACATAAATAATAATCAAATAAAATTATGGTATCTGGTCAATAATATATTACTACCTACTTGATTTTTTTGTTGCTTATGTTTGATAGTATTTTAAGGATGCGCCAAAAGCCAGCAAACTTTTGGAACGAAGTTCCTTATATTATAATTCACCCGCGCGCCCCGTGTTAAGTGTTTTATCGTAATAACTCCAAAACTAAAAGGAATTACCTAAAATGCCTATACAAAACCCTCACTCATGTATAAATTATAACTAATTATAAAATTTTCGTCACATTAGTCATTATAATATCGTGTTTAAATCGAAAAAACAAACAAAATTAGAGGCTACTTCGTGATGTTTTTCTATCGAGAAAATGTTATTATTTTATGTTTTTGATCAATGAGAACCCTCGAAAATATCATGTAGTTTTCATACATTTGTATTTTAAGCCTAGAAACCTAGAATTGTTCATGTAAAATAAAAAAAAAGATTGGTAATTTTGCTTACTACCCACTCCGTCTTTCAAAGTACAGATCGCCCCGTTGCGTATGCAATACGTTGTCGCGGACCATATCACTGTGTGCGTTCATCGCCCTACCTACCTAAACCTAGCGGCAAGACGGCTAGTCCAAATTCTAAACAAAATCAACGACAACAAATCCTTTATATTTTATTATTGATTCGTGTTGAGAATCAAACTATTGTTTCCAGTCTGACTGGCGCTTCCAGAGATTAGACGCGTTTATACAAACAAACAAAAAATCTCTTCAACTTTATTATATTAAGTAGTATAGATTAATCTCCATTGATGATGATCATGTCGTGATAGGCCGTAGATAAGGCGACTGCCTGCATGTACAACGTTGTAAGTTCGAGACTGGCGTAGGTACCTATGTGACTTTTTCAATTAATTATGTACTTTCTAAGTTTATTTTGGAAATCACAGGCATCGATTAAAGATAATAAAAATACCATGAGAATTTCCGGACTTATAATTAATGTAAGTTTGAAATTGCCTATCGGCCTTAAGCAAGCGTGATGATCAATTCTCTGTGTGAAGAGGCCTTTGCCCCACAGTGGGACAGTAGGTAATGGGCTTATATTATTAAGTACCTATTATAAAATTTGTTATGGTTTACCTACAGTTATAAGTAATTTGATAACATTTCTTAAATTTTGTTAATACACAATCAAACTTAATTTAACAAGCAATAGATTTATTTTAAGTCTTCATTTGCCATTAGTTCTAACGCATGGTTTTTTAATTTAAATTTAAATGCAGATTCTATCTAATAAATGGAACGGTATCACTAATAAAACTTAAACATTTGAATCATCCGTTACTTATCTTCGTTATTAAATTATAATAACGTAGAAGATAATCATTATGATATAAAAAAAGACAAACAGCCTTCAAAATTATGGCATACCTACTAATAATATAGGTACCAACTGCTACATATTGTAAACATTATTATTATATTTTTAAAGAGTATGTATGTATGGTCCATGATCCAAGTCCATGATCAGTTGACCATGTATAGGTACAGTACCCGGCGATAAATATTGCACATCGACCTTTATCGTATTTCGTATTTTATACAAAGAATAAAAAGAATTATCAAAAGAAGCAAATCATAATTGTTTTAACAGCTCCTAATAGATACCGGACTGTTTGTATTTCGTGCGACAGAGATAACGCTCTACGGAGCCGAAATTAGCCGATTGTCTCTTTCCAAAGGTGTGCAATATTTATCACCGGGTACTGTACCAGCAATTTTCATTGAAATTCAGTACAAATCTTAATACATTATAGGATTGACTTTGACTTTACTGAATAATAAAATGCAGATTAGGACAAAAGCTTTTTACCAATTAGTAATTCAATTTGGGATTTCCCTATAACTCTGATGAATCGGTGTCATACACAAGTGCATATACACGACATAATCACTTGCGGGAAAATAGAGTTACATTGCAACAAGTCCTGCAGATAGATTTGGCGGTCTAAAAAAAGTTACAAATAGGGAAGATTGCAACCAGATACTTAATCTCAGTAAAGACTTGCTTACGTCTAATTCATAATGCATTTTCCCCTCACTAATAACTTCTCCTATATTTTTTGCAAACATATAAACTCATATATACTAACAACTAGATCCAAAACCAATTCCTGTAAGCCATGCAAATTAGCTGTTCCGTGAGGGAGTCGAATCCGACCTATTAATGGCTCTTCTACTGCTGCGTCAACCGTGCCGTCGTTATATAATTTTTTAAACTAGATTCGCATTTCACATACTCATAAACTAATAAATTTATATTACCACTAGCTTCTGCTCGCGTCTTAGTCTGCATTGTTTTGCTCGCCAGTTTTGAGTTACGCCTTTGGTTACTGGCTTGCCCCCGTGGGTCTTAGCGTGATGTTATATAGCCTAGACTATTCCTCATGAATCTGGCTATCGTATACAAAAATAATTTTCAAATCCGACTGGTTATTCCAGAGATTAGCACGTTTAAACGAACAAACAAAAATGCTCTTCAGCTTAATTTTATTATTATAGACTAGCTGACCCCCCGCGACTTCGTTCGCATGATTTTTCTTACGGATCCCTAATTTTTGGATAATAAAATATAGCCTATAGCACTCAGTGATAACGTAGCTTCCAATTTGGGAAACAATTTTCAAAATCGGTTCATTACTTCCGGAGATAACTAGATTACTATCCTACATACAAACTTACAAACAAATGTTACTTCTTAATAATATTAGTATAGATAAGATCACTGTCCTAATAAAATTACAAGTTTCAGAAACCCATAAAATAGGTTAGGTATTATAAAAGCCATCGCTCTCCACTAAGAATTCGTTTCATCAAAAATGATGAATATGCATAAAGAAGACTAATTTCGCGATCCGTCACTCAATTACAATGTCCTGTTAAAATGATCTAATTTCCTGTTTTGGAAGATCAAGGCAGTTGATTGAAATATAAATCAAGTTTGTACCGTAGATGTAATCGAATCCTGGTGAATTAATAATCATCAAAGATGATGACGATGATTTTATACCTAACTAGCGACCCGCCCCGGCTTCGCACGGGTGCATGTATTATACATTCACTCTATCTATTAAAAAAAACCGCATCAAAATCCGTTGCGTAGTTTAAAAGATCTAAGCATATATAGGGACAGACAGACAGGGAAAGCGACTTTGTTTTATACTATGTAGTGATTAGTCAATAGTAATAATACCAACCTATTATTGTCCCACTTTTTTTTTTGAGGTGGTAAAAATCATCAAATGAGCCCTGGTCCCTAAACTCTGAGTGGGGCGGAAGGGACTGTCAGACTTTTACTGACTAAAAAACCACCCTGTTCCTTCTGTTGCCCTTTACGTTCCGGGGCCACGGTATCCTGTTAAGACGTCCCGCAACCCCGGCATTGTCCCACTGCAGTGCAAAATGCCTTATCTCATACAGAGAAGACACGAGCATTGATCACCACGCTTGCTAAAGGCGGATTGGCGATTTTAGACTTATATGGTGACTTTATACTTTTGGAAGGGGCAACTAGATTCAATTCCTTTTTTCTTTCTTTAATAATGATGTCCAAAAGTGCATTATAATGGCCTAATTTAAATAAATGATTTGACTTTGACTTTATGAAATAACGCGATTGTTACCTGTTGTAGTTGACTTGCGAATAAATGAATATATAAAAAATAATATGAATGGAACCAAAAAATATTCGTGACAAATTAAATAGAACATTAAAGTTCTACCAGATTGTCGTAAAGAAAGTCGCTAATCAAGTAGTTTGTGAAAAAATACAATATGTCTTAATTACATAAATAAATAACACGCGTTTTGCATTGAAAGAAAGTCTAACGTCACATACGCAAATGGCCTAAATAGTTAAAAATTGTCATTAGATAAAATTTTTCTAATAATAATGCGTTAATCAACTTTTTTTATTTACACTAGCGACCCACTTCGACTTCCCTCTCCGGCGGTAGATACAAAAACCTTACTCTTTAATCACTCTATCTATTGATAACAACCGCGTTCAAATCCGTTGCGTAGTTTAAAACATCTAAGTGTACCTACAGACGGCGGAAAGCGACTTTGTTTTATACTATAAGAGAAGTCAAAAACATTAATACTCGTAGTTATGTGTAAAAGAAATACAAAAAGATAACCACAAGATACCAATTTCTTTTTTCAAAATCATTATCATTACGTCTCAAGTTTTTCTATAGAATTTATCACCCAAGATTAATGTCTTGTACCTACTATTCAAATGTCAAAACAATCAAAACAGAGCCAGTACATCTTAAACTCATAATACAGCGCTGCTTGCAAAGACTTTAAAAGAATGCATTTGAGAATTTTAGTTGCTTTATTGTCCGCGGGTCAACATAAATTGGTTTCAATTTACAAGTTCTTTTATAATACCGGTACATGCATTATAATTAATTTTACCTAAAGAAACACCTACATTTTTCATAGATCGTAACAGTTATCAATAATTTATAATAATTACTATATAAACAAAAACTTGACGTTGATATTTGGGTCAGCAGTCTTTAAAGTCCAAGGTCAAGTTCAAGTATAGTTAATTTAAAAGTGATTGTACGGTACTCGATGTTGTTATAGAGTTGGGCGGGTGCGGTACAGGTATATCAATATTTTTTAAGAAAATATTACTGTTGCGTATTTGTGACGAGTAAATTGATGCCGAAACACTTCGCGACGTTTTAAAAGTAAAATAATTTACCTACAGTAAACAATTGTAACTTTTCTGGCGTTTGACGTTAAAACACTCGTGGGGTCTGAGTCCCCATCTCGTTTTAAAGGAAATATCCAAACATGGTTAGCACTTCCCATAACCCGAGGGTTGACTTACCTTTTGCTAGCTAAGCGTTCCCATCTAATGTGGGAATGCCTTGAGGGTATCTCCAGTTGAAAAAATCAAAAGACGAATTAATTATGATATCCAAGTATCCTAACTGTCATGTGGTAGATTAACTGAATTATGAAATCCTGGTGTTATAGTATGAGAAGCCGAATCTCCCTTATCATCAGCTCAACGTTCTAGTAGGTTCCAAATATGACATCTCAGTAGAATCATCATCTCAGTTAAATTATGGAACACATTTAACGATTATCTATAAATCAATACAAATATTTGCAAACGCGTTTATTAAAGTGCCTAAAAGTGCCTATCTACGCAATAAAATTTAATTGCCAAGACTTCTTCTCATAAAATAGCTGAACATTATAAAAATAAAACACTCACTAAATTGGTCTGATTAGTTTTTATAATATACTTGCTATACCTCGCGGTTTTACCTGCGTTCAGTTACGTTTTCTGCTCCTATTCCGTGGCTCGTAGCTAGATATTATATATAGTCTAGACTAAAGTCTATTTCTCATGAATACCATACACAAAAATAAAAATTATTCCAATCCAAGTTTTAATTACAGATATTAGCGCGTATAAACAAACAAATAAAATTAATTTATAATAGATACTATCTTTTGCCCGCCGCTTCGTCCGCGTAAATGTCGGTTATTGCGGATGCAGACAAAGTCGCGGAATAAAAAGTAGTCTACATACTTCCTTGGGATCCAAACTTACACCATGCTAAATTTCATCGAAATCGGTTCAATGGTTTTGTCGTGAAAGCATAACAGACCGACACGAGTTACTTTCGCATTTATAATATTAGTATTGATTAGTATAGATTTAAGAAAAAAAAAGTAATTGTTAATATTTTATCACCTCCATCTCAAATTCTCAACGCAATTAAAAAAGGTACAATCCTTCTTGATTGGCTGTAAATAAATATAAATTATAATTAAGCCCACGTTCCGCGCATTAAAAGACAAAACATTGATCCCAACATGTTGACAATTAAGAAAAAATTAATTACAACAGGTTTTTCTCACTGATTAGCAGGAATTTATTGTTCAATGAGCATTGATGTTTCCCAGGATATTTTTAGCAAGGCATAAATAAACCAATAAAATCTATTTTAAATAGAAAAAAAATGTAATTTTGTTTTAGTGGACAAACTCAAAAACCACTAAACCGATTCCAAAAATTCTTTCAAGTACGGGAAGCTACATTATCAGCGAGTAACATGCTATATTTTATTTTCAAAAAAATTAGAGATCCGTGCGAAGCAAAGAATCAATATAAGAGGTCCACTTTCACAATTCACATCCCTGGTTCGCGGTACTAATGTAACTCGAAACTTATGAGTATTAAGATAACATCATCTGACTTGTTCACGATCATAATAATGCGAGACTGACACTATCTTTAGTTTTAAGCTTGTAAGGTAATTCTTATTTGTTTTATGTGACTTCGGGAGTAAGTTGTGTGTACCTACTATGGAAAGGTCATCTAGGAATGGAGTTTTAATTTTAATGAGAGGCACATTTTGGATAATTATTTGATATTTAACTTACAAAATAAAATTGAATAAAATGATATTGTTGATAGACGTTACCTCGTAAAATTTAAATATTTTTATAATTGAGTACCTATTATCTTTTCGTCAAATTATACCAACACTTGAACATCGTAAAAAAAAACAATCGTTTATTCATCACAAATAGAAATCTCAAATAAAACAAAAATAAACAAAAATCTTTCAAAACGTACCGTTCCAATCATTCTTTTCGGTGTCTTGAAGAAGAATGACGAACTTCATAAAAAAAACCACTAGAACAGCTAAAATTTCACGAATACTTTTACAATCGAGACGAGAAGTGAGCTCATAGTAAAGACATTTTCGATGTAAAGCAAAAAGCTGGCGGCTCGGTCCAAGCTTCGAACTCGCCAGTGGACAGCGCGAGTAACCGCACGTGTACCATATTCAAATTTTCAAATACCAATACTCGATTATTAGGAAGTAACGTGTTTTAATTTTAATTTTATCGATAATAATATTATTTATCTGAAACGATGATGCGTCCTTATCTTTTTGGAATTTTGGTGAGTACCATTTTAAGGCTTTTCTTTTGTGCATTTTAATGTTAATTTTAAGAAGATTAAATATCTAAATTATCTACCTTTTTTTTTAAGTAATT
Organism: Hoplodrina blanda; assembly: GCA_949316365.1. Taxonomy (NCBI): domain Eukaryota; kingdom Metazoa; phylum Arthropoda; class Insecta; order Lepidoptera; family Noctuidae; genus Hoplodrina; species Hoplodrina blanda. The sequence continues at coordinate 16,400,190 of OX438582.1, forward strand.
TAATTATGAGTCCATAATAAAATATTATTAAAAATCAGCATCGTAAACACTAGCATACAAACAGGTAATCATTTTTTTGTTACTATTCAATAATGATTTCGTAAATTTTTAACATAAACAATAATTATTAAGTCCAAAAACTTAGAAAAAAACTCATAACTAGCCAACTTCACACCTCAACTTTTATAATCAACTGGAACATCTTGAACAAATAAAAAAAATGGAGCAATTTAGGTAAATAAAAACGTTAACTTCAAGTACATAACGGTTAACACTTGTCTTTACACAGTTAAATACAATAGTATACCCTGACAGTGTTTACAAAGTTTGTTAGCATACAACTCTCGCACTTGACCGTTTTACCTAGTATATTCAGGCATTTTGTAGCTTACTTTGTTCAAAGTTTGTTAGCCAAATAGGCAGATATGGAAAGACAAGAAAAAATAGCAATTAATTTTAAGAAAAATATGAATTAACTTCTTACCTTGTCGAGACAGGCACATGACAGGCAGTTATGAAAGGTCAAAAAATATGCTAGATCATCAAGTAAAAGCTAAAAATAAAACTTAGTATTAGTCCAATAACTGTGCCTACATAAATGATTTATTTTAAAGTAAAATAAACACATATTAATAATATTAAATTATTAATTAAGGTCTTCCATAAAGTTACAAATAAATTAAATGTCATAATGTGTGTTTATTCTAGCTTAGATACAATTTTAAAAAAATGGCATGCAAGTATTTCTAAGGTAGAACGTCAAATACAATTTTGCGACTGCGCCAAATTATCGAGGTCGTTGACTTCCTCGTGGACGAAGTCGCGAGCAACAGCTAGTCTAGTATAAAAATTGTGTATCAATTTTATTGTGTATTGTGTATTGTGTAATTGTGTATTGTGTACTCAGTAATTTCCCCCTACACACACACTAATTAAATGGACTCTGCAAAAGTACTTAATTATGTATGCAACGTGACCATTATCTAGGAATTAAAAGTAAACGCATTACCAATTTGTAAGTTAATGATATAAGTTGAAGGCAAACCATCCTCATAGGACAAAAAGAAATAAGACAGGAATACATAAATAAATGAAGTGTTCGTATATTATGCTGTTCAACCTGCAAAACTACTATATAAACAGAACGGGTTACTCAAAACTTGGACTAGTATGTATGTAAAAATAGTACCTAAATGTCGTTATTTGTAGGTACTATTGCTATATTTTTGTATCTGACATTCGAAATGGAAATTGTCGCATCTTATATAATTGGTATTATATTGCTATAATCTATATTACCAATATTACTTACACATCTATAACATATGAATAAATTAAAGAGTCTGTTTCTAATGCCAAAAATAACAGCTTTTTACTGACTAATGTCTACATACAGCAATTTTTTTTTATTTTGTCTGTCTATTTTTGTCATAACATCACGCCTGTAATCCGAAGGGTTAGGCAGAGGTGTTTCCATTAGTACACCCACATTTTGCCATTTATGTTTAAGTCTGTTTTTGCCTGTTTGTATTTATTTCGGCTAATCTCCGAAACGGCTTTTAACGGGACTTTTACTGGTAGATAGCTGCTTTTATAAGGAGTATAGCATTAGCTTTATTTCATAAAAAGCATTAGGGTTTCGTAACGAAATCGCGAGTATAAGCTAGTATTATGTACAAAAAACACGGCTTAAAAAAACAGGTATACAAACTCGGTATATATCGGTGAAGTGAGGCTTGACAGTTCACCTCACCATCAAAAATTAACCAAGATTTTTACATACCCTTAACCATTAACTGCATGCTAGACAAGTAAGTTGGCACATAATAGGTATAATAAACACCATATGTTTAAGAATCACACATCACAAAATACGTTAATAAAAGGTCTTTCCAAGATAAGTCACAAAACTAATATTGGTGAACAAACTTTTACCAACTGTTTTAGGGCCGAAATTGTATTTGTCAAGATCATTGACATCAACAGTAAACAAAGGGTTTAAAGATGTTTAAAAATAATAATTATTATTTGTTAATATCTTCTCACTTTATCTGAAACACATATTCTACAATTTTATGCATTTTCTATTTCCATTATTATTGTTAGTTATAATTTGTTTATTTTTATGGTAAATAAAAATATATAAATTATAACTCAACGAAGCCTAAAGTTAAACATTTTTCCTATCATTGCGATCATTTTGTTGTTCTGGAACATACCTGGGAACCTTTTGGTCAGATATTGAAGGTCAAAGATGTAGATAACTTTTTAGTTAGGTAGGTACGTTATTTCCGAAAACAAAGTTTAAATGTAAAATCTAAACTTTAAATATCCCCACGACCCTTGCACTCTTAAATGCTTCCGAAAGCACAATTTTTTGCTTACATTGCGTGCTACAATGCATACTTGCACAGTTATTTTTACATCAAAAATAAAAATAATTTTCCGGCTTTTTTTGCCTTAGTTTAAAAAATACATATCACATAGCCGTTATCTACTTATACGTAAGTAGTTAAAGGTTACTGGATATATCTTTTAACATCCCATATACCATTTAGTTTTCACAGAAAAATATTGCTTTTGTTTAACAATAATATAAAAATTGCATGATATTTTTGTGTCATTAACAGTCTCACGTTCCAAAGATCTGTGACGAGACAGTACTATAGACTATCATGACTAGCCCAAAATACAAAATAAACGTATAATTCACGCAAACAAGCACTTTCCATTTATTATCTCATTGCACCATAACTTACACTGGTTCTATGACATTATAAACGTTGCGTGCTTACACATTGCCCTCTTTACCGTCCATTTTCAACTTTCCATTAGCTTTGCAACTTGTTTTAAGGAGAAATGTCATAAGTAACACTTTAACTAATCGTTTTCTACGCATTAATTTTTTGTTCTAATAAAAACAAAAGTTTAAATTAATTCCAGCACTAAGTTCGCATGTTCATCAAGTTTAAATTCTAATTTCAAAAGTTTGAAAAGAAATAATTGCCGTACTCCATGGTCATGGATGATACAATAGTGATGTTACATCGTTGTGTGTGTAAATATCGATAAAGTAGTATAAAATTAAAACACAGTTAAAAATACATTAATTTAAATAATCAAATAAATAAAGCTCTGCTTTTCCTTTTACGACCACAATAAAAGATAAAAATGTCCGATATGAATTCGTGTTAGTATTTTTGTATAAAGTATGTAGGCTACTCAACTGTCAAAAGCATCAATATTTATATAAACATAGATATAATTATTAGGCTTTGCAAAAGTCGTGCCAATATTGTTTATTTATGTAAATCGAATGTTTTCTATACTATAATAGCAAAACACCATTCATATTCAGAGCACTCTAAACGTAATGGTCAAATTTTAACACTTTCACTGTTGGTAATTCAATTCTGCAACCGGAGTTAACAATATTTTTCTGCACGCTTTATAAAAATAAATCAATCTGCCTAGCCTTTTCCCAATTATGTTGGGATCGGCTTTCAATCAAACTGGATGCAGCTGAATGCCAATATTTTACATGGAGGGACTGCCGATCTGACCTCCACAACCCAGTAATACAATACCCCTTTGTAAGACCGGCTGTCAGACTTCTAGGATTCTGACGAACCGTAAGATCTACGTATGACAGTCGGGACCAACGGCTCAACGTTCATTCCGAGGCACAGAGGAGTCAAGATGGTCACTCATCCAAGGACCAACCCGTAGCTTAACCTGAAGAATCAACCCGTGCGACTGTTATTACTTGGCCACGAGCTCCTCACGCAAGATAAACAAACAGAAAAGGATAAAGGGATATTTCAGAACATTTTTTAACTAACTAACCACCAAAAAGTAAAAACAGAATTTGAATGAAATGATCTCCAAGATAAGTTAACCTGAACTAATTTAGTGACGAAATCGTACATTCTCCTTTTATTTAAGCTTATAGTTTAGTTAGGCAATTTCCTGTCCTAAGTTCTATGTCTTAAGACACTTTATACCTATTCATTACATTTTATTAGTTTACATACAATAAAACAATTAAGATTTACAATCGATACTGGCTCGACACGACATCTAAGATTAGCTAACAAATTGGTATGCTCGTTTAAATATGACCGGTTTGCCCTTTAAAATTAACCGGAACTAGACGGTTAGCTGGTTTACTTTTAAGTCCTGTCCTAAGTCATTTTTTGTCTCAATATATGGCATTAGACATTGAGATTTGATATTCTTCTCCGAATTTACAGTTGGCTTGGACCCTTACCGCCAATCTACTTTGTGTAAATGTCGCTAGATGAATTTAGATGAGCCGCCTAATGTCAAAAAGGGATTGACATCTCACCTCAAGCTTCACATAATTTTACCGAATTAGATTATTCTTACTAATATTACGAAAGCGAAAGTAACTCTTTCTGTCTGTTTGTCTGTCTATCTGTATGTCTGTTAATGTCTGTCTTTCACGACTAAACTACTCAACCAATTTTGATGATATTTGGTACAGGGTAAATTCGGACCCCAAGGAAAGCTAATTCGACTAATTAGGTAAATGAGAGGCATGTCTGACGAGTAGAGACTGATATTAAATTGCCACAGTTCCTAAAAGTTAGTAGAAAGGCCCCTTGATTCTAATCTACGCTGCGATGTGGGTTTTGAGGAATATAGGACCTACTTATTCAAGAGATTATGTGAATGTGACCTTATCTTAGTGCCCTGTTTCCTATACCCTTACGTTATGTGGAGCTTCAAGCGGGATCGTAGATAAGAACTAGTTTGTATGCAAGCTCTGTATGACCTTTTGCCCTTTGAAGTGTCATAGTAAAACAAAGAGAATGTAGATTACCTTGTATGGTAAAGAAAAGCAAGCCGAGTAAGTGAAAAGTGCCTGTGTTTAAAAAAACGATTTTTAAATACACACATCAAAAAAGTCTAGGGATCAACATCCCTAACATTTGTTAGGGACGTTGATCCCTAGACTTTTTTGATGTGTATATAAATAACTATAGCACTCTTCCCGCGACATCGTTCGCGTGATTTTTCTTACGGATCCCTAATTATTTTTAAATATAATATAGCCTATGTCACCCGGGGATAGTGTAGCTTCGCATCAGTGAAAGAATTTTTAAAATCGGTTCAGTAGTTTCGGAGTATATTCAATGCAAAGAAACAAACAATCAAATCTTTTCTCTTCATAATATACACATCAAAAGTGTCTAGGGATCAACATCCCTAACAACTAACAAATGTTAGGGATGTTGATCCCTAGACACTTTTGATGTGTGTATTAGTATAGAACTATAATTTTAATAGATTATGATAAATGCTGAGTAAAGATTTTATTTTAAGTTTATTTTCAGCTATTACAGCTTCGTACTCTGTTACAGTATATCCCCGAAAGATCAATAGGTAATCATCTCTTTTAATTTTCAAATAACGTTATCCCTTATTAGGAATTTCTCGTGTATCGTGAGTGCAAATTACGGACATATAAAATTAAAAAACGTACTCTGAACTGATATTTTGGTCAATAGGGATGTAGATAGAATGTTTTGATAAAAGAGTTTTAATATCTGGGCCTTAATGGTTAGTAAATTTTCCGTTAAATAACTCAATTTAAAACTGATACGATACCCAAAAACTCATGTTAAAATTTTCAATTACGAGTGCGCTGCCCTCAAAGTACTCATACGCAGATTAACTCAAACCCGTTACTTTGAACCATCAAGAGTAATCATATTCATATTCATATTCATATTCATTTATTGCATTCCATTTGTTTATAAAGATGTTACATAATGCTTAAAGCTAAAGTACAGTAATGGACCCTGTTAGGGCACAGCAACATGGTATTAACTTTATAAGTTATATCAATTTAATAAATTAAAAATAATAATAATAATAATTAATGTGAACTTATAAGTAACGACGAGGAGGTTTATGGAGAGAGAAAGTAGTGTATTATTAAAATATTATTAAAATTAAAGTAGTATTTTTACTTATTATATATATATATTGTTATGATTTTATAAGTCTGTCGTTTAAATATTCTTCTAACGAGTAGTAGCATTTATTTATAAGGAATTGTTTTAGCTTTTTTAAGAATGTGTTAATTTTTTCTTCTTCTTTTATAAATTTAGGTTCATTCAATCATTATGACTCTATTGAACAAATTCGGTTACTGGCAGTTATTCCGGTAAGTCGTCAATCAAATAAAAAAAAAAAAAAAGAATAACTGTCGAGGTTCTTTTTCTGTTCCAATTTTGATTTTCAAATTTTATTTTATGAATTTGTTAGCGAGTTGTTAACTTTATTGTGCATGCTGTGATCTCCTAGAAGTGAATTGAATGAAACTATATTTTGTTGATTACGATTTGTGTATGTCTTTTGTTGGAGATCCTATATCTATACTAATATAATGAATCTGAAGATACTTTTTTGTTTGTTCTTTTAAAAGCGGAGTGTTATTGGGTGTTTCCTTTAGGAATTTCTCAGTAGCAGCCTCGGAGTGAGCCCGGTTGAAAGCAGTAGATCGCCCCTATTACATGGGACTTAAACATAAATGGCGAAATGTGGGTGTACTTTGGATAGGTACACCTCTGCCTAACCCTTCGGGGATTACAGGCGTGATGTTTATGTTATGTTATGTGTGTCTTTTAAAAGCGCTAATCTCTGGAAGTACCATTCAAATTGGAAAAAAAATTTTTTAGACCATATGGTAGCCAGATTTATGAGGCATAGTGTAGCATGCCTAGTGTAGCAGGCATAGTGTGTGTGTGTGTGTAACATCACGCTACGACCCACGGGACCGGAGCAGTTAACAAAAGACGTAACTACGAAGTCTCAGAAAGCAGCTAGTAAATGAGTATAACAAAATAAGTCACTTTAGGAAAGCACTCACTTGTATCTAAGTAACATTTACACAGTCACCAACGATAGCGGCCTAATTTTTTGTAACCAATTGGCAATATGGACAAATAAGTAAAGCTAACGGTACAACAGCCAAATACCAACACAATAAGTGTGCGCGACCCAGTAATGTCCATGTTAGGTGAACGCGGTTTGAAATAAGGTGCGGTGTCATCGTTGACGCAGCGGAAAGCTCGTAGGTGATGCGTGAAAACATTCTTGAATTGAAACGAGCAATTATCTTCAACTGTCGAGTAATTATCTTCAACTTTACGACTAACTGACCGACTCTTTGACAATTCAAAAGTGCCTGTAAATGGTTTAATTGAAATAAATAAAGAAAATGAAAAGATTTACAAAGAGGAATAGTTCTTCATTCACAAAAAAATACAACTTATAATTTTGTGTCTGTTAAGACACATATACATAAACTCACGCCTTTTTCCCATGGGGGTAGGCAGAAACCACAGAACGCCACCTACTACGATCCTTACCCTTACCCTTATCCTTTTTTGTCTGTTAAGATTATAGAGGAAATAAAATAATATATTAATTATAACTTAACTTTTGCCACTGATGATTAGTAAGTGAAAGGGTGTATACAGAAGATTAATTACTAGTACTAATGACTTGTCTTATGTGAGAGTTTGTTTTGCCAAATTATTTTCTATCAACTAAGCATCTTTTAATCATACACATGTTATAACGAAGATGCATACGCGTACTTTCACGCTGCCTCTCCGCTGCGCTTTCGGCGTGACCTTGCTGCCTTTTCGCGTAGCTTTCAGTGTGACCCCACCTTTCTCCGGTAGATCGCCAAAACAGTATCAACGTTTGACATAGTTAACTTTATCGACACATTATTCGTATTTGTTTTCCGTTATAATTTATACTGTTTCGGTTATTTACTCTTCTTTACGATGCTATTATTGAAAATAAGTCCGACTCGAAAATACATAATTATTTTTGTATTGTATCGTGATGATGTTGTATCATGTCTTGATGGCCCATTGGTTAAGGTCTCCCATGCATGACGTTGCGGATTCGATACCGAGCAAGTACCAATGTGACTTTTTAAATTTTTTAAGTTTATCTTGGACATCACTGACATCGAACGTTAGTGATGGCGAGACGACCTGGATTTATGATTATTATACCTAAGTTACAATCCAATTAGCTTTGAGCAAGCATGTTTAATCGATGCTCGTGCCTTTTCTGTACAAAAAGAAGCCTTTGCTCAGCTGTAGAACAATAGTAGGCTGGTATTATTACATAATAATATTATGTTATCACGATACTATACATACAAAATTCTAAACAATTTAACAATTAATATGTTACTCAGGTATTTCAAAATCATTAACATTCTACACACCAAACTGACTAAGATTTTGCATTCAATTCTTAACTTTAAATAACCATGTCAATACATTTGAATTTAGATATTATTATTTGACTAACGTCTTACCTCAAGTACTAAATTCCTCTTGCAATAGGTATGTCTCTAGGTCATTTTTAAAAAATATTTCGTCCTCTGGATATTCGGAATAGTGTTCTTTCGAAGAAGAATTTTCACGAGCACTTAATATTATAATGTCTTTTGTCATCTACACTAGTACACTGTCTCGTTGATCTAGTGGTGGCAAAGCGCGACTGCTGAGCTTGAGGTCTCGGGTTCGATTCCCAGGTCGGGCAAAGTGTTATTGAGTTTTTCTATCAGGAATTTCTCAGTAGCAGCCTCGGAGTCTGGATTTGTGCCCGGTTGGTGGCAATAGGCTCGCCCCTTATTACATGGGACTTAAACAGAACTGGCGAAATGTGGATGTACTAAGGTACAACTCTGCCTAACCCTTCGGGGATTACAGGCGTGATGTTATAGATTTATATAAATTTATTGGTTCATAGTTATGATGTTATGTTACTAGTATTATGAAAGGTAAAATCCGTTTATTCGTAAGATGTAATCTCTAAAACTCCTGATACGATTACAAAAAATGTTTTACTGATAGAAAACTACACAGCATAGTACATGTTTTATAGTATACTTGACGTCCATGTAGACGAAGTCGAGAACAGAAGCTTATTATTATGGAGCCGTAATTAGCTTGGGAAGTCTCTTCATTCCAATACAAATTCTTACCAGACCAGAAACCAGACCTATTTAAAGGCACACCATTTCATCTTCAATACATAGTAGTTATGTACAGTCAACAACAAGAGATAAATAACAAGGATACATACTTCAAGTTTTTATTAAAACCGAAGGATGTTTTTGAATGAATATAATGAACAAAAAATATCTGTGTGATAAAAAGAAAGAAGATGAACTGATGATACTTAAAGGGTATCAAATGGAACCCTATTACTAAGATCGCCGTCAGTCTGTCCGTCCCTTTGTCACAGCGCTGTACTTATCTTTTAAACCTTAATAGGTAGACACTTCACAGAATGTATGTAATAATTACAATGGCTGCTACAACAACAATTTTTTTTAAAAATATGGTAAAACAAATTTGTATGTGAATAATAAATAAATCATTTTATTATAAGGCAACTGTGGCCCATAAAAAAAATACACAAAATAATCTTATAAAATAAACTATTAAATATTATAAAAGTCTTATTAAATAACTAAACACGTAGCGTCGTATTATGCGGTGGTACGAAACGCTTCGTGTGTAAGTCTAACTGCCACTTGGCCGGACTTTTTTTCAGTTAAATTAAACATTCAAAGACATACATCGTTTTCTCAAAACACTTCTTTAATTTATCTAAGAAGCCTGGATACTTATCTCTTTCGTTAACTGTACCTCACAAGGCAAACAAGTGTTCATTAAAAAAGCTACCGTACAATTGTTTGTACAAACATTGAAACCGGTAGGCACTCAGGCGGCGCCGGACGCATAGTTTCACTTCCATCTCAAATAGTTTCACTTTCGTTTAGTCTAGATTGTACTTTTATACTTTTTGTTTACATAGTCGCGGGAATAAGCTATCATAACATAACGCCTGTAATCCCCGAAGGGTTAAGCAGAGGTGTACCCATTAGTACCTACACCCACATTTCGCAAGTTATTTTTAAGTCCCATGTAATAGGGGGCGAGCGTATTGCTATCAACCGGGCACAAATAAAGACTCCGAGGCTGCTACAGAGAAATTCCTGATAGAAAAACCCAATAACACTTTGCCCCACCTGGGTATCGAACCCGAGACCTCCTGTACAGCAATCGCGCAGTTGCGATTATATTAGTATTCATTATAAAAACACTTGAAAAGACGAGAAACTTTTCTACTATTCATAGTTTTTTAATGAGAGCTAATTTCAATTTTCTATGTGGTTTTTTGTTAGTAGGTTAAGTAAACATACGGATATGCTTGTTTTAAATGTATCGTCGTCAAGTTTTGTTTTTATAGCTTTTTGATGCATGACTTTCACTAGAAAGTGTATCGGAATTAGATGCTATACAATATAAAGCTAATGAATGCTTGATTGTTAGCACTGATTAGGAGCTAATGAGTATTGCACAAATTGAAATTTAATTACTTTAGTCATTCAAAAATCCAAAAAAATAAATGTAAATTAGCTGATCTTAAAGCCACAAATAATATAACTGCTCATATTACAGGTAGATGGGACATGATTCTAAATCTCGCAGCGTTAAAATATTATATTATTAATAAGAAGATGCCTTTACCCTGCAGTGGGACAAATAATACTCGTAGACTGGTAAAAAAAAAACAGCTATTCCATACATTTAGACCGTGTAGGTTGGTAGTGTAGTAGGTGTTGTACTTTTGTATAGAATAACTGATATATTTTTAAATAACCACTCCGTATATATTAAACTGTAATAATATCTCTTACACAAAGTATAAACATTGCATTTTTTTGGAAAACCTTTCTTATTCTCATTTTCTTTCATTTCAGGTGCTACTAGCGTGCTCTTGTCTGGAGGTGTCTTCTCGGCCTTCTAATAATGAGTAAGTTTCATTCTAACCAATAACAATATGACTACGTACATTGTAGATAACATATTATCTACATAATAATAATAATTAGTTAACTTTAAGATAAAAGCAACTATACATATTCGACACGAACTAATCATTAATTATGTTTTCGAAACTGATTTCATTGCGTCCATTGACATTATTTCATTATCATGT